>CM067847.1:195094590-196344590 GCA_034509565.1 Triticum monococcum
ATACTGTGGTTTGGAGACTTGCAACCTTCATTCTATATGTATCCCTAGCACACCAAGCCACTGATTGATTTGTTCAAGGAGAGGAAGTTTCTTCTTAGGGGCTAGAATTACGCAAGGACTTCGTTATCCGCAATGATGGTTCCCCACTTGAACTCGGTAGTGTTTTATTATAAGACTACTACGTGGTCATGCTTGTCTGGGACAGTGTGTTCACATGTTCGTAGCAGAACCAGCTCATGTTTTGGAGCTTACTATCGTAGTTCATTCCCCGAGAATCTCGCAACGTCATCTCATCGATTTGTGTTGCAAAAACTTCATTTTCTTTCTAGACTCTATGAGTCTGGAATATCCTGACACCAAGCAAATCTGAATCTCAGGCAGATATGATGGTTGGGGCTTCTTCCAAGAACCATAATATTGGTCTCTCGATAAACGGTAAAATGGATGTCGTGGCCAACACATCCAGCCGGAAGACCTAATATTGTAGTATCTCGATTGAAGAAAGTTGGCCACCCTCCCATAAGGATTTCGTAGGATTTACTCCAGAAGTTGTTCCTTATGGATCTATTGTATTCCGAAGTCCGACCACTACTTGGTGGCTATGCCGATGCTTAAAGCATGACCGTGGTAACCAGTACATCAAGGAGAACATTAGAAGCGGAGTGCTAAATGTCTCTCGGTCGATCATCCAGATTTCGTTTCCTTGGCTTCGCTAAGGCGAAATCTGAGAAAGTGTTATCTTCCTTTGCATCTGCATCTTCCACCATTGTTCATCATGGTAGCATGTTGTGTTGCCAGGATCCTTGACACGGATATTGGCAGAACCTTGGTGAGTATGGAAATGCTCAAGTTCTTGAGAGCACGCTCAGGCACTAGGTTCTGATGTTGTCATTAACTGGAATGTGCCTCCGTCCTCGCAGTTGTTGATAGCCATCCAATTGGTGGAATCACCTTTGCCGGTGAACCTTCTCCCCATTTACTAGAATTATTCCCAACATTTGCATTTTGTTCCCAGCTTGCACCTCAGTAGTTTTGTTCAGGATCATCTTCAAAAGTGGACCTACCATGGATCCCATCCACTTCCGATGATAAGCAAAAATCATCCATTGCGTTGTCTTCAACAAGGTAGTCCACATCATCCATCCTAGTCCAAGTATGCCGTCTCTTCAAGCTGTCTCAAACGATCAATTGTAAATTGCCTTAGGCTGGTATAAAGAGTTTCAATGATCTTTGTATCAAAAGTAATTCTTTTTGCCACTTAAGGGAATAGCTCTACAGGTCACTTTCACTAAGGTGCCTCGTTATGGTATTATGGGCAACATAACCTCTCGCTACTTTGAAACCCCCTCACCATCTATTTAGGCGTGGAATTGTTGCCACCAAATCAAACCCCGTTGTTGTTCTTCCATCCCTCCTGATGTATGTTGTGTCTCGGCTCGAGAGATGTTTAATGTCTCACTCCCTGAGTTGATCCTGAGTTGTTCGACCTTCGATGAGGTCGACCCCTCTCTAGTTTTCCCTCTCATCTCATTGTCATGTTAGTTGGAGTTCTCGGGGAAAGACATTGAGACAAAGATGGTGATTGAATCAATGTTCATTTGAAGTGCAACCTGGATCGTGAAGATTACGTTAGTTGCGTACCCCTCATCATCTTACCCTACGCTTGAATCTCGGGACGAGATTCCTGTTTAGTAGGGGTGAGCTGTCACATCCCTAGTTCTATTAATGCCTAGTGCTAGCATCTGGTGTTGCATCATGTCTAAATTTTTGAAAGTTGAATTGGGGAAAGCTGAAAGCCCCAGAAATCAATTAAAAAATGATCAACATTAAAAATTGCTTCAAATAACCTAAGAAAATGTTCCTGTTAAGCTATAAAAATATTGGCAAGAGGTAAAATTCAAACCAATATTTTTGGGTTCACAGAAATATTTATTTTGGGCATTTGAGTTAATCCAATAATTATTTGCATTGGACTTATATTTGTGATATATTAACTATATGTCCAATAATTCTGATAAATTGTTGAGGGGCTTTGGAATAATCCATTTAGTCCCTGCAAAAATTATCAGAAGTGGAAAAAATAGTTTGGTTCAAAAACCAAATTAAAACCCATTTGCATAAATAGAAAAGAAAAACTGAAACAGAAAGCAAACAGAAAATAAGAGAGAGAGAGAGAGAGAGATAGTACCTGGCCACTTACCTCGGCCCACCACTGTAGAGGCCCAGCCCATAGGGGCATGACCGTCTTCTACCTCTGCCAGTAGGCAGAGGTAGACCAGAGCACGACGCCGGCTGTGCCAGCTCCTGCTTCGCGCTGGCGAGCTCCCCTCCCCCCCAGGCCTCTGCGACGCCACGCTACCCCCCTGGACCCCCTTGACGCTCTCGCACTCTCCCTCGCCCTCGTCCCCTTCTCTGTCTCTCACTCACGCGCGCAACCGAACGCAGCCATCGCCGCCGCCCGCTGTCCCCGTGGCCACCGAGCTCCCCTCGCCTCTCCGAGCAGTCCATGGGCTCCGCCACGTCTGCCTCGTCCTCTCCACCAAGCTACGCGATGCCGGACGCCCCCAAACGCCCTCACCACCACCATCTTCTACCTCCTGCACCGAGCGTCGCCGTCGTCGATTCGCCGCCGTCAGTGCATCCCCGACCTCCCCCTCGCGCTCGTCAGCCTCGCTGTGAGCTCCTGTGTCGTTTCCCCCTCTCCCCTGGCTCATTTTCTTCCTCTAACACCGATGCCACCGGACCCGAGAGCGCACCGCCGCCTGAGCTCCTTGCTGCTGTGGCCACATCCACTGGAGCTCGAAACCGAGCGCGCCACTACGCTCAGCGCACCACCACGGAGCCGTAGCCACCATCCGTTGCTCCTTCCATGCGCTGTAGCATCGTTCCCGTCGACGCCCGATCTCCGGCCGCCGCCCCAGCGCTCGCCGTCGTCGACTCCGGGCACCCCGTGACCTGCTGCTGCCTCCGCTGGATGCGCGGGAGCAAGGGCTTTCCAACGCACCCAGGCACGCTTCGAATGAGGCCCTATAGCGATTTCCCGAGCCGCGTCGCCGTATCGACCCTCGCCGGCGGCTAAACGCCGGTGGGTTTGACCCCGCCGGCCTGGGTTTGACCCACTCTGACCCCGGTCGGGCCCCACCTGGCTCAATGACATGTGGGGCCAGCACTAGCTGGATTAGTTAGATGTTAGTTAGTGCTAATCACCACTGTTAGGTGCTAATCCCCTCGCTAAACTAAACCTAAGCCACTGACAGGTGGGCCCAGCCCTGCTAACATTTTCGTTAGTATTAGTTTAACCCTAATCAACTCAGTTAACCAACTGAGTCACTGACACGCGGGACCCACTGGTCAGTTTGACCTGGAGGCGCCCAGTTGACCTGCTGACATCAGGGTGACGTCATGCTGACGCAATAAGTCCTTTTCTGGATTTGATTTATTTCTAAATAACCAGCAAATTCCAGAAAATAGTTAAAACTTCTAAAAATCATAGAAATTCAACCGTAACTCCAAATAAGATAAATTATATATGTAAAATTATCAAAAAAATTCAAGGAATCCATCTGTACCATTTTCATGCATGTTTGAACAATGTTTGTCCTCTGTTTTGGACAAAACAAATAAAGGGCATTTAAATAATCATATATGGGGTTGGAATTTGAATCTTGTACTCAAACCAACTTCATTTAAATCATAGCTAGTTGCATTAGCTCAAACCACAGCATATTGACATGTCATGATCATGCATCATATTGTGCATTGTATTGATTGTGTTTCTTTCTCCTGTTGTCGGTATTTGTCCCCTCTCGATAGACGTTGTACCGATGATGTGATCGTTGACACTGATGAAGACCCAATGATATCTTCAGAAGTGCCAGGCAAGCACAACCCCCTTGTTCATTCCGATACAAGCCCACTCTCTCTCTCCTGCTCTCTTTTACTGCATTAGGACAACAACGATTCATCTGTTACTTGTTGCGGTAGTTGAACCCCTTATCCTCTGCATGACCTGTCATTGCCACAGTAAATAGATGAAACCCACTAGCATGAGTAGGAATTATTTGAGCCCTGATGTGCCTACTCATTCATGCTTGTCTGTCATGCCTGCTACTGCTTAGAGTTGAGTCAGGTCCGATTCATCGGGGATGAATCGGAGGTGTGTAAACATGTACTACTGTTGAGAGCTAAGTGTGTGAACACGATTTGGTAAAGGTAGCGGTGAGAGGCCATGTAGGAGTACATGGTGGGTTGTCTCATTGCAGCCGTCCTTAGGAACTGAGTTCTTTGTCTGTGATCCATGAACAGTTACTACCGCGCATTGGGCCCGAAACCAATGGACCCTCTCGGCTTCTTAATCACCCTAGTACTCTGTCCAGGAGTTGCAACTAGTTTCTGGTGTTTGTAGGATATGTGTTGGCGGCCGTGCGTAGCGCTGACCCTAGGGGTGGGCTATGTTGCGGTAGATACACTGTGGCACGGTGTACCGGGCGCCCGTTTGGTGTCTCGGGAACCCTGCACACATCGTTTGGGGCTGTGAGCGAAACTCCGGCCGGATCTCCTCGCGGATGGAACCCGAATAGGCGATAAACCTGGACTAGAGACTTAAGTGTTTAGGTAGGCCGTGGCCGACACCCTCGCCCGGTTTCCGCTTGAAGGTTGCCGAGGTACATGACGTGTACAGGGCTATAAGTGGTGAGAGCGTGTGTGAAGAAGTACACCCCTGCAGGGTTATCATTATCTATTCGAATAGCCGGATTCCTCGGATATGGAAACTTGGACCCCTTGCATAGTTCATAGACAAGTGAAAGTGGATACCCTAAAACTCGCAAGATAAGCGTGAGTGCTATGGATGGCCTTCTCGTAGGGAGACGAGAGCGGATCCATAGTGGTGTATTGATTGGTGAATATGTGGACTCGTGTGCGCCACCTCAAAAGAGTTGCTCGCAATCGTAGTTCAGGTTAGCCACTGAGTCAAAGCTGGCTTGCTGCAGTTAAACTCCACCACCCCCTTGTTGATACCGATGCATATGTAGTTTAGTTCTGATGTAAGTCTTGCTGAGTACCCTTGTACTCACGTTTGCTTAATTTATGTTTTGCAGAGAGACTTCAGTCTCGCTAGTAGTTCCGCGTGGACTTCGACGTTTAGGTTGATACTTCAGCTACGATCTTGTGCCCTCGGCAGGATCTGGTAGATAGTCAGGCTTCTTAGCCTTTTTCATTTATAGATGTCTGCACTCAGACATGTTAAGCTTCCGCATGTGCTTTGCATTGTATGCTATGATTGTTGGGTCATGAGACCCATGTTTGTAATATCTCGCTCCTCGGAGCCTAATGAATAAATACTTGAGTTGTAGAGTTATGTTGTGATGCCATGTTGTATTCACACATATCGAGCATATTGTGTGTATGACTGAAATGCTTGGTATGTGTGGGATCTGACTATCTAGTTGTTTATCCTTGGCAGCCTATCATATGGGGAAATGTAGTCTAGTGCTTCTGAGCGATAGTAGTCCGCTACAGCCCGGATCACCGGAGTCCTGCTAGCCCAGCACTACTGTTCAGGACACTTGACTGGCCGGCATGTGTTTCCACTTCGTCCCTATGTCTGTCCCTTCGGGGAAATGTCACGCGGTGACATCCGGAGTCCTGCCTAGCCTGCTACAGCCCGGGTTACCGGAGTCCTGTTAGCCCAGTGCTACAGCCCGCATTCACACGCTGTTGACCGACATGCTCGAGGTTGATTCATGTATGCGTGTTCCCATGGGTTAGTGCCGCTTTGGGTTCACGACTAGCCATGTCGGCCCGGGTTCTTTGTCATATGGATGCTAGCGACACTATCATATACGTGAGCCAAAAGGCGCAAACGGTCCCGGGCCAGGTAAGGCGGCACCCGTGGAAATACCGTGCGTGAGGCCACAAAGTGATATGATGTGTTACATGCTAGATCGGTGTGACCTAGGATCGGGGTCCCGACAAGAATAGACCCGGGGGTCGTAGGTTTCACTAGTGGCTTCTCTCAAGAGCATAAGTATTCTACGGTGGGTGAACAAATTATTGTTGAGCAATTTATAGAATTGAGCATAATTATGAGAATATCTAGGCATGATCATGTATATAGGCATCATGTCTGTGACAAGTAGATCGAAACAATTCTGCATCTACTACTATTACTCCACTCATCGACCGCTATCCAGCATGCATCTAGAGTATTAAGTTAAAAACAGAGTAACGCCTTAAGCAAGATGACATAATGTAGAGAGATAAATTCATGCAATATGAAATAAACCCCATCTTGTTATCCTCGATGGCAATGATACAATACGTGCCTTGCTGCCCCTTCTGTCACTGGGTAAGGACACCGCAAGGTCAAACCCAAAGCTAAGCACTTCTCCCATGGCAAGAACTACCAATCTAGTTGGCCAAACCAAACGGATAATTAGAAGAGACTTGCAAAGATAACCAATCATACATAAGAGAATTCAGAGAAGATTCAAATATTATTCATAGATAGACTTGATCATAAACCCACAATTCATCGGTCTCAACAAACACACCGCAAAAAGAAGATTACATCGAATAGATCTCCACAAGAGAGGGGGAGAACTTTGTATTGAGATTCAAAGAGAGAGAAGAAGCCATCTAGCTACTAACTATGGACCCGAAGGTCTGAGGTAAACTACTCACACTTCATCGGAGGGGCTAGGATGATGTAGAAGCCCTCCGTGATGACGGCCCTCTTTCGGCGGAGCTCCGGAACAGGCCCCAAGATGGGATCTCGTGGATACAGAAAGTTGCGGCGGTGGAATTAGGTTTTTGGCTCCTGTTCTGATCGTTTGGGGGTACGTGTGTATATATAGGAGGAAGGAGTACGTCGGTGGAGCACCGAGGGGCCCACGAGGCAGGGGGCGCGCCCTAGGGGGGCGCCCCCCACCCTCGTGACCACCTCTTTGATCCCATGCAGTAGGGTCCAAGTCTCCTGGATCACGTTCGGCGAGAAAATCACATATCCAAAGATTTTATTCCGTTTGGACTCCGTTTGATATTCTGTTTATCTGAAACACTGAAATAGACAAAAAAACAGCAATTCTGGGCTGGGCATCCGGTTAATAGGTTAGTCCCAAAATAATATAAAAGTGGAAAATAAAGCCCAATATAGTCCAAAACAGTAGATAATATAGCATGGAGCAATCAAAAATTATAGATACGTTGGAGACGTATCACGCATCCCCAAGCTTAATTCCTGCTCGTCCTCGAGTAGGTAAATGATAAAAAGAGAATTTTTGATGCGGAGTGCTACTTGGCATAATTTCAATGTAAATCTTCTTAATTGTGGTATGAATATTCAGATTAGAAAGATTCAAGACAAAAGTTTATATTGAAGGAAATATGCCCTAGAGGCAATAATAAAGTTATTATTTATTTCCTTATATCATGATAAATGTTTATTATTCATGCTAGAATTGTATTAACCGGAAACATAATACATGTGTGAATACATAGACAAACAGAGTGTCACTAGTATGCCTCTACTTGACTAGCTCGTTAATCAAAGATGGTTATGTTTCCTAACCATGGACAAAAGAGTTGTTATTTGATTAACGAGGTCACACCATTAGTTGAATGATCTGATTGACATGACCCATTCCATTAGCTTAGCACCCGATCGTTTAGTATGTTGCTATTGCTTTCTTCATGACTTATACATGTTCCTATGACTATGAGATTATGCAACTCCCGTTTACCAGAGGAACACTTTGGGTACTACCAAACGTCACAACGTAACTGGGTGATTATAAAGGAGTACTACAGGTGGCTCCAAAGGTAGATGTTGGGTTGGCGTATTTTGAGATTAGGATTTGTCACTCCGATTGTCGGAGAGGTATCTCTGGGCCCTCTCGGTAATACACATCACATAAGCCTTGCAAGCATTATAACTAAGATGTTAGTTGTGAGATGATGTATTACGGAACGAGTAAAGAGACTTGCCAGTAACGAGATTGAACTAGGTATTGGATACCGACGATCGAATCTCGGGCAAGTAACATACCGATGACAAAGGGAACAACGTATGTTGTTATGCGGTCTGACCGATAAAGATCTTCGTAGAATATGTAGGAGCCAATATGGGCATCCAGGTCCCGCTATTGGTTATTGACCGGAGACGTGTCTCGGTCATGTCTACATTGTTCTGGAACCGTAGGGTCCGCACGCTTAACCTTACGATGACAGTTATTATGAGTTTATGCATTTTGATGTACCGAAGGTAGTTCAGAGTCCCGGATGTGATCACGGACATGACGAGGAGTCTCGAAATGGTCGAGACATAAAGATTGATATATTGGAAGCCTATGTTTGGACATCGGAAGTGTTCCGGGTGAAATCGGGATTTTACCGGATTACCGGGAGGGTTACCGGAACCCCCCGGGAGCCAAATGGGCCAACATGGGCCTTAGTGGAAAGGTGAGAGGGCAGCCCACATAGGGCTGCGCCTCCCCCCTCTCCCTAGTCCTATTAGGACTAGGAGAGGGGCCGGCCACCTCTCTCTCTCTCTCCCCCCCTTTGGGGAATCCTATTCGGAATAGGATTGGGGGGAGGAGTCCTACTTCCGGTAGGAGTAGGACTCCTCCTGCGCCTCCTCTCCTGGCCGGCCAGCCCTCCCCCTCTCATCCTTTATATACGGGGGCAGGGGACACCCCAAGACACACAAGTTGATCCTTGAGATCGTTCCTTAGCCGTGTGCGGTGCCCCCTGCCACCAAATTCCACCTCGATCATACCGTTGTAGTGCTTAGGTGAAGCCCTGCGTCGGTAGTACATCAAGATCGTCACCACGCCGTCGTGCTGACGGAACTCCTCCCCGAAGCTTTGCTGGATCGGAGCCCGGGGATCGTCATCGAGTTGTACGTGTGCTAAGAACTCGGAGGTGCCAGAGTAACGGTGCTTGGATCGGTCGGATCGGGAAGAAGACGTACGACTACTTCCTCCACGTTGTGTGATCGCTTCCGCAGTCGGTCTGCGTTGGTACGTAGGCAACACTCTCCCCCTCGTTGCTATGCATCACCATGATCTTGCGTGTGCGTAGGAAAATTTTCGAAATTACTACGTTCCCCAACAGTGGCATCCGAGCCTAGGTTTTATGGTTTGATGTTATTTGCACGAGTAGAACACAAGTGAGTTGTGGGCGATACAAGTCATACTGCCTACCAGCATGTCATACTTTGGTTCGGCGGCATTGTTGGACAAGACGACCCGGACCAACCTTACGCGTACACTTACGCGAGACCGGTTCCCTCGACGTGCTTTGCACATAGATGGCTTGCGGGCGACTGTCTCTCCAACTTTAGTTGAACCGAGTGTGGCTACGCCTGGTCCTTGAGAAGGTTAAAACGGAGTCTATTTGACGAACTATCGTTGTGGTTTTGATGCGTAGGTGAGATGAGTTCTTACTTAAGCCCGTAGCAGCCACGTAAAACTTGCAACAACAAAGTAGAGGACGTCTAACTTGTTTTTGCAGGGCATGTTGTGATGTGATATGGTCAAGGCATGATGCTAAATTTTATTGTATGAGATGATCATGTTTTGTAACCGAGTTATCGGCAACTGGCAGGAGCCATATGGTTGTCGCTTTATTGTATGCAATGCAATCGCGATGTAATGCTTTACTTTATTACTAAGCGGTAGTGATAGTTGTGGAAGCATAAGATTGGCGAGACGACAACGATGCTACGATGGAGATCAAGGTGTCGCGCCGGTGACGATGGTGATCATGACGGTGCTTCGGAGATGGAGATCACAAGCACAAGATGATGATGGCCATATCATATCACTTATATTGATTGCATGTGATGTTTATCCTTTTATGCATCTTATCCTTCTTTGATTGACGGTAGCATTATAAGATGATCTCTCACTAAATTATCAAGAAGTGTTCTCCCTGAGTATGCAGCGTTGCCAAAGTTCGTCGTGCCCAGACACCACGTGATGATCGGGTGTGATAAGCTCTACGTCCATCTACAACGGGTGCAAGCCAGTTTTGCACACGCAGAATACTCAGGTTAAACTTGACGAGCCTAGCATATGCAGATATGCCTCGGAACACAAAGACCGAAAGGTCGAGCGTGAATCATATAGTAGATATGATCAACATGACGATGTTCACCATTGAAAACTACTCCATCTCACGTGATGATCGGTTATGGTTTAGTTGATTTGGATCACGTGATCACTTAGAGGATTAGAAGGATGTCTATCTAAGTGGGAGTTCTTAAGTAATATGATTAAATTGAACTTAAATTTATCATGAACTTAGTCCTGGTAGTATTTTGCAAATCATGTTGTAGATCAATAGCTCGCGTTGTTGCTTCCCTGTGTTTATTTTGATATGTTCCTAGAGAAAATTGTGTTGAAAGATGTTAGTAGCAATGATGTGGATTGGATCCGTGATCTGAGGTTTATCCTCATTGCTGCATAGAAGAATTATGTCCTTGATGCACCGCTAGGTGACAGACCTATTGCAGGAGCAGATGCAGACGTTATGAACGTTTGGCTAGCTCAATATGATGACTACTTGATAGTTTAGTGCACCATACTTAACAGCTTAGAATCGGGACTTCAAAGACGTTTTGAACGTCATGGACCATATGAGATGTTCCAGGAGTTGAAGTTAATATTTCAAGCAAATACCCGAGTTGAGAGATATGAAGTCTCCAACAAGTTCTATAGCTAAAAGATGGAGGAGAATCGCTCAACTAGTGAGCATGTGCTCAGATTGTCTGGGTACTACAATCGCAAGAATCAAGTGGAAGTTAATCTTCCAGATAAGATAGTGATTGACAGAATTCTCTAGTCACCATCACTAAGTCAGTAGAACTTCGTGATGAACTATAATATGCAAGGGATAACAGAAACAAACCCCAAGCTCTTCGTGATGCTGAAATCAACGAAGGTAGAAATCAAGAAAAAACATCAAGTGTTGATGGTTGACAAGATCACTAGTTTCAAGAAAAGGGCAAAGGGAAGAAGGGGAACTTCAAGAAGAACGACAAGCAAGTTGCTGCTCAAGTGAAGAAGCCCAAGTCTGGACCTAAGCCTGAGACTGAGTGCTTCTACTGCAAAAGGACTGGTCACTGGAAGCAGAACTACCCCAAGTGATTGGCGGATAAGAAGGATGGCAAAGTGAACATAAGTATATTTGATATACATGTTATTGATGTGTACTTTACTAGTGTTTATAGCAAACCCTCAGTATTTGATACTAGTTCAGTTGCTAAGATTAGTAACTCAAAACGGGAGTTGCAGAATAAACAGAGACTAGTTAAGGGTGAAGTGACGATGTGTGTTGGAAGTGGTTCCAAGATTGATATGATCATCATCGCACACTCCCTATAATTTCGGGATTAGTGTTGAACCTAAATAAGTGTTATTTGGTGTTTGCGTTGAGCATGAATATGATTTGATCATGTTTATTGTAATACGGCTATTCATTTAAGTAAGAGAATAAATTGTTGTTCTGTTTACATGAATAAAACCTTATATGGTTACACACCCAATGAAAATAGTTCGTTGGATCTCGATCGTAGTGATACACATAATCATAATATTGAAACCAAAAGATGCAAAGTTAATAATGATAGTGCAACTTATTTGTAGCACTGCCGTTTAGGTCATATTGGTGTAAAGCGCATGAAGAAACTCCATGCTGATGGGATTTTGGAATCACTTGATTATGAATCACTTGATGCTTGCGAACCATGCCTTTTGGGCAAGATGACTAAAACCCCGTTCTCCGGAACAATGGAGCAAGCAACAGATTTGTTGGAAATCATACATACTGATGTATGTGGTCCGATGAATATTAAGGCTTGCAGCAAGTATCATTATTTTCTGACCTTCACAGATGATTTGAGCAGATATGGGGATATCTACTTGATGAAACATAAGTCTGAAACATTTGAACAGTTCAAAGAATTTCAGGGTGAAGAAGAAAATCATCGTGACAAGAAAATAAAAGTTTCTACGATATGATCGCAGAGGTAAAATATTTGAGTTACGAGTTTGGTCTTCAGTTAAAAACAATGTGAAATAGTTTCATTACTCACGCCGCCTGGAACACCACAAGATAATGGTGTGTCCGAATGTCATAACCGTACTTTATTGGATATAGTACAATCTATGATGTTTCTTACCGATTTACCAATATCATTTTGGGATTATGCATTAAAGACAGCTGCATTCACGTTAAAAAGGGCACCATCTAAGTCCGTTGAGACGACATAATCTGAACTGTGGTTTGGCAAGAAACCAAAGTTGTCGTTTCTTAAAGTTTGGGTTGCGATGCTTATGTGAAAAAGCTTCAACCTGATAAGCTCGAACCCAAAGCGGAGAAATGTGTCTTCATAGGATACCCAAAGGAAACTGTTGGGTATACCTTCTATCACAGATCCGAAGGCAAGACATTCGTTGCTAAGAATGGATCATTTCTAGAGAAGGAGTTTCTCTCGAAAGAAGTGAGTGGGAGGAAAGTAGAACTTAACGAGGTAACTGTACCTGCTCCCTTATTGGAAAATAGTACATCACAGAAAACTGTTTCTGCGACACCTATACCAATTAGTGAGGAAGCTAATGATGATGATCATGAAACTTCAGGACAAGATACTACTGAACCACGTAGATCAACCAGAGTGAGATCCGCACAAGAGTGGTACGGTAATCCAGTTCTGGAAGTCATGCTACTAGATCATGATGAACCTACGAACTATGAAGAAGCGATGGTGAGCCCAGATTCCGCAAAGTGGCTTGAGGCCATGAAATCTGAGATGGGATCCATGTATGAGAACAAAGTATGGACTTTGGTTGACTTGCCCGATGATCGGCAAGCAATTGAGAATAAATGGATCTTCAAGAGGAAGACGGACGCTGATAGTAGTGTTACTATCTACAAAGCTAGAATTGTCGCAAAAGGTTTTCGACAAGTTCAAGGTGTTGACTACGATGAGAGCTTCTCACTCGTATCTATTCTTAAGTCTGTCCGAATCATGTTAGCAAGTGCCGCATTTTATGAAATCTGGCAAACGGATAAACAAAACTGAATTCCTTAATGGATTTATTAAAGAAGAGTTGTATACGATGCAACTAGAAGGTTTTGTCAATCCGAAAGGTGCTAACAAAATGTGCAAGCTCCAGCGATCCATCTGTGGACTGGTGCAAGCATCTCGGAGTTGGAATATACGCTTTGATGAGTTGATCAAAGCATATAGTTTTATACAGACTTGCGGTGAAGCCTGTATTTACAAGAAAGTGAGTGGGAGCACTACAGCATTTCTGATAAAGTATATGTGAATGACATATTGTTGACCGGAAATAATGTAGAATTATTCTGTAAAGCATAAAGGAGTGTTTGAAAGGAGTTTTTCAAAGAAAGACTTCGGTAAAGCTGCTTACATATTGAGCTCCAAGATCTATAGAGATAGATCAAGACGCTTGATAAGTTTTTTCAATGAGTACATACCTTGACAAGATTTTGAAGTAGTTCAAAATGGAGCAGTCAAAGAAATAGTTCTTGCCTATATTACGAGGTGTGAAGTTGAGTAAGACTCAAAGCCCGACCACGGCAGAAGATAGAAAGAGAATGAAAGTCATTCCCTATGCCTTGGCCATAGGTTCTATAAAGTATGTCATGCTGTAGACCAGATCTATTGTATACCCTGCACTGATTTGGCAATGGAGTACAATAGTGATCTAGGAGTAGATCATTGGACAGCGATCAGAATTATCCTTAGTGAAATAAGGATATGTTTCTCGATTATGGACGTGACAAAAAGGTTCGTCGTAAAGGGTTACGTCGATGCAAGTTTTTGACACTGATCCAGATGATTCTATGTCTCAATCTGGATACATATTGAAAGTGGGAGCAATTAGCTAGAGTAGCTCCGTGTAGAGCATTGTAGACATAGAACTTGCAAAATACTTACGGATCTGAATGTGACAGACCCGTTGACTAAAATTATCTCACAAGCAAAACATGATCACACCTTAGTACTCTTTGGGTGTTAATCACATAGATATGTGAACTAGATTACTGACTCTAGTAAACCCTTTGAGTGTTGGTCACATGACGATGTGAACTATGGGTGTTAATCACATGGTGATGTGAACTATTGCTGTTAAATCACATGGCGATGTGAACTAGATTATTGACTCTAGTGCAAGTGGGAGACTGAAGGAAATATGCCCTAGAGGCAATAATAAAGTTATTATTTATTTCCTTATATCATGATAAATGTTTATTATTCATGCTAGAATTGTATTAACCGGAAACATAATACATGTGTGAATACATAGACAAACAGAGTGTCACTAGTATGCCTCTACTTGACTAGCTCGTTAATCAAAGATGGTTATGTTTCCTAACCATGGACAAAAGAGTTGTTATTTGATTAACGAGGTCACACCATTAGTTGAATGATCTGATTGACATGACCCATTCCATTAGCTTAGCACCCGATCGTTTAGTATGTTGCTATTGCTTTCTTCATGACTTATACATGTTCCTATGACTATGAGATTATGCAACTCCCGTTTACCAGAGGAACACTTTGGGTACTACCAAACGTCACAACGTAACTGGGTGATTATAAAGGAGTACTATAGGTGCTCCAAAGGTAGATGTTGGGTTGGTGTATTTCGAGATTAGGATTTGTCACTCCGATTGTCGGAGAGGTATCTCTGGGCCCTCTCGGTAATACACATCACATAAGCCTTGCAAGCATTATAACTAAGATGTTAGTTGTGAGATGATGTATTACGGAACGAGTAAAGAGACTTGCCAGTAACGAGATTGAACTAGGTATTGGATACCGACGATCGAATCTCGGGCAAGTAACATACCGATGACAAAGGGAACAACGTATGTTGTTATGCGGTCTGACCGATAAAGATCTTCGTAGAATATGTAGGAGCCAATATGGGCATCCAGGTCCCGCTATTGGTTATTGACCGGAGACGTGTCTCGGTCATGTCTACATTGTTCTCGAACCGTAGGGTCCGCACGCTTAACGTTACGATGATAGTTATTATGAGTTTATGCATTTTGATGTACCGAAGGTAGTTCGGAGTCCCGGATGTGATCACGGACATTACGAGGAGTCTCGAAATGGTCGAGACATAAAGATTGATATATTGGAAGCCTATGTTTGGACATCGGAAGTGTTCCGGGTGAAATCGGGATTTTACCGGATTACCGGGTGGGTTACCGGAACCCCCCCGGGAGCCAAATGGGCCAACATGGGCCTTAGTGGAAAGGTGAGAGGGCAGCCCACATAGGGCTGAGCCTCCCCCCTCTCCCTAGTCCTATTAGGACTAGGAGAGGGGCCGGCCACCTCTCTCTCTCTCCCCCTTTGGGGAATCCTATTAGGAATAGGATTGGGGGGAGGAGTCCTACTTCCGGTAGGAGTAGGACTCCTCCTGCGCCTCCTCTCCTGGCCGGCCAGCCCTCCCCCTCTCATCCTTTATATACGGGGGCAGGGGACACCCCAAGACACACAAGTTGATCCTTGAGATCGTTCCTTAGCCGTGTGCGGTGCCCCCTGCCACCAAATTCCACCTCGATCATACTGTTGTAGTGCTTAGGCGAAGCCCTGCGTCGGTAGTACATCAAGATCGTCACCACGCCGTCGTGCTGACGGAACTCCTCCCTGAAGCTTTGCTGGATCGGAGCCCGGGGATCGTCATCGAGCTGTACATGTGCTAAGAACTCGGAGGTGCCGGAGTAACGGTGCTTGGATCGGTCGGATCGGGAAGAAGACGTATGACTACTTCCTCCACGTTGTGTGATCGCTTCCGCAGTCGGTCTGCGTTGGTACGTAGACAACACTCTCCCCCTCGTTGCTATGCATCACCATGATCTTGCGTGTGCGTAGGAAAATTTTCGAAATTACTACGTTCCCCAACATATATTGCCATAGAAAATAATAATACTTCAAGCATACTAACAAAGCAATTATGTCTTCTCAAAATAACATGGCCAAAGAAAGTTATCCCTACAAAATTATGTAGTCTGGCTATGCTCCATCTTCCCCACACAAAGTATTTAAATCATGCACAACCCCGATGACAAGCCAAGCAATTGTTTCATACTCTAACTTTTTCAAAACTTGTTCAATCTTCACGCAATACATGAGCGTGAGCCATGGATATAGCACTATAGGTGGAATAGAATGGTGGTTGTGGAGAAGAAAAAAAGGAGAAGATAGTCTCACCTCGACTAGGTGTATCAACGGGCTATGGAGATGCCCATCAATAGATATCAATGTGAGTGAGTAGGGATTGCCATGCAACGGATGCACTAGAGCTATAAATGTATGAAAGCTCAACAAAAGAAACTAGTGGGTGTGCATCCATCTTGCTTGCTCACGAAGACCTAGGGCAATTTTAGGAAGCCCATCATTGGAATATACAAGCCAAGTTCTATAACATAAAATTCCCACTAGTATATGAAAGTGACAACATATGAGACTTTCTATATGAAGAACATGGTGCTACTTTGAAGCACAATATATGAGACTTGCTATATCATGGTGCTACTTTGAAGCACAAGTGTGGAAAAAGGATAGTAGTATTGCCCCTTATTTATTTTTTTATTTTTTTGGGCCTTCTTTTTTCTTTGGCCTTCCCCCTTTTTTTTGGGGGGGGGGGGGACAATGTTCTATTGAATGATGATCATCACACTTCTATTTATTTACAACTCAATGATTACAACTCGATACTAAAACAAAGTATGACTCTATATGAACGACTCCGGTGGTGTACTGGGATATGCAATGAATCAAGAGTGACAAGTAAGAAAGAATTATGAACAGTGGCTTTGCCACAAATACTATGTCAACTACATGATCATGCTAAGCAATATGACAATGATGGATGTGTGATGATGAACTAGATGGTGGAAAGTTGCATGGCAATATATCTCGGAATGGCTATGGAAATGCCATAATAGGTAGGTATGGTGGCTGTTTTGAGGAAGGTATATGGTAGGTGTATGATACCGAAGAAAGTTACGCAGTATTAGAGAGGCTAGCAAGGGTGGAAGTGTGGGAGTGCGTATAATCCATGGACTCAACATTAGTCATAAAGAACTCATATACTTATTGCAAAAATTTAGAAGTTATCAAAGCAAAGTATTACGCGCATGCTCCTAGGGGGATAGATTGGTAGGAAAAGACCATCACTCGTCCCCGACCACCACTCATAAGGAAGACAATCAATAAATAAATCATGCTCCGACTTCATCACATAACGGTTCACCATACGTGCATGCTACGGGAATCACAAACTTCACTTTAAATTCACAACTACTCAACTAGCATGACTTTAATATTATCACCTCCATATCTCAAAACAATTATCATGCTTCAATCTTTTCATAGTATTCAACACACTCAAAAGAAAGTTTCACAAATCTTGAATACCAAGCATATTATTATTAGGCAAATTACCATGCTATTAAGAGACTCTCAAATTAATTTAAGTGAAGCATGAGAGATCAATAGTTTCTTTAAAATGAATCCACCGCCGTGCTCTAAAAGATCTAAGTGAAGCACATAGAGCAAAATTATAACGCTCAAAAGATATAAGTGAAGCACATAGAGCAAAATTATCTAGCTCAAAAGATATAAGTGAAGCACATAGAGCAAAATTATCTAGCTCAAAAGATATAAGTGAAGCACATAGAGCAAAATTATCTAGCTCAAAAGATATAAGTGAAGCACATAGAGCATTCTATCAAATTTTAATTCATGTATGGCTCTCTCAAAAGGTGTGTACAACAAGGATTATTGTGGAATACTAACAAACAAACACACAAATAATACAAGACGCTCCAAGAAAAACACATATCATGTTGGTGAATAAAAATATAGCTCCAAGTAAATTACCGATGGAAGTGGACGAAAGAGGGGATGCCTTCCGGGGCATCCCCAAGCTTTGACTTTTTGGTGTCCTTGGATTATCTTGGGGGTGCCATGGGCATTCCCAACCTGAGGCTCTTGCCACTCCTTGTTCCATGATCCATCAAAAGAATTCACCCAAAACTTGAAAACTTCACAACAGAAAACTCAAAATAGAAAACTCGTGAGCTCCGTTAGCGAAAGAAAACAAAATACCACTTCAAGGTACTGTAATGAACTCATTCTTTATATATATTGGTGTTAAACCTACTGTATTCCAACTTCTCTATGGATTATAAACTATTTTACTACCCATCGATTCATCAAAATAAGCAAACAACACACGAAGAACAGAATCTGTCAAAAACAGAACAGTCTGTAGTAATCTGTAGCTAGCGCAAGATATGGAGTCCCAAAAATTCTAAAATAAATTTATGGACGTGAGGAATTTATCTATTAATCAACTTCAAAAATAATTAACTAAATATCACTCTTGAAATAAAAATGACAGCTTTTCTCGTGAGCGCTAAAGTTTCTGTTTTTTACAGCAAGTTCAACAAGACTTTCCCCAAGTCTTCCCAACGGTTCTACTTGGCACAAACACTAATTAAACACAAAAAACACAACCAAAACAGAGGATAAATAATTTATTTATTACTAAACAGGAGAAAAAAGCAAGGAATAAAAATAAAACGGCAAGGGTGAATAAAAATAGGCAAACAGAGAGGGAGGATAGAGAGAGAGAGAGGGCGAATTTCATCATTAAGATCTAAGCACTCCGAATTTTTAGAACGCCTTCTAGGTAAAGGAAGATCATATTCAGTTTCATCAAGATTCATATTGCAAAATAAAGATTTAATTGGAGACACATCAATAACTTTTAGATCTTCATCTTGATTTTCATAGGTATTCGGTTTAGCGGCCATCTTATTAACTAAGGTGGCTTGCATATCCGAAATTTCAGCAGTCATCTTCTCTAGACGAGTAATCTGGGATCTTATACCCTCAAATTCTTTAGACATATCATCAAGCTCTTTATTCATAAAACTCATAAAACCTTTTTGTTCCTTAAGCTCGTTTCTAAAGAAATTATTATGCTAAAATTGCAAAACCATAAACTTCCTAATGTTGTTTTCGATCTCCTCTAACCTTTTAAGGTGAAGATCTCCAAATCTTGGTTGAGCCATCGCGACAAACAAGCAATCTAACACACGGGCAAACAAAAATCAAGCGGACAAAATAGGCAAACAGAGAGGGAGGATAGAGAGAGAGAGAGGGCGAATAAAACGGCAAGGGTGAATTGGGGGGAGAGGAAAACGAGAGGCAAATGGAAAATAATGTAATGTGAGAGATAGGGATTGTGATGGGTACTTGGTATATTGACTTTTTGCATAGACTCCCTGGCAACGGTGCTAGAAATCCTTCTTGCTACGTCTTGAGCTTGCGTTGGTTTTCCCCGAAGAGGAAGGGATGATGCAACCGAGTAGCGTAAGTATTTCCCTCAGTTTTTGAGAACCAAGGTATCAATCCAGTAGGAGCCCACGCTCAAGTCCCTCGTACCTGCACAAAGCGATAGCTACTCGCAACCAACATGATTAGGGGTTGTCAAGCCCTTCACGATCACTTACGAGAGTGAGATCTGATAGATAAAATATTTTTGGTATTTTTGATATAAAGATGCAAAGTAAAAAGTAAAGGCAAAGTAAATAGCAAAACAATATAAAAGTAATGGAGATTGATATGATGAGAATAGACCCGGGGGGCATAGGTTTCACTAGTGGCTTCTCTCAAGAGCATAAGTATTCTACGGTGGGTGAACAAATTACTGTTGAGAAATTGATAGAATTGAGCATAATTATGAGAATATCTAGGCATGATCATGTATATAGGCATCACGTCCGTGACAAGTAGATCGAAATGATTCTGCATCTACTACTATTACTCCACTCATCGACCGCTATCGAGCATGCATCTAGAGTATTAAGTTAAAAACAAAGTAACGCCTTAAGCAAGATGACATGATGTAGAGAGATAAATTCATGCAATATGAAATAAACCCCATCTTGTTATCCTTGATGGCAACGATACAATACGTGCCTTGCTGCCCCTTCTGTCACTGGGTAAGGACACCGCAAGATCGAACCCAAAGCTAAGCACTTCTCCCATGGCAAGAACTACCAATCTAGTTGGCCAAACCAAACGGATAATTCGAAGAGACTTTCAAAGATAACCAATCATGCATAAAAGAATTCAGAGAAGATTCAAATATTATTCATAGATAGACTTGATCATAAACCCACAATTCATCGGTCTCAACAAACACACCGCAAAAAGAAGATTACATCGAATAGATCTCCACAAGAGAGGGGGAGAACTTTGTATTGAGATTCAAAGAGAGAGAAGAAGCCATCTAGCTACTAACTATGGACCCGAAGGTATGAGGTAAACTACTCACACTTCATCGGAGGGGCTAGGATGATGTAGAAGCCCTCCGTGATGACGGCCCTCTTCCGGCGGAGCTCCGGAACAGGCCCCAAGATGGGATCTCGTGGATACAGAAAGTTGCGGTGGTGAAATTAGGTTTTTGGCTCCTGTTCTGATCGTTTGGGGGTACGTGTGTATATATAGGAGGAAGGAGTACGTCGGTGGAGCACCGAGGGGCCCACGAGGTAGGGGGCGCGCCCTAGGGGGGGCGCCCCCACCCTCGTGACCACCTCTTTGATCCCATGCAGTAGGGTCCAAGTCTCCTGGATCACGTTCGGCGAGAAAATCACGTATCCGAAGATTTTGTTCCGTTTGGACTCCGTTTGATATTCTGTTTCTCCGAAACACTGAAATAGGCAAAAAAAACAGCAATTCTGGGCTGGGCCTCTGGTTAATAGGTTAGTCCCAAAAATAATATAGAAGTGGAAAATAAAGCCCAATATAGTCCAAAACAGTAGATAATATAGCATGGAGCAATCAAAAATTATAGATACATTGGAGACGTATCATCCCCCTGTTAGCTGGGACCCAGTGTAGTGGTAGGCTGACTTGTGGGTCTACTAAGTTGATGGGGACGAAGGGCTTTGTCAAGTTAGTCAACATATGCATGATTCTAGCTCCAGTGACCGTACGATGTCCATTCAATGGCCGTAGTGCTTCTTCCACCTCTGGTCTTCTTGCTCCAGCCACCCAAACCAGCGCTAGTCGTGCCTCGCGCTCCTGCCTCTCGTGGCCGTATGCGATGCGGCGGAGGTCTCACCGCCCCCTACTACTCCCACCACTGGCCAGGCCATCCCTCTACTCACCCACACCCGCTGTTATTCTGCGGCGACGATAGCCTCACACCGCAGTGAACCAGTGAACCCTCGTACTCCTCTACGCGTGGGCATCCACTACCGCGTCTTCCTCGGCTCCGTGTTGTCCCCTTCCTAGGCCTCGCCGTCGTCCACCGCCCTGGTGCTCTCGGCGCGGCGTGGTCAACGTGGTCAAGGAACGACTTCCATCGGACATGGAATGTACGTGGAGAGGCTGACAGCTGGGTCCATGGCCGCAGCAAGGAAGTGCCTCCTTATTATGTGCAAAATAATTATTCCTCCACCTGACAGTGGGGACCCACCGGATGGGCAACCGTATTTTGGGAAAAAAATGTTTCCCCTGACTGCTGGGACCCACCAGCTACACCTTCGCATGCAAGGAAGTGCGTCCGGGCAAAAAAAACAAAATGATTCGCCCCCCTGACTGCTGGGACCCACCAGCTACATCTTCGCACGCAAGGAAGTGCCTGACAGTCGGGACCCGCCTGGTCGAAGCATACGTAGAATTGTCATTCTGGTCGCGACGTGTACGTACATATATACTGGTCGATGTAGAGGCGCGCATGTGTCGTAGTAGAGGCGCGCACATAGCATGTACACGTACGTACAGCGGCCAGGGTGCAAGAAATAAAATACGGCCACATACATACATACGGGCAGGGTCTCGAACGCCTACTCGCGCATACGTACGGCCAGGGCTCGTGTACATGGCTGGATTGGAACGGAGAAACAGCATTGTCGTCGTGTTCATGGGGAGGAAGCGTCGTCATCGTGTTCATGGGGAGGCAACAGAACACGTCGTGTTCATGGGGAGGCAACGGAATGCGTCGTGTTCATCGAGAGGCAACGGAACGCGTGGGAGCCAACCGGCTAGGTCGGAACGGAATGCGTGGTCGTGTTCATCGGGAGGGCTTGGACGGAACAGGCGATGGAAACGAGGCATGAACGGGGTCCTGTTGATCGGGAGGGGTCTGGCGTATCGCAAAACGGAGGAAACGGGCCTCCTACGGTCGAAACGGGGGTCCTGTTGATTGGGAGGGGTGTGGCATACCGCAAAACGGACGAAATGGACCTCCTACGGTCGAAACGGGTGTCCTGTTGATTGGGAGGGGTGTGTCGTACCGCAAAACGGATGAAACGGACATCCTACGGTCAAAACGGGGGTCCTATTCATCGGGAGGGGTGTGGCGTACCGTAAAACGGGACTCCACGGGATATTGTTCATCTCCACCGTCGACCTCCTCCAGCCTCCACGGGCTACCGTCGACCTCCTCCAGCCTCCACGGGCTCCTGTTCATCCAGCCTCCACCGCGCGCTACTCCACCAGCTACTGTTCAACCACCCCTCCACCGTCTACTGTTCATCCAACCCTCCACACCACGGGGTCCTTGTTGGTGTCAAAACCGGCGGATCTCGGGTAGGGGGTCCCGAACTGTGCGTCTAGGCCGGATGTTAACAGGAGGCAAGGGACACAAAGTTTTACCCAGGTTCGGGCCCTCTCGATGGAGGTAAAACCCTACGTCCTGCTTGATTAATATTGATGATATGGGTAGTACAAGAGTAGATCTACCACGAGATCGAGGAGGCTAAACCCTAGAAGCTAGCCTATGGTATGATTGTTGATGTGTACGTTGTCCTACGGACTAAAACCCTCCGGTTTATATAGGCACCGGATAGGGTTAGGGTTACATAGAGTCGGTTACAATGGTAGGAGATCTTCATATCCGAATCGCCAAGCTTGCCTTCCACGCCAAGGAAAGCCCCTTCCGGACACGGGACGGAGTCTTCAATCTTATATCTTCATACTCCAGGAGTCCGGCTAAAGGTATAGTCCGGCTATCCGAACACCCCCTAATCCAGGACTCCCTCAGTAGCCCCTGGACCAGGTTTCAATGACGGTGAGTCTGGCGCACATATTGTCTTCGGCATTGCAAGGCGGGTTCCTCCTCCAAGTACTTCATAGAAGATTTTGAACACAAAGATAGTGTCCGGCTCTTCAAAATAAGTTTCCACATATTGCCATAGAGAGAATAATTTTTACACAAATCTAATCTGCTGACGTATTCCGTAGTGTGACATCACACCACGGCCAAGCTTTTATTCGAACCGTTTTACTGTCCCATCTCAGCGCATTATGCGAGGCGGTTTCCTTGGCACGTCTTTTTAAAGCAGAGATCGTGTCCCCTTATTCCGGGATTCTCATCAATACGGGCGTGGGTAACCCAACCGCTTCTAGGACTCCTAGATTATAGGCAAGTCCAATGGACACAGAGAGGACGCTTGATATTCACCCTCTTTATAAAGGGGACAAGGCTTTTATCTTTCCCTCCTATGCTCAATCGAATCCTTCCCCCACCTAAAGCTCAAACTCCCGAAGTTCAGGTCAGGTGCTCCGAACCTTCAGTCATGTCCGGATCTAGCCTTCAAGGCCGATGGGTGCCTTCCTCCGTCACGAAAGAAGACATCAAAAAGTTGAGGGAGGCCAGATATCTGACCGCCGAGATTTTGCATCGGCTGCCTCCCCGAGGGCAGGCCGTCCCCACCCCCGAACCCAACGAGAACGTCGTGTTCGTCCCCCACTTCCTCCGAGGTCTAGGCCTTGCTCTGGATCCTTTCGTAAGGGGTTTGATGTTTTACTACGGGCTAGACTTTCATGATCTAGATCCGTACTCCTTTCTTCATATCATGACATTTATTGTCGTGTGCGAGGCCTTCCTCCGAGTTACCCCTCACTTTGGCCTATGGCTCAAGACCTTTGAAGTCAAGCCGAAGATGATCGAGGGGGAACATGCAGCGTGTGGAGGTGCCTCAATATGCAAGATGACGGGAGCTCCATGGCCCAAAGGTTCCATCCCAGAGGTGCCTGAATTGTGGCAACAGGAGTGGTTCAACATCACGGCTCCTAGAAGTGCCAAGTGGGCGCCCCCCCCCTTTTCCGTTCGGGCCCCCCACCACAGCTGATGTCATGGATCAGCAGAGGTCTGAGCTGGGGGCCAGCCAAGGACGTGCCTATACTGCAAAGCCGCATTCGAGATCTCTTCAATGGAGATTTCAGTTTGGTTGCGGTAATACAGGTTATGCTGGTTCGTCAAGTCCAGCCTTGCAAACATCGGCCTCTTCGCCTGTGGGAGTTCAATCCCGAGGGACCGCGTGCCATTCAAAATTTCCTCGGCCTGACGCACGAGGAGATGTACAAGTCATTCTTCGGACCTCAGGTGGTGTGTCCGGAAATGACCGAGGACATGGGCCTGAGCAGTAACCGCGCCGCCGAACAGGTAAGGCATCTTTCGGCCGAACATACTATCTCTCTTTGTTACGAAGTTATTTCTGAAAGTTCGCTTTTGACCAGGACTGGCTAACAAAGGCGAAGTTGATTTGGTGTTCGGCCCCCCTCCCTGAGGGTTTGGAAAATCTGGTATTGGAAAAGATGCTCCAGACCGCACCTTGCCCGGAGCCCTTGAAAGAAGATAATGTGGAGGATAATGCGGGCGGACGTGGGCCCCCAACGCTGCCCATTCTAGCCGAGGGAGCGAGTGTCTCCATGAAGGAAGGCGACCAGAAGAGGAAAAGGACTGCGCCCGGGGATTCGGAAGCCGAAACCTCCAAACTGGAGAAGAAGTCTCCCACAGAGGGTCCTACCTTGGGGGGCACCGTTGCCGCACAAAGTCCGCGGGGGGGGTCAATTCTCCCGGGAGTCGTAAGTGACCCGAAATACTTTAATAGTACAGATATGCCATCTTTTTCTTCTGAGAAGATAACCATCGCATATATTTTTGCAGTTCGGGCCTTAGCCCCTCTCAAATGAGCTCATCTTCGGGGGATCTTCTTCCAGAGATGATGGAGAGCGAAACGCCTCCTCCGGACTCCTCCGCTCCGGAAGCGGACGACCCTGAAGTGTCATCGCAGAGGGCCTCTCCGAGTCCGGTGAGGCCAGAAGATAATCCCATTGACCCTCGAAGCTCCAAGTGTCCGGCTCCCGAAGAGAGCAGACAAAAGAGTCCGGCACCGTCTAGTGTGCGATCGGATGTTCTGAGGGAGTTAGTGGGGCGAGCGGCCATCTCAGATGAACACCGTGTGCTGATGAGTACGGTGATGGAGAGAATATCTTCCGTCGAAAGCGGATTGCATGAAGCTTTTATGAATCTACTGACAGGCTTTGAGGTACATGAAAGAATATATGATAGTCCTGCACATGCTAGGTGTGCCCTGTGTAGATAGTAGCCCTTGAGACTCTGGTTGTCGTTGGGAACGACGACGAACAGAGGATCATATTCCCAGGTAAGAACCATACTGCCTCTATGTTCAGGTGATGGAAGCTCCGGTGCCTAACCGGACTAGCGAATTTGCCCATTTAGAACGGCAGTTGGATGCGGCAGACGCCGACATCGAGCTTGTTAACAAAAGGCTTGACAAGGCACAGGGTAAGTGTCATTATCTGGTAAACGTCACATAGGAAGAGCAGCATGATGCCAGTATCTTTAATATGTTGTGACTGCAGATGGAGCTGCCACTATTGAAGCCTTGCGGGCAGAACTTGCCTGATCCAAGGAACAAGCGAGGTTGGGTAATGCGGCTGCTTTGAAGGCGGCCGAAGAGTTGCAAGCCGAGAAGGCCGCACATGGCGAGAGCCGAGACAAGATGGCCATAGAATTAAAAGCCACCGCCGACCGTTGCCGGGTTCTCGAAAAGGAAAACTAGGCGAAGGCATCGGACCTTGAGAAGGCTGCTGCGACGAGAAAGGACCTCCGCTCTGCTATGAGGGCAAAGAAGGAGGAGCTGCGGGAAGCCGGGGATATTGTAGCTGGGAAATCCTTTATGTTGCGGAGGAAGTTCGGAGATCCACGGTATGCCCCTCTGGATCGGCTGTGGAGCTCAGAGGATGTGTATATGGATTTGGCGGCGAGCGCTGCCGATGTGGCCAAGTACTTCCAGGGTCAGACGGACCGTGGAGTAGACCAGCTGTTTTGGAGACAATTCCGTACTCCCGAGCGTCCACTTTCATTGACTGACCAATTAGCCGAATCGGCCGAACTAAATAGCTTGTCCGGACTCTCCATGAGGTCCGTTGTGGATCAGCTATGGCCGGAAAGGTCAAAACCGAACAACTATTTCAACTTGGTGCAGTAGTTCCTTGACGTGGTGCCGCGCATTAATGCGGTGAAGAGGTCGGCGTGCATAGAGGGCGCACGGATGGCCTTTGCCCATGTTAAGGCATACTGGGCGAAGATGGATGCTAGCAATGTTGCAACGCGGGATTCGTCTATAGGTCAAAAGGCTGCTGAGCACTACTTTGAAGTAGTTCTTGAGGGTGCCCGTTTGATAGAGACCCAGTGCTCAAAAAATATTATGTTTGAGTGATATGTAATCTCATTGTAAGCGAAATGCTTTTATAAATTTTTATAAGGCTATTTTTATACTTTTGCCTAAAAGTAATATGATGCCTTCTGGGCAGCCGTTTATGTATACATGTGTATAACCTGAAAGATTGCAGTCGTTGGCTTCAGCCCCCACGCATATAATGCGGAGGTGCTCGCAAAACACGCATTCACACTTAACCCAATGTCTTGGTCCTATTAAGGAGGTGATAGCGGAGCGAGCGATGCAACCCGACTATAATTCTTTAGCACTTTCACTTAGCCATGGGAGTTTGATAGTGGGGCTACTAGATAGCCCCTGGTGGCTCCGCACTCTCCCGGTTCTGGGGTGCGTACATGCCTGGCCGGAAAACGGCCCTTCGTTAAGGCAGAGGAATTCTAACATTCCCACAGGTCATCGAGTGGTTGACCAGTCTCACGCTATATCATGACAGTTAGTTTTCGGCTTTCTCTACTAAGGTGCTCTTCCGGATGAACCAGGGCACAATCGCAGTAGTTCTCCTAGTGCTACCTTAGCCGGTAAAGCGGAACGTAAGGCACCAAAACACAGGAGCCGGGCAAACCCAACATTTGACCAAAGACAATGATTCGGAGCTGATGCATATAGGGCCAAACTCGCGACGCCGAACACTCCCTAAGGCATTCGGTCTTTGTGGTATAAACCGGGCCTAAATAATGGCCTTTGTAAGAAGCCCCTTGTGTCCAGGTACGTGCATTGTTCTGGCGTGGCCACATGCCAAGACGTCAGCATCCTTCTCAACGGTGGATATGTATCAACAAGAGACAGTAAAAAAGGTTTACGCAGGGTCTTAATCTAAAAAGAATCCTTGGAGCGGGTCCCTGCTGCACGTCTGCGCCTGTGTCTCCGTTGTGCTGTATCCTGGACGGGTGTAGCACGATGATCGTCTGTAAAAGAGACGAAGTTAAGTGAAATAGTTGTCATGCAAAAGGATAGTTTTTAAAGAAACCATGTATAATTCAAGATGATAAGAAATTGCCACTTGTCTGCGCGTGTTGAGCCCCTTGTATTGACAAATAGGGGTGTGACCACTTATTTCCGTATAAATAGTGGCACCGGACTTGATTAGTTGTATCTGAGGTCTTGACGACCTATTGAATGCTTTTGTTTGTCCGGGCGCCTTTAGTGTGCGGCGGCCAAGGCAGCCTCACTCTCTTCGACGCGCAGAGATCGCTTGATATTTCCGTGCACTGTAATGATGCCACGTGGACCAAGCATCTTGAGTGTGAGGGAAGCGTAGTGTGGTATTGCATTAAAGCGAGCGAAAGCTTCGCGTCCGAGCACTGCTTGATAGCCACTTTGAAACGGAGCGATGTGGAAAGTTAAATGCTCGCGACGGAAGTTATCGGGGGAGCTGAATGTAACTTGTAGTAGGAGGGAGCCCATACAACGAGCCCCTGGGCCTGGCGTTACTCCTTTAAAGGTAGTATTGCTATGGCAGATTTGTGTTGGGTCTAGCCCCATCCTACAGATTGTATCCTGATATATTAGGTTTAGGCTACTACCACCGTCCATCAAGACCCTTATGAAGTGATATCCGCCAATTACTGGGTCTAATACCAGGGCAGCCCATCCTGCATGTCGGATACCTGCTAAGTAATCACGATGGTCGAAAGTGATCGGTTGAGATGACCAGTGGCAGGACTTCGTGGTGAGCAAGCACCTGGCCACAAGGGTGGAGGGGGCGCCCTACCCCCCTAACTCGTGGTCCCACGGTGGCTCCCCTCCACTTATTCCAGCTACCACACATTCCTTCTTCCTGCCACAAACACCACTAACCAGCTCAAACCTGAGTCCAAGCTCATTTTGCTGCCATTTTTGATCTCCTTGCTCAAAGCACCTCTCACAAAACTTCCTTGGGGATTGTTCCTTGGTATATGACTCCTCCAATGGTCCAATTAGTTTTTGTTCTATTGCTTTATTCATTGCATATTTTTGCTGCTTAGGTGACCATGTTCTTGAGCTTGCATGTCAAATTTATATGGTCAAAAGTAGTTTTGATGCATGATATTGCCTCTAGGCACTTGTAGTAGTAGTTGCTATTAATATTGTTGAGTTTGGTTCACTTTTATTTTGAATTTACTAAAATTTCAGAAATTTTTCAGAGGAAGAAATATGATTGGGAAAATGTACCAAGGTGGTCCTTCAAGGAAGCAAGGACCCAGGCTTGCAATGCGCGATGCCGACGAAGAACCACCAAGGGAAGCTCAAGTGCGGGCTTGTGAATAGCCTTCAGAGGACTTTATGGATCGAGAAGGAATCAAGGAAGAATTTAACGCATATGTGAGTAATGCTGATCTTGAGAGCTTCGAGGCAGACAAATGCCGCTAGTACCACCAGCTCACTGATTCCTTTGTGAGGAGGTTTGAATTTTCTTCATCACGCAATTCTCAAACTGTCCTGTTTGATCTGTACGAAAATTCTTATACTATGGACTTAGAGGATTTTAACACTGCTTGCAAACTTCCACAATGGGGTAGTCCTAATGAAACTCGCAAATCTGAATTTAGAGATTTTTCTTGCTAGTATAACTGTGGGGGGATCTAGAGACATAACCCAAACTACCATAGGGAGCCTTCATTTTCCTGCTATACATTATTTTGCTCTCTTCATAGGTAGGCATAAATGGTAAGGATGAAGAATGTCACATGTGTGTCCCTGACCTCAGTGTTCTCAGGAGTGTTGTATTAGAAGATAGACATTATAATTTGGGAGCCATTGTTGCACATAGGTTGCATAATAATAGATTTAGTGGAGATTTCTTCGGTGGAATTTATGCAACCCGTCTAGCTAATTTTCTTGGTGTACCCATATGTGTGTATGATATTGAGTTGCCTCCTGTTTATCTGGATTATGAGGCCATGGTTCGTCATCAGTTTGTTGAGAGGAATGATCAGTCCCTCCAGTACCGACTAATCTTTGACAGACGACACACCTATCACGTCGCTCTCCCTGCTCCTGCATTCTTTGACTTTCAGGCAAAAGGGAGATATGTTATAACCAGGGAGGAAGCGGACGAGTACAAGCGGAGGACGGAGATGGCCCGTCTCCAAGCGGAAGCTCATGAGGCAATAGCTGCTGCATCTCAGTACGACCCCAGCTATATCCTTGGATATCCGCCAGGCCAGCCGTGGCCATAGACCAACTTAGGCCAAAAGCCTAAGCTTGGGGGAGTACGTATTTCTCACCGACATTACATTCATGCTCACACACTCATTGCTAGTTGTCGGTGTTCATACTTTTTCATTGTATTATCCATGCTAGTTTATTTTCCTTTTATGCTTTCTTCTTGTGTGTTCAATAAACCTTAATAAAAAAATAGTTGTAGCTTTTAGTTAGTTTACTTTCCATGCTTGTAGTAGTAATTAAAAAGAAAACTCAAAAATATTTCTCGTTCTTCTTTTGCTTGTTGGGAGCTTTCTCGTTTAAATAGCTTTATTTCTTTTCTTTCCTTTGGGGTCGAGAGGAGAAGACCATAATTAAAATGTTAAAGTGGCTCTTATATGCATTATTGTTGATCTAAAAAAGTGCCCACATTACCTTGTCTTCTCTCTTGAATTGAATGCTTGCAGATTCCAGCTTAGTCCAATGCACGTGCACTATTATTATTATCCACACTATTCGGTCGTGCAAGTGAAAGGCAATAATGATGTTTATATGATGAACTTATTGAGATGAGAAAAGCTGGTATGAACTCGACCTCTCTTATTTTTGTAAATATGATTAGTTCATCATTCCTGATTCAGCCTATTATGAATAAACATGTTTGCATGTAACATCCCAAATTTTCAATTTGGAATGTTATACATTAGATCATCATGCATATCATATTTTCTTGCATTTTGGTCGATCCTAGAAATTTCACGCAACTCAAGGACCCTCGGAGAGAGTTGGAGATTTCGTCATTTTCATATTTGGGCTTTCTCAAATTTTGAAAAGAGGATCATTGAATTTGTCGGAGTTTTATTTTGCCTTTTTATTTGGATAGGGAAAAATGCGCGTTTTCAAAATTTGCATCTAGGTCCCGAGAAAAGTTCATTTTGTTCGACTCATTTTTAGGAGTCGGGGAAAATTTACTTTGGGAGTTTTGGAGTTCGTTCAGATTTTCTTTCTTTTGTTTTTCTGCGCGCTTAACCGATTTGAAAAAAAATCGCCGCGCGCCTGGGCCAAGGCCCAGCAGCCGGCCGGCCAGGCCAGGCCTCACCGCGCCGCACCCGCGCGCCAAGGCCACCGCCACCGCCCCAAGTGGAGTCCATCTAGGACTCCTCTCCTCCCCCTTTTCCTTGCCCCCTCCCCCAAGTCTCCTCTCCCCTCCCCTCTTTAAATAGCCCCACACTCCCCCCTCTAAACCCCACACCACCCAAGCCACGCCCCACCCCGCCCCCCCCCCCCCCCCCCGCCGACGCCGCCTAGCGCCGCCGCGCCGCCGCAGCCTTACGCCTCCGTCCGCCGGAGCCTCGCCGGAGGTAGCCTAGCGCCGCGCCTCTCTTTCTCCCCTCGGTTCGGTTTTTCTTATAAACCGTTCCGGTTCTTTTCTTCTCTACCGTTTCGTTTTCTTTTCGATTCTTTGTTTCGGTTTTCTTCTCCGAAACCCTAGATCGGTTTCGTTTTCTTTTCCGGTTAGTTGCCTAGCGATCGTTCGCCGGACCGTTCGTCCTAACGAACGTGATCACCGGATTATTCCAGGTTAACGAATGTCCGTTCATTTAACCGTTCTTTTTTTTCTTTTCGTCGGATTTATTCCGCGATCGTGATTTCAGATCCGATCCTCGTTCTAGTTTTTCTTCTCGCTCGTTTATCGGAATCAGGTGATTCAAGCGCCTGGAGTTTCGTTTCGAAACCGCCGTTCCGACTAATCAACTTAAACAAGTTTTTGCTACTGTAAAATTTGACCTAGTTTCAACTTGCTAGAACCGAGTTGTTTTCTTCCGCCGTTTGTTTTTTGTTGCTTTGTTCGGTTCTTTCTCTCTTTGCAATCGGAGTTCTTAAGTTGAACTATCTGGTTCGATCTCTTGTTCGAGTTTTACCTGTGCATTAGATGAGTACTTATTGTATGCTTGTTGTTTGTCTGCGATAGATTACCCGGATTGAGCCGCCTGTTACTTCGAATCTCTAGGACTCGCGGATCATCAGCAAGGCAAGTAACACTTTGATCATACCTTTTCTACAACCCAGTTTTATTGCATTAGATCCATCCTCACACATTGCATGATTAGGATCTAATTAAATTGTGGGATGGGAAGTAGATGAGGTAATACCTATTACCTGTTTATTATGAAACCTTTGGGAGTTACTTCTACGTTTGCTTATTATGCGATGCTATGCTAGTAGACGTGGATTGGGTGAGTGATATCCATGACAGATGTGAGTGTGATAATTTTAAAGGGTTTATCTAAGGTGGCAACTTAAACACACATCTGGGTGGATTGAGGCACCTGATGTCTATCAGGACTTGCCTGTTTTTCTTTGGACCGCCACCCAGGCTCAAAGGGATCATAAGATATTTCATGCTAGAAACTTCCGTGTGCAGCCAAAAGCCAATATGGGCTCTGGCATAGTTGACTAAGTCGTGTGAACTCTTACAGGGTAGACTAGCAGATGTAGGGGAAAGTAGGTGTACCGGTCTATCCATCGTAAGGTGCTAGCGCTTCTGAAAGACTGTGTCTCGGTCATCCGTTTCTCAAACACCAGTAGTGCGAGAAATCCAACGGAGGCGATCGAGTCTTGTGGGGAAAAGTGCGCAAACCTCTGCAGAGTGTAATAAACTAATCATGATTAGCCGTGTCCCCGGTTATGGACATCTTGAGTATCTAGTACTTGAATATCGTATGAATCTCATCATGTTACTTCTAATTAATATTGTTGGGTTTTAATTGTTCACTTAATTGGGATCGGAATGCTTCAACCATTCTCGATGTTCAACCACCATGATAGTTAAATAAATTTATTCCTTTGCAGTAGGGAAAAACTAGCTTTACGCAAAACAGTAACCATAGAGCTTTCCGCCAGCCAAATATGCATATTGTATAGCTGTTTCATTACATCATTCTCTATGTGTTACTTTGCCAGCATATTCCATGTGCTGACCCGTTTCGGGCCGCAACTTTCATGTTGCAGACTTTTCAGACGATGAGTAAGGTGCTTTTAGGTCGTGGTTCTGTACTCAGTGATGCCGTTGGAGTTGATGGACCCATTTATCTTCCAAGTCTTCCGCTGTTATCGATATTAGATGGCCTTAAGCCATATTTATTGTAATAAGTTCTCTTTGAGACATCGATGTAATAAGTGTGTGATTGCTACTCTGCTATAAATCCTTCGAAGTACTATGTGGTGTCAGCATTACTGATCCAGGGATGACACCGGAGCATAGTAGACTTGATCCATTCGGGTCGGGTCGCTACAGAGATGGTATCAGAGCACACGCTGACTGTAGGACACGACCACTAAGTTAAAGCTATAGATCACTATTCTCTCCTCATTTTCTAACTCCTCATCTTTTCTACTCTTTAGGATGAAGGACGCGAAGATTCAGTACGCTCAACCGGATGAAGGCACACCTTTTGGATTTCACTTGAAGGAAGTCACCAAGTACCTGAACATTGGATTACCAAGCTTCACGGGAACCTTCAATGCCACTTTGCCTGAAGAGGAGCGCTGGAAGATTCAAGCTCACGTTCCGGGAAGGACATTTGCGCCAATCACGAAGCCCATAGATAGTGTTTTCAATGCACCAACTTGGAGTCTAGGAAAGAGCATGGCAGCCCACATCACCATAGGACGCATTGGAGAAGTTTATCAAGAAGACCTCAAGAACACCAACAACAACAACCCACCACCACCACCTGTTGACCACTTAGCCCATTTCCTTAGGCTAAATCCGCCGGTGTTTTCCAGTAGCACCGAGCCAATAGTAGCAGACGATTGGCTCCGCAAGATAGGAAGGGAGTTGACCACTGCAGGATGCACGGATGGTGAGAAGGTGAAGTTTGCCGCACATCAGCTTGAAGGACCCGCGGCAGCATGGTGGGAGAATTTCACAGCCACCTTCCCAGTTGACACTGTCACATGGGATCAGTTTCAACAAGCTTTCCGCACTGCACATATTTCAGCAGGAGCTATGGCCATGAAGAAGCGTGAGTTTCGCAACTTACGCCAAGGAGGAAGGACAGTTGGCCAGTATGTTGACGATTTCAGCAAGTTAGCACGTTATGCCCCAGATGACGTTGCTACGGATGCAACTAAGCAGGAGAAGTTCCTGGAAGGATTGAATGATGAGTTAAGCATGCAGTTGATGGTAGCAAGTTTCAACAACTGCCAGGAGTTGGTAGATCGTGCCATCATGATTGAAGGGAAGCAACAGCAGATTGAGAACCGCAAGAGGAAGTATGGACAGGGGAAGTATAACTCTGGAGCCCAGCAGAAGCCCCGTTTTACCCCTAAATTGGGATTTCAGTTTCAACATACCCATGGAGGAGGTAGTTCGCACAACCACAATGGCCACAAGAATGGTAATGGGAATGGAGGAAGCAACGGCCAGAACCGTACCACCCCATCAACCCCAGCCAAGAGAGATCTGAGTCAAGTCACCTGTTTCAAGTGTTCCAAGACCAGACATTATGCCAATGAATGTCCTGAAGGCCAGAATGGAAATGGCAATGGAAGCTCAGGGAAGAAGCCAAACCATTTCAATAGGGGACAGGTGAACCACGTTAACGTGGAGGAGGTTGAAGATCATCCTGATGCAGTAATCGGTAAGTTTTTGGTTAAGTCATTTACCGCACTCGTTCTTTTCGATACTGGTGCATCACATTCATACATATCAAGGGGATTTGTGGAAAAATATAGCCTTCCCACTAGGATTCTTAAAATGCCTATGCTAGTAAGCTCGCCAGGAGCAGAGTACATGTCCAGTCAAGGATGTTTTCAAGTGCCATTAAGCATAGGAAGGCATGTTTTCCCAACAGACTTAATTATTCTGGAATCCCAAGGTCTGGATGTAATTCTCGGTATGGATTGGCTGTCGATGTATGGAGGAAACATTGATTGTGCTAGTAAGACAATTATGCTCACAACGCCAGAAGGAAGAAGAATCAAGTATGTATCCCGGCATGTGCCAAATAGGACACAAGTAAATTGCCTAACAGGAGTTGTGCAGGAGGAAGTACCAGTGGTAAAGGATTTTCCTGATGTATTTCCTGAAGAGTTGCCAGGCATGCCACCGGATAGAGACATTGAGTTTTTGATTGAGTTATTGCCAGGTACAGGCCCAATATCAAAGAGGCCATACCGGATGCCAGCAAAGGATTTGGTAGAAATTAAGAATCAAATTAAGGAGTTACTGGAGAAAGGTTACATACGCCCAAGTTCTTCGCCTTGGGGATCACCCGTACTTCTAGTGGAGAAGAAGGATGGATCCTTAAGGATGGTTGTTGATTACCGTGGATTGAATGAAGTAACCATCAAGAACAAGTACCCACTGCCAATGATTAATGATCTGTTTGATCGTTTGCAAGGAGCTAAAGTGTTTTCCAAGATCGATTTGCGATCAGGGTACCACCAGTTGAAGATTCGAGAGCAGGACATACCTAAGACAGCATTCACCACAAGATATGGACTGTATGAGTATCCCGTTATGTCATTTGGATTGACTAACGCGCCTGCCTATTTTATGAACCTGATGAACAAAGTGTTTATGGAGTTTTTGGATAAGTTCGTCGTAGTGTTCATTGAAGATGTCCTGGTTTATTCAAAGAATGAAGAAGAGCATAAGGAACATTTGCGTTTGGTTTTGGAGAAACTAAGGGAACATCAGTTATATGCCAAATTTAGCAAATGTGAGTTTTGGTTGAAGGAAGTAGGATTTCTTGGACACGTTATCTCCGGAGAAGGGATAGCAGTTGACCCCACAAAGGTTGAGACCGTAACTGAATGGGAAGCACCAACGACAGTTGGAGAGATCCGGAGTTTTCTTGGACTCGCAGGATACTACCGGAGATTCATTGAGAACTTTTCAAAGATTGCAAAGCCTATGACGGAGTTGTTGAAGAAGGATACTAAGTTCAATTGGACTGGGGAGTGTGAGGCTAGTTTCCAGGAGTTGAAGAAACGATTGGTTACCTCACCGGTATTGATTTTGCCAGATCAGACCAAGGATTATGAGGTGTATTGCGACGCTTCATGTCGAGGACTTGGAGCTGTGCTTATGCAGGAAGGGAGAGTTGTTTCGTATGCTTCACGACAACTGAAGCCTCATGAGTTGAATTACGCCACACATGATTTGGAGTTAGCAGCCGTAGTGCATGCATTGAAGACATGGAGACATTTCCTCATTGGAAATCATTGTGAAGTGTACACGAATGACAAGAGTTTGAAGTACATTTTCACGCAGAAGGAGTTGAACCTCAGACAAAGGAGATGGTTGGAGCTCATCAAGGACTATGACATGAGATTGCATTACCATCTCGATAAAGCTAATGTAGTAGCTGATGCATTGAGCCGTAAGAGCCATGTCAATACGTTAATAACGGAAGAAATACCCAAGGAGTTTGCAGAAAACCTTCGTGAACTAAGTTTAGAGATAGTTCCGAAAGGCTATGAAGCAGCATTGGAGATTCAGTCAACATTGATGGATAAAATCAAAGAGGCTCAGAAATCTGACAAGGAAATTGCTGCTATAAAGGAGAAGCTAAGCAAAGGAAAAGCAAAGGGATTTCGTGAGGATGAGCACGATACCCTATGGTTTGAGGACCGTGTCTATGTGCCCAATGACCCGGAGATCAGGAAGTTGATTCTACAAGAGGCACATGATTCACCCTATTCGATTCACCTAGGAAATACCAAGATGTATTTGGATTTGAAGGAGACATTCTGGTGGACCGGAATGAAGAAGGATATTGTGCATATGTAGCAGTTTGTGATGTGTGTCATAGAGTGAAGGCAGAACATCAGAAGCCAGCCGGATTGTTGCAACCATTGCCGATACCCGAATGGAAGTGGGATAAGATAGGCATGGATTTTATCACAGGACTACCCAGGACGAAAGCAGGATATGACTCGATATGGGTAGTAGTTGATCGTTTGACGAAGGTAGCACATTTCATTCCAGTTAAGACCACTTACACCAGTGCTAAGTTGGCAAAGATATACATGACTAGGATCATTTGTTTGCATGGAGTTCCGAGGAGTATTGTATCAGACCGAGGAACCCAATTTACCTCAAAGTTTTGGAATCAGTTGCATGAAGCTTTGGGAACCAGGCTAGAGTTCAGCACCGCTTTTCATCCGTAGACAGATGGACAGACTGAGAGAGTCAATCAGATTTTGGAAGATATGCTGAGAGCTTGTGCACTAGATTATGGATCTAGTTGGGACGATAACTTGCCGTATGCGGAGTTTTCTTATAACAACAGTTACCAAACCAGTTTGAAGATGGCACCTTTCGAAGCTTTATACGGAAGGAGGTGCAGGACACCGTTGTCATGGGACGAAGTTGGAGACCGTCAATTCTTTGGACCAGATTTGATTAAGGAGTCTGAACGGAAAGTTAAGTTGATTCGCGATAGGCTCAAGGTAGCCCAGTCTAGGCAGAAGAGCTACGCAGATTCTAAACGCAAGGAGACAGTTTATGAAACTGGAGATAGGGTGTATCTCCGAGTATCCCCACTTCGAGGAGTTAAGCGCTTTGGAGTTAAGGGAAAATTAGCACCGCGTTTCGTTGGATCGTATAAGATCTTGCAACGTATGGGAGAAGTCGCGTATAAGTTGGGATTACCAGAGGGACTGTCAGGAGTTCATGATGTATTCCATGTTTCTCAGCTGAAGAAATGTCACGCCGAGATGGTGAAGGTACCGTTAAGGGATACAGTGCCGCTTGAAGCGATTCAGTTGAAGGGCGACCTAACGTATGAGGAGAAACCAGTCAAGATTCTCGATTATGCCAGCAGAGTTACCCGCAGCAAGGTTATCAAGTTTTGTAAAGTTCAGTGGAACCACCACTCAGAGGATGAAGCCACCTGGGAGAGAGAAGAAGATTTGCTCAAGGACCACCCTCACCTATTTTCTAGCCAACCCGAATCTCGAGGGCGAGATTCATCTTAAGGGGGGTAGGTTTGTAACATCCCAAATTTTCAATTTGGAATGTTATACATTAGATCATCATGCATATCATATTTTCTTGCATCTTGATCGATCCTAGAAATTTCACGCAACTCAAGGACCCTCGAAGAGAGTTGGAGATTTCGTCATTTTCATATTTGAGCTTTCTCAAATTTTGAAAAGAGGATCATTGAATTTGTCGGAGTTTTATTTTGCCTTTTTATTTGGATAGGGAAAAATGCGCGTTTTCAAAATTTGCATCTAGGTCCCGAGAAAAGTTCATTTTGTTTGACTCATTTTTAGGAGTCGGGAAAAATTTACTTTGGGAGTTTTGGAGTTCGTTTAGATTTTCTTTCTTTTGTTTTTCTGCGTGCGTAACCGATTTGAAAAAAAATCGTCGCGTGCCTGGGCCAAGGCCCAGCAGCCGGCCGGCCAGGCCAGGCCTCACCGCGCCGCGCCCACGCGCCAAGGCCGCCGCCGCCGCCCCAAGTGGAGTCCTTCTAGGACTCCTCTCCTCCCCCTTTTCCTTGCCCCCTCCCCCAAGTCTCCTCTACCCTCCCCTCTTTAAATACCCCCACACCCCCCCCTCTAAACCCCACACCACCCAAGCCGCGCCCCACCCTGCGCCCCCCCCCCCCTCGCCGACGCCGCCTAGCGCCACCGCGCCGCCGCTGCCCTATGTCGCCGCCGCCGCCTTACGCCGCCGTCCGCCGGAGCCTCGCCGGAGGTAGCCTAGCGCCGCGCCTCTCTTTCTCCCCTCGGTTCGGTTTTTCTTATAAACCGTTCTAGTTCTTTTCTTCTCTACCGTTTCGTTTTCTTTTCGATTCTTTGTTTCGGTTTTCTTCTCTGAAACCCTAGATCGGTTTCGTTTTCTTTTCCGGTTAGTTGCCTAGCGATCGTTCGCCGGACCGTTCGTCGTAACGAACGTGATCACCGGATTATTCCAGGTTAACGAACGTCCGTTCGTTTAACCGTTCTTCTTTTTCTTTTCATCGGATTTATTCCGCGATCATGATTTCAGATCCGATCCTCGTTCTAGTTTTTCTTCTCGCTCATTTATCGGAATCAGGTGATTCAAGCGCCTGGAGTTTCGTTTCGAAACCGCCGTTCCGACTAATCAACTTAAACAAGTTTTTGCTACTGTAAAATTTGACCTAGTTTCAACTTGCTAGAACCGATTTGTTTTCTTCCGTCGTTTGTGTTTTGTTGCTTTGTTCGGTTCTCTCTCTCTTTGCAACCGGAGTTCTTAAGTTGAACTATCTGGTTCGGTCTCTTGTTCGAGTTTTACCTGTGCATTAGATGAGTACTTATTGTATGCTTGTTGTTTGTCTGCGATAGATTACCCGAATTGCGCCGCCTGTTACTTCGAATCTCTAGGACTCGCGGATCATCGGCAAGGCAAGTAACACTTTGATCATACCTTTTCTACAACCCAGTTTTATTGCATTAGATCCATCCTCACACATTGCATGATTAGGATCTAATTAAATTGTGGGATGGGAAGTAGATGAGGTAGTACCTATTACCTGTTTATTACGAAACCTTTGGGAGTTACTTCTACGTTTGCTTATTATGCCATGCTATGCTAGTAGACGTGGATTGGGTGAGTGATATCCATGACAGATGTGAGTGTGATAATTTTAAAGGGTTTATCTAAGGTGGCAACTTAAACACACATCTGGGTGGACTGAGGCACCTGATGTCTATCAGGACTTGCCTGTTTTTCTTTGGACCGCCACCCAGGCTCAAAGGGATCATAAGATTGTTCATGCTAGAAACTTCTGTGTGCAGACACAAGCCAATATGGGCTCTGGCATAGTTGACTAAGTCGTGCGAACTCTTACAGGGTAGACTAGCAGATGTAGGGGAAAGTAGGTGTACCGGTCTATCCATCGTAAGGTGCTAGCGCTTCTGAAAGACTGTGTCTCGGTCATCCGTTTCTCAAACACCAGTAGTGCGAGAAATCCAAAGGAGGCGATCGAGTCTTGTGGGGAAAAGTGCGCAAACCTCTGCAGAGTGTAATAAACTAATCATGATTAGCCGTGTCCCCGGTTATGGACATCTTGTGTATCTAGTACTTGAATATCGTGTGAATCTCATCATGTTACTTCTAATTAATATTGTTGGGTTTTAATTGTTCACTTAATTGGGATCGGAATGCTGTCAACCATTCTCGATGTTCAACCACCATGATAGTTAAATAAATTTGTTCCTTTGCATTAGGGAAAAACTGGCTTTACGCAAAACAGTAACCATAGAGCTTTCCACCAGCCAAATATGCATATAGTATAGCTGTTTCATTACATCATTCTCTATGTGTTACTTTGCCAGCATATTCCATGTGCTGACCCGTTTCGGGCTGCAACTTTCATGTTGCAGACTTTTCAGACGATGAGTAAGGTGCTTTTAGGTCGTGGTTCTATACTCAGTGATGCCGTTGGAGTTGATGGACCATTTATCTTCCAAGTCTTCCGCTGTTATCGATATTAGATGGCCGTAAGCCATATTTATTGTAATAAGTTCTCTTTGAGACATCGATGTAATAAGTGTGTGATTGCTACTCTGCAATAAATCCTTCGAAGTACTGTGTGGTGTCAGCATTACTGATCCACGGATGACACCAGAGCACAATAGACTTGATCCATTCGGGTCGGGTCGCTACATTGCATTGACAATTAGAGATTATAGTTGCTTATGCCATGCTTAATTATCTTGGAGCTTATAATGGTTTACCTTGCCTACCAACATGCTATTAAAATGGTTGTGATGTGGTATGATAGGGTGGTATCCTCTTTTGAACGATTCGAGTGGCTTGACTTGGCACATGTTCACGCATGCAGTTGAAACAAAATCAACATAGCCTCTACAATATTTATGTTCATGGTGCATTATATCCTACTCATGCTTACTTTCGGTGTTGATTAATTTTAATGCATGTTCATGACTGTTGCCGCTCTCTAGTTGGTCACTTCCCAGTCTTTTGCTAGCCTTCACCTGTACTAGGCGGGAATACTGCTTGTGCATCCAATTCCATAAACCCCAAAGTTATTCCATATTAGTCCACCATACCTAGCTATATACGGTATCTACCTATCGTTCCAAGTAAATTTGTATGTGCCAAACTCTAAACCTTCAAATAAACATTCTGTTTTGTATGCTCGAGTAGCTCATGTATCAACAAGGGATGTCTGTGTCTTCCATGTTAGGCGGGTTATTCTCAAGAGGAGTGGACTCCACTCCTCACTCACAAGAAAATGGCTGGTCTCCGGGATGCCCAGTCCCATGCTTTATGCAAATCAAATCAAAATAATTGCAAACAAAACTCCCCGGGGACTCTTGTTAGTTGGAGGCACTCGTTGTTTCGAGCAAGCCATGGATTGATGCTTGTTGGTGGAGGGGGAGTATGAACTTTACCATTCTGTTTGGGAACCGCCTATGATGTGTGTAGCATGGAAGATATCGCCATCTCTTGGTTTTTATGTTGACAATGAAAGTATACCGCTCAAAATATTATTCATATCTCTTCCAAAACTAAGCTCTGGCACCTCTACAAATCCCTGCCTCCCTCTTCGAAGGGCCTATCTATTTACTTTTATGTTGAGTCATAATCCTCTTATTAAAAAGCACCAGTTGGAGAGCACCACTGTCATTTGCATCAATTACTGTTAGTTTACATTGAGTATGACTTGACTGGCTTTCTTTTGCCATGAATTACAATGTCTAGTCAGTCCTTGATCTTTAAAGGTGCTCTGTATTTGTGTTTTGCAGTCTCAGAAAGGGCTAGCGAGATACCATCTTGTTATATCATATCATGATTGTTTTGAGAAAGTGTTGTCATCTGAGATTTATTATTATTGCTCGCTAGTAGATTATGTCATTGATATGAGTTAACATGAGACCTAAATGTTATTGTGAATATGGTTAGTTCATAATCTTTGCTGAAAACATGAATGCTGGCTTTACATATTTACAACAACAAGAGCAAACAGAGTTTGTAAAAGTTTTTCTTTATCACTTTCAGTTTATCAACTGAATTGCTTGAGGACAAGCAAAGGTTTAAGATTAGGGGAGTTGATACGTCTCTGTCGTATCTACTTTTCCAAACACTTTTGCCCTTGTTTTGGACTCTAACTTGCATGATTTGAATGGAACTAACCCGGACTGGCGCTGTTTTCAGCAGAATTGCCATGGTGTTTTTCTGCGTAGAAATAAAAGTTCTCGGAATGACCTGAAAATCAACGGAGCATTATTCTGGAACATATAATGAATATTGGAAGGAAAATCCACGTCGGGGGGTGCCCCACCTGTCCACGAGGGTGGGGGCATGCCTGCCCCCCTGGGCGCGCCCCCTGCCTCGTGGGCCCCCTGGAGCTCCACCGACCTCAACCTGGACTCCATATATTTGTGTTCGGGAAGAAAAAAATCAAGGAGAAAGATTCATCGCATTTTACGATACGGAGCCGCCGCCAAGCCCTAAACTCTCTCGGGAGGGCTGATCTGGAGTCCGTTCGGGGCTTCGGAGAGGGGAATCCATCGCCATCGTCATCATCAACCATCCTCCATCACCAATTTCATGATGCTCACCGTCGTGCGTGAGTAATTCCATCGTAGGCTTGCTGGACGGTGATGGATTGGATCAGATTTATCATGTAATCAAGTTAGTTTTCTTAGAGTTTGATCCCTAGTATCCACTATGTTCTGAGATTGATGTTGCTATGACTTTGCTATGCTTAATGCTTGTCACTAGGGCCCGAGTGCCATGATTTCAGATCTGAACCTATTATGTTTTCATCAATATATGAGAGTTCTTGATCCAATCTTGCAAGTCTATAGTCACCTATTATGTGTTATGATCTGTTAACCCCGAAGTGACAATAATCGGGATAATTATCGGTGATGACCATAGTTTGAGGAGTTCATGTATTCACTATGTGTTAATTGATGTAGGGTAGAACCCTAATCGCCCGATCTTTCATGAAAGGAGCGGAATCCCGCGAAGAACACGAACAACACGAGGGGAAAAAGAGGGGAAACACAAGGGAAACACAAGAGAATCACTAAACCAACACAAGAAAGTCACACATGTGCTAGATCCTCGGATACATAAGAGTTCACACGGTACACGATCAACTAGGGATGATACAAGGGTAACGGTCTTCTCCATGAGGAGGTCTTGATGTTCTTCTCCGCAAGGAGGTCTTGAATCCAAAGGGATGTTCTCTGAAGAGGTCGCGGTCTCTCACGAGGAGTAGATTCGATGTGGATGAGCGTAGCTCTGTCTCTCAAAATGAGCTAAACCAACGCTAACCCTAGCTAGAAGGAGTAGGAGGTCTATATATAGTCTTAGTGCAAAAGAGGGGGCGAAGGGGTATATGGGCTGCGGCCCAACACATGGTAGTGCACATGCGTCAGATGTCCGGGCGTCACCGGTCGTCCAGAGGCTCGCGAGGGTCCGGACGTCCGGTGCCTGTCGGACGTCCGTAGATTCGGCTCGGGTGGTCTTTTGTCGGGCGTCCGGTCGGGGTCGGACGGCCGGGCGTCGGTCATCCGTGGGGTGTCGGATGTCTGTAGGTTTTGGCTCGGTTGTGGAAGCGTTGGTCATCTGGAGGGGGCCGGACGTCCGGGGTTCGTCGGTCGTCCGGAGACTGGGGACTTTGAGCAGTACTTCTTCTTGCGTCTTCGTTTCCAGGCTTCCCTTGCAGATGGTGTAAGTGTTCCTTGGCGCTTGCACTCCTCCTCATCGTCCGTAGTGTTCCGACAATACCTATGCATGCACACGAGTGGAGTGTCAATTAGTATACCATCCTCGAAGGGGTCAAGTGAGCACGTGTAAAGGAGATGATTCACCTTTGTGTATGTGAAGTAGAGGTCGCACGTGTCACTTGCCAAACGGACTCTTGACATGGTGATGTCCGTAGGGTGCTCTGCATCATTAATGCTTTGGTCCGGTACTCTATTAAAAGGAGGCCTTAATATCCTTTAGTTTCCACTAGGACCCCGTGATACATCTCCAATGTATCTATAATTTTTGATTGCTCCATGCTATATTATCTACTGTTTTAGACTATATTGGGCTTTATTTTTCCACTTTTATATTATTTTTGGGACTAACCTATTAACCGGAGGCCCAGCCCAGAATTGCTGTTTTTTTGCCTATTTCAGTATTTCGGAGGAACAGAATATCAAACAGAGTCCAAACGGAATAAAACCTTCGGGAACGTGATTTTCTTACCGAACGTGATCCAGGAGACTTGGACCCTACTCCAAGGAGTCAAAGAAGCGGTCATGAGGGTGGGGGCGCCCCCCTAGGGCGCCCCCCTGCCTCGTGGGCCCCCCCCTAGGGCGCCCCCCTGCCTCGTGGGCCCCTCGGTGCTCCACCGACGTACTCCTTCCTCATATATATACCTACGTACCACCAAACAATCAGAACAGGAGCCAAAAACCTAATTCCACCGCCGCAACTTTCTGTATCCATGAGATCCCGTCTTGGGGCATGTTCCGAAGCTCCGCCGGAGAGGGTCGTCATCACGGAGGGCTTCTACATCACCATAGCATCTCCGATGAAGTGTGAGTAGTTTACCTCAGACCTTCAGGTCCATAGTTAGTAGCTAGATGGCTTCTTCTCTCTTTTTGGATCTCAATACAAAGTTCTCCCCCTCTCTTGTGGAGATCTATTCGATGTAATCTTCTTCTTTTTGCGGTGTGTTTGTTGAGACCAATGAATTGTGGGTTTATGATCAAGTCTATCTATGAATAATATTTGAATCTTCTCTGAATTCTTTTATGTATGATTGGTTATCTTTGCAAGTCTCTTCGAATTATCCGTTTGGTCTGGCCAACTAGATTGGTACTTCTTGCCATGGGAGAAGTGCTTAGCTTTGGGTTCGATCTTGCGGTGTCCACTAGTGCAGAACCGGGTACTAGCATCGGTTCGTAAGGCGTTTAGTGCCGGTTCGGTAACCGGCACTAAAGTGCCCCTTTAGTACCGGTTCAGCATGAACCGGTGCTAAAGGGCAACCACGTGCCATGAGCCAGCTTTGGGGGCAGGGAGCCCTTTAGTATCGGCTGGTGACACCAACCGGTATTAAATGGTTGGGGGGTTTGGGTTTATGATTTATTTTTCATTTAATTTTGTGTTTTCCATTTAATTCTTTTTCGTTTGCTGGTATTTTACAATACTACATATTGTACACGTTATGCATATATATAAATAGAATTTCTAGAAGAACCAATCATAATATATATATCATCGAATATCTCACAACCACCATTAATTAATTCACACATATATACACACATGTGTATATATATATACACAATTAGCTAGCTATCCACAATTCCTCCTAATTGGTGCCTTCGGAGCCAGTGGCATTAGCCTAATTGCTGCCTTCGGAGCACGATAACAATTGGAAGTGGTTCATGGGGGCTGTAGCAGGTAATAGTATTCTCCTTTGGGATCTATGACCTGGTCGAGCAAAAATCCCGTTATTTCCTCTTGAATTGCTTCTATGCGGTCCTCTGGTAGGAGCTTCTCCCGCACCTCTTTGAACTGTTAAGAAGCAGATCAATATGCATGTGTATTAGTTGTGTGACTAGATATCGATAATGGTGTAAAAATTGTGAATAGTGTTCTGACAAACGTACCCACTCCTGTCTTTGAGATCTGCTCCTTTCGGACGCCATCATGCGAATGTTCTCGCAAACGTAGTATGCACACGGATTATTCCCCAGCGCCTGCTTCAGGTCCTTTACGAGAATGGAATTTGATCAGATAATAATTAATCAAGCATGATAATTAAAGATATGGTAGCTAGCTAGTACTACTTAATTACTTACCTGGGGTCGATACCATTTCAGATTTTGTTTCCATGGGCTTGGAGTGGCCCTGATGAACTTTGCCCAAGCCCTGCCCGCCGACAAAGAAAATGAATAAATGGGTTATTAAATAGTTGTTATCAGGAAATGACGAACTAATTAAATAGGCCGAGATATAGTTAATAATGATTGAAATTACCTGTTGACTATCCCCTTCACGATGGTGTAGTCAGTTGGTTTCTTAAGTAGTGAGTTTAGTACTTCAATTGTTCCTTCATCAACTTTAATGATTAACAAGATCCAGTGAAATCTGCATGCACACACATTTGCATGTCTTAATTAAGCGGGCATATGTAAGCAAAAACATGTAGCTAGCTAGTAGGCAAAAACAGAATTTGTAGTACAAGACAGTGTGACTCACTCGAAGTTGTAAGGAAGTAGTATATCTACATTGTATTTGAGGCGCTTGAAGAACTCTAGCATGCTTCCCTCTACACTTTTTCGTAATATGGATCTAATTTCCATGTGTATTCATTAATGGTATTTGGGTCAACGAACCCAATGCCATAGCGTCCACCTTTTTTCATTTCATAAATCTTCATCCTGCATAATACCACAGAAAAGAATATAGTGAGGATAATTACAGGTAATCAAAATGATCACTACAGCTAGCTTGAGACTTAAATTACAGAAAGAAATCACTTACAGACAATAGCAACTGACGATAGATTTGTCGAGTGCGTCTTGATTGTATAGCTAAAATAGTTCTGAATACTCAACGGACACAACTTTCTCATGGTAGTAATGATCCTTCTTGACATTCACCATGAGGGACTCTCGATTGGAAATCTTGGTAATGTCCATGTACCATTGATGCAATTCATACATTCTCGTTGGGAGCTTCTTAACCTCGTCTGGCTCGACCAAAGGTTGGCCCCGGACATATTTCCATTTTATTTCCTCCTCTCTAGTTGGAGACATGGGCTCGATATCGAGGAGTTGTCCAACAGTGATCATGAGCGTTTCAGCCTGCTCAATATGCTCCTTGGTTATTACCACATCGCCCAGCCCGGGAACGTTAATGGTTTGCCCACAATAATATTGGGCGCGCCTACTCTCATGTGTTGTTGGCACAACAAGCGGGGGGATTGATTGCGCCGCCTGTTCTCCCAGCTGGGGAACGGTTTTACCGCTCCTTTTGCCAGCTGATTTGTTCGAGCTCGAGCTCGCCTCTTTCTGTAGACGTGCTCGATTTAACTTCTTGATGTGGCGCTCATAGTCTGTGTCAACAGGCTTGGGAGCTGGTGCTCTAGCCATACGAATGAAGTGGTCAATCTTTTCCTCAGGCACTTTCTCCCTTGGCGGTGGTGGCAGTTTCGGTGCAACATGGGCTTCCACCTCGGCCTTCAATATGGCTACGTTTTCCTCCTCGAACTTGTCGTAAGGCCTCTGTGGAAGAGGCGCGAGGCTTGGACCATATTGAAATCACTTGCCTCCGCCTGTACCTCCAGTACTACCTCGACTTGTACCGCTATGCACCATAGCTGAGGCGGCTCTCCTCCATGATTGCTAAGGCGGCGAAGACGGCTGACGTGGCTGAGTTGGAGGAGGAGGAGTGGCCTAAAGCTGTGCCGGACTTGGAGGAGGAGTGGGCTGAAGCTGTGCCGGACTTGGAGGAGGAGTGGCCTAATGCTTTGCCGGACTTGGAGGAGGAGGAGTGGCCTGAAGCTGTGCCGGACTTGGAGGAGGAGTGGCCTGACGCGTTGGTGGACTTGGAGGAGCGGGAGTCTGCTGACTCGGTGGCGGACTTCGACGAGGAGTCGGATGACGCGGTGTCGGTGGCCTTCGAAAGATGATGCAATCCTTTCTCCATAGGATGATACGATGGTTGGCCTCTCCCAGTGTGTGCTCATCGTCACCTCCAGGAATGTCAAGCTCTAGCCCCGAATATTGGTCCACCACCTCATCAACCAAGACACGAGCATAGCCCGCTGGAATCGGGTTGCAATGGAAGGTTGCCTCGGGGGGTTTTTTAAAAGCAAGGGCGTCCGCCACCTTCATGGATATGTTCTTCATTTTGAAGTGTAGCTTGCAGCTAGTGTTCTCCATGATGTCATCCACTGGGTAGCTATCCAGCAATGTGTCGCCCGGGGCGGAACCCACGCTGCTTCTCAGCATGGATGGGACGGTGCTATCCAATGCTGGATCATCCGCTAGCTGCTACAGCTGCTGAGACCCCCTTTGTTGGCTAAGTGAGTCGATCTGCTCCTGCTGCCGCTGGAATTTGACTGCCAAGTCCACATGCGCTGATTCTAGGCCTTGAAGGTGTTCATAGTCTAGCTTCCTCTGCTCCTCCTCCATCTTCCTCTTCTTCTCCTCCGCAATCTTCTTTCTCGCACGGGTTCTGTAGTCGGTGTTCCAGTCCGAAAACCCCTCATACCACGGAATAGCGCCCATGCCTCGTGTTCTTCCCGGGTGTTCAGGATTTCCCAGGGCACGCGTAAGCTCGTCGTTCTATCTGTTGGGCTGGAACACACCCGATCGAGGCTCTTCTATTGCAACAAGTACCTTATCTTCGGCTCCGTCCAGACATGCCTTCTTTGAAACTTTGCCTGTCTTCGGGTCCAACTCCCCCCCATGCGCATAGAACCAAGTCCTGCACCTGGGGGCCAGCTCAATGTTTCTGGAGTGACACCTGCATCCTCCATCTCTTTCTTAGACTTATCCCACTTAGGCATTCCCACCGCATAGCCACCTGGCCCCAGCTTATGGAACTTATCCTTTTTGGCGGCATTGGCCTTGTTTATTCTCGACCGTTCCTTAGATAATTCCGAATCCTTGAATTTCATGAAATCGTCCCAATGAGCACTTTGCTTCTCTAGTGTTCCCTCGAATACTAGAGTCTTCCTTCCTCCCTTGACGTACTTGGCCCATTCACGATTCTTGTGGTTGTTGAATGCAACCGCCATCTTCCTAAGAGTAGCGTCCTTGACTTTCTCCACGTCTGCATCTGTGAAATGATCTGGTAGGGTGAAATATTCCATGAGCGTTTCCCAAAGCATAAGTTTTTGTCTGTCATCGACAAAAGTAACTCCTGGACGTGGCTTTGCTAGCTCTCTCCATTCTTGAAGGGAGATCGGGAGTTGGTCCTTCACAAGAACTCCGCACTGACGAATGAACTTGTCCAAAATCTTCTTAGGCGCTAATGGTTCGCCATTAGGTTTGATGGCCTCGATATTGTACTTTACGCCCTCCTTCAACTTTTTGTTCGAGCCTCGTTTCCTGTTGCCTGAAGATTTGCTCAATCTGGATGGTTGAAAGAAGAAAGATCGATTCATTAATATATCTTCAAGTCATTTAAACATGTGATGATCACCAGATGCCTGCTTATATAAATATATATACCTCGCCGGTCTTTGTTGTTTCAAGATCAACATTTTCTTCATCATGTTCATAGTTCATGACTTCATCAATTCGCTCGTCGTCATCGAATATCATATCACCCTCCCCGGTGTTGTTTAGATATTTGGGCCGGGCGGGGAGGACGAGGCGCGGCACGGCCACGGGGTGCGGCGCGGCGACGGGGACGACGGGGACGGCGACAGGGACGGCGACGGCGACGGACGGCGACGGGCGGCGATGGGGTCAGCAATGAGGGGCGGCGGCAACGGGGCAGAGGAGAAAGAAGCAGAGGGAGAGATGAGAAACTGACAAATTTTATGAAGTGTTTTCTTATATAGAACAACCTTTTGGTACCGGTTGGAGCCACCAACCGGTACTAAAGGTCTGTTTTGGCCAGGCCAAGCGGCGGGAACGACACCCCTTTAGTACCGGGTGGTGGCTCCAACCGGTACTAAAGACCCACCCCTTTAGTACCGGTTTGAGCCACCACCCGGTCTTAAAGGGGGTGAGCTGGCGCAGGTGCGGTGCGAAATGTTTAGTCCCACCTCGCTAGCCGAGGGGCGTCCGCACTGGTTTATAAGCCCCAGTGCGGTAGCTCCCTCGAGCTCCTCTCCAAAGCAGGCCTACTGGGCCTAAATGTTATGTGCTGCCCTGTGGGCCTACTGGGCCTTTTCGGGCCTGCATCCTGGCCCAACAACGGGTTGGGTTTCTAGTCATATGCAGGCCGCTGTGGCGCAGTAGGTGGGCTTTTTCTTATTTTTTTGCTTTATTTATTTTTGTTTTATTTATTTTTGAGTTGTTTTTTGCTGTATTTAGAATTTCTTTGTGAATATTTTTGCTTTAGGTACAAAAAATAACAAACTTTCTGTTAGTACCGGTAGTTTACAAATTTGAATAGTTTAAATTTTGAATTATTTGAAATTTGTGTGAATCACTAGTTTGTGAATAACTTAACTTTGAAAATAGATTTTTTTAGTGATTCTTTTTTCTTATGTTTAATATTAGTGTTTTTTATCATTATATTCAATGTGGTAATGCTTACGTTATTTAAAAAATGAAATGCCTTTGTAACGGATGAGTTTTTGTCCGAAACCCTGATACTTCGAAAGAGATTGTCCATTTTGTATACGAAGTGCATCCAGTTTTTGTGGTAACCCTCTCTACTTTTTTGCACATGCTATGTGGGTGAAATTATGATATCATGCCAACTTTCAACCTTTTCTGAGTTCATTTGAAATGCTTTTCAATTTCAGGGTCATTTAGCTGAAAAAATCAGTAAATGCATGAAAGAATTTGCTTGCACATAAAATTTCTTCGGGTTTCAAATGCCAAAACACATAACTAGCTACCCTAACTATTACACAGATTCCCTCCTAGGTGCGAAACACAGAAGAAAGTGATGATAGTGAAGCCGATCATATCCCAGATCTTTGGGTGTGAAACTTTTTCTTCGCGTGTGTACCTTTGCGTCGTAGCCATGGAAAATCTTCATCATTTAACTAGATGCTCGGGTCAATATTCGCTGTGAATGGAGCAATTTCATCAAAATTTTCATAATCTCCTGACATGTCTGTCTTGTCATCCACTCCCACGATGTTTCTCTTCCCAGAAAGAACTAGGTGCCGCTTTGGCTCATCGTACGATGCATTCGCTTCCTTATCTTTTCTTTTTCTCGGCTTGGTAGACATGTCCTTCACATAGAAAACCTGTGCCACATCATTGGCTAGGACGAATGGTTCGTGTGCATACGCAAGATTGTTGAGATCTACTGTTGTCATTCCGTACTGCGGGTCTTCCGTTGCCCCGCCTCGTGTCATATTGACCCATTTGCACTGAAACAAAGGGACCTTCAAACCACGTCGAGAGTCAAGTTCCCATATGTCCTATATATAACCATAATATGTTTCCTTTCCCATCTTGGTTTCTGCATCAAAGTGGACACCACTGTTTTGGTTGGTGCTCTTCTTATCTTCGGCGATCGTGTAAAATGTATTACCATTTATCTCGTACCCTTTGAAAGTCATTATATTCGAAGATGGTAACTGGGACAGCAAGTACAGGTCATCTTCAATAAAGGCATCATGCATGGTACGTGTCTGCAACCAGTTGGCAAAACTCCTGGTTTGTTCACGTGTAATCCAGTGATCAGACCACTCCGGGTGTTTGGAGCGTAGCAAATTCTTGTGTTCATCCATATACGGAGCCACCAAGGCGGAATTCTGTAGAACTGTGTAGTGTGCTTCAGTGAGAGAATGTCCGTCCATACATATTATTTGTTCCCCTCCTAGCGTGCCTTTTCCATCTAGTCTGCCCTTATGCCGCAATTCAGGAACACCAATCGGCTTAAGGTCAGGAATAAAGTCAATACAAAACTCAATGACCTCCTCATTTTCATGGCCCTTGGATATGCTTCCTTCTGGCCTAGCACGGTTATGAATATATTTTTTAAGACTCCCATGAACCTCTCAAAGGGGAACATATTGTGTAGAAATACAGGACCCAAAATGTTAATCTCTTCACATAGGTGAACTAGGACGTGCGTCATGATGTTGAAGAAGGATGGTGGGAACATCAACTTGAAACTGACAAGACATTGCACCAAATCATTCTCTAACCTTGGTATGATTTCTGGATCGATTACCTTCTGAGAGATTGCATTGAGGAATGCACATAGCTTCATAATGGCTAATCGAACGTTTTCCGATAGAAGCCCCCTCAATGCAACCGGAAGCAGTTGCTTCATAATCACATGGCAATCATGAGACTTCAGGTTCTGGAACTTTTTCTCTGCCATGTTTATTATTCCCTTTATATTCGACGAGAAGCCAGACGGTACCTTAATACTGAGCAGGCATTCAAAGAAGATTTCCTTTTCTTCTTTGGTAAGAGCGTAGCTTGCATGACCCTGATGTATGCCGTCTTTTCTGTGCATACGTTGCTGGTCCTCCCGTGCCTCAGGTGTATCTTTTTTCTTCCCATACACGCCCAAGAAGCCAAGCAGGGTCACACAAAGATTCTTCGTGACGTGCATCACGTCGATTGCGGAGCGGACCTCTAGGTCTTTCCAATAGGGCAGGTCCCAAAATATAGATTTCTTCTTCCACATGGGTGCGCATCCGTCAGCGTCATTCGGAACAGGTTGTCCACCAGGACCCTTTACAAAGACCACCTTCAAATCCTTGACCATATCATGTACATCAGCACCAGTACGGTGGCGAGGCTTCGTCCGATGATCCGCCTCACCTTTGAAATTCTTGCCTTTCTTTCTTATGGGATGCCTGCTGGGAAGAAATCGACGATGTCCCAGGTACACATTCTTCTTACAATTAGCCAAATATATACTGTCGGTATCGTCCAAACAGTGTGTGCATGCGCGATATCCCTTGTTTGTCTGTCCTGAAAGGTTACTGAGAGCAGGCCAATCATTGATGGTCACGAACAGCAATGCTTTTAGGTCAAATTCTTCCCCATGTGCTCATCCCACGCACGTACACCTGTTCCATTCCACAATTGTAAGAGTTCTTCAACTAATGGCCTTAGGTACACATCAATGTCGTTGCCGGGTTGCTTAGGGCCTTGGATGAGCACTGGCATCATAATGGACTTCCGCTTCATGCACAACCAAGGAGGAAGGTTATACAAACATAGAGTCAACGGCCAGGTGCTATGGTTGCTGCTCTGCTCCCCAAAAGGATTAATGCCATCTCTGCTTAGACCAAACCATACGTTCCTTGCATCATCTGCAAACTCCTTCCCATACTTTCTTTCAATTTTTCTCCACTGCGACCCGTCAGCGGGTACTCTCAACTTTCCGTCTTTCTTACGGTCATCTCTGTGCCATCGCATCGCCTTGGCATGCTCTTTGTTTTGGAACAAACGTTTCAACTGTGGTATTATAGGAGCATACCACATCACCTTGGCAGGAATCTTCTTCCTGGGGCGCTCGCCCTCGACATCACCAGGGTCATCGCGGCTAATCTTATAGTGCAATGCACCGCATACTGGGCAAGCGTTCAAATCCTCATACTCACCGCGGTAGAGGATGCAATCATTAGGGCATGCATGTATCTTCTGCAACTCTAGACCTAGAGGGCAGACAGCCTTCTTTGCTTTGTACGTACTCTCGGGCAATTCGTTGTCCTTTGGAAGCATATTCTTTATCATTACCAGCAACTTTCCAAATCCTTTGTCAGATACACCATTCTCTGCCTTCCATTGTAGCAATTCCCCTGTGGTGCCCAGCTTTTTCTTGTCACCTACGCAATTCGGGTACAACAATTTTTTGTGATCCTCTAACATGCGCTGCAACTTCTTCTTCTCCAAATCACTTGTGCAGTTTCTCTTTGCATCGGCAATGGCCCAACCTAGATCATCAACGGGCTCATCCGATGCCTCTTCTTTAGCTTCTTCCCGCATTGTCGGCTTAGCTTCTTCCCGCATTACCGGCTCAGCTTCTTCCCTCATTGTTGTATCATCGTATTCAGGGAACCCATGGCTAGGATAGCTGTCGTCGTCCTCTTCTTCTTCATTGTCTTCCATCATAACCCCTCTTTCTCCATGCTTGGTCCAAACATTATAGTGGGGCATGAAACCAGACTCAAATAGGTGGATGTGAATGGTTCCTGACATAGAGTAATTGTGACCATTCTTACAGCCAGCACATGGACAAGGCATAAAACCATCCGCCCGCTTGTTTGCCTCAACCGCAAGCAGAAAAGTACGCACGCCATTAATGAACTTGGGAGAGCATCGGTCATCATACATCCATTGCCGGCTCATCTTCAATACACAGCACCAAAAACACCAAATTAATACAATACATAAAGTTCATACATAAAGAACATACAACACTTAAATGCAACAAACAAATAACTCTCTAGCTAAAGAATTTAAATGCAACAACAAATGCGATCAAGATCGCAACTAAGGTAACAATTGATCCAACAGCATAATGATACCAAGCCTCACTATGAATGGCATATTTTCTAATCTTTCTAATCTTCATGCGGATTTTCTCCATCTTAATCTTGTGATCATCGACGACATCGGCAACATGCAACTCCAATTCCATCTTCTCCCCCTCAATTCTTTTCAATTTTTCCTTCAAATCCTCGTTTTCTCTTTCAACTAAATTTAACCTCTCGACAATAGGGTCGGTTGGAATTTCCGGTTCAACTACCTCCTACATACAAATATCTATGTAAACTTGACGGGCATAATTTGTCATAAACACGAAATGCAATGAATAGTTTTAAAAGAGAATATACCACATCCGAATCATAACCCGGACGAGGGCCGACGGGGACGGATATCAAAACCATGGCACTATGTATAACAAACAACGCATGGGTAAGATAATTATACGAGTAACTATATATACAAATCACACAAACATCAATTTTTTATATAAAACTTCATGAACAAGAGGCTCACCACAAGGTGGTGCCGGCGACGAGACGTTGCGAGCGATCGATGGTGGTTACGACAGAGATTTAGAAGGTACTAAGTAAACCACACCTACATATGCAAACTAAGTGTTATTTTTGACCTCAAATTGCATATAAATCAAATACTAGCACATATAAATAATTCCTCCCAAATTACTAAACTCAAAAATCTATCACTATATAAAGCATTGCACGAGCTAATCTAGCCATGAGAGATGAAAGGACAAAGTTGCTAACCTTTGTGATCATTTGAATGGATGGGGGCCTTCAAATCTTGACAAATTTTGGGCAAAATGTGTGATGAGCTTGAGAGGAAGAGGGAAAATAACAGAGAGGAGAGGGGAAAGGGGAAGAACAGAGCGAGCTCGGGTGGACGAAGGGTCTATGTAGGAAGACCTTTAGTACCGGTCCGTGATACGACCCGGTACTAAAGGTGCTAGAGGGGCCCCGGACTGACAACATCCTGCCACCACTCACTTTAGTACCGGTTCGTGGCACGAACCGGTGCTAAAGGTTCGCCATGAACCGGTACTAATGAGAGCGGCCGGCTAGCTGTTGGAACCGGCACTAATGCAATGCACACATTAGTGCCGGCTCAAATTCAAATCAGCACTAATGTGCTTCACATTTGACCCTTTTTCTACTAGTGGTCCTTTCCCACTGACAGAAGGGGCAGCAAGGCACGTATTGCATCATTGCCATCGAGGATAACAAGATGGGTTTTATTTCATATTGCATGAATTTATCTCTCTACATCATGTCATCTTGCTTAAGGCGTTACTCTGTTTTTAACTTAATACTCTAGATGCATGTTGGATAGCGGTTGATGAGTGGAGTAATAGTAGTAGATGCAGAATCGTTTCGGTCTACTTGTCACGGACGTGATGCCTATATACATGATCATGCCTAGTTATTCTCATAACTATGCTCAATTCTGTCAATTGCTCAACAGTAATTTGTTCACCCACCGTAGAATACTTATGCTCTTGAGAGAAGCCACTAGTGAAACCTATAGCCCCCGCGTCTATTCTCATCATATTAATCTCCATCACTTTAATCCTGTTTTTCTTTTTACTTTGCCTTTTACTTTTCACTTTGCATCTCTATACCAAAAATACCAAGAATATTATATCTATCAGATCTCACTGTCGTAAGTGACCGTGAAGGGATTGACAACCCCTAATCGCGTTTGTTGCGAGTAGCTATCGTTTTGTGCAGGTACGAGGGACTTGAGCGTGGCCTCCTACTGGATTGATACCTTGGTTCCTAAAAACTGAGGGAAATACTTACGCTACTCTACTGCATCATCCCTTCCTCTTCGGGGAAATCCAACGCAAGCTCAAGAAGGATTTCTGGCGCCGTTGCCGGGGAGGTTCGCGCAAGTCAAGATTTGACTCTCGACAATGAGCCATCTCTGGCGACGTTGCCGAGGAGTCTACGAAAAAACTCAACATACCAAGTACCCATCACAATCCCTATCTCTCGCATTACATTATTTCCTATTTTCCTCTCGTTTTCCTCTCCCCCACTTCACCCTTGCCGTTTTATTCGCCCTCTCTCTCTCTCTATCCTCCCTCTCTATTTGCCTCTTTTTGCCCGCTTGCCTTTTATTTGCTCGTGTGTTGGATTGTTTGTTTGTCACGATGGCTCAACCGAGATTTGGTGATCTTCACCTTAAAAGGTTAGAGGAGATCGAAACCAACGTTAGGAAGTTTATGGTTTTGCAATTTGAGCATAATAATTTCTTTCGAAATGAGCTTAAGGAACAAAAAAGTTTTATGAGTTATATGAATAAAGAGCTTGATGATATGTCTAAAGAATTTTATGGTATAAGATCCCAAATTGCTCCTCTAGAAAAGATGACTACTGAAATTTCGGATATGCAAGCCACCTTAGTCAATAAGATGGCCGCTAAACCGAATTCCTATGAAAATCAAGATGAAGATCTAAAAGTTATTGATGTGTCTCCTATTAAATCTTTGTTTTGCAATATGAATCTTGATGAAACTGAATATGATCTTCCTTTACCTAGAAGGCATTCTAAAAATTCGGAGTATTTAGATCTTTATGATGAAATTGATGAAAGTGGGATTGAAAGAAATAAAAATCTAGATGTTGCTAAACCCACTATATTTGATTTCAAGGAATTTAATTATGAAAGTTGCTCTTTAATTGATTGTATTTCCTTGTTGCAATCCGTGCTAAATTCTCCACATGCTTATAGTCAAAAGAAAGCCTTCACCGAACATATTGTTGATGCCTAGATGCAATCTTATGAAGAAAAACTTGAGTTGAAAGTTTCTATCCCTAGAAAACTCTATGATGAGTGGGAACCAACTATTAAAATTGAAATTAAAGATCATGAGTTTTATGCTTTGTGTGATTTGGGTGCTAGTGTCTCTACTATTCCCAAGACTTTGTGTGATTTGCTAGATTTCCGTGATTTTGATGATTGCTCTCTAAACTTGCATCTTGCAGATTCTAATATTAAGAAACCTATGGGAAGGATTAATGATGTTCTTATTGTTGCAAATAGGAATTATGTGCCCGTAGATTTCATTGTTCTTGATATAGATTGCAAGCCTTCTTGCCCTATTATTCTTGGTAGACCTTTCCTTAGAACGGTTGGTGCAATTATTGATATGAAGGAAGGGAATATTAGATTTCAATTTCCATTAAAAAGGAGCATGGAACACTTTCCAAGAAAGAAAATAAAATTTTCATATGAAACTATCATGAGAGCCACTTATGGATTTCCTACCAAAGATGGCAATACCTAGATCTATCCTCGCTTTTATGCCTAGCTAGGGGCGTTAAACGATAGCGCTTGTTGGGAGGCAACCCAATTTTATTTTTATTCCTTGCTTTTTGCTCCTGTTTAGTAATAAATAAATTATTTAGCCTCTGTTTTGGTTGTGTTTTTCGTGTTTAATTAGTGTTTGTGCCAAGTAGAACCTTTGGGAAGACTTGGGGAAAGTCTTGTTGAACTTGCTGTAAAAAACAGAAACTTTAGCGCTCACGAGAACTGCTGTCATTTTTATTTGAAGAGTGCTATTTAGTTAATTCTTTTTGAAGATGATTAATAGATAAATTCCTCACGTCCAGAAGTTTATTTTAGAATTTTTGGGGTTCCATATCTTGCGCTAGCTACAGATTACTACAGACTGTTCTGTTTTTGACAGATTCTGTTTTTCATGTGTTGTTTGCTTATTTTGATGAATCTATGGTTAGTCAAATAGTGTATAATCCATAGAGAAGTTGGAATACAGTAGGTTTAACACCAATATAAATAAAGAATGAGTTCATTACAGTACCTTGAAGTGGTCTATTGTTTTCTTTCGCTAACGGAGCTCACGAGTTTTCTACTTTAAGTTTTGTGTTGTGAAGTTTTCAAGTTTTGGGTGAATTCTTTTGATGGATTATGGAACAAGGAGTGTAAAGAGCCTAAGCTTGGGGATTGCCATGGCACCCCCAAGATAATCCAAGGACACCAAAAAGTCAAAGCTTGGGGATGCCCCGGAAGGCATCCCCTCTTTCGTCCACTTCCATCGGTAATTTACTTGGAGCTATATTTTTATTCACCAACATGATATGTGTTTTGCTTGAAGCGTCTTGTGTTATTTGTGTCTTTGTGTTTTAGTATGCCACAATCATCCTTGCTGTACACACCTTTTGAGAGAGCCATACATGAATTAAAATTTGATAGAATACTCTATGTGCTTCACTTATATCCTTTTGAGCATTATAATTTTGCTCTATGTGCTTCACTTATATCTTTTGAGCTATGTAGTTTTGCTCTATGTGCTTCACTTATATCTTTTTGAGCTAAAGTAGTTTTGCTCTATGTGCTTCACTTATATCTTTTTGAGCTAAGTAGTTTTGCTTTATGTGCTTCACTTATATCATTTGAGCGTTATAATTTTGCTCTATGTGCTTCACTTAGATCTTTTAGAGCACGGTGGTGGATTTGTTTTAAAGAAACTATTGATCTCTCATGCTTCACTTAAATTATTTTGAGAGTCTCTTAATAGCATGGTAATTTGCTTAATAATAATATGCTTGGTATTCAAGATTTGTGAAACTTTCTTTTGAGTGTGTTGAATACTAAGAAAAGATTGAAGCATGTTACTTGTTTTGAGATATGGAGGTGATAATATTAGAGTCATGCTAGTTGAGTAGTTGTGAATTTAAAGAATACTTGTGTTAAAGTTTGTGATTCCCGTAGCATGCACGTATGGTGAACCGTTATGTGATGAAGTCGGAGCATGATTTATTTATTGATTGTCTTCCTTATGAGTGGCGGTCGGGGACGAGCGATGGTCTTTTCCTACCAATCTATCCCCCTAGGAGCATGCGCGTAATACTTTGCTTTGATAACTTCTAGATTTTTACAATAAGTATATGATTTCTTTATGACTAATGTTGAGTCCATGGATTATACGCACTCTCACCCTTCCACCTTTGCTAGCCTCTCTAATACCGCGCACCTTTCGCCGGTATCATACACCCACCATATACCTTCCTCAAAACAGCCACCATACCTACCTATTATGGCATTTCCATAGCCATTCCGAGATACATTGCCATGCAACTTTCCACCGTTCCGTTTATCATGACACATTCATCATTGTCATATTGCATATCCCGGTACACCACCGGAGGCATTCATATAGAGTCATATTTTGTTCTAAGTATCAAGTTGTAATTTTTGAGTTGTAAGAAAAATAAAAGTGTGATGATCATCATTTTTAGAGCATTGTCCCAAGTGAGGAAAGAATGATGGAGACTATGATTCCCCCATAAGTCGGGATGAGACTTCGGCCGAAAAATAAATAAAAGAGGCCAAAGAAGCCCAAATAAAAAGAGGCCATAAAAAAGAGAAAAGGCCCAAATAAAAAAATGAGAGAAAAAGAGAGAAGGGACAATGTTACTATCCTTTTACCACACTTGTGCTTCAAAGTAGCACCATGATCTTCATAGTAGAGAGTCTCTCATGTTATCACTTTCATATACTAGTGGGAATTTTACATTATAGAACTTGGCTTGTATATTCCAATGATGAGCTTCCTCAAATTGCCCTAGGTCTTCATGAGCAAGCAAGTTGGTGCTATATCCATGGCTCACGCTCATGGATTGCGTGAAGATTGAAAAAGTTTTGAAAAAGTTAGAGTATGAAACTATTTCTTGGCTTGTCATCGGGGTTGTGCATGATTTAAATACTTTGTGTGGTGAAGATAGAGCATAGCCAAACTATATGATTTTGTAGGGATAACTTTCTTTGCCCATGATATTTTGAGAAGACACAATTGCTTTGTTAGTATGCTTGAAGTACTATTATTTTTATGTCAATATAAACTTTTGTCTTGAATCTTTCGAATCTGAATATTCATATCACAATTAAGAAGATTTGCATTGAAATTATGCCAAGTAGCACTCCGCATCAAAAATTCTCTTTTTATCATTTACCTACTCGAGGACGAGCAGGAATTAAGCTTGGGGATGCGTGATACGTCTCCAACGTATCTATAATTTTTTATTGCTCCATGCTATATTATCTACTGTTTTGGACTATATTGGGCTTTATTTTTTCACTTTTATATTATTTTTGGGACTAACCTATTAACAGGAGGCCCAACCCAGAATTGCTGCTTTTTTGCCTATTTCAATATTTCGGAGGAACATAATATCAAACGGAGTCCAAACGGAATAAAACCTTTGGGAACGTGATTTTCTCACGGAACGTGATCCAGGAGACTTGGACCCTACTCCAAGGAGTCAAAGAGGCGGTCACAAGGGTGGGGGTGTCGTGGTTCTAAGACTGATAGTAGAATAGGGGGGGTAGGAATGTAGAGGCAAGATCCTAGCTATGGAGGAGTTGTACACATGATTTTACGAGTTCAGGCCCTTCTCGGAGGAAGTAACAGCCCTATTCTACTGTCAGTCTTAGAATCACGACAGTTGGCGCCCACCGTGGGGCGGGTGTCTTAGCGACTTGTTGGAGAAGTTGCAATTTTTCTGATCCCCTTCATCATGGTTCCAGGCGGAGGTTTGGCTGAGGGCCACGAGATCCGTCTCGACGTGCTCGTGTTTGTCGCCGACGACTCCGCTTGGCTTCAGGAGGCACCACTCGACGCCGACGCGCTCCCCGCCCGCGGGGCGACGCACTTTTGGGCATGCGTCCGCGGCATCCTCCTGCAGCAACCGTCGACCCAGTACCAGTCGACTCCAGCAGCTTTCCCCCTCCCTGTGACCCACCGGAGCAAACGCACCGGTCGGTCAAGGCTTCAGCGGTGGGTGAAGCATGCGGTGGCCCGCCAGTCGGCCACCCCTCAAGTCGCGGCAATCGAGCCCGACGAAACTCTCTATGGCCTATTCGATCTGTCGACTCGCTCCGTAGAGACCGCATCCGAGTGCGACAGCAGCGACCCGGCGGCGGAAGTTTTGATGGTCAACGGACCACGCAGCCCTCCTGGCTTCAACCGCGAAGACGGAGGCGACGGGAACGGCGATCCGTCGCCCGTTCACGAGGAGTACCGCCCCGAACCCCTTTCCTCGCAGCAGAGAGAGGAACTTTGCCGCCGGAACATGGATGCATTGCATACTCCTATAGTTGGAGAAACCCCTGAGGCCCAAGCCTTGGAGCAGGCGCGCTTGGCCAACCTGGCTGAGCGCACTCGATTGGAGAACCTCCAGCGCGCACTCGATGATCGTGCTCGACAACATGCTCCTGAGTCCAGTCGACGCCATCTTTTTCCACCTCCGACTCAGGTATACTGAACACCGATCCAGAATCTAGCAGCTGCTGCCCAGATAGCAGAGTTGATCCAACCTTCCCAATCATAAGCTGGCCAAGGTCTGGTGCAGATCAGAGCCTTGCTCCGGGCAGCGGGAGAGCAGAATACGGTCGTGTCTCAGTCGCGGAATAGGATCCATAGCAGATCTGTGGTCGCAGACACAGTTCAATCGGACCATAGCCCGAGATCGCCCCCGAGGCATGAGGGACGTGGAGATCAGCGTGATCAGTATAGAAACCGAGAGCAGTATGATCGTTGTGCCGATCGCGATGATCGCTGTCGAGTGCCCACGTCTCCTCCAAGGAGTGGGTCATACGTGCCTCGGCCACATGAAGACAGACGCCCTCACAGTGTCGGAAGAGGTATTCCAGTTGACCCCAGGGAGCCAGGCTTTGATGCGAGATCTATTCTCGTGCAGGGCTTGGTGGATAGAAACAGAGCTCACCGAGAGGGCCATGGCAGAGATCCGCAAACCAGCAACAGGGTACATGTCTCTGGTCCAGAGTGCTTCAGCAGAGCTATCAGAGCTGCGGTGATTCCACCCAACTTCAGGTTGGCGTCTGGAGTTAGTAAGTTCACCGGAGAGTCCAAGCCTGACACTTGGCTTGAAGACTACCGAGTGGCTGTCCAGATTGGTGGCGGCAATGATGAAGTGGCCATGAAACACCTTCCTCTGATGTTGGAGGGCTCGGCTAGAGCATGGATGAATCAGTTAGCGCCTGGCAGCATCTATACTTGGGAAGATCTCACCCGAGTGTTTGTCAGAACATTCGAGGGCACTTGCAAACGGCCGACAGGTTTGACAGAATTACAGTGTTGTGTTCAGAAACCGAATGAAACTTTGAGGTATTATATCCAGAGATGGATCACCCTACACCACACGGTAGAAGATGTGTCAGATCATCAGGCAATTTGTGCCTTTAAGGAAGGCGTCAGGTATCGGGAGTTGAATATGAAATTCGGCCGGACAGGAAATATGACTCTGGCTCGGATGATGGAAATTGCCACCAAGTATGCCAATGGTGAAGAAGAAGAGCGACTCCGGAGTGGATAGCACAAAGCAGTCGCCCACGAAGCCAGAGGAGGAAACTCCGGTCGAAAACAGAAGCGCAAGGCCGAGCCAGCTGCTCCGGGTGAAGCCTTGGTTGTGGTTCAAGGAAAGTTCAAGGGGAAGCCCAAAGGGCCGTGGAACCCCAAGAAAGTAAAAGATCAAGATGGAAATGACGTGTTGGATCTGCCGTGCCATATCCACGCCAAAAAAGATGAAGAAGGTAATTTCATTTACCCTAAGCACACCACTCGACAATGTCGGCTCCTAATCCAGCAGTTCCGAGAGAAACAACCCAAGGAAAAGGAGAAGGAGGCAGACAAGGCTGAGGATGAGAGAGAGGATGATGATGGTTATCCCCACATGAATTCCACTCTGATGATTTTTGCTGACGTTGAGAGCAAAAGTCGATTGAAAGTCATCAATAGGGAAGTGAACAGGGTCGCTCCGGTGACACCCAGTTACTTGAAGTGGTCGTAGACTGCCATTACATTCGACCGGTTTGATCATCCAGCGCACATCGCCACCCCTGGGAGGCAAGCACTGGTGGTCGACCCGGTGGTCGAAGGCACTCGACTGACAAAGGTCCTGATGGACAGTGGCAGTGGCCTGAACATACTATATGCAGAAATGTTGAAGGGAATGGGCATTTCGATGTCCAGACTCAGAGAAAGCCATATGAGTTTCCATGGGGTCATTCCAGGCAAGAAGGCTGAATCCCTCGGTCAGATTGCACTCAACGTGGTTTTCGGTGATTCCAAAAATTACCGCAAAGAAAAGTTGACGTTTGAAGTCGTGGATTTCCAGAGTGCTTATCATGCAATTCTAGGCAGGCCAGCTTATGCACGATTTATGGCTCGACCATGTTAGGTGTACCTCAAACTGAAGATGCCTGGTCCCAGAGGAGTGATCACTATCTCTGGTAACCGGAAGAAGGCAGAAGAATGCTTCCAGAAGGGCTCAAAGATCGCCGATGCCCAGATGGCCGTGGTAGAATTGCAAGAATACCAGAAAAATGCAGATCCGAGTAACTTGCTGCGAGCCAAGAAGCCAGCCACAGATTCAGCATTCCGGTCGTCTGGTGAAACAAAGTCGATTCACATTCACCCGACGGATCCCAATGCAACTATGACTCACATTTCAACCACACTCGACTCTAAATAGGAAGAAGCGCTCATCCAGTTCCTCCGTGAGAACTGGGACATCTTTGCATGGAAGCCTTCTGACATGTCGGGTGTTCCCAGCGGACTGGCTGAGCATCGTTTGTGAGTCGACCCGAAGGTGAAACCAGTCAAAGAGCATCTTCGACGGTCCGCCGTCCAGAAAAGAAAGGCAATCGGTGAAGAGGTGGCTCGGCTTTTGGCAGCTGAGTTTATCCGAGAGATTTATCACTCCGAGTGGTTAGCCAATGTGGTCATGGTCCCAAAGAAAGACGACTCACTTCGCATGTGTATTGATTTCAAGCATATCAATCGGGCCTGCCCGAAAGATCACTTCCCTCTCCCTCGCATCGATCAGATATTCGACTCGACTGCAGGGTGCGAGTGTTTGTCCTTTTTGGATGCCTACTCCGGGTACCACCAGATCCGTCTGTACGGACCCGACGAAATAAAGACAGCTTTCGTCACCCCGTTTGGGTGCTTCTGTTATGCCACAATGCCATTCGGTTTGAAGAACGCCGGAGCCACATTCATGTGGATGATTCAGAAGTGCCTGCTCACTCAGATCAGTCGGAATGTGGAAGCATACATGGATGACATTGTGGTCAAGTCACGTAAAGGTTCTGACCTACTGACTGACCTTGCTGAAACCTTTGTCAACCTCAGAAGGTATGATATCAAGCTCAATCCATCAAAGTGCACGTTTCGAGTTCCAGGTGGAAAGTTACTCGGTTTTCTTGTTTCCGAACGAGGAATCGACGCTAACCTAGAGAAAGTAGGCGCTATACTCCGAATGAAACGCCCTGTGCGTGTGCATGATGTCCAGAAGCTTACTGGTTGCTTGGCCGCCCTAAGTCGATTCATTTCTCGCCTCGGTGAAAAGGTGTTGCCTCTTTACCGACTGATGAAGAAATCGGACAAGTTCGAGTGGACCCCAGAAGCTGATGCAGCGTTTGCAGAGCTAAAAGCCCTGCTTTCCACCTAGCCGATGCTTGCTGCTTCAATCAGCAAAGAGCCTCTACTGCTTTATATAGCAGCCACTGGACAAGTCGTTAGTACTGTACTTACGATCGAGCGGGAAGAAGAAGGAAAAGCTTATAAGGTTCAACGCCCAGTTTATTATATTTCTGAAGTCCTGACCCCGTCAAAGCAAAGATATACTCATTATCAGAAGCTTGTCTATGGGATTTACATGACCACGAAGAAGGTTGCACACTATTTCTCGGATCACTCGGTTACAGTCGTCAACGACGCTCCATTGTCAGAGATTCTGCACAACAGAGATGCAACTGGTCGAGTGGCCAAATGGGAAATTGAACTCCTTCCCTTGGATATCAAGTTTGAGGCAAAGAAAGCTATCAAGTCCCAAGCAATAGCAGATTTCCACGCCGAGTGGATCGAACAGCAACTACCAACTCAAGTTCATTCTGAGCACTGGACCATGTTCTTTGACGAATCCAAGATGCTGAACGGTTCTGGTGCTGGAGTAGTTCTGGTATCCCCCCGAGGAGACGAGCTCAGATATGTCCTCCAGATTCACTTTGATTCCTCCAACAATGAAGCATAATATGAAGCACTCCTGTATGGGTTGCGCATGGCCATCTCACTCGGCGTCCGTCGCCTCATGGTCTATGGCGACCCAGATTTGGTAGTTAATCAAGTGATGAAGGAGTGGGATGTCAGAAGCCCGGCCATGACTGGTTACTGCAACGCGGTGAGAAAGCTTGAGAAGAAGTTTGAGGGGTTAGAACTCCACCACATACCCCAACTGAAAAATCAAGCAGCTGACGATTTGGCAAAGATAGGTTCCAAGAGAGAAGCCATTCCCAGCAATGTGTTTTTGGAGCATATTCACTCACCGACAGTTCAGGAAGATCCTTTTACTGAAGAGCCGCCGCAACCTAAGAGCGCCATAGATCCGACTGAAGTCGAGGTCCCAGCCATGGTCGACCTGATCATTGAGGTTCTGGTCATTACTCCCGACTAGACGGTGCCCTACATTGCATACATCCTCAGGAAAGAACTCCCAGAGGATGAAGAAGAGGCTCGACAGATCGTCTGTCAATCCAAGGCCTTTACTGTGATAAGAGGGCAGCTGTTCAGGGAAAGCGTGACTGGAGTCGGTCAGAAATGCATAACACCAGAAGAAGGTCGAATGATCCTCAATGACATCCACTCGGGGAGCTGTGGTCATCATGCGTCCTCTCGGGCCATCATGGCTAAAGCATACCGAGATGGATTCTATTGGCCACGAGCAAATGAAATGGCGAAAGATATAGTCGAGAGATGTGAAAGCTGCCAGTTTTACTCCGACATGTCTCACAAGCCAGCGTCAGCCCTGAAGACCATCCCCCTCATCTGGCCCTTTGCTGTTTGGGGACTGGACATGGTTGGACCACTGAGAACTGGCAGGAGCGGCTTCACTCATGTGCTTGTTGCAGTCGACAAGTTTACCAAATGGATCAAAGCTAAACCTATCAAGAACCTTGATGCTAGCACCGCTGTCAGTTTTATTAGAGAATTGACATTCAGATATGGAGTCCCACACAACATCATCACGGACAACGGATTGAACTTCGATTCTGATGAGTTCAGAGCTTTCTGCGCCTCTCAGGGCACTCGAGTCGACTATGCTTCTGTCGCTCACCCGTAGTCGAACGGACAAGTAGAAAGAGCCAATGGCCTCATTCTCAAAGGACTGAACCCCCGACTGATGCATGATCTCAAACACGCAGCTGGCGTTTGGGTTGATGAACTTCTGTCAGTTCTGTGGGGTTGAAGGACAACTCCTAATCGGTCGACCGGACGAACTCCTTTCTTCTTAGTCTATGGAGTCGAATCTGTTCTGCCAAGTGACCTGCTCCACAATGCACCCCGAGTCGAGCTCTTCTCCGAAGAGGAAGTAGAGCAGGCCCGACAAGATTCAGTCGATCTCTTAGAGGAGGAAAGAGAGATGGCCTTGATCCGCTCGACCATTTATCAGCAAGACTTGCGTCGATTCCACGCCAGAAATGTGAGGGGTCAAGCCTTTCAAGAAGGAGACCTGGTTCTTCGAGTGGATCAACAGAAACCACACAAGCTTGCCCCGACTTGGGAGGGCCCCTTCATCATCACCAAAGTTCTCCACAACGGAGCATACCACCTTTACAGTATTGAGCATCAGAAAGACGACCCACGGGCTTGGAACGTGGAGCTGCTCCGCCCCTTTTATACTTAAGCACTCGTTCAAATAAAATGTAATAAGAAACACCTTTTGTAATTTGTTTATCAAAGACAAGAGCTTATGGTCCTATCATTCGATTGTTGTGTTCTTATTTACTTCTGGCATCCCCCAGTGGGTGGGCTTAGTCGCGAATCCGTTTCGCCTAAGTTCGAAAGAAAATCCTACCGAGTGGAGAGCAATCCTCCCACTCGGGGGCTTAGCTGCAGTCTAGTACTCGCCTAAGTTCTCCCACTAGGAGGCTTAGCTGCAGTCCAGTACTCGCCTAAGTTTGAAAAAATCCTGCCGAGTGGAGAGCAATCCTCCCACTCGGGGGCTTAGCTGCAGTCTAGTACTCGCCTAAGTTTGAAAAAATCCTACCGAGTGGAGAGCAATCCTCCCACTCGGGGGCTTAGCTACAGTCCAGTACTCGCCTAAGTTCTCTCACTAGGAGACTTAGCTGCAGTCCAGTACTCGCCTAAGTTTGAAAAAATCCTACCGAGTGGAGAGCAATCCTCCCACTCGGGGGCTTAGCTACGGTCCAGTACTCGCCTAAGTTCTCTCAGTAGGAGACTTAGCTGCAGTCCAGTACTCACCTAAGTTTGAAAAAATCCTACCGAGTGGAGAGCAATCCTCCCACTCGGGGGCTTAGCTGCGACCCAGTACTCGCCTAAGTTCTCTCACTAGGAGACTTAGCTGTAGTCCAATACTCGCCTAAGTTTGAAAATATCCTACTGAGTGGAGAGCAATCCTCCCACTTGGGGGCTTAGCTGCAGTCCAGTGCTCGCCTAAGTTCCCTCACTAGGAGACTTAGCTGCAGCCCAGTACTCGCCTAAGTTTGAAAAAATCCTACCGAGTCGAGAGCAATCCTCCCACTCGGAGGCTTAGCTGCAGTTCAGTACTCGCCTAAGTTCTCTCACTAGGAGACTTAGCTGCAGTCCAATACTCGCCTAAGTCTGAAAAAATCATATCGAGTGGAGAGCAATCCTCCCACTCGAGGGCTTAGCTGCAGTCCAGTACTCGCCTAAGTTCTCTCACTAGGAGGCTTAGCTGCAAGCCAGTACTCGTCTAAGTTTGAAAAAATCCTACCGAGTGGAGAGCAGTCCTCCCACTTGGGAGTCTTAGCTGCAGTCTAGTGCTCGCCTAAGTCCGAAACATACCCCTATCCGCAAGGACGACGAGGTGTAGGTCGACTGCAACCTTCTCCTTCGGAGCTATGGCACAAGTACAATGTCCGCTCCATCCCTATCCGCAAGGATGACGAGGTGCATGTCGACTGCAACCTTTTCCTTTGGAGCTACGGCACAAGTACAATGTCCGCTCCATCCCTATCTGCAAGGACGACGAGGTGCAGGTCGACTGCAACCTTTTCCTTCAGAGCTATGGCACAAGTACAACGTCCGATCCATCCCTATCCGCGAGGACGACGAGGTGCAGGTCGACTGCAACCTTCTACTTCTGAGCTACAACACAAGTACAACGTCTGCTCCATCCCTATCCGCAAGGACGACGAGGCACAAGTCGACTGGAGCCGCCACCTCAGAGCTGCGTCTCCAGCGCAAAGACTATTCCAAGCAGTGAGCAAAGTTGATTCGAAGGCAAACACAAGCACATTCGGAGATAAACCAAATTCAGATAAATCCTAAAAGTTCCAAGCAGCAAATCAAAAGTACTCGGGCATCAAGCCCGAAGGAGTTCAACGGTTACAGCAATCACTCAGCATTCCGAGGCAAATTTAAAGCAGATTCAAGTTTCATAAGTTTGTTCACTCGGCCGGAGGAGGGCTGGCAGGCTCCATGAATGAGTCCAGGTCGATCCCATCAGCGATCCGAGTGGTGGCAGCAATGAAAGTCTCCATGATGGACTGGAAGTCATGCTTTTTGGTGTTGGCGACTTTGATCGCAGCCAGCTTGTCTTCATGAGCCTCCTTGCAATGGACTCGCACCAAGGACAGCGCCACGTCAGCACCACACTGGGCAGAGGATTTCTTCCATTCTTGCCCCGGTCAGGGATCTCGTTTAGTCGAGTCATCAGGGATTCAAGGTCATTCTGAAGCGTCGCCCCCGGCCAAAGCGATGAGTCGATTTCAGAGACTACCTCCTTCAGGCGCACGAGGTAGCTTGTGGCGCTGGAGATACAGGACTCCAGTCGGAGCACGTTCATTGTAGTTTCGTCGCAGACTGGAGAAGCGATAGGGTCCAGAACCATCTCGACCCTTCCAGTTTCCTCGTCGAAGACTTGGCAGAATTCTGCAGCCAAAAATTAGTCAATCGACCAAGCAAGATCCGATCGCAAGCATCAACATAGTCGGATTAAAAGAAATACCTTCCAGCGTGAGATAAAGCTTCTTGGCAAGAGTCCTCAAATAAGCTTCCGTGTCATTCCTCTTGCGGATCGCAGACTCCAACTTTTCATTCAGGATGACCTTGTCCTTCTTCAGACTGGTCACTTTGCGGTTAGCTTCATTAAGACAAGATTTCAGTTTGGTCACCTCTCCTTCCAGCGTCCCGATTGAAGCAAGCTTCTAGTCTGTGAGAGCAGTTTTATCATGGGCTGCTTTTTGCGCCGCGGCAAGGTCCGAGTCCTTCTTCTCCAGAGCCAACTTCATTTTCTCTGCAAAAGAAACAATCAAATCAAAGAAGAGATCAAAGAAATGTATTGAAAGTCAGTCGACAGTCAGTTACCTTCCATACCAGCGGCTTCGTCTTGAGCTTTCTTCAGATTCTGCTGGGCTAATTCCAAGTTGAGGTTGAGTTGCCTCTGCTTCTCCTCAAGTTCGGCAAACTTAGAAATAAGAGTATAAGACTTCTGTAGAAGGAAAAAGACGGATCCGTTGATAAGATCAAAGGTTGTTTACTTCCGAGTGAATAAATCCTAAAGAAGTTCGCTTAGACCCCAGCCGACTGCACACAGTCGACTGCGGTCTCAGGGGCTACACCCAGCGGATGCACTTGGTGTGCCCCCGCTGACTAAGACTCAACTCGACCGGTCCGCACGAACCAAAAAAAAGTTGTTCAGACCTCAGTCGACTGCCTGCAGTCGACTGCGGTCTCGGGGACTACACCTAGTGGGTGCACTTGGCATGCCCCTACCGGTTCGGATCCTACTCGACCGGCCCGCCTGAGTCGAGTGTAAGGAGTAAAAAATAAAGGAGAGAAGAACTCAGACACCAGTCGACTGCCAGCAGTCGACCGCGGTCTCGGGGACTACACCCAGTGGGTGCACTTAGCGTGCCCCCACCGGTTCAGATCCCACTCTCCCAGACCGAGTGGAAGATCGAAACTACCAAAAACAACAAAACACCTAGCGGGTGCCCTAATTCGATGCAAACAACAGCAGATTATGTAGAAGAAGAATTTTTCGAGTAACACTTCCTCATAGAGCAAAAACAGTCGAAAAGTCTACTCACCTGGACATTGGCCCGAAGGGCAGCACTGGCGTCGTAGGCAGCCTGGCTGTTCTCATGCACCGCCTTCACCCGCTCCATCATCATGTCAGCTTGTCGGATGGCTTCCGCAGCCGCTTTCGACTGGTTGTCCAGGACGGGATAGCTGGTGAAAAAGTGAGCAGTCGACCCAGGTGCGGCAGCTTGGAGCTCCGTGGTGTGGAGTTGGACGACTGAAGGAATCACAGGCGCAGTCGGCGGTGTGGGGTGCCCACTCGACAAGGGTGCAGTGAAGCTCACAGAAGCCCTACCCGCGTCTTCAGGTTGACGGACGGGAGGTGTCATAGTGCGTTCTTGCCGAGACATCCTACCAGCTGCTACCTTCTTGCTCTTCCTAGGCTTAAGAGCCACATCTTCATCGTCATCTGGAAGATCGATGGCGTTGGGTGGAGCTGCAAGGCAGATCATTCGACCCCAAGTGAACCACTCGAACGCAGTCGACCAAAGAATCAAGAACAAAATTGCAAGAGTTTATACCTGGGTTGGAGGTTACCGCATCTTCCATTTCCTCGTCCTGGTACTGGAAAGAAGAGGTTCCTGACGTAGCAGCACTGCAAAGACCCGCATTCAATCGGTTACGTAAGGTTAATCGAGTCGACGAAAAGGACAAGTCAGATGGTTACCTGGAGATAGTAGGAACGGTCACTTTGATCCTGGGCAAAGCTTTTGGCAGTTTGGAGGAGGTAGCTTTCGGCACTGGAGGCGGCGCAACTTTGGACTGCTTTGGAGCCTTCTTAGTCGGCGTTGGGGAAGACGTCCTGGGACGCTTCAAAGACTGACCAATTGGCGCGGCCACCAAGTCCGGAGCACTCGCTGGGTCGTGAGAGTGTTTGGATCTCCTCTCCCTGCGAGGGGGCGAGTCGACTTCTTCGTCATCAGTCGATTCGTCACTCTCCTCGACCTCCTCGGCATCTGAATGCTCCTCGCCGCTCTCGCCCCCGCTCGCTTCTTCCTCGGCATCTTGGTCCTGCACTCTGTTGGGAATTGAGTACATGTCAATGAGGGCCTGAAAGGTCAACGATCAAAGGAAATTCAGTCGACCATAAACAAGATATCACACGGTGAATCGGAAAGATACTTGGTAAAACAGAATTGTACCTGCTCTGGCTGGTGCGAGTTGTCAAATGGAATCACCCTCCTAGACCCCCGAGGGTTGTCTTTGTTGCTGGTGATCCCCATCAACCACTTCTCCAAGGTATCCTCGCTGACATCCTCCGGGTGGATCCGAGTGGAATCCTCGAGCCCAGAGTACATCCACATCGGATGATCACGCGCCTGAAGCGGTTCGATGTGTCGACCGAGAAAGACCTCCAGCAGGTCCATCTCGGCCACCCCGTCGCGGACAAGTTCGACGACCCGCTCGACCAGCACCTTGACCTGCGCCTTCTCTTCTAGAACTACCTTCAGGGGGGCGGGCTTCTCCACTCGAGCCAAGGAAAAGGGAGGAAGTCCAGTCGACTGACCCGGGGTCGGCTGATCTTTGAAGTAGAGCCAAGTCGACTGCCAGCCCCGGACCGAGTTGAGAAGGATCATGGCTGGGAAGGTACTCTTGCTCCTCATCTGGATCCCCAGACCCCTGCACATCTGGATCACTTGTGTCTTCTCGTCACTCGATTTGGCCTTTTTGACCGACTGGGAGCGGCAGGTGAAGATGTGTTTGAAAAGACCCCAGTGCGGTCGACAGCCCAGGAAATTTTCACACGTCGACACGAAAGCAGCCAGATAGACTATGGTGTTTGGAGTGAAATGGTGAAGTTGAACCCCGAAGAAGTTCAAAAAACCCGGAAGAAAGGATGGGGAGGCAGTGAGAATCTGCGATCTACGTGGGTGGCAAGGAGAACACACTCACCCTCCCTTGGTTGCGGCTCGGTCTCATTCCTCGGGAGCCGTGCCAACTTGTGGGGGATCAGTCCTTCCTCCACCAGGTCGTCGAGGTCGTCCTGGGTGATTATCGAGCGGATCCAGTCACCCTGGATCTAGCCCGGTGGCTGGCCGGATCTCGACGAGGATCCGCCCCGGCTGGTCCGCTTGCCCTTCGCCTTCGCGGTCGCCTTCTTCGCACACTCCAGCGCCACCGTCTTCTCTTTCCCCATGGCAACGGGTCGAGCTCGAGCGAGAGTCCGGCGACGAGAGCGGAAGCTAGCGTGGCGGAGAGATCGGGAGAAGAAGAAGAGAGAATGGGAGCGCACGGGGCAGAGAACTGGTCCAGGGCCTTTTATAAGGTCGTCACCCGAGTGACTGGATGGTGGACCCAGACGATCTAAAAAAATCCCGCAATAGTCGCGCGCGCAGCACGTAGCGAAAAAGGTGGCGCGGGGATCAAGGAGACTTGCCTAATCCATCCCGACAACCTCGGTTCCGTCCGTCTGGCGCGCTTCCCAAAATTCGAATCCCGCAAAATCCGTGGAGAGCAGAGCGACCTGTCAGACTGAAGACAAACATCCTATACATCATCATTCGGAATTCTACCATGAAAATTCACTCGACAAAAACCAAGAATGGACCAAGGCAACTGAGAAAGGAGTCGACGTCGTCGCCTCAACTCATTGTTCCAGAACAAGATATACTCATAGCACAAAGAATGAGTCGGAAGTGTTCCCAACTCCTTCCTCACTCAAACCCTGATCCATTCGGGGGCTAATGATGAAGCTATGTACCTAGGGTGGGGTCATGGATTTGTCCAACATACCCTCCCCAAGGACATCTCTACAAAGAATCAGAAGCAGTCGAAGAGAAACCATCATCCACTCGACCATGAAGATGTGCTCACTCGACCACCTTGAAGACACTCGACCACCAGAAGATGAGAAACCCTCCACTCTGCAACGGTCAGGACTTAAACCATAGCTTTATGGGCATTTACAACACTTTATTGTAGACGTTACTAGTAACAACCCTCCTTTATGAGCATTGAACCTTGTGTAACGGAGGGGAGCTGGGGTCCTGGCGCACTCTATATAAGCCACCCCCCTCCTCTGGGACAAGGGTTCAATGCTCATAAAGGAGGGGCGTTACTGGTAACGTCTGCAATAAAGTGTTGTAAATGCCCATAAAGCTATGGTTTAAGTCCTGACCGTTGCAGAGTGCACTCATCTTCTGGTGGTCGAGTGTTTTCAAGGTGGTCGAGCGAGCACATCTTCATGGTCGAGTGGATGATGGTTTCTCTTCGACTGCTTTTGATTCTTTGTAGAGATGTCCTTGGGGAGGGTATGTTGGACAGATCCATGACCCTACCCTAGGTACATAGCTTCATCAGGGGGCGCCCCCCCACAGGGCGCGCCCCCCTGCCTCATGGGCCCCTCGGTGCTCCACCTACGTACTCCTTCCTCCTATATATACCTACGTACCCCCAAACAATCAGAACAGGAGCCAAAAACCTAATTCCACCGCCACAACTTTCTGTATCCACGAGATCCCATCTTGGGGCCTGTTCCGGAGCTCCGCCGGAGAGGGCCGTCATCACGGAGGGCTTCTACATCACCATAGCCTCTCCGATGAAGTGTGAGTAGTTTACCTCAGACCTTCGGGTCCATAGTTAGTAGCTAGATGGCTTATTCTCTCTTTCGGGATCTCAATACAAAGTTCTCCCCCTCTCTTGTGGAGATCTATTCGTTGTAATCTTCTTTTTGGGGTGTGTTTGTTGAGAGCGATGAATTGTGGGTTTATGATCAAGTCTATCTATGAATAATATTGGAATCTTCTCTGAATTCTTTTATGTATGATTGGTTATCTTTGCAAGTCTCTTCGAATTATCTGTTTGGTTTGGCCAACTAGATTGGTAGTTCTTGCCATGGGAGAAGTGCTTAGCTTTGGGTTCGATCTTGCGGTGTCCTTTCCCACTGACAGAAGGGGCAGCAAGGCACGTATTGCATCGTTGCCATCGAGGATAACAAGATGGGGTTTATTTCATATTGCATGAATTTATCTCTCTACATCATGTCATCTTGCTTAAGGTGTTACTCTGTTTTTAACTTAATACTCTAGATGCATGCTGGATAGCGGTCGATGAGTGGAGTAATAGTAGTAGATGCAGAATCGTTTTGGTCTACTTGTCACGGACGTGATGCCTATATACATGATCATGCCTAGATATTCTCATAACTATGCTCAATTCTGTCAATTGCTCAACAGTAATTTGTTCACCCACCATAGAATACTTATGCTCTTGAGAGAAGCCACTAGTGAAACCTATGGCCCCCGCATCTATTCTCATCATATTAATCTCCATCACTTTAATCCTGTTTTGCTTTTTACTTTGCCTTTTACTTTTCACTTTGCATCTCCATACCAAAAATACCAAAAATATTGTATCTATCAGATCTCACTCTCGTAAGTGACCGTGAAGGGATTGACAACCCCTAATCGCGTTGGTTGCGAGTAGCTATCGTTTTGTGCAGGTACGAGGGACTTGAGCGTGGCCTCCTACTGGATTGATACCTTGGTTCTCAAAAACTGAGGGAAATACTTACGCTACTCTGCTGCATCATCCCTTCCTCTTCGGGGAAATCCAACGCAAGCTCAAGAGGTAGCAAGAAGGATTTCTGGCGCCGTTTCCGGGGAGGTTCGCGCAAGTCAAGATTTGACTCTCGACAACGAGCCATTTCTCCCCACTGCCACGGGAGGGTAGGACAAAAGATGTTTTACATAAGCACGTATGACTATATTCGGAATACATGCCTATATTACATTGATGAACTGGAGCTAGTTCTGTGTCACCCTAGGTTATGACTATTACATGATGAACTGCATCCGGCATAATTCTCCATCACCAATCCATTGCCTACGAGCTTTCCATATATTGTTCTTCGTTTATTTACTTTTCCGTTGCTATTATTATCATCACTATAAAACACCAAAAATATTATTTTTGCTACCGTTACCTTTTATCACCATTACCATTACTATCATATTACTTTGCTACTAAACACTTTGCTACAGATATTAAGTAACCAGGTGTGGTTGAATTGACAAGTCAGCTGCTAATACTTGAGAATATTCTTTGGCTCCCCTTGTGTCGAATCAATAAATTTGGGTTGAATACTCTACCCTCGAAAACTGTTGCGATCCCCTATACTTGTGGGTTATTACCCCTCCACCATGGTTTTCGACCGGAGGGGGAGGAGGGGGAGAGTGGGAATTGGTGCCGCCCTCCACACGGACCCGTAGCCTGAAGCCATCCGACGAAAGGAAGACGTCGACAGAGCCATGAATGCACAAGGGGTCCACTGCCCAGATTTGGAGACGAATTGGGCCAAGAACAGAGAGGGAATCCAGATCAACCAAGATAGGCTTGCTAATCAGAACACCGAAAGCCATCACAAACTCGGCAGAGCATAAAGTAGGGGGGATATCATCCACAAGAACCAAAGTCTCCGAGAGGGGGAGATGGGTTTTGCACCATTGGAGGTCGCCTTCACTGGAACAACAAGCTGGTTGAGGGGTAGAGTGAAGCTTGTGCAGGAGGAGATCATCTTGAGGCTGCTCTTGGAAGGGAAAACCACAGCAAAATCAAAATCAGAAAGCTGCCGGATTTGCCAGTCCCAACCACCATCGTCCTATATTTTAAGCTCATCCGGGAGGGTTTGGGGGGTGATTTTGTGATCTTTAATCAAGATAATAGCAGCATTGGAGAGCGCGGGGGCCACTGCCACCTGAGGGATCTCACTGTCAAGAGCGAAGAAGGAACATCCGGGAAGACCTTGACCAAAGAGCTTAGAAGATGCAGGCTTGCGACGATTTTGACAGTCTACCATGAGGTGGTCGTCCTCTCTACAGATCAGGCAAAAAGGAGGATTGAAACACCGGGATTGGAAATGACCAGGCTGATGGCAGGCGAAGTAGGTAATGTCGTGGTTCTAAGTCTGACAGTAATGTAGGGGGGTAGGTATGGAGAGGCAAGATCTTAGCTATGGAGTAGTTGTAAGCACACGAGGTTTACGAGTTCAGGCCCTTCTCGGAGGAAGTAATAGCCCTACGTCTCGGAGCCCGGAGGCGGTCGACTGGATTATGCGTGTATGAATTACAAGGGTGCGAACCCTCTACACTGAGGAGGCGGGTGGCTTATATAGAGTTCGTCGGACCCCTCCGGCCCATAGTTGTGCAGGGTTTTAAATACATTAAGGTCGGGCGTTACTGGTAACGCCCCTAATAAAGCGCTATGATGACCATAAAAGCTACTTAATAACCGACTGTTAGCGTGCGGAGTGCCTTTAGGTCTCCTGGTCGTCGAGTGGTTGGATCTTGCTCGAGTGATTCTTCTTGGTCGAGTGTCTTCGAGTCTGTCGAGTGGAACACCACCAAGTCGATTGAAAGGTGATTTCTTCTAGAGATGTCCTTGGGTAGGGCAGTTGGGACGGGTCCATGACCCTACCCTAGGTACATAGCTTCATCATTAGCCCCCAAATGGATAAAGGTTTGAGTGGGGAAGGAGTTGAGAACTTCTCCGACTCATTTTTCATGCCATGAGCATATCTTGTTTTGGATCAATGAACCTGAGTGATGGCAACAACTTCCTTTTCAGTTGCCTTGATCCATTCTTAGTTTTTTGTCGAGTGAGTTTCTTTACTTGAAAGGCTTCGAGTGACAGTGTGGAGGAGATCTTCCGTCTGACAAGTTGTTCTGCTGCCCGCAGATTTAGCGGGATTCGAATTTTGGGAAGCGCGTAGGACGGGGGAGGCCGCAGTAATTGGATGGGATAGGGCGGAGCCGCCTCGATCTTCGTGCCACCTTTTTCGCCATGTATCGCGCGCGCAATTGTTACGGGATTTGACAGGACCGCCCGGGCCTACCAGTCAGCCACTCGGAAGTGACCTCATATAAGGCGTCGGACCGGGGTTTCTTGAACAGTGCGTTCCCATTTCCTCTTCTCCTCTTCAGGCTTCTTCGTCGCGCTCGCTCTCGCCCCAGTGCCGCCGCTCCGTACGCGTCTCGCCAGCGATGATGGGGAAGGAGAAGACGGCGGCTTTGGAGCGGGCGAAGAAGGCGACGGCAAAGGCGAAGGGGAAGGCGACCAGTCGGGGTGGATCTTCCTCGCGAGCCGGCCTGCCGAAGGGCTGGATCCAAGGCGACTGGATCCACTCGGCGATCCGCCAAGAAGACCTCGACAACCTAGCCGAAGGAGGGCTGATCCCCCATGGATCGGCGTGGTTTCTGGGGAAGGAATCCGAGCCGCAACCTCGGGAGGGTGAGCGCGTTCTCCTTGCCACCCACGTCGACCGTGGATTTTCCTTGCCTCCTCACCCTTTTTTTCGGGGATTTCTGAATTTCTTTGGGGCACAACTCCACCACTTCACTCCCAAAACAATCGTGTATCTCACTGCTTTCGTGTCTTTGTGCGAGAATTTCTTGGGTTGTCGGCCTCACTTGGGTCTTTTCAAGCACATTTTCACCTGTCGTTCTCAGACGGTGAAAAAGGCCAATTCGAGTGACGAGAGAACACAAGTGATTCAGATGTGTGGGGGTCTTGGTGTTCAGATGAGAGGGAAAAGTTCCTTTCCAGCCATGATTCTTCCCGACTCGGTTCGCGGATGGCAGTCGACCTGGTTTTACCGCAAAGACCAGCCGACGCTAGGGTAGTCAACTAGCCTCCCTCCTTTTACCATGGACCGAGTGAGGAAACCCTCCTCTTTGAAGGTGGTCCCGGAGGATAAGGCGTAGGTTAGGGTGCTGGTCGAACGAGTGGTCCAGCTTATCCGTGACGGGGTCACCGGTATGGATCTCTTGGAGGTTTTCCTTCAGCGGCGCATCCAGCCTCTTCAAGCCTGAGACCATCCAATGTGGATGTATTCGGGTCTTGACGACTCCACTCGGATTCACCCGGAGGAGGTCGATGACGACACACAGGAGAAGTGGATGTCGGGCATGACCGAAAACAAGGACAACCCCAGGGGAGCCAGGAGAGTTCCTCCATTCGACCAGTCCCATGTACCAGAGAAGGTCCGATTCTGAGCTTTGATTGTAATCTGAATTCACTCGCGCAGCTGTCTATACTGCGTCGACTGACTTTATTCTTCCTGCTTTCTCTCAGGCTCTTATCGAAATGTATTCAATGCCCAACGGAGAGCAAGAGCAAGACCTGGAAGGAGAGGCGAGCGGCGGCGACAGTGGCGAATGGTATTCTAACAGTGAAGGGGACGAAGAAAGTGACGACTCAAGTGACGAAGAAGAAGTCGAGTCGCCTCCTCGCAGGGAGAGGCGATCCAAGCTTGACCAAGAACGACCGAGCACCTGTGAAAAGGTGATTGCTCAGGCTGGTCAGTCTTCAAAGCGTCCTCGGACCTCTTCACCAACCCCAACTGAAAAAGCGTCAAAGCATCCCAAAGTTGCAGAGCCAAAACCTCAGAAGGCGTTGCCGAAGATTAAGATTGACATCCCCATCGCTTCTGCGTGAGTGTCTCCCTTTGTATTCACTCGACGCCCCGTGCTATTTGTTTTTTCTTGATTTAACCAGACGAACTTTGGAACTGGCAGCGCTGCTACTTCCGGGACCTCAGCTTACAGGGACGAGGATGAGGTAATGGAGGATGCGGTCACTTCCAATCTGGGTATGATTTCTGCCATTCTGTCTTTATTTAGTCGACTCAACTGCAATGTGTACCATTGGGTGATGTGATTTTGGCGATTGAACTTTGAACAGCTCCTAACATTATTTACCTCCCCGATGATGATGATGAAGAGCCCGAGAGGCCTTTGATGAGGAAAAATAGGCAAGCTCCTGCAAGCAAGGTGCCACAGTCGACGCCGAGGGCGGAACCAGTCGTTCAGGACGCTGGTGATGCCAATCGGGGTTCTGTTACCTTCGCCGTGCCATTGTCGACTGCCTTGCCTTCTTCGTCGACTGCTCAGGCCACTGTCGACCCACCTTCAGTTTTTGCGACCCATCATGTCCCAGAGGACGAAGTGAATGCTGCCAAGGAAGCCATACGCCAGGCGGGCATTATGATGGAGAAGATGAAGACGGTGCGGGACGCCAGTCCGGCCGCCTACGACGCCAGCTCGGCTCTCCAAAGCAACGTTCAGGTTAGTTGGTCACCGCTTGTTCTGTTAGGAAATGCTATTTGAAGACTCTCTTTCCGAAAATCTTTGCATCTGTACACCCACTGGGTGCGTCAATTGAATTTTTGAACTAGTGGGGGCACGCTGAGTGCACCCACTGGGTGTAGTCCCCGAGACTACGGTGGACTGCTGGCAGTCGACTGTAGTCTTTGTATTTTGATTCTTTCGCTCGATGTGGTCTGGCCGCATCGAGTGTAAACCGAACTGGTAGTTTGTCTCTTCTACTCGGTCTGGGCGAGTGGGATCAGAACCGGTGGGGGCACGCCAAGTGCACCCACTGGGTGTAGTCCCCGAGACCGTGCTCGACTACTGGCAGTCGACTGTGGTCTGAGTTCTATGGTCTGAGTTCTTCTTTCTCTCCCTTTTTTTACTCCCTGCACTCGACTCCGGCGGGCCGGTCGAGTGGTATCATAACCGGTGGGGGCACGCAAAGTGCACCCACTGGGTGTAGTCCCCGAGACTATGGTGGACTGCGGGCAGTCGACCGTAGTCTTAGTATTTATTGTCTTTGTCATTTTTTGCTGTAAAATAACTTCTCCTCCCTGATTGCAGAAATCTTGTGATCTTGGAGCTCGCTTTGCTGACTTGGAGAAACAGCAGATCCAACTGAACCTTGACTTGGAATTGGCCAAGACAGAGCTGCAAAAGGCCAAGGACGACGCCAATGGTAAGACGAGCTTGTCGACTGGTTTGTCTTAGGCTTGAGTACCCTTCTGCTCTTTCTGAATCAAGCACCATTTCTTTGCAGAAAAACTGAGAGAAGCTCTGGCGAAGAAGGATCAGGATTTGGCTGCTGCTCAAAAGGAAGCTGATGACAGAACCGCTCTGGCTGAATAGAAACTGGCTTTGGTCGGCCAGTTGGAAGAAGAGAACACCAAGATGAAATCTGCTCTGAACGAAGCCAACAAGGACTGCACGCGCTTTAAGAAGGACAATCTCAACCTGTACGAGAAGATGGAAGGCATCGCTCGCAGGAGGGACGATCTGGAGAGCTATCTGAGGAGCCTTGCCAAGAAGTTGTTCATCAAGCTTGAAGGTACACATTTTGTTCCGACTGATGTTTTTTGTCGACTCAGCGTATGAAAATTGACTTATCCTTGGATCGTGAATGCAGAGTTTTGCCAGAACTTCGAGGAGGGGACTGGGCGGATTGAGCCAGGTTTGGACCGAATCAATTCTCCCGTGAAAGATGAAACTGCCATGAATCTGCTCCGACTGGAATCCCACATCGATGGTGTTGTGGACTACTTGGCTCGACTGAAGGTCGCCACGTCACGGATCGACACGGCACTTTGGCCAGAGGCCACGCTCCAGAATGATCTTGAGTCCCTGATGACTCGACTTAACGAGATCCCTGACCGAGTGCGGGAGTGGAAGAAATCTTCTGCCCGATGTGGTGCTAATGTGGCTCTGTCTTTGGTTCGTGTCCACTACAAGGAGGTGTGACAAGATAAGCTGGCAGCAATCAAGGTCGCCAACACCCAGAAGCACGACTTCCGATCTTTTATGGAGACTTTCATCGCTGCAGCCACTCGGATCGCTGACGGCGTCGACCTGGACGAGTTCGTCGAGCCTGCCAGTCCTCCTCCTGCGGAGTGAACAAACTTTTATGCCCCACCTTAAATTTGCCTCCGAATGCCGAGTGGTTTTTGTAACCATTAAACTCTTTCGGGCTGAATGCCCGAGCACTTCGATCTGTGGTCCGAAACCTTTAGGATTTATCTGAACTTGGTTTATCGTTGAATATCTTCATGAATCCTCCATCGAGTGGAACTCGTTCTTCACTCGAGACAACTTTTGTATTTGTGGCGCAGCTCCGAAGGAGAAGGTAGCAGTCGACCTGCACCTCGTCGTCCTTGCGGGTCGGCGATGGAGCGCACGTTGTATTTGTCGCGAAGCTCCCAGGGAGAAGGTGGTAGTCGACCTGCACCTCGTCGTCCTTGCGGAGTGGGATGGAGCGCACGTTGTATTTGTGGCAAAGCTCCCAAGGAGAAGGTGGCAGTCGACCTGCACCTCGTCATCCTTGCGGAGTGTGATGGAGCGCACGTTGTATTTGTGGCAAAGCTCCCAAGGAGAAGGTGGCAGTCGACCTGCACCTCATCGTCCTTGCGGAGTGGGATGGAGCGCACATTGTATTTGTGGCGAAGCTCCCAAGGAGAAGGTGGCAATCGACCTGCACCTCGTCATCCTTGCGGAGTGGGATGGGGTGCATGTTGTATTTGTGGTGAAGCTCCCAAGGAGAAGGTGGCGGTCAACCTGCACCTCGTCGTCCTTGTGGATTGAGATGTGTTTCATACTTAGGCGAGTACTGGACTGCAGCTAAGCCCCCTAGTGGGAGGCTGGCTCACCACTTGGTAGGATTTTCAAATACTTAGGCGAGTACTAGACTGCAGCTAAGCCCCCGAGTGGGAGGGTTGCTCACCACTCGGTAGGATTTTCAGATACTTAGGCAAGTACTGGACTGCAGCTAAGCCCTTGAGTTGGAGGCTGGCTCACCACTCGGTAGGATTTTCAAATACTTAGGCGAGTACTAGACTGCAGCGAAGCCCCCGAGTGGGAGGGTCGCTCACCACTTAGTAGGATTTTCAAATACTTAGGCGAGTACTGGACTGCAGCTAAGCCCCCGAGTGGGAGGGTCGCTCACCACTCGGTAGGATTTTCAAATACTTAGGCGAGTACTGGACTGCAGCTAAACCCCCGAGTGGGAGGGTCGCTCACCACTCGGAAGGATTTTCAAATACTTAGGCGAGTACTGGACTGCAGCTAAGCCCCCGAGTGGGAGGGTCGCTCACCACTCGGCAGGATTTTTCAAATACTTAGGCGAGTACTGGACTATAGCTAAGCCCCCCAGTGGGAGGGTCGCTCACCACTCGGTAGGATTTTCAAATACTTAGGCGAGTACTGGACTGCAGCTAAGCCCCCGAGTGGGAGGGTCGCTCTCCACTCGGTAGGATTTTTCAAATACTTAGGCGAGTACTGGACTGCAGCTAAGCCCCCAAGTGGGAGGGTCAGCCTCCACTCGGTAGGATTTTTCAAATACTTAGGCGAGTACTGGACTGCAGCTAAGCCCCCGAGTGGGAGGCTGGCTCACCACTCGGTAGGATTTTCAAATACTTAGGCAAGTACTGGACTGCAGCTAAGCCCCTGAGTGGGAGGGTCGCTCACCACTCGGTAGGATTTTCAAATACTTAGGCGAGTACTGGACTGCAGCTAAGCCCCCGAGTGGGAGGGTCGCTCTCCACTCGATAGGATTTTCAAATACTTAGGCGAGTACTGGACTGCAGCTAAGCCCCCGAGTGGGAGGCTGGCTCACCACTCGGTAGGATTTTCAAATACTTAGGCGAGTACTGGACTGCAGCTAAGCCCCCGAGTGGGAGGGTCGCTCTCCACTCGGTAGGATTTTTCTTTTACAAACTTAGGCGAAACGGATTCGTAGCTAAGCCACCCGCTGGGGGATTTCTTCCGCAAACAAAAACAACAACAATCGTTGGGAAAATTATAACGCTCTTGTCTTTGATAAATAAACTACAGGAGTTTCTCTTATTACATCTCATCCGAGTGAGAATTCAAGTATAAAAGGGGGGAGCAGCTCCGCATTCCAGGCTCGTGGCTCATCAATCTGGCGATCGACATTATAAAGGTGATACGCTCCGTTGTGGAGGACTCTGGTGACTATGAAGGGACCTTCCCAAGTAGGAGCGAGTTTGTGTGGTTTCTGTTGATCCACTCGGAGGACCAAGTCTCCTTCTTGGAAGGCTCGACTCTTCACATTTCTGGCATGGAATCGACGCAAGTCTTGTTGATAGATGGTCGATCGGATCATGGCCATTTCTCTTTCTTCTTCTAGGAGGTCGACTGCGTCCTGACGGGCTTGTTCCGCTTCATCTTCAGAGTAGAGCTCGACTCGGGGTGCGTTGTGAAGCAGGTCACTCGGCAAAACTGCTTCGGCTCCAGAGACCAGAAAGAATGGGGTTCTCCCGGTCGATCGGTTCGGGGTCGTCCTCAATCCCCAAAGAACTGAGGGAAGCTCGTCGACCCATGCACCTGCTACGTGCTTGAGATCGCGCATCAATCGAGGTTTCAGTCCTTTGAGAATTAAGCCGTTTGCTCTTTCCGCTTGTCCATTCGACTGGGGGTGAGCGACCGAAGTGTAGTCGACTCATGTGCCCTGAGAGGCGCAAAAGGCTCTGAATTTGTTGAAATCAAAGTTTGACCCATTGTCAGTGATGATGCTGTGCGGAACTCCATATCTGAATATCAACTCTCTGATGAAACTGATAGCAGTGCAAGCATCAAGATTCTTGATAGGCTTAGCTTCAATCCATTTGGTGAACTTGTCGACTGCTACTAGCACATGAGTGAAGCCGCTCCTGCCTGTTCTCAGTGGCCCAACCATGTCCAGTCCCCAAACAGCGAAGGGCCAAATGAGTGGAATGGTTTTCAAGGCTGACACGGGCTTGTGCAACATATTGGAGTAAAACTGACGTCCTTCACACTTGTCGACTATCTCTTTCGCCATTTCATTCGCTCTTGGCCAGTAGAATCCCGCTCGGTATGCTTTAGCCACAATGGTCCGAGAGGACGCACGATGACCACAGGTCCCCGAGTGGATATCATCAAGGATCATCTGACCTTCTTCTGGTGTTATACACTTCTGACTGACTCCAGTCGCGCTTTCTCTATACAATTGTCCCTTTATGACTATAAAGGCCTTGGATCGACGGACGATCTGTCGAGCCTCTTCTTCGTCCTCTGGGAGTTCTTTCCTTAGGATGTACGCGATGTATGGTATTGTCCAGTCGGGAGTGATGACCAAGACTTCCATGATCAGGTCGACCACAGCTGGAACTTCAACTTCAGTCGGATCCGTGGCACTTTTTGGCTGCGAGGCCTGTTCAGTGAAGGGATCCTCCTGAACTAATGGTGTGTGGATGTGTTCCAAAAACACATTGCTGGGAATGGCTTCTCTTTCGGAACCTATTTTTGCCAAATCATCAGCTGCTTGATTTTTCAGTCGGGGTATGTGATGAAGTTCTAACCCCTCGAATTTCTTCTCCAGCTTTCTCACTTCATTGCAATAACCAGTCATGGCTGGACTTCTGACGTCCCACTCCTTCATCACCTGATTAACCACCAAATCTGAGTCGCCATAGACCATGAGGCGACGGACGCCGAGTGAAATGGCCATCCGCAGCCCATATAAAAGTGCTTCATATTCTACCTCGTTATTGGAGGAATCAAAGTGGATTTTAAGAACATATCTGAGCTTATCTCCTCGGAGGGAGACCAATACCACCCCGGCACCGGAACCATTCAGCATTTTGGAACCGTCGAAGTACATGGTCCAATGCTCCGAGTGAACCTGAGTCAGCAGTTGCTGTTCAATCCACTCGGTGACGAAATCTGCTATTGCCTGGGACTTGATAGCTTTCTTTGCCTCAAACTTGATATCTAGATGAAGGAGTTCAATCGCCCATTTTGCCACTCGACTAGTTGCATCTCTGTTATGCAGGATCTCTGACAATGGAGCGTCACTAACGACTTTAATGGAATGATCAGAGAAGTAGTGAGCAACCTTCTTTGTGGTCATATAAATCCCATATACAAGCTTCTGATAATGAGGATATGTTTGCTTCGATGGGGTCAAAACTTTAGAAATATAATATACTGGGCGCTGAACTTTGAAGGCTTTTCCTTCTTCTTCCCGCTCGACCGTAGGTACCGTACTGACGACTTGTCTCGTGGCTGCGATGTAAACCAGCAAAGGCTCTTTGTTGATTGGGGCAGCAAGCGCCGGCTGGGTGGAGAGCAGAGCTTTGAGCTCTGCAAACGCTGCATCAGCTTTAGGAGTCCACTCGAACTTGTCGGACTTCTTCATCAATCGGTAAAGAGGCAATGCCTTTTCACCGAGACGAGAGATGAATCGACTTAAAGCGGCCAAGCAACCAGTAAGCTTCTGGACGTCGTGCACTTGCACAGGACTTCTCATTCGGAGTATAGTACCGACTTTTTCTGGATTGGCATCGATTCCCCGTTCGGAAACGAGAAAACCGAGTAGCTTTCCGCCGGGAACTCCGAATGTGCACTTTGATGGATTAAGCTTGATATCATATCTCCTGAGGTTGGCAAAGATTTGAGAACACTTGATGTATGTCTTGCCGTGCATATCTGTGGTGACAATGGGATACCATGTGATTCACTTGATGTATATTTTGGTGATCAACTTGCGGGTTCCGCCCATGAACCTATGCATAGGAGTTGGCACACGTTTTCGTCGTGATTCTCCGGTAGAAACTTTGGGGCACTCTTTGAGGTTCTATGTGTTGGTTGAATAGATGAATCTGAGATTGTGTGATGCATATCGTATAATCATACCCACGGATACTTGAGGTGACATTGGAGTATCTAGGTGACATTAGGGTTTTGGTTGATTTGTGTCTTAAGGTGTTATTCTAGTACGAACTCTAGGGCTGTTTGTGACACTTATAGGAATAGCCCAACGGATTGATTGGAAAGAATAACTTTGAGGTGGTTTCGTACCCTACCATAATCTCTTCGTTCATTCTCCGCTATTAGTGACTTTGGAGTGACTCTTTGTTTCATGTTGAGGGATAGTTATATGATCCAATTATGTTATTATTGTTGAGGGAACTTGCACTAGCGAAAGTATGAACCCTAGGCCTTGTTTACTAGCATTGCAATACCGTTTACACTCACTTTTATCATTTGTTACCTTGCTTTTTATAATTTCAGATTACAAAAACCTTTATCTACCATCCATATTGCACTTGTATCACCATCTCTTCGTCGAACTAGTGCACCTATACAATTTACCATTGTATTGGGTGTGTTGGGGACACAAGAGACTCTTTGTTATTTGGTTGCAGGGTTGCTTGAGAGAGACCATCTTCATCCTACGCCTCCTACGGATTGATAAACCTTAGGTCATCCACTTAAGGGAAATTTGCTACTGTCCTACAAACCTCTGCACTTGGAGGCCCAACAACGTCTACAAGAAGAAGGTTGTGTAGTAGACATCAAGCTCTTTTCTGGTGTCGTTGCCGGGGAGGTTAGCGCTTGAAGGTATATCTTTAGATCTTGCAATTGAGTCTTTTTGTTTCTTGTTTTAGCACTAATTTAGTTTATAAAAGAAAACTACAAAAAAATATGGAATTGAGTTTGCCTCATACGCTTCATCTTTTTAATATCTTTCGTGAGTATGATGGAAAGGAAAATTGTGCCAAAGTGTTAGAAGAAGAATGCATTAAAATGTTTGGCACTAAATATTTGAATGATGAGCATGATTGCAATTTTGTTAGTATGAATTCGTTGAATATCCATGATGCTAATGATATGCAAAGCCACAAGTTTGGGGAAGCTATGTTTGATGAAGATGATATTTTTTGTCCCCCAAGTTTTGATGAAGAAATTTATTATGATGAAAGCATGCCTCCTATTTATGATGATTATATTGATGAAAGTGGATTTGGAGAGGTCATTACTTTATTCTGTGATGAATCCACTATTCCGGAAGAGGTTCCAATTGATTATGAGAATAAAGTTGCTATCTATGATGATTATTGTGATGACTTGTATGCTATAAAGAATAATGATATCCATGAAACTTGTCATCATGATTTTAGTTTTCGATTGGATTATGCCTCACATGATAATTATTTTGTTGAGTTTGCTCCCACTATTATTCATGAGAAGAATTTTACTTGTGTGGAGAGTAATAAGATTCCTATGCTTGTAGATCATTAAAAGAATGCTTTATGTGATGGTTATATTGTTGAATTCATTCATGATGCTACTAAAAATTATTATGAGGGAGGAACTTATGCTTGTAGGAATTGCAATAATATCAAGTTTCCTCTCTATGTCCTTAAAATTTTGAAGTTATGCTTGTTTTGCCATCCTATGCTAGTTGATTATTGTTCTCATAAGTTGTTTGCTCACAAAATCCCTATGCATAGGAAGTGGGTTAGACTTAAATGTTCTAGTCATATTCTTCATGATGCTGTCTTTATGTTTCAATTCTTATCTTTTATGTGAGCACCATTGAAATCATCATGCCTAACTAGGGGCGTTAAATGATAGCGCTTGCTGGGAGGCAACCCAACTTTATTTTTGTCCCTTGCTTTTTGCTCCTGTTTATTAATAAATAATTTATCTAGCCTCTATTATGATTGAGTTTTATGCTTTTAATTAGTGTTTGTGCCAAGTAGAACCTTTGGGAAGACTTGGGGAAAGTCTTGTTGATCTTGCTGTAAAAAACAGAAACTTTAGAGCTCACGAGAATTGCTACCATTTTTATTTGGAGAGTGCTATTTAGTTAATTATTTTTGAAGATTATTAATAGATAAATTCCTCAGGTCCAACAATTTATTTGAGAATTTTATGAGTTCCAGAAGTATACGTTTGATCCAGATTACTATAGACTGTTCTGTTTTTGACAGATTCTGTTTTGAATGTGTTGTTTACTTATTTTGATGAATCTATGAGTAGTATCGGAGGGTATGAACCATATATAAGTTGGAATACAGTAGATATTACACCAATATGAATTTAGAATGAGTTCACAACAGTACCTAAGTGGTGATTTATTTTCTTATACTAACGGAGCTTACGAGTTTTCTGTTAAGTTTTGTGTTGTGAAGTTTTCATGTTTTGGGTAAAGATTCGATGGACTATGGAATAAGGAGTGGCAAGAGCCTAAGCTTGGGGATGCCCAAGGCACCCCAAGGTAATATTCAAGGAAAACCAAAAGCCTAAGCTTGGGGATGCCCTGGAAGGCATCCCGTCTTTCGTCTTCGTTCATCAGTAACTTTACTTGGAGCTATATTTTTATTTACCACATGATATGTGTTTTGCTTGGAGCGTCATTTTATTTTATTTAGTTTTGCTTGCTGTTTGAATAAAATGCCAAGATCTGAAATTATTAAATGTTAGAGATTCTTCACATAGTTGCATAATTGTTCGACTACTCATTGATCTTCACTTATATCATTCGGAGTAGTTTGTCATTTGCTCTAGTGCTTCACTTACATCTTTTTAGAGCATGGTGGTAGTTTTATTTTGAAGAAATAGATGAACTCTCATGCTTCACTTAGATTATTTTGTGAGTCTTAAATAGCATGGTAATTTGCTTAAATAATCCTAATATGCTAGGCATCCAAGAATAGTAAAAACTTTCATATAGAGTATTGAATACTAAGAGAAGTTTGATGCTTGATGATTGTTTTGAGATATGGAGGTAGTAATATCAAAGTCGTGCTAGTTGAGTAGTTGTGAATTTGAGAAATGCTTGTGTTGAAGTTTGCAAGTCCCGTAGCATGCACGTATGGTAAACATTGTGTAACAAATTTGAAACATGAGGTGTTATTTGATTGTCTTCCTTATGAGTGGCGGTCGGGAACGAGCGATGGTCTTTTCCTACCAATCTATGCCCCTAAGAGCATGCGCGTAGTGCCGAGGTTTTTGATGACTTGTAGATTTTTGCAATAAGTATGTGAGTTCTTTATGACTAATGTTGAGTCCATGGATTATACGCACTCTCACCCTTCCATCCTTGCTAGCCTCTTTGGTACCGTGCATTGCCCTTTCTCACATTGAGAGCTGGTGCAAACTTCGCCGGTGCATCCAAACCCCGTGATATGATACGCTCTTTCACACATAAACCTCCTTATATCTTCCTCAAAACAGCCACCATACCTACCTATTATGGCATTTCCATAGCCATTCCGAGATATATTGCCATGCAACTTTCCACCGTTCTGTTTATTATGACACGCATCATCATTGTCATATTGCTTTGCATGATCATGTAGTTGACATTGTATTTGTGGCAAAGCCACCGTTCATAATTTTCATACATGTGACTCTTGATTCATCGCAATCCTGGTACACCGCCGGAGGCATTCATATAGAGTCATACTTTGTTCTAGTATCGAGTTGTAATCATTGAGTTGTAAATAAATAGAAGTGTGATGATCATCATTTTCTAGAGCATTTTCCCAAGTAAGGAATAAAAAAACAAAGAGAAAGGCCATAAAAAAGAGAAGTCCCAAAAAAATAGAAAGGCCACAAAAAAAGAGAAGGCCCAAAAAATGAAAAAATATAAAAAAAATGAGAGAAAAAGAGAGAAGGGACAATGCTACTATCCTTTGCCACACTTGTGCTTCAAAGTAGCACCATAATCTTCATGATAGAGAGTCTCTTGTTTTGTCACTTTCATATACTAGTGGGAATTTTTCATTATAGAACTTGGCTTGTATATTCCAACAATGGGCCTCCTCAAGTGCCCTAGGTCTTCATGAGCAAGCAAGTTGGATGCACACCCACTTAGTTTCTTTTGTTGAGCTTTCATACATTTATAGCTCTAGTGCATCCGTTGCATGGCAATCCCTACTCCTTGCATTAACATCAATAGGTGGGCATCTCCATAGCCCATTGATTAGCCTCGTTGATGTGAGACTTTCTCCTTTTTGTCTTCTCCACATAACCCCCTCATTATATTCTATTCCACCCATAGTGCTATGTCCATGGCTCGTGCTCATATATTGCGTGAAAGTTTATAGGTTAGAGATTACTAAAGTATGAAACAATTACTTGGCTTGTCATCGGGGTTGTGCATGATGAGAGCATTCTTGTGTGACGAAAATGGAGCATGACTAAACTATATGATTTTGTAGGGATGAACTTTCTTTGGCCATGTTATTTTGAGAAGACATAATTGCTTAGTTAGTATGCTTGAAGTATTATTATTTTTATGTCAATATGAACTTTTGTCTTGAATCTTTCGGATCTGAATATTCATACCACAATTAAGAAGAATTACATTAAAATTATGCCAAGTAGCGCTCCGCATCAAAAATTCTGTTTTTATCATTTACCTACTCGAGGACGAGCAGGAATTAAGCTTGGGGATGCCGATACGTCTCCAACATATCTATAATTTTTGATTGCTCCATGCTATATTATCTACTGTTTTGGATGTTTATGGGCTTTATTATACACTTTTATATCATTTTTGGGACTAACCTATTAACCCAGAGCCCAGTGCCAGTTTCTGTTTTTACCTTGTTTTAGAATATTCCAGAAAAGGAAAACCAAACGGAGTCCAATTGACCTGAAACTTCACGGAACTTATTTTTGGATCAGAAGAAGCCTAGAAGACTTGGAGTGCATGTCAGGGGATCTACAAGGAGGCCACGAGGTAGGGGGCGCGCCCTCCACCCTCGTGGGCCCCTCGTGGCCCCCCTGGCGTACTTCTTCTGCCTATATATCTCCATATACCCTAAAAACATCAGAGAGCACAATAGATCAGGAGTTCCGCCGCCAGAAGCCTCCGTAGCCACCGAAAACCAATCTAGACCCGTTCTGGCACCCTGCCGAAGGGGGCAATCCCTCTCCGGTGGCCATCTTCATCATCCCGGTGCTCTCCATGATGAGGAGGGAGTAGTTCTCCCTCAGGGCTGAGGGTATGTACCAGTAGCTATGTGTTTGATCTCTCTCTCTCTCTCGTGTTCTTGATTTGGCACGATCTTGATGTATCGCGTGCTTTGCTATTATAGTTGGATCTTATGTTTCTCCTCCCCCTCTACTCTCTTGTAATGGATTGAGTTTCCCCTTTGAAGTTATCTTATCGGATTGAGTCTTTAAATATTTGAGAACACTTGATGTATGTCTTGTCATGGGTATCTGTGGTGACAATGGGATACCACGTGATTCACTTGATGTATGTTTTGGTGATCAACTTGTGGGTTCCGCCCATGAACCTATGCATAGGGGTTGGCACACGTTTTCGTCGTGATTCTCCGGTAGACACTTTGGGGCACTCTTTGAGGTTCTATGTGTTGGTTGAATAGATGAATCTGAGATTGTGTGATGCATATCGTATAATCATACCCACGGATACTTGAGGTGACATTGGAGTATCTAGGTGACATTAGGGTTTTGGTTGATTTGTGTCTTAAGGTGTTATTCTAGTACGAACTCTAGGGCTGTTTGTGACACTTATAGGAATAGCCCAATGGATTGATTGGAAAGAATAACTTTGAGGTGGTTTCGTACCCTACCATAATCTCTTCGTTCGTTCTCCGCTATTAGTGACTTTGGAGTGACTCTTTGTTGCATGTTGAGGGATAGTTATATGATCCAATTATGTTATTATTGTTGAGGGAACTTGCACTAGCGAAAGTATGAACCCTAGGCCTTGTTTACTAGCATTGCAATACCGTTTACACTCACTTTTATCATTAGTTACCTTGCTTTTTTATAATTTCAGATTACAAAAACCTTCATCTACCATCCATATTCCACTTGTATCACCATCTCTTCGCCGAACTAGTGCACCTATACAATTTAGCATTGTATTGGGTGTGTTGGGGACACAAGAGACTCTTTGTTATTTGGTTGCAGGGTTGCTTGAGAGAGACCATCTTCATCCTACGCCTCCTACGGATTGATAAACCTTAGGTCATCCACTTGAGGGAAATTTGTTACTGTCCTACAAACCTCTGCACTTGGAGGCCCAACAACATCTACAAGAAGAAGGCTGTGTAGTAGACATCAGAGAGCGATGTGATAGGTGCATCGTCTGTCAAAGATTAGTCGGTACTAGAGGAACTGATCATTCCTCTCAACAAAATGATGACGACCATAGCCTCATAATCCAAATAAGCAGGAGGCAACTCGATATCATCCTCACGTATGGTTATACCGAGAAAATTAGCTATACGGGTTGCATAAATACCACCAAAGAAATCTCCGTTAAATCTATTATGATGCAACCTACGTGCAACAATGGCTCCCAAATTATAAGATTTATCTACTAACACAGCACTCCTAAGAATACTGAGGTCAGGACACACATGTGACATGCTTCATCCTTACCATTTATACACCTACCTATGAAGAGAGCTAAATAATGTATAGCAGGAAAATGAATGCTCCCCATGGTAGCTTGTGCTATGTCTCTAGATTCCCCCACCGTTATACTAGCAATAAAATCTCTAAATTCAGATTTGCGAGGTTCACTAGCACTACCCCATTGTGGAAGTTTGCAAGCAGTGGTAAAATCCTCCAAGTCCATAGTATAAGAATTTTCATAAAGATCAAACAGGACAGTTTGAGAATTGCGTGAAGATGAAAAATCAAACCTCCTCACAAAGGAACTAGTGAGATAGTGGTACTGGCGGCAATTTTCTGCCTCGAAGCTCAAAAGATCAGCGTTACGCAACTATGCGTTAAATTCTTCCTTAATTCCAGCTTGATCCATGAATTCCTCTGAAGGCCATTCACAAGGCCGCACTGGAGCGTCCCTTGGTGACTCATCATCAGCGTCACGCATTGCAAGCCTAGGTCCTTGTTTCCTTGAAGAACCACCTTGGTACATTTTCCTAAGCATATTTTTTCCTCTGAAAAATTTCTGAAATTTTTAGTAACTTCAAATAAAAGTAAACCAAACTCAACAAAATTGATAGCAAATACTCCTACAAGTGCCTAGAGCCTATATCATGCATTAGAAATACTTGGAGCCATATAAATTTGGCATGCAAGCTCAATAACATGGTCACCTAGGCAGCACAAATTTGCAATGAACAAAGCACTAGAACAAAAACTAATTGCACCAATGGAGGTGTCACATACCAAGGAACAATCCCCCAAAGCAGTTTTGTGAGAGGTGCTTTGAGCAAGGAGATCGAAAATCCCAGCAAAATGAGCTAGAACTCGTGCTTGAGCTGGGTGGTGATTTTTTTGGAGGAAGAAGAAGTGTGTGGGTGCAGGAATAAGTGGAGGGGAGCCACCGTGGGCCCACGAGGCAGGGGGCGCCCAGGGGGGTGGGCGCGCCCTGGACCCTCGTGGCCAGGTGATTGCTCCCCCTGCTGTGTTCTCAGTGCCACATATTCTCAAATATTCCAGAAAAAATCATATTTAAATTTCAGGGCATTTGGAGAACTTTTATTTTTGGGGTATTTTTTTATTGCATGGATAAATCAGAAGACAGGTAGAAATTACTATTTTTGATTTATTATAAATAATAGAAAGTAAAAAGAGGGTACAGGGAGTTGTGTTTTCTAAATTCATCCATCTCATGCTCATCAAAAGGAATCCACTAACAAGGTTGATCAGGTATTGTTAACAAACTCATTCCGAATAACATGAAATCGGAGCTTTTTCGAATAACACTAGGTTACCTCAACGGGGATATGCACATCCCCAACAATAAGAATATCATATTTCTTCTTGACAGTAGGAAGAGGAAATTCAAAACCTCCAATGGTGATTGTTGAAATTTTTCCAATAGAATTTATACTGTGGACTTGAGGTTGTTTCCTCGGAAAGTGTACCGTATGCTCATTACCATTAACATGAAAAGTGACATTGCCTTTGGTGCAATCAATAACAGCCCCTGCAGTATTCAAAAAGGGTCTTCCAAGAATAATAGACATACTATTGTCCTCGGGAATATCAAGAATAACAAAGTCCGTTAAAATAGTAACGTTTGCAACCACAACAGCCACATCCTCACAAATACCGATAGGTATAGCAGTTGATTTATCAGCCATTTGCAAAGATATTTCAGTAGGTGTCAACTTATTCAAATCAAGTCTACAATATAAGGAGAGAGGCATAACACTAACACCGGCTCCAAGATCACATAAAGCAGTTTTAACATAGTTTCTTTTAAAGGAGCATGGTATAGTTGGTACTCCGAGATCTCCAAGTTTCTTTGGTATTCCACCCTTAAAAGTGTAATTAGCAAGCATGGTGGAAATTTCAGCTTCCGGTATCTTTCTTTTATTAGCAACAATATCTTTCATGTACTTAGCATAAGGATTCATTTTAAGCATATCATTCAAACGCATACGCAAAAAGATAGGTCTAATCATTTCAGCAAAGCGCTCAAAATCCTCATCATCCTTTTTCTTGGATGGCTTAGGAGGAAAAGGCATGGGTTTCTGAACCCAAGGCTCTCTTTTCTTACCGTGCTTCCTAGCAGCAAAGTCTCTCTTATCATAACGTTGATTCTTTGATTGTGGGTTATCAATATCAACAATAGGTTCAGCTTCTACATCATTATCATTGCTAGGTTGAGCATCAACATGAACATTATCTTTAACATTATCACTAGTTTCCTGTTCATTACCAGATTGTGTTTCAGCATCAGAAATAGAGATATCATTGGGATTCTCAGGTGTGTCAATAACAGGTTCACTAGAAGCATGCAAAGTATTTTTCTTTTTCTTCCTCTTAGAAGGACTAGGTGCATCAATATCATTTCTCTGAGAATCTTGCTCAATTCTCTTAGGATGGCCCTCGGGATACAAAGGTTCCTGAGTCATTTTACCACCTCTAGTCATAACTCTAACAGCATTATTATTTTTCTTACTATTTAATTCATTGAGCAAATCATTCTGAGCTTTAAGTACTTGTTCTACTTGAGTGGTAACCATAGAAGCATGTTTACTAATGAGTTTAAGTTCGCCTTTAACTCTAGACATATAATCACCGAAGTGTTCAATCATATAAGCATTTTGTTTCAATTGTCTACCAAAATAAGCACTGAAGTCTTCTTGCTTAACCATAAAGTTATCAAACTCATCCAAACATTGGCTAGCAAACTTAGTAGGAGGGATTTCAGCTTTATCATATCTATAGAGAGAATTTACCTTTACTACCAGTGTCGGGTTAACAAGACCATGTGTTTCTTCAATAGGTGATGGATTAAAACCATATATTTCTTCAACAGGCGGTAAATTAAGACCATGTATTTCTTCAATAGGAGGTAAATTCTTAACATCTTCAGCTTTAATACCCTTTTCTTTCATAGATTTCTTTGCCTCTTGCATATCTTCAGGACTGAGAAATAGAACACCTCTTTTCTTCGGAGTTGGTTTAGGAATAGGCTCAGAAGCTGGCTCAGAAAGTGTCCAATTATTTTCATTTGTCAACATACTATTCAATAGAATTTCGGCTTCATCTGGTGTTCTTTCCCTAAAAACGGAACCAACACAACTATCCAGGTAATCTGTTGAAGCATCGGTTAGTCCATTATAAAAGATATCAAGTATTTCATTTTTCTTAAGAGGATGATCAAGCAAAGCATTAAGTAATTGGAGAAGCCTCCCCCAAGCTTGTGGGAGACTCTCTTCTTCAATTTGCACAAAATTATATATATCCCTTAAGGCAGCTTGTTTCTTATGAGTAGGAAAATATTTAGCAGAGAAGTAATAAATCATATCCTGGGGACTAAGCACACAACCAGGATCGGGAGAATTAAACCATATCTTAGCATCACCCTTTAATGAGAACAGAAATATTTTAAGGATATAAAAGTAGCGAGTTCTCTCATCATTAGTGAATAGGGTGGCTAAATCATTTAATTTAGTAAGATGTGCCACAACAGTTTCAGATTCATAGCCATAAAAAGGATCAGATTCAACCAAAGTAATTATATCGGGATCAATAGAGAATTCATAATCCTTATCAGTAACAAAGATAGGTGAAGTTGCATAAGCAGGATCATATTTCATTCTAGAATTCAGAGTTTTTTGTTTAAGCTTAGCTAATAATTTCTTAAGATCACTTCTATCATTGCATGCAAGAAAATCTCTTTTAGTTTCTTCATCCATAACATAGCCCTCAGGCACAACAGGCAATTCATATTTATAAGGAGATCCTTCGTCATCACTTTCATCAATATTATCAGTTTCAATAATTTCATTCTCTCTAGCCCTAGCAAGTTGCTCATCAAGAAATTCACCAAGTGCCACAGTAGTATCAAGCATAGAAGTAGTTTCATCATAAGTATCATGCGTAGCAGAAGTGGCATCATCAATAATATGCGACATATCAAAATTAATAGCAGAAACGGGTTTAGGTGTCGCAAGCTTACTCAAAACAGAATGTGAATCAAGTGTAGAGCTAGATGGAAGTTCCTTACCTCCCCTCGTAGTTGAGGGATAATTTTTTGTTTTCGCGTCTTTAAAGTTCTTCATAGTGACCAGCAGATATAAATCCCAAGTGACTCAAAGAATAGAGCTATGCTCCCCGGCAACGGCGCCAGAAAATAGTCTTGATAACCCACAAGTATAGGGGATTGCAACAGTTTTCAAGGGTAGAGTATTCAACCCAAATTTATTGATTCGACACAAGGGGAGCCAAAGAATATTCTCAAGTATTAGCAGCTGAGTTGTCAATTCAACCACACCTAGATAACTTAATATCTGCAGCAAAGTATTTAGTACCGAAGTAATATTATAGTAGTGGTAACGGTGGTAAAAGGTAATGGTAGCAAAAGTAATATTTTTGGTATTTTGTAGTGATGATAACAATAGCAACAGAAAAGTAAATAAGCGAAGAACAATATATGGAAAGCTCGTAGGCAATGGATCGGTGATAGAGAATTATGCCGGATGTGGTTCATCATGTAACAGTCATAACATAGGGTGACACAGAACTAGCTCCAATTCATCAATGTAATGTAGGCATGTATTCTGAATATAGTCATACGTGCTTATGGAAAAGAACTTGCATGACATCTTTTGTCCTACCCTCCCGTGGCAGCGGGGTCCTATTGGAAACTAAGGGATATTAAGGCCTCCTTTTAATAGAGTACCAGACCAAAGCATTAACACATAGTGAATACATGAACTCCTCAAACTACGGTCATCACCGGGAGTGGTCCCGATTATTGTCACTTCGGGGTTGCCGGATCATAACACATAGCAGGTGACTATAGACTTGCAAGATAGGATCAAGAACTCACATATATTCATGAAAAAATAATAGGTTCAGATCTGAAATCATGGCACTCGGGCCCTAGTGAGAAGCATTAAGCATAGCAAATTCATAGCAACATCAATCTCGGAACATAGTGGATACTAGGGATCAAACCCTAACAAAACTAACTCGATTACATGATAAATCTCATCCAACCCATCGCCGTCCAGCAATCCTACGATGGAATTACTCATGCACAGTGGTGAGCATCATGAAATTGGTGATGGAGGGTGGTTGATGATGACGACGGCGATGGATTCCCTCTCCGGAGCCCCGAACGGACTCCAGATCAGCCCTACCGAGAGAGTTTAGGGCTTGGCGGCGGCTCCATATCGTAAAACGCGAGGGTAGGACAAAAGATGTCATGCAAGTTCTTTTCCATATATGGAATACATGCCTACATTACATTGATGAATTGGAGCTAGTTCTGTGTCACCCTATGTTATGACTGTTACATGATGAACCGCATCCGGCATAATTATCCATCACTGATCCGGTGCCTACGAGTTTTCCATATACTGGTTTACGCGTATTTACTTTCCCGCTGCTACTGTTACAATCACTACAAAATACCAAAAACATTACTTTTGATGTCTTTACTTTTGGTGCCGCTACCACCACTATCATATTACTTTGCTACTAAACACTTTGCTGCAGATACTAAGTTTCCAGGTGTGGTTGAATTGACAACTCAGCTGCTAATACTTGAGAATATTCTTTGGCTCCCCTTGTGTCGAATCAATAAATTTGGGTTGAATACTTTACCCTCGAAAGCTATTGCGATCCCCTATACTTGTGGGTTATCAAGACAAATTTCTGGCGCCATTGTCGGGGAGCATAGCTCTATTCTTTGAGTCACTTGGGATTTATATCTGCTGGACACTATGAAGAACTTGAGAGATCCAAAAACCAAGATCCGTCCCTCAACTACGAGGGGAGGTAAGGAACTGCCATCTAGCTCTACACTTGATTCACCTTCTGTTATGAGTAAGTTTGCGACACCTACACCTACTTCTGCTATTCGTTCTGATATGTCGCATGTTATTGATGATGCCACTTCTGCTATGCATAATACTTATGATGAAACTGCTTCTATGCCTGATACTACTGTGCCCCTTAGTGAATTTCTTGATGAACAAATTGCTAGGGCTAGAGAAAAAGAAATTATTGAATCTGAATACGATGATGATAGTGATGATGAAAATATGCCTGTTATCCCTGAGGGCTATGTTTTTGATATAGAATCTCCTGCCGCTATTTTAGCTTGCAAAGATAGATATGAGCTTAAGAGGTTGTTAGTTAAATGGAACAAAGAATCACTTAGAGATAAAATGAAACCCGACCCTGCTTTTGCTACTTCACCTATTTGTGTTCCTGATAAGGATTATGAATTCTCTGTTGATCTTGATATAATTGCTTTGGTTGAATCTGATCAGTTTTATGGCTGTGAATCTAAAACTGTTGTGGCACATCTTACTAAATTAAATGATATAGCTGCCCTGTTTACTAATGATGAGAGATCGCGTTACTTTTATATACTCAAAATATTTCCGTTCTCATTAAAGGGTGATGCTAAGATATGGTTCAATTCTCTTGATCCTGGTTGTGTGCGTAGTCCCCAGGATATGATTTATTACTTCTCTGCTAAATATTTCCCTGCTCATAAGAAACAAGCTGCTTTGAGGGAAATATACAACTTCGTGCAAATTAAAGAAGAGAGTCTCCCACAAGCTTGGGGGAGGCTTCTCAAGTTACTTAATGCTTTGCCTGATCATCCTCTTAAGAAACCTTAAATACTTGATATCTTTTATAATGGACTAACCGATGCTTCCAGAGATTACCTGGATAGTTGTGTTGGTTCTCTTTTTAGGGAAAGAACACCGGATGAAGCTGAAATTCTATTGAATAATATGTTGACAAATAAAAATAATTGGGCACCTCCTGAGCCAGCTCCTGCTCCAATTACTGAGCCTATTCTTAAACCAACTCCGAAGAAGAGAGGTGTTCTATTCCTCAGTCCCGAAGATATGCAAGAGGCAAAGAAATCTATGAAAGAAAAAGGTATTAAAGCGGAAGACGTTAAGAATTTACCTCTTATTGAAGAAATACATGGTCTTAATATACCGCCTGTTGAAGAAACATATGATCTCAATTCTTTATTTATTGAAGAACCTCCTGACCCCGATATCCCGACACAGGTAGTAAAGGTAAATTCTCTCTATAGATATGATAAAGCTGAAGTTCCTCCTACTAAAATTGCTAGTCAGTGCTTGGATGAGTTTGATAACTTTATTTTTAAGCAAGATGACTTCAATGCTTATTTTGGTAGACAACTAAAAGAAAATGCTTATATGATTAGACGCTTGGGTGATTATATGGCTAATATTAAAGGTGAACTTAAACTTGTTAGCAAACATGCTTCTATGGTTACCACTCAAGTAGATCAAGTACTTAAGGCTCAAAAGGAAGTGCTTGATGAAATGAATAGTAAGAAAAATGATTATGCTATTAGAGTGGCTACTAGAACTGGTAGAATGACTCAGGAACCTTTGTATCCTGAAGGCCACCCTAAGAGAATCGAGCAAGATTCTCAAAGAAATAATATTGATGTTCCTAGTTCTTCTAAAAAGAAGAAGAAAAATGATAGAACTGTGCAAACTTCTAGTGAACCTATTGCTGAACCACCTGATAATCCAAATGATATATCTATGTCTGATGCTGAAACACAATCTGGTAATGAACATGAACCTAATGAAAATAGTAATAATGATGTTCATGATGATGCTCAAGCTAGTAATGATAATGATGTAGAAAGTGAACCTATTGTTGATCTTGATAACCCACAATCAAAGAATCAATGTTATGATAAAAGAGACTTTGTTGCTAGGAAACATGGTAAAGAAAGGGAACCTTGGGTTCAGAAACCCATGCCTTTTCCTCCGAAACCATCCAAGAAAAAGGATGATGAGGATTTTGAGCGCTTTGCTGAAATAATTAGGCCTATCTTTTTGCGTATGAGATTAACTGATGTGCTCAAAACAAATCATTATGCTAAATACATGAAGGGTATCATTACTAATAAAAGAAAGATACCGGAAGCTGAAATTTCCACCATGCTTGCTAATTATACTTTTAAGGGTGGAATACCAAAGAAACTTGGAGACCCCGGAGTACCTACTATACCTTGCTCCATTAAAAGAAATTATATTAAAACTGCTTTATGTGATCTTGGAGCCGGTGTTAGTGTTATGCCTCTCTCTTTATATCGTAGACTTGACTTGAATAAGCTGACACCTACTGAAATATCTTTGCAAATGGCTGATAAATCAACTGCTATACCTGTCGGTATTTGTGAGGATGTGCCTGTTGTGGTTGCAAACGTTACTATTTTAACGGACTTTGTTATTCTAGATATTCCCGAGGATGATAGTATGTCTATTATTCTTGGAAGACCTTTTCTTAATACTTCAGGGGCTGTTATTGATTGCAACAAAGGCAATGTCACTTTTCATGTTAATGGTAATGAGCATACGATACACTTTCCGAGGAAACAACCTCAAGTTCATAGTATCAACTCTATTGGAAAAATTCCATCGATTATATTTGGAGGTTTTGAATTTCCTCTTCCTACTGTCAAAAAGAAATATGATATACTTATTATTGGGGATGTGCATATCCCCGTTGAGGTAACTTAGTGTTATTCGAAATTTCTCCGGTTTCATGATTATCGGAATGAGTTTGTTAACAAGACTTGATCAACCTTGTTAGTGGATTCTTTTTGATGAGCATGAGATGGATGAAACTAGAAGCACAACCTTCTATACCCCACTTTTACATTCTGTTATTTATATTAAATAAAGTAAAAATAGTATTTTTCTGTCTATTTCCTGACTTATCCGTGCAATATAAAAATATCCCAAAAATAAAAGTCCTCAAAATGACATGCCAATTTAATATGATTTTTCTGGAATATTTGAGGATTTATTGTGCAAAAATTACCGCGGGAGGAGCTGCCACCTAGCCGCGAGGGTGGTGGGCGCCCCCCCCCCCCCCCCCTCTAGGGTGCGCCCCCCTGCCTCGTGGGCCCTCGGTGGCCCTCCTCCACTTATCCCAGCACCCATCTTCTTCCTCTGTCTCACACAAACCCAAAAAACCAACTCAAGCACGAGTTCCAGCCACTTTTGCTGTGATTTTCGATCTCCTTGCTCAAAGCACCTCTCGCAAAACTGCTTGGGGAGATTGTTCCTTGGTATGTGACTCCTCCGTTGGTCCAATTAGTTTTTGTTCTAGTGCTTTATTCTTTGCAAATTTGTGCTGCATAGGTGACCATGTTCTTGAGCTTGCATGTCAAATTTATATGGTTCCAAGTAGTTCTAATGCTTGATTTAGGCTCTGGGCACTTGTAGGAGTAGTTGATATCAATATTATTGAAGGTGGTTCATTTTTGTTTGAAGTTACTAAAAATTCCAGAATTTTTCAGAGAAAAACAATATGCTTAGGAAGATGTTCCAAGGTGGTTCCTCTAAGAAGCAAGGACCCATGATTTCTATGCGCGATGCTGACGAGGATCCACCAAGGGACGCTACAGTACGGCCTTGCGAATGGCCATCGGAAAATTTTATGGACCGTGCGGGAATTAAAGAAGAATTCAAAGCATATTTGCGCAATGCCGGTCTTGAGGATTTTGAGGCCAACAAATGCCCCCAGTATCATGATCTCACAAGTTCATTTGTGAGGAGGTTTGAGTATTCATCTTCGCGTAATTCTCCTTCAGTCATGTTTGATCTCTATGACAAATCTTATACCATGGACTTGGATTTCACTTCTGCTTGCAAACTTCCATCATGGGGTAGTGTTAGGGATCCCCCTAAATCTGAATTTAGAAACTTTCTTGCTAGTATAACTGTGGGGGAATCTAGAGATATAACGCATGCTACCATAGGGAGCATTCACTTTCCTGCTATACATTATTTTGCTCTCTTCATCGGTAGATGCATAAATGCTAAGGATGAAGCAGGTCACATGTGTGTCCCTGATCTTAGCATTCTTAGGAGTGCTGTGTTAGGGGACCAACCTTATCATATGGGAGCCATTGTAGCTAGTAGGTTGCATCATAATAGATATAATGGAGGTTTCTTTGGAGGAATTTATGCAACCCGCTTAGCTCATTTTCTTGAGATAGACATTCGTGAGGGTGATACGGAGTTGCCTCCTGCATATTTAGATTATGACTCTATGGCTTCGCACCAGTTTGTCGAGAGGCATGAATCACCTCTCTTATATCGTTTAATTTTTGATAAACGACGTGTTTTTCATATTACTCTCCCTGCTCCTGCCTTCTTTGATTCACAGACAAAAAGAAGATATGTTATTACCAGAGAGGAGGCAGAAGAGTACGAGAGGAGAGCGGAGGCAGCTCGACTCCACGCTGCAGCTCAGCAGGCGATAACCGCTGCACATCAGTATGATTGCAACTATTCATCCTCATCACAGTACAACCCCAACAACTATTATTATGGATATCCGCCAGGCCAGCCGTGGCCATAGACCAACTTAGGCCAAAAGCCTAAGCTTGGGGGAGTACGTATTTCTCACCGACATTAAATTTATGTTCACACACACTCATTACTAGATGTCGGTGCTCATACTTTTTCACTGTAATATCCATGCTAGTTTATTTTCTTTTTCCTGCTTTCTTCTTGTGTGTTTGCTAAACCTTAAGAAAAAACAAAAAATTTAGTAGTAGTTTATTTTTCTGCTGTAATAGTAATAATTAAAAAGAAAACCCAAAAATATTTCCCGTTCTTCTTTTGCTTGTTGGGAGCTTTCCCGTGTAAATAGTTTTATTTCTTTTCTTTGGGGGTCGGTAGGAGAAGACCATAATTAAATTGTTGAAGTGGCTCTTATATGCATTATTGTTGATTTAACCAAGAGCCCATATTGCCTTGTCTTTTCCTGTTTATTGAATGCTCGCAGATTCCAGCTTAGTCCAATGCATGTACACTCTTATTATTATTCACACCGTTTGGTCATGCAAGTGAAAGGCAATTGTGATGATATATGATGGGCTGACTGAGATGAGAGAAGCTGGTATGAACTCGACCTCTTTTGTTTTTGTAAATATGATGAGTCCCTCGTTCTTGATTCAGCTTATTATGAATAAACATGTTTGCAATGACAATTAGAGATCATAGTTGCTTGTGCCATGCTTGATTAGCTATGAGTTATAATGGTTTACCTTGTGTGCCAACATCCTATTGAGATGATTATGATGTGGTATGATGGGGTGGTATCCTCCTTTGAATGATTTAAGTGACTTGACTTGGCACATGTTCACGCATGTAGTTGAAACAAATCAACATAGCCTTCACGATATTTATGTTCATGGTGGATTATATCCTACTCATGCTTGCATCCAATGTTTATTAATTTTAATGCATGTACATGGTTGTTGTCGCTCTCTAGTTGGTTGCTTCCCAGTCTTTTGCTAGCCTCACCTGTACTAAGCAGGAATACTGCTTGTGCATCCAATCCCTTAAACCCCAAAGTTATTCCAGATGAGTCCACCATATCTAACCGCTGATATAATCAACCGTAATTATTTGTACCCAGTCGCTTGAAATTCCCGGGGTTGCGCAGGAATCCTATTGGCTATTTAGCTGATTTCCTTTTTCAAGACAAAAACAAGGAACGAGTTTTGGGATTATGCACCGGCACCGGGACGAATGGAGTAGGATAGTTGGCAAGCAATACATTGATCTCTTCTTATTGATCAAGCCAGTAATAATCAAACTAGAAAGGAAAAAAAGACAAAGATATGCGGTATGTACCTGCCGTTCCAAGTAAATTTGTATGTGCCAAACTCTAAACCTTCAAATAATCATTTTGTTTCGTATGCTCGAATAGCTCATGTATCAACCAAGGTTGTCCTTATCCGTGTTAGGCGGGTTATTCTCAAGAGGAGTGGACTCCGCTCCTCACTCACGAGAAAATGGCTGGTCACCGGGATGCCCAGTCCCATGCTTTATGCAAACTAAATCAAAATTAATTGCAAACAAAACTCCCCCTGGGACCTGATGTATGTTGGAGGCACTTGTTGTTTCGAGCAAGCCATGGATTGATGCTTATTGGTGGAGGGGGAGTGTAAACTTTACCATTCTGTTTGGGAACCGCCTATAATGTGTTTAGCATGGAAGATATCGCCATCTCTTAGTTGTTACATTGACAATGAAAGTATACCGCTCAAAATACAATTTATCTCTATTTCAAAATCGAGCTCTGGCACCTCTACAAATCCCTGCTTCCCTCTGCGAAGGGCCTATCCATTTACTTTTATGTTGAGTCATCACCCTCTTATTAAAAAGCACTAGCTGGAGAGCATAGCCGTCATTTGCATTCATCACTATTAATTTATATTGGGTATGACTATGATTGGATCTCTTTTACCATGAATTACAATGTCTAGTCGGTCCTTGATCTTTAAAAGTGCTCTGCATTTATGTTTTGCGGTCTCAGAAAGGGCTAGCGAGATACCATCTTGTTATATCATATTATGATTGTTTTGAGAAAGTGTTGTCATCCGAGATTTATTATTATGGCTTGCTAGTTGATTATGTTATTGATATGAGTAATTGTGAGACCTGAGAATTATTGCAAATGTGGTTAGTTATGATCTATGCTAAAACTTGAATGCTGGCTTGACATAGTTACAACAACAAAAGCAAACAGAGTTTGTAAAAGTTTTTCGTTCTTTCAGTTTGTCAACTGAATTGCTTGAGGACAAGCAAGGGTTTAAGCTTGGGGGAGTTGATACGTCTCCGTCGTATCTACTTTTCCAAAAACTTTTGCCCTTGTTTTGGACTCTAACTTGTATGATTTGAATGGAACTAACCCGGACTGACGTTGTTTCAGCAGAATTGCCATGGTGTTATTTTATGTGCAGAAAACAAATATTCTCGGAATGACCTGAAACTCCACGGAACATCTTAGAAAAAATAAAATAAAAACCTCGCCAAAGATGAAGACCAGGGGGGCCACACCCTTCTCACGAGGGTGGGGGCGCCCCCCCCTAGGGCGCGCCCCCTACCTCATGGGCCCCCTGGATGCCCTCCGACGCCCACTCCAACTCTATATATTTGCTTTTAGAGAGAAAAAAATCAGAGAGAAGAAACCATCGCATTTTATGATACGGAGCCGTCGCCAAGCCCTAAAACCTCTCGGGAGGGCTGATCTGGAGTCCGTTCGAGGCTCCGTAGAGGGGGATTCATCGCCGTCGTCATCATCAACCATCCTCCATCACCAATTTCATGATGCTCACCGTCGTGCGTGAGTAATTCCATTGTAGGCTTGCTGGACGGTGATGGGTTGGATGAGATTTATCATGTAATCGAGTTAGTTTTGTTAGGGTTTGATCCCTAGTATCCATTATGTTCTGAGATTGATGTTGCTATGACTTTGCTATGCTTAATGCTTGTCACTAGGGCCCGAGTGCCTTGATTTTAGATCTGAACCTATTATGTTTTCATGAATATATGTGAGTTCTTGATCCTATCTTGCAAGTCTATAGTCACCTACTATGTGTTATGATCCGGCAACCCCGAAGTGACAATAATCGGGACCACTCCCGGTGATGACCTTAGTTTGAGGAGTCCATGTATTCACTATGTGCTAATGCTTTGTTCCGGTTCTCTATTAAAAGGAGGCCTTAATATCCCTTAGTTTCCAATAGGACCCCGCTACCACGGGAGGGTAGGACAAAAGATGTCATGCAAGTTCTTTTCCATAAGCACGTATGACTATATACGGAATACATGCCTACATTACATTGATGGATTGGAGCTAGTTCTGTGTCACCCTACGTTATGACTGTTACATGATGAACCGCATCCGGCATAATTATCCATCACTGATCCGGTGCCTACGAGTTTTCCATATACTGGTTTACGCTTATTTACTTTCCCGCTGCTACTGTTACAATCACTACAAAATACCAAAAACATTACTTTTGTTGTCTTTACGTTTGTTCCCGCTACCATCACTATCATATTACTTTCCTACTAAACACTTTGCTGCAGATACTAAGATTCCATGTGTGGTTGAATTGACAACTCAGCTGCTAAGACTTGAGAATATTCTTTGGCTCCCCTTGTGTCGAATCAATAAATTTGGGTTGAATACTCTACCCTCGAAAGCTGTTGTGATCCCCTATACTTGTGGGTTATCATGTCACTAGTATGCCTCTACTTGACTAGCTCGTTGATCAAAGATGGTTATGTTTCCTAACCATAGACATGAGTTGTCATTTGATTAACAGGATCACATCATTAGGATAATGATGTGATTGACGTGACCCATTCCGTTAGCTTAGCACATGATCGTTTAGTTTGTTGCTATTGCTTTCTTCATGACTTATACATGTTCCTATGACTATGAGATTATGCAACTCCCGTTTACCAGAGAAACACTTTGTGTGCCACCAAACGTCACAACGTAACTGGGTGATTATAAAGGTGCTCTATAGGTGTCTCCGAAGGTACTTGTTGGGTTGGCGTATTTCGAGATTAGGATTTGTCACTCCGATTGTCGGAGAGGTATCTCTGGGCCCACTCAGTAATGCACATCACTATAAGCCTTGCAAGCATTGCAACTAATGAGTTAGTTGCGGGATGATGTATTACGGAACGACTAAAGAGACTTGCTGGTAACGAGATTGAACTAGGTATTGAGATACCGACGATCAAATCTCGGGCAAGTAACATACCGATGACAAAGGGAACAACGTATGTTCTTATGCGGTTTGACCGATAAAGATCTTCGTAGAATATGTAGGAGCCAATATGAGCATCCAGGTTCCGCTATTGGTTATTGACCGGAGACGTGTCTCGGTCATGTCTACATAGTTCTCGAACCCGTAGGGTCCGCACGCTTAAAGTTCGATGACGGATATATTATGAGTTTATGTGTTTTGATGTACCGAAGGAGTTCGGAGTCCCGGATGAGATCGGGGACATGACGAGGAGTCTCGAAATGGTCGAGACATAAAGATCGATATATTGGACGACTATATTCGGACATCGGAAAGGTTCCGAGTGATTCGGGTATTTTCGGGAGTACCGGGGAGTTATGGGAATTCGTATTGGGCCTTAATGGGCCATACGGGAAAGGAGAGAAAGGCCTCAAAGGGTGGTCGCACCCCTCCCCATCGGCTAGTCCGAATTGGACTAGGGAGGGGGCGCACCCTTCCTTCCTTCTCCTTTTCCCTTCCCTTTCCTTCTCTCCTACTCCTACTACTTGGAAGGGCTCCTAGTTCTACTAGGAAAGGGGGAATCCTACTCCCGGTGGGAGTAGGACTCCCCTAGGGCGTGCCATAGAGAGGGCCGGCCCCTCCCCTCCTCCACTCCTTTATATACGTGGCCAGGGGGCACCCCATAGACACAACAATTGATCTCTTGATCTCTTAGCTGTGTGCGGTGCCCCCCTCCACCATAATCTACCTCGATCATATTGTAGCGGTGCTTAGGCAAAGCCCTGCGTCAGTATAACATCATCATCGTCACCACGCCGTCGTGCTGACGGAACTCTCCCTCAACACTCGGCTGGATCGGAGTTCAAGGGACGTCATCGAGTTGAACGTGTGCAGGACTCTGAGGTGCCGTGCGTTCGGTACTTGATCGGTCGGATCGTGAAGACACACGACTACATCAACCGTGTTGTACTAACGCTTCCGGTTTCGGTCTATAAGGGTACGTAGACAACACTCTCCCCTCTTGTTGCTATGCATCACCATGATCTTGCGTGTGCGTAGGAAATTTTTTGAAATTACTACATTCCCCAACAGTGGCATCCAAGCCTAGTTTTATGCGTTGATGTTATATGCACGAGTAGAACACAAGTGAGTTGTGGGCGATATAAGTCATACTGCTTACCAGCATGTCATACTTTGGTTCGGCGGTATTGTTGGATGAAGCGGCCTGGACCGACATTACGCGTACGCTTACGCGAGACTGGTTCTACCGACGTGCTTTCCACACAGGTGGCTGTCGGGTGTCAGTTTCTCCAACTTTAGTTGAACCAAGTGTGGCTACGCCCGGTCCTTGCGAAGGTTAAAACAACATCAACTTGACAAACTATCGTTGTGGTTTTGATGCGTAGGTAAGAACGGTTCTTGCTCATCCCGTAGCAGCCACGTAAAACTTGCAACCACAAAGTAGAGGACGTCTAACTTGTTTTTGCAGGGCATGTTGTGATGTGATATGGTCAAGACGTGATGAGATATAAGTTGTTGTATGAGATGGTCATGTTTTGTTGAAGTTATCGGCAACTGGCAAAAGCCTTATGGTTATTTGTCTATTGCATAAGATGCAAGCGCCAAATAATTGCTTTACTTTATCGCTATGCGATAGCAATAGTTGCAAGAGCAATTGTTGGCGAGACAACCATGTAACGACACATTGATATAGATCAAGATGATGGAGATCATGGTGTCATGCCGGTGACGATGGAGATCATGACGAGCTTTGGAGATGGAGATCAAAGGCACAAGATGATGATGGCCATATCATGTCACATATTTTGATTGCATGTGATGTTTATCTTTTATACATCTTAATTTGCTTAGTTATGACGGTAGCATTATAAGATGATCTCTCACTAAATTTCAAGATAAAAGTGTTCTCCCTGAGTATGCACCGTTGCCAAAGTTCGTCGTGCCCAGACACCACGTGATGATCGGGTGTGATAAGCTCTACGTCCATCTACAACGGGTGCAAGCCAGTTTTGCACACACAGAATACTCAGGTTAAACTTGACGAGCCTAGCATATGCAGATATGGCCTCGGAACACTGAGACCGAAAGGTCGAGCGTGAATCATATAGTAGATATGATCAACATAGTGATGTTCACCATTGAAAACTACTCCATTTCACGTGATGATCGGTTATTGTTTAGTTGATTTGGATCACGTGATCACTTAGAAGATTAGAGGGATGTCTTTCTAGGTGGGAGTTCTTAAGTAATATGATTAATCGAACTTTAATTTATCACGAACTTAGTCCTGATAGTATTTGCATATCTATGTTGTAGATCAATAGCTCGCGTTATTGCTTCCCTATGTTTTATATGTGTTCCTAGAGAAAACTAAGTTGAAAGATGATAGTAGCAATGATGCGAACTGGGTCCGTGATCTGAGGTTTATCCTCATTGTTGCACAAAAGAATTATGTCGTTGATGCACCGCTAGGTGACTGACCTATTGCAGGAGCAGATGCAGACATTATGAACATTTGTCTAGCTCAATATGATGACTACTTGATAGTTTAGTGCACCATGCTTAACAGCTTAGAATCGGGATTTCAAAGACGTTTTGAACGTCATGGATCATATGATATGTTCCAGAAGTTGAAGTTAATATTTCAAGTAAATACCCGAGTTGAGAGATATGAAGTCTCCAACAAGTTCTATAGCTAAAAGATGGAGGAGAATAGCTCAAGCAGTGAGCATGTGCTCAGATTGTCTGGGTACTACAATCGCTTGAATCAAGTGGGAGTTAATCTTCCAGATAAAATAGTGATTGACAAAATTCTCTAGTCACCATCACCAAGTTAGTAGAACTTCGTGATGAACTATAATATGCAAGGGATAACGGAAACGATTCCCAAGCTCTTCGTGATGCTGAAATCGACGAAGGTAGAAATCAAGAAAAGCATCAAGTGTTGATGGTAAAACCACTAGTTTCAAGTAAAGGGACAAAGGGAAGAAAGGGGAACTTCAAGAAGAACGGCAAACAAGTTGCTGCTCAAGTGAAAAAACCCAAGTCTGGACCTAAGCCTGAAACTGAGTGCTTCTACTGCAAAGGGACTAGTCATTGGAAGCGGAACTACCCCAAGTAATTGGCGGATAAGAAGGATGGCAAAGTGAACATAGGTATATTTGATATACATGTTATTGATGTGTACTTTACTAGTGTTTATAGCAACCCCTCGGTATTTGATACTGGTTCAGTTGCTAAGAGTAGTAACTCGAAATGGGAGTTGCAAAATAAACAGAGACTAGTTAAGGGTGAAGTCACGATGTGTGTTGGAAGTGGTTCCAAGATTGATATGATGATCATCGCACACTCCCTATACTTTCGGGATTAGTGTTGAACCTAAATAAATGTTATTTGGTGTTTGCGTTGAGCATAAATATGATTGGATCATGTTTATTGCAATACGGTTATTCGTGTAAGTTAGAGAATAATTGTTGTTCTGTTTACATGAATAAAACCTTCTATGGTCATACACCCAATGAAAATGGTTTGTTGGATCTCGATCGTGGTGATACACATTTTCATAATATTGAAGCCAAAAGATGCAAAGTTAATAATGATAGTGCAACTTATTTGTGGCACTGCCGTTTAGGTCATATTGGTGTAAAGCGCATGAAGAAAATCCATGCTGATGGGCTTTTGGAATCACTTGATTATGAATCAGTTGATGCTTGCGAACCATGCCTCATGGGCAAGATGACTAAGACTCCATTCTTTGGAACAATGGAGCGAGCAACAGATTTGTTGGAAATCATACATACTGGTGTATGTGGTCCGATGAATATTGAGGCTCGCGGCAGGTATCATTATTTTCTGATCTTCACAGATGATTTGAGCAGATATGAGTATATCTACTTGATGAAACACAAGTCTGAAATATTTGAAAAGTTCAAAGAATTTCAGAGTGAAGTGGAGAATCATTGTAACAAAAATAAAAGTTTCTATGATATGATCGCAGAAGTAAAATATTTGAGTTACGAGTTTGGCCTTCAGTTAAAACAATGTGAAATAGTTTCACTACTCACGCCACCTGGAACATCACAGTGTAATGGTGTGTCCGAACGTCGTAACCGTGCTTTATTAGATATGGTGCGATCTATGATGTCTCTTACCGATTACCACTATTGTTTTGGGGTTATGCATTAGAGACAGCTACATTCACGTTAAATAGGGCACCATCTAAATCCGCTGAGACGACACCGTATGAACTGTGGTTTGGCGAGAAACCTAAGCTGTCGTTTCTTAAAGTTTGGGACTGCGATACTTATGTGAAAAATTTTCAACATGATAAGTTCGAACCCAAATCGGAGAAGTAAATCTTCATAGGATACCCAAAAGAAAATGTTGGGTACACCTTCTATCACAGATCCGAAGGCAAGATATTCATTGCTGAGAATGGATCCTTTCTAGAGAAGGAGTTTCTCTCGAAAGAAGTGAGTGGGAGGAAAGTAGAACTTGATGAGGTAACTGTACCTACTCCCTTATTGGAAAGTAGTTCATCACAGAAATCTGTTCCTGTGACTACTACACCAATTAGTGAGGAAGCTAATGATGATGATCATGTAACTTCAGATCAAGTTACTGCCGAACCTCGTAGGTAAACCAGAGTGGTATGGTAATCCTGTTCTGGAGGTCATGTTACTTGACCATGACGAGCCTAAGAACTATGAGGAAGCGATGATGAGCCCAAATTCCGCGAAATGGCTTGAGGCCATGAAATCTGAGATGAGATCCATGTATGAGAACAAAGTATGGATTTTGATTGACTTGCCCATTGATCGGCGAGCCATTGAGATTAAATGGATCTTCAAGAGGAAGACGGGCGCTGATAGTAGTGTTACTATCTACAAAGCTAGAATTGTCACAAAAAGGTTTTTTACAAGTTCAAGGTGTTGACTACGATGAGAGTTTCTCACTCGTATCTATGCTTAAGTCTGTCTGAATCATGTTAGCAATTGCCACATTTTCTGAAATCTGGCAAATGGATAAACAAAAGTCCACTCTTTAATGGATTTATTAAAGAAGAGTTGTATATGATGCAACCAGAAGGTTTTGTCAATCCTAAAGGTACTAACAAAATATGCAAGCTCTAGCGATCCATCTATGGACTAGTGCAAGCATCTCGGAGTTGGAATATACGCTTTGATAAGTTGATCAAAGCATATAGTTTTATACAGACTTGCGGTGAAGCCTGTATTTACAAGAAAGTGAGTGGGAGCACTACAGCATTTCTGATAAGTATATGTGAATGACATATTGTTGATCGGAGATAATGTAGAATTATTCTACAAAGCATAAAGGAATGTTTGAAAGGAGTTTTTCAAAGAAAGACCTCGGTGAAGCTGCTTACATATTGAGCATCAAGATCTATAGAGATAGATTAAGACGCTTGATAAGTTTTCAATGAGTACATACCTTGACAAGTTTTTGAAGTAGTTCAAAATGGAACAGTCAAAGAAAGAGTTCTTGCCTGTGTTACAAGGTGTGAAATTGAGTAAGACTCAAAGCCCGACCACGGGAGAAGATAGAAAGAGAATGAAAGTCATTCACTATGCCTTGGCCATAGGTTCTATAAAGTATGCCATGCTGTGTACCAAATCTATTGTATACCCTACATTTTTTTGGCAAGGGAGTACAGTAGTGATCTAGGATTAGATCACTAGACAGCGGTCAAATTTATCCTTAGTGGAATAAGGATATGTTTCTCGATTATGGAGGTGACAAAAAGGTTCGTCGTAAAGGGTTACGTCGATGCAAATTTTGACACTAATCCAGATGAATCTAAATCTCAATATGGATACATATTGAAAGTGGGAGCAATTAGCTAGAGTAGCTCCGTGCAGAGCATTGTTGACATAGAAATTTGCATAATACTTACGGATCTGAATGTGGCAGACCCGTTGACTAAACTTCTCTCACAAGCAAAACATGATCACACCTTAGTACTCTTTGGGTGTTAATCACATAGCGATGTGAACTAGATTATTGACTCTAGTAAACCCTTTGGGTGTTGGTCACATGTCGATGTGAACTATGGGTGTTAATCACATGGTGATGTGAACTATTGGTATTAAATCACATGGCGATGTGAACTAGATTATTGACTCTAGTGCAAGTGGCAGACTGAAGGAAATATGCCCTAGAGGCAATAATATAGTTATTATTTATTTCCTTATATCATGATAAATGTTTATTATGAATGCTAGAATTGTATTAACCGGAAACATAATACATGCGTGAATACATAGACAAACAGAGTGTCACTAGTATGCCTCTACTTGACTAGCTCATTGATCAAAGATGGTTATGTTTCCTAATCATAGACATGAGTTGTCATTTGATTGACGGGGTCACATCATTATGAGAATGATGTGATTGACTTGACCCATTCCGTTAGCTTAGCACACGATCGTTTAGTTTGTTGCTATTGATTTCCTCATGACTTATACATGTTCCTATGACTATGAGATTATGCAACTCCCGTTTACCGGAGGAACACTTTGTGTGCCACCAAACATCACAACATAATTGGGTGATTATAAAGGTGCTCTACAGGTGTCTCCGAAGGTACTTATTGGGTTGGCGTATTTCGAGATTAGGATTTCTCACTCCGATTATCGGAGAGGTATCGGGCCCACTCGGTAATGCACATCACTATAAGCCTTGCAAGCATTGCAACTAATGAGTTAGTTACGGGATGATGTATTACGGAACGAGTAAAGAGACTTGCCGGTAATGAGATTGAACTAGGTATTGAGATACCGACGATCGAATCTCGGGCAAGTAACATACCGATGACAAAGGGAACAACGTATGTTGTTATGCGGTTTGACCGATAAAGATCTTCGTAGAATATGTAGGAGCCAATATGAGCATCCAGGTTCCGCTATTGGTTATTGACCGGAGACGTGTCTCGGTCATGTCTACATAGTTCTCGAACCCGTAGGGTCCGCACGCTTAAAGTTCGATGGCGGTTATATTACGAGTTTATATGTTTTGATGTACAGAAGGAGTTCGGAGTCCCGGATGAGATCGGGGACATGACGAGGAGTCTCGAAATGGTCAAGACATAAAGATCGATATATTGGACGACTATATTCGGACATCGAAAAGGTTCCGAGTGATTCGGATATTTTCGGGAGTACCGAGGAGTTACGGGAATTCGTATTGGGCCTTAATGGGCCATACGGGAAAGGAGAGAAAGGCCTCGAAGGGTGGCCACACCCCTCCCCATGGGCTGGTCCGAATTGGACTAGGGAGGGGGGTGCACCCTTCCTTCCTTCTTCTTTTCCCTTCCCTTTCCTTCTCTCCTACTCCTACTACTTGGAAGGGCTCCTAGTTCTAGTAGGAAAGGGGGGATCCTACTCCCGGTGGGAGTAGGACTCCCCTAGGGCGCGCCATAGAGAGGGCCGGCCCCTTCCCTCCTCCACTCCGTTATATACGTGGCCAGGGGGCACCCCATAGACACAACAATTGATCTCTTGATCTCTTAGCCATGTGCGGTGCCCCCCTCCACCATAATCTATCTCGATCATATCGTAGCGGTGCTTAGGCGAAGCCCTGCGTCGGTAGAACATCATCATCGTCACCACGCCGTTGTGCTGACGAAACTCTCCCTCAACACTCGGCTGGATCGGAGTTCGAGGGACGTCATCGAATTAAACGTGTGCAGAACTCGGAGGTGCCATGCGTTCGGTACTTGATCGGTCGGATCGTGAAGACGTACGACTACATCAACCGCGTTGTACTAACGCTTCCGCTTTCGGTCTACGAGGATGCGTAGACAACACTCTCCCCTCTCGTTGCTATGCATCACCATGATCTTGCGTGTGCTTAGGAAATTTTTTGAAATTACTACGTTCCCCGACAGCCTTGACTGTGAACCTCCGGTTATGACGATCTCCGGCGAGAGGCGGCGCATGGCGTCGACGCGAGCCTACGGGGCGGCGGCAGCGGCTTGGAGCTGCGGGAGCTCGGGCGTTTGGTGTGTTTGGATCGCATGCCAAAGGTTATGCATATTGGGTTTGTTTTGAATCGCTATCAAACCGGTCTATACAAAATGTTGCCATGATTTATTCTGATGTTGGCTAGATCTGAAGTATTACCTATCAAATCAATGATTCTTTCTGTTTTGAGGCCACATGCATCTTGATTCTGTCAACACGCTGGGATCCCTGTAGATAGAACCATAAGAAGAGGACTGGTCCTCTGATCATTGTAGGCCTTCAACGTCCATTTAGGAATTAGGACACACATATATTATTTTGGATCTCTGGCCAATGATTTGAGGAGCTAGCATCAGATGCTCTATCGTGGCGTACTTCTCCGTCGACCGAGACCCTCCGCCTTCGGTGAGTACAAGCGCGCTCTACTCTATCGTATTTTTCTATTCTAGACAGATCAATTTACTCCCTCTGTAAACTAATATAATAATGTTTAAATAACTACTTATAGTAGTAACATGCATATGACAAAAGTTTTCTTGTTGTATATACATCCTATATGATTTTTTTAATAATAAAAAAATCAAAATAGTTAAGAATTGTTTTTACAATAAACTTGACTTACTTGCACACTAGTATATAAATTTTCACAAAAAAAAGAACCAATGTTGACTTCACAGCGAAAAGGACAAATTTTATGTGTTATTATAGGTCACTATTCATGCTGTTTTGGCCAAAAGATTGTCTTTTTTTAAAAGAAGTCAAAGAGAAATTTTTTTATTGTGAAACTTTTCTCACGAGTACTCCCTCCGTCCGAAAAAAGCTTGTCCCTCAAATGGATGTATCTAGCACCAAGTTAGTGCTAGATACATCGATTTAAAAGACAAGCTTGGGACAAGCTTTTTCGGACGAAGGGAGTACAATGTTTATTTCAAGCTTGGGACAAGCTTGTTGAATTACTAAAAAAATCATATAGGGTACATATGTACTCTCTCCGATCCTTTTTAGTTCGCATATAAGATTTGACTGAAGTCAAGCCTCGTAAAGTTTGACCAACTTTATAGAAAAAAGTACCAACACTCAGAATCTGAAATCAATACCAATAGATGTGTCATGACTTTAAGTTTCATATTGTATAACTTTAGCATGGCATATGTTAATATTTTTTCATATAAATACGGTCAAACTTTGTGAAGTTTGACTTCAGACAATTCTAATATGCAGACTAAAAAGGACCGGCGGGAGTACCCATAGACCAAACATCCGCATCCCATGCATATGCTATTAGTCTATGTTACCACCTTTATAATGGAGAGTAACATATGTGTGGTGTCATGCAACACTTCATTTATTAGATTGTAGATTCATCTTGTCTTGATATGTGTGATGTTCCTCGTACTACGAGTAACTAGCTAGTTACAACATGCCTATGTTTCTTCATTAGTTACTCCCTTCGGTCCTTTTTAGTTCGCATATAAGGTTTGACTGAAATCAAGCTTCGTAAAATTTGACCAACTTTGTAGAAAAAAGTGTCAATATTCACAATCTAAAATCAATACTACTAGATGTGTCATGACTTAAAGTTTCATATTATATAACTTTAGCATGGCAGATGTTGATATTTTTTTATATAAATATGGTCAGACTTTGTGAAGTTTGACTTCAGAGAATTCTAATATGCAGAGTAAAAAGGACCGGAAGAAGTACTTGCCATACATCTATTTTGTCTAGATATGCGTGATGTCACCATCTATATTACTTCGACTGTGGGTATTCTAACAATGCCAAACGCCACTTGCCGATTGTAGTCTAGGCTGGAAATAAGTAGTGGGTGAATCATGAGCTGACTGACTGTGAGTTTTACATAGCTACTTCATCTACTCCAAATTAACTAAAGTTTTTTTTGAGGGAGCAATTAATTGAAAGTTATATATATTTGTTTCAAATTCAATTTATTTATACTACTTAACTAAGTGTATAATGCACAGGTGGGCGGGCGGCGCCTGCTGCGGCTCTGGCGATGGCTAATGCTGCGCATATGACGGCAACATGCCCACCCACGCGGGCATGGCCGAAACAAACTCCATCGTACAGGCCATCATCGACGTCCACGACTAATACGGTCCCACCTGCGCTGGGTTCCAGGTCGGCTCCTCGTTCACCTCCTCCTCCTCCATCCATCACCATCGACATCGATGGACGGAACAGACTCCGTTGTGCAGGACACCATCGACGTCCACGGCTAGGACGGTCCCACCAGCGCCAGGTTCCAGGCTGGCTCCTTGTTCACCTTCTCCTCCTCCATCACCACCCCATCCTCTCGCTCAGGGATGGCAACATCGCACGCGGCCAACAACACGAGCTGCATCGCCAGGCCCTCACACTCCTTGAACTCGTTGAGCCTCGAGTCCTCCAACACCTTCATGTACGACTCATCCATCTCTTCGGCCTGTTCTGGCGATGGTGATGGGGAAGTTGCGGGTTCACGCACGTGCACCCACACATGCGCACGCGCGGGGGGGAGGGGGGCTGGGAACACGCACACACACGCGCACGGGTTGGGAGCGCGCACTCGTGGCCGGGGGCACGTGAGCGAGCAGCGAAGAGACGACCGCCGTCACAGGTCGTGCTCATCCCGGAACCACTTGTCCCAAAGGGGCGAGTAGACGGTGTACGTGACGTTGTGGAGGAGATCCGGAGGTAGCTTGGCTTCTCAGCGGTTGATCTTCAAAAGCCATGCGCGGCAGCTGGCCGGGACGCCAAGCACGGGTACCCACTCTGAGTTGTGGTTACACCCGTCTGCGGGTGCACGTCGGGCCACGACAGCGAGGAGGGCTCATCCCAATAGCGGCAGCACATCTTCATGCTGACATAGACGTGTTGTCGTAGCACAGCGGGCAACGAGATGGCGAAGCCGGCGGCGCTCCTCCTTGGCCCTGACGAGCCAGACGATGACCTGACCTCATGGTCGTGCTTCCTAGACCTCGTCGAGATCCACTTCCACAACATTGTGGCGCTAGCCGACGACTGGCGCGCAGGCTATGGATGTCGGGCGCGTGGGGGCAGGGAAGTATGTGGAAGCGGATGAAAGTGGACTGGCTGGTCCATGCGCACGGGCTAGGCATTAAAAAGGACCTACATGGGACGACTTGGTGGCTAACATGCGGGCACCTTCCACGCGTTTGGATTAAATGGGGCCGGTGGGAGGTGGTTGGTTGGCTGACACGCAGACCCGAGGGTGGACATTTAGAAGACACGTGTCCAGTGTCTGTCTAGAAGCAAATTGGTTCCAAATTTGTGACATGCAACATCCGCGGTCGCGCATTGGGCCGTTGCATTTGTCCGTCTGAATCCAAACGGACAGGATAGACCAAATGCGTTGGTCTTAGGAAACTGGTATTACATGCGCCAACTCGCTTTATAATATGTATTCCCTCCGGTCCTTGTTACTCTGCACATTGAATTTGACGAAAGTCAAACTTTGCTAAGTTTGACCAAATTTATATTAGAAATTATTAGTATCTATAATATCTAATAAATAGAATATGAAAATATATTCCAAGATGAATCTAATGATATTGGTGTTGTTATGTGAATGTCTATAATTTTTTATATAAACTTGGTCAAAGTTGAATGAGATTGACTTCGGACAAACCTAATATGCAGAGTAAAAAGGACCAAAGGGAGTACTATATGAGTGAACCAACCAGTAGTTGGATGGTTAGAGAGACTGTGGTATCCCCAACCCACCAGAGTTTAAATCCTGGTGCTCGCATTTATTTCTGGATTTATTTCAGGATTTTCGGCAATGCGCTTTCAGTGGAAGGAGACGTTCCCGTCGACGACGAGGTGCCTACGGTGACTTCGCAAATTTCAAGATGATATGCCGGTTCAGTCTTTCGAAGGTGCTCATAGGGGTAGGATATGCGTGTGTGCGTTCATGGGGATGAGTGTATACGCGTGTATATAAACGTTTGTGTATGTACTTATGTTAAAAAATGTGCTATATGAATATGTATAATTTGACCAAAAGACGATCAATGTGTGGACGGAGTAATTGACTAATGTCACTGGCCACCGAGTCACGTGCAAACGCCCACACTTGCTTTTGCAGCTGCAGCTAACCGAGCTGACTTTCCTAGTTTCCTATACTTAGCTGTACGTTCATACGAAGGCATAGCTGGCCAGCTTTCGCACATTGCGTCAGCGGAGGAAGCCCCGTTTATTTGTTGTTAGACCAGTAAGTGTGCATGTGTAACACATGTCTATTTGAACTTAGGCATAGAAATTCTAGAGGATAGGATTTTTATAGGATCTTTTCTCTTTTAGAGCTATTTGGTTCATATGAATGGATTCCTATTCGTACATAAGATTGGTTTCTATCCTTCACATTTTATAGGAAAATAAAAATGAGCCTAGACTTAATGGAAAATTTTCCTTGGTGTCAACCAAATGACATCTTGTTTCCTATTCCTATTCATAGGATTTGAGATATATGTCATCCTATTTCCTACAAGATTCCTATTCCTACGATAATTTTATCCTATGAACCAAAAGAGGCATAAAGTGTGCACGTGCAACACGCGTCTATTTGAATTAACACACTATATTAAACTTAATACAAGACAATTCATAAATTTGAATTTTCTTTATAAAATACACAATCTCTTATTCCCTACTCGTACAAACAATTTGAAATATCATTTCTCCTTAATCAACATGTCTCATGTATTAAAAGACCATCCAGTGTTCCCAATGTATAAAACAGAAAGTCCACTTATTAGTTTAGTATAAAACAAAAGGTCCACTTATCAGCGTAAAAAAACTCATATGTGCAAAACAGAAAGTAGAGAAAGTCCACTTCCTCACCCAAAAAATATCGGTTGACTTGCTAATTTTTTGAACTTTTGATGAAGGTTGACTTGGCCCCCCATAAGCTACCATTACCCCTAGTCGGCTTTGGTCACGAAAAGCCCATTTCTGAAGTATCTTTAAAACAAAATTCTAAAATTGGGTGATGAGATGTTGCATATAGAGATGTAGCCGCCATTGTCGCCTGGTCAGCGAAACCGAAGTTAATATTAGAGGTCGGACCGACTTGATTGATTAGTTGCAATGGAGTGTATTACACTAGTCGGATACGACTGATCAGTTGCAACACACACGTTTCTTGTTTGCAACACACACACTTACTCCTATGTGCAAAGGGCGTGGAGCTAGACTTCTGGAGTATGCGAGTTGAGGTGGCAGGAAAGAGCTACTAGGAACTGATCAATGCCAGGATGATGAGATGTTGCATATCATCCTCATATACACGCGCATACACTCATCCCTATGAACGCACGCACGCACATCTTACCTCTATGAACATTTTTAAAAGACTGAGCCGGCATATCATATTAAAATTTACGAAGTTACCGTTGGCACCTCGTCGTCGATGGAAACGTCTCCTCCCACTGAATGCGCATCGCCGGAAATCCTGAAATAATTTTAGGAATAAATGTGAGCACCAGGATTTGAACCCTAGTGGGCTGAGGATACCACATTCCCTTTAACCACCCAACTACAGGTTGATTTGCAACTAGCATGTTTTATATACTCACTCTTTGTTTTTTGAGCTAACAACTGGCATGTTTTATATACTCACTCTTATTTTTAAAGCATTATATAAACCCTTGAGCTAGGCCACCAGCTGTAGGACGAAAATGTGTCGATGGGAATGGATGATGAGCCATGCTGTGCTCGTGCCGCTGCATATATAAACCCTTGAGCTAGGAGCCTACGGCTACGTCAACACGTGCTGACTAACTCGAAAGGACGCCGTGTTCATCGAACGTTCCACCCCCCTTGCGTGGCCAACGTAATTAAATCTGTTCTAGGCCTGTTTGTACCTGGCCATGCGGATTTCCTGGGCATGCCATCGGAGCGGATCAGGTTGTTTTAGCGAGGCTTAAAATTTACAACGAAACAAAATTTTAGACTCCATTCCGGTTCTGGGGTAGGGCAAGGTAAACAAAGTTAGTTGACAATAAGCCGAAATTTTTCCAGGTAACTCGATCCCTGACTCAGTGGTGTAACTCTTTTTAAATTCTTCCATGAACAACTCGAGTGCTACAAAAATGTCCGAAGATACAAGAAAAGCTATTTTCCTATGCACGGGAGATCCGTGCATGCAAGTTAACCTTCCTCGTGGTATCTATCGTTCGCAATAATAGCCTTGTATCACCACGTCAGTTATCAATCCACTTTATACCATGCATGCGTCCTTCTTTCTCTTTCTTCATGTGCACAACAGGTTAGAGCATCTCCAACAGCCGCCGAACACGCCGCATGCTAAAAACTAGTTTGCTTGGCGCCTATCGCCTGGTTTGGCGCGCCGGGCCGTGCTAACATGCAGCGCGCGCAGCTCCAACAGCGCGCAAAAATACAGCACGCGCGACTCTTGCACAAACAACATATGCATTACAAAACAGAAGCAAAAAGATCAAACACAAACAAAATAAATCAATAATAAATAGTTCAATTTCGTTATTACAACTCAAACAAACAGTTTATCGTTCAATACAACAAATAGTGTAATAAAACACAACAAATAGTTCAACAATACAATATCGAACGCACAAATCATGATGCTTTTTGTCGTCCATTCCATGCCCACGACTCCTCAGGCCTTGTTCGGTTCCTTTAGATTTGAAGGGGTTTGGAGGGGATTGAGAGGGATTAAATCCCCTACAAGTCAAAATTCACCTCAATCCCCTCCAATCCTCTCCAATCCCCTTGTGGAAGAGATTAACCGAACAAGCCCTCAATGAGATCCTTCTGAAGATCATCATACGCTGCGGGACATCGAATGGCATGATAGAAGGCAACAAAACGCGCCACCCTTTCAGCCATCCATCGCACTCGAACGGGATGTCCCAACAGCTCATACTGAGTCTAGTCTACATCTTGGTCACACTCATTCTTAATGATCATGTTGCGCATGATCACACAAGCGTGCATGATGTATCAAAGCATTTTTTATCCCAAAATCTAGCCGGTCCTCTCACAATAGCAAATTGGGCTTGCAAAATCCCCAAAACTCTCTCCACATCTTTTCTAGCCACCGCTTGAGCATTGTGGAAATCAAGATTTTTCTTACCTTCCGGCTTTTTCAACGGCTTCACAAAGGTTTGCCACTTTGGATAGATGCCATCCGCTAGATAATAGCTATAGTTGTATGTACGACCATTTGCTACAAACTGCACCGGTGGCAAATCACCATTTGCAACCTTATTCATCAGTGGTGACCGGTTGACAACATTGATGTCATTCAAAGATCCAGGCATTCCAAAGAATGCGTGCTAAATCCAAGTCTCTTGATCGGCCACCGCTTTAAGGATTATTGTGGAACCCTTTTTTTGGCGGTAGAATTGCCCATGCCATGCCTTTGGATAATTCTTCCAACTCCAATGTATGCAATCTATTGAGCCAAGCATACCACGGAAGCCGCGAGCTTTGTTCATCTCCAATAGCCATGTGGCGTCTTCAGCATCGGGATATCTCAAATACTCCTGGCTAAACACTTGCACAATTCCGACTGCGAAGCGCTTGACACACATGATGGCTTGGCTCTCACCCACAGCCAAGTGATCATCAACTAGATCAGCTGGGACACCGTATGCCAACATACGCAAAGCGCCTGTCACTTTCTGAAAGGTGCTATGCCCAAGCTCTCCGGCGACATTCCTCCTTTGTTGAAAAAATCGGCCATGGCTCGCTAGTTTCTCTGCAATGCGCCTGAACAACTTGGTGCTCATCCTAAACCGGCAACGAAAATACGACTCAGGGTATGTGGGATTCTCCGCAAAATAATGCCTGATCAATCTGTTGTGGGCATCGATCCTATCCCTCCAAATTTTCTGCCGACCCATAACCGAACCATCGTGCTTCGGTTTTTTATTGATGTGCATAGCTAGGATCATTGCAAGATCCTCCTCCTCTTCCATATCAAATTCTTATTCGGAAGAATCATACGACGAACTCATCTACAATGTTCAATACTATGCTATAAAAACTACAATCAACATACACCAAATTCATGAAGTTTGAGCAATACATACCTTGTAGGCGTTTTGTCGAACACCTTGCGAGCGCTGTTTGTCGGAGGATGGACGCGCGCGAGGGGCGGCGGTGGCTAGAGGGGGGCGGAGGAAGTCGCCGCGGCGCGGGGATAGGCCCGGAAAGCGTCGGAACGGTGGCCGGGTGGCGCGGGCAGCGGCGGCGCCACGGTTGGATGGGGGAGTCGAGTTGCGAGCGAGCGCGCGCGGCAAATTAGCGGCACGCAATGGAGTTTCCACTACTACAAAATATGTCAGTAGACACGCTTTTTCTAAGACGCTTTCATATTCGTCCCTATACTAGGAAGCATCTAGTATGTAGACACGCTTTTTGAGATGATGTATGGAACGCCACAAATTTTTTATTGGGTATATCATATTTATTAATTTTTACATGTGTAAATAGATAGAGACGATTTTTAAGACGTTTTAAATACATGAAGGAGTTTAATTAAAAAAGGGGCAGAAATTGGAAATTACCTTGGCCCATCTCTGCCCGCCCACGGGAAAAGAATTCTATGAGACTAGGTCTCACGTAAGACCCATCCTGATAGATGACACGTGGCATTCACAAATCTCAAAGCATCCCACCCCTCATTTAAAATCAGGGAGAGAGAGATTAGATGTTTTGTGATTTGTGAATGACACGTGTCATCCATCAGAACAGATCTCACCTGCTAATCGTGAGACCTGGTCTCATATAATTTTTTTCCCTGCCCACGGACGCAACAGAATCTTAGCGCGTGCCCTCCTTCACCCTATCCCGCCGCCACGACCTTCCGCTGCCCATCTATGGCGCCGTCGGGCTGGCTCCTCCTGCACCCCTGTGCCGCCTAGTCCCCCTGCCAATCTCCACCACGGCAGGCTGGCTTCTCCTGCACCCTGTGCCACCTAGGCGGGCTGGCATTTGCGCCCACTATGCCGCGTCAGGCTGCCTCCTACTGCATCCCTGCGCCGCCTAGATCTCCACTGTAGCTGGTCCTCCATCTATTGCCCCGCGCGCACCGCCCCCTTGCCCCACTACGTTGCAGCTTAATCATACGAGCTGACGGCCTCTCGTACCCTGTTGGACCAGGGCAAGGAGAAGACTTCAGGGGCACCACCGTCGGCAACACTGTACAATAGTTGCAACGTCGCCGGTAGCTTCTCCACCAACACATAACCGAGTCAGTGATAATCAATCGTTTCCCTTGCTTAATTCCAGCAATCATCATGTTTGGATTCCCTTGTTTAATTTCAGCAATCACCATGTTTTGATGTTCACATCTAAAATTAAGACATACTATAGTCGATGTTCATGTCTGGATTTGTTCGTTTTGGATCTGATACTAATGGTATTATGCAGCAGTCACTGGTTAATATTCTTTTTGATGTGTTAACTGGCATGTATACCCACGACAGCTTCATGACCATGCTATATACTGATGATATATTCTTAATGAAATCTGCTAAAGTTAGTTTTGACCATATTTTCGAAGCTGACCCATATGTCCGGATGAATTAAACTAAGCTTTGCCTTTGGCTTGTTTTCATCATTTTCCGGTTGTCCTGGTGAACATGGAGACACTTAAAATGCTTTAATTGGATTCTGGAGTGTGCTCGCTGCCCTGCTCCTCCATGAGAGACATACCATTTGTCCAAAAGTATCAAGCATTGGACGTAAAGTGGATAACCTACTTGGTACTAAAACAATATGTAGCATGTATGAAGCTGAATCATCCTTATAGAACATAGTAACTTCCATAACGCAAGTAAGAAGCTACAGTCTTGCAGGATTTTTGATATAAAAAAATGGCAACTGCCACTCACCTAAGTTTGTGTTTCAGCGCATCCCACCGCGCGTCAGTGAGGCAAGTGGTTTATCCTAAAAATCCCCTTTTCCGATGGTCTAAACACATGCAGCAACTGATTGGCGTCTTATCAGATTCGTTACTGAGTCCAACTTGCAAATTGTACTTTTACCAAGGGAGTTTTGCTTGTCAGATAGATAATTTAACATCAGTGTTGAAGAATCATCAGATGAAACAGATTAGAGCATTGTGATTTTGGTCCTTCGCAGGCGGCCAGTAGGAAGTTCAGCATTAGTAACAATTCTGGCTGAAGTACGAGTGGAAACTTTTTGCTGGTGTGGTTCTTTGCATGAAGCTGCAATTTTAGTTATGGTTTTAGTAGTAGTTTAGGAGCACACAGTCAGAATGTTTTATTATAGTTTATGGTTGCTGTCTTTTTTCCGTACTAATTCAGGGCACAACCGAAGTGTACTTGATTGGTTATGGTACAAGACATTGGACACGGGTACAATATTTTTTATACTTTGTATGTGGTTTGTGAAGATTGTATGATAGTTGCATTGACAATATTATAGGCTGAAAATATCTCTGCGCTAAAATGCTGTCTATGTTATGGTGAAGCCATGAGGAAGAACACGCAGTTCAACATATGAGGGATTATTTTTGGAAGTCAGTAGTATGCTTGCACAAGAAAGGGACAAACTTGAGGTAACCCTATTTTATCTCTCGTTAATTCTTCTTCTAACCAAAGGGGACACACTATCTGTCCTCAATATTGGAGTGGAAAGACTAAGCAACTATAAATTCTTCTGAGGATTTTGACAATTCTCGTAGTGGCATAATTTCGGAGAAGGGTCAGCTTGCTGAGAAATCACCAATTAAAGAGTTTGGTGCTTAGTGAGAAATCACCAAGTAACCCTACTTGCCTTGCAAAAATTCTTGGAATATATACTGGTCCAGGAACTTATTTATTTTTTGCAAAGCTCTGCTGTTAATGCTCGCGCTATCTAATGTTCATGTTCTAATTCTCTCTAACTACTATTGCAGGTCAAGGAAATTAGGAATTGTAAGAAGGCAAAGATTAGTTTCATGATTATGGAGAATCTTTTATTTGGATGTAACATACTGCGTATATATGATCTGAAGGGTGCTCTTTTCTCACGATATGCTGCTGATTCAACAAATCCCAAGAGTGCACTCGTGGATCAAAAAATTATTGAAGACATGTGCACCATGCCTATCTACATTAAAGGAAAAACCAAAAACTTCATGGAACATGCTCTTTGGAACGATACATCCTTTTTATGTGTAAGTATGCCTATTGCTGCAAATGGTTTTCATCGACTTCATAAGCATTTGGGCGTATGCTTATTACGTTAGCTTACAAGTTGCATCTCTTATGTTTCCAGAACATGAATTTCAAGGATTACTCCATGTTCGTTGGAGTGGACAAATAGAAGAAGGAACTTGTATTCGGAATAAAAGATTACTTGAGGCAATATACCTGGGACAAACAACTGGAGTTGTGGGTGAAGACATAGCTTGTTGTTTCCAAGATTCTATCTCCAACAGTAATCTCACCGAAGGAGTACAAATTAGGATTCAGGGCATTTATGTCTCAGTACTTCAAATCAGTCCCAGACGCTCGAGTCTTGAGGCATGATCATTTGTAATGTTGGTAGATGAACTTATCTTGAAATCTTGAGTATGGTTCATGCTGCCATGGTCCTTGTCTTACTCGGAAATATGGTTTAATCCATGCTTAGCATGCCTACAACGTCGGATGTGTCCAGCGTTAAGTTTCCTTCTGTTCATTTTTGTGGTGTGTGTATCATTGTCCATATTTTTTCTCGGCTGTTGTACATAACACTAGGACTTAAGCTACCCTGAAAAGGAAAATCAATGGTGATCGACATCCAGATAACCAAAGATATGTTCTTTGTTGATGATCTAGCTCCAAATTTTGAACCCAAAAAAAGCGTCCAGAATTTGATGAAATCTTGACACAAGGACAAGCATATGATGACTAGTATTCTGTGAAATTTCCATCAAATTTAGAGTCATCTTTCGAGAGAATTGTCAATTCTTTTCAACCAAAATTTGGCCTCAAATTTGAACCGAAAAACAAATTGTCCAGAAAATTATGAAATTTTTAAACAAGGACAACCATATGATGATCAGTAGCCTTGGAAATTTCCAATAGTTTTTGCCTAACCAATTAAAAATTAAAATTTATAAACAAATACAACCCTATTTGGCCAAAAGTTTAACAGAAAGAAGTGTGCAATGCTCCTGGTTTCGAAGATGAGGGTTGTAAATCAAGTGAGGGGGCAATTTGTCATCCAATGCGGTATTCCATCGGTCTGCAAACTGGTCCATTTGTCCATTTTCCCGCAAAATAATCACAAACTAGGGGGGCTTTGTCGGCATACTAACCGCTACCACCTACGCATTCGCCACCCTAGTCCCACACAAAACCCTCTCCGCACGAAATGGTTGCCGCACATTCATGCATGCCAGCGTCGCTCCACAGCGAACATGGGGCCATGGTCCAGCGTCTCCCTGGCCAGTATGAGCACACGAAAGAGGATCCGCCCTTGCTGTCGTGCTACCACGCACGTGAAGAAACGAGCTGGCATCACCACTTCTTTGTCGCGTGAAGATGGAGCTGCAGCCTCCCCCCCCCCTCCCCCCCCCCCCCACACACACACAACCACGACGTCCAAACCGAATGTCGCGTGAAGGACGAGCCGCAGTCGTCGCTGGCATGCAGCCGCTACGATATAGCAACAAAGCCGCGACGGCCACATCGATCGGACGACATTGCCATCTCGCTGTGCCTAGCGCGACAAGGCCGTCGAGGAAGAGGTGATGGCGGCGATCGTGATGGGGCGTGACCGCCTCTTCCACTACCTCGGTGGCCGCAGTGACCACGACTCCTCGTTGCCGCGGGTCATCCTGTTGGCTAAGAACAGTGGCGGATTCATGCCCCAGGCAGCCCGGGTGGTGGCCTAGGGCGTGAGGCCCATCTCCTGGCTATAGTGCTACAGTCAATGAAGGATGCCTGGGCCTTAGCCCATTCGTGGGTCCTGGGCCATGCCCATTCTTGGGTCTGCCACTGGTCGAGGAGAGGGTGGCCAGGGAGGCAGTAGCGGCATAACGTGATGCCTCGCTCCGTGTTCGCTAAGTCCGACAAGGCACCTCTTCGCGGACCCAACCTCGCGGATACCTAGGCCTGCGACCGGATGCTCATCACCGCGAGGCGGAAATAGAGCGGCTCCTCCGCGAGCACCAGATGGAGGCCCGACATGGCTTTGCGCCCGTGCGCCCTTCCCTCGCTAGAAGGGTTACTGCAACAACGATGATACAGTGGCGACGAGGTGCATCCGGCCAGGGCAGCCACGTGTACATGGTCATTGTCCTCTCGAAGCTATGTAGGTCTTTTCAGGTTTATTTGAACAGATGGGATATTTGTTTTATGTAAATTAAGTCCGAACTTAAATGAATTTTGTCTTATTTGCATGAATATCGTACATTTTTTCAAATCCGCTATGAAATGTATGGATGACAAGATACCGTATCGCCGCAGACAAATACAATATTCATTTAGCGGTCAACGTTAGAGATGCCCTTATACACAAGAATCCCCTTGCACAATATGATATGATGGAACTCTATGTTTCTAGCAAATAAATCATTTCACAATGTATAATAATAATAATAATAATAATAATAGATCAAGTGGCCACTGGCCCTTTTCTGGTCGTCTGTATAGAATAGAAATAAATAGGCTTTTTTCCAAATGATAAGGACTAAGTTTCCCGTATTTCATTGGGATGTAATTATTTTGGCATTTGGCGCCCTATTTTCCATTTGCCGCCAAACAAATAGCGCGCCAGCGCTCTTATTATTGAGAAGAAAAATCCTCGTAATATATACTCCGCCACGCTACCCTCTCTCCACTTCTCCTCACCCACGCCGCCATCTCTCCACTTCTCCTCTTCTCCAACCTCCTAATCCTTCTAATCAGATCTCTCCAATCTACTGGCCGCTGATGTGCATCGCCTCAATACTTGAACGGCGGACAGTGGCCGATTGGCTTGGTGGGCGGATTGACGGAGGCTCAGCAGGCGGGCGATTGGAGGCCGTGGAGGTTGGGGGAAAGAGACCGGCCGACGTGTGCGTCGAGACCGACGGCGGCGATTGGGCAGGTAGGTCGAAGGAATCATCTGCTGCAACGAGCAACTTCGTCTTCAACCCATAGGTGGATTAAACAAAGCAAGCACAGAAGTACATCCTGCCTAGGGTAGCCGCGCCCCAGGTTCGTATTGGTCCTGACCATTGTGCTGTGCTCTCTCAGGTATTGGTCTAGAAACTACTCAAATTCTTTGATCTCAAACTCATGGTGTAACTTCATTTCTTGTTCCTTAATCTGTGTAAAGGTTCCGTTGTTCAGTTGTGCAAACTGCAGAAGCTCTGCTCCATGGTAGCAGAGTAACTAGTAGCACACATTAAACCCCATCACACATAGTTTTTGTTTTTTGATCTGCACATCATGCATAGTTACTAGTAACACAAATCGTTCAAAAGCTATGTTGGCAGAACCATTTGGAAGAGTCCCATCCCAATCATTTTTTGCAAACTGTTTGGATGAGCAGTTGTTTTTGTAGTTCTGTAGTCTGTACTAGAGAAATCACTAAACAGGTGCATGTTTCATTCAGATTGTTCTTGTGCTGCGTTGCAGAACGCCCATGCTGAAAATAATCTTGCAATGCAGCAAGGTGGACCTGAACCAAGTATACGACTTCACCAAGTCACTAAGCAGGTAAACGTATGCTACATATCCAAATGCCAATGACTGTACATGAGCTTGTCTAATTTGATGTGTAAGTGGAAGGTAAATGACATTATTATGAAACACCAGTCCCATTTTGACTAGCGCTTTTTAAATACTATTGTGACACCACTAGCAGATTATATGTCAGATTCAACCAAGCAATTAAAAATTGTGTTGCATACAACAATAACACGATTGGCCCCGATGGAACCGCAGGTAATTAGTCACACACATATCATTGCTCCTCCAAGAGATCTCGTATTTAAAGAAAATAGTTACTTACCTTTGAATTGATACATGAGTCATAATAAAACATCAACCTTGCATAGATGCTCTTTTTGATGGAAACCTTGCATAGATGTTGAGGAACAGCTGGCCCTTGAATATTAGGTGAATTATGTTTTTAGTGTATAAATTTACAAGACATTTACTTCATTTGTTTGCATGGTGCATTCATGTTTATTTTTCACAATAAATAATTTTATAGTAAGATTTTAATCTAATTTAGCAAAGTGTGTAGGCTGAAAGTACGTGTAGAATAAGGCTCCTTAGTGCATTTATCAGAAATCTTCTAAATTATCATTGTTGATTATAGATGATCATGTGTATCCATTCACATGTACTCCTATCTAATTGCAGAATGCTCATCCTGAAAATAGCAATGCAACCATACCATGTGGTCATCACCAGGTCGCTAAGCAGGTATATATAGGCTAGATATCGCAATGACAATGATTGCATAATAGATAGTTGGTCTAATTCTTTGTGAAATTGTTCTTATTTGCGTAAAAAGGAATCTTCTCAAGTTCATCAATAACAAATGTTTAATTTCTTGAAAAAATAGGATAAAACTACAGCCGTGTTGTATTCGATGAACTCGAGAAACAAAGACAAACTCGTGGCCAAAGAATTTTTAGTGATTAAAGAGAAAACATATGTGATTGGAGGAAACATGCTTGAAGTGCAATACGTTGCAATTCTTGTTCGCTGTTATACATATCTAGGAGATGAGAGACTAATTAAACCATATGAAAAATTCCAAACAGTAAGGGATGATATTGGTTCTGTTATTGGCTGGCCTCACTCACATGTACGTATGTTCCCATTCAAGCATTGCGTATGCTCCAATCTGCACATGTATGGTGTTATTTATCAACAAACTTTGGGATTTTTAGATAAAAATAGTTAAGCCAACCACTCCAGCACAAACACAAACCATTGGTATGATACATTTCTTATAATTTCATCAAGGAATCAATTCTCTCTAAACATATGTTCATCTCTTTTTTAGGGCGATGAGGACTTGAAAAGGGAGTGCATTAAAGGAGCTGGGAGTAGCTGGGTAGTTGAGGATTTGAAAAGGGAGTGCACTGGAGGAGTCATGAGCAGTTGATGAATCTATCTCTGAATGGACAAATCTTATGGATTATGTGTACAGATTTTAGCTTCATAGAGAAACATAGTTTCCGTCTATAAGATATTTTCTTATTTATTTGCGTCAGCGCATGTTTCATATGAACGTTTGATATTATTCAGCTGGGAACTCCACGTACTTTCAGAAGAAACAATATTCCTGCTAATTAATGCATTGAATGTTGTTCCCGAGGTTGTTGTTTGCAAATGCATCTATGACGTGGAATGATGCCTTCATATCATGATATTACTTGATCAATCTGCATGTGCAGCCTTGACATGATACAGTAATTGAATTTGAAACGATGGAACAAATTTGAAATAACTCAAACAATATTTGAAGTAAAATATTCCATTCCTATAAAGATGCTTATGTATATTTAGAGATGAGTATAAGAGGCGAATAAAACGTGTCTATGAGTAGTGAAATTAATTGAATTTGAAATAATGAAACAAATTTGAAATATATCAAATAATATTTGAAGTAAAATATTTCATTTGTATAAAGATGCTTATGCATATTTAGAGATGACTATAAGAGGCGAATCAAACGTGTCTATGGGTATAGACGTAATAGAAGCATGCCTAATATAATGACTCTACATGTAGACATGATTATTAACGTCCCTAGAAAGTGTCTCATGCCATGTAAGACACGCTTGGCAAACGTGTCTACTTGGTTGAGACGGTCCGTGGGAATACGCTTCAAGGACGCTTTACTAAAACGGCTCTATAGTTGCCTAGAGATGAAAGAACACGTCCCTAGGTATGAAATTGAGCGTGTCTAGTGACTGTTTTTGTTATAGTGTTGGGCCCGCGTGCTGAACTAGATATGTTGTTCGCGCGGTTTTTGCGCGTCCGCTGGAGCCACTCTACCGATTGCGCGCGCGTTAAAATGGGCAATTTTGCGGCGCGACGCTTGTTTGGCGCGGCTGTTGGAGATGCTCTTACTATGACACATGCATGTCTGACAATATCTCTCCCCTCTTCATCTTAAAATCCATCACTTTTACTTCCCTTATCACAGTTTAGATGGTTCATATCTTTAAAACCAAAAACCATTTTTTTTGAATTTTTATATATTTCAACTCCTCACATCAAGACCTTTAGAATAAGATCAACCTTGGATACATTCCGAACACGTTAAAATTCTAATGTTTCGATACACTTTTCACTAGATACATGGCTGAAATGATTTTTTAATGTGTGTAACACAAAAAAGTGAGTCAAATTATTTTCTTGAAATTAGTCAAATTATTATTCTAAATTAGGTGAAATTAATTTTTCTTTTTGAATTAGTAAAAGCGGTGTTTGTACTGTGTAAACTCAACATTTTGAAATAAGCGAGATTTTTGAATGAGTGAAATGTGTTTTTTGAATGAGTCAAACCAGTATTTTGAAATGAGTGAAATATGCTCATGAAATTTCAACTCTTAAAATATATTCAAGATTGATCTTGTTTTAAAGGCCACGTTGTCAAGAATTCAAATATATAAGAAGATTTTAAAATGAGATTTTTATTCAAAAGATTATCAAAGAAAGAATATCTCACAAGAAAATAAAATGTTGGCTTTTGTATGGATAGTTAATTACGCACAGGGGATAACTTTTGCATTACAGGGCCATGTATCACTATTCCATCATTAATGCTTTAGGATAATCATTAATGCTCTAGGACAATTCTTAGGTGTATGACTGAGTATATGTGGTATTGTACAGAGGACCATGCATGGGACCTCCCGTGCATGAGAGAAAATCCGGTCTCCAAGATTACTGTCAAGACTTTTGCATTACAGGGCCATGTATCACTATTGCAGCAACTGTTGTGTTGGCGTGAAGGGCTACGACAACCGGCATACATGTGGTGGCGGAGGCGCGTCTGGCCGACGTTGGCCGCGAAGTGCTTAGATCTCGAGCCTCATCATCCTCCCCTGCCCTGTGGTGCGCCGCCGGCTGCAGGGAGCGTCCCTGCGGGGCGCTGTGCTCCTCTGCCCTGTGACTGGCGCCGGTGCGACGGCTGCCTTGTCCCAGCCAAGGGGTGGGCTGGCCGGGACCTGCCAGATCTGGGCCGCCGCGCGGATTTGAGGTCTTGGGTCCATGGTTGTGGGTCGCGGTCGACAGAGGTGGCGCGAGGAGCAGTATGGGGTCATCCAGGGTGAAAAGAAGCTTCCTTTCGTCTCGTTTCTCCGGTGGACGGTGACCAAGGGCTGGGCGTGGGTTGGGAGCAGCGAGATTTGGGATGCCGGGGCGGCGGCCCTGGAAGGTGGAATGCGTGTTTGACTCTCCACGAGGGGCGTTGTGATACGTCTCTAACGTATCTATAATTTTTGATTGATCCATGCTATTATATTATCTGTTTTGGATGTTAATGAGCTTTATTTTACACTTTTATACCATTTTTGGGACTAACCTATTAACCGGAGGCCCAGCCAAATTGCTGTTTTTTTGCCTATTTCAGTGTTTCGCAGAAAAGGAATATCAAACGAAGTCCAAACGGAATGAAACCTTCGGGAACGTGATTTTCTCAACAAACATGATCCAGAATACTTGGAGTGGGCGTCAAGAAACAATCAAGGAGGACATGAGGCAGGTGTTGGGGAACGTAGTAATTTCGAAAATTTTCCTACGCACACGCAAGATCATGGTGATGCATAGCAACGAGGGGGAGAGTCTGATCTACGTACCCTTGTAGATCGCAACGGAAGCATTGACACAACGTAGAGGAAGTAGTCGTACGTCTTCTTCCCGATCCGACCGATCCAAGCACCGTTACTCCGGCACCTCCGAGTTCTTAGCACACGTTCAGCTCGATGACGATCCTCGGGCTCCGATCCAGCAAAGCGTCGAGGAAGAGTTCCGTCAGCACGACGGCGTGGTGACGATCTTGATGTTCTACCGACGCAGGGCTTCGCCTAAGCTCTACAACGATATGACCGAGGTGGAATTTGGTGGCAGGGGGCACCGCACACGGCTAAGGAACGATCAACAATGATCAACTTGTGTCTATGGGGTGCCCTTGCCCCCGTATATAAAGGAGCAGGGGGAGGGGTTCGGCCGGCCAAGGAGAGGGCGCGGGAGGAGTCCTACTCCTACCGGGAGTAGGACTCCCCCCCTCAATCCTATTCCAACTAGGACTCCCAAGGGGGAAAGGAGAGAGAGGGGGGGGGGGGGCGGCCCCTTCTCCTAGTCCTAATAGGACTTGGGGAAGGGGGGGGGGGCGGCCAGCTATGGGCTGCCCCTTTTCTCTTTTCCACTAAGGCCCAATAGGCCCATTTGCCTCCCGGGGGGTTCCGGTAACCCTCCCGGTATTCCGGTAAAATCCCGATTTCACCCGGAACACTTCCGGTGTCCAAACATAGGCTTCCAATATATCGATCTTTACGTCTCGACCATTTCGAGACTCCTCGTCATGTCCGTGATCACATCCGGGACTCCGAACAACCTTCGGTACATAAAAATGCATAAACTCATAATAACTGTCATCGTAACGTTAAGCGTGCGGACCCTACGGTTCGAGAACAATGTAGACATGACCGAGACATGTCTCCGGTCAATAACCAATAGCGGGACCTAGATGCCCATATTGGCTCCTACATATTCTACGAAGATCTTTATCGGTCAGACCGCATAACAACATACGTTGTTCCCTTTGTCATCGGTATGTTACTTGCCCGAGATTCAATCGTCGGTATCCAATACCTAGTTCAATCTCGTTACTGGCAAGTCTCTTTACTTGTTCCGTAATACATCATCTCATAACTAACATCTTAGTTATTATGCTTGCAAGGCTTATGTGATGTGTATTACCGAGAGGGCCCAGAGATACCTCTCCGACAATCGGAGTGACAAACCCTAATCTCGAAATACGCCAACCCAACATCTACCATTGGAGACACCTGTAGTACTCCTTTATAATCACCCAGTTACGTTGTGACATTTGGTAGTACCCAAAGTGTTCCTCCGGTAAACGGGAGTTGCATAATCTCATAGTTATAGGAACATGTATAAGTCATGAAGAAAGCAATAGCAACATACTAAACGATCGGGTGCTAAGCTAATGGAATGGGTCATGTCAATCAGATCATTCAACTAATGATGTGACCTCGTTAATCAAATAACAACTCTTTGTTCATGGTTAGGAAACATAACCATCTTTGATTAATGAGCTAGTCAAGTAGAGGCATACTAGTGACACTCTGTTGGTCTATGTATTCACACATGTATTATGTTTCCGGTTAATACAATTCTAGCATGAATAATAAACATTTATCATGATATAAGGAAATAAATAATAACTTTATTATTGCCTCTAGGGCATATTTCCTTCAGTCTCCCACTTGCACTAGAGTCAATAATCTAGATTACATAGTAATGATTCTGACACCCATGGAGCTTTGGTGCTGATCATGTTTTGCTCGTGGAAGAGGCTTAGTCAACGGGTCTGCAACATTTAGATCCGTATGTATCTTGCAAATCTCTATGTCTCCCACCTGGACTAAATCCCGGATGGAGTTGAAGCGTCTCTTGATGTGTTTGGTCCTTTTGTGAAATCTGGATTCCTTTGCCAAAGCAATTGCACCAGTATTGTCACAAAAGATTTTCATTGGACCCGATGCACTAGGTATGACACCTAGATCGGATATGAACTCCTTCATCCAGACTCCTTCGTTTGCTGCTTCCGAAGCAGCTATGTACTCCGCTTCACATGTAGATCCCGCTACGACGCTTTGTTTAGAACTGCACCAACTGACAGCTCCACCGTTTAAAGTAAACACGTATCCGGTTTGCGATTTAGAATCGTCCGGATCAGTGTCAAAGCTTGCATCAATGTAACCTCTTACGGTGAGCTCTTTGTCACCTCCATATACGAGAAACATATCCCTAGTCCTTTTCAGGTATTTTAGGATGTTCTTGACCGCGGTCCAGTGATCCACTCCTGGATTACTTTGGTACCTCCCTGCTAAACTTATAGCAAGGCACACATCAGGTCTGGTACACAGCATTGCATACATGATAGAGCCTATGGCTGAAGCATAGGGAACATCTTTCATTTTCTCTCTATCTTCTGCAGTGGTCGGGCATTGAGTCTGACTCAACTTCACACCTTGTAACACAGGCAAGAACCCTTTCTTTGCTTGATCCATTTTGAACTTCTTCAAAATCTTGTCAAGGTATGTGCTTTGTGAAAGTCCAATTAAGCGTCTTGATCTATCTCTATAGATCTTTATGCCTAATATGTAAGCAGCTTCCCCGAGGTCTTTCATCGAAAAACTTTTATTCAAGTATCCCTTTATGCTATCCAGAAATTCTATATCATTTCCAATCAGCAATATGTCATCCACATATAATATCAGAAATGCTACAGAGCTCCCACTCACTTTCTTGTAAATACAGGCTTCTCCAAAAGTCTGTATAAAGCCAAATGCTTTGATCACACTATCAAAGCGTTTATTCCAACTCTGAGATGCTTGCACCAGTCCATAAATGGATCGCTGGAGTTTGCATACTTTGTTAGCTCCCTTTGGATCGACAAAACCTTCTGGTTGCATCATATACAACTCTTCTTCCAGAAATCCATTCAGGAATGCAGTTTTGACATCCATCTGCCATATTTCATAATCATAAAATGCGGCAATTGCTAACATGATTCTGACGGATTTAAGCATCGCTACGGGTGAGAAGGTCTCATCGTAGTCAACCCCTTGAACTTGTCGAAAACCTTTTGCGACAAGTCGAGCTTTATAGACAGTAACATTACCGTCAGCGTCAGTCTTTTTCTTGAAGATCCATTTATTCTCAATTGCTTGCCGATCATCGGGCAAGTCAACCAAAGTCCATACTTTGTTCTCATACATGGATCCCATCTCAGATTTCATGGCCTCAAGCCACTTTGCGGAATCTGGGCTCACCATCGCTTCTTCATAGTTCGTAGGTTCATCATGATCTAGTAGCATGACTTCCAGAACTGGATTGCCGTACCACTCTGGCGCGGATCTCACTCTGGTTGATCTACGTGGTTCAGTAGTGTCTTGTCCTGAAGTTTCATGATCATCATCATTAGCTTCCTCACTAATTGGTATAGGTGTCGCAGAAACAGTTTTCTGTGATGTACTATTTTCCAATAAGGGAGCAGGTACAGTTACCTCGTCAAGTTCTACTTTCCTCCCACTCACTTCTTTCGAGAGAAACTCCTTCTCTAGAAATGATCCATTCTTAGCAACGAATGTCTTGCCTTCGGATCTGTGATAGAAGGTATACCCAACAGTTTCCTTTGGGTATCCTATGAAGACACATTTCTCCGCTTTGGGTTCGAGCTTATCAGGTTGAAGCTTTTTCAAATAAGCATCGCAGCCCCAACTTTAAGAAACGACAACTTTGGTTTCTTGCCAAACCATAGTTCATAAGGCGTCGTCTTCAACGAATTTTGATGGTGCCCTATTTAACGTGAATGCGGCCGTCTCTAAAGCATAACCCCAAAACGATAGCGGTAAATCAGTAAGAGACATCATAGATCGCACCATATCTAGTAAAGTACGATTACGACGTTCGGACACACCATTACGCTGTGGTGTTCCGGGTGGCGTGAGTTGCGAAACTATTCCACAATTTTTCAAATGTACACCAAACTCGTAACTCAAATATTCTCCTCCACGATCAGATCGTAGAAACTTTATTTTCTTGTTACGATGATTTTCAACTTCACTCTGAAATTCCTTGAACTTTTCAAATGTTTCAGACTTATGTTTCATTAAGTAGATATACCCATATCTGCTTAAATCATCTGTGAAGGTGAGAAAATAACGATATCCGCCACGAGCCTCAATATTCATCGGACCACATACATCGGTATGTATGATTTCCAATAAATCTGTTGCTCTCTCCATAGTACCGGAGAACGGTGTTTTAGTCATCTTGCCTATGAGGGACGGTTCGCAAGTACCAAGTGATTCATAATCAAGTGGTTCCAAAAGCCCATCAGTATGGAGTTTCTTCATGCGCTTTACACTGATATGACCTAAACGGCAGTGCCACAAATAAGTTGCACTATCATTATCAACTCTGCATCTTTTGGCTTCTACATTATGAATATGTGTATCACTACTATCGAGATTCAACAAGAATAGACCACTCTTCAAAGGTGCATGACCATAAAAGATATTACTCACATAAATAGAACAACCATTATTCTCTGATTTAAATGAATAACCGTCTCGCATTAAACAAGATCCAGATGTAATGTTCATGCTCAACGCTGGCACCAAATAACAATTATTTAGGTCTAATATTAATCCCAAAGGTAGATGTAGAGGTAGCGTGCCGACCGCGATCACATCGACTTTGGAACCGTTTCCCACGCGCATCGTCACCTCGTCCTTTGCTAGCGTCCGCTTATTCCGTAGTCCCTGTTTCGAGTTGCAAATATTAGCAATAGAACCAGTATCAAATACCCAGGTGCTACTACGAGCTCTAGTAAGGTACACATCAATAACATGTATATCACATATACCTTTGTTCACCTTGCCATCCTTCTTATCCGCCAAATACTTGGGGCAGTTCCGCTTCCAGTGACCAGTCTGCTTGCAGTAGAAGCACTCAGTTTCAGGCTTAGGTCCAGACTTGGGTTTCTTCTCCTGAGCAGCAACTTGCTTGCTGTTCTTCTTGAAGTTCCCCTTCTTCTTCCCTTTGCCCTTTTTCTTGAAACCAGTGGTTTTGTTAACCATCAACACTTGATGCTCCTTCTTGATTTCTAACTCCGCAGCTTTCAGCATTGCGAAGAGCTCGGGAATAGTCTTGTTCATCCCTTGCATATTATAGTTCATCACGAAGCTCTTGTAGCTTGGTGGCAGTGATTGGAGAATTCTGTCAATGACGCAATCATCTGGAAGATTAACTCCCATCTGAATCAAGTGATTATTATACCCAGACATTTTGAGTATATGCTCACTGACAGAACTGTTCTCCTCCATCTTGCAGCTATAGAACTTATTGGAGACTTCATATCTCTCAATTCGGGCATTTGCTTGAAATATTAACTTCAACTCCTGGAACATCTCATATGCTCCATGACGTTCAAAACGTCGTTGAAGTCCCGATTCTAAGCCGTAAAGCATGGCACACTAAACTATCGAGTAGTCATCAGCTTTGCTCTGCCAGACGTTCATAACATCTGGCGTTGCTCCAGCAGCAGGCCTGGCACCCAGTGGTGCTTCCAGGACGTAATTCTTCTGTGCAGCAATGAGGATAATCCTCAGGTTACGGACCCAGTCCGTGTAATTGCTACCATCATGTTTCAACTTTGCTTTCTCAAGGAACGCATTAAAATTCAACGGAACAACAGCACGAGCCATCTATCTACAATCAACATAAACAAGCAAGATACTATCAGGTACTAAGTTCATGATAAGTTTAAGTTCAGTTAATCAAATTACTTAGGAACTCCTACTTAGATAGACATCCCTCTAATCCTCTAAGTGATCACGTGATCCAAATCAACTAAACCATAACCGATCATCACGTGAGATGGAGTAGTTTTCAATGGTGAACATCGTCATGTTGATCATATCTACTATATGATTCACGCTCGACCTTTCGGTCTCTGTGTTCCGAGGCCATATCTGCATATGCTAGGCTCGTCAAGTTTAACCTGAGTATTCTGCGTGTTCAAAACTGGCTTGCACCCGTTGTAGATGGACGTAGAGCTTATCACACCCGATCACCACGTGGTGTCTGGGCACGACGAACTTTGGCAACGGTGCATACTCAGGGAGAACACTTCTTGATAATTTAGTGAGAGATCATCTTATAATGCTACCGTCAATCAAAGCAAGATAAGATGCATAAAAGGATAAACATCACATGCAATCAATATAAGTGATATGATATGGCCATCATCATCTTGTGCTTGTGATCTCCATCTCCGAAGCACCGTCATGATCACCATCGTCACCGGCGCGACACCTTGATCTCCATCGTAGCATCGTTGTTGTCTCGCCAATCTTATGCTTCCACGACTATCACTACCGCTTAGTAATAAAGTAAAGCATTACATCGCGATTGCATTGCATACAATAAAGCGACAACCATATGGCTCCTGCCAGTTGCCGATAACTTGGTTACAAAACATGATCATCTCATACAATAAAATCAGCATCATGCATTGACCATATCACATCACAACATGCCCTGCAAAAACAAGTTAGACGTTCTCTACTTTGTTGTTGCAAGTTTTACGTGGTTGCTACGGGCTTAAGTAAGAACTCATCTCACCTACGCATCAAAACCACAACGATAGTTTGTCAAATAGACTCTGTTTTAACCTTCTCAAGGACCGGGCGTAGCCACACTTGGTTCAACTAAAGTTGGAGAGACAGTCTTCCGCAAGCCATCTGTGTGCACAGCACGTCGAGGGAACCGGTCTCGCGTAAGAGTACGCGTAAGGTTGGTCCAGATCGTCTCGTCCAACAATACCGCCGAACCAAAGTATGACATGCTGGTAGGCAGTATGACTTGTATCGCCCACAACTCACTTGTGTTCTACTCGTGCAAATAACATCAAACCATAAAACCTAGGCTCGGATGCCACTGTTGGGGAACGTAGTAATTTCGAAAATTTTCCTACGCACACGCAAGATCATGGTGATGCATAGCAACGAGGGGGAGAGTCTGATCTACGTACCCTTGTAGATCGCAACGGAAGCGTTGACACAACATAGAGGAAGTAGTCGTACGTCTTCTTCCCGATCCGACCGATCCAAGCACCGTTACTCCGGCACCTCCGAGTTCTTTGCACACGTTCAGCTCGATGACGATCCTCGGGCTCCGATCCAGCAAAGCGTCGAGGAAGAGTTCCGTCAGCACGACGGCGTGGTGACGATCTTGATGTTCTACCGACGCAGGGCTTCGCCTAAGCTCTACAACGATATGACCGAGGTGGAATTTGGTGGCAGGGGGCACCGCACACGGCTAAGGAACGATCAACAATGATCAACTTGTGTCTATGGGGTGCCACCTGCCCCTGTATATAAAGGAGCAGGGGGAGGGGTTCAGCCGGCAAAGGAGAGGGCGCGGGAGGAGTTCTACTCCTACCGGGAGTAGGACTCCCCCCCTCAATCCTATTCCAACTAGGACTCCCAAGGGGGAAAGGAGAGAGAGGGGGGGCCGGCCCCTTCTCCTAGTCCTAATAGGACTTGGGGAAGGGGGGGGGGGGGCGCGGCCAGCTATGGGCTGCCCCTTTTCTCTTTTCCACTAAGGCCCAATAGGCCCATTTGCCTCCCGGGGGGTTCCGGTAACCCTCCCGGTATTCCGGTAAAATCCCGATTTCACCCGGAACACTTCCGGTGTCCAAACATAGGCTTCCAATATATCGATCTTTACGTCTCGACCATTTCGAGACTCCTCGTCATGTCCGTGATCACATCCGGGACTCCGAACAACCTTCGGTACATCAAAATGCATGAACTCATAATAACTGTCATCGTAACGTTAAGCGTGCGGACCCTACGATTCGAGAACAATGTAGACATGACCGAGACATGTCTCCGGTCAATAACCAATAGCGGGACCTGGATGCCCATATTGGCTCCTACATATTCTACGAAGATCTTTATCGGTCAGACCGCATAACAACATACGTTGTTCCCTTTGTCATCGGTATGTTACTTGCCCGAGATTCGATCGTCGGTATCCAATACCTAGTTCAATCTCGTTACTGGCAAGTCTCTTTACTCGTTCCGTAATACATCATCTCATAACTAACATCTTAGTTATTATGCTTGCAAGGCTTATGTGATGTGTATTACCGAGAGGGCCCAGAGATACCTCTCCGACAATCGGAGTGACAAACCCTAATCTCGAAATACGCCAACCGAACATCTACCATTGGAGACACCTGTAGTACTCCTTTATAACCACCCAGTTACGTTGTGACGTTTGGTAGTACCCAAAGTGTTCCTCCGGTAAACGGGAGTTGCATAATCTCATAGTTATAGGAACATGTATAAGTCATGAAGAAAGCAATAGCAACATACTAAACGATCGGGTGCTAAGCTAATGGAATGGGTCATGTCAATCAGATCATTCAACTAATGATGTGACCTCGTTAATCAAATAACAACTCTTTGTTCATGGTTAGGAAACATAACCATCTTTGATTAACGAGCTAGTCAAGTAGAGGCATACTAGTGACACTCTGTTGGTCTATGTATTCACACATGTATTATGTTTCCGGTTAATACAATTCTAGCATGAATAATAAACATTTATCATGATATAAGGAAATAAATAATAACTTTATTATTGCCTCTAGGGCATATTTCCTTCAGCAGGGGGCGCGCCTACCCCCCTGGGGGCGCCCTCCACCCTCGTGGGCCCCTTGTTGCTCCACCGACCTACTTCTTTCTCCTATATAAGTCCACATACCCCGCAAACATCCAGGAGCACCACGAAAACCTAATTCCACCGCCGCAACCTTCTGTACCCAAGAGATCCCATCTTGGGGCCTTTTTTGGAGCTCCGCCGGAGGGGGCATTGATCACGGAGGGCCTCTACATCAACTCCATGGCCTCTCCGATGATGTGTGAGTAGTTTACTTCAGACCTTCGGGTCCATAGCTAGCAGCTAGATGGATTCTTCTCTCTCTCTTTGGATCTCAATACAAAGTTCTCCTCGATCTTCTTGGAGATCTATTCGATGTAATCTTGTTTTGCGGTGTGTTTGTCGAGATCTGATGAATTGTGGGTTTATGATCCAGATTATCTATGAACAATATTTGATTCTCCTCTGAATTCTTTTATGTATGATTGATTTATCTTTGCAAGTCTCTTCGAATTATCAGTTTGGTTTGGCCTACTAGATTGATCTTTCTTGCAATGGGAGAAGTTCTTAGCTTTGGGTTCAATCTTGCGGTGCTCGATCCTAGTGACAGAAAGGGAAACGACACGTATTGTATTGTTGCCATCGAGGATAAAAATATGGGGTTTATATCATATTGCATGAGTTTATCCCTCTACATTATGTCATCTTACTTAAAGCATTACTTTGTTCTTATGAACTTAATACTTTAGATGCATGCTAGATAGCGGTCGATGTGTGGAGTAATAGTAGTAGATGCAGAATCGTTTCGGTCTACTTGTCGCGGACATGATGCATATATACATGATCATGCCTAGATATTCTCATAATTATTCGCTTTTCTATCAATTGCTCGACAGTAATTTGTTTACCTACCGTAATACTTATGCTCTTGAGAGAAGCCACTAGTGAAACCTATGGCCCCCAGGTCTATCTTCCATCATATTAATCTTTCAACACTTAGCTATTTCTATTGCCGTTTATTTTACTTCGCATCTTTATTTCTCTTTATCATAAAAATACCAAAAATATTATCTTATCATATCTATTAGATCTCACTCTCATAAGTGACCGTGAAGGGATTGACAACCCTTTATCGCGTTGGTTGTGAGGTTCTTATTTGTTTGTGTAGGTGCGTGGGACTCGAGAGTGATCTCCTACTGGATTGATACCTTGGTTTTCAAAAACTGAGGAAAATACTTATGCTACTTTACTGCATCACCCTTTCCTCTTCAAGGGAAAAACCAACGCAGTGCTCAAGAGGTAGCAAGAAGGATTTCTGGTGCCGTTGCCGGGGAGATTCGCGCCAAGTCAAGTCAAGATTTGACTCCCGACAACGAGCCATTTCTGGCGCCGTTGCCAGGGAGTCTACGCACAAGTCAAAACATACCAAGTACCCATCACAAACTCTTATCCCTCGCATTACATTATTTGCCATTTGCCTCTCGTTTTCCTCTCCCCCACTTCACCCTTGCCGTTTTATTCACCCTCTCTTTTTCTGTTCGCCTCTTTTTCGCTTGCGTATTGTTTGCTCGTGTGTTGGATTGCTTGCTTGTCACGATGGCTCAAGACAATACTAAATTGTGTGGCTTTGCCAATGCCAACAACAATGATTTTGTTAGCACTCCGATTGCTCCTTTTACTGATGCTGAATCTTGTGAAATTAATGCTGCTTTGTTGAATCTTGTCATAAAGATCAATTCGCCGGCCTTCCTAGTGAAGATGCCGCTACCCATCTAAATAGCTTTGTTGATTTGTGTGATATGCAAAATAAGAAAGATGTGGATAATGATATTGTTAAATTAAAGCTATTTCCTTTTTCCCTTAGAGATCGTGCTAAAACTTGGTTTTCATCTTTGCCTAAAAATAGTATTGATTCATGGAATAAGTGCAAAGATGCTTTTATCTCTAAGTATTTTCCTCCCGCTAAAATCATCTCTCTTAGAAATGATATTATGAATTTTAAGCAACTTGATCATGAACATGTTGCACAAGCTTGGGAGAGGATGAAATTAATGATACGTAATTGCCCTACACATGGTTTGAATATTTGGATGATTATATAATTTTTTATGCCGGATTGAATTTTGCTTCTAAATTTTTTTAGATTCGGCCACAGGAGGCACTTTTATGGAAATCACTTTAGGAGAAGCTACTAAACTCTTAGATAATATTATGCTTAATTATTCTCAATGGCACACCGAAAGATCTACTAATAAAAACGTGCATACGATAGAAGAATTAATGTTTTGAGTGGAAAGATGGATGAACTTATGAAATTGTTTGCTAATAAGAGTGTTTCCTCTGATCCTAATGATGCGCCTTTGTCTACCTTGATTGAGAATAATAATGAATCTATGGATGTGAATTTTGTTGGTAGGAATAATTTTGGTAACAACGCGTATAGAGTAAATTTTAATCGTAGGCCGTTCCCTAGTAATTTCTCTAATAATTATGGTAATTCCTACAACAATTCTTATGGAAATTTTAATAAGAGCCATCTGAATTTGAGACTAGTGTTAAGGAGTTTATGAATTCGCAAAATAATTGCAATGCTTTGCTTGAAGAAAAATTGCTTAAGGTTGATGAATTGGCTAGGAACGTTGATAGAATTTCTCTTGATGTTGATTCTTTGAAACTTAGATCTATTCCACCTAAGCATGATATCAATGAGTCTCTCAAATCCATGAGAATTTCCATTGATGAGTGCAAAGAAAGAACCGCTAGGATGCGTGCTAAGAAAGATTGCTTTGTGAAAGCGTGTTATTCTAGTTTCTATGAAAATAAAGATGAAGATCTAAAAGTTATTGATGTGTCTCCTATTAAATCTTTGTTTTGCAATATGAATCTTGATAATGATGGGACTGAAGATGAGCCACCTTTACCTAGAAGGCGTTCCAAAAATTTGGAGTTTTTAGATCTTGATGCAAAAATTGGTAAAAGTGGGATTGAAGAGGTCAAAACTTTAGATATCAATGAACCCACTATTTTGGATTTCAAGGAATTTAATTATGATAATTGCTCTTTTATAGATTGTATTTCCTTGTTGCAATCCGTGCTAAATTCTCCTCATGGTTATAGTCAAAATAAAGCTTTTACTAAACATATCGTTGATGCTTTGATGCAATCTTATAAAGAAAAACTTGAGTTGGAAGTTTCTATCCCTAGAAAACTTTATGATGAGTGGGAACCTACTATTAAAATTAAAATTAAACATAATGAATGATATGCTTTGTGTGATTTGGGTGCTAGTGTTTCCACGATTCCGAAAACTTTATGTGATTTGCTAGGATTCCGTGAATTTGATGTTTGTTCTTTAAACTTGCACCTTGCGGATTCCACTATTAAGAAACTTATGGGAAGAATTAATGATGTTCTTATTGTTGCAAATAGGAACTATGTGCTCGTAGATTTCATTGTTCTTGACATAGATTGTAATCCTTCATGTCCTATTATTCTTGGTAGACCTTTCTTTTGAACGATTGGTGCAATTATTGATATGAAGGAAGGGAATATTGGATTTCAATTTATGTTAAGGAAAGGCATGGAACACTTCCCTAGAAATAAAATTAAATTACCATATGAATCTATTATAAGAGCCACTTATGGATTGTCTACCAAAGATGGCAATACCTTGATCTATCCTTGCTTTTATGCCTAGCTAGGGGCGTTAAACGATAGCGCTTGTTGGGAGACAACCCAATTTTATTTTTATTCCTTACTTTTTGCTCCTATTTAGTGATAAATAATTTATCTAGACTCTGTTTTGGTTGTGTTTTTTGTATTTAATTAGTGTTTTTGCCAAGTAGAATCGTTGGGAAGACTTGGGGAAAATCTTTTTGATCTTGCTGTAAAAAAAACAGAAACTTTAGCGCTCACGAGAATTGCTGCCATTTTTATTCGGAGAGTGATATTTAGTTAATTATTTTTGCAGATGATTAACAGATAAATTCCTCACGTCCAACAATTTATTTTAGAAATTTTTTGGATTCCAGAAGTTTGCGTTAGCTACAGATTACTACAGACTGTTCTATTTTTGACAGATTTTCGTGTGTTGTTTGCTTATTTTGATGAATCTATGGCTAGTAAAAGAGTTTATAAACCATAGGGAAGTTGGAATACAGTAGGTTTAACACCAATATAAATAAAAAATTAGTTCATTACAGTACCTTGAAGTGGTGTTTTGTTTTCTTTCGCTAACGGAGCTCACAAGATTTTCTATTTTGAGTTTTCTGTTGTGAAGTTTTCAAGTTTTGGGTAAAGATTTGATGGATTATGGAACAAGTAGTGGCAAGAGCCTAAGCTTGGGGATTCCCATGGCACCTCAAGGTAAAATTTAAGGACACCAAAAGCCTAAGCTTGGGGATGCCCCGGAAGGCATCCCCTATTTCGTCTTCGTCCATCGGTAACTTTACTTGGAGATATATTTTTATTCATCACATGATATGTGTTTTGCTTGGAGCATCTTATATGATTTGAGTCTTTGCTTTTTAGTTTACCACAATCATCCTTCCTGTACACACCTTTTGAGAGAGACTCGCATGATTTGAAATTTATTAGAATACTCTATGTGATTTACTTATATCTTTTGAGCTATATAGTTTTTGCTCTAGTGCTTCACTTATATCTTTTAGAGCACAGCGGTGGTTCTATTTTATAGAAATAATTGATCTCTCATGCTTCACTTATATTATTTTGAGAGTCCTTTAGAACAAACATGGCAATTTGCTTTTAGGAATAATATAAAAACTTTTATAGAAGTGCATTGAATACTATGAGAACTTTGATACTTGATAATTGTTTTGAGATATGAAGATGGTGATATTAGATTCATGATAGTTGAGTAGTTTGAATTTGAGAAATACTTGTGTTGAAGTTTGTGATTCCCGTAGCATGCACGTATGGTGAACCGCTATGTGATGAAGTCGGAGCATGATTTATTTATCGATTGTCTTCCTTATGAGTGGCGGTCGGGGACGAGCGATAGTCTTTTCCTACCAATCTATCCCCCTAAGAGCATGCGCGTAATACTTTGTTTTGATAAATAATAGATTTTTGCAATAAGTATGCGAGTTCTTTATGACTAATGTTGAGTCCATGGATTATACGCACTCTCACCCTTCCACCATTGCTAGCCTCTCTAGTATCGCACAACTTTCACCGGTACCATAAACCCACCATATACCTTCCTCAAAATAGCCACCATACCTACCTATTATAGCATTTTCATAGCCATTCCGAGATATATTGCCATGCAACTTTCCACCGTTCCGTTATTATGACACGCTTCATCATTGTCATATTGCTTGCATGATCATGTAGTTGACATCGTATTTGTGGCAAAGCCACCGTTCATAATTCTTCATACATGTTGAAGGAAACATGCCCTAGAGGCAATAATAAAGTTATTATTTATTTCCTTATATCATGTTAAATGTTTATTATTCATGCTAGAATTGTATTAACCGGAAACATAATACATGTGTGAATACATAGACAAACTTAGTGTCACTAGTATGCCTCTACTTGACTAGCTCGTTAATCAATGATGGTTATGTTTCCTAACCATGAACAAGGTGTTGTTATTTGATTAATGAGGTCACATCATTAGTTGAATGATCTGATTGACATGACCCATTTCATTAGCTTAGCACATGATCGTTTAGTATGTTGCTATTGCTTTCTTCATGACTTATACATGTTCCTATGACTATGAGATTATGCAACTCCCGTTTACCAGAGGAACACTTTGTGTGCTACCAAACATCACAACGTAACTAGGTGATTATAAAGGAGCTCTACAGGTGTCTCCAAAGGTAGATGTTGGGTTGGCGTATTTCGAGATTAAGATTTGTCACTCCGATTGTCGAAGAGGTATCTCTGGGCCCTCTCGGTAATGCACATCACATAAGCCTTGCAAGCATTGCAACTAATGAGTTAGTTGTGAGATGATGTATTACAGAACGAGTAAAGAGACTTGCCGGTAACGAGATTGAACTAGGTATTGGATACCGACAATCGAATCTCGGGCAAGTAACATACCGATGACAAAGGGAACAACGTATGTTGTTATGCGGTCTGACCGATAAAGATCTTCGTAGAATATGTAGGAGCCAATATGGGCATCCAGGTCCCGCTATTGGTTATTGACCGGAGATGTGTCTCAGTCATGTCTACATTGTTCTCGAACCGTAGGGTCCGCACGCTTAACGTTACGATGACAGTTATTATGAGTTTATGCATTTTGATGTACCGAAGTTAGTTCGGAGTCCCGGATGTGATCACGGACGTGACGAGAAGTCTCGAAATGGTCAAGACATAAAGATTGATATATTGGAAGCCTATATTTGGATATCGGAAGTGTTCCGGGTGAAATCGGGATTTTACCGGAGTACCGGGAGGTTACCGGAACCTCCCGGGAGCCATATGGGCCTTAATGGGCTTTAGTGGAAAGGAGAAAGGGGCAGCCCAAGGTGGCCGCGCGCCTCCCCCTCCCCTAGTCCTATTAGGACTAGGAGAGGTGGCCGGCCCCCCTCTCTCTCTTTCCCCCTCGGGGAATCCTAGTCCAACTAGGATTGGGGGGGGGGGGGAGTCCTACTCCCGGTAGGAGTAGGACTCCTCCTACACCCTCCTCCTGGCCGGCGGCCCCCTCCCCCTTGGCTCCATTATATACGGAGGCAGGGGGCACCTCTAGACACACAAGTTGATCATTGAGATCGTTCCTTAGCCGTGTGCGGTGCCCCCTGCCACCATATTCCACCTCGATCATATCGTTGTAGTGCTTAGGCGAAGCCTTGCGTCGGTAGAACATCAAGATCGTCACCACGCCGTCGTGCTGACGGAACTTCTCCCCGACGCTTTGCTGGATCGGAGCCCGGGGATCGTCATCGAGCTGTACGTGTGCTAAGAACTCGAAGGTGCCGGAGTAACGGTGCTTGGATCGGTCGGATCGGGAAGACGTACGACTACTTCCTCTACGTTGTGTCAACGCTTCCGCAGTCGGTCTGCGTGGGTACGTAGACAACACTCTCCCCTCTCGTTGCTGTGCATCACCATGATCTTGCGTGTGCGTAGGAATTTTTTTGAAATTACTACGTTCCCCAACAGTGGCATCCGAGCCTAGGTTTTATGATTTGATGTTATTTGCACGAGTAGAACACAAGTGAGTTGTGGGCGATATAAGTCATACTGCCTACCAACATGTCATACTTTGGTCCGGCGGTATTGTTGGACGAGACGACCCAGACCAACATTACGTGTACGCTTACGCGAGACCGGTTCCCCCGATGTGCTTTGCACACAGGTGGCTTGCGGGCGACTGTCTCTCCAACTTTAGTTGAACCGAGTGTGGCTACGCCCGGTCCTTGCGAAGGTTAAAACGGAGTCTATTTGACAAACTATCGTTGTGGTTTTGATGCGTAGGTGAGATTGGTTCTTGCTTAAGCCCGTAGCAGCCACGTAAAACTTGCAACAACAAAGTAGAGGACGTCTAACTTGTTTTTGCAGGGCATGTTGTGATGTGATATGGTCAAGACATGATGCTAAAATTTATTGTATGAGATGATCATGTTTTGTAACCAAGTTATCGGCAACTGGCAGGAGCCATATGGATGTCGCTTTATTGTATGCAATGCAATCGCGATGTAATGCTTTACTTTATCTCTAAGTGGTAGCGATAGTCGTGGAAGCATAAGATTGGCGAGACGACAACGATGCTACGATGGAGATCAAGGTGTCGCGCCGGTGACGATGGTGATCATGACGGTGCTTCCAAGATGGAGATCACAGGCACAAGATGATGATGGCCATATCATATCACTTATATTGATTGCATGTGATGTTTATCTTTTATGCATCTTATCTTGCTTTGATTGACGGTAGCATTATAAGATGATCTCTCACTAAATTATCAAGAAGTGTTCTCCCTGAGTATGAACCGTTGCGAAAGTTCTTCGTGCTGAGACACCACGTGATGATCGGGTGTGATAGGCTCTACGTTCAAATACAACGGGTGCAAAACAGTTGCACACGCGGAATACTCAGGTTATACTTGACGAGCCAAGCATATACAGATATGGCCTCGGAACACGGAGACCGAAAGGTCGAGCGTGAATCATATAGTAGATATGATCAACATAGTGATGTTCACCATAGAAACTACTCCATCTCACGTGATGATCGGACATGGTTTAGTTGATTTGGATCACGTGATCACTTAGAGGATTAGAGGGATGTCTATCTAAGTGGGAGTTCTTAAGTAATATGATTAATTGAACTTAAATTTATCATGAACTTAGTCCTGGTAGTATTTTGTAAATCATGTTGTAGATCAATAGCTCACGTTGTTGCTTCCCTGTGTTTATTTTGACATGTTCCTAGAGAAAATTGTATTGAAAGATGTTAGTAGCAATGATGCGGATTGGATCCGTGATCTGAGATTTATCCTCATTGCTGCACAGAAGAATTATGTCCTTGATGCACCGCTAGGTGACAGACCTATTGCAGGAGCAGATGCAGACGTTATGAACGTTTGGCTAGCTCAATATGATGACTACTTGATAGTTTAGTGCACCATGCTTAATGGCTTGGAATCGGGACATCAAAGATGTTTTGAACGTCATGGACCATATGAGATGTTCCAGGAGTTGAAGATAATATTTCAAGAAAATACCCGAGTTGAGAGATATGAAGTCTCCAACAAGTTCTATAGCTAAAAGATAGAGGAGAATCGCTCAACTAGTGAGCATGTGCTCAGATTGTCTGGGTACTACAATCTCTTGAATCAAGTGGGAGTTAATCTTCCAGATAAGATAGTGATTGACAGAATTCTCTAGTCACCATGACCAAGTTAGTAGAACTTCGTGATGAACTATAGTGTGCAAGGGATGACGAAAACAACTCCCGAGCTTTTCATGATGATGAAATCGATGAAGGTAGAAATCAAGAAAAACATCAAGTGTTGATGGTAGACAAGACCACTAGTTTCAAGAAAAGGGCAGAGGGAAGAAGGGGAACTTCAAAAAGAACAGCAAGCAAGTTGCTGCTCTAGTGAAGAAGCCCAAGTCTGGACCTAAGCCTGAGACTGAGTGCTTCTACTACAAAGGGACTGGTCACTGGAAGCGGAACTACCCCAAGTGATTGGCAGATAAGAAGGATGGCAAAGTGAACATAAGTATATTTGATATACATGTTATTGATGTGTACTTTACTAGTGTTTATAGCAACCCCTTAGTATTTGATACTAGTTCAGTTGCTAAGATTAGTAACTCGAAACGGGAGTTGCAGAATAAACAGAGACTAGTTAAGGGTGAAGTGACGATGTGTGTTGGAAGTGGTTCCAAGATTGATATGATCATCATCGCACACTCCCTATAAATTCGGGATTAGTGTTGAACCTAAATAAGTGTTATTTGGTGTTTACGTTGAGCATGAATATGATTTGATCATGTTTATTGTAATACGGTTATTCATTTAAGTAAGAGAATAAATTATTGTTCTGTTTACATGAATAAAACCTTATATGGTTACACACCCAATGAAAATAGTTCGTTGGATCTCGATAGTAGTGATACACATAATCATAATATTGAAACCAAAAGATGCAAAGTTAATAATGATAGTGCAACTTATTTGTAGCACTGCCGTTTAGGTCATATTGGTGTAAAGCGCATGAAGAAACTTCATGCTGATGGGCTTTTGGAATCACTTGATTATGAATCAGTTGATGCTTGCGAACCATGCCTCATGGGCAAGATGACTAAGACTCTGTTCTTCGGAACAATGGAGCGAGCAACAGATTTGTTGGAAATCATACATACTGATGTATGTGGTCCGATGAATATTGAGGCTCGCGATAGGTATCATTATTTTCTGATCTTCACAGATGATTTGAGCAGATATAAGTATATCTACTTGATGAAACATAAGTCTGAAACATTTGAAAAGTTCAAAGAATTTCAGAGTGAAGTGGAGAATCATCGTAACAAGAAAATAAGGCTTCTACGATCTGATCGCAGGAGACAAATATTTGAGTTACGAATTTGGTCTTCAATTAAAACAATGTGGAATAGTTTCACAAATTCGTGCCGCCCGGAACACCACAGCATAATGGTGTGTCTGAACGTCATAGCCGTACTTTATTAGATATAGTGCAAATCTATGATGTTTCTTACCGATTTACCACTATCGTTTTTGAGGTTATGCATTAAAGACAACTGCATTCACGTTAAAAAAAGGAGCACCATCTAAGTTCGTTGAGACGACACAATCTGAACTGTGGTTTAGCAAGAAACCAAAGTTGTCGTTTCTTAAAGTTTGGGGTTGTGATGCTCATGTGAAAAAGTTTCATCCTGATAAGCTCCAAAACTAAATCGGAGAAATATGTCTTCATAGGATACCCAAAAGGAGACTGTTGGGTACACCTTCTATCACAGATCCTAAGGCAAGACATTCGTTGCTTATAATGGATCCTTTCTAGAGAAGGAGTTTCTCTCGAAAGAAGTGAGTGGGAGGAAAGTAGAACTTGATAAGGTAATTGCACCTTCTCCCTTATTGGAAAGTAGTTCATCACAGAAATCTGTTCCTGTGACTACTACACCAATAAGTGAGGAAGTTAATGATAATGATCATGAAACTTCAGAACAAGATACTACTGAACCTCATAGATCAACCAGAGTAAGATCCGTGCCAGAGTGGTACGGTAATCCAGTTTTGGAAGTCATGCTACTAGATCATGATGAACCTACGAACTATGAAGAAGCGATGGTGAGCCCAGATTCCGCAAAGTGGCTTGAAGCCATGAAATCTGAGATGGGATCCATGTATGAGAACAAAGTATGGACTTTGGTTGACTTGCCCGATGATCGGCAAGCAATTGAGAATAAATGGATCTTCAAGAAAAAGGCTGACGCTGACGGTAATGTTACTGTCTATAAAGCTTGACTTGTCGCAAAAGGTTTTCGACAAGTTCAAGGGGTTGACTACGATGAGACCTTCTCACCCGTAGCGATGCTTAAGTCTGTCCGAATCATGTTAGCAATTGCCGCGTTTTATAATTATGAAATTGGCAGATGGATGTCAAAACTGCATTCCTGAATGGATTTCTGGAAGAAGAGTTATATATGATGCAACCGGAAGGTTTTGTCGATCCAAAGGGAGCTAACAAAGTGTGCAAGCTCCAATGATCCATTTATGGACTGGTGCAAGCCTCTCGGAGTTGGAATAAACGCTTTGATAGTGTGATCAAAGCATATAGTTTTTATACAGACTTGCGGTGAAGCCTGTATTTACAAGAAAGTGAGTGGGAGCACTACAACATTTCTGATAAAGTATATGTGAATGACATATTGTTGATCGGAAATAATGTAGAATTATTCTGTAAAGCATAAAGGAGTGTTTGAAAGGAGTTTTTCAAAGAAAGACTTCGGTCAAGCTGCTTACATATTGAGCATCAAGATCTATAGAGATAGATCGATATGCTTGATAAGTTTTTTCAATAAATACATACCTTGACAAGATTTTGAAGTAGTTCAAAATGGAGCAGTCAAAGAAAGAGTTCTTGCCTGTATTACAAGGTGTGAAGTTGAGTAAGACTCAAAGCCCGACCACGGCAGAAGATAGAAAGAGAATGAAAGTCATTCCCTATGCCTTGGCCATAGGTTCTATAAAGTATGTCATGCTGTATACCAGATCTATTGTATACCCTGCACTGATTTGGCAAGGGAGTACAATAGTGATCTAGGAGTAGATCACTGGACAGCGGTCAGAATTATCCTTAGTGAAATAAGGATATGTTTCTCGATTATGGACGTGACAAAAGGTTCGTCGTAAAGGGTTACGCCGATGCAAGTTTTGACACTAATCTAGATGACTCTAAGTCTCGGTCTAGATACATATTGAAAGTGGGAGCAATTAGCTAGAGTAGCTCCATGCAGAGCATTGTTCACATAGAAATTTGCAAAATACATGTGGATCTGAATGTGGCAGACCCGTTGACTAAGATTCTCTCACAAGCAAACACATGATCACACCTTAGTACTCTTTGGGTGTTAATCACATAGCGATGTGAACTAGATTACTAAATCTAGTAAACCCTTTGGGTGTTGGTCACATGGCGGTGTGAACTATGGGTGTTAATCACATGGTGATGTGAACTATTGCTGTTAAATCACATGACGATGTAATCTAGATTATTGACTCTAGTGCAAGTGGGAGACTGAAGGAAATATGCCCTAGAGGCAATAATAAAGTTATTATTTATTTCCTTATATCATGATAAATGTTTATTATTCATGCTAGAATTGTATTAACCGGAAACATAATACATGTGTGAATACATAGACAAACTTAGTGTCACTAGTATGCCTCTACTTGACTAGCTCGTTAATCAATGATGGTTATGTTTCCTAACCATGAACAAGGTGTTGTTATTTGATTAACGAGGTCACATCATTAGTTGAATGATCTGATTGACATGACCCATTTCATTAGCTTAGCACCCGATCGTTTAGTATGTTGCTATTGCTTTCTTCATGACTTATACATGTTCCTATGACTATGAGATTATGCAACTCCCGTTTACCGGAGGAACACTTTGTGTGCTACCAAACGTCACAACATAACTGGATGATTATAAAGGAGCTCTACAGGTGTCTCCAAAGGTAGATGTTGGGTTGGCGTATTTCGAGATTAGGATTTGTCACTCCGATTGTCGGAGAGGTATCTCTAGGCCCCCTCGGTAATGCACATCACATAAGCCTTGCAAGCATTGCAACTAATGAGTTAGTTGTGAGATGATGTATTACAGAACGAGTAAAGAGACTTGCCGGTAACGAGATTGAACTAGGTATTGGATACCGACGATCGAATCTCGGGCAAGTAACATACCGATGACAAAGGGAAGAACGTATGTTGTTATGCGGTCTGACCGATAAAGATCTTCGTAGAATATGTAGGAGACAATATGGGCATCCAGGTCCCGCTATTGGTTATTGACCGGAGATGTGTCTCAGTCATGTCTACATTGTTCTCGAACCGTAGGGTCCGCACGCTTAACGTTACGATGACAGTTATTATGAGTTTATGCATTTTGATGTACCAAAGTTAGTTCGGAGTCCCGGATGTGATCACGGACATGACGAGGAGTCTCAAAATGGTCGAGACATAAAGATTGATATATTGGAAGCCTATATTTGGATATCGAAAGTGTTCCGGGTGAAATCGGGATTTTACCGGAGTACCGGGAGGTTACCGGAACCCCCCGGGAGCCATATGGGCCTTAATGGGCTTTAGTGGAAAGGAGAAAGGGGCAGCCCAAGGTGGCCGCGCGCCTCCCCCTCCCCTAGTCCTATTAGGACTAGGAGAGGTGGCCGGCCCCCTCTCTCTCTTTCCCCCTCGGGGAATCCTAGTCCAACTAGGATTGGGGGGGGGGGGGGAGTTCTACTCCCGGTAGGAGTAGGACTCCTCCTGCGCCCTCCTCCTGGCCGGCGGCCCCCTCCCCCTTGGCTCCTTTATATACGGAGGCAGGGGGCACCTCTAGACACACAAGTTGATCATTGAGATCGTTCCTTAGCCGTGTGCGGTGCCCCCTGCCACCATATTCCACCTCGATCATATCGTTGTAGTGCTTAGGCGAAGCCCTACGCCGGTAGAACATCAAGATCGTCACCACGCCGTCGTGCTGACAGAACTTCTCCCCGACGCTTTGCTGGATCGGAGCCCGGGGATCGTCATCGAGCTGTACGTGTGCTAAGAACTCGGAGGTGCCGGAGTAACGGTGCTTGGATCGGTCGGATCGGGAAGACGTACGACTACTTCCTCTACGTTGTGTCAACGCTTCCGCAGTCGGTCTGCGTGGGTACGTAGATAACACTCTCCCCTCTCGTTGCTGTGCATCACCATGATCTTGCGTGTGTGTAGGAATTTTTTTGAAATTACTACGTTCCCCAACACATGTCACTCATGCATCATTGCACATCCCGATACACCGCCGGAGGCATTCAAATAGAGTCATATTTTGTTCTAAGTATTGAGTTGTAATTCTTGAGTTGTAAGTAAATTAAAGTGTGATCATCATCATTATTAGAGCATTGTCCGAGTGAGGAAATGGTGATGGAGACTATGATTCCCCCACAAGTCGGGATGAGACTCCGGACGAAAAAAGGGAGAAAAAGAGGCAAAAAAAGAAAAAAAGAAAGAAGGCCCAAATAAAAAATGAGAGAAAAAGAGAGAAGGGACAATGCTACTATCATTTTTCCATACCTGTGCTTCAAAATAGCACCACGATCTTCATGATAGAGAGTCTCCTATGTTATCACTTTTATATACTAGTGGGAATTTTACATTATAGAAGTTGGCTTGTATATTCCAATGACGGGCTTCCTCAAAATGCCCTAGGTCTTCATGAGCAAGCGAGTTGGATGCACACCCATTTAGTTCTTTTGTTGAGCTTTCATACACTTACAGCTCTAGTGCATCCGTTGCATGGCAATCCCTACTCACTCACATTGATATCTATTGATGGGCATCTTCATAGCCTGTTGATACGCCTAGTTGATGTGAGACTATCTTCTCCTTTTTTTGTCTTCTCCACAACCACCATTCTATTCTACATATATAGTGCTATATCCATGGCTCACGCTCATATATTGCGTGAAGATTGAAAAAGTTTGAGAACATAAAAAATATGAAACAATTGCTTGGCTTGTCATCGGGGTTGTGCATGATTTAAATATTTTGTGTGGTGAAGATAGAGCATAGCCAGACTATATGATTTTGTAGGGATAACTTTTTTTGGCCATGTTATTTTGAGAAGACATGATTGCTTAGTTAGTATACTTGAAGTATTATTATTTTTATGTCAATATTAAAATTTTATCTTGAATCTTTCGGATCTGAACATTCATGCCATAATAAAGAAAAATTACATTGAGAATATGTTAGAAAGCATTCCACATCATTTTTTTTATCATTTGCCTACTCGAGGACGAGTAGGAATTAAGCTTGGGGATGCTTGATACGTCTCCAACGTATCTATAATTTTTGATTGCTCCATGTTATTATATTTATCTATTTTGGATGTTAATGTGCTTTATTTTACACTTTTATATCATTTTTGGGACTAACCTATTAACCGGAGGCCCAACCCAAATTGCTAATTTTTTTGCCTATTTCAGTGTTTCGCAGAAAAGGAATATCAAACGAAGTCCAAACGGAATGAAACCTTCAGAAACGTGATTTTCTCAACAAACGTGATCTAGGAGACTTGGAGTGGGCGTCAAGAAACAATCAAGGAGGCCACGAGGCGGGGGGGGGGGGCATGCCTACCCCCCTGGGCGCGCCCTCCACCCTCGTGGGCCCCTCGTTGCTCCATCGACCTACTTCTTCCTCCTATATAAGTTCACGTACCCCGCAAACATCCAGGAGCACCACGAAAACCTAATTCCACCGCCGCAACCTTTTGTACCCAAGAGATCCCATCTTGGGACCTTTTCCGGAGCTCCGCCGGAGGGGGCATTGGTCATGGAGGGCCTCTACATCAACTCCATGGCTCTCCGATGATGTGTGAGTAGTTTACTTCAGACCTTCGGGTCCATAGCTAGTATCTAGATGGCTTTTTCTCTCTCTTTGGATCTCAATACAAAGTTCTCCTCGATCTTCTTGGAGATTTATTCGATGTAATCTTCTTTTGCGGTGTGTTTGTCGAGATCCGATGAATTGTGGATTTATGATCCAGATTATCTATGAACAATATTTGATTCTCCTCTAAATTCTTTTATGTATGATTGGTTTATCTTTGCAAGTCTCTTCGAATTATCAGTTTGGTTTGGCCTACTAGATTGATATTTCTTGCAATGGGAGAAGTGCTTAGCTTTGGGTTCAATCTTGCGGTGCTCGATCCCAGTGACAGAAAGGGAAACGACACATATTGTATTGTTGCCATCAAGGATAAAAATATGGGGTTTATATCATATTGCATGAGTTTATCCCTTTACATTATGTCATCTTACTTAAAGCATCACTCTGTTCTTATGAACTTAATACTCTAGATGCATGCTGGATAGCGGTCGATGTGTGGAGTAATAGTAGTAGATGCAGAATCGTTTCGGTCTACTTGTTGCGGACGTGATGCCTATATACATGATCATGCCTAGATATTCTCATAATTATTCGTTTTTCTATCAATTGCTCGATAGTAATTTGTTTACCCACCGTAATACTTATGCTCTTGAGAGAAGCCACTAGTGAAACCTATGCCCCTCGGGTCTATCTTCCATCATATTAATCTTCCAACACTTAGCTATTTCTATTGCCGTTTATTTTACTTTGCATCTTTATTTCTCTTTATCATAAAAATGCCAAAAAATTATCTTATCGTATCTATCAGATCTCACTCTCGTAAGTGACCGTGAAGGGATTGACAATCCTTTATCGCGTTGGTTGTGAGGTTCTTAGTTGTTTGTGTAGGTGCGTGGGACTCGAGCGTGATCTCCTACTGGATTGATACCTTGGTTTTCAAAAACTGAGGGAAATACTTACGCTACTTTATTGCATCACCCTTTTCTCTTTAAGAGAAAACCAACGCAGTGCTCAAGAGGTAGCACGTTGCGGTGGTGGTGGCGTCTCTCCTTGGTTGTGTGGGCAGCAAGGAGCTCGACAGCGAGGAGCCTGGCGGTGGCGGTGCTTCGGCAATGACATCTCCCAGATCGTGGTGGAGGCATGTTTTGGTGGCGGCGGACTTGGACCATGGTACCTCCAGGTGGTGCGAGAGAGTCTTCGGGCGAAAGCTTTGCGCTCTGGCGCCAACGACGGCGATGCCTGTGGGTGTCGTGTCCCTCTTGGGGGCGTTGTTGCGGTCTCTCTCTCCATGTCAAGGCTCTAGGTGAGAACCCCTGATTGTATCTTCGGTCTTGACGGCGGCGGCGTGTTGTGTCGTCACCCTCTTAAGGGCGTCGTCATGGAGCTTAGGTGCCCTATGGTTGCATTTCTTCGTCATCGGCGGGCGAGCTTGGATCCTATCTCGACGTTCCTTCGGCTCTGCTTGGAGTGGTCTCGATGACTCCCTATCTTTTACACATGACGTCAAGGGCATCACTCTCGGTCCTGGTTGTATGCAGGCAGGATTGGTGCTCCACGGCCCGGAGCGAGAGGGCGGGGGGTCCTCTCCGGCGACAACTTGGTGTGTGTGTTGCATCGACGTCTGGTGGTTTCTCATGGAGGCGCAGTCTTTCTTCTAGTCAGTAGTCTCGGGTCTGTCGTGATGGAGTGTGGGCACTCCTGTAATCTTGTTTTTAATCTTTGATCTGCTTTGTAAGGGGCCTCCCACATCACTTTGTATCGGTTGGGGCTTGTTGCTTTATTTATAAAGTGGGGCGAAAGCCTTTTTAGTAAAAATGTCCAAAACATAGATTCCACAAGTGTGTACTCGCTCCGTTCCTAAATGTTTGTCTTTCTACAGATTTCAACAAGTGGCTATATACGTAACAAAATGAGTGAATTTACACTCTAAAATATGTCTATATACATCCGTATGTAGTACTCCCTCCGTCTGGAAATACTTGTCCTCAAAATGATTGTATCTAGACTTATTTTAGTTATAGATACATCTATTTTATCTATTTTTAAGACAAGTATTTCCGAATGAAGGAAGTAGTTCATTAGAAATTAAAAAAACAAATATTTAGGACTTTGCAAGTTGCGCCCATTTGATTAGGAAACTGATATATGTGCCGATTATTTACTCGGATCGATGCACCAACTGTCTTTAAAAATATGTACTATGTATAATTTGACCGAAAACCGTTCGGCGAGTGGCCGGAGTAGTGGACTGGCAAGCAAGTGTCACTCTTCTGCAGCTGCAGCTAACCGAGCCGACTTCCCTACTTAACTGCACGTTCTTACGAAGGCACCTATAATTAATTAAGCACATACTTAAAACAACGTCTCTGCCTCTTATCGCTATATAATACTCCCTTCATTTCGAATTATTTATCGCAGGTATGAATGTATCTAAATGTATTTTAATTCTAGATACATCCATATTTCTACGATGAATAATTTGAAACGAAGAAAATAGCTACGTAATCACGTACTACTAGCTGGCCAGCGTTCGTGCATTGCATCAGCGGAGGAACCCCGTTTGCTTTTTTAAGATGGGCATCAGAGTAAATTCCTCTGTGCAAAACAGAATGTAGAGAAGTCCACTTCCTGATCCAAAAATTATCGGTTGACTAGCTCATTTTTTGAACTTTTGATGAAGGCAGACTCTTTGCATTCCCTCCATAAGCTACCAGTATATCCTGGATGGTTTGCCCCTCGTCGGTTTTGAAAACGAAAAGTCCATTTCTGAAAATTCCAAAAAAATACTGGAAATTGGATGATGAGATGAGATGCCGTTGCACATACAGATGTAGCCGCCATGGTCGCCTGGTCGGCCAAACCGAAGTTAATATCAGAGGTCGGATCGACTTAATTGTTCAGTTGCAATAGAGTGTATTCTAGTAGTCGCGGATGCGCTGTTGCAATATGCGGGTGACATCTACCAAGAGCCCTTGTAACAACTCGACATATTGGCAACAGAATGATCCAATCTGAACAATTGTTACTCCTAGATGTGCTCTAGTTATTACACATCTAAGTGAGTGAATCAATCATAAAGAGAAAAAGGAAAAAGAGAGAAAAAAATATTCACACGAATCTCAATGTAAGATCAATGGCAGACGACTTAGATGTGCAATACTTATGACACATCTAAATGTGCTTTAGCAAAACTGCTAATAATACTATTTTCATTTGAGAAGTGTCATATCACTTTGTCATCGATTGCAAACGATTTAGCAAACATATGAAATGGTCCTCACATGTCGCAATAAGTGACGTGCACCCACGTAAAGAAGCAAAGTTGGACGGTTCGTGGCATGGACGGTTTGCCACTCAAACAGGTCCGATAGTGAGTAGATCCGTTTTGTGTCTTCGACCGCTACTTCTACAACAAAAACAACAAAGCCAGGGGCAAGGGAGGCCGTGGATGAACTGTCTCCCTCATTATATCATTTGTAGCTAACCGAACATTGTCAATTTTTTATAGTTTGATGACATGCGTGTGTTCAACTACGTATGCAAGTTTAGTGTTTCACAAACAAGTATGGATTTGAGGATTTAGTACAAGAGACACAGTTATGAACGCGAATTTTTTCGCCGACCTACAAGGGTGTAGATTTGGCCAGACCGGTTGTATATGCTAGGGGCGGCAGGAAAGAACTACCATGAACTTGTGCGTTGAACTAATCAACTCGCATGGCTTCTCCGGGCAACTTCATTAGGGTTTTAGGGTTAGCCCGCAAGTTTTTTTTTTCTTTTCAGACAAAGGTTAGCCCGCAAGTTGTGCCACTTGACCAGGAAAAATGTGGATTACTGTTATCGATGCAGCAACTAGATAGAAAGATTGGATAGTTTGACCAGAGGCTGATCGATGAATGGCTGGGACAGTGGGCTGACAAGTGACAATACAATAGCTAACAACTGGCATGCTTTATATACTCACTCTCGACGCACGCAGGCATGCATGAGATAAGCCTATAGTATGTTGATCATCACCGGTTGGGCTGTACGTCCGACAAAACCGCCTTTGAAACCCGTGCAAAAGCGCAGTTGGTTATTCATAGTTCGTCAAGTACTATTTCCATCCTGATTTATTAGTTTTTTTTGTAATTTGCGTTAAATTTTGATTAAAGATTTAACTGATAAAATGTTAATGCATGTTAATAAAAATTATATCATTAGATTCGTATTTGAACATAGTTTTCGATCATATATTTTTTAGTGACATGCATGAGCATTTTATTAGTTAAATTTATGATCAAAATTTAGCACGGATTACATTGGGGACCAATAACTAAGACGGAGGTAGTATATGCCACCAGCTCAGCAACTTGTTTTTAATACCCCACGGGGGCTCGGAAAGCATCTGAACTCTTAGTTAACTCGACTGATGTCACTATTCGACTAGGCATCTTCGTCCATTGCATCTTCACATTCTACTTCCAGCGACCAGGCAGTCAGGCAACACTCATTAACATCATCCACTGCACCTAACCAGGATGTAGGCACGTGTATATTGTACTCTTTCTATTCGAAAATACTTGTCATCAAAATGAATAAAAAAAGATATATCTAGACGTATTTTAGTTCTACATATATCCCTTTTTAGTCATTTTAATAACAAGTATTTTTGGACGAAGGGAGTAGTAGTATTACTCGGACTGTTTTGGCCGAGATGGAAATTAACAAGGATTAGTTTGCTAAGCCGCCCGTGCACCATGGCCAAGCATAACGATGGAGATTGGAGCAAAGGTTGTTAAACTTTTGTGGAAAATGTGAACCCGGGTAAACTTTAAGGAACATATATTGATAAATTGATCTGAATTCCAAAGTCTGGGAGAGTCTCTCTCTATGAAAGTTGATACATCTCAAGCTTGGGCATTAGAAGATTATGAATCTTGTTGGCTTATCAAATATCTTGACTAATCAGGCGGTATTAACTAGAAATTTAGAACCAATTCCTCACCGGGACAACGGCATTATGCTGCGTTATGGCTATCTAGGTTATAATGTGGTCTTTCTTTTCCTTTTCCTTTTCTCGTTTGAAAAATGTTTGAAACATTATATTTTTAAAATGGCCGTAAATTTGTAAAATATTCATGAAATTTATAGGTTGTTCACAATTTTTTAAACGTGCACATAATTTACAAAATGTTCGCACAAATTGATCATCTATTCATATTTCTAGATTGTTCAGGTTTTCCAAAATAAATCTCAAAATTTGAATACTTTACTAAATAAATAAAAACCGGACTAAAACCATAATTGAAAACAGCTACCCAAAACCAGTAGCGCGAGTGATATAACTGGGCCTACCTATATAGTGGACGCTCTGTGTGTTATGCCGTCATTGCTCCAAGCGTTATTAGGACAGCCTCCACGCAATGACGCAAGTCGCCTCAATGGCGACTATTTATGTGTAAAACATGTAGCTTTAGTTATTTATTACTCCCTCCACCAAATTATTTGTCACATAAGGGAATGTATCTAGACACATTTTAGTTCTAGATACATCTACTCCTATCCATTTCTACGACAAGTAATTTACGACGAAGGGAGTATTTAGCAGAATTAAGATTTTTCCAAAGAAATTTGAAGAGTAAAACGTTCACATATTTAAAAAAATCATGTATATAACAGTGTTAAATATTTAGAAAGTAAAGTTCACATTTTTTTTAAAATCATATACTCCCTCCGACCCGAATTACTTGTTTTAGATTTATCTTGATATGGATGTATCCAGACATGCTTTATTGTTAGGTAAACCATATATACACAAATCTAAGACAATTAATTTGCAGGGAGGTAATATTAAAAAGTTCATGCAAGGGCCAAAAAGAAGTCCATGCACTAAAAAAATATTCATCTTATTTTAAATTCTAAAAAATGTAAGTCTACTAAAAAACTTCTGTGTATTAAAAAATGTACATATGTTATGAGAAAACGAAAATTGAAATAACAGAAAGATGAAAATGAAAATGAAAAAAACAGAAAAAAGTAAAAATCAAAAAACAAAAGAAAGAAAAAAACCGGCAGCCGAAGCACTACGTAAAAGGACCGGCCCATCACCAGGCTTGGCGTCTAATTGGATGGATTTGCCTTAGCGCTCACCTAGGATTCCCGCGGAGCCGCGCCACCTCTGTGACCTCGCTGCCGCCATTGCCCTCCTTCCCTCGTTTTCATTGCTATATCGCCTACTGTGGAGGCGTGGAGTGCTGATTCCGGGCGGATCCGCCCTCGCCCGTGAGGCCGTGACGCCTGAAGCCATCCCGCGACCCCCCACCACGCCCGACCTCTGCCGTCCCGGTCGTGTGCTCGTCGACGAGCCGTCCCCTCCGCTTGCAGCAATGCGCGCTGAGGCGACCATAACGGCCTCACGCTCCAGGTTTCCCTCCTCCAGGATGGTACGACCTGTATCCTCCCAGGACGCACGGTTTTTGTGGCGACTGCTTGCTCTACTGAAATGCCTGCGCGGGCTGGGTGCACTGCAGGTGTTCGACAGATTGTTCAAACGGAACAGCATGTTCGGCCGGCATGCCACAAATTTCCTCCGTGGGTCTGTGTCGATGACAATCGGATGGAATCCTGTGGGGTTGGGTGTCAGTCATGGATAACTGATGGCTGCACTCGTGTTCAGTGCGATGCCTGACAGATATCTACTCGCGTTTCAGGTATGTTTGGTGTTAGTGGTTATTGTTTGTATTGCCTTGTTATATTCCCCCATCTTCACATTGCTTGAAAATGTGCATTCTGGGTGTGCTGTGTAGAAGCTAAGCATATTTAAATATTTGTGAAATGACAGAAGGTACAATAAAACTAAAACTGGCTGTGTTCAGCAGTTCTTATGACTTGATGCAATTTTTGAAGATCGGACAGAGGTTAAGAACTAATCATGATAGGTGGCGGGTTAGCCTTTAGATTTCTCATCATGATCGATTACGCCATCATTATTGGCTCATCACATCACATATGATTCATATGAAGGCTACAAGCCTAACTGCGAGTGAACAGGACTAAATTAAGGTGAGATCAATTAAAGGAACAGTAGGATGATTAAACTAGGTCTCACTTTATATCTCTGGTAAGATTACGACAGAATTGGACAAATATAATATGTTTTCAAATTATAGAGTGCCGAGTCACTACAAGTTGCCTTCTGTGATTCTAGTTCATCAGGCCCGTTCAACTGGGTGCCAGATTTTAATTTCCTTCTTCAAGGATCCTTTATTTAAACATTTGGGCAAATTTTCCTTACCACTGGATTAGGTGAAGTCCTCTGAATTCACTATATGACTTTTGATTGAGTGCTTATGTTGGCCAACTAAGAGATGAACTTCATTTTCTGCCAAGCATTAGGGGACAGGAGGGTCATGCTGAATTAAATTGAACAAAAAACAATTACATCAAATGGAATTAAAGGGACAAGAGGGCCGAGAGTGGACGATCTGCACACGGGGGCATATGCACCCGTTTTTCAAAAATGTACTTTTTACGTGTTTTGTAATGTTCAAAAATTCTAAAAAAAATTATGCATACATGTTGGCAAAGATACGTCCACGGCACAAAATTTTGTGTAAAAAAGTATTTTTGTTTTGTCTTTGTAAAAAAGACAAATTTTACTGCTTCTAAATAGCGTTTCACGGCACATAATTTTGTCTTTTTTGCAGAGGCTACAAAAAAAGTTGTTTTTCTGTGAAACTTTCTGCACACACATGGAATATGGAGATGTTCGTGTGCACCCTTTTTCAGAATTTTTTGACATTGCAAAATGTGTTTTCCAAAGTGGGTTCATATGTACCCGGGTTTATCCATGCACTTCTCCAAGAGGGCCACGCTGAATTAAACTGAACAAAGAACAATAGTTTATTTACACCAAATGAAACAGATAAAGTGAAGTAAGTAATGCTGCCATTGTGACAGAAGGCCATAAAGATACCAGTATTGCCAGTGGTGGACCTAGGATTTGAGGTTTGCCGGGGTGAACTTTTACTGTACCCCATGGTGCTGCACTGAAGGATAGATAGGGAGGGGGGATGGGGGTGCTCCTCCACGAGAGGCCCAGGGCGGCCTCCCCTACTCGCACCTAGATCGTGTTTGGCAATACTAGGGAAAGCGAATGGAAGTTTAGGCTTGAAAAGTTGTTGGGGGTTAGGCTTGGGAAGTTGATTTTTAGTTTCAAACCCATGTTCGGTGTGTGGTGGGAATTAGTAGTGGGAATATGAGATGAAGTTATTTTCTCATCTCTATCCCTTGTGAATTACCGGGGGGGGGGGGGGGGGACCAGAGAAGAGACACATGGGAATTGGGCTCCTTAATTCCCTTACCCCCTGCCCCCCACACACAAACAATGGATTATATGCCTCATACCCCTCAAACTCCCATTCCTACAACTAATTCCTTCGCTTCTCCGACCCGGCCACCTGTGCGCGCGTGGCCATGTCCCCCGTCCGCGGCCCCAACTTCCGCCTGCTCTTCCAGCCTTGGAGCCGCCTCGCCGGCGTGGAGCCGCTAAGCATGCGCATTCTCGTGGATATTGAAATCTACGGCATCCCGAAGGATGGCTGGGATATCTCGTCAGCCGTTCAACTCCTCTCTCCTTTCTGCATGGTTGAGTACCTTGCTCCCGAAACCGCGGACGTCAGCAACCTTTTCGTTTTCAAGCTCGAAGCTTGGACTACGAACCCTGACGGGATCCCCCGCACCTCTGAACTGTTGCTCGAGGAGCCAGATGCGTTCGCCAGAGCCGACCCTGACCGCATTGAGCACTAAGCGCTTCCAGTCATGCGCTTCCCGGTGTCCATCCACGTTCGCCGTTCTGTCGATTACCGCTTTCCTTCGCCGCCGCCCCCACCGCCTCCTGGCGGCGATGCCGACGCCTTCGACCGCAATCCCCTCCTTGCCCTGATGCTTGGTCACGCCGCCACGATTTTCTGCGTTCCTCCAGAAGCAGGCATGCTCGCCCCCCCGGCCGTGGCTTCTCCGGCCATCGCCACCACGCAGTCCCCCCTGCACCGGGAGTGGCGTGGGGTATTGGGCCCCTGCCCAGCCACTGGCGGGGTGCCACGTCGTGCACCGGTCCACACTAAGCTCGTGCCATCCTCGGTGGGCCCGCTTGCCGGACTGCAGCCCAGCGTCACGCCTGTGGAGCTGCCGGCCACCACCCCCCAATCCTGCCGCTGACCAGGGTCCCCGACATTCAAAATTCTCCTTTGACCATGCCACCGGCTGCTTGCGACCCTTCCTCGGGCCCGCCCAACGCTCCCCTTGCACCGGATCCACTGATCGTTCTGGAGACTGCCCAGGCTCCTAACGGTCCCCTGCCTGCGGCCAATCCGTGTGGCTCTGCCCCACCTCCGGTTCTGACGATGCAACGACCCTCCCCCACTTCCTCTGGCCCCGAGTCCCCTTTTCTGGATCCCGAGGACGCCCAGGCGGCCCCGCCCGCCTCTGTCGCCCCACTATAGGAGACCAACCAACCGTTCATTGGCCAGACCTCCACAGCTGTCGCCTGCCCACCTTTCGGGCCCGCTGCAGATTCCCCGATCCTGGATAGCCAACCAGCAAACTCGGAACCCACCAACACATGTGACCCCTCCACGCCTGTGCCCATTCTGGCAACCCCGCGTGGCGAGAACCCGGCTGCGCCCATGCAACTACCGCCATGCACGTCGAATGGAACCGCTTCCTGTGCTGTTCCTCCCCACGTCCTTGGCTACATCCAAGCTTTGCAAGTTGAGACAACACCCATCCTGGACACCCCGGCTCCAAGGTGCAGGTGCGGCGGCATCTCGCCCAACTTCACCCCTCGGCGCAGCGACCGTATTGCGAGGCAGGACGGAGGCTTTGACCCCGAGACTAAGGCTAAACGGGTTCTCCTTCACAAGCTGGGACTGCTTAAAGACAACGAGCCGCTCTCCGCCGACATCCTCGCCAAGTACTCCAAACTATTCGATCGCCCACTCGCCATGGACGCCGTGCTCGCCTTCACGGACTTCTTTGGCTGGAACGTGCCGCACGACCTGATCGTGAGCTGTGCCTCGGGCTAGCCTCTCCTCACCGCGGCCTAGTCCTAGTCCTGCCAACTCCTCCTCCCGCGCTCCTGTGACGCCCCCGATTCAATCGTACACTAATCATACACGCAAATGTGTACGATCAAGATCAGGGACTCACGGGAAGATATCACAACACAACTCTACAAATAAAATAAGTCATACAAGCATCATATTACAAGCCAGGGGCCTCGAGGGCTCGAATACAAGCGCTCGATCATAGACGAGTCAGCGGAAGCAACAATATCTGAGTACAGACATAAGTTAAACAAGTTTGCCTTAAGAAGGCTAGCACAAACTGGGATACAGATCGAAAGAGGCGCAGGCCTCCTGCCTGGGATCCTCCTAAACTATTCCTGGTCGTCGTCAGCGGGCTGCACGTAGTAGTAGGCACCTCCCGAGTAGTAGTAGTCGTCGTCGATGGTGGCGTCTGGCTCCTGGGCTCCAACGTCTGTTCGCAGCAATCGGGTATAGAAAGGGGGAAAGAGGGAGCAAAGCAACCGTGAGTACTCATCCAAAGTACTCGCAAGCAAGGAGCTACACTACATATGTATGCATTGGTATCAAATGGAATAAGGGTATCATATGTGGACTGAACTGCAGAATGCCGGAGTAAGAGGGGGATAGCTAGTCCTATTGTAGACTACGCTTCTGGCAGCCTCCGTCTTGCAGCATGTAGTAGAGAGTAGACTGAAGTCCTCCAAGTAGCATCGCATAACATAATCCTACCCGGCGATCCTCTCCTCGTCGCCCTATTAGAGAGCGATCACCGGTTGTATCTGGCACTTGAAAGGGTGTGTTTTATTAAGTATCCGGTTCTAGTTGTTATAAGGTCAAGGTACAACTCCAAGTCGTCCTGTTACCGAAGATCACGGCTATTCGAATAGATTAACTTCCCTGCAGGGGTGCACCACATAACCCAACACGCTCGATCCCATTTGGCCGGACATACTTTCCTGGGTCATGCCCGGCCTCGGAAGATCAACACGTCGTAGCCCTACCTAGGCACAACAGAGAGGTCAGCACGCCGGTCTAAATCCTATGGCGCAGGGGTCTGGGCCCATCGCCCATTGCACACCTGCACGTTGCGAGGGCGGCCGGAAGCAGAACTAGCACCCTTAATACAAGAGCAGGCTTACGTTCCAATCCGGCGCGCGCCGCTCAGTCGCTGACGTCACAAAGGCTTCGGCTGATACCACGACGTCGAGTGCCCATAACTGTCCCCGCGTAGATGGTTAGTGCGTATAGGCCAGTGGCCAGACTTAGATCAAATACCAAGATCTCGTTAAACGTGTTATCTTGAAATAACCGCGAACGCCGACCAGGACCAGGCCCACCTCTCTCCTAGGTGGTCTCAACCTGCCCTGTTGCTTCGCCACAAAGATCCACTCGCGGGTACTCCTACGAGCCGACCCGTCTTTTAGTCATCACATGTATCATGTATAAGGTATATAGTATATACCCGTGATCACCTCCCGAGTGATTACGGCCCGATAGTATAGCATGGCAGACGGACAAGAATGTAGGGCCACTGATGATAAACTAGCATCCTATACTAAGCATTAGGATTGCAGGTAAAGGTAACAACAGTAGTAGCAAGGACAGGCTATGCATCAGGATAGGATTAACAGAAGGCAGTAACATGCTACACTACTCTAATGCAAGCAGTATAGAGGAGAGTAGGCGATATCTGGTGATCGGGGGGGGGGGCTTGCCTGGTTGCTCTAGCAAGGGAGAGGGGTTGTCAACACCGTAGTCGTACTGGGTAGCAGCGGCATCGGTCTCAGTGTCTAGCGAGAGAAGAAGGGGGAAGAACCAATAAATATTGAGCAAACAGATGCATCGAAATGCATGACATGACAAGTAGCGGTGCTAGGGGTGCCCTATTACGGTAAGAGGTGGTACCGGTGAAGGGGGAAAACATTCGGGAAATTATCCCCGGCGTTTCGCGTTTTCAGACAGATGAACCGAAGGGGGAAAGTTGCGTGTTCGCCATGCTAGGGATGCGTGGCGGACGAACGGGCTGCGTATCCGGGTTCGTCTCGTCGTTCTGAGCAACTTTCATGTACAAAGTATTTTCATCTGACTTACGGATTATTTTATATGATTTTTCAAAGTTTTAATGATATTCTGAAATTATTATTAATTGGAAATTAATTGAATAAATGCTATGTGCACCCAGCACAGGGTACACAGAATTCTGTGTACCCAGGGAATGACAAGTGGTCCAAGGGGGACCCAGTTGACCAGTCAAGGTTTGACTGGTCAACAGGGGGTAGGGGCCCCTGTCATTGACTGACTAGTAAACTAACAATTTTAGTTAGACTAATTAAGCAGTTAACAGGTTAATTAACATGATTAATTAGGTTAATTAATTCATTTGGTTATTTAATTAACTAACTATTTTAATTATTATATCTTTTCATTTATTTATTTTTCGTTTTCGGGTGGACCCCGCGTGTCATTGGCCAGGGGCCTAAGCGGGCGCCTGGAGCGTAACCCGAACGGGCGACGGGCGTGTGGCGCCAGGCGCCATGGGGCGGACCTGGGCACGCTGGCAACGGCCGCCGGGGCGCGGCGGGGTGCCGGGGTTGGCCGCCGGCGCGACGGTGGCCTACGGGGCCAGAGGCGAAGGCGGGGCACGGGAGGAGCAGAGGCGGCGCGGTTCAGGTGACGGCGCGAGCAAGCCGATGAAGAAGCAGGGGAGGCGCGCGCCGGGGCGAGCAGCGGCGCGGGAGCAGCGCAGGCGCGGCCCGGCGCGGTTGGCGAGGGAGACTGCAGCCAGGGCGAGGCGGGCGTGGCCAACGCTGGCGGCAACGGCAGCGAGGCGCGCGCGGCTGGGCACGCAGCGGTGGGCGGGGCGATGTGGAGTGGTGCAGGCGCGCGCGGGCGCGTGCCTGCGTGAGCGGCGGACGAGGCCATGGCCGATGCGGCGACGGCGAAAACGGCAAGGGCGGACGCTCGCGGAGGACGGGGGCCGGTTGGTGGGCACAACGCGCGGGTGTGAGGGGAGAGGGCGCGGCCACGGCAGAGATAGGAGGGAGGGGGGCTCATAAAGGAGGAGTAGGGCACGGGCAGTGGGCGTGGGGAGAAGGACGGGGACGACGACGTCATTGGAGATGACAGCGGCGATGGCGTCCGGTGAGGAGGCGTGGTCGAGGCAGCGTGAGGAGGAGATGAGGAGGCCACGAATCCGGCGACGAAGCTTGGCAGCGGGCAGCGGAATCCACGGGCGGCAATGGCGACTTCGGCGGGGCGCAGTCGGGGTTGAGCCCCGATCCAGATCGGGGGCGAGAGGGATGAGAGAGTGGGGTGGGGATCATACGGGAGGGGAGTGGGTGCACTTGGGGGTTAGGGTTTCGGGTTAGTGGGGGATATGGGCGCGGCTGGTGGGCCGGCTTGGCGGCCTGCTGGGCCGTGGTCCAGTGCGAGAGTGTTTTGCTTTTTTTTGTTTGTTTTTCTATTACTTTCTATTTAACTTTCTGTTTTTATTTTAGTTTTACTTTATTTTTAGTTTTATAAAGTATACCACTAGCCCCTAAATTAGTATTTATAAATACTCTACTGTCACATTAATTTCTCATACCTAATAAAATAGTTTAATGTTTTAATATTTAAAAATGCATTCAATTATTTGTTTGACCACTGTTTTATTTAGTTTAGTGCTTTTAATTATTTTATAAAAATGTGATTCTCCACTACTATTACTTATGAGCTATTTGTCACATCCAGGACATTTTAGTTTTAAATATTTGAAAACTTTTATTGTTTGACTTGATTTTGATTTTGAATTCGAACGAGATTTGAATCATCGTGAAACTAACAATAGTAAACATGGTGATGTGGCATCATTAGTAGAGGGTTACTGTAGCTTAATTATCCGGGCGTCACAGCTCCCCCAACTTTTCATGGATAATTGTAATAAAATTATTTTCTGGAACGTGTGTGGCCTCAACAGCAAAGCTAAACGCACTGCCGTCTGGACTGTCATCTCCTCGGCTTTCGCCCTCATTGTATGCTTGCAAGAGACCAAATTGGTCGTGGTCACCCCCGTGCTCGTCCTCGAGACGCTAGGCAGCCAATTCTCAGACTTCTACTTCCTCCTCGCCGACGGGACTCGTGGCGGCATTCTCATCGCATGGCGTGCGGATATGATTGCTCTCGCCAACCGCACCATTGGCACCTACCATGTCTCTACTACAGTCTCCTCCCTCTCTGGCTCGAACACATGCTGGTTATCGTGCGTGTATGGGCCGCAATCCGACCCGGACAAGCTCGTTCCTGACCGAGCTGCAGGATCTTCGGGACTCCATTGCAGGGCCATGGATTATCGGTGGAGACTTCAACATGATTCCCTCTCTCGCGGATAAGAATAACGGCCACGTCCCGGTCCATGAACCGTTTTTGGCGCTTCATCTCGGATTCGGCCCTTCTAGATATCTACCTCCATGGCAGGAGATACACTTGGTCAAATGAACAAGAAAACCCTACTCTCGTGCGCAACGACCGAGTCCTCTGCACCCTGTCTTGGGAGACATCCAACCCTCATCACCTCCTCCATTGCCTGGCCTCCGCGACATCGGATCACTGCCCCCTAGTTCTCGACTGCGCACCTCGTGCCCACGGGCAACCTCGTTTCCGCTTCGAGTGATTTTGGACAAAACTTGAGGGCTTTCACCAAGTTGTCTTCGATGCCTGGAACTCCGAAGCCCCCGACCCGGACCCTTTCCGGCGCATTTATGGCAGGCTCAAAGCCACTGCTCGTGCTTTGCGGAGCTGGAGTGCTCGCATCACGGGCAACATTTCTTTGCAATTGCTTGTCTCCTGTGAGCTCATTTACTAGCTCGACGTGGCTCAGGACCACCGCCCCTCCCCGCGACTGAAGCATGGCTCCGTAGTGAGCTGAAACGCAAGTACCTCGGCCTTGCATCCCTCGACCGCTCGCTCGCGCGTGAGCGCGCTCGTTTCGCCTGGCTCAAGGAGGGTGACACTAATACGGCCTTCCTCAAGTTGCATGCCGCACATAGACACCAGAAGAACCGCATCCTGGGGTTGCATCACGAGGGCTCCTATGTCAGCATGGCCGATGTAACATCCCAAAATTCTAAATTTTGGAATGTTATAATAAATAGATAAATTTGATTGATTGTTTGATTGATTGACTGAAAGTGAGTGAATTCGAAACTTTTTGAAAGTTAAATGAGAGGGAATAAAAGGACTTTCCCAAACTTTCATATTTGCTTTCTGATCTCCATGAATTCAAATTCTTTTCAAATATAAAACCCTTGAGCGAAGATGATATGACTTCTTCCATTTAAATTAAATGAAAGGGTATTTGAAAATAATTGAATTTCATTTGGAAATATTTCAATTCATAAACTTCATGCAGCTCAATGATTTTCATGAGAGAAGATAAAATGACTTCTTCAAATTATATGAAATATGAGTTGGGAGTTTCAAAGAATTAAATTCAAAGTTCTTTTGAATTTATTTTCAATTTGGAGTTATTTGAGTTTTATTCAAATTATTTTTCTCCAAAAATAAAATATATGAAAATTAGGGTAACATGATTCCCTACAATAGAAAATTGGAGAAAAATTAATTTATTAGAATTTGTGTGTATTTTATTTAATACTGGAAAAATGTTCATGTCGTAGAAAATCTTTTTCTGAAAATTTTGATATATAATATGCCTATATAAAGTTTTATTTTATTTTTCGTTTTTTCAGTTTATCGCATTATGTAAAAAAAAAGAAAAAAAAACTGCACCGCGCGGCTGGCCGAAAAAAAAGCCGCAGCGTGCGCGCGGCCGAAGGCCTTTAGGCCCATCGCCTCTTTTCTTCTCTATTTCGTATATTTTCGTCTACGTTTAGTCCCACATTGCCTAGCCTTTGACCTCTAAGCCTCTTTTCCACCAATAAATATAGACCCATAGAGCCTCCAAAAATCATCCGATTCGGGTTAAATCAATATTTTGGTTTGACTAGATTCATTTAAGAAAAATATATTTCTCCTCTCCGGCGCGACTTCTGGAAATTATCTCTTCTCTCCAAAGTCGTCTCTTTTCTGCCTTATAAAGGTATCTTTCTTTGTTTTTTTTCTTCTTATACCTCCGTAGTTTATTATTTTTAGACTAATATGATAAAATAATTAGATTATTAATTAGTCTACGTATTTATACATTAGACCCTAGCCCGTAGCTAATTTCTTCTTCCGTAAAACAGCTTGACCCTGATTTTTCAAATAGCCATAACTTTTTACTCGTTTGTCCAAATCCAACGAAACCAACGCCCACTTCTTCGTTATGATATCATCTATCCAGTAATCCAACTCAAACATGTTTTTGAAAATTTTAAAATTTGAATTAGATCAGATTTGAATTCAAACTTCTTTTGATCATATCTTTTTATCCGTAACTCCGTTTGAGTTGATTCTTTTTGCAAATCGAAGCTCTTGACCTAAATTTTCTGATAAGGCCAAATTCACATAATTTTGGTACTATTAGAAATTGTTTTATGTTGCAAGAGCTATTTGCTTGGTTTTGATGTTTTCCGAATCGACTTCTTCGATCTTTCTGATCTTCTGAGTGATTGCTTATGTGTGGTTTCTATTGCTTGCTTACGATAGATTGCCCGGAGTGTGACGAGTAGAGCTATCAAGATTTTTGAGTGCGAATCATCTTCATCAACATTGCAGGCAAGTTCACACTTTGATCATACCTTTTCTACAACCCAGTTTTTCTTACATTAGATCAATCCTCACACATTGCATGATTATGATCTAATTAAATTGTGGGATGGGAAGTAGATGAGGTAGTACCTATTACCTGTTTATTATCAAACCCTTGGGAGTTACTATTACGTTATGCTTACATTGCCATGCTATGCTCGTAGACGTGGACTGGGTTTTGAGAGTATTCATGACAGATGTGAGATTGTTAATTAATGGTTTACTTAAGGTGGCAACTTAAACACACATCTGGGTGGATTGAGGCACCTGGTTATTCTCGGATTGCCTGTCTAGGCACCGGGGTAGACCAGGATTGCCTGTTTTTTTGGACCGCCACCCAGGCTCAAAGGGATCATGAGACTATTCATACTAGAAACTTCCGTGTGCAGCCACAAGCCATTATGGGCTCTGGCATAGTTGATTAAGTCGTGCGAACTCTTACAGGGTAGACTAGCAGATGTAGGGGAAAGTAGGTGTACCGGTTTATCCAACGTAAGGTGCTAGCGCTTCTGAAAGACTGTGTCTCGGTCATCCGTTTCTCAAACATCATGCAGTGCGAGAAATCCAACGGAGGCGATCGAGTCTTGTGGGGAAAAGTGCGCAAACCTCTGCAGAGTGTATAAACTAATCATGATTAGCCGTGTCCCCGGTTATGGACGTCTTGAGTATCTAGTTCTTGGATTATCCTGTTGATCTCATCATGTTACTTCTAAATGAATATTGTTGGGTTTTTAATGATGTTACTTAATTGGAATTGAGAATGCTGTCAACCATTCTCAATGTTTAACAGCCACCATGTTAGTTAAATAAATTTATTCCTTTGCAGTAGGGAAAAATTGGCTTTTCGCAAAAAAAAAACTTATAACCATAGAGCTTTTCCACCAGCCATATATGCATGTAGTGATAGCCATTGTTCATCATTTTCTCTATGGTGTGAATCTGCCAGTACATTCAATGTACTGACCCGTTTCGGGCTGCAACGTCTCATGTTGCAGGTTTCTTACGACGAGTAAGAGATACGTTAGGGTTACGATTTCTACACTCAACTTTGCCGTTGGTGTTGATGGGAATCCACAACCTTGTTGCTTCCGCTACATGGATTGAGGTAATAGTATTTATGTTACTTTATACATGTGATTTATCTCTGTTATAAATCCTTCGAGTACTGTGTGTGTCAGCATACCGATCCAGGGATGACACTTAAGCACAGAGACTTGACCGTCTGAGGTCGGGTCGCTACAAGATGGTATCAGAGCACATGTTAACTGTAGGACGTGACCCTAGAAACTGGCAAGCCCATAGCAAAGATTTTTCTCTATAACTTTCCCTTTCAAAAAGATCTTTTACCTCTCTTCTCTTCTGAGCTTATTCAAAAATTCCCTTTAGTGAGACCATACCCCTTTCCCTTTTTGACCATACGAAGATTCGACTGATGAGACCACTCTAAGAAGTACAAGATATCAGACAACTAAGACCACTTCAGAATGAAGAGTATTTTCCGTGCATCTGAATAATGGAATCTACAACGGTTGAAGACCGAAGACAAGTAGAATTTGAAGGTTCTGAAGAATTCCCAGATTTGTATGACCTAGGAAGGCTACCCTTATGGAACTTGGCACACTATGGCAGTTGTCAAATACCCGAGATCAAGGTGTATCGGAGAAAGACCGGAGCATGTAGAGTGAAGAACTCAAGGATTTGTCGAGAAAACCCTAAGGCAGGAGATATCAACTATGGAATGATAGCTCATGGAAATGACAAGAGCAGAAACACAGCTATCCATGAAGTTATCTCCCGCTTATGCTATTGTCACCGTGTTGAGTTAAGCATGCATATGCATGGAAGGATTGGATGATAGAAGGCTGATGGAGCACCTATTAGTAAGATGAAGTTTTAACCTTAGCCGGTGTATCACCAGGATCTGGAGTAGTACATCAAGAAGTTTAAGGTGGAGCTCCATGAAAGCATATTAGACAAGGAAGCATTTCGTGAAGAACTCAGGAACCACAAGCTGAAAGTAGCCAAGCTGGAGGAGCTACAACCTCGAGATACAGGAGATTCGTCAGGAACTGAAAGACAGTATGACCATGGTTCATGTGAAGGATGTTGAAACCAGAAGTTTGGAACGCAACTCCGGAATATTAAAGGACGTCACAGAGTTGATCTGGCAAAAGAACTTGAGAACGACAAGCATGATCGGAAAAAGCCATTGGAGGCATGAACAAGGCTTGAAGAGTTTGGAGACGTTGAAGATTTATTGACCGTTAGAAGACCAAACCCCTGTTATATACCTACGTTAGATGCGACGTTTGTGAGCTGTCATTTGTTTGATGTTTTTCCTGACAGCCACAAATAAAAATCTGTCTTTTTCAAAACTTTTGTTTGTATTGTGTGTATCCCTCTCTATCTCTCTTATCTCACCCCAAACCCATGGACCCAATAGAGGATGAATAAAGATGAGCTCGTATTTTTCTAGACCGATGAGTCAGTTGGAGACAGACCGATGGATTCAGAACATGGAGGATCACATGAAGAATAACCCTATAGTCGGAAAGGATACGACCCAGCATGCTCTTCAGTGCTTTGAAAGAGGTGCTGCTACTTGGTGGAGGATATACCAAACCATGAATGGATGGCAATGAGTAACCACTTGGAGAGAATTAAAGTTGACTCTGCAAAGATCTCACCTTGTGTCCCAGAAGTTGAAGTCTTATGGAAAGGATATAAGGAAACCTTGTGCATGCAAGATTTGTGGAGAAATCGGACACACCCATAAAGAACACAAGGATGAATGCCCTAATTGTGAAGGAAGTCACCCAGTTGAAGAATGCCCAATTAGGCAGATTACTTGTTTCTTGTGTGAAGGGACTACCCACTATCCTGCTCAGTGTCACATTTACCCCGTGGTACAACGAACCATCCAGCAAAAGAAAGAAGTAATGAATGGAGCTCTCATGGAAATTTTAGAAGAAGTTGTGATGAAGGAAGAGATGGAGGACACACCTAAAGAAGACCCGAGTAAACCCTGCACTACGTCTTGCTATTCATGTGGAGAAGGACACATCTCCCAAAATTGTTTGAATGGGGATCTAGTAGAATTCCCGACGGAGGAAGTAGAATATGACCCACATGAAATAGAAGCCATGATTGGCATGGAAAGGTCCAGGAAGAGAAGCAGATTGGATTCCAGGAAGGACCTGAGTCATATCACCTGTTACAGGTGCAAGGAGTCAGGGCACTACCTCAACAATTGCCCAAAAAGGAAACCTCGATACTTGTCAGAAGTAATACGTTTTAGTTGTAATAGAGCAGGGTGCATTGCCAGAGAATGCCCCAAGGAGAAGGAAACTTGTGCTAGATACTTGAGTTCGCAATAAAAGAAATGGAGTAGTAGAAGTGAGAACATTTTCTTTTATATTGAGGTGTTGAGTTGAGACATGTAATGGAAAAGCGAGAGATTGTAATCACTTGAGAATGAATAAAGTTAGCATCGTTGGTACTGATATGGATTTTATGAGTTGTTACTCTATGAAGAAGGATTTTGACCATTTTTGAGGATAAGAGAAATATGGTCTATGGAAGATCTGTGCATTTTAAGGGTGGTAGTACCCTGTAAGAACCCTTGACCCCTGGAAAAGATAAGGATACTCCACTGAGTGGATTTCGGACAAAATGAATACGAGTTTTGTCTCGGTATGTGTGATACCCCAAGAGTATGTGGGATGAAGTTGGAGACGTCAGTTGTTTGGACCAAATGTGATCAAAGAGTCAGAAGAGAATGTTAAGTTGATTCAAGATAGACTGAAGGTAGCTCAGTCCAGGCAGAAGAGTTATGTAGACTCAAAAACTCAAGAAGGTAGTCTATGAAATTGGAGACATAGCATGTCTTCGCGTGTCCCCTATACAAGGGGTTAAATGGATTGGAGTTAAGGGAAAATTAGCCCCGAGATTTGTAGGACCATACCGAGTTTTGGAGCGTATGGGAGAAGTGGCCAACAAGTTGGAGTCACCTGAAGGACTGTCAGGAGTTCATGATGTGTTTCACGTTTTCCAGTTGAAGAAGTGCCATGCAGAGATGGCCAATCTTCCCCTGTAAGGACGCTTGACCCTGGAAAGGATAATGATGTTCCATGAAGTGGAATATGAATTTCATAAGTATAAGTTTTTATCTCGGTATGTGGGATATCCCACGAGGATGAAGAGATAAATTACTATTGGATATAAAGGATGAAATATGGATCAATGAAAATTCCATGATGAGTCTGAGTAATCATGTCCTAGTTTTGGTGCCAATAGAAGGAAGGAAGACAATACAATTGGATGAATTTTAAGTATGCTAGGAAGCTGGAAGTTGGATGTTGGATTAGAGATCCGTTGCCCCGCTGATGAGTTCAAGGTTTGCAAGTGATGAGATGGGCCATAACCCACAGGCCCCAGGACCTGCCAAGAAGCAAGCACACTCTTGCTGAAGGAAAAAACCTGGTAGAAGTTACGATTTTATCGATAGACGGTCTTATAGGAGTAACGCAAAACCTGAGAGTTGTGAAGGAACGATAGATGTTTGTTTGGGCTTGTAGAATCAATGGATTTATCCGAACTTAGTTCGTTGACAAGAGAAATTCTTCAATGCTTGTGAGGATGACCAAGTGTTAGTATGCGAGATTCGCTAAACTGTATACATGGTAATGATTTGGGTGCGGGATGGATTGATCACCATACCGACTTACTCTTATTATTCGCCTTGCTATGTGGGATGGTAAATCTGAGTGACTTACCTATAGTAAAGAGACGACGATCAAAACCCTGTTTAAACTTAGAATGGTATAAGTATTTTCCCTTGCACACGGCAGTTGTTGCCAACCGTAGGTTATACGGTGAGGTTCAACCCAGACCCATTTCCTGCAGGAGAAACCATAAATTGTTGACCACCATGAGATATCGATTAGTTGTTTAGTACTAGCGCCAGACCCGTCAGCTAAGAAGACCCAGTCTCGGAATAACCTTACCAAGAAGAAAGGACAGAAGAATTACAGTAAAGGTTATGCCGTTACCGGAAGAGCCAGAGAAGGAATTTTCCTGAAAATCTAAGAAGACCGGCCCTGTCAAGAATAAGGATGGAGTATATGAGTTTTGATGGAATAGTAACCATGCTTCTAAAGGTGGTAGCACCCCAGACCCCGGTGATGATCAATGGATTTTGAGAAGACCCCAAACCTAACCTATTTCTTTCTAGCCTCTCCGAATCTCGAGGACGAGATTCATTTTAAGGGTGGTAGGTTTGTAACATCCCAAAATTCTAAATTTTGGAATGTTATAATAAATAGATAGATTTGATTGATTGTTTGATTGACTGACTGAAAGTGAGTGAATTCGAAACTTTTTGAAAGTTAAATGAGAGGGAATAAAAGGACTTTCGCAAACTTTCATATTTGCTTTCTGATCTCCATGAATTCAAATTCTTTTCAAATACAAAACCCTTGAGCGAAGATGATATGACTTCTTTCATTTAAATTAAATGAAAGGGTATTTGAAAATAATTGAATTTCATTTGGAAATATTTCAATTCATAAACTTCATGCAGCTCAATGATTTTCATGAGAGAAGATAAAATGACTTCTTCAAATTATATGAAATATGAGTTGGGAGTTTCAAAGAATTAAATTCAAAGTTCTTTTGAATTTATTTTCAATTTGGAGTTATTTGAGTTTTATTTAAATTATTTTTCTCCAAAAATAAAATATATGGAAATTAGGGTAACATGATTCCCTACAATAAAAAATTGAAGAAAAATTAATTTAAAATCATTTTGGTATTTTTAAAAAATGATTTTGTTGGATTCTAATAGACCAGTAGCACTCTTTGATTTATTAGAATTTGTGTGTATTTTATTTAATGCTGGAAAAATGTTCATGTCGTAGAAAATCTTTTTCTGAAAATTTTGATATATAATATGCCTATATAAAGTTTTATTTTATTTTTCGTTTTTCAGTTTATCGCATTCTGTAAAAAAAAACTGCACCGCGCGGCTGGCCGAAAGAAAAAAAAACTGCAGCATGCGCGCGGCCGAAGGCCTTTAGGCCCATCGCCTCTTTTCTTCTCTGTTTCATATATTTTCGTCTATGTTTAGTCCCACATTGCCTAGCCTTTGACTTCTAAGCCTCTTTTCCACCAATAAATATAGACCCATAGAGCCTCCAAAAATCATCCGATTCGGGTTAAATCAATATTTTGGTTTGACTAGATTCATTTCAGAAAAAATATATTTCTCTTCTCCGGCGCGACTTCTGAAAATTATCTCTTCTCTCCAAAGTCGTCTCTTCTCTGCCTTATAAAGGTATCTTTCTTTGTTTTTTTTCTTCTTATACCTCTGTAGTTTATTATTTTTAGACTAATATGATAAAATAATTAGATTATCAATTAGTCTACGTATTTATACATTAGACCCTAGCCCGTAGCTATTTTTTTCTTTCATAAAACAGCTTGGCCCTGATTTTTCAAATAGCCATAACTTTTTACTCGTTTGTCCAAATCAAACGAAACCAACGCCCACTTCTTCGTTATGATCTCCTCTATCCAGTAATCCAACTCAAACATGTTTTTGAAAATTTTAAAATTTGAATTAGATCAGATTTGAATTCAAACTTCTTTTGATCATATCTTTTTATCCGTAACTCCGTTTGAGTTGATTCTTTTTGCAAATCGAAGCTCTTGACCTAAATTTTCTGATAAGGCCAAATTCACATAATTTTGTATTGTTAGAAATTGTTTTATGTTGCAAGAGCTATGTTTTGGTTTTGATGTTTGGTTTTGATGTTTTCCGAATCGACTTCTTCGATCTTTCTGATCTTCTGAATGATTGCTTATGTGTGGTTTCTATTGCTTGCTTACGATAGATTGCCCGAAGTGTGACGAGTAGAGCTATCAAGATTTTTGAGTGCGAATCATCTTCATCAACATTGCAGGCAAGTTCAGACTTTGATCATACCTTTTCTACAACTCAGTTTTTCTTACATTAGATCAATCCTCACACATTGCATGATTAGGATCTAATTAAATTGTGGGATGGGAAGTAGATGAGGTAGTACCTATTACCTGTTTATTATCAAACCCTTGGGAGTTACTATTACGTTATGCTTACATTGCCATGCTATGCTCGTAGACGTGGACTGGGTTTTGAGAGTATTCATGACAGATGTGAGATTGTTAATTAATGGTTTACTTAAGGTGGCAACTTAAACACACATCTGGGTGGATTGAGGCACCTGGTTATTCTCGGATTGCCTGTCTAGGCACCGGGGTAGACCAGGATTGCCTGTTTTTTTGGACCGCCACCCAGGCTCAAAGGGATCATGAGACTATTCATACTAGAAACTTCCGTGTGCAGCCACAAGCCATTATGGGCTCTGGCATAGTTGATTAAGTCGTGCGAACTCTTACAGGGTAGACTAGCAGATGTAGGGGAAAGTAGGTGTACCGGTTTATCCAACGTAAGGTGCTAGCGCTTCTGAAAGACTGTGTCTCGGTCATCCGTTTCTCAAACATCATGCACTGCGAGAAATCCAACGGAGGCGATCGAGTCTTGTGGGGAAAAGTGCGCAAACCTCTGCAGAGTGTATAAACTAATCATGATTAGCCGTGTCCCCGGTTATGGACGTCTTGAGTATCTAGTCTTGGATTATCCTGTTGATCTCATCATGTTATTTCTAAATGAATATTGTTGGATTTTTAATGATGTTACTTAATTGGGATTGAGAATGCTGTCAACCATTCTCAATGTTTAACAACCACCATGTTAGTTAAATAAATTTATTCCTTTGCAGTAGGGAAAAATTGGCTTTTCGCAAAAAAAAACTTATAACCATAGAGCTTTTCCACCAGCCATATATGCATGTAGTGATAGCCATTGTTCATCATTTTCTCTATGGTGTGAATCTGCCAGTACATTCAATGTACTGACCCGTTTCGGGCTGCAACGTCTCATGTTGCAGGTTTCTTACGACGAGTAAGAGATATGTTAGGGTTACGATTTCTACACTCAACTTTGCCGTTGGTGTTGATGGGAATCCACAACCTTGTTGCTTCCGCTATATGGATTGAGGTAATAGTATTTATGTTACTTTATACATGTGATTTACCTCTGTTATAAATCCTTCGAGTACTGTGTGTGTCAGCATACCGATCCAGGGATGACACTTAAGCACAGAGACTTGACCGTCTGAGGTCGGGTCGCTACAGCCGAAGTGGCGTTCTCCCACTTCTCGGCAACCATTGGATCCTCCTCTCCCCGCGAGCATACCATCAACCTCCACAGCTTTGACAATCGTCATTTCGACTTGCTGCCCCTGGAAGAACCGTTCATCGAGGACGAGATTTGGCTCGCTGTCAAGAAAATGCCCATGGGCAAGGCATTTCTGTGCTCCTGCTGGGCCATCGTCAAGGACGATATCTGTGCCGCATTCGACAAGTTATATGCCATGAATGGCATGGGCTTCTGCAAGCTTAATGAAGCGCTCCTCTCCCTCCTGCCCAAGAAGCAGGATGCATCTACTATCTTAGACTACAGACCGATCAACGTTATCCACTTGATCGCCAAGCTCTTCGCCAAGGACTTATCATTACGGCTAGCGCCACGCCTTGGTGACCTTGTCTCCACAAACCAGAGTGCGTTCATCGCGGGGAGGAGCGTCCACGACAACTTCTTCCTGGTCCAGCAAACCGCGAGACAGCTCCACAACCTCAAAGCACCGCACGTCCTCCTCAAATTGGACATCGCCAAGGCCTTCGACACGGTCTCATGGCCCTTCCTCCTCGAAACTCTCCGCCACATCAGTTTCGACCACCGTTGGTGCGAATGGATATCCATCCTCCTCTCCACGACATCCACTCGGGTACTCATCAATGGCAACCTTGGGCCGCCGATCTCCCATGCGCAGGGCCTTCGCCATGGCGACCCCGTCTCGCCCATGCTCTTTACCCTTGTCATCGACAAGCTCAACTCACTGCTCCAACATGCCACGCACTCCGGCATCCTCAAGAGACTCACCCCGCGGCATGCGGCTTCCAGCATCTCCATGTTCGCTGATGACGTAGTCATCTTCTGCCACCCGGACGCCCTTGAGCTCGCCATCGTCAAGGAGCTGCTCCGCCTGTTCGGCAATGCCTCCGGCCTCCGCACGAACTTCCTCAAGTGCTCCGCTGCGGCATCGACGAGCTCGCCATCATCGGGTCATCCCTGGCCTGCCCGATTGTGGGGTTCCCCATCAGTTACCTTGGCTTGCCGCTCTCGGTCCGGAAGGCCTCGGCCTTCGCGTTGCTTCCGCTCGTTGACAAACTCGTGAAGAAGCTTGCTACCTGGAAAGCTTCTCTTCTCTCTCGTGGACAGCGCCTTGCCCTTGTCCGCCATGTGCTCACCGCCATGCCGGTCCATATGCTACTTGCGTCGGCCATTAACCCCTCAATCCTCAAGAAGATCAACAGGCTGATTCGAGACTTTCTATGGCATGGCAACAAGGACGCGCACACCGGCTCTTGCATCGTCTCCTGGCAAAAAGTTTGCCGACCCTTGGAGTTCGGTGGGCTCGCCATCTGTGATCTTCACCGCACTGGAGTCGCGATGCGCACGCGCTGGCTATGGCTCCAAGCCACCGACGCTGATCGTGCCTGGAAACACCTCCATCTCCCCTCTGATCGGGAAGCCTATGAGCTTTTCCGCGCCTCTACTACATGGACACTTGGCGATGGCAACAAATGCAGATTTTGGCGTGATCATTGGCTTCAAGGGCAGTCCATCTCCGAAATTGCGCCCAACTTGTTAGCGCTCATCCCTCGCCAACGCCGGAACAAGAGACTTGTTCGCGAGGCCCTCACGGATCGCTGCTGGATCACAGACATCCATGGCACCCTAAGCCCCGCGGCAACCCTTGAGTACATGCAACTATGGAGGCGCCTGCAGGAGATCACCCTCTCTAGCGACCCGGACCAACTCTCTTGGAAGTGGACCACCCATGGTACCTACACCACAAGTTCTGCCTACCGTGCCCAATTCATCGGAGCCACTTCCTGACCCCACTGGCGCATCATTTGGAAATCTTGGGCTCCTACCAATGCCAAGATCTTCCTATGGCTGGCCTCCCTTGACCGCTGCTGGACCGCCGAGCGTCGGGCACGACACAATCTACCTCATGACCCCACATGCAAGCTATGCGACCAAGAGCACGAAACCCTACACCACCTGCTTGTGGGATGCGTCTTCTCTCGCATTATCTGGCACGAGATCCTGGCATGGAGCCGCATGACCGTGCAACCCCCGGACGACACACTTGGCTTCTTCGAGTGGTGGACGACAGCCACTAGTGCCATTCCGACCTGCCTGCGCAAAGGACTTCACACTCTCATCATCCTCACGGCTTGGGCTATTTGGAAGCACCGGAATGCGGCGCTCTTCGACGCCGCCACCCCTTCTTCCACCAAGCTCATCGACGACATCAAGCAAGAAGCCGCGCTATGGACTAGAGCTGGCGCCAAAGGGCTAGACAAAGTTATCCATGTAATCTAAACCTGTCCCCTGTAAAGGCTGAGCAACCTTCTCTGCTCAACTTAGCGCCTTCGAAGCCGCCATCCGTGTGTACGGCAACGAAGGACGCTGCCCTGTAAACTTCTCCCCTAACCTATCAATGGAATGATATGCTATCTTAGCATATTCGGGAAAAAAATTCCTCCAAACAAAATGCACTGCTATGGTAGGTCTGCCAGTATTGCTGGGACCAATGAAAAAGCTCGAAACCAAAGCTGCAGATTAGCAATTTTTATTGTTTGACAATATGTTCAATACTCAATAATTGTACACACTGGTTGGAAATGTTACAATCTTGAAAGTATATTATTTTACCTTTTTTGTACAAAAGTAAAAAAACATGATAATTTTAGACATCCCCAATATATATTTGTTTGCAAAGTACATGTGAACAATAAACTGAATATCTTGAAATACGTACAGCACTTGCAGTTCAAAAAGATTGAAAGCCAGATAAAGAATTGTGCGAAGCCTAAGCTTTCTTGATCATTGGGGCGGTTCATGAGAATTTCCGCTGCCACATCGGCCCTTGTTGCGGAACAATGATACTGCTGCGTAGGCTGCAACATAGATCAGCACAGGAATGACCAGAGCAATGACATTCCTTGACATCTCCCACTCTCTTGTACTGCCCGCTGCGTAGGCCCCAAGGAGGCCTACCATGTCTAGCAAAATGGCAGTATGCATTGGCCACAGTGGCCAATTGTTGCTGTTCCATGGAAGTAGCAAGACAATGAAGACAATAGAAGCCATAAATGAAGTGGAGTTGCTATAGAAGAAAGCACGGTACCGGCCTTTGTCGATGTCATGGAGGATTGAGTTGCCTGCAGTATGTCCATTGTTGTTGTCTTGCCAGAGACCACCTGGTGGTTTTAGACCAGTCTGGTATGTTACACTTGCAGCCAAGACTCCTAGCAGCATCAAGTACTCACGAAGGTCCTTTTTTTCTGTTCCTGTGTCATGGGCTACCAGTTCAGAAGACTCACTGATGATGCTTTCTTGCTCAGAGGACCCATGTACTGTGCCAGAGGAGGTAGATGACTGCTTATTGCTCCAGTTTTTTGGTATCCATAAAATAACCACCTGAACGGTGAGAAAGGTGAATACCACAGCAACTAAAGTTAACACATAGATGGAGGTTTGTACATGTCGGGAGCTTCCAGCAGCATAGGCTCCCATGAGGCCAAACATGCCCACCACCATGCATACATAGAGTGCATAACACCGTATGCCCGGCTTGTATAGGGTGGGGTTCACAAGAACTATGAGAGTTACAGATGCCATGAAACTTGCTGCATTGCAGTAGAAGAATGCATTGTAACGACGACGGTAGTTATCACAAGGAGGACTGGAAATCCTGCATGATGACCAAACTTGTCATCAGCTGACCAGAAGCCACCTGGTGGGGTCAGGCCAGCTTGGTAAGTGAGTGTTGCAGCCAAGATCGCAAGCAACAGTAACATCTCGCGCCTCCTATCCAACTTATCGGGATCTTGGTGGCTTCCCACGTGCTCTTCTATCGTGAAGAATACTATATGAATCACCACATACACAAGGACAACACCTGCCAAGGCGACAACATAGATGGAGGTGCTTGGATCCCTATTGCTCCCTGCAGCGTATGCTGTTATGAGGCCAAACAAATCCAGTAGCATGGCTGCATGCAATGTATGGCGCTGAAGTAGAAATCTACTCTGGACCATTATGATGACGACTAAGGATGCCACGAAGGCGGCTGAGTTGCTATAGAAGAACACCTTGTACCGAGTAGGATGAGTTGTGAGTACTGGTTCACCGCCCTTATGTCCATCCTGCTCATCTGGCCAAAGGCCGCCTGGTGGATCTAATCCAGCTTGGTAAGTGATGCTCACCACAAGAGTAGCGAGTAACATGACAAGAGAGCGATTCTTTTCCAGTACTTTGTCAGCTCCTGTATTGCTGGTAATTGCATAGATATACTGAGTTAAAATTGTAGTATCCTAGAATTGGATTATATGGGCCAATGATAATTTCCAAGGAATTACAATACGTGGTTGCATACCTGCTAGTGCTAGAACTTGCAGGAGTAGGAGCAAACAGGCCTTTTATTTTCTTCAGCCAAGTAGAATCACGTATGGTTGTGAGTTGTGTATGGCACCATCTGTCCTTTTTCATGGCTTTAGTAATAGCCAGCTGTAGAAATATGTATGCAAGAACTGCACCAGCCAGAAAAACGACATAGATGGTATTATCAGCTTCCCTGCAGCATAGCCCCCCACAAGGCCGATGAGCGCCACCGCTATGAAACCATACAGTGCAACAGACCTTACAGAAAAGTTCTTGCTCAGCTTCTTGTCCAGGAGCAGCACGATGATGAGCAAGGACGCAACAAATGCAGTGCTATTGCACACGAAGAATGCCTGATACCGGCTGGAGTTGTGGTCCTGCATAATTGGGTCGCTCACACGGTGGCCGTCCTGGCTGTTGCTCCAGAATCCACCAGGTGGGCCCAGTCCGGCCACGTATGTGATGGTAACCGCAAATGTTGCAAGTAGCATCAAGACCTCGTGCCCCTCTTCGTGCTTGTGTCCATCAGGATCCTTGTGTTGCTTCTCAGGATCGTTGTCTTGCTTCTCAGGATCCTTGTGTTGCTTCTCAGGATCGTTGTCTTGCTTCTCAGGATCCTTGTCTTGCTTCTCAGGAGCCTTGCCTTCTGTACTCTTGGGGAATGCCCACCGGAAGGCATATGTACTCTTGGGAAATGCCCACTGGAAGGCGTATGTTACAAAGACATATATGATGTAGGCGAAGACGGAAGAGACTAACACTGAGGAGTAGATGGTTGTAAAAGCATCCCGGCAGTTTCCAGCAGCATAGGCCCCCATGAGGCCAAGTAAATCGAGCACCATGACCGCCCGTAGCACACTTGCCCAGACACTGTTGTCCTTCGCCTCATCAAAAACAAGGAGGCAGGCCACAAGTGACGCCGCGAATGCAGTCGCGTTGCAGTAGTAGAACGCAAGGTACCGGTGGTAGTGCGTGTCCGGAAGGATCGGGTCGCCTGCGAAGTGTCCATCCTGTGTGTCCTGCCAGACCCCCCCTGGCAGGTTGAGCCCCGCTGCATACGCCACGGTCGCAACCAGAGTGGCCAGCAGTAGAAGCTGTGTCTTCAGCTGGTACTCTGTTGAAGGCTTGTTGCTGCTGGGCGGATTGGCCGGACTTTGCTTATCTGGTTGCTCTGGATTGTGGGATGCTACTTGGTTGCTGGACGCCATTTGGCTAATTGCTGGTGGAACTGGAACACAAAGAAGACGCCTTGAGGCGGCGATGTGAGTGGGTCTGTATGGCACCCCCATGCTTTGGCTTGGCATGATGTTTCCCCGGAAGCTGCCTGTGTGCTAATCATGCCATGACTACATCGAGTCGTCTTATTTAAATAGTTGTTTCCTTGTCTTTCCCAAGCTTGTATGACAACTTAACAGGCATCAATGAACAATCTTTTCAGCTGTGCACACATGTGATCTACATACCTTTTGGCACTCTTCGTCAGTATTCACATTCAGCATCTTAATTGATCATCCTACAGCTTATTCCCATTCCACTTACTTCCCCCCCTGCATATACTGTGATTTATAAATTATTTTCTGCAAAGTTTTATCTGAACAGGTGTAAAAACGCCTTGAAATATGACTGTGTATCATCAAATTGTCCCAGAGCTTATGGGGAATAGTCAGACTACACGGGTATACTCACGCTGAACGGTGCGATGCGTGAACAGTACAATGCTTAGTTTGTGTGAACAAACTAGACTTGGCAGGAACCTTCATAGTCTTCTCTCTGACTAGGCAAGCTTCAATCATTCAAATCAACTGCAGTATGATATTCCATGGTTACATAAGGAGACTATATAATTCTTTCTATTATAACTTACTTGCGTTGCATTAGCCAGTGCAACATGTCGTGATGCTGATGAATGAAATATGTTATGCAGGAGGCTGTTGGCGTAATGCTTGGCACAAGCTGGCATTTCTGGAGCGACCATGTTTGGAAGCGATGCTGCCAGGATGACGCCGCAGTTCCATCTCTGCCGTAAATAAGGTCACCGGTGTGAACCCACCAGCAGAAGCTCCCTCCCACACCCTTGGAGCAGAATGGTTGCAATTGCCACATAAGGCGATGAAGTACCATGCAGTATCACAGAGACCAATGAAGAAGCTCGATAGCTTGGCATAAGCAAATGACACTACTTCACTATCTGTTAATTGTGGCATGAATCCATCAATTAGTTTTGTTTAGAGGTTTATCCCATTATCTCTCCCAGGCTTGTATGCAACTGAACAAGCATTTGTCAGTTGTGGACTCGAAGTAGTGAATGTTCACACTCCAGGTTTCAGCTGACCATGCTGCAGTTTATTTACATCCAGGTAATTTTTTTCCTGCATATACTCGCAATACTTGTTTTATTCTGAGAGTTTATTGGAACAAATGTAAAACTTCCTTAAAATATTACTTGTATCATCATTAGCCTAATCACAGAACTAATGATGAAATGATGAATAGTCAATAGTCATTAGCCTTGTCATGCCAAATGCAGAGTGCGGTTGTGTGTACAGGATAATGCTTTGTTTACGTGACCAAGACAAGACTCTGGGAGTGGGAGATGCTCATTCCATGCAGCTCCCTTGTATGAGCTGTATGCCAATACATAAACATCACCCATACCCAAGTTGGAGTTAGAAATGTAGGCATGCTTATCTTGTCTTTGACTAACGAGCAGCTTCAATCATTCATATCAACTGCCATATATACTCCCATAATTGCATAAGGAGACTAAGCTAGTTCTTTGTATAATGTTTAGTTCCATTGTCTGAGGACAGTGCGACATGTCATGATGCTGACAAATTAAATAGCATTATATAGGAGGCTGTTGGTGTAAGGCTTGGCATAAGCTAGCATTTGTGATGGAACACGTATGGGGAATGACTTGGTTTGTGTTTGACGAACTGCCAGGATGGACTGCACATGTGGTTCTCAGTGAAGTGCCTCTTGGAGGTTATATGCTTTTATGGAGTCTTGTGCAAGATCAATCATTCTGGGTCTGCAGATCGTAATCCCATGGCTTGCTGATCTATCCTATGGTGGATTGTGCACAGCTGCATTTCAGTAGAATACCCGAGGTACATGTTATGCCTGGTACTTGTCTGGCCTTAGAGGGTTCTCAAGTCATTCTGTCCATCATGGTTCATCATGCTGCTTGAACATGTTTTTTTGTTGTGACGTTGGGATTTCTTAAATATTTACCAAGAAAATTCCAACAAAACAAAGTAGTTGAAGGTCCTCATTATTTGACATGGCAAGGGACAAAACTGGAGCACAAAGTAATGCAACTTGCATGTGGTGGAAATTTCTATTGTCGTAGCAAAGGTGAGCTGGTCTTTGGCCCATTAGAATTTCCAGTTCTGTTATGCTACAATGCAACTTGTATTCGTCAGGATACATAAAATGAATTCTGTGCTTGCATATTTGTGCTACTTAAATAAGATGTCAAACCCGGTATATATGGCTTCTAGAAATAAGTGGTTAAAAAGATACATTTTCTGCGAGGAAAACGAATAATATGTGTGGCAAATATTAGTGTGCGGACCCAAATTAGTAAACAGCACTCACACCCATGTTGGAGTTAGAAATGTAGGCACATTTATCATCTGTCTGACTAGCGAGCTTCAATCATTCATACCAACCACTGTATGTTATTCCATAATTACATAAGGAGACTAAGCTAGTCTTTTTATAATGATTTAGTTGCATTGCCTGAGGACAGTGCGACATGTGTCATGATTCTGACGAATGAAATAAATTGTAGAGGAGGCTGTCTGTTGGTGTAAGGCTTAGCACAAGCTGACATTTGAGATGGAACGCATCTGGGGAATGACTTGTTTGTGTTCGATGAACTGCCACAGATGGACTGCACATGTAGTTCTCGGTGAAGAGCCTCTTGGTGGCTATGCTTTATGGAATCTTGTGCAAGATCAATCATTCTGGAAGGCATACCCATGGCATGCTAATCTATCACCGTGGAACGTTCACGTCTGTGTTTCAGTAGAATACCCGAGGTACATGCTATGACGCCCTGTACTTGTCTAGCTTTACAGTTTTCTCATGTCATTCTGTCCATCATGGTTCATGCGGCTGCTTGTACATGTTTCTTTTTATTCTGACATTGGGAGTTGTTCATAAGGGCATGTACAATGCATAGCCCCAGGGTGATGCCTCACATGCCATGTAGGATCGGATATCGAGTAAAGTAGGTTCGAATAGGGAAGCGGGATCCTCTATAGGAGGCGGGTGCTTGAAGAGAAAAAGTGCATGTGCACTAGAGTCTTTATTTCCCATTTCTTAATGAGGCCCACTAGTGATAGCTTGCATTGGGGAGAAAAAAGAAATATAGATGCCTCAAACTACTTTTTGTCATGGGGCATATGTATCCATATGCCACCATTGCACATGCCCTAAATACTACTCCCTCGGTCCCATAATATAAGAACATTTTTCAAGCTTTGTTAGCTTGAAAATTGTTCTTATATTGGATAGTGCGGGTACCTTTGTACACTAATATAAGATGTTGGAACCCTATCCCTCCGCGCCGCCACCCGCGAGGCGGCTGGGGAGGGCTCCTCGATCCCCTCTTCTAGCTCCCCTCCGTCTCCCTACTCCTCCCTCACCGCCGCCGCCAGAGGGCGTGGCCGGGTGAAGCCCAACCGGCGGCGGGGGCAGTGGGGCTCGGTCTTCCTCTCGCGCGGTTGGGTGGCACGGGCCGCCTTCTTCGGGTCAGCCGTGGTGCGGGCGCAGCGGCGCGTCGATGAGCTGCTTCAGCACGGGCGTGGCTTCTGGTGAAGCTCTGGCGATGTTTGAGGCAGGGCGGTTGCTGGCTGCTCCGTCGGTTGGGGGCTGCCGATCAAGCCAAAGCCAAAGCCAAGGCCTTTGGGTGTTCACGGGGTTGCTTGGATGCAGGGCGGCGGCCCTGGCGGCGGGAGACGCGGTGTTCGCGGGCGGAGCACGCGCCTTGGGTGCGGTCGGGCAGCCATGGTCACTTGGGTGGCATGGTTGGTGATGTTTGGCGTAGCGTGGAGGTTTGGCAAAGGGGGAGCACTGTGGTACATTACTTGCCCGGTTTTCTCTCCGGCCGAAGGTGGCAGCGGCCGCGGGCGTCGCTTCCTTCATGAAGGTTCCGTCATGGTGTTCCCTTCCCTTCATGTAGCTCCGGGTGAAAACTTGATCTTCGGGATTGGGCGGTGGCGACAATCCAGTGTCGTGCCGTTCTTGAAGGCACCGCCTTGGAGTCCATGCTTCGTCATTGTCCCGCTTCCCTTCTCGGTGACTAGTTCTCGGGAGGTCCTCGTCGGCCCCAAGTGGGCTCATTTGTAGTGTGCTTGGGGTTGATTGGGTAGTGTTGCGACGCATCGGCACCCTTGTATCTCGCCTTGGGTGTGTGTGTCATGTGTGGTGGTGGCGTGTTGTATCCAGGTGTTGTATCCTTGGTTGTTGCTTTATATATAAAGCGGGGCAGAAGGAAGGGGTGTGTAGGGCAATACACTTGACCAGCTCCTCCCATTGTGCGTGTTCCACCGCCCAAAGGTACGCCAGAAGGCAATAGAGCCCATGTCAGCCAATGCCACGCCCACTGTAAGTTGTGGGCTGCTACATATAGAGAATAAGGCGAAGAACCGCTCCGCAAAAGGTCTAGTCCCAGACCATCTATCCAGCCATAAGAGGGTGTCGGAGCCAGTACCAACCTTAATGGAGGTCCCAATACGTAGGACCGGCATCAGTTGGATCACCGATTGCCAAAATTGGGACCCTCTAGATCTAGAAGCGAATGCCAGAGGTTGCCCTCGCAGGTACTTCGCGTGGATAATCTCTAGCCACAGTCCACCTTCGCCGGTCTGAATGTGCCAAAGCCATTTGGAGAGGAGGGCAATATTCATCCACTTAGATGAGATGACCCCGAGGCTACCCTGATCCTTAGGCTTGCAAATCTCAGACCACTTAACCATGTGGTATTTCTGTTTATCACCCTCTCCAGCCCAGAAGAATCTGGAGAGGAGTTTGGTGACCTCGTGATGAAGGGATTCAAGTCAACTATAGAATCCCATAACGTACATCAAGAGGCTAATAAGGGAGGAGTTCATCAGAACCACTTGAGTGGCCTTGGAGAGCCACCTCCCTTGCCAAGGCTCCATCCGAGGTTGGAGCTTGGAAATAATTGGGCGGAAGTCTTTCTCCTGTAGACGGGTGTCACTAATCGGCATGCCGAGGTAAGTTGTGGGGAAGGATCCCAGCCGACAGTTCAACCGATTGGCAATTTGCTGGGCCTCTATAGCGCCCAAGATGCGATTCTATCCCAATCACGTGATGAATTCATAATTGGGGCATAACAGCATTTCAAGCGCTTAGCAAGGTGGATATCATTACAACATACCATGTACTGAATAGATGAGAATACAAGATAAAGGCTTACACTCGCCACAAGCTACAACATCAATACAACAGTTCATCAATACATAGCAATCATCATACAGGATCCGACTATGGATGAAATCAAACAAAAAAGAAGAACGAGATCCACCCTGCTAATCCCAGGCTCCCCGACCCGGAACCTATCCCTTGATCGAAGAAGAAGTACAAGAACTCCAACACAAGCAAGCATCGCTCTCACGTCAGATTATCGCCTTACCTTTACCTGCAACTGTTGTTGTAGTAATCTGTGAGCCACGAGGACTCAACAATCCCATTACCATGGGTATCAAGACTAGTAAAGCTTAATGGATACGGAATGGATAAGTGGTGTGGCTGCAGCAAGCGGCTAAGCATTGTATGATGGCTAACTTACGAGTACAAGAATAAGATGAGAAACTACGCAACGGTCCCAAACTAGTAATGATCAAGAAGTGATCCTAAACTACTTACGGTCAAACATAACCCAACCGTGTTCTCTTCTCGAACACACCCGAAAAGAGACAGTCACGGTTACACACATGGTTGGTGTATTTTAATTGAGTTTAGTTCAAGTCCACTACAACCGGATATTAACAAATTCCCATCTGCCACATAACCGCGGGCACGGCTCTCGAAAGTTTAAACCCTGCAGGGGTGTCCCAACTTAGCCCATGACAAGCTCATGATCCGCAGAGACAATCCTCCATCGCGGGACATCCGACCAAACTCGGGATCCCGGTGCACAAGACATTTTGACAATGGTAAAACAAAACCAGCAAGACCACCCGGTGGATCGATACCCCGATAGGAGCCGCGCGTATCTCGTTCTCAGGACAACACCGTCTATGCTAAGTGGACGGTAGCCAAAATACCATCAAGTTTCCCCGAGGCGGCACCGCCGACTGCTAGGTAGGTGGACCAACACTCATGAGGAGCACTGGCCCGGGGGGTTGATTAAGAGACCTCGGGTGCCGGCGGGTCCCTATGCAAGTTTTAGTTCTTATTAGGCAAATGATAAAACCAATGTTGGGCCTTGCTGGAAGAGTTTTATTCAAAGCGAACTGTCAAGAGGGGCCCATAAACCCTCATCGTTGTTAGGGACGCAAAATCAAGGAACCTAACACCGGTATGACGAAAACTAAGCCGGCAAGAGTGGAACAAAACACCAGGCAAAAGGCCGAGTCTTCGACCCTTTACCAAGTATATAGATGCATTAATTAAGTAAAATATATTGTGATATCCCATGATATCCATGACCCAACCCCTGCAACTAGCAATGCTATAAGAGGGGCTGAGCAAAGCGGTAACATAGTCAAACAACGGTCTGCTAGGATGGTGGAAAAAGGTTAGAGGCTGTTTCATGGCATATGGGGAGGCTTGATAAACAAGTGGTAGGTAGCGCGACATAGCGATAGCATCGAGACAACTAGCATAACAAAGATAGTAGTGAGATCCAAGGTGACGGTCATCTTGCCAGAAATCCCCCTAGGAAGAAGATCGAATTCATGAAGAAGACGAACCAACATAGTCGAACGAATCCTCACCATTGCAATGATACCGGAACTATCAAGAAGAAGCAACACCGGAAAGAAGCAAACAACATGGTAAACCAACAAGCATAATCATGGCATGATGCACAATCAAGTATGATGCATGTTCGGTTTAATGGGGCATGGCATGGCAAAGTGCAACAAACAATACTACAAGTTAAGTGGAGCTCAATATGCAACGAGTTGCGTATTGACGAAACACCACATTCGAATTATTTAGTTTTCTCTCGTTTATGTACCTAACAATATTAAATGTTATTAAACATGGCAAGGGGTGAAGCATAATAAAACTACCTATCTAGGCAAGTTTAAATGAGGCCGGAAACAACAAACAACAATTCCGGAAAATCCCCATATGCATATTTTAGATTTGGTACTGTTCTGCCCTAAACCATATTTTAGAGTTGTTAAACATGCAAAGTAATGTCACCATGTTAAACTATGCATTTTTCTACCCCATTTACATATAAAGATTATTCTACCCCATGTTAAACTATGCTCGTTCGTGTCCCTGGAGACAGAGGTAGAGAGGTGAGGCGAGGGAGAGAGCGAGATCCGGAGGGAGGTGAGGAAGAAGCACGGGGGAGGGCCTGGTCTTGTCGCTGTGGTCTCCAAGGCCGACGGCTCTCCGGCGAGTCGAGGCGGGGTTGAGGGCGACGAGGAGAAGCAGGAGGTGCTCGGGCGAACGCAGGGAGGAGGAGCTCGACATGGGGCTCCTCGGGCACGAAGTGTGGAGGCGCGACACTAGATGGATGGATGGTTGCAGCGGCGGAAATCCAGGGAGGTGGTCGGAGCCATCAGGTTGGGGTGGATCGATGGATTGGTTCAGCATGGAAATCAAGGAGGGAAGCTGGCGGCTGCGAGTGAAGACGGAGATCCCGATGTAGATGGTGAGAAGAGTGGCGGCGGCGGGTGAGGGGATGGATGGGACAACCTAGGTTCTAGGGTTAGGCTGTTATATAGGTAGGTTGGATTAGGGGGAGGGGTTAGCTGGACCCTCCGATCGTGATCGGACGGCTCGGGAAAATAAGCTAGGAGAGTCTAACAAAGAACCGAAGATATTTTAGGGATGTTTGGGGATGATCCGGATCCATCGGTCACGATTGCCCTGGTTGGGTTTGGGACAACTTTCGGGCGTGCACGCGAGGGGCCGATGCACTGTGCAAAGAGGGGTTAGGCAGACGAGCTCAACTGTGTGGTTGGACTGAGAATCATCAAGGAAGACAAACAGTTTGACAACATTGCCACAGAGAAGACAAGAGAGAAGAGAACGGTCTAGCAGAGACAAGGAAGAAGCGGCAACCGCGAACGGATGCAAGTTTTGAAAACATGACGGCACCGGAGTGCCGATGCAATGCAAATGATGACATGATGAATGCAACAATTAAATAAAACACACAGCAACAACGAAATAACGGTAAGGCTTCTGGAGCGTCGGTCTCGGGTCGTCACAACACTCCCCCACTTACAAGAGATCTCGTCCCGAGATCTAAGGATGGCACTAGAGAGAAGCGGAAGAGGAAGAGGTAAAACAATTGCTTCTTTGACAAACGAGTGAAACCATGAACCTTGAGAGGTTGAACAAATTGAAAGAAAGAATACAATGGAGATGAACGAGATTGCAAATAGTTCATTGGACAAGAGCAACAAGGAATACGGCGAGAACCAAGAGCTCGATGGAGAAGTTAGGCTTTGAAACCACTCCGGGAGAAAAGAGAAGGAGAACTTGATAAGATGAAAAGAACTTGAAAAGAGAACACCACACTCCGGTTAAATGGATAAGCTAGGAAAAGAACATGATCTTGGCAAAACGAGATGATGGAACGTAGAGAGCAACATCACAATGCCTCTGGAAGAAATGAAATAATTGAATGAAAAGAACGGAGAGAAAACAACATGTTCTACCTCAAATCAATTTGAGAGGGCATCCTTAAAAGAAAGATTGAACGGAGTTGTTGACGAATCAACAATCAAATGATACACTCCTCGTGGGCTTATGAAAACATCTCAAAACTAGAGGTGAGATTCTGTCATTTACGGGAAGAATTGCTTGCTTGAGATCAACGAAGAGATGAACACTTCTTTCGCCGAGAGGATAGGAGAAAACTTGGATCATTGATAAGCACCACAATAGCAACATTCCTTCGGGAAGGTTGTAGGTGAAATATAACCCACGATAACTCCAACAAAGAGATTGATGGATTTAAAATATCTCATTCTTGACAACTTCACTTCGAGGCTCCTTATGAATCAAGAATGATATACTACCACCTCAAAAGATAAGGGAGAAGGGATTGCACTTCTAAATGCAAGATGAAGAATACTTGAGCTCCTCCAACAAGAATCTTGACGAACATACGAGAATGAATGAAATCTTAATGAACCACTCTGTTGAGCCTTTGTGAGAACTCTGGTAATAAAAGAATGATGAAAGGAAAAGAAAGTTGAAAAGAACAAGATGAAGCCTTGCAATGATTAGATGGAGCTTTGAAATGATATAATTGAAATAACTTGGAGCTCCGGAAAAGAAAGATGAACAACTTGGAACCGAGAATTTCTTCCTCATGAACAAACTCCGGAAGAAGGAATTAATTCATCTCGAGGAAATAAGAATAAGAATTATGTTATGCGTATCCTTCGCCAATTTAAATTGATGACAAGCAACGGATTTGGCATACTACTTATTCTCGTTGAATGGATTAAGAGAGATATAACGCAAACTTGAGGAAGGTCTTCAACAATCCACCACTAGGATTTGGAAGAACAAATGCATTGATACGATAACAATAGAAGATGAATCTCGAACGAACCACCAGTAAGAGTTAGAAAACGAACGAAGATACTTGAGGGAATTTAGATACAAGAGAACGAAGAGATCACGAGCTGATTAAAGAATACTCGAATGAGGCACCGGTAAGAATTGGAGAATGAGAGCTGAACGTTGAGAACGAATAAATCTTCTGAAATGATGGCCTTTGGATGATCAAGAAACGAAAACAACTCCTGAAATGCTTCGAATGGGTATGACAAGAATTCTCACAATCGAAAACAATTATGAGAGGATGGCATCAAGCTTGAACTACGCATCTGTGGAAGAACGGGTAAGGATTTAAGAGGAACTCTTCCTTGGTCTGCAGAATCCGAGAATGACGACGAGAAACAACACCATGATTTGTTGAGGCACTCCGGAATAATGAATAAGGAAAAGTTGAGCGGAAGATGAAAAGAATTTGAAAGCGGTCCTCGAGAAGGCATCCGACTGATGAAAATTCATTCTTACATCACACCTTGAAAGGAATTGAGAATAACTACAGAAAAATTAGAAGAGTCAGGTAAGATCCTGGGAAAAGACCTGTGGGTTATGGTCCCACTTGAAAGAAACACCATTGAACGATGATTTTTAAAGAGAGATTGCACCGGTTGAATTAAATGGCTTGAATAAGGTAAGGACCCGGAAATAGCTTAAAAGGATTAAGAATGGAAACTTGAATCTTCTGAGATACCTTCAACACTCCGGATATGAATAGAGGGGTGAATAAATAAGAGAGGCTTGGATAAGAAATTGCCACATGGGAAAGCATGTGAAACAAAAGAAAGAGATATGATTAACATCGAGGCTTGAGTTGACTCCATCGGGGAAGAAAACGAGAACGAAGAATGATGAACTTGTAGCTTCCTTAGCATCTTCATGAGAATCACCAGGTAAGAACATGGAGGAAAAGAATGAAGAGACTTCACATGAATAAATGGATACTTGATTAAGAAATCTGAGTCCTTGTAGAAAAAGGGTGGGGTGGTGGGAAAATATAGACAACTAGGGACGAACGGAATGAACACCGTTGAGAAGAACTGAGTATTGATCTTGCAAATGTTGAAGGGATCGGATTAACTTGAAGGGAACACGCTGGTTGAGAAGAATTGACATGACAATCTCGATGATAAAAAAGGATTAGTACTCCCATAGAAATATGAGAACACCGCTTAGGACAGGTATGGAATCATCATTTGACATTGAAGCAACTCGAATACCACAACTCAAAACAAAACAAAGGATTTGGCTTGCAGAATAAGCTGGAAACAAATACATAACCCCTCATGCATTTGTTGGAAGGATAAACCTAGGTAACTACTTGAATTCCCACCTAAGAACTCCCGAAACTTTCTGGTTATGCAATCTGGTGTTGGGGATACAGGGAGGCACAAATATCTCACACAACAAATCCTACACTCCAACTGTATCCATCCGTCAACACATAACCAAGAAAATCTTGGAAATCATGTACCTCAGACCTTCGAAAACATTCGATATACTAGTTGTGGCAATACATCTGATCGCTCTCCCCAGTACTGGGCGTCAAACTACTCTCACCACAAAGAGTATAGAAGCGTTTTCGATGTCGACGACCTCTGGTATTCCGGAACTGAAATGATAAACACTGTGACAAAAACACCTTGGAGCTCAACTCCCCGGGACACTGCCACGACCCCTAAATGTCAGGAGGCACCGAGACAGAATTCCCGTCATAATGATATCAGTCCGATTTCAAGATACCCGCATGACCCAAAAAAAATTGAGTGAAAAAGAGGAGAGTGAAGTCAAAACATCTATGTCAGGAGTCCTCACCAGAGCGACGAAAGGGACAAGGAGTAAAAAGAATTCCTACTCTCCATATATAACTAGACTCAAAATAGTTTTTTTCTAGACTCGACAACGGCAGCGGTTCGATCAATCAAGGGGGCTCCTAAGGTCGGTAAGGCTCTGATACCAACTTGTAGCGCCCAAGATGCGATTCTATCCCAATCACGTGATGAATTCATGATTGGGGCACAACCGCATTTCGAGCGCTTAGCAAGGTGGATATCATTACAACATATCATGTACTGAATATATGAGAATACAAGATAAAGGCTTACACTCGCCACAAGCTACAACATCAATACAACAGTTCATCAATACATAGCAATCATCATACAGAAGAGCAGGATCCGACTACGGATGAAATCAAATGAAAAAGAAGAACGACATCCACCCTGCTAACCCCAGGCTCCCCGACCCGGAACTTATCCCTTGATCGAAGAAGAAGTAGAAGAACTCCAACACAAGCAAGCATCGCTCTCACGTCAGATTATCTCTTACCTGTACCTGCAACTGTTGTTGTAGTAATCTGTGAGCCACGATGACTGAACAATCCCATCATCATGGGTATCAGGACTAGCAAAGCTTAATGGATATGGAATGGATAAGTGGTGAGGCTGTAGCAAGCGGCTAAGCATTGTATGATGGCTAACTTACGAGTACAAGAATAAGATGAGAAACTACGCAACGGTCGCAAACTAGTAATGATCAAGAAGTGATCCTAAATTACTTACGGTCAAAAATAACCCAACCGTGTTCTCTTCTCGAACGCATCCGAAAAGAGACAGTCACGGTTACGCATGCGGTAGGTGTATTTTAATTGAGTTTAGTTCGAGTCCACTACAACCGGATATTAACAAATTCCCATCTGCCACATAACCGCGGACATGGCTCTCGAAAGTTTAAACCCTGCAGGGGTGTCCCAACTTAGCCCATGACAAGCTCACGATCCGCGGAGACAATGCTCCATCGCGGGACATCTGATCAAACTCGGGATCCCGGTGCACAAGACATTTCGACAATGGTAAAACAAAACCATCAAGACCACCCGGTGCATTGATACCCCGATAGGAGCCGCGTGTATCTCGTTCTCAGGACAACACCGTCTATGCTAAGTGGACGGTATCCAAAATACCATCGAGTTGCCCCGAGGCGGCACCGCCGACTGCTAGGTAGGTGGACCACCATAGTCGAACGAATCCTCACCATCGCAACGATACCGGAACTATCAAGAAGAAGCAACACCGAAAAGAAGCAAACAACATGGTAAACCAACAAGCATAATCATGGCATGATGCACAATCAAGTATGATGCATGTCCGGTTTAATGGGGCATGTCATGGCAAAGTGCAACAAACAATACTACAAGTTAAGTGGAGCTCAATATGCAACGAGTTGCGTATTGACGAAACACCACATTCGAATTATTTAGTTTGCTCTCGTTTATGTTCCTAACAATATTAAATGTTATTAAACATGGCAAGGGGTGAAGCATAATAAAACTACCTATCTAGGCAAGTTTAAATGAGACCGGAAACAACAAACAACAATTCCGGAAAATCCCCATATGCATATTTTAGATTTGGTATTGTTCTGCCCTAAACCATATTTTAGAGTTGTTAAACATGCAAAGTAATGCCACCATGTTAAACTATGCATTTTTCTATCCCATTCACATATAAAGATTATTAAATTTGGAGCTATGGTTATTTTGTTATGAAATAAACCATTTTAACATGACATGTTTGCAAATTAAATGCAAACACCATTTTAAACAAGGATGAGAGCAGCATATTATGAAACTAGATGAAATTTTAATCATTTTACATATTTAAATCATTTAATCCGATGCACGGTTAATGAGTTATTATATGCATGAACAATGAGGGTTTTTCTGTAAAACAACAGTTCACTGGATAATAGGCAAATTCGCAACCGGAGAAAAAAACACTATACGGGCCAAATCTAAGGAGAGGTCCAGCAAGGCAACAGGTGCAACATAACTATCAGACGCACAGGCGCAATATAGTGGAGGTGCTGGGCTATGCTCACATCGGGCCATTGGGCCAAAAGCGGAGAAGCGGCTGGGCCGGATCTGGCGATGAGAAGACGCTGCTGGGCCTCGGCGCCCTCGTGGCCCAGGAACGGGTTGACGGAGTCAACGGGCGGGCGAGTGGGACTTGGCGCTGTCGTCGCTTGCGGCGGCTGGGCGCTGGCTCGCTGGACTTGCTCGAGTCAACGCGGGCGCGTGTGTCTGTGGACAAAGAAGGCAACAATGGGTGAAGCAGGGGAACAACGGCATGATGCAGGGGCTCCGGCAAGGTGGCCTAGGTGGGGACCGGCCGGAACGGGACTGGGATGGCGGTCTTAAGGAGCATGCGAGGCGGGGCGGCGCAGCAACGCAGGCATATGCACGAGAAACGGAAAGGATGCGCAGATCCGGGCGCGGAAGGCGAGCTCTGGTCGTATCCAGGGCGAACGGTGGACTTGGAGCTCCAGGCATCGGCGTCCATGGCGGCTTGCTCATTCGTGTCCCTGGAGACAGAGGTAGAGAGGTGAGGAGATGGAGAGAGCGAGATTCGGAGGGAGGTGAGGAAGAAGCACGGGGTGGTCTCCAAGGCCGACAGCTCTCCGGCGAGTCGAGGCGGGGTTGAGGGCGACGAGGAGAAGCAGGAGGTGCTCGGGCGAAGGTAGGGAGGAGGAGCTCGACATGGGGCTCCTCAGGCACGAAGTGTGGAGGCGCGTCACTAGATGGATGGATGGTTGCGGCTGCGGGTTGGGTGGCGACGGAAATCTAGGGAGGTGGTCGGAGCCATCAGGTTGGGGTGGATCGATGGATTGGTTCAGCATGGAAATCGAGGAGGGAAGCTGGCGGCTGCAAGTGAATACAGAGGAGATCCCGATGTAGATGGTGAGAAGAGTGGCAGCGGCGGGTGAGGGGATGGATGGGACAACCTAGGTTCTAGGGTTAGGCCGTTATATAGGTAGGTTGGATTAGGGGGAGGGGTTAGCTGGACCCTTCGACCGTAATCGGACGGCTCGGGAAAATAGGCTAGGACAGTCTAACAAAGAACCGAAGATATTTTAGGCATGTTTGGGGATGATCCGGATCCATCGGTCACGATTGCCCGGGTCGGGTTCGGGACAACTTTCAGACTCGCACGCGAGGGGTCCCCATCATGTTGGTGTCGTCCCCATACTAGAGGTGGGTCAAACCTCCGTCGCCCATGAGATGGGGGCAAATCCCCCTAATGTGGCCAGCGTGTTTGGCCAAGTCTAGGATCGTTGCCAGAGCATCAACCACAAGATTGAAGAGAAATGGGGAGAGAGGGTCCCCTTGCCGTACTCCCTGGCCAGTCAGGAAGTACGGGCCGACGTCCCCATTTATGTTGACAGCCGTGCGCCCACTCGTAACAAGCTGCATAACCCGAGCAATCCAGTGTGGGTCGAAACCACACTTCATCATCACCTCCCAAAGGAAGGACCAATGTACAGTGTCGTACGCCTTATGGATGTCAATCTTGAGGAACACCCCGCGGAGGTGTTCGCTCTTGACTTCATGAATGACCTTGTGGAGAACGAGGATCCCATCCAAAATATACCGGCCTTTCATGAAGGCCGTCTGGTTCAGATGGTGGATCCGGGGGGCGATCAGGGCCGCCCTAGTGGCGTACCCCTTGGCCAAAATCTGAAAAAGCACGTTGAGAACTGTGATAGGCCGGAACTGCCAAATGTCTGCCGCACCCGGGACCTTCAGGATCAAGGAAATGATCCCGTAATTGAGGCAGGAGACGTCCAATGTTCCTCGAGAGAGCTCAAGGAACAGGTCGAGGATGCCATCCTTGACCATCGGCCAGAATGCCTGAAAGAAGCAGACCGGCAGACCATCGGGACCTGGGGCCGAGGCCGGGTTCATTGCTTTCACAAAAGTCTCGACCTCAGTGGCATCAAAGGGAGCGAGGAGAGCAGCATTCTCCGTTGGGGAGATTTGTTGGCTAGGTGTCCATATGTGGTCCGCTAGGGAGACACCACCCCTAGTTCGCCCGGCAAATAGCGACTTATAGAATCCGTCCACATGGGCCCGGATCGCTGGGGGGTCCTGAAATAGCTGGCCTCCTTCCCATAAAAGGGGAATGGAGCAGCGTCTACGACGGCCATTAGCAATGGCCTGGAAGTAGGCAGTGTTGGCATCACCAAACAGCACCCAGTTCATAGAGCCCCACTGGCGCCAATACTCCTCTTCTTTAGAGTAGATGTCCATAAGAGAATCTTCGAGGTTGTATCTATGAGCCCATTCTTCTGCAGAGATGCCCGATGTGTCCGCAAGTGATCCTTTTTTGTGTGTTAACAATAATGAAGACTTCTCTTAATCTTCGAATCATGTAAATGTAGAACCATACATAGCTCCATAGTCCTGCAAACTTGCCACATCCACTGGATTCAGGTTTACACCCAACTCATGTCCAAATATGCCTGAGGCAAAAATTTACAGTTTTTGCCATTATGGTCAAATATACAGTACTAGCTAGTTTGAGGGATTTAAAATAATCCAGTTACATCAAACATCAAGTACACTACAATTCTAGAAAGGGGGAGGAATAGGTCATAGCAGAGACTGGACAAGCCACCGCCAGAAACTAAGAATATAAATAAACTAAAAATAAAAAAGGAGCCACACACCACAAAAAATCCGAGTTTCCCACTTTCTATTTGTATTACATAATAGCAATAAAGTAAATCAGGATACTAGGGGAAATGGGTATACAAAATGATCACCTGCCTTGACATTTTGATAGGCGTATAAGAATCGCAGGCTTTACTGCCACTGTTTCATATGAACAGAACTGCAGTGCACACTAATAATCAAACAGAAACAGGTGCCGCTGGAGTTACCTATGCAGGATCCACACTGCTCTCCTCTTCCTGCGGGCTATGACAACATGAGATTGCCAGCACTATATGGATTGCAACATATACCAGCACGGCGGTCACTAGTGCAACGACATACATAGACGTCTTCCACCCCCTGCTGGAGCCTGCTGCGTAGGCCACTAGGAGAGCGAGCAAATCCAGCACAATCGTCGTGTTCATGACCTTGAGCGACCATTTCTTCTCGTCCTTCCACTCCAGTAGCAAAATGATGATAACAACAATGGACGCCACGAAGGACGTGGAGTTGCTGTAGAAGAAGGCGAGGTAACGGTGCCTCTGGTTGTCATGCATGATTGGGTTGCCCGCGTCGTATCCATTCCCACTGTGCTGCCAAGCTCCGCCTGGTGGATCTAGGCCGGCCTGGTAGGTGACGCTTGCCAGCAAGATTCCTAGCAGCATCAGATATTTGCGCATGACATGCTTTTCCTTTCCTGGTGTACAACTGCTTATCTCAATGGGCTCCAGTTCACCGGCCGTGTCTTCAGGTATGTTTTTCCTTTCCTTCAACAAGAATACCAGGAGCAGTAAAGCTATAACGACAAGGACCACAACCACCAAGACGAAAATGTAGATGGATGTTTTCAGATGTTGCGTGCTTCCGGCAGCATATATATGCTCCCATCAGACCAAACATGCCCGCCCCTGTGCAAACAGCGAGTGCATAGCTTCGTATCGCAGGCCTGTATAGATGTGGGTTCACGAGCAGTATGATCAGTGCGATGGACAGCATGAAGCTCACCGTGTTGCAGTAGAAGAAGGCTGTGTAACGCCGGGGAAAGTTGTATAGGAGGACCGGATCCCCAGCGTGGCGCCTGCTATCATCTTGGAGCCAGAAACCGCCAGGAGGGATCAACCCAGCTTGATAAGTGATGGTCGCGGCCAAGACTGCGAAAAGGAGCAACCGCTTGCTCCTCTTCTCCACGGACTTAATTTCTTCTTTGGTGGGGTTGGTGGCATGGTTCAGTGTGAAGAAGACAACATGGATCACTACATAGACCAGGACGGCACCAGCCAAGGCCATGGCATACATGGAGGTGGTCAAGTCCCGAGAGCTTCCTGCAGCATATGCTCCGATGAGGCCAAACAAGTCCAGTATCATGGCTGCCTCGAGCACGTGTGTCTGGAGCATAACCTTGCTTTGGACCAGGATGATGGCCACCAAGGAGGCTACGAAGGCGACAGAGTTGCAGTAGAAGAAGGCCTTGTACCTCTTAGCGTTCACGGTGAGGAGGATCGGGTCACCAGCCATGTGGCCGTCCCGATTATCCGGCCAGAAGCCACCGGGAGGATCCAGCCCTGCTTGGTAAGTGATGGTTGCAGCAAGAGTGGCTAGTAACAGTACAAGGGAACGAGCATGCTCCGCTGCGACCCTATGTAGTTGGGGAGCAAAAGAGGTCAGTTAAAGCCAATGATTTGCAGAGGAGGAAGAAGAATAAGAAAAGGGATGTGCTCCCGTAGTACCTGCTGTCATTAATCTCCAGACCTGGTGCTCTTGTTATTGCTCTTGACAAGCTCCCTGACACCGAACGATGGAAGCTTTTGATTTTGGTCCAGAACCTGGTATCGCTTGCAGCTTTTATGGTACCTTGAATAACTGCAACTTGGAGCAATGCCATGCCAGGACGGCAATAACCAGGCTGCCCACATAGAAGTTGGTGTCGGTCTCCCTGCAGCTGCCTGCGGTGTATGAGACGATGAGGCTGATCAGCGCGACGGCGATGAACCAGTATGCCTCAGTCACACGAGGTTTTCTGTCCAGAAGCACCACAATGATGAGCAAGGACGCCACGAACGCCAGGGCATTGAAGAACAAGAACACCGTCAGGCGCTTGCCGTGGCTGTCCTTGAGGATCGAGTCGCCAGGGCTGTGGCCGTTCTCACTGTTGTCCCAGAAGCCGCCTGGCGTGCTCATCCCGGCAACGTATGTCATGCTCACGGCGAACGTCGCGAGCAGCATCAGGACCTTTCGTAGCCGTTTCTCATGCACTGCGTCGATGTAGCTGTGCTTGTCTTCTGGCAACGAGGCTAGCACCATCTGAAGAGCAAGGTAGGCAACGACGGCAACCACCAGCACCGAGGAGAAGATGGTCGTGGGCTTGTCGCGGCATGTCCCAGCAGCATAGGCTCCCATGACGCTTAGCAGGTCCACAACCATGACCGCCCGCAGTGTCAGGAGGGTGACGCGGTTCTTCTTTTTCTCTTCCATGAGGGTGAGGAAGAGGATGGCGACGATGATCACGAGTGACGAGGCAAATGCGGTGGCGTTGCAGTAGTAGAACACCAGGTACCGGTGGTAGCTGGTGGTCCGGATAATGGAGTCGCCTGCGACTTGGCCCGTGGCGTCGACAGTCTCCTGCCAGACGCCCCCCGGTGGGTTGAACCCCGCGGCATATGTCACTGTGGCCACCAGCGTTGCCAGTAGCAGGATGTACTTGCTCAGGTCGAGCATGAGCTCGTAGCTCTCGATCACCTCCTCAGGTTGGCTGCTTCCATTTGCAGGAGGCTGAGTATCATGGGGCTGGCTGTTTCCATTTGTTGGATTGGTGGCAGGAGGGCAAGCATCCGGCGCGGGGCCGTCTACTGTGATATCATGTGAACTGTTGTGGCGTGTTTGCTCGGCCGCCATTTGCGTAGCAATTGGTGCCTCAGCTCGACTGAATCTGTCTTCAATATATAGCTCACCAGGCAAGCTTGCTCATCAGCATGACAACCTGGCATAACGTCACCATATCATAATATAAAGGAGCAACACGAAAGAAAGACGGTATTGCACTCAAATTTACCATTATAGATAGCGCCCTTGGATCAGCATCCGACGGATATCGTTCATCTTCTCGAGGATACCACTTCCTGCTGTATTTACATTCATATTAAGGTAGAAAGCTGCTGGTAGCTGGAGCCGAAGCTGGTTGCCACCACATGCGTAACCTCATCATGGTTAACAAATGGGGAGGCCCAAGGGGAGCGCTCATGGTGAATTGGTGATATTATCGTATGTCCCCTCTTCACCATTAGTATTGATAGAACTGCTTGATATGTCGCCGTGAATCCGTGATGGGGCGAGGCGAAAATTCCTTCCAGGAGAGGGAAGATAGCGACGCAACACGAAAGAGACTATTGGTGCAGCCACCAGATGCTGAATCCAAATAAAATACACCCATTCCTGATTCGAAAAATTGCACTGTAACTTTCTTGTGGTTTCGTAGGCGGTTTACTGGATAAAACTAGAATGCTAGTCACGTATCTTGAACAACTATACGGGAACTAGGATACGTGTCATATTTCTCAAAACATTGTTAGTCCCCCAGGAATATGGATGCACCTCAACACCAAAGTTCAAGGCATCTCCAGTTTGAATCCTGAACATATTTCAGTTCTCAACTGCAACAAAGGTGTGCAATGCATATGTGAAAGGCCGAAGCTAAATCGTCAAATAGCATGGTTGGACACTTGCACACTGTACGAAACCCGAGTGGTTTCCACGTTTCTATATTCTTGGGCCTCCATTAGACGACAACCATGACAAAAGAAGAGAAGTCTGCAACTAGTCTCCATGAACATGCAGCCATGCTTCCTCGGTTCCTCCGTCATTTGAAAGTATATTTGTTGCTTTGCGCAATTAACTAGGCGCACAGGCTGTGCAAGTATCAAAATTAATTATGGCTACCACTGGGTGTGTTGACAGTCATATGAGATGATGTATTCAAATTCCATGCATGGCTTTGTTTCCAACAACCAAAACAAGACGAAAATAAAGTACTCCTATATGGCAGCTTTTTCTTTGCAGGGAAAGCGCGCTGTCACTTCGGTGGGATGAAAGACTGAAACAACGTAAGACAACGCGTGAGGCACGACTCCGCGTCGTGGAGCGCCACTCGGGATGGTTTATCTCATACCCGCCCTTGTTGTGACCAGAAGTGGATGATATAGAATGTGGATCTCTTGTCTTGGGGTCACGTAAACTAAGTGATTTCAAGCTCAGACAGCCGGATTATGCATGCGGGGGTTAGGCAGCTGTCTCGAGTATTGACTATTCCCCATGAGTTGATGATGCGGGTGTTAAGATTCTTTGACCGAGGTTAGGATTGCCACCAGCAGCTGCCTCAACAACCATCTTTCTGCCACCTGCAAGGGAGGAGCTGGCTATTGTGCATTGTGTTAAACTTGAAGTGAGCCCATTGAAAATCAGCAAATCCTTCACTAGGTCAGTGTTTTTTTTTTTTTTTACGAAAGAGCAGCATTGAGCTGTTTTCAATAATGTAGATGGAGCAAGTCTGGAACGATTACAAAGCTGTAGCCTTTCCTAAGAGAAAACTAACAGATGACAGAGAAGCTAGCTGTCATAGCAGCTGCAACAACAAGCAGAGGTAAAGTTAACACCTGACTGGAATAGTGTTCACTATTGTTTATTTCTGGTGGATGAAACATGACGCAGCTGTCATCCTTAGTCCCTGAGCACTTGCTTAATTGGTTGCCAAACATCATATTCCATGCGTATGTTTGTTGGTAAGAGGCTAAACATGCGTCACAAAGATTCGGATCAACTTATTCGAGCATCAGCAATGTACTTCTTGGGGGTATTAAGATGAGGCCCACATCAATTTTCTAGTAACTTTTTTTGCAGGAAATTTTTCTAACTTGTTTTGTGGATTTTTTCCTAATTATTTCGTCTCACTGGATTTGAAAATATTTCTTTTCTTCGTCTTGTTTACTTTAGGTCGATAGGGAGGAGATGCGACGGCGATGGGCCTGGCATAAGACCGCTCTTTGCAATAGACCAAGTTTTTTTATGTTTTATATATTTGAATTCGATATTAAAGATAATGGTTGTTCTATATATTTGAATAATGTTTTATGGCTTCACACTCATTGTGAACAGGCTATTCATTTTAGATCTTGAAGGTGAATATGTCTATAGTCCCTCCATCCCAAAATAAGTGTCTCAACTTTAATATGGAGGGAGTATTATACATTTCAAGAGGCTTAAGCCTAACAATCTGAACGCAACTTATTTTGGCATTGCCGACTTGGTCATATAAGCATGAAGCTAATAAAGAAGCTCCATGATGATAGACTTCTAACTTTGTTTGGTTTTGAATCATTCGAGACGTACAAATTCTGCCTACTTGGCAAGATGACCAAGACAACTTTTGCAAAGGGTTGCAAGAGGGCATCCGACTTGTTTGAAATCATACATATAGCAGATATGGATATATCTAATTGATGAGGCACAAGTTGAAAACCTTTGAAAAGTTTAAAGAGTTTCAGAATGAAGTAGATAATCAACTCGGCAAGATGATCAAACTTCTGCAATCAGATCATGCAGGCGAGTATTCGAGCCAAGAGATTGATGATCATCTGAAGAGTCGTGGAATAGTCCACAACTCACTCCCCCTCCACATGTACTGCCTACTCTTTTAAGCAGGAATAGAGCTAATTACAAGAAAAAGGGCAAAGGCCAGTACTTGAAGAAGATAATCAGAAAACAAAAAAGAGAAGACAAAAAGGAAGGCATCTACTCAGGAATAATGGACATTCACCCAGCTCCTCATCGACCAAGAAAATGTTCCAGGAAAGCCTAGCATTCTGCAGCAGTAAGTCCTGTTTGGTGCGCTCCATGACCTGGCCCTCGGTTGAAGCGTGCTGTTTCAAAACTCGCCTGTTCCTTTCCTTCCAAATATGCCAACACACATGGATTGCATCCTCAAGCCCTCTGTCATTGACACCGTCGACAGCGATTCACTAATCAACCGGGCTATCAAATTGATCAGGGGCAACACATAGCCTGAACTCGCTGATCCATACAACAAGGGAGGCCCAGATTGCCCTAGACTTACGGCCAGTCGAGGACGAGGTGCAAAAGGACTCTCTTGAAGCGGATCACAAAGGTGGCAGAAGGAAAGAGCATCACTCATTGCATAAAGATAAGGCTGAACACAAACATAGTCCTGGCCACATTTTCACACGCCAGTCATATAAGATTGAAGATTGAATAACTATATATGGTACAAATGTCGTAGTCTTTAAATGGGACTTTACAAATTTAATAGACAAGCCCTTTGTAAAGTCTGTCATAGATTATGTCCTCAGGGTAGAAACTAAGAAAATAAATGTTGTAAGAGGACAAAGTAGGAATCTTGCAGAGCCCTATGAAAGGAGCATCCTGACTTTCTAATGCAGCAGCTCATGTCAAGAGTATGGCTGGGCGAGATGTTTCTATCCTTCCTTGGCTTATTGTCTTCGGATGTTTGTGCAAGTGATTCTTTCAAGTGTTAACAATGACTAAGAATGGTCTTAGTCTTAGAATCATGCAACCATGGGGTGGAGCCACGCACCAGGCACCCAGGGCTAGGCCCGAGCCGCGGGAAATATTTTATATGCCAAACTAGCGTGAGGGTTTTCTGCAGTAGCCGCTACCGCCGCCGTCGCCATCGCCAGGGACCTTTTGGTCCCCTGATCTTCGTCTGTCATCCTGGCGCTGAGAGGTGGGGGCACCTCACATCTTTAAGAGTTTCATGTTCTTTGTCAATGTTTAAAGAATAAAATTACTCTCATTTTTTGGCAGTGCCATGAGGTTAGAGAGTTTCTATCTTCGCAAATCTGATTATTTCGGTTATTTTGATTATCAAGGCTTCCCATCTTTCTGGATGAGCGACTCAAGGCGCTTTCAAAAAACCATTATCGGTAATGTTCGGGTGGGTGAAAGAGTGACAACTGTGAAACAAAGAGAAGATAGATTGGATCAACACACCTAATGCGGTGGCCTCAGGATCAATATATAGGGAGCCTCTAGGGCTACGGCTGGGTACAGGAGGATAAGTACAGAGGTTGTTACACCAGATAACAACCCTAGATACTAACAACATTAGTTATCTATACAGTTTAACATTCCCCCTCAATCTGAACTTCCTATAAGAAGATTCAGATTGTGCCTATTCGAAACAAATGGCACCTCGGCTAGAGGCTTTGTAAATATATCCGTGACTTGTTCCTTGGAGGAGATGAATCGAACATCAAGTGCCTTGGCTGCAACTCGTTCACGAACAAAGTGAAAGTCCACTTCTATATGCTTGGTTCTGGCATAAAATACCGGATTTGCAGATGGGTAGGTGGCTCCTAAGTTGTCACACCACAAAACAGGAGGGCGTGACATAAAGATCCCGAGTTTACCAAGAACTGACTGTATCCATATCACCCCAGCCATTCCATTTGCATGTGCTTTATATTCGGACTCCGTGCTTGAGCGAGAAACCGTAGCTTGCTTTCTTGAACTCCAAGAGACAAGATTAGGACCAAGAAAGACAACAAAACCACCTGTGGATCTAGGGTCATCACTGCGCCCAGCCCAGTCCGCATCTGAGAAACAACTTAGTAACATCGAAGGTGACTTTCTAATAGAAAGACCCATACCACGAGTGTACTTCAAGTATCTCAAGATCCTCTTGGTTGCCGAAAGATGTGCAGTCACTGGTGCGTGAAGAAACTTACAGACACGATTTACTGCAAAGGAGATGTCCGGCCTCGTGACTGTCAGATACTGAAGTGCTCCAACCAGGCTGCAATATTTGTTACTGTCATCCTAAGAAAGTGGTGATCCACTATCCTTGTTAATTTTCTCACTGGAGGACATGGGCATGGTGGAAACCTTACAGTTGTCCATGTTGCCATGATGTAGGATATCGCCAATGTACTTCTGTTGAGACGTAATGATTCCCCTGGTGACAACTGCACATGTACTCCAAGAAAATAGTGTAAGGGACCAAGATCCTTGATGGCAAACGAGGCTTGGAGATCAGCAAGCAACTTGGTGGTAGCAGTGGGAGAGGAGCTAGCCACAATTATGTCATCCACATAAACAAGCATGGAAATGGTAATACCACCATGATTGAAGACAAACAGAGACATGTCAGCTTTAGAGGCTATAAAACTAAGTTGTTGGAGCCGAGAACTCAACCTGGAGTACTATGCTCGAGGGGCCTGTTTGAGTCCATAAAAAGCCTTGCGAAGCATGTACAAATGATGAGGAGCCGAGGGGTCCACAAAACCAGGAGGTTATCGCATGTACACCTCCTCTTGAAGAATGCCATGAAGAAAGGCATTATGAACATCGAACTGACGCAAACACCAGCCACGAGAAACAGCAATGGAGAAAACCATTCTCACAGTGACAGGTTTAACCACCGAACTGAACGTGTCATCATAGTCCAAACCATAACGTTGTTTAAAACCCTTGGGCACCAAACTTGCCTTGTGACAATCAACAAACACATCTGATTGTGCCTGATCTTGAACACCCACTTGCAGTCGATCACATTGACATTGGATGGAGGAGGCACCAGAGTCTAGATACCGTTTTGATGAGGTGCATCAAGCTCAAGTTGCATAGCCAGACGCCACTCCGGAGAGGAGACCGCTTCACGATGATCAACAGGTTCCCGCAAGGCCAGAAACGCACGACGGGACAGATCGTAGGTGATGGTACCATCAGTGCGCTGCAGAAGTTTGCGGGTGTTGTCACGTGTGCATGTCATCATAGTATGCGCTGGTGGAGTAGCAGATCCAGTCGCCACAGACGATCCAGGGGGATTGCATGCAACCTGACTAGTAGGTGAATCCCCCTGGGATCCTGTGCCAGGAAGGGGCGAAGACGCGAGCGACAAATCCATCTGGGATCCAGCACCGCAGGTAGAGGCAACGGTCGGCCCCGCAGCAGAAGCCCGTTCTGCGGGTGCCACATGGACTGTGGCGCGAGGCGAGGGGGGAGGCGTGGCGACCAACCCAGAAGTGGGTCTTGCCACAACAGAGGGCAGTCGCGTGCGCGGAGTGGATGTCGCAGAGGACGACCTGGGCCGCTCGTCCGCAAATGCCACGTGGCCGGCTGGGGACTAAGATTCGTCCTGGTCGCGGTCTCCAGTCGCAGGAGACACCACGTCGCTGTCGCCTGCAACACGTGGTCCAAGGGCGATTCTGCGTCGGATCCAGTGCTAGGATCCGCCTGGGTTCCCGTAGTTGGGATCCTCTGCGCCAAAGCTAATCCTGCATCCACATTAGTTCGCGAAACAGATGTGCCATAGGTGGTCATGCGGAAATAAAAGAATGGTGTGTTCAGTAACTCGAGGTGGGATGGGAGAGGGTTGGACATTGGCAAAAGGAAAAACTTTTTCATCAAAAACAACATCACGTGATATGTAGACACGAGCCGTAGGCACGTGAAGGCACTTGTAGCCTTTGTGACAGATACTATGCCCAACAAACACACATTGTTGTGATCGAAACGCAAGTTTATGGGTGCTGTAGGGGCGCAAGTTGGCCCAACAAGCGCACCCAAACGTGCGCAGAGAGGTGTAGGCAGGTTTGTTACGAAACAATTTTTCCATGGGACTAAGATTGCCAGCGACACGGCTTGGAAGTAGATTGATGAGATAGCATGCTGACAAATATGCCTCCTTCTCCCAAAAACGTAGGGGCATGGACGCATGTGATAATTGAAGGAAATATGCCCTAGAGGCAATAATAAAGTTGTTATTTATATTTCCTTATATCATGATAAATGTTTATTATTCATGCTAGAATTATATTAACCGGAAACTTAGTACATGTGTGAATACATAGACAAACATAGTGTCCCTAGTATGCCTCTACTTGAGTAGCTCGTTAATCAAAGATGGTTAAGTTTCCTGACCATAGACATGTGTTGTCATTTGATGAACGGGATCACATCATTAGAGAATGATGTGATGGACAAGACCCATCCGTTAGCTTAGCATAAATGATCGTTTAGTTTTACTAGCAAAAGAGCTCGTGCGTTGCAACGGGAGAGAAAACATAACACACGCTCTTAACTCAACAACCATCACTCAATACCACAATAGGTACATCTCCTTTATTTTTGCGAGGCATCATATTTGTGTTGCCGCTTATCCACCTTCTCACCCTCGCCGGCGATGGCCTCGGTTTTCACACAAAACAACAAAAAATGTGTGTTGAATATGGTTAATCCTAAGGCATCTCTCTCGCTCTCCCTCTCTCTCTCTCGCTCGCTTTCTCTCACTCTCGCGATGAGAAATCTGTTGTTTTCCCCTGCGACATTTTTCAGAGGTATGCATGTGTAGTTATCGATGTTTTCTTTTCCATATATGGTTATAGTTGGGTGTTTATTTGCAATCCGGATCACCGCCGGTATGAAAAAAACAAATCTTGCGCTATAAATTATAAGTTTGCTTCCATAATAATATTTTGAAAATATTTATCAGGTAAAATTAATATCATATTTAGATTACACACATTTTTCTAATACAATTTCATATATAATATGTTAAAATCGAAGTTACGGTTTAAAAGATACAGATAATTTAGAAAACTGTTTTGTTTGACTCAAATATATTCCAAAATAATATTTTAAAAAAACTTAACAGGTAAAAATAATCTCATATTCATATTCTACATATTTTTCTAATCAAATTTCATATATAACATGTTCAAATCGGAGTTACGATTTAAAAGATATGGATGATTTTAAAAAGTATTTGTTTGACTTAAATATGATCCGCAAATGAATTATCTAAAAAATCAGGGGGATTTCGAAAAATGTGAAATAACGGTTTGGGTGTGACTTAAATCCGGACGTCGGGTTGATTTTAAGAAAAGACAGGGACTTTTGTGTAAAATACAAAAATAACGATTCGTTTTAACTTAAAATAGGACCGCGGGTTGAATTCTATGAAATGGAGGGTCTTTTCTGAAAAATGCCATGACGGACGAAAGAAACCCAATCTGCTTTATTATTAGGTAAAGATTGCTATTGCTTTATTCATGACTTATACATATTCCTCTAACTATGAGATTATGCAACTCCCGAATACCGAAGGAACACTTTGTGTGCTATCAAACATCACAACGTAATTGGGTGATTATAAAGATGCTTTACAGGTGTCTCCGAAGGTGTTTGTTGAGTTGACATAGATCAAGTTTAGGATTTGTCACTCCGTGTATCAGAGAGGTATCTCTGGATCCTCTCGGTAATGCACATCACTATAAGCCTTGCAAGCAATGTGACTAATGAGTTAGTTACGGGATGATGCATTACGAAATGAGTAAAAAGAGACTTGCCGGTAACGAGATTGAACTAGGTATGATGATACCGACGATCGAATCTCGGGCAAGTAACATACCGATGACAAAGGGAATGACGTATATTGCTATGCGGTTTGACCGATAAAGATCTTTGTAGAATATGTAGGAGCCAATATGAGCATCCATGTTCCGCTATTGGTTATTGACCGGAGATGTGTCTTGGTCATGTCTACATAGTTCTCAAACCCGTAGGGTCCGCACGCTTAACGTTCGATGAAGATTTGTATTATGAGTTATGAGTTTTGGTGACCGAAGTTTGTTCGGAGTCCCGGATGAGATCACGTACATGACGAGGAGTCTCGAAATGGTCGAGAGGTAAAGATTGATATACTGGACGGTTATATACGAACACCGGAATGGTTCCAAAGAAGATCGAGGATTTTTTGGAGTACCGGGAGGTTACCGGACCCCCCCGGGAAAGTTATTGGGCCTAATGGGCTAGAGTGGAGGAGAGGAGGAAGGCCACAGGAGGTGGGGCGCGCCCCCTTGCCCCAATCCGAATTGGACAAGGGGAGGGGGCGCGGCTGTTGGGGAGAGTGTGTCTACGTACCCTCGTAGACCGAAAGCGGAAGTGTTTAGTAACGCGGTTGATGTAGTCGAACGTCTTCAGGATCCAACTGATCCAAGTACCGAACGTACGGCACCTCCATATTCAGCACACGTTCAACACAATGACGTCCCTCAAGCTCTTGATCTAGTTGAGGACGAGGGAGAGTTCCGTCAGCATGACGGCGTCGCGACGGTGATGATGATGTTACCGGTGCAGGGCTTCGCCTAAGCACTACAATGATATGACCGAGGTGTTGAACTGTGGAGGGGGCACCGCACATGGCTAAGACAATTGATCTTGTGTGTTCTAGGGTGCCCCCTGCCTCCGTATATAAAGGAGGAGAGGGGGAGGCCGGCCGGCCCCTGTAGGGTGCGCCAGAGAGAGGAGTCCTACTAGGACTCCAAGTCCTAGTAGGATTCCACTTGGTGGAAGGGGGAAGGACGAAGGGAGAGGGAGAGGGAGAGGGGAAGGGGGCCGCGCCCCCTCCCCTAGTCCTATTCGCTCCCCATGGGGGGGCACCTCCTGGTGGCCTACCCTCTCTCTCCCCTAAGGCCCATGTTGGCCCATTACTTCCCCGAGGGGTTCCGGTAACCCCTCCGGCACTCCGTTTTTACCCGATACTTCTTGGAACTCTTCTAGTGTCCGAATAACATTGTCCAATATATCATTCTTTATGTCTTGACAATTTCGAGACTCCTCGTCATATCCGTGATCTCATCCGGGACTCTGAACAAACTTCGGTCATCAAATCACATAACTCATAATACAAATCGCCATCGAACGTTAAGCGTGCGGACCCTACGGGTTCGAGAACTATGTAGACATGACCGAGACACACCTCCGGTCAACAACCGATAGCAGAACCTGGATGCTCATATTGGCTCCTACATATTCTACGAAGATCTTTATCGGTCAAATCGCATAACAACATACATCATTCCCTTTGTCATCGTTATGTTACTTGCCCGAGATTCGATCGTCGGTATCATCATACCTAGTTCAATCTCGTTACCGACATGTCTCTTTACTCATTTCGTAATGAATCATCCCATAACTAACTCATTAATCAGATTGCTTGCAAGGCTTATAGTGATGTGAGAAAAAGGTCTTGATAACCCACAAGTATAGGGGATCAATTGTAGCCTCTTTCGATAAGAGTGTCGAACCCAACGAGGAGCTAAAGGTAGAACAAATATTCCCTCAAGTTGTATCGACCACCGATACAACTCTACGCACGCTTAACGTTCGCTTTACCTAGAACAAGTATGAAACTAGAAGTACTTTGTAGGTGTTGTTGGATAGGTTTGCAAGATAATAAAGAGCGTGTAAATAAAAGGTAGGGGATGTTTAGATGAAGACACAACTAAGTTAACTTTAGTAGAGAGCTTGTTGTCACACAAGAAAGTTATTTGTCCCTAGGCAATCGATAACTAGATCGGTAATCATTATTGCAATTTTATTTGAGGGAGAGGCATAAGCTAACACACTTTCTCTTCTTGGATCATATGCACTTATGATTGGAACTCCAGCAAGCATCCGCAACTACTAAAGATCATTAAGGTAAAACCCAACCATAGCATTAAAGTATCAAGTCCTCTTTATTCCCATACGCAAACAACCTACTTACTCGGGCATGTGCTTCTGTCACTCATGCCACCCACCATAAGCAAATCATGAACATATTGCAAACCCTATAGCGGGGATCCCTCGCGCTTGCGCGACACGGAGAGCACCATATGACAACACCAATAATAAAATATGCAACTCAAACCAATCATGATCATCAATTTGAGCACCATGTTTAAGTAGAGATTACAGCGGGTAAAAGAGGGGTTACACCGCTGCATAGAGGGGGGAAGAGTTGGTGATGACGGCGGTGAAGTTGTTGGTGTAGATCGTTGTCGCGATGATGGCCCCGGCAGCGTTCCGACGCCACCGGGAGAGAGGGGGAAGAGCCCCCCTTCTTCTTCTTCTTCCATGACCTTCTCCCTAGATGGGAGAAGGGTTTCCCCTCTGGTTCTTGGTCTCCATGGCATGGGAGGGGTGAGAGCCCCTCCGAGATTGGATCTGTCTCTCTGTCTCTCTCTGTTTCTGCATTCCCAGATCTGGCCTTTCACCGTTTCTTATATTCTTGGAGATCCATAACTCCGATTGGATTGAAATTTGAACACGATTTTATCCGGATATTAGCTTTCTTGCTCGAAAGAAGGGCAACAACCGCCTTACGAGGTGTCCACAAGGGTTAGGGGCGTGCCCCATGCCTCGTGGGCCCCTCGAGCACCATCTCGCGTTGATTTCACTTCCCAAAATTCACATATATTCCAAAAAAATCTCCGTCAGTTTTTATCCCGTTTGGACTCCGTTTGATGTGAATTTTTCTGCGAAACAAAAAACATGCAACAAAAAGGAACTGGCACTGGGCACTGGATCAATATGTTAGTCCCAAAAATAGTATAAAAAGTTGCCAAAAGTATATGAAAGTTGTGTAATATTGGCATGGAACAATCAAAAATTATAGATACGACGGAGACGTATCAATGTGCATTACCGAGAGGGCCCGGAGATACCTCTTTGATACTTGGAGTGACAAATCCTAATCTTGATCTATCCAACTCAACAAACACCATTAGAGACACCTGTAGAGCATCTTTATAATCACCCAGTTACGTTGTGACGTTTGATAGCACACAAAGTGTTCCTCCAGTATTCGGGAGTTGCACAATCTCATAGTTAGAGGAATATGTATAAGTCATGAATAAAGCAATAGCAATAAAACTAAACGATCATTTATGCTAAGCTAACAGATGGGTTTTGTCCATTAGATCATTATCTAATGATGTGATCCCGTTCATCAAATGACAACACATGTCCATGGTCAGGAAACTTAACCATCTTTGATTAATGAGCTAGTCAAGTAGAGGCATACTAGGGACACTCTGTTTGTCTATGTATTCACACATGTACTAAGTTTCCCGTTAATATAATTCTAGCATGAATAATAAACACTTATCATGATATAAGGAAACATAAATAACAACTTTATTATTGCCTCTAGGGCATATTTCCTTCAGTCTCCCTCTTGCACTAGAGTCAATAATCTAGATCACATAGTAATGATTCTAACACCCATGGAGTCTTGGTGCTGATCATGTTTTGTTCGTGAGAGAGGCTTAGTCAACGGGTCTGCAACATTCAGATCCATATGTATTTTGCAAATCTCTATGTCTCCCTCCTTGACTTGATCGCGGATGGAATTGAAGCGTCTCTTGATGTGTTTGGTTCTCTTGTGAAATCTGGATTCCTTCGCCAAGGCAATTGCTCCAGTATTGTCACAAAAGATTTTCATTGGATCCAATGCACTAGGTATTACACCTAGATCGGATATGAACTCCTTCATCCAGACTCCTTCATTTCCTGCTTCCGAAGCAGCCATGTGCTCCGCTTCACACGTAGATCCCGCCACGACGCTCTGCTTCGAACTGCACCAACTAACAACTCCACCATTCAATATAAATACGTATCCGGTTTGTGACTTAGAGTCATCTGGATCAGTGTCAAAGCTTGCATTGATGTAACCATTTACGACGAGCTCTCTGTCACCTCCATAAACGAGAAACATATCCTTAGTATTTTTCAGGTATTTCAGGATGTTCTTGACCGCTGTCCAGTGATCCACTCCAGGATTACTTTGGTACCTCCCTGCTAAACTAATAGCAAGGCACACATCAGGCCTGGTACACAACATTGCATACATGATAGGACATAAGGCTGAGGCATAGGGAATGACTTTCATTTTCTCTTTATCTTCTGAAGTGGTCGGGCATTGAGTCTGACTCAACTTCACACCTTGTAACACATGCACGAACCCTTTCTTTGACTGATCCATTTTGAACTTCTTCAAAACTTTATCAAGGTATGTGCTTTGTGAAAGTCCAATTAAGCGTCTTGATCTATCTCTATAGACCATTCGCAACAAGTCGAGCTTTGTAGACAGTAACATTACCGTCAGTGTCGGTCTTCCTCTTGAAGATCCATTTATTCTCTATGGCTTGCCGATCATCAGGCAAGTCAACCAAAGTCCACACTTTGTTCTCGTACATGGATCCCATCTCAGATTTCATGGCCTCAAGCCATTTTGCGGAATCTGGGCTCATCATCGCTTCCTCATAGTTCATAGGTTCGTCATGGTCAAGTAACATGACCTCCAGAATAGGATTACCGTACCACTCTGGTGCAGATCTTACTATGGTTGACCTACGAGGTTCAGTAGTAACTTGATCAGAAGTTTCATGATCATCATCATTAGCTTCCTCACCAATTGGTGTAGGAATCACTAGAACTGATTTCTGTGATGAACTACTTTCCAATAGGGGAGCAGGTACAGTTACCTCATCAAGTTCTACTTTCCTCCCACTCACTTCTTTCGAGAGAAACTCCTTCTCTAGAACGGATCAATTCTTAGCAACGAAAATCTTGCCTTCGGATCTGTGATAGAAGGTGTACCCAACAGTCTCCTTTGGGTATCCTATGAAGACACGTTTCTCCGATTTGGGTTCGAGCTTATCAGGTTGAAGCTTTTTCACATAAGCATCGCAGCCCCAAACTTTTAGAAACGACAACTTGGGTTTCTTGTCAAACCACAGTTCATATGGTGTCGTCTCAACAGATTTAGATGGTGCCCTATTTAACGTGAATGCAGCCGTCTCTAAAGCATAACCCCAAAACGATAGCGATAAATCAGTAAGAGACATCATAGATCGCAGCATATCTAATAAAGTATGATTACGACGTTCGGACACACCATTACGTTGTGGTGTTCTGGGTGGCGCGAGTTGCGAAACTATTCCACATTATTTCAAATGAAGACCAAACTCGTAACTCAAATCAAATCGTAGTAACTTTATTTTCTTGTTACGATGATTTTCCACTTCACTCTGAAAATCTTTGAACTTTTCAAATGTTTCATACTTATGTGTCATCAAGTAGATATACCCATATCTGCTCAAATCATCTGTGAAGGTCTGAAAATAACGATACCTGTCGCGAGCATCAACACTCATCGGACCACATACATCAATATGTATTATTTTCCAACAAGTCTGTTGCTCGCTCCATTGTTCCAGAGAACAGAGTTTTAGTCATCTTGCCCATGAGGCATGGTTCGCAAGCATTAAGTGATTCCAAAAGCCCATCAGCATGGAGTTTCTTCATGCGCTTTACACCAATATGACCTAAATGGCAGTGCCACAAATAAGTTGCACTATCATTATTAAACTAATATCTTTTGGATTCAATACTATGAATATGTGTATCACTACTATCAAGATTTAGTAAAAATAGACCACTCATCAAGGGCTCATTCATCCCCACTCTGTTAACTTTTGCTCACTTTTCCCCACTCCCTTGCCCGAAACCCTCAAAACAGGTTATAAAAGACATTGCCGTTGGGTCAATGCCTTTGACCGTTAGCTGACGAGTGGGGCCGCGTATATGTGGGCGCATGCAAGGCCGCGGTCATGGGTAGCACGTGTCCATGGACATGCCCAAAACGTCCCATCATATAAAGAGGGAACCACCTCCATTGCCCCTACCATTTTCCCTCAAATCCCCTCCCTGCCGCATCGTCTTCCTCTCCCCCACCGGCGTCATCTCGCTCTCCTCCACTGCCTCCACCGCACTGTCTCGCTCTCCCCCACCGCATCATCTTCCTCACCTTCATCGCCTCCATCTGTCAGATGACCGACTCTTGTGGCAACGCCGGCGCAGCGGCCGGAGATGTGGTGGAGCTGCAGGGTCAGGGCATGGTGACCGCGGATGTCGGCGGCATCCACGGCGGTGCGGGGAAATTCGCAACCGATGTGGATGTGGCGGGCTCCGCCTCATCGCTGTAGAAGGTGACGGCGTCAAGCGGCACAGTCCATCCCGATGCCCCAGTTGCGCCGCCTGCCTTGGAGCAGGTATTTGCACTTGCTTAGCTTGTAGAGTTAGTTGCTCCCTTAGTTGCATTGGTTAGATTGTGATTCATACGGTAGTTCAGATGGTTAGAGTAGTTGGTTTGATGGATGGGCCGGGTTTTTGTATGGGTTGGGGGGATAGGGGTTTTTGGACTAGGGTTTGTTGGATAAATCCGTTGCAAAAATGCTAGCTAGATGGTGTGAACTATGATTTTAGGTGCTGCAATGATTGGGGGTTTTTACATTTGGTTAAATTTGTTGCAAAAATGCTAGGTGTTGTGAATAGATTGGGGTTTTTTAATGCTATGATGCTTATTAGATTTGTTTTTAGTGCTCACAGATTGGGGGTTTTAATGCTACTCAGATTCTTTGCCTTAGATTGGGTCCCTATTAGATTTGTTTTTGAATGCTACTCAGATTGGGGGTTTGAATGTCATATGCCCAAATGGAATCCATTGATTAAGAAGTTATTTGATTCATTACTATATAATTTTTCCATAATATGTAGTTATATTAGCTCTGTTCTTCAATGTGTGTGCATGACCAATGATCAATGTGTTATTTGAATGTCATATTGGGGTTTTTTATCAATGTGTGTACAAATCTAATACATTGATATACTAGTGATGGATGTGGTTTTTGAATGCATAGAGCTAAGGGGCATAGAAATAAAAAACCCCACTTCTAAAACATTTATGATATTGGGAGTATATTGATACGTCTCCAACGTATCTACTTTTCCAAACACTTTTGCCCTTGTTTTGGACTCTAACTTGCATGATTTGAATGGAACTAACCCGGTCTGACGTTGTTTTCAGCAGAATTACCATGGTGCTATTTATGTGCAGGAGCAAACGTTCTCGAAATGACCTGAAACTTCACGGAGCCACTTTTCAAAAAATAAGAACAATACCTGCAAAAGATGAAGGCCAAGGGGGCCACCACCTTGCCACGAGGGTGGGGGGTGCGCCTGCCCCCCTAGGGCGCACCCTACCTCATGGGCCCCTTGTTGCATCTCCGACTCCAACTCCACCTCCATATATTGAGTTTCGGGGAGAAAAAAATCAGAGAGAAGAAATCATCGCGTTTTACGATATGGAGCCGCCGCCAAGCCCTAAAACCTCTCGGGAGGGCTGATCTGGAGTCCGTTCGGGGCTCCGGAGAGGGGAATCCGTCGCCATCGTCATCATCAACCATCCTCCATCACCAATTTCATGATGCTCATCGCCGTGCGTGAGTAATTCCATCGTAGGCTTGTTGTACGGTGATGGGTTGGATGGGATCTATCATGTAATCGAGTTAGTTTTGTTAGGGTTTGATCCCTAGTGTCCACTATGTTCTGAGATTGATGTTGCTATGACTTTGCTATGCTTAATGCTTGTCACTAGGGCCCGAGTGCCATGATTTCAGATCTGAACCTATTATGTTTTCATCAATATATGAGTGTTCTTGACCTATCTTGCAAGTCTATAGTCACCTATTATGTGTTATGATCCGTTAACCCCGAAGTGACAATAATCGGGATACTTACCGGTGATGACCGTAGTTTGAGGAGTTCATGTATTCACTATGTGTTAATGCTTTGTTCCGGTTCTCTATTAAAAAGAGGCCTTAATATCCCTTAGTTTCCGTAAGGACCCCGCTGCCACGGGAGGGTAGGACAAAAGATGTCATGCAAGTTCTTTTCCATAAGCACGCATGACTATATTCGGAATACATGCCTACATTACATCAATGAACTGGAGCTAGTTCTGTGTCACCCTAGGTTATGACTGTTACATGATGAAACGCATCCGGCATAATTCTCCATCATTGATCCATTGCCTACGAGATTTCCATATATTTTTCTTCGCTTATTTACTTTCCCGTTGCTATTGCTATCATCACTGCAAAATACCAAAAACATTACTTTTACTACCGTTACCTTTTGTTACCGTTATCACTACTATCATATTACCTTGCTACTAAACACTTTGCTGCAGATATTAAGTTTCCAGGTGTGGTTGAATTGACAACTCAGCTGCTGATACTTGAGAGTATTCTTTGGCTCCCCTTGTGTCGAATCAATAAATTCGGGTTGAATACTTTACCCTCGAAAACTGTTGCGATCCCCTATACTTGTGGGTTATCAAGACCATTTTCGGGCGCCGTTACCGGGGAGCATAGCTCTATTCTTTGAGTCACTTGGGATTTATATCTGCTTATCATTATGAAGAACTTGAGAGATCCAAAAACCAAGATCTATCCCTCAACTACGTGGGGGAGGTAAGGAACTGCCATCTAGCTCTGCACTTGATTCACCTTCTGTTATGAGTAAGTTTGCGACACCTACACCTGCTTCTACTATTCATTCTGATATGTCGCATGTTATTGATGATGCCACTTCTGCTATGCATGATACTTATGATGAAAGTACCTCTATGCCTGATACTACTATGCCACTTAGTGATTTTCTTGATGAACAACTTGCTAGAGCTAGAGAAATTGAAATTATTGAATCTGATGATACTGATGAAAGTGATGATGAAGAATCACTTGTTATTCCTAAGGGTTATGTCTTTGATCAAGAAGCTTCTTTAGCTATTTTAGCGTGCCAAAATAGAACTGAACTCAAAAGGTTATTAGCTAAATGGAGTAAGGAATCTCTAAATGCTAGAATGAAACCTGACCCTGCTTTTGCTGCTTCTCATATCTTTGTCACTGATAAGGATTATGAATTCTCTGTTGATCCTGATATAATTACTTTGGTTGAATCTGATCCTTTTCATGATTACGAATCTGAAACTATTGTGGCACATCTTACTAAATTGAATGATATAGCTACCCTGTTTACTAAAGATGAGAGAACTCGTTACTTTTACATCCTTAAAATATTTCCGTTCTCATTAAAGGGTGATGCTAAGATATGGTTTAATTCTCTTGATCCTGGTTGTGTGCGTAGTCCCCAGGATATGATTTATTACTTCTCTGCTAAATATTTCCCTGCTCATAAGAAACAAGCTGCTTTAAGGGATATATATAATTTTGTGCAAATTGAAGAAGAGAGTCTCCCACAAGCTTGGGGGAGGCTTCTCCATTTACTTAATGCTTTGCCTAATCATCCTCTTAAGAAAAATGAAATACTTGATATCTTTTATAATGGACTAACGATGCCTCCAGAGATTACCTGCATAGTTGTGCTGGTTTTGTTTTCAGGGAAAGAACACCGGATGAAGCTGAAATTCTATTGAACAATACGTTGACAAATGAAAATAATTCGACACCTCCGGAGCCAATTCCTGAGCCTATTCCTAAACCAACTCCGAAGAAGAGAGGTATTCTATTTCTCAGTTCTGAAGATATACAAGAGGCAAAGAAATCTATGAAAGAAAAATGTATTAAAGCTGAAGATGTTAAGAATTTACCTCCTATTGAAGAAATACATGGTCTTAATTTACCGCCTATTGAAGAAACATATGATCTTAATCCATTACCTGTTGAAGAAACTCATGGTCTTGATAACCCGACACAGGTAGTAAAGGTAAATTCTCTCTATAGATATGATAAAGCTGTAATCCCATTTACTAAATTTGCTAGCCCATGCTTAGATGAGTTTGATAAATTTATGGCTAAGCAAGAAGATTTTAATGCTTATTTTGGTAGACAATTGAAAAACAATTCAAATATGCTTGAACACTTGGGTGATTATATGGCTAATGTTAAAGGTGAACTTAGACTTATTAGTAAACATGCTTCTATGGTTACCACTCAAGTAGAACAAGTACTTAAAGCTCAAAATGATTTGCTCAATGAATTGAATAGTAAAGATAATGATAATGCTGTTAGAGTGGCTACTAGAACTGGTAGAACGACTCAGGAACCTTTGTATCCTGAAGGACACCCTAAGAGAAATTGAGCAAGATTCTCAGAGAAATAACATAGATGTACCTAGTTCTTCTAAAAAGAAGAAAAAGAAAAATGATAAGACTTTGCATGCTTCTAGTGATCCTATTGTTGAAACACATGAGAATCCAAATGATATTTCTATTTCTGATGCTGAAACACAATCTGGTAATGAACCTGAAACTAGTGGTAATGTTAATGATAATGTTCATAATGATGCTCAACCTAGTAATGATAATGATGTAGAAATTGAACCTGCTGTTGATCTTGATAACCCAGAATCAAAGAATCAATGTTATGATAAGAAAGATTTTTTTGCTAGGAAACATGGTAAAGAAAGAGAACCATGGGTTCAGAAACCCATGCCTTTTCCTCCCAAACCATCCAAGAAAAAGGATGATGAGGATTTTGAGTGCTTTGCTGAAATGATTAGACCTATCTTTTTGCGTATGCGATTAACTGATATGCTCAAAACAAATCCTTATGCTAAGTACATGAAAGATATTATTACAAATAAAATAAAGATACCAGAAGCTGAAATTTCTACCATGCTTGTTAATCATAGTTTTAAGGGTGGAATACCAACGAAACTTGGAGATCCAGGAGTACCCACTATACCATGCTCCATTAAAAGAAATTATGTTAAAACTGCTTTATGTGATCTTGGAGCCGGTGTTAGTGTTATGCCTCTCTCTTTATATCGTAGACTTGACTTGAATAAGTTGACACCTACTGAAATATCTTTCCAAATGGCAGATAAATCAATTGCTATACCTGTCAGTATTTGTGAGGATGTGCCTGTTGTAGTTGCAAACGTTGCTATTTTAACGGACTTTGTTATTCTTGATATTTCCGAGGACGATAGTATGTCTATTATTCTTGGAAGACCCTTTTTGAATACCACAGGGGCTGTTATTGATTGCACTAAAGGCAATGTCACTTTTCATGTTAATGGTAATGAGCATACGGTACACTTTCCGAGAAAACAACCTCAAGTTCACAGTATCAATTCTATTGGAAAAATGCCATCGATTATATTTGGAGGTTTTGAATTTCCTCTTCCTACTGTCAAGAAGAAATATGATATTCTTATTATTAGGGATGTGCATATCCCCATTGAGGTAACATAGTGTTATTCGAAATTTCTCCGGTTCCATGTTATTCGGAATGAGTTCGTTAACAAGACTTGATCAACCTTGTTAGTGGATTCCTTTTGATGATCATGAGATGGATGAAACTAGAAGGCACAAACTTCTGTACCCCACTTTTACTTTCTGTTATTTATATTAAATAAAATAAAAATAAATATTTTTCTGTCTGTTATCTGATTATCCGTGCAATATAAAAATACCTCAAAAATAAAAGTTCTCCAAATGCACTGAAATTTAAATATGATTTTTTCTAGAATATTTGAGGATTTATGGAACTGAGAACACACTAGGGGGGGTCAACCACCTGCCCACGAGGGTGGAGGGCATGCCCACCCCTCTAGGGCGCCCCCCTGCCTCGTGGGCCCACGGTGGCCCTCCTCCACTTATTTCTGCACCCACACACTTCATCTTCCTCCCACAAACACGAATAACCAGCTCAAACCCGAGTCCTAGCTCGTTTTGCTGCCATTTTTTATCTCCTTGCTCAAAGCACCTCTCACAAAACTGCTTGGGGAGATTGTTCCTTGGTATGTGACTCCTCCATTGGTCCAATTAGTTTTTGTTTTAGTGCTTTATTCATTGCAAATTTTTGCTGCTTAGGTGACCCTGTTCTTGAGCTCGCATGTCAAATTTATATGGTCAAAAGTAGTTTTGATGCATGATATAGGCTCTAGGCTCTTGTAGGAGTAGTTTCTATCAATGTTATTGAGTTTGGTTTACTTCTATTTTGAAGTTACTAAAAATTTTCAGAATTTTTTAGAGGAAGAAATATGCTTAGGAAAATGTTCCAAGGTGGGTCTTCAAGGAAGCAAGGACCCAGGCTTGCAATGCGTGATGCTGATGAAGAGCCACCAAGAGACGCTCCAGTGCGCCCTTGTGAATGGCATTCTAAGAACTTTATGGATCGAGCGGGAATTAAGGAAGAATTCAACGCATATTTGTGTAACGCTGATCTTGTGACCTTCGAGGAAGAGAAGTGCAGCCAGTATCACAACCTCACTAGTACCTTTGTGAGGAGGTTTGAATTTTGAACTTCACATAATTCTCCAACTGTCATGTTTGATCTTTATGATAAATCTTACACTATGGACTTAGAGTATTTTTCTACTGCATGCAAACTTCCACAATGGGGTAGTATAAGGGATCCTCGCAAATCTGAATTTAGAGATTTTCTTGCTAGCATAACTATGGGAGAATCTAGAGATATTACACAAGCTACCATAGGGAGCATCCACTTTCCTGCTATACATTATTTTGCTCTCTTCATAGGTAGATGCACAAATGGTAAAGATGAGGCATGTCACATGTGTGTCCCCGATCTTAGTATTCTTAGGAGTGTTGTGTCAGGAGACAAATCATATAATTTGGGAGCCATTGTTGCACGTAGGTTGCATCTTAATAGACTTAATGGAGATTTCTTTGGTGGAATTTATGCAACCCACATAGCTAATTTTCTTGGTATAGCCATATGCGAAGATGATATTGAATTACCTCCTGCCTATCTAGATTTTAATGCTATGGTTCACCACCAGTTTGTCGAGAGGAACGAATCACCTCTCAAGTATCGACTAATCTTTGACAGACATCGTGCTGTCCGTATTACTCTCCCTGCTCCTGCCTTCTTTGATTATCAGGCAAGAGGAGGATATACTATTATTAGAGAGGAGGCAGATGCGTACGAGAGGAGAGAGGAGGCCGCTCGTCGCCACGCTGCAGCTCAGCAGGCGATAGCTGCTGCATCACAGTACGACCCCAGCTACTATTATGGATATCCGCCAGGCCAGCCGTGGCCATAGACCAACTTAGGCCAAAAGCCTAAGCTTGGGGGAGTACGTATTTCCCACCGACATTACATTTATGCTCACACACTCATTGCTAGATGTCGGTGCTCATACTTTTTCATTGTATCATCCTGTAACATCCCAAATTTTCAATTTGGAATGTTATACATAGATCATCATGCATATCATATTTTCTTGCATTTTGCCGATCCTAGAAATTTCACGCAACTCAAGGACCCTCGGAGAGAGTTGGAGATTTCGTTATTTTCATATTTGAGTCTTCTCAAATTTCGGAAAAAAGGATCATTGGATTTGTCGGAGTTTTATTTGCCTTTTATTTGGATAGGGAAAAATGCACGTTTTAAAAATTTGCATTTTAGGCCCGGAGAAAAGTTCATTTTGTTCGACTCATTTTTAGGAGTCGGGGAAAATTTACTTTATTAGATTTGGAGTCCGTTTAGATCTCTTTTTGTTTTTTTTCGAGCGTGGAACAGTTTTTTTTAAAAAGAGCTCCAGCGACTTTGGCCTAAGGCCCAAGCCACCGAGCCGCCGCTGGCCAGGCGCCAGCGCGCGCGCCCCAGGCGCAGGAGGCCGCCGCCACCGTCGTTCCTTGTCCTAGTAGGATTCATCTACTTTCGTTTTTTTCTAGATCTTTCTCCTCTTTTCTTTCCTAATCCTAGTCTAATTCCTTGTCCTCTACTTCAAGTAAACCCATCCCCTCCCCAATATAAATACTCCCACACCCCCCCTCTAAACACATCAAATCCAAAGCCCCAAAGCCCCAAGCACCACCGCGCCCCTCACCCGCGCCGCGCCGCCGCACCCCACCGCCACCGCACCACCTGCGCCGCCGCCGCACCTTGCCGCCGCCCACACCCACGCCGCCGGAGTTCCTCGCCGGAGGTAGCCCCGCGCTACATCTATTCTTCTCATCAGATCGTTTTCTTCTAATCGTTCCAATTCTTCTTTTCCGATTCGTTTTTCTTCGCGAAACCGTTCCGGTTTTCTAGATCGGTTTTACGATCAGTTTTCTTCTCCGAAACCCTAGATCGGATTGGTTTTCTTCTCCGATTTAGTTGCCCGAGATCGTTCACCGGACCATTCGTCCTAACGAACGTGATCACCGGATTATTCTTCTAGGTTAACGAACGTCCGTTCGTTCAACCGTTCTTCTTTTTCTTTTCGTCGGATTTATTCCGCGATCGCGATCCCAGATCCGATCTTCTTTCTAGTCTATTTTCTCGCTCGTTTATCGGTATCAGGTGATTGAAGCGCCTGGAGTTTTGTTTCGAAACCGCCGTCCCGTCTAATCAACTTTAACTAAGTTTTGCTATGGTAAAATTTGACCTAGTTTCAACTTGCTAGAACCGAGTTGTTTTCCGCCGTTTGTTTTCGGTTTCTTTGTTCGGTTTTTTCTTTCTTCGCAACCGGAGTTCTTAAGTTGAACTATCTGGTTCGATCTTTTGTTCGAGTTTTACCTGTGCATTAGATGAGTACTTATTGTATGCTTGTTGTTTGTCTACGATAGATTACCCGGATTGCGCCGCTTGTTACTTCGAATCTCTAGGACTCACGGATCATCAGCAAGGCAAGTAACACTTTGATCATACCTTTTCTACAACCCAGTTTTATTGCATTAGATCCATCCTCACACATTGCATGATTAGGATCTAATTAAATTGTGGGATGGGAAGTAGATGAGGTAGTACCTATTACCTGTTACTATGAAACCTTTGGGAGTTACTTCTACGTTTGCTTATTATGCCATGCTATGCTAGTAGACGTGGATTGGGTGAGTGATATCCATGACAGATGTGAGATTGATAATTTTAATGGTTTATCTAAGGTGGCAACTTAAACACACATCTGGGTGGATTGAGGCACCTGATGTCTATCAGGACTTGCCTGTTTTTTATGGACCGCCACCCAGGCTCAAAGGGATCATAAGATCTTTCATGCTAAATACTTACGTGTGCAGCCACAAGCCATTATGGGCTCTGGCATAGTTGACTAAGTCGTGCGAACTCTTACAGGGTAGACTAGCAGATGTAGGGGAAAGTAGGTGTACCGGTCTATCCAACGTAAGGTGCTAGCACTTCTGAAAGACTGTGTCTCGGTCATCCGTTTCTCAAACACCAGTAGTGCGAGAAAACCAACGGAGGCGATCGAGTCTTGTGGGGAAAAGTGCGCAAACCTCTGCAGAGTGTAACAAACTAATCATGATTAGCCGTGTCCCCGGTTATGGACAATCTTGAGTATCTAGTACTTGAATATCATGTGAATCTCAACATGTTACTTCTAATTAATATTGTTGGGTTTTAATTGTTCACTTTTAATTGGGATTGAGGATGCTGTCAACCATTCTCAATGTTTAACAACCACCATGATAGTTAAATAAATTTATTCCTTTGCAGTAGGGAAAAATTGGCTTTACGCAAAACAGTAACCATAGAGCTTTCCACCAGCCAAATATGCATATAGTATAGCTGTTTCATTCCATTACTCTCTATGTGTTACCTTGCCAGCATATTCCATGTGCTGACCCGTTTCGGGCTGCAATGTTAATGTTGCAGACTTTTCAGACGACGATTGAGGTGTTTTAGGTCGTGGTTCTATACTCAGTGATGCCGTTGGAGTTGATGGACCCATTTATCTTCCAAGTCTTCCGCTGTTATCGACACTAGATGGCCTTAAGCCTTATTTATGTAATAAGTTCTCTTCGGAGACATCGTTGTAATAAGTGTGTGATTGCCACTCTGCTATAAATCCTTTGAAGTACTGTGTGGTGTCAGCATTACTGATCCAGGGATGACACCGGAGCACAGAGATCAGACTGTCTGAGGTCTGGTTGCCACAGAGATGGTATCAGAGCACACGCTGACTATAGGACACCACCACTAAGTTAAAGCCATAGATCACTATTCTCTCCTCATTTTCTAACTCCTCATCTTTTCTACTCTTTAGGATGAAGGACGCGAAGATTAAGTACGCTCAACCGGATGAAGGCACACCTTTTGGATTTCACTTGAAGGAAGTCACCAAGTACCTGAACATTGGATTACCAAGCTTCACGGGAACCTTCAATGCCACTTTGCCTGAAGAGGAGCGCTGGAAGATTCAAGCTCACGTTCCGGGAAGGACATTTGCGCCAATCACGAAGCCCATAGATAGTGTTTTCAATGCACCAACTTGGAGTCTAGGAAAGAGCATGGCAGCCCACATCACCATAGGACGCATTGGAGAAGTTTATCAAGAAGACCTCAAGAACACCATCTACCAGATTTGCGGACGCCGAGATGAACAATGGGAGTTAATCAGCACCAAGAAGGATAAATCCATTGCAGCATTCATCCAGGAGTTAAACCAGCACATTCGACGCCACGAGAACCAGATGTGCAACGATATGATGGAGTTGAAGAATGCGAAGGCTAGGATCATCGAGCTAGAAGGAGAACTGAAGGCTACACGCAAGGACTACATGGACGAAATCGTAGCTCTAGCAAGACACAACTGCGATCTTAAGCGAGAGATTGAAGAACTCAAGAGGAAGTTAGCATCCAAGGAGGAAGACGAGTACGTCGCATGCCCAGACAACTACATCATCATCGACGACACCGATTCGGATCCAAGTGAACCCGAATTTGAAGACGAAGCTGGAGCGGACATCATGGAGTCTTCCGTCGGTTCAAATTTCTAGATGACCACCAAATATTAGTAGTATTTCCCCCCATGTAAACACTATAGTTCGAGCACTTTCGCGATAGTTAGAACGATTGTATGCCCTTGTTTGATTGAATGAAGTGATTTTGTGTGAATTTGCTCATGTGCATTGGGGTAGTGTTTTCTCTTTAGACCTCATTCTATTCTTATTTCTCTTCTTTTCTAAACCCTCAGATGCCTCCGAGACGTGACACTGGATTTCCACCGGAGCTCACTCAGTTGATCCAGCAGCAGAATCAGTTGATGCAAATGTTAGTTCAGAACCAGCAGAACAACAACAACAACAACCCACCACCACCACCACCCCCTGTTGACCACTTAGCCCGTTTCCTTAGGCTAAATCCGCCGGTGTTTTCTAGCAGCATCGAGCCGATAGTAGCAGACGATTGGCTCCGCAAGATAGGAAGGGAGTTGACCACAGCAGGATGCACAGATGGTGAGAAAGTGAAGTTTGCCGCACATCAGTTGGAAGGACCCGCGGCGGCATGGTGGGAGAATTTCACAGCCACTTTCCCAGTTGACACTGTCACATGGGATCAGTTCCAGCAAGCTTTCCGCACTGCACATGTTTCAGCAGGAGCTATGGCCATGAAGAAGCGTGAGTTTCACAACTTGCACCAAGGAGGAAGGACAGTTGGCCAGTATGTTGACGACTTTAGCAAGTTAGCACGTTATGCCCCAGATGATGTTGCTACGGATGCAGCTAAGCAGGAGAAGTTTCTGGAAGGGTTGAATGATGAGTTAAGCATGCAGTTGATGGTAGCGAGTTTCAGAAACTACCAGGAGTTGGTAGATCGTGCCATCATGATTGAAGGGAAGCAACAGCAGATTGAGAACCGCAAGAGGAAGTATGGACAGGGGAAGTATAACTCTGGAGCCCAACAGAAGCCCCGTTTTACCTCTAAATCGGGATTTTAGTTTCAGCATACCCATGGAGGAAGTAGTTCACACAACCACAATGCCATAAGAATGGTAATGGGAATGGAGGAAGCAACGGCCAGAATCGGACCACCCCATCAACCCCATCCAAGAGAGACCTGAGTCAAGTCACCTGTTTCAAGTGTTCCAAGACCGGACATTATGCCAATGAATGTCCTGAAGGCCAGAATGGCAATAGCAATGGAAGCTCAGGGAAGAAGCCGAACCCTTTCAATAGGGGACAGGTGAACCACGTTAGCGTGGAGGAGGTTGAAGATCAGCCTGATGCGGTGATCGGTAAGTTTTTGATTAAGTCATTTACCGCACTCGTTCTTTTTGATACCGGTGCATCGCATTCATACATATCAAGGGGATTTGTGGAAAAATATAGCCTGCCCACTAGGATTCTTAAAACACCTATGCTAGTAAGTTCGCCAGGAGCAGAGTACATGGCCAGTCAAGGATGTTTTCAAGTGCCATTAAGCATAGGAAGGCATGTTTTCCCAACAGATTTAATTATTCTGGAATCCCAAGGTTTGGATGTAATCCTCGGTATGGATTGGTTGTCGAAGTATGGAGGAAACATCGATTGTGCTAGTAAGTCAATTTTGCTTACAACGCCGGAAGGAAGAAGGATCAAGTATGTATCCCGGCATGTGCCAAAGAGGACACAAGTAAATTGCCTGACAGGAGTCATGCAGGAGGAAGTACCAGTGGTAAAGGATTTTCCTGATGTATTTCCAGAAGAGTTGCCAGGCATGCCCCCGGATAGAGACATTGAGTTTTTGATTGAGTTGTTGCCAGGCACTGGGCCAATATCAAAGAGACCATACCGGATGCCAGCAAAGGATTTGGTAGAAATTAAGAATCAGATTAAGGAGTTATTGGAGAAAGGTTACATTCGCCCAAGTTCTTCGCCTTGGGGATCACCCGTACTTCTAGTGGAGAAGAAGGATGGATCATTAAGGATGGTTGTTGATTACCGTGGATTGAATGAAGTAACCATCAAGAACAAGTACCCACTGCCAATGATAAATGATCTGTTTGATCGTTTGCAAGGAGCTAAAGTGTTTTCCAAGATCGATTTGCGATCAGGCTACCACCAGTTGAAGATTCGAGAGCAGGACATACCTAAGACAGCATTCACCACGAGATATGGACTGTATGAGTAATACCGTTATGTCATTTGGATTGACTAACGCGCCTGCCTATTTTATGAACATGATGAACAAAGTGTTTATGGAGTTTTTAGATAAGTTCGTCATAGTGTTCATTGATGATATCCTGGTTTATTCGAAGAATGAAGAAGAGCATAAGGAACATTTGCGTTTGGTATTGGAGAAGCTAAGGGAACATCAGTTATATGCCAAATTTAGCAAATGTGAGTTTTGGTTGAAGGAAGTTGGATTTCTTGGACATGTTATATCCGGAGAAGGGATAGCAGTTGACCCCACCAAGGTTGAGACTGTAACCAAATGGGAAGCACCAACGACAGTTGGAGAGATCCGGAGTTTTCTTGGACTCGCAGGATACTACCGGAGATTCATTGTGAACTTTTCAAAGATTGGAAAGCCTATGACGGAGTTGTTGAAGAAGGATACCAAGTTCAAATGGACTGAGGAGTGTGAGGCTAGTTTTCAGGAGTTGAAGAAACGATTGGTTACCTCACTAGTGTTGATTTTGCCAGATCAGACCAAGGATTATGAGGTGTATTGTGATGCTTCACGTCGAGGACTTGGACCAGTGCTTATGCAGGAGGGTAGAGTTGTTTTGTATGCTTCACGACAACTGAAGCCTCATGAGTTGAATTATGCCACCCACGATTTGGAGTTAGCAGCCGTAGTGCATGCATTGAAGACGTGGAGACATTTCCTCATTGGAAATCATTGTGAGGTGTACACGGATCACAAGAGTTTGAAGTACATTTTCATGCAGAAGGAGTTGAATCTCAGATAAAGGAGATGGTTGGAGCTCATCAAGGATTACGATATGAGATTGCATTACCATCCCGGTAAAGCTAATTTAGTAGCTGACGCATTGAGCCGCAAGAGCCATGTCAATACGTTAATGACAGGAAGTATACCAAAGGAGTTAGCAGAAAACCTTTGTGAACTAAGTTTAGAGATAGTTCCGAAAGGTTATGTAGCAGCATTGGAGATTCAGTCAACATTGATGGATAAAATCAGAGAGGCTCAGAAATCTGACAAGGAGATTGCTGCTATAAAGGAGAAACTAAGCAAAGGAAAAGCAAAGGGATTTCGTGAGGATGAGCACGATACCCTATGGTTTGAGGACCGTGTTTATGTGCCGAATGACCCGGAGATCAGGAAGTTGATTTTGCAAGGGGCACACGATTCACCATATTCGATTCACCCAGGAAATACAAATATGTATTTGGATTTGAAGGAGACATTCTGGTGGACCGGAATGAAGAAGGATATTGCAGCATATGTAGCAGTTTGTGACGTATGTCATAGAGTAAAGGTAGAACATCAGAAGCCAGCCGGATTGTTGCAACCATTGCAGATACCCGAATGGAAGTGGGATAAGATAGACATGGATTTTATCACAGGACTACCTAGGACGAAAGCAGGATATGACTCGATATGGGTAGTAGTTGATCGTTTGACGAAGGTAGCACATTTCATCCCAGTTAAGACCACTTATACCAGTGCTAAGTTGGCAAAGATATACATGACTAGGATCATTTGTTTGCATGGAGTTGCAAGGAGTATTGTATCAGATAGAGGAACCTAATTCACCACAAAGTTTTGGAATCAGTTGCATGAAACTTTAGGAACCAGGCTAGAGTTCAGCACCGCTTTTCATCCGCAGACAGATGGACAAACCGAGAGAGTCAATCAGATTTTGGAAGATATGCTGAGAGCTTGTGCACTAGATTATGGATCTAGTTGGGACGATAATTTGCCATATGCGGAGTTTTCGTATAACAACAGTTACCAAACCAGTCTGAAGATGGCACCTTTCGAAGCTTTGTACGGAAGGAGGTGCAGGATACCGTTGTCATGGGACGAAGTTGGAGATCGTCAGTTCTTTGGACCAGATTTGATTAAGGAGTCTGAACGGAAAGTTAAGTTGATTCGTGATAGGCTCAAGGTAGCCCAGTCCAGGCAGAAGAGCTACACAGATTCTAAACGCAAGGAGACAGTTTACAAAACCGGAGACAGGGTGTATCTCCGAGTATCCCCACTTCAAGGACTTAAGCGCTTTGGAGTTAAGGGAAAATTAGCACCACGTTTTGTTGGACCATATAAGATCTTGCAACGTATGGGAGAAGTCGCGTATAAGTTGGAATTACCAGAGGGATTGTCAGGAGTTCATGATGTATTCCATGTTTCTCAGCTAAAGAAATGTCATGCCGAGATGGCGGAGGTACCGTTAAGAGACACAGTGCTGCTTGAAGCGATTCAGTTGAAGGACGACTTGACGTATGAGGAGAAACCAGTCAAGATTCTCGAGATTGCCAGCAGAGTTACTCGTAGCAAGGTTATCAAGTTTTGCAAAGTTTAGTGGAACCACCACTCAGAGGATGAAGCCACCTGGGAGAGAGAAGAAGATTTGCTCAAGGACCACCCTCACCTATTTTCTAGCCAACCCGAATCTCGAGGGCGAGATTCATCTTAAGGGGGGTAGGTTTGTAACATCCCAAAATTTCAATTTGGAATGTTATACATAGATCATCATGCATATCATATTTTCTTGCATTTTGCCGATCCTAGAAATTTCACGCAACTCAAGGACCCTCGGAGAGAGTTGGAGATTTCGTTATTTTCATATTTGAGTCTTCTCAAATTTCGGAAAAAAGGATCATTGGATTTTTCGGAGTTTTATTTGCCTTTTATTTGGATAGGGAAAAATGCGCGTTTTAAAAATTTGCATTTTAGGCCCGGAGAAAAGTTCATTTTGTTCGACTCATTTTTAGGAGTCGGGGAAAATTTACTTTATTAGATTTGGAGTCCGTTTAGATCTCTTTTTGTTTTTTTCCAAGCGCGGAACTGTTTTTTTAAAAGAGCTCCAGCGACTTGGGCCTAAGGCCCAAGCCACCGAGCCACCGCTGGCCAGGCGCCAGGCGCCAGCGCGCGCGCCCCAGGCGCAGGAGGCCGCCGCCGCCGTTCCTTGTCCTAGTAGGATTCATCTACTTTCGTTTTTCTAGATCTTTCTCCTCTTTTCTTTCCTAATCCTAGTCTAATTCCTTGTCCTCTACTTCAAGTAAACCCCTCCCCTCCCCAATATAAATACTCCCACACCCCCCCTCTAAACACATAAAATCCAAAGCCCCAAAGCCCCAAGCACCACCGCGCCCCTCACCCGCGCCGCGCCGCCGCACCCCACCGCTGCCGCACCACCCGCGCCACCGCCGCACCTTGCCGCCGCCCACGCCCACGCCGCCGGAGTTCCTCGCCGGAGACCTCGCCAGAGGTAGCCCCGCGCTACATCCATTCTTCTCATCGGATCGTTTTCTTCTAATCGTTCCGATTCTTCTTTTCCGATTCGTTTTTCTTCGCGAAACCGTTCCAGTTTTCTAGATCGGTTTTACGATCGGTTTTCTTCTGCGAAACCCTAGATCAGATTTGTTTTCTTCTCCGATTTAGTTGCCCGAGATCGTTCCCCGGACCGTTCGTCCTAACGAACGTGATCACCGGATTATTCTTCTAGGTTAACGAACATCCGTTCGTTCAACCGTTCTTCTTTTTCTTTTCGTCGGATTTATTCCGCGATCGCGATCCCAGATCCGATCTTCTTTCTAGTCTATTTTCTCGCTCGTTTATCGGTATCAGGTGATTCAAGCGCCTGGAGTTTCGTTTCGAAACCGCCGTTCCATCTAATCAACTTTAACTAAGTTTTGCTATGGTAAAATTTGACCTAGTTTCAACTTGCTAGAACCGAGTTGTTTTCCGCCGTTTGTTTTCGGTTTCTTTGTTCGGTTTTTTCTTTCTTCGCTACCGGAGTTCTTAAGTTGAACTATCTGGTTTAATCTTTTGTTCGAGTTTTACCTGTGCATTAGATGAGTACTTATTGTATGCTTGTTGTTTATCTGCGATAAATTACCCGGATTGCGTCGCTTGTTACTTCGAATCTCTAGGACTCGCGGATCATCAGCAAGGCAAGTAACACTTTGATCATACCTTTTCTACAACCCAGTTTTATTGCATTAGATCCATCCTCACACATTGCATGATTAGGATCTAATTAAATTGTGGGATGGGAAGTAGATGAGGTAGTACCGATTACCTATTACTATGAAACCTTTGGGAGTTACTTCTACGTTTGCTTATTATGCCATGCTATGCTAGTAGACGTGGATTGGGTGAGTGATATCCATGACAGATGTGAGATTGATAATTTTAATGGTTTATCTAAGGTGGCAACTTAAACACACATCTGGGTGGATTGAGGCACCTGATGTCTATCATGACTTGCCTGTTTTTTTATGGACCGCCACCCAGGCTCAAAGGGATCATAAGATCTTTCATGCTAAATACTTACGTGTGCAGCCACAAGCCATTATGGGCTCTGGCATAGTTGACTAAGTCGTGCGAACTCTTACAGGGTAGACTAGCCGATATAGGGGAAAGTAGGTGTACCGGTCTATCCAACGTAAGGTGCTAGCGCTTCTGAAAGACTGTGTCTCGGTCATCCGTTTCTCAAACACCAGTAGTGCGAGAAAACCAACGGAGGCGATCGAGTCTTCTGGGGAAAAGTGCGCAAACCTCTGCAGAGTGTAACAAACTAATCATGATTAGCCGTGTCCCCGGTTATGGACAATCTTGAGTATCTAGTACTTGAATATCATGTGAATCTCAACATGTTACTTCTAATTAATATTGTTGGGTTTTAATTGTTCACTTTTAATTGGGATTGAGGATGCTGTCAACCATTCTCAATGTTTAACAACCACCATGATAGTTAAATAAATTTATTCCTTTGCAGTAGGGAAAAATTGGCTTTACGCAAAACAGTAACCATAGAGCTTTCCACCAGCCAGATATGCATATAGTATAGCTGTTTCATTCCATTACTCTCTATGTGTTACCTTGCCAGCATATTCCATGTGTTGACCCGTTTCGGGCTGCAACGTTAATGTTGCAGACTTTTCAGACGATGATTGAGGTGTTTTTAGGTCGTGGTTCTATACTCAGTGATGCCGTTGGAGTTGATGGACCCATTTATCTTCCAAGTCTTCCGCTGTTATCGACACTAGATGGCCTTAAGCCTTATTTATGTAATAAGTTCTCTTCGGAGACATCGTTGTAATAAGTGTGTGATTGCCACTCTGCTATAAATCCTTCGAAGTACTGTGTGGTGTCAACATTACTGATCCAGGGATGACACCGGAGCACAGAGATCAGACTGTCTGAGGTCTGGTCACCACACATCCATGCTAGTTTATTTTCCTTTTTATGCTTTCTTCTTGTGTGTTTAATAAACCTTAAGAAAAACCAAAAAAATAGTTGTAGCTTTTAATCAGGTTTAATTTCCATGCTTGTAGTAGTAATTAAAAAGAAAACCCAAAAAGATTTCATGTTCTTCTTTTTGCTTGTTCGGAGCTTTCCCGTGTAAATAGTTTTATTTCTTTTCTTTTCTTTGGGGGTCGATAGGAGAAGACCATAATTGAATTGTTGAAGTGGCTCTTATATGCATTATTGTTGATCTGACAAAAGAGCCCATATTGCCTTGTCTTCTCCTGTTTATTGAATGCCTGCAGATTCCAGCTTAGTCCAATGCACGTGCACTATTATTATTATTCATATCGTTCGGTCGTGCAAGTGAAAGGCAATTATGACGATATATGATGGACTGACTGAGATGAGAAAAGTTGGTATGAAATCGACCTCATTTGTTTTTGTAAATATGATTAGTTCATCGTTCCTGATTCAGCATATTATGAATAAACATGTTTGCAATGACAACTAGAGATCATAGTTTCTTGTGTCATGCTTGATTAGCTATGAGTTATAATGGTTTACCTTGCGTGCCAACATGCTATTAAAATGGTTATGATGTGGTATGATAGGGTGGTATCCTCCTCTGAATGATTTAAGTGACTTGACTTAGCGCATGTTCACGCATGTAGTTGAAACAAAATCAACATAGCCTTCACAATATTTATGTTCATGGTGGATTATATCCTACTCATGCTTGCATTCGGTGTTGGTTAATTTTAATGCATGTTCATGACTGTTGTCGCTCTCTAGCTGGTCGCTTCCCAGTCTTCTGCTAGCCTTCACCTGTACTAAGCAGGAATACTGCTTGTGCATCCAAATCCCTTAAACCCCAAAGTTATTCCACATGGGTCCACTATACCTACCTATATACGGTATCTACCTACCGTTCCAAGTAAATTTGTATGTGCCAAACTCTAAACCTTTAAATAAATATCCTGTTTTGTATGCTCGAATAGCTCATGTATCAACTAGGGCTGTCTGTATCTTCCATGTTAGGCGGGTTATTCTCAAGAGGAGTGGACTCCGCTCCTCACTCACGAGATAAATGGCTGGTCACTGGGATGCCCAGTCACATGCTTTATGCAAACTAAATCAAAATAATTGCAAACAAAACTCCCCCTGGGACTCTTGTTAGTTGGTGGCACTCGTTGTTTTGAGCAAGCCATGGATTGATGCTTGTTGGTGGAAGGGGGAGTATAAACTTTACCATTCTGTTTGGGAACCGCCTATAATGTGTGTAGCATGGAAGATATCGCCATCTCTTGGTTGTTATGTTGACAATGAAAGTTTACCGCTCAAAATATTATTCACCTCTATTTCAAAACCGAGCTCTGGCACCTCTACAAATCCCTGCTTCCCTCTGCGAAGGGCCTATCTATTTATTTTTATGTTGGGTCATCCTCCTCTAATTAAAAAGCACCAGTTGGAGAGCACCACTGTCATTTGCATTCATTACTATTAGTTTACATTGAGTATGACTTGACTGGATCTCTTTTACCATGAATTACAATGTCTTGTCAGTCCTTGGTCTTTAAAGGTGCTCTGCATTTATGTTTTGCGGTCTCAGAAAGGGCTAGCGAGATACCATCCCGTTATATTATATTATGATTGTTTTGAGAAAGTGTTGTCATCCGAGATTTATTATTATGGCTCGCTAGTTGATTATGCTATTGATATGAGTAAAACTTGAGATCTATGCGTTATTGCAAATGTGGTTAGTTATAATCTTTGCTGAAAACTTGAATGCTGGCTTTACATATTTAGAACAACAAGAGCAAACAAAGTTTGTAAAAGTTTTTCTTTATCACTTTCAGTTTGTCAACTGAATTGCTTGAGGACAAGCAAAGGTTTAAGCTTGGGGGAGTTGATACGTCTCCAACATATCTACTTTTCCAAACACTTTTGCCCTTGTTTTGGACTCTAACTTGCATGATTTGAATGGAACTAACCCGGTCTGACGCTGTTTTCAGCAGAATTACCATAGTGTTATTTATGTGCAAGAGCAAACATTCTCGGAATGACCTGAAACTTCACGGAGCCACTTTTCAGAAAATAAGAAAAATACCTATAAAAGATGAAGGCCAGGGGGCCCACCACCTTGCCACGAGGGTGGGGGGCGCGCCTGCCCCCCTAGGGCACGCCCCCTACCTCATGGGCCCCCTGTTGCGTCTCTGACTCCAACTCCACCTCCATATATTGAGTTTCGAGGAAAAAATCAGAGAGAAGAAATCATCACGTTTTACGATATGGAGCCACTGCCAAGCCCTAAAACCTCTCGGGAGGGCTGATGTGGAGTCCGTTCGGGGCTCCGGAGAGGGGAATCCGTCGCCATCGTCATCATCAACCATCCTCCATCACCAATTTCATGATGCTCACCGCCGTGCGTGAGTAATTCCATCGTAGGTTTGCTGGACGGTGATGGGTTGGATGGGATCTATCATGTAATCGAGTTAGTTTTGTTAGGGTTTGATCCCTAGTGTCCACTATGTTATGAGATTGATGTTGCTATGACTTTGCTATGCTTAATGCTTGTCAATAGGGCCCGAGTGCCATGATTTCAGATCTGAACCTATTATGTTTTCATAAATATATGAGTGTTCTTGATCCTATCTTGCAAGTCTATAGTCACCTATTATGTGTTATGATCCGTTAACACCGAAGTGACAATAATCGGGATACTTACCGGTGATGACCGTAGTTTGAGGAGTTCATGTATTCACTATGTGTTAATGCTTTGTTCCGGTTCTCTATTAAAAGGAGGCCTTAATATACCTTCGTTTCTGTAAGGACCCCGCTGCCATGGGAGGGTAGGACAAAAGATGTCATGCAAGTTCTTTTCCATAAGCACGTATGACTATATTCAGAATACATGCCTACATTACATCAATGCACTGGAGCTAGTTCTGTGTCACCCTAGGTTATGACTGTTACATGATGAACCGCATCCGGCATAATTCTCCATCACTGATCCATTGCCTACGAGCTTTCCATATATTGTTCTTCGCTTATTTACTTTTGCCGTTGCTATCGCTATCATCACTGCAAAATACCAAAAACATTGCTTTTACTACCGTTACCTTTTGTTACCGTTATCACTACTATCATATTACCTTGATACTAAACACTTTGCTGCAGATATTAAGTTTCCAGGTGTGGTTGAATTGACAACTCAGCTGCTAATACTTGAGAGTATTTCTTTGGCTCCCCTTGTGTCGAATCAATAAATTTGGGTTGAATACTTTACCCTCGAAAATTGTTGTGATCCCCTATACTTGTGGGTTATCATATATTAGCCCTATGATCAATGTGTCATGTGTGCATATCTAAATTTTCAATTGGCCACTAGTGATGGATGTAATTGTATACTCATGAGGATGATGGTTGGGGGGGGGGGGGGGAAGAGGAAGCTGGCCGACTACGACCCGTACAAGGGGGCATTTAGTGACGATTCTGAATATGAGGTAAGCCTATCCCTTGTTCATTTAGTTCCTTTGACATGGTGTATCTATAATGTATTAATGCAATTCATTCATGTGTGCAGTATTATTACGGAGACAATGTGTACAAGGGCAACGCCGCGTCCTTCCCAGCCAAGGAGGTGGAGAAGATCAAGGCCAAGGGAGTTGTTTCCTTCTACAACTGCAAGTTCAAGAAGTGGCACTACCCCTACTGCACCACCAAGACAAAGCCAAGGGATGGCCGCTTCGATCACCTTCTGTCTCATGCTGAGGATCTAGCGATTCGCGGGGAGGACTACATGATCAGGGGCCAACATGTCGCCCTCGCGAAGGCCCTGACTCCGGCGTGATGTGATCGATGTTGTGATGCTGTGTTACTTTTGGTTTGGTTTGTTGAACTGTTTGGTTACTTTTGGTTTGTTGAATTGAATCTCGTTGGTTATGGTATGTTGAACTGGATCTCGTTGATTATGCTAGTAATCTGGTTGCTATCTATATTTGTCTGTCCTTAAATTTGCCTGTGGTATATTTGTTTGTCCTGAATCTATGGTTAGTTATGTTTAGATGTTGTGAACTATGATTTTAGGTGCTGCAATGATCACACATGTTGTGTAGGAAATCAAATGCATGCTCCAAATGAGATCATGTAAACCTTGGCAAACATGGACAGTATAAATTCAAGAAAATGCAAAAACAAGTAAAACCTTGGAAAACTATCTATGTTTGTGTAGGAGATCAATTGTGCAAAATTTGAAGTGATTTAGAGGAAGTCAAATAAATTTGAATTTAAAGAAATGTGCTCCAAATGAGCTCCCAGGCTAGGGTAAACAACCCATTTGTAATCAAGTTTTTTTGGACCTACCATAAATGAGCCAAATGTTTTTTTATTAACACATATTCACTTTCCATAGTGTAGATTCGAAGTCTCACTATTTTTTGAATTAATTTTCATATTTTTACATTTTCTTTTGAAAACATATGCTTTAATATAAAAACTATTAAAAACACGTTTTGAAATATGAAAATGTAAAACTAACTTCATATCCTTCTTATTCACTTTAAAATAAAGCTTTGATGATTTTTTTTGATTTTTTTATTTTTCAAAAACAGAAGGTAACACCACCTCCTCTCCTTGAACTCTATGAAATCATGTACATGATAGCTCATATGTGTGAAGGTTTTCTCATGAAAATGACCATAGACCAAGTTTATGATTTTTGGTTGGTAACATGTCACATAAGACAATACTGTGTGCATGTTATATTTCTTTTGATTTTTTAAAAATTAATGGTGCTCATTTGACCTTGATCGTGCCAGCTAGGGTTTTTTCATGAAAATGACCGTATACCAAGTTTAGTATTTTTCCTCGTTAGTTTGTCTTATAAAACGACGAACGTCGAAGGTTTCATATTTTTTCGATTTTTTTAAATTAGTTATGCTCAATCAAAGCCTTCGAAACCCCGTTGACCAGCTCAGAACCCCTCTAAACCCCGCGGGGTTTCGCCTAACCCTAGCTCCCAACATCAGCCATCCGATCATACCCTCGCGCCAAGTGACAGCCCTCGGATCTGGTCTTCTAGAAGGAATTAGGTGGGCTGGCTCCGTGCAGGCTCCGTGCCGTTGGATCACAAGGACGGCTCCGCATCGTTGGATCGTGGGGCGATCCACGAGAGGTGATCCTATTGGTTGTGCTCGGCTGCTTGCCCACCACTGACTCCTTGAAAAAACGTTGTTATTGGGCCCAAAAGGAAACCAAGCTCTGGTTGGGACGTAGAATTGCGTCGTTTTTTTGCATCGTTTGTTGTGTTTTTTGTGAATGTGCTGGCTCTGTATTTTTGCATCGTTTGAAATCAATTGACATTGCGTAGAAAATGACCAAATTTTTAAGGGCCAAATTTATTTTTATCATGCAAAATGGCCACAAACTATTCAAAAATTGTCTCCTTTTGTTCATATAATATATATGACCATGGATTCCCACGCGTGCAATTAGCTTCTTTTTCTTCTTCTTTTTCAAACCACTGTTTCCCACGCATGTACACTCCCAATGCAGCGGTGGGTTTGAAAATGGGTTACTTCACATTTCACCCCGTTATTGCCATGGCTAAATAACACCTAGCACTACGGCTATTTAAGCCATCCTCTGCCTCTGCCATCCCTCATCCATCTCCCATCCTCTCTGCCATCTGCCCTTCTTGCTCTTCGACCACTTCTACTTCTTCTAGCACATCCTTAGCCATGCAGTACACTGGACCAACCTACCACTTCCCACCCATCGTGCCGGAGAGGCTCTACCCTCCTGGCGTGTATGTTGAGCACACACTACGTGTGTGGGCAATATCAAGGTCGAGGACCGCAAGGAACTTGACCGAGATCTTCCTCGCGTCCGGCTACCCCCACCTCCCGTGGGGATCTCCAAGGATGTTCCGTGTCGAGGAGGTCATCCAAAACGGGGTGGTGGTTTCTCTCCTTTCCCACTTCACCAACACATTCGATGCCTTCTACCTCCTGGGCCAGGTGTTTTGGTGTGGCTGCGAGTTCATCGCTCTCACCACCCACAACATGTTCACGGAGTACACCAACATCTTCCCCACCGCGTCCCGCATGCACACTCTTCTGTACCCCATCAACAACACCTCAAAGGAGCAGTGAAGGGCGCCCGGAGGAGGAGCGAGGTGGAGAAGGTGACATCTAGGGTTCTAAACCTTTATCTATTTTTCTTTTTTTGAGTCTATGTTATGTTAAGTTGTAATCCCATTGAACTATGTGAGAGATGCTACGGGCTTGTTGGCCCTTCTATCAAGTTCTATTATTAAGTTTTCTATCTATTCTATTATGAAGTTCTTCCTAGTTTCAACTATGTGACCGTGCTATGGGCTTGTTGGCCCTATCTACATGTATGTTTATTTTTTTCTTAGAGAGCTCGCTTTGTTAGTAACCACCTAGTGCATGCAGCCACAACGAACCCTTCTTTTTTACACAAGCCACAAATATGTAGCCATCTAGCGCATGTAGCCACAACATATTTGTTCAATTTCTTTGTCATAGCAAAACGGGTGCAGGTGCGAGTGGATCGAAAAGGCTGCAACTGATCGTAAAAAACGATGCTCTGAATCAAGGAGACAAGTGTGCAAGAAGAGAGGAACCAGCGGCAGCGACTGTCGCTGCATCCGTGGAGGCTGGCGTGCACGAAAGCGGCTTGGTCAGTGCATCTTGGCAGCACGCATCAGCGCATGCAGGCTCGATCGGCGCATCGACGGATGAAGGCAGGCTTGTTGGGTGCATGCATAGCAGGCTTCTGTCGTGGCGGCGCGCGCAGGCGTTTAATGCAAGGGACGGCCCAACGAAACCACGACCCAATGGTCGAACAACTACACCCCAACGCGGCCCCACTCGTCAGAGTTAACGGTCAAAACACTTACCCGACGGCGACGTTTTCTGTGACCTCTTCTGAGGGTTTCGGGGAAGGGAGTGGGGAAAACTGAGCAAAAGTTAAGAGCGTGGGGATGGATGAGTAGAGCTAAGGAACCAAGGACACAGATGAAAAATCCCTAAAAGATATTACTCATATAAATAGAACAACCATTATTCACTTATTTAAATGAATAACCGTCTCGCATCAAACAAGATCCAGATATAATGTTCATGCTTAACGCTGGCACCAAATAAACAATTATTCAGGTCTAAAACTAATCCTGAAGGTAGATGTAGAGGTAGCATGCTGACGGCGATCACATCGACTTTGGAACCATTTCCCATGCGCATCGTCACCTCATCCTTAGCCAATCTTCGCTTAATCCGTAGCCCCTGTTTCGAGTTGCAAATATTAGCAACAGAACCAGTATCAAATACCCAGGCGCTACTACGAGCATTAGTAAGGTACACATCAATAACATGTATATCAAATATACCTTTCACTTTGCCATCCTTCTTCTCCGCCAAATACTTGGGGCAGTTTCGCTTCCAGTGACCAGCCCCTTTATAGTAGAAGCACTATGTCTCAGGCTTAGGTCCAAACTTGGGCTTCTTCACTTGAGCAGCAACTTGCTTGCCGTTCTTCTTGAAGTTCCTTTTCTTCCATTTGCCCTTTTTCTTGAAACTAGTGGTCTTGTTGACCATCAACACTTGATGCTCCTTCTTGATTTCTACCTCGGCAGCCTTTAGCATCGCGAAGAGCTCGGGAATTATCTTATCCATCCCTTGCATATTATAGTTCGTCATGAAGCTTTTGTAGCTTGGTGACCATGACTGAAGAACTCTGTCAATGACACTATCAACCGGAAGATTAACTCCCAGCTGAGTTAAGTGATTGCGGTACCCAGACATTCTGAGTGTATGTTCACTGACAGAACTATTCTCCTCCATTTTGCAGCTACAGAACTTATTGGAGACTTCATATCTCTCAATCCGGGCATTTGCTTGAAATATTAACTTCAACTCCTGGAACATCTCATATGCTCCATGACATTCAAAATGTCTTTGAAGTCCCGGTTCTAAGTCATAAAGCATGGCACACTAAACTATCAAGTAGTCATCAGCTTTGCTCTGCCAGGTGTTCAAAACATCTGGAGTTGCTCCTGCTGCGGGTTTGGCACCTAGCGGTGCTTCCAGGACGTAATTCTTCTATGCAACAATGAGGATAATCCTCAAGTTACGGACCCAGACTGTGTAGTTGCTACCATCATCTTTCAACTTAGCTTTCTCTAGGAACGCATTAAAATTCAACGGAACAGTAGCACAGGCCATTTATCTACAACAACATAGACATGCAAAATACTATCAGGTGCTAAGTTCATGATAGATTAAAGTTCAGTTAATCATATTACTTAAGAACTCCCACTTAGATAGATATCCCTCTAATCATCTAAGTGATCACGTGATCCATATCAACTAAACCATGTCCGATCATCACGTGAGATGGAGTAGTTTTCAATGGTGAACATCACTATGTTGATCATATCTACTATATGATTCACACTTGACCTTTCGGTCTCAGTGTTCTTTGGCCATATCTGCATATGCTAGGCTCGTCAAGTTTAACCCGAGTATTCTGCGTGTGCAAAACTGGCTTGCACCCGTTGTATGTGAACTAGAGCTTAGCACACCCGATCATCATGTGGTGTCTCAGCACGATGAACTGTAGAAACGGTGCATACTCAGGGAGAACACTTGTACCTTGAAATTTGGTGAGAGATCATCTTATAATGCTACCGCCGAACTAAGCAAAATAAGATGCATAAAGGACAAACATCACATGCAATCAAATAAGTGATATGATATGGCCATCATCATCTTGTGCCTTCGATCTCCATCTCCAAAGCATCGTCATGATCACCATCGTCACCGTCTTGACACCTTGATCTCCATCGAAGCATCATTGTCGTCTCGCCAACTATTGATTCTACGACTATTGCTACCGCTTAGTGATAAACTAAAGCAATTACATGGCGATTGCATTTCATATAATAAAGCGACAACCATAAGGGTCCTGCCAGTTGCCGATAACTTTTACAAAACATGATCATCTCATACAAAAATTCGTATATCATCACGTCTTGACCATATCACATCACAACAAGCCCTGCAAAAACAAGTTAGACGTCCTCTAATTTGTTGTTGCAAGTTTTACGTGGCTGCTACGGGCTTCTAGCAAGAACCGTTCTTACCTACGCATCAAAACCACAACGATTTTTCGTCAAGTTTGTTGTTTTAACCTTCAACAAGGCCGGGCGTAGTCACACTCGATTCAACTAAAGTTGGAGAAATAGACACCCACTAACCACCTGTGTGCAAAGCACGGCGGTAGAACCAGTCTCATGAACGTGGTCATGTAATGTCGGTCTGGGACGCTTCATCCAACAACACCGTCGAATCAAAGTATGACATGCTGGTAAGCAGTATGACTATTATCGCCCACAACTCTTTGTGTTCTACTCATGCATACAACAACCACGCATAGACCTGGCTCTGATGCTACTGTTGGGGAACGCAGTATTTCAAAAAAGTTACATACGACCACGCAAGATCTATCTAGGAGATACATAGTAACGAGTGGGGACAGTGTGTCCACGTATCCTCGTAGACTGAAATTGGAAGCGTTTAGCAATGCGGTTTATGTAGTCGAATGTCTTCGTGATCCAACCGATCAAGTACCGAACGCACGGCACCTCCGCGATCTGCACACGTTCAGCTCAGTGACGTCCCTCGAACTCTAGATCCAGCTGATGCCGAGGAAGAGTTTTGTCAGCATGACGGCGTGGTGATGGTGATGATGAAGTTACCGACGCCGGGCTTCGCCTAAGCACTACGGTAATATGACCGAGGTGGAAATCTGTGGAGGGGGGCACCGCACACGGCTAAGAAATCAACTAGTGTATCTATGGGGTGCCCCCTCCCCTGTATATAAAGGAGGGGAGGAGGGGGCCGGCCGGCCTCGTGGGGTGCGCCCCAAGGGGGGAATCCTACTCCTACTAGGAGTAGGTATCCCCCTTTCCTAATCCAACTAGGAGGGGAAGGACAGAGGAAGAGGGAGAGAAGGAAAGGGGGGTTGCCCCCCCCCCCCAATTTGGATTGGGCTTGGGGGGCGCGCGCCTCCACCTGGCTGCCTCCTCCTCTCTTCCACTAAACCCATGAAGGCCCATTAACCCCGAGGGGGTTCCGGTAACTCCCCGGTACTCTGGAAAATGCCTGAACCTATCTGAAATATTTCCGGTGTCCAACCATAACCTTCCAATATATCAATCTTTATGTCTCGACCATTTCGAGACTCCTCGTCATGTCCGTGATCACATCCGGGACTCCGAACAACCTTCAGTACATCAAATCACATAACTCACAATACATATCGTCATTGAACATTAAGCGTGCGGACCCTACGGGTTCGAGAACTATGTAGACATGAATGATGTCTACTACACAACCTTCTTCTTGTAGACGTTGTTGGGCCTCCAAGTGCAAAGGTTTGTAGGACAATAGCAAATTTCCCTCAAGTGGATGACCTAAGGTTTATCAATCCGTGGGAGGCGTAGGATGAAGATGATCTCTCTCAGACAACCCTGCAACTAAATAACAAAGAGTCTCTTGTGCCCCCAACACACCCAATACAATGGTAAATTGTATAGGTGCACTAGTTCGGCGAAGAGATGGTGATACAAGTGCAATATGGATGGTAGATATAGGTTTTTGTAATCTGAAAATATAAAAACAGCAAGGTAACTAATGATAAAAGTGAGAAAAAAACGGTATTGCAATGCTAGGAAACAAGGCCTAGGGTTCATACTTTCACTAGTGCAAGTTCTCTCAACAATAATAACATAATTGGATCATATAACTATCCCTCAACATGCAACAAAGAGTCACTCCAAAGTCACTAATAGCGGAGAACAAACGAATAGATTATTGTAGGGTACAAAACCACCTCAAAGTTATCCTTTCTGATCAATCTATTCAAGAGTCCATAGTAAAATAACACAAAGCTATTCTTTCCGTTAAATCTATCCAAGAGTTCATACTAGAATAACACCTTAAGACACAAATGAACCAAAACCCTAATGTCACCAAGATACTCCAATGTCACCTCAAGTATCCATGGGTATGATTATACGATATGCATCACACAATCTCAGATTCATCTATTCAACCAACACAAAGAACTTCAAAGAGTTCCCCAAAGTTTCTACCGGAGAGTCAAGACGAAAACATGTGCCAACCCCTATGCATAAGTTCATGAGGTCACGAAACTCACAAGTTGATCACCAAAACATACATCAAGTGGACCACGTGAATATCCCATTGTCACCACAGATAAGCACATGCAAGACATACATCAAGTGTTCTCAAATCCTTAAAGACTCAATCCGATAAGATAACTTCAAAGGGAAAGCTCAATCCAATACAAGAGAGTAGAGGGAGAGAAACATCATAAGATCCAACTATAATAGCAAAGCTCGTGATACATCAAGATCGCGCCGAATCAAGAAGACGAGAGAGAGAGAGAGAGAGAAATCAAACACATAGCTACTGGTACATGACCTCAGCCCCGAGGGTGAACTACTCCCTCCTCGTCATGGAGAGCGTCAGGATGATCAAGATGGCCACCAGAAAGGGATTCCCCTCTCCGGCAGGGTGCCGGAACGGGTCTAGATTGGTTTTCGGTGGCTACATAGTCTTGCGGCGGTGGAACTCCCAATCTAGGTTTCTTTTTTGGAAGTTTCTGTATATATAAGAGGTCTTGCCGTCGAGAACAAGTCAGGGGGGGTCTCCAGGCTGTCCACGAGGCAGGGAGGCGTGCCCCGGGGGTGGGCGCACCCCCACCCTCGTGGGCAGCCCGGGACTCTTCTGGCCCAACTCTTTTACTCCATGTCCTTCTTCTGGTCCAAAAATAGGCCCCGTCAAGTTTCAGGTCAATTGGACTCCGTTTGGTTTTCCTTTTTTTGATACTCGAAAACAAGGAAAAATAGAAACTGACACTGGGCTCTAGGTTAATAGGTTAGTCCCAAAAAATCATATAAAATAGCATATAAAACATCCTAGATGCATAATATAATAGCATGGAACAATCAAAAATTATAGATACGTTGGAGACGTATCAAGCATCCCCAAGCTTAATTATTGCTCGTCCTCGAGTAGGTAAATGATAAAAATAGAATTTTTGATGTGGAATGCTACCTAACATATTTATCAATGTAATCTTATTTATTTTGGCAAGAATATTCAGATCCATAAGATTCAAGACAAAAGTTTAATATTGACATAAAAATAATAATACTTCGAGCATACTAACTAAGCAATTATGTCTTCTCAAAATAACATGGCCAAAGAAAGCTTATCCCTACAAAATCATATAGTTTGGTGATGCTCCATTTTCGTCACACAAAAATGCTCCATTTTCGTCACACAAAAATGCTCTCATCATGCACAAACCCGATGACAAGCCAAGAAATTGTTTCATACTTTAGTAATCTCAAACTTTTTTCAACTTTCACGCAATACATGAGCGTGAGCCATGGACATAGCACTATGGGTGGAATAGAATATAATTATAGGGGTTATGTGGAGAAGACAAAAAAGGAGAAAGTCTCACATTGACGTGGCTAATCAACGGGCTAGGGAGATGCCCATCAATTGATGTCAATGCGAGGAGTAGGGATTGCCATGCAACGGATGCACTAGAGCTATAAATGTATGAAAGCTCAACAAAAGAAACTAAGTGGGTGTGCATCCAACTTGCTTGCTCACGAAGACCTAGGGCACTTGAGGAGGCCCATTGTTGGAATATACAAGCCAAGTTATATAATGAAAAATTTCCACTAGTATATGAAAGTGACAAAACAAGAGACTCTCTATCATGAAGATCATGGTGCTACTTTGAAGCACAAGTGTGGAAAAAGGATAGTAGCATTGTCCCTTCTTATTATATTTTTTTCTTTTTTTCTTTTATTTGGCCTTTCCTCTTTTTATTTGGCCTTTTTCCTTTTCCTTTTTTGGGACAGTGCTCTATTAATGATGATCATCACACTTCTATTTATTTACAACTCAAAGATTACAACTCGATACTAGAACAAAATATGACTCTATATGAATGCCTCCGGCGGTGTACCGGGAAGTGCAATGAATGAAGAGTGACATGTGTGAAATAATATGCATGGTGGCTTTGCCACAAATACGATGTCAACTACATGATCATGCAAGGCAATATGACAATGGTGATGTGTGTCATGATGAACGGAATGGTGGAAAGTTGCATGGCAATATATCTCGGAATGGCTATGGAAATGACATAATAGGTAGGTATGGTGGCTGTTTTGAAGAAGATATAAGGAGGCTTATGTGTGACAGAGCGTATCATATCACGAGGTTTGGATGCACCGGCGAAGTTTGCCCAACTCTCAAGGGGAGAAAGGGCAATGCACGGTATCGAAGAGGCTAGCAATGATGGAAGGGTGAGAGTGCTTTATAATCCATGGACTCAACATTAGTCGTAAAGAACTCACATACTTATTGCAAAAATCTACAAGCCATCAAGAACCAAGCACTACACGCATGCTCCTAGGGGGATAGATTGGTAGGAAAAGACCATCGCTCGTCCCCGACCGCCACTCATAAGGATGACAATCAAAGAAACACCTCATGTTTCAAATTTGTTACACAACATTTACCATATGTGCATGCTACGGGACTTGCAAACTTCAACACAAGTATTTATCAAATTCACAACTACTCAACTAGCACAACTTTAATATCACTATCTCCATATCTCAAAACAATCATCAAGTATCAAACTTCTCTTAGTATTCAATGCACTTTTATGAAAGTTTTTATTATATCCATCTTGGATGCCCCTCATATTAGGACTAGTTTCATAACCAAAGAAAATTACCATGCTGTTTAGGACTCTCAAAATAATATAAGTGAAGCATGAGAGTTCATCTATTTCTTCAAAATAAAACCACCGCCGTGCTCTAAAAGGATATAAGTGAAGCACTAGAGCAAATGACAAACTACTCCGAAAGATATAAGTGAAGATCAATGAGTAGTCGAATAATTATGCAACTATGTGAAGACTCTCTAATATTTGAGAATTTCAGATATTGGTATTTTATTCAAACAGCAAGCAAAGCAAAAGAAAATAAAGTGACGCTCCAAGCAAAACACATATCGTGTGGTGAATAAAAATATAGCTCCAAGTAAAGTTACCGATGAACGAAGACGAAAGATGGGATGCCATCTGGGGCATCCCCAAGCTTAGGCTCTTGGTTGTCCTTGAATATTACCTTGGGGTGCCTTGGGAATCCCCAATCTTAGGCTCTTGCCACTCCTTATTCCATAGTCCATCGAATCTTTACCCAAAACTTGAAAACTTCACAACACAAAACTTAACAGAAAACTTGTAAGCTTCGTTAGTATAAGAAAATAAATCACCACTTAGGTACTGTTGTGAACTCATTATAAATTCATATTGGTGTAATATCTACTGTATTCCAACTTCTCTATGGTTCATACCCTCCGATACTACTCATAGATTCATCAAAATAAGCAAAAAAACACATAGAAAACAGAATTTGTCAAAAACAGAACAATCTGTAGTAATCTATAGGTTTCGAATACTTATGTAACCCCAAAAAATTTGAAATAAATTGGTGGACGTGAGGAATTTTTATATTAATCATCTGCAAAAATACTCAACCTAATCGCACTCTCCAGTAAAAAAATGGCAGCAAATCTCGTGAGCGCTAAAGTTTTCTGTTTTTACAGCAAGATCACATAAACTTCCTCCAAGTCTTCCCAAAGGTTCTACTTGGCACAAACACTAATTAAAACATAAAAAAACAATCATAATAGAGGATATATGATTTATTTATTACTAAACAGGAACAAAAAGCAAGTAACAAAAATAAAATTGGGTTGCCTCCCAACAAGCGCTATCGTTTAACGCCCCTAGCTGAGCATGATGATTTCAATGATGCTCACATAAAAGATAATAATTGAAACATAAAGAGAGCATAATAATATAACTAGCACATTTAAGTCTAAACCACTTCCTATGCATGGTGATTTTGTGAACAAACAACTTATGGGAACAATAATCGACTAGCATAGGAAGACAAAACAAGCATAACTTCAGAACTTTAAGCACATAGAGAGGAAACTTGATATTATTGCAATTCCTACAAGCATATGTTCCTCCCTCATAATAGTTTTCAGTAGCATCATAAATGAATTCAACAATGTAACCATCTGTCGGGGGTTGCTGGCCCCTCGCACACCTATGGGGATCGGCGGACCGAGCCCCTTTCGGTTTGGCAGGGGGCGGTGGATGCACAAAGAGCAGATCGAGGCGAACGCACGAGCGAGACGATCGATTTACCCAGGTTCGGCCCGCACGGATGCGTAAAACCCTACTCCTGCTTTGGTGGTTGTATTGAGTTCTTGCTCGGGAGCGATGAGTGCTACAGTACACTCAAGCAGCTGGCGAGACCGAGCATGAGAATGGCTGTCCCCCCTCTCTCTGTTGCGCATGGGCCTCCTTTTATATGTCTAAGGGGTCACTGACATGTGGCAACAGACGTGAGGGTAAAAATGTAAAAGGGGTGGTAGTTGGCGCCACCGCCTGCTACAGTCGCATCCTACCTAACCCTGACGGCAGGGGACAAAGGCATTAAATGCCTGTCTGTGTCGCTTAGACGGGGCGGAAAAGGACCGTCAGGGGCGCCACCGTTTGCCATGATGGCTCCTTGTCAGCGCCTGCTCGCCACCGCATGCCCCCGGCTGCACAGCCTCCCGCCACGTACGCCAGGAATGGTCCCAGGGCGACACGTTGGTGGGTGAGCTGGAGCGCGGGCTGCGGGGTAGTAGCTTGCCGCGGATGTTGTCTTGTCGCGTCCGGGAGCTTGTCGCTCACCGGGTCTTGTCGGGACGCGCAGAGCGCCGCAGCGAGCTTCTTGAGATGCTTGGGTTGGTCTTCCCGGCAAGCTTCTCTTGCCGGGGTCTCGTCTCCTTCCCGGCAAGCTCCTCTTGCCGGGGCCTTGTTTCCTTCCCGGCAAGCTCCTCTTGCCGGGGTCTCATCTCCTTCCCGGCAAGCTCCTCTTGCCGAGGCCTTGTTTTGCTCTTGGATACTTAGTTCTTGAATGGCTCCGAAGGAACCACGGAGGGTCTTGGCGGTCGCCCGGCAAGCCTTGCTGCTACTGCCCGTGCACAAGTTCGTGGTACTAAGGTACCCCTACTTTAGTACACCGACAGGAGCCCCCGGGCCTGGGCCATACACGGTGCCGAGCGCTGTTGGGCCAGGCCCAAAACAGTGCACGGGCACGCGCGGCCTAGGGCATGCCATAACTCACTCCGCATCCACCGCGCCCTCCCCAAGCGGCACGCGTCAAACGCGGCATCGTGGGAGAGATCATGGGCGGTTTTCGAGGTGCCCACTCCCCATGATCACGGGGTGGGGAGTGGCCGCCCCATCCATCGCCTCAGTTCTGCACGCCTGCCACACGGCTCCCATGCACTTGGGGCCGCGGACGGCGGAGGCGGGAAACGGGGCCGTCGTGGGTCGAGGCAGCGGGTCGGCCCTAGCTCCCTGCCTTCCCGCACCTTGATTCGCCGAGCGGGGCGGCCGAGCCCCCACATCGCTCCTTTATAAAGAGCGGGAGGGGAGGACGGAAGCCTGCATTCTCCCATCTTCTCCTCCTTTCAGCTCCTGCTCCCCTTCCTCCCATTCGCCATGGAGAAAGGGAACCCTAGTCCTTCATCAGTGGCGGCGAGGGTTGCCGCCAGACAGCGCCTCCCTCCCTCTCCCGCACCCGTGGTGGCAGAGCCAACTGTAAGGGGAAGAGGGAGGGGGCGAGGTCGCGGACGAGGTCGAGGGCGAGGCCGTGGCGCTCGGGGAAGAGGTGGACGAGGCCGCGCGTCGGCTTCACCTCCGCCGGCGGCTCTTCTTCCCGCGGTGGCCCATGCTGGGGACGACCCTTGCGAGTTCTTCATCAGGCTGCGCCGGGCGCCTCGTCGTCGCCTCCGACTCCCAGATCCGTTTGCGGAAGTGGTGGAGTTGGACCCGCCCGAGACGCTGAGACTACACATGAGGGGCTGTGGGATCAGCGGCACGCGAGTTCGCGCCGAATTCCCAGCCCCTGGTGTGATGTATCTTGGTCGAGGGTGGAAGCCGTTCGCCCGCATCCACAGCTTGATGCCGGGGCTCACCCTCCACTTTAAGCTGGTGGAGGGCGATCTCCTCTCCGTCAAGGTCTTCGGGTGCTTCGGCGTCCGGGCACGGTGCTGCGTGGAGAGCTCCTCCAATAGCGAAGGCTCCTCCTCGAGCGAGAGTGACGAGGAGGGGAGCGACAGCGACGACGAGGGGAGCGAGCGGCAGGATGGCGGGTCCGACTAGGTGTCGGGCGCCGCTATCCGTGCGGCACCGGCAACCCCATCATCCGTGTCGCCGGCTCCTTGAACTCCCCGGGGTCGTCTCCTTGGGCGGCTGGCATAGGGAGGCTGCAGAAGAGGAAGAGGGCCGGCGGCAAGGCTGTCAGGTCGGAGTACGATGGCGTGGTGCCCTCGACAGCGTGCTGACGTCCTGCCACCTCGTCTTCGATCCCCGCTTCTGGCGTCGCCATCACCGTCCAGCCTTGACAGCCCCCGGGATGTTCTCTTGGTGTCTTCTGGCACCTGTAGTTAACCTAGGCGCTCCTTTTGCCCTTCTCGCCTCCTTGACCTACCTCCTGAAGAGAGGGACAGGAAAAAGGATTACGGGCATCTTATCTTTCTAATTTGTAAGCCCTCGGGCCTTAGTTGCATTTAAAACTTGTAATCCTCTCTTTCATGTTTTTCATCCTCTATGGACTGTACCTGCGTGGAATGTTTTTAATGAAAAGGGGATGTTTGCCGGGTCATTTGTCTCGCGGGTAGAACCCACGTCAAGGAGAAAATCCTTGGTATCTTACAGATAGACATTCCTTCCCCGGCAACAGGCCCTGCCGTCTTCCCACGCCGCTCGACCTTTCTCACACTTTTGGCGGAGGCAGGGACGAGCCGGGTGCGGCCCCTCGTTTCCTCCCTTTGCTGCTGCGACTACGACCAAAACTTGGCCCTGGGGCCCCAGGGCCCAGAGCTAAGGGAGCACGGTAATTTCTGGGAAGAAACGGGGTTTCGTATTCCCAGTCCATAAGAGAATGCATGAAGAGGGATGAAAGACTTATCTGAGATTGCAGCCCCCGGCAACCCTGGCTTGCCGTGGGTGAACTTTGGTACTTGCAGCCCCTGACAAAACTGGCTTGCCGGGGTCTAGATGCCGGCACGCCCTTTTTCTCCTTTTCGTCCTCATGCGGTCCGGCAAGGATATGCAAGCCCTGCGAACCAAAAGAAATGAAGGAAGGGCAAAGGGACGCACACTCGACCTCTAAGTTAGGGGTTAGCTGCTGTTAGGCACTATCAACCCTAACCGAGGACCCGACTCGACCTAGCATGCATGCTATAACTCTGGGCGCCAGTGCTTCATTTACTTGTGCTCAGGGTCTGCGCCTGGCTTTGTACAAAGGATTACATGCAACAGCGGCAAGACTTGTACAAAAGGGTGGTTGCCGGATAGGGTCTGACAACCGCGCCTTACGGGTAAAACTTACGAAGAAGCTCGATATTCCAGGAGTTGCTCACTGGTACGCCATCTTCGGTCTCCAGGCGGACAGCGCCAGGCCCGGTGACTCATTTCACCCGGTAAGGGCCTTCCCACTTCGGCGTCAACTTGTTGGAATTCTTGGCGGACTGAACGCGCCAAAGAACAAGGTCGCCTTCCTCGAGACTTCTGGCGTTAACTTTGCGGCTATGATAGCGGCGCAAAGCTTGCTGGTAGCGAGCGGCTCGCACAGCAGCCTGAAGACGATCTTCCTCAAGGAGCAGCGCGTCATCTTGCCGCAGCCGCTCTTGCTCAAGCTCATCATAAGCGAGCACTCGAGGTGACCCGTATACGAGTTCCGTGGGGATAACTGCCTCCGCTCGTGCCAAAGATGTCGGGGGTTGCTGGTCCCTCGCACATCTATGGTGATTGGCAGACCGTGCCCCTTTCGGTTCGGCAGGGGGCGGTGGATGCACAAAGAGCAAATCGAGGCGAACGCATGAGCGAGACGATCGATTTACCCAGGTTCGGGCCGCACGGATGCGTAAAACCCTACTCCTGCTTTGGTGGTTGTATTGAGTTCTTGCTCGGGAGCGATGAGTGCTACAGTACACTCAAGCAGCTGGCGAGACCGAGCATGCGAATGGTTGTCCCCCCTCTCTCTGTTGCGCATGGGCCTCCTTTTATATGTCTAAGGGGTCACTGACATGTGGCAACAGAGGTGAGGGTAAAAATGTAAAAGGGGTGGTAGTTGGCGCCACCGCCTGCTACAGTCGCATCCTACCTAACCCTGACGGCAGGGGACAAAGGCATTAAATGCCTGTCTGTGTCGCTTAGACGGGGCGGAAAGGGACCATCAGGGGCGCCACCGTTTGCCATGATGGCTCCTTGTCAGCGCCTGCTCGCCACCGCATGCCCCCGGCTGCACAGCCTCCCGCCACGTACGCCAGGAATGGTCCCAGGGCGACACGTTGGTGGGTGAGCTGGAGCGCGGGCTGCGAGGTAGTAGCTTGCCGCGGCAAGCGCCTTGCCGCGGATGTTGTCTTGTCGCGTCTGGGAGCTTGTCGCTCACCGGGTCTTGTCGGGACGCGCAGAGCGCCGCAGCGAGCTTCTTGAGATGCTTGGGTTGGTCTTCCCGGCAAGCTTCTCTTGCCGGGGTCTCGTCTCCTTCCGGCAAGCTCCTCTTGCCGCGGCCTTGTTTTCTTCCCGGCAAGCTCCTCTTGCCGGGGTCTCGTCTCCTTCCTGGCAAGCTCCTCTTGCCGGGGTCTCGTCTCCTTCCCGGCAAGCTCCTCTTGCCGAGGCCTTGTTTTGCTCTTGGATACTTGGTTCTTGAATGGCTCCGAAGGAACCACGGAGGGTCTTGGCGGTCGCCCGGCAAGCCTTGCCGCGGGTCGCTGCTACTGCCCGTGCACAAGTTCGGGGTACTAAGGTACCCCTACTTTAGTACACCGACACCATCACATAAAGAATTCTTTTCATGATCTACAAGCATAAAAATTTTACTACTCTCCTCATAAGCAAGATTCTTCTCAATCGGAATAGTGGGAGTATCATAAGAAACTCGAATACTATAAATTGTTTCCACGTTAAAAGAGTAATGTTCAGAAAGAGGGTAATCATAATCATGACAAGTTTTATAAATATCATCATCACTACTTTTTATAGCATATGTGTCATCACAATAGTCATCATAAGTAGCAACTTTGTTCTCATCATAATCAATTGAAACCTCTTCCAAGATAGTGGAATCATTACTAAATAAAGTCATGACCTATCCAAATCCACTTTCATAATTGTCAAAATAAGATTCAACATCCTACAAAATATTGGGATCATTACTTTCTAAAGTTGACACTCTTCCAAACCCACTTTGATCAATATAACCATCATAAATAGGAGGCATGCTATCATCATAATAAATTTGCTCATCAAAACTTGGGAGACTAAAAATATCATCTTCATCAAACGTAGCATCCCCAAGCTTGGGACAAACATTAATTGCAGAAAATACATTCTCAAACATAGCATCCCCAAGCTTGGGCCTTTTCATATCATAAGCATAATCACTCTCATCATTAATAGTATGGATAGCACCAATAGTATAGCAATTATCATCATCACAATGAGTAATAGGAGCAACATCATTTGGGAGATATACCTTTTTACCTTGGCTTCTCCGTCTTTTCTTTTTCTTCTTCACATCATGTGTGGGTTTAATCCTCTTTCTGGAGCTCCTTATTAATGAGATTGGTTGAATAGAAGGCTCCTCCTCATTACCTGATTCATCATAAGAAATAACAGGAGGATATTGGGAAATCTCTTCCCTTTCATTAGTATTCTCTTCATCTTCTAATTGTTTTCTTGACTTTATGTAAGTGGCAATATAAGGATTCTCAATGCAATTCACCGCACAACACATATAAATTCCCTCTAGATCAAAATCAAGAACTTTATCGAGGGCAAATTCTGGAATATCCTTAGTTATATGTTTCATTTCTTCATAACCTATAAGCAAACTAAGTTCATTATGATATGCAAGGGAAATCAAGTCATCCCAATTTTTGGACACAATTCGATCATGAAACAATTTGCATTGGATATTTAAATGATCATGTTCATTGCAAAGTTCACAAGGATGGCAAAGAAATTTTAAATCTTCAACACAAGCATCTAGACTTTCTTGCAACCATTTAGTTTCTAAATACTTATGCCTCTTGCAAAATCTATCTTCCCTATTTGGTGTGTACTTGTAAACTCTATGCACTCCACAAAAATGTAGATGCTTATAAGAGACATTTTCATCATGACTAGTGCAATCATCATTAGTACCATGGATATTCAAGGAATTCATACTAACAACATTGCAATCATGCTCATCATTCAAAGATTTAGTGCCAAACATTTTAATGCATTCTTCTTCTAGCAGTTGAGCACAATTATCGGAATCCTTATTTTCATGAAAGATATTTAAAAGATGAAGCATATGAGGCACCCTTAATTCCATTTTTTGTAGTTTTCCTTTATAGACTAAACTAGTGATAAAAAAGAAACAAAAAGATTTGATTGCAAGATCTAAAGATATACCTTCAAGCGCTAACCTCCCTGGCAACGGCGCCAGAAAAGAGCTTGATGTCTACTACACAACCTTCTTCCTGTAGTCGTTGTTGGGCCTCCAAGTGCAGAGGTTTGTAGGACAATAGCAAATTTCCCTCAAGTGGATGACCTAAGGTTTATCAATCCGTGGGAGGCGTAGGATGAAGATGGTCTCTCTCAAACAACCCTGCAACCAAATAACAAAGGGTCTCTTGTGTCCCCAACACACCCAATACGATGGTAAATTGTATAGGTGCACTAGTTCGGCGAAGAGATGGTGATACAAGTGCAATATGGATGGTAGATATAGGTTTTTCTAATCTGAAAATATAAAAACAGCAAGGTAAGTAATGATAAAAGTGAGCAAAAACGGTATTGCAATGCTAGGAAACAAGGCCTAGGGTTCATACTTTCACTAGTGCAAGTTCTCTTAACAATAATAACATAATTGGATCATATAACTATCCCTCAAAATGCAACAAAGAGTCACTCCAAAGTCACTAATAGCGGAGAACAAACGAGCAGATTATTGTAGGGTACGAAACCACCTCAAAGTTATCCTTTCTGATCGATCTATTCAAGAGTTCGTAGTAAAATAACACGAAGCTATACTTTCCATTAAATCTATCCTAGAGTTCGTACTAGAATAACACCTTAAGACACAAATGAACCAAAACCCTAATGTCACCTAGATACTCCAATGTCACCTCAAGTATCCGTGGGTATGATTATATGATATGCATCACACAATCTCAGATTCATCTATTCAACCAACACAAAGAACTTCAAAGAGTTCCCCAAAGTTTCTACCGGAGAGTCAAGACGAAAACATGTGCCAACCCCTATGCATAAGTTCACGAGGTCACGAAACTCGCAAGTTGATCACCAAAACATACATCAAGTGGATCACGTGAATATCCCATTTTCACCACAAATAAGCACATGCAAGACATACATCAAGTGTTCTCAAATCCTTAAAGACTCAATCCGATAAGATAACTTCAAGGGGAAAACTCAATCCATTACAAGAGAGTAGAGGGGGAGAAACATCATAAGACCCAACTATAATAGGAAAGCTCGTGATACATCAAGATCGTGCCGAATCAATAACACGAGAGAGAGAGAGAGAGATCAAACACATAGCTACTGGTACATACCCTCAGCCCCGAGGGTGAACTACTCCCTCCTTGTCATGGAGAGCGCCGGGATGACCAAGATGGCCACCGGAGAGGGATTCCCCCCTCCGGCAGGGTGCCGCAACGGGTCTAGATTGGTTTTCGGTGGCTACAGAGGCTTGCGGCGGCGGAACTCCCGATCTTGGTTTCTTTCTGGAAGTTTCTGTATATATAAGAGGTTTTGGCGTCGAGAACAAGTCAGGGGGATCTCCGGGCTGTGCACGAGGCAGGGAGGCGCACCCAGGGGGTGGGCGCCCCCCCACCCTCATGGGCAGCCCGGGACTCTTCTGGCCCAACTCTTTTACTCCATGGCCTTCTTCTGGTCCAAAAATAAGCTCCATCAAGTTTCAGGTCAACTGGACTCCATTTGGTTTTCCTTTTCAGCGATACTCAAAAACAAGGAAAAAATAGAAACTGGCGCTGGGCTCTAGGTTAATAGGTTAGTTCCAAAAATCATACAAAATAGCATATAAATGCATATAAAACATCCTAGATGGATAATATAATAGCATGGAAGAATCAAAAACTATATATACGTTGGAGACGTATCAATGACCGAGACTCATCTCTGGTCAATAACGAATAGTGGAACCTGGATGCTCATATTGGTTCCTACATATTCTACGAAGATCTTTATCGGTCAAACCGCACAACAACATACGTTGTTCCCGTTGTGATTGGTATGTTACTTGCCCGAGATTCGATCGTCGGTATCATCATACCTAGTTCAATCTCGTTACTAGCAACTCTCTTTACTCGTTCCGTAATGCATCATCCCGCAACTAACTCATTAGTTACATTACTTGCAAGGCTTATAGTGATGTGCATTACCGAGAGGGCCCAAAGATACCTCTCCGACAATCGGAGTGACAAATCCTAATCTCGATCTATGCCAACTCAACAAACACCATCAGAGACACCTGTATAGCATCTTTATAATCACCCAGTTACGTTGTGACGTTTGATAGCACACAAACTATTTCTTCGGTGTTCGAGAGTTGCATACTCTCATAGTCACAGGAATATGTATAAGTCATGAAGAAATCAAGAGCAATAAAACTAAACGATCATAATGCTAAGCTAACGGATGGTCTTGTCCATCACATCATTCTCTAATGATGTGACCCCGTTCATCAAATGACAACACATGTCTATGGTCAGGAAACTTAACCATCTTTGATTAACGAGCTAGTCAAGTAGAGGCATACTAGGGACACTCTGTTTGTCTATGTATTCACACATGTACTAAGTTTCCGGCTAATAAAATTCTAGCATGAATAATAAACATTTATGATCATATAAGGAAATATAAATAACAACTTTATTATTGCCTCTAGGGTATATTTCCTTCATGAACTTGTCGAAAAAACTTTCACAACAAGTCGAGCTTTGTAGACAGTAACATTACCGTTAGCGCCAGTCTTCTTCTTGAAGATCCATTTATTCTCTATGGCTTGCCAATCATAGGGCAAGTCAACCAAAGTCCACACTTTGTTCTCATACATGGATCCCATCTCAGATTTCATGGCCTCGAGCCATTTCACGGAATCTGGGCTCATCATCGCCTCCTCATAGTTCGTAGGTTCGTCATGGTCAAGTAACATGACCTCTAGAACACGATTATCGTACCACTCTTGTGTAGATCGTACTCTGGTTGACCTACGAGGTTCAGTAGTAACTTGATCTGAAGTTTCATGATCACCATCATTAGCTTCCTCACTAATTGGTGTAGGAATCGATGGAACTGATTTATGTGATGACCTACTTTCCAATAAGGGAGAAGGTATAATTACCTCATCAAGTTCTACTTTTCTCCCACTCACTTTTTTCGAGAGAAACTCCTTCTCTAGAAAGGATCCATACAGAAGTATTTGAGACATCCTGCAAAATAGTGGCATAACCACTTAACATCACAATATCAAGGTTCTAAGGCCAGCTATGAACATACAGAAGTAATAGAAACTGAACTGAGACTTGAATCCACCAATCCTACAAGTCTATGGATTAGTAACACGTGATCCTAATAGAAAGATGAGAAGCCTAGTTCTTAATCCCTGTAGAAGAGAAGAGGGTGACTCAGATCAGAAGGGCATAAGGTAAAGGAGTAAAAGGAGCCTTACGTTCCCTTCCACAATCAATTCCCTTATATAACTAAAGCATTTCTAGACACAACTTCGACCAGTTTGGCTTGGTAATCCTACAGGCAGTCAGGCTCTGATACCAAAGCTGTCAGGACCCCGATTCCAAGTCACATCAATCTAGCCGGTAACACCTCATATCACTATGCGGCCTCACGCACGGTATTCCCACGGGTGTCGCCTTACCAGGACACAGGACCGTTTGCGCCTTTTGGCTCACGTATATGATAGTGTCGCTAGCATCCATATGACAGAGAACCCAGGCCGACATGGCTAGTCGTGAACCCAAAGCGGCACTAACCTATGGCGACAAGCATACATGAATCACATCGAGCATGTCGGTCAACAGCGTGTGAATCCGAGCTATAGCACTGGGCTAACATGACTCCGGGAACCCGGGCTGTAGCAGGCTAGGCAGGACTCTAGATGTCATTGCGTGACATTTCCCCGAAGGGACAGACACAGGAACGAAGTGAAACACATGCCGGCCAGTCAAGTGTTCTGAGCAGTAGTGCTGGGCTAGCAGGACTCCGGTGAACCGGGCTGTAGCGGACTACTATGGCTCATGGAAGCACTAGACTACATTTCCCCATAAGAGAGGCTGCCAAGGATAAACAACTAGATTGTCGGATCCCACACATACCAAGCATTTCAATCATACACACAATATGCTCGATATGTGTAAATACAACATGGCATCACAACATAACTCTACGACTCAAGTATTTATTCATTAGGCTCCGAGGAGCGAGATATTACAAACATGGGTCTCATGACCCAACAATCAAAGCACATGCGGAAGCTTAACATGACTGAGTACAGACATCTACAAATGAAAAAGGCTAAGACGCCTGACTATCTACCAGATCCTGCCGAGGGCACAAGATCGTAGCTAAGGTATCAAGCTAAATGTCGAAGTCCACACGGAACTACTAGTGAGACTGACGTATCTCTGCAAAACATAAAATAGGCAAACATGAGTACAAATGTACCCAGCAAGACTTACATCAGAACTAACTACATATGCATCGGTATCAACAAGGGGTGGTGGTGGAGTTTAACTGTAGCAAGCCAGCTTTGACTCAGTGGCTAACCTGAACTACGACTGCAAGCAACTCTTTTGAGGTGGCGCACACGAGTCCACATATTCACCATATCAATACACCACTATGGATCCGCTCCCGTCTCCCTACGAGAACGCAATCCATAGCACTCACGCTTATCTTGCGCATTTTAGAGTATCCACTTTCACTTGTCTATTAACTATGCAAGGGGTCCAAGTTTCCATATCCGAGGAATCCGGCTATTCGAATAGATAATGATAACCCTGCAGGGGTGTACTTCTTCACACACGCTCCCACCACTTACCGTCGTTTACACGACATGTACTCAGCAACCTTCAAGCGGAAGCCCAATGAGGGTGTCGGCCACGGCCTACCTAAACACTCAAGTCTCTAGTCCAGGTTTATCGTCTATCCAGGTTCCATCCGCAGGGAGTTCGGCCGAGGTTTCCACATACGGCCCCGAACGATGTGAATAGGGTTCCCGAGACACCAAACGGGTGCCCAGTACACCGTGCCACGGTGTATCTACTGCATCATAGCCCACCCCTAGGGTCAGCGCTACGCACAGCCGCCAACACATAACGTACAAACACCAGAAACTAGTTGCAACTCCTGGACAGAGTACTAGCGTGATTAAGAAGCAGAGAGGGTCAATTAAGGATCCCAATGAGTGGTAGCAGCTGTTCATGGATCACAGACACATAACTCAGTTCCTAAGAACGGTTTCAATGAGACAACCCACCATGTACTCCTACATGGCCTCTCACCGCTACCTTTACCAAATCGTGTTCACACACTTAGCTCACACACAGTAGGACATGTTCATCACCATTCTAATTCATTCCCGATGAATCAGACCCGACACAACTCTATGCAATAGCAGGCATGACAAACAAGCATGAATGAGTAGGCACATCAGCCCTCAAATAACTCCTACTCATGCTAGTGGGTTTCATCTATTTCCCGGGACAATGACATGTCATGCAGAGGAAAGGGGTTCAACTACCGCAACATGTAACAGTTGAATCGTTGTTGTCCTAATGCAGTAAAAGAGAGCAGGAGCGAGAGAGTGGGATTGTATCAGAATGAACAAGGGAGTTTTGCTTGCCTGTCACTTCTAAATATGATATAGCTCTTCATCGGTGTCACCGAACACGTCGTCGAAACATACGCCTACCGAGGGGGGGGGGCAATCACCGGCAAACACAGAAAGAATACAATCAATACAATGCACATTATGATGCATGATCATGACATGTCAATATGCTGTGATTTGAGCTAATGCAACTAAAACTAGATTAAATGAAGTTGGTTTGAACCAAAGATTCAAATTCAACTCCATATGTGATTTTTTAAATGCCACTTATTTGATTTGACCTGATCAGCAGGCATAAGTTTTTCAAACATGCATGATAATTCCATAATCAGATTCTTTGGATTTTTTTGATCATTTTTCATATATAAATCTTTGCATTTGGAGTTACGGTTGATTTTCTATGATTTTTAGAAGTTTAGGCAATTTTTTGGAATTCTTGAATTATTTTTAATCCAGAAAATCATTTCTGCATCATCATGACAGCGACATGACGTCACCAGGTCAACCGTGGCTGACCAGGGTCAAACCTGACTGTGGGCCCCGCATGTCAGTGTAACAGCGTGAGCAACAGAGGCTGACCAGTGGGGCTAGGTCAATGCTGAGGTGGCCAGGTCAAACTGACAGGTGGGGTCACGGGCATTAGCTTAAACTAAACAGGGGTTAAACCGTGGTTAGTTAAGGGTGTGGGGCCCATATTTCATCGACACATGACACTGACTAAACGCGATTAGCACCGAAACTAATGGTGCCACGTCAGCCACCGGAGACCAGTCGGCGGCGACCATAGGACACGGCACGGGCACGCCGGACTTGCGCTAGAGGCGTCAGCTTGGTGCGTTGAGGGCACCAGGGGACAGCCCTTGCTCTCGCGCATCCAGAGGACCAAGTGGGAGGTCGCGGGGGTCACCGGAACTCATGCCGGCGACGTGCTTTGGCGGCGGCGGTGTTCGGTGGTGCACGGGCACGTCGCTACGGTGCATCAGTGAGCAAATGGAGAGGCTAGGCAGCACCTGCTAGACACGAGGAGCACTAAGAGCAGCATGGTGAGGCCGGGGAGCACGGAGGCTATGCGTGTAGCAGCAATGGCGGACGGCAGCTTCGGTGCTCGTGGGGAACGGCGCTACGGCGTGGGGGCAAGCATGCTGAGTTAGGGGAGAAGGTCAGTGGCTCACGGCGATGATGAGGGGACGCTTGGCGAGGTCGGGGACGGTCCGGAGCCGACGAATGTGACGGAGATGGCCAGCGGTCCCGAGGTTGAAGAAGGCGTCAGGGATGGCGATGCGGTGCTTCCCAGTTGCTTGGCTCGAAGTGGAAGAAGAGGGCGACAATGCGGAGCTCGGGGACGCGTCGGAGAGGCGAGGGGGTGGTTGGGCGCGGTGGTTCTTGGCGGTGGCCATGGCGGCTTCGGCCATGAGGGGGAGAGCGAGGGAGCGAGAGGGAGAGAGAGGGCGAGGGGGGGTCAGTGGATTCCAGACGGCCATGGGGTGGCGATCCCCAGCGTCGCGCTGGCCAGGGAGGGCCAGACAGGCAGCTGCGTGCCAGCCCGCGCGGGCGCCGTGCTCGGCCTCGCCTCTGCCAGTAGGCAGAGGTTGAAGACAGGTATGCCCCTGGTGGGCTGGGCCGGTTGGCTGGGCCGCCGGGTAAGGAGGCCCAAGTGGGTGAGGCCAGGTGAGTTCTTCTCTCTCTCTTTCCTATTTTCTGTTTTCTATTTTTTGCAGTATGTTTTGACTTAGTTTAAATACTAAAACACTTTATAAAATTCTGCAAACTTTTATGGGCACTATCTGATTTAAACCAGAGGCCCTCACCAAGTTTCAGAATATTTGGAGCTACCAAATATTTTATAGGAATTAGTAGCTCCAATTCAAATAAGTATTGACTTAATTCAAAGACCCAAATAAATATTTCTGTGATTCCAAAAATATTGGTTTGAATTTTACCTCTTGCCAATATTTCCAGAAATGAACAGGAATATTTTCTTGGGTTTATTTGAAGCAATTTTTAATGTTGATCATTTTTAGAAAAGATTTCTGAGGCTTTCCACTTTCCCCAATTCAACTTTCATAAATATATACATGATGCATGAATGCTTGTGCAACTAGTTACAACCAATTCTAGGGCTGTGACAACTCACCCCCACTAAACAGGAATCTCGTCCCGAGATTCAGGACGTGAGGTGAGAAGACAAAAGGGACACAAGACCAAGACAATCTTCGCAATCCTGGGTGCACTCCATAAGAATGTTGATTTGATCACCTTCATTGTCTCGAAGTCTTGCTCCAGGAACTCCTACCAACATGACAACGAGAGGCAAAAGAAACTCTAGAAGGACCGATCTTCTCAAGATCGAGCAGCTCAGTCTTAACTCACGGAATGAGACATAGAAACATCTTGTGAACTGAGACACAAAACACATCTCAAGAGGGATGTTGAGGGACATATGACGAAGGTCTAAATTGGTAGGCAACAATCCCACGCTTAGGTGAGATGGTGAGTGAGAGTCAAAGCAGCGAGGAGATAAGTTACTATGATTACGTAGCGGGTCACCTCAGGGAGGGTGACTCATAGAACTATTCCCTTAAGTGGCAAAAAGAATTACTTTTGATATAATGATCATTGAAACTCTTTATGCCAGCCTAAGGCAATCACAAATGATCGTTCGAGGAGGTTCGAAAGAATGGTATATATCGATTAGAATGGATGATGTGGACTACCTTGTTGAAGACAACGCAAGGGATGATTTTGCTTGCGCGTGCTCTCAAGAACTTGAGCATTTCCATATTCATCAAGGTTCTACCAACATCCGAGTCGAGGATCCTGGCAACACATCTTACTACCTTGACGAATAGTGACGGACAATGCAGATGCATAGAAAGGACAACCCTTTCTTAGATTTCACCTTAGCGAGGCCAAGGGAACGAAATCTGGATGATCGACCGAGAGACATTTAGCACTCCGCTTCTAATGTTCTCCTTGATGTACTGGTTCCATGGTCATGCTTTAAAGCATCAACATAGCCATCAAGTAGTGGTCGGACTTCGGAATACAAAGGATCCATAAGGAACAACTTCTGGAGTAAATCCTATGAAATCCTTATGGAGAGGTGGCCAACTTCTTGACTCAAGATACTACAATATTAGATCTTCCGACTGGGTGTGTCAGCCCCGACATCCACTTTACCGGGTTACACAGAGACCAATATTATAGTTCTTGGGAAAACGTTGCAACCATCATATCTGCCTGAGATTCAGATCTGGTTGGTGTCAGGATATTCCAGAGTCATCGAGTCTAGAAAGAAAAATGATAGTTTGCAACACGAATCGACGAAACAACGTTGCAAGATTCTCGGAAAATGGACTATGGTAGTAAGCTCCAAAATGAGCTGGTTTTGCTACAAATAGGTGAGCACGTTGTCCGAGACAAGCATGACCACGTGGTAGTCTTATAATAAAATACTACCAAGTTCAGGTTGGGGAACCGTCATCAAGGATAACGAAGTCCTGACATAAGTCATGATTCTTAAGAAGGAACTTCTTCTCCTTGAACAAATCAATCAGTGGCTTGGTGTGCTAGGAAACACATACAGAATGGAGGTGGCCAACCTATCAAACCATAGAGTACTTCACACATATGCATGACTAACTTGGGAAGATTCCAGAGGAAACAAAAACAATCTTTCTCGAATTCACGGCGGCAACTTGCATCGATTGCACGTGAACCAGAGGAAGTCACTTCTTTCATCCAGACAGATACTTCGAACAGAGCATAAAGAAAAATGCTTACACAAGTTTCCAATGCTAGCTGGATGTCCAACATGAATCATGGAGGAGACAAAACGCTGCTGATGGACTCAACAACAACTCATTGGAATTTCCATATCACTGGACTTCCACCATCATGTGAACATAGTGATAGCACTGGTCAGACCAAAAGATGTAATGGTGTATGCTCGAGGGATCAACCACGAGTAAGACAACATTACGAACATCGTTGGTTCTGATTTGACTTGACGATAGCCCATACTCAAGTCAAGGTTTTGACAAGGCAATAGATCCAACAACTGATCACGAGGACCAATCGATGGAGATATCATCTTTCTTCAACACACACACACACACACAAAGGTATCCCTTAACATGAACTAAGTCAGACAAGCTTTATCTTCCAACTCTCCAAGTTGTTGTTTAGCTCATCCAATTAGCTCAGGGATATCCAACATAGATTCTTGGAGAAGGGGTGATTTATAAGAAAACCCATTTAATCACGAACTCAACATACCGGTCAGGTGACAACCAGGTAATACTTCCGAGAAGATCTTCGGAAATCATGAACCACCGATATGTTACTAAGCTCGAGAACAATCTTGCTTTTCAGGGCAAGACGATATGATCAAATAAGCAAGGATAGACACAGTCCCTACTCTTGATCGAAGAGTGCACCAGGGAAATGGACTAGGTAGCACGATCAATCTTAGCATGATGATCCAATAACCAACACGCTAAGAATGAGAATATTGTCCATTAACTACCAAGTAACGTGGTTGCTAGGAGTATCGATTTCACACATCACAGTTCACTTGTCGGCATTCTGGTTATGGCAACACGGGACCGAGGAATGAACGATGATGGTGAGAGTATCACTGCATCAAGAATTCATAAGAGAAGGTGCAATTCTCATGACGTTCCTGACATAAAAGTGGTAATACTTCAGGGTAGAACAGAATCAAAGTTTGATTGCATTTGATCTGCGGAATACAACTACTTTGACCCAATCCTAGAAATGGATGAGGTACTGGAGTTTGTTTCTCCTAGTCATTCTGAACTAGAATGGCTTGACGGACCACAGGAATAATAAGCATCGATACAGATGCACAATTACTCCTGACTATCAATTGATAGATGATGGTTGGAATACAAATGAAGAGGAAAAACTCAAGGGAACATATATCTTTCTGAGTTGTGGATACATAGGTTAGTATGTTGAGCAAAGCTCAACATTTCTTCCGGATTACCCATGCAGAAAGGTAGAACTGGCAGATTCACAATGTAGAATGGAGAACTCATTAAGAGCACTCTGGTTGTGATCTTTTGGTTCAAACGAATTTCTGCCAAGGATGGTTCATGGTATTTGGAAGAATGATATACCATGGACCTCGAAGACTATCACAAAGATTACTAATATCCTAAAGGTACGAGCAACACTATCAACATGAGGTAAGTAGAGTGGATCTTGGGTAAAGAACCCAGGAGTAGAATACCTACTACTAAATGGCATCGCGGGATGCTTTCGAGAATGGTGGCCAGAATCATCACACTGGGAACACAAAACATGGATAGATTACTAGATGGTTTCATAAGACACCTAGAGTCATAATAGTAGCTCCAACATATACGCCGAGGCAACGAAGTACCTCATAGACCGTGTAGTGTGCTTAATCTGGCCCAAAGGAACATCGAGAACTGGAAGAAGGAATTTACAAATGCATCAGACTATTTAGAAACCTAGGATGACTCGTACAGCATAACAGCTGTAAATGCTCAAGAATATTTGAGACATCCTGCAAAATAGTGGCATAACCACTTAACATCACAATATCAAGGTTCTGAGGCCAGCTATGAACATACAGAAGTAATAGAAACTGAACTGAGACTTGAATCCACCAATCCAACAAGTCTACGGATTAGTAACACGTGATCCTAATAGAAAGATGACAAGCCTAGCTCTTAATCCCCATAGAAGAGAAGAGGGTGACTCAGAATAGAAGGGCATAAGGTAAAGGAGTAAAAAGAGCCTTACGTTCCCTTCCACAATCAATTTCCTTATATAACTAAAGCATTTCTAGACACAACTTCGACCAGTTTGGCTTGGTAATCCTACAAGCAGTCAGGCTCTGATACCAAAGCTGTCAGGACCCCGATTTCAAGTCACATCGATCTAGCCGGTAACACCTCATATCACTTTGCGGCCTCACGCACGGTATTCCCACGGGTGTCGCCTGACTATCTACCAGATCCTGCCGAGGGCACAAGATCATAGCTGAGGTATCAAGCTAAACGTCGAAGTCCACACGGAACTACTAGCGAGACTGACGTCTCTTTGCAAAACATAAAATAGGCAAACGTGAGTACAAATGTACCCAGCAAGACTTACATCAGAACTAACTACATATGCATCGGTATCAACAAGGGGGGGTGGTGGAGTTTAACTGTAGCAAGCCAGCTTTGACTCAGTGGCTAACCTGAACTACGACTGCAAGCAACTCTTTTGAGGTGGCGCACATGAGTCCACATATTTACCATATCAATACACCACTATGGATCCGCTCCCGTCTCCCTACGAGAACGACATCCATAGCACTCACGCTTATCTTGCGCATTTTAGAGTATCCACTTTCACTTGTCTATGAACTATGCAAGGGGTCCAAGTTTCCATATTCGAGGAATCCGGCTATTCGAATAGATAGTGATAACCCTGCAGGGGTGTACTTCTTCACACACGCTCCCACCACTTACCGTCGTTTACACGACATGTACTCGGCAACCTTCAAGCGGAAGCCCAACGAGGGTGTCGGCCACGGCCTACCTAAACACTCAAGTCTCTAGTCTAGGTTTATCGCCTATCCAGGTTCCATCCGCAGGGAGTCCGGCCGAGGTTTCCACATACGGCCCCAAACGATGTGAACAGGGTTCCCGAGACACCAAACGGGCGCCCGGTACATCGTGCCACGGTGTATCTACTGCATCATAGCCCACCCCTAGGGTCAGCGCTACGCACGACCGCCAACACATAACCTACAAACACCAGAAACTAGTTGCAACTCCTGGACAGAGTACTAGGGTGATTAAGAAGCCGAGAGGGTCAATTACAGATCCCAATTAGTGGTAGCAGCTGTACATGGATCACAAACACAGAACTCAGTTCCTAAGAACGGTTTCAATGAGACAACCCACCATGTACTCCTACATGGCCTCTCACCGCTATCTTTACCAAATCGTGTTCACACACTTAGCTCACACACAGTAGGACATGTTCATCACAATTCTAATTCATTCCCGATGAATCAGACCCGACACAACTCTATGCAATAGCAGGCATGACAAACAAGCTTGAATGAGTAGGCACATCAGCGCTCAAACAACTCCTACTCATGCTAGTGGGTTTCATCTATTTACTGTGGCAATGACAGGTCATGCAGAGGAAAGGGGTTCAACTACCGCAACATGTAACAGTTGAATCATTGTTGTCCTAATGCAGTAAAAGAGAGCAGGAGCGAGAGAGTGGGATTGTATCAGAATGAACAAGGGGTTTTTGCTTGCCTGGCACTTCGGAAGATGATATAGCTCTTCATCGGTGTCAACGAACATGTCGTCGAAACATACGCCTACCGAGGGGGGGACAATCACCGGCAAACACAGAAAGAATACAATGAATGCAATGCACATTATGATGCATGATCATGACATGTCAATATGCTGTGATTTGAGCTAATGCAACTAAAACCAGATTAAATGAAGTTGGTTTGAACCAAAGATTCAAATTCAACTCCATATGTGATTATTTAAATGCCACTTATTTGATTTGACCTGGTCAGTAGGCATAAGTTGTTCAAACATGCATGATAATGCCATAATCAGATTCTTTGGATTTTTCTGATCATTTTTCATATATAAATCTTTGCATTTGGACTTACAGTTGATTTTCTATGATTTTAGAAGTTTAGGCAATTTTCTGGAATTCTTGAATTATTTTTAATCCAGAAAATCATTTCTGCGTCATCATGACAGCGACATGACGTCACCAGGTCAACCGTGGCTGACCAGGGTCAAACCTGACTTTGGGCCCTGCATGTCAGTGTAACAGCATGAGCAGCAGAGGCTGACCAGTGGGGCTAGGTCAATGCTGAGGTGGCCGGGTCAAACTGACAGGTGGGGTCACGGGCATTAGCTTAAACTAAACAGGGGTTAAACCGTGGTTAGTTCAGGGTGTGGGGCCCATATTTCATCGACACATGACACTGACTAAACGCGATTAGCACCTAAACTAATGGTGCCACGTCAGCCACCGGAGACCAGCCGGCGGCGACCACAGGACACGGCGCGGGCACGCCGGACTTGCGCTAGAGGCGTCAGCTTGGTGCGTTGAGGGCACCAGGGGACAGCCCTTGCTCTCGCGCATCCAGAGGACCAAGTGGGAGGTCGCGGGGGTCACCGGAACTCATGCCGGCGACGTGCTTTTGCGGCGGTGGTGTTCGGTGGTGCACGGGCACGTCGCTATGGTGCATCAGTGAGAAAATGGAGAGGCTGGGCAGCACCTGCTAGACACGGGGAGCACTAAGAGCAGCACGGTGAGGCCAGGGGAGCACGGAGGCTATGCGTGCAGCAGCAATGGCGGACGGCGGCTTCGGTGCTCGTGGGGAACGGCGCTACGGCGTGGGGGCGAGCATGCTGAGTTATGGGAGAAGGTCAGTGGCTCACGGCGATGACGAGGGGACGCTCGGTGAGGTCGGGGACGGTCCGGAGCCGACGAATTTGACGGAGATGGCCGGCGGTCCCGAGGTTGAAGAAGGCGTCAGGGATGGCGATGCGGTGCTTCCCCAGTTGCTTGGCTCGAAGTGGAAGAAGAGGGCGACAATGCGGAGCTCGGGGACGCGTCGGAGAGGCGAGGGGGTGGTTGGCCACGGTGGTTCTTGGCGGTGGCCATGGCGGCTTCGGCCATGAGGGGGAGAGTGAGGGAGCGAGAGGGAGAGAGAGGGCGAGGGGGGGGGGGGTCAGCGGGTTCCAGACAGCCATGGGGTGGCGATCCCCAGCGTCGCGCTGGCCAGGGAGGGCCAGGTAGGCAGCTACGTGCCAGCCCACGCGGGCGCCGTGCTCGGCCTCGCCTCTGCCAGTAGGCAGAGGTTGAAGACAGGTATGCCCCTGGTGGGCCGGGCCGGTTGGCTGGGCTGCCGGGTAAGGATGCCCAAGTGGGTGAGGCCAGGTGAGTTCTTCTCTCTCTCTCTCTCTTTCCTATTTTCTGTTTTCAATTTTTTTGCAGTATGTTTTGACTTAGTTTAAATACTAAAACACTTTATAAAATTGAGCAAACTTTTATGGGCACTATCTGATTTAAACTAGAGGCCCTCACCAAGTTTTAGAATATTTGGAGCTACCAAATATTTTATAGGAATTAGTAGCTCCAATTCAAATAAGTATTGACTTAATTCAAAGACCCAAATAAATATTTCTATGATTCCAAAACTATTGGTTTGAATTTTACCTCTTGCCAATATTTCCAGAAATGAACAGGAACATTTTCTTGGGTTTATTTGAAGCAATTTTTAATGTTGATCATTTTTAGAAAAGATTTCTGAGGCTTTCCACTTTCCCCAATTCAACTTTCATAAATATATACATGATGCATGAATGCTTGTGCAACTAGTTACAACCAATTCTAGGGTTGTGTCATTTTCAAATGTTTCAGACTTATGTTTCATTAAGTAGATATACCCATATTTGCTCAAATCATCTGTGAAGGTCTTGTCTTATGTTCATGCTTAACGCTGGCACCGAATAATAATTTGGTGCCAGATGGGTATATTTTCAAATGTTTCTAACTTATGTTCATTCTTAACGCTGGCACCAAAAAATAATTATTCAGGTCTAAAACTAATCCCGGCGGCATATGTAGAGGTAGCGTGCCGACCGCATTCACGTCGACTTTGGAACCATTTCCCACGCGCATCGCACCTCGTCCTTAGCCAATCTTCGTTTAATACATAGCCCCTGCTTCGAGTTGCAAATATTAGCAACAGAACCAGTATCAAATACCCAGGCACTACTACGAGCATTAGTAATGTACACATCAATAACATGTATATCAAATATACCTTTCACTTTGCCATCCTTCTTATTCGTCAAATACTTGGGGTAGTTCCGCTTCAAGTGACCAGTCCCTTTGCAGTAGAAGCACTCAGTATCAGGCTTAGGTCCAGACTTGGGCTTCTTCACTTGAGCAGCAACTTGCTTGTCGTTCTTCTTGAAGTTCCCCTTCTTCCCTTTACCCTTTTTCTTGAAACTAGTGGTCTTGTTAACCATCAACACTTGATGCTCCTTCTTGATTTCTAGCTCCACAGCTTTTAGCATCGCGAAGAGCTCAGGAATTGTCTTTTCTATCCCTTGCATATTATAGTCATCGCGAAGCTTTTGTAGCTTGGTGGCAGTGATTGAAGAACTCTGTCAATGACACTATCACCAGGAAGATTAACTCCCAGTTGAGTCAAGTGGTTGTGGTACCCTGAGATCTGAGTATATGTTCACTGACATAACTATTCTCCTCCATTTTGCAGCTATAGAACTTATTAGAGACTTCATTTCTTTCAATTCGGGCATTTGCTTGAAATATTAACTTCAACACCTGGAACATATCATATGCTCCATGATGTTCAAAACGTCTTTCAAGTCCCGATTCTAAGCTTTAAAGCATGGCACATTGAACTATCGAGTCATCAGCTTTGCTCTGCCATGTGTTCATAACATCTGGAGTTGCTCCTGTAGTGGGTTTGGCACCTAGCGGTGCTTCCAGGACGTAATTCTTCTATGCAGCAATGACGATAATCCTCAAGTTACAGACCCAGTCCGTGTAGTTTCTACCATCATCTTCGAACTTAGCTTTCTCTAGGAACGCATTAAAATTCAAAGGAACAGTAGCACGGGCCATTGATCTAGAACAACATAGACATGCAAAAATCTATCAGGTACTAAGTTCATGATAAATGAAAGTTCAATTAATCATAGTACTTAAGAACTCAGACTTAGATAGACATCCCTCTAGTCATCTAAATGATCACATGATCCAAATCAACTAAACCATGTCCGATCATCACGTGAGATGGAGTAGTTTTCAGTGGTGAACATCACTATGTTGATCATATCTACTACATGATTCACATTCGACCTTTCGGTCTCAGTGTTCTGAGGCCATATCTGCATATGTTAGGCTCGTCAAGTTTAACCCGAGTATTCTGCATGTGCAAAACTGGCTTGCACCCTGCTACCTCTTGAGCATGTGTTGGTTTTCCCTTGAAGAGGAAAGGGTGATGCAGCAAAGTAGCGTAAGTATTTCCCTCAGTTTTGAGAACCAAGGTATCAATCCAGTAGGAGACAACGTACAAGTCACCTAGTACCTGCACAAACAATCAAGAACCTTGCAACCAACGCAATAAAGGGGTTGTAAATCCCTTCAGGGTCACTCGGAAAAGTGAGATCTAATAGAGATAGTAAAGTAAATATTTTCGGTATTTTTGTTGTATAGATTGGAAAGTAAAGATTGCAAAATAGTAGACGAGATGCGATGTAAATAAAAGAGATGTAATATAATAGGAAATAGACCCGGGGGCCATAGGTTTCACTAGTGGCTTCCCTCAAGGTAGCATGTATTACGGTGGGTGAACAAATTACTGCCGAGCAATTGATAGAAAAGCGCATAGTTATGAAGATATCTAAGGCAATGATCATGAATATAGGCATCACGTCCGTGTCAAGTAGATCGAAACAATTCTGCATCTACTACTATTACTCCACACATTGACCACTATCCAGCATGCATCTAGAGTATTATGTTCATAAGAACGGGGTAACACATTAAGCAAGATGACATGATGTAGAGGGATAAACTCAAACAATATGATATAAACCCCATCTTTTTATCCTCGATGGCAACAATACAATATGTGCCTTGCTGCCCCTACTGTCGCTCGGAAAGGACACCGCAAGATTGAACCCAAAGCTAAGCACTTCTCCCATTGCAAGAAAGATCAATCTAGTAGGCCAAACTAAACCGATAATTCGAAGAGACTTGCAAAGATATCAAATCATGCATATAAGAATTCAGAGAAGAACCAAATAATATTCATAGATTATCTTGTTCATAAATCCACAATTCATCAGATCTCGACAAACATACCGCAAAAGAGTATTATATCAAATACATCTCCAAGAACATCGAGGAGAACTTTGTATTGAAAATCAAAGAGAGAGAAGAATCATCTGGCTAATAACAATGGACCCAAAGGTCTGTGGTAAACTACTCACGCTTCATCGGAGAGGCAATGGTGTTAATGTAGAAGCCCTCCGTGATTGATTCCCCCTCCGGTAGATCGCCGGAAAAGGCCCCAAGATGGGATCTCATGGGTACAGAAGGTTGTAGCGGTGGAAAAGTGGTTTCATGGCTCTCCCTGATGTTTCTAGGGTATAACAGTATATATAGGCGAAAGAAGTACGTCAGTGGAGCTACGAGGGGCCCATGAGGGTGGGGGCGCGCCCTCCTACCTCGTGGCTTCCTCGTGGAGTTCCAGACTTCGACTCCAAGTCTTCTGGATTTCTTTCGGTCCAAGAAAGATCACCGCGAAGGTTTCATTCCTTTTGGACTCCGTTTGGTATTCCTTTTATCCAAAACTCTAAAATAGGAACAAAAAAAAGAAACTGTCAATGGTCCTCCGGTTAATAGGTTAGTCCCAAAAATAATAAAACAGCATATTAAAGCCCATTAAACACCCAAAACAGATAATATAATAGCATGGAACAATCAAAAATTATAGATATGTTGGAGACGTATCACACCTATTGTATGTGAACGTAGAGCTTATCACACCCGATCATCACGTGGTGTCTCGGCACGACGAACTGTAGCAATGGTGCATACTCAGGGAGAACACTTGTACCTTGAAATTTAGTGAGGGGTCATCTTATAATGCTACCACCGTACTAACCAAAATAAGATGCATAAAGGATAAACATCACATGCAATCAAAATATGTGACATGATAGATGGCCATCATCATCTTGTGCCTTTGATCTCCATCTCCAGAGCACCGTCATGATCTCCATCGTCATTGGCTTGACACCATGATCTCCATCGTAGTATCGTTGTCGTATCGCCAATTGTTGCTTCCACGACTATTACTACCGCTTAGTGATAAAGTAAAGTAATTACATGGTGATTGCATTTCGTACAATAAAGCGACAACAATAAGGTTCCTGCCAGTTGCCGATAACTTATACAAAACATGATCATATCATACAACAATTTATATCTCATCATGTCTTGACCATATCACATCACAACATGCCCTGCAAAAACAAGTTAGATGTCCTCTACTTTGTTGTTGCAAGTTTTACGTGGCTGCTACGGGCTTCTAGCAAGAACCGTTCTTACCTACGCATCAAAACCACAACGATTTTTCGTCAAGTGTGTTATTTTAATCTTCAACAAGGATCGGCCGTAGTCAAACTCGATTCAACTAAAGTTGGAGAAACAGACACACGCCAGCCACCTATGTGCAAAGCACGTCGGTAGAACCAGTCTCATGAATGCGGTCATGTAATGTCGGTCCGGGCCGCTTCATCCAACAATACCGCTGAATCAAAGTAAGACGTTGGTGGTAAGCAGTATGGCTATTATCGCCCACAACTCTTTGTGTTCTACTCATGCATATAACATCTACGCATAGACCTGGCTCTGATGCCGCTGTTGGGGAACGCAGCATTTCAAAAAAATTCCTACAGTCACGCAAGATATATCTAGGAGATGCATAGCAACGAGAGGGGGAGAGCGTGTTCACGTACCCTCGTAGACCAAAAGTGGAAGCGTTTAGTAACGGGGTTGACGTAGTCGAACATCTTCACGATCCAACCGATTCAAGTACCGAACGTACGGCACCTCCGTGTTTAGCACACGTTCAGCACAATGACGTCCCTCGAGCTCTTGATCCATTTGAGGACGAGGGAGAGTTCCATCAGCACGACGGCGTGGCGACAGTGATGATGATGTTATCGGCGCAGGGCTTCGCCCAAGCACTACAACAATATGACCGAGGTGTTGAACTGTGGAGGGGGCACCGCACACGGCTAAGACAATTGATATTGTGTGTTCTAGGGTGCCCCCTGCCTCCGTATATAAAGGAGGAGAGGGGGAGGCCGGCCGGCCCCTGTAGGGCACGCCAGAGAGAGAAGTCCTACTAGGACTCCAAGTCCTAGTAGGATTCCACTAGGTGGAAGGGGGAAGAAGGAAGGGAGAGGGAGAGGGAAAGGGAAATGGAAAGGGGGGCCGCGCCCCCTCCCCTAGTCCTATTCGGACTCCCCATGGGGGGGACGCCACCTCCTCCTGGCCTACCCTAAGGCCCGTGTTGGCCCATTACTTCCTCGGGGGGTTCCGTTAACCCCTCCGGCACTCCGTTTTTACCAGGTACTTCTTAGAACTCTTCTGGTGTCCAAATTGTTGGGGAACGTAGTAATTTCAAAAAAAATTCCTATGCACGCGCAAGATCATGGTGATGCATAGCAACAATAGAGGAGAGTGTTTTCTACGTATCCTCGTAAACCGAAAGCGGAAGCGTTAGCACAACGCGGTTGATGTAGTCGTACGTCTTCACGGCCCGACCGATCAAGCACCGAAACTACGGCACCTCCGAGTTCTAGCACACGTTCAGCTCGATGACGATCCCCGGACTCTGATCCAGCAGAATGTCGGGGAAGAGTTCCGTCAGCATGACGGCGTGGTGACGATCTTGATGTTCTACCGCCGCAGGGCTTCGCCTAAGCACCGCTACAATATTATCGAGGATTATGGTGGAGGGGGGCACCGCACACGGCTAAGAGATCAACGATCAATTGTTGTGTCTATGGGGTGCCCCCTGCCCCCGTATATAAAGGAGCAAGGGGGGAGGCGGCCGGCCTAGGAGGAGGATGCGCCAAGGGGGGAGTCCTACTCCCACCGGGAGTAGGACTCCTCCTTCCCTTGTTGGAGTAGGAGAGAAGGAAAGAGGGGGAGAGGAACAAGGAAAAGTGGGCTGCACCCCTTGTACAATTCGGACCAGAGGGGGGCGCGTGCCTCCTTCCTTTTGGCCTCTCTCCTCTATTCTCGTATGGCCCAATAAGGCCCATATACTCCCCGGCGAATTCCCGTAACTCTCCGGTACTCCGAAAAATACCCGAATCACTCGGAACCTTTCCGATGTCCGAATATAGTCGTCCAATATATCGATCTTTACGTCTCGACCATTTAGAAACTCCTCGTCATGTCCCCGATCTCATCCGAGACTCCGAACTCCTTCGGTACATCAAAACTCATAAACTCATAATACAACTGTCATCGAATCCTTAAGCGTGCGGACCCTACGGGTTCGAGAACAATGTAGACATGATCGAGACACGTCTTCGGTCAATAACCAATAGCGGAACCTGGATGCTCATATTGGCTCCCACATATTCTACCAAGATCTTTATCGGTCAGACCGCATAACAACATACGTTGTTCCCTTTGTCATCGGTATGTTACTTGCCCGAGATTTGATCGTCGGTATCTCAATACCTAGTTCAATCTCGTTACTGGCAAGTCTCTTTACTCGTTCCGTAATACATCATCCCGCAACTAACTCATTAGTTGCAATGCTTGCAAGGCTTAAGTGATGTGCATTATCGAGAGGGCCCAGAGATACCTCTCTGATAGTCGGAGTGACAAATCCTAATCTCAAAATACGCCAACCCAACAAGTACTTTCGGAGACACCTGTAGAGCACCTTTATAATCACCCAGTTACATTGTGACATTTGGTAGCACACAAAGTGTTCCTCCGGTAAACGGGAGTTGCATAATCTTATAGTCATAGGAACATGTATAAGTTATGAAGAAAGCAATAGCAACAAACTAAACGATCAAGTGCTATGCTAACGGAATGGGTCAAGTCAATCACATCATTCTCCTAATGATGTGATCCCGTTAATCAAATGACAACTCATGTCTATGGTTAGGAAACATAACCATCTTTGATCAACGAGCTAGTCAAGTAGAGGCATACTAGTGACACTCTGTTTGTCTATGTATTCACACATGTGTTATGTTTCCGGTTAATACAATTCTAGCATGAATAATAAACATTTATCATGATATAAGGAAATAAATAATAACTTTATCATTGCCTCTAGGGCATATTTCCTTCAGTCTCCCACTTGCACTAGAGTCAATAATCTAGTTCACATCATCATGTGATTTAATACCAATAGTTCACATCACCATGTGATTAACACCCATAGTTCATATCGACATGTGACCAACACCGAAAGGGTTTACTAGAGTCAATAATCTAGTTCACATCGCTATGTGATTAACACCCAAAGAGTACTAAGGTGTGATCATGTTTTGCTTGTGAGAGAAGTTTAGTCAACGGGTCTGCCATATTCAGATCCGTACGTATTTTGCAAATTTCTATGACAACAATGCTATGCACGGAGCTACTCTAGCTAATTGCTCCCACTTTCAATATGTATCCAGATTGAGACTTAGAGTCATCTGGATTAGTGTCAAAACTTGCGTCGACATAACCCTTTACGATGAACCTTTTGTCACCTCCATAATCAAGAAACATATCCTTATTCCACTAAGGATAATTTTGACCAATGTCCAGTGATCTACTCCTAGATCACTATTGTACTCCCTTGCCAAACTCAGGGCAGGGTATACAATAGGCCTGGTACACGGTATGGCATACTTTATTGAACCTATGGCTGAGGCATAGGGAATGACTTTCATTCTCTCTCTATCTTTTGCCGTGGTCGGGCTTTGAGTCTTACTCAATTTCACACCTTGTAACACATGAAAGAACTCTTTCTTTGACTGTTCCATTTTGAACTACTTCAAAAACTTGTCAAGGTATGTACTCAATGAAAACTTATCAAGCGTCTTGACCTATCTCTATAGATCTTGATGCTCAATATGTAAGCAGCTTCACCGAGGTCTTTCTTTGAAAAACTCCTTTCAAACACTCATTTATGCTTTGCAGAATAATTCTACATTATTTCTGATCAACAATATGTCATACACATATACTTATCAGAAATGTTGTAGTGCTCCCACTCACTTTCTTGTAAATACAGGCTTCACCGCAAGTCTGTATAAAACTATATGCTTTGATCAACTTATCAAAGCGTATATTCCAACTCCGAGATGCTTGCACCAATCCATAGATGGATTGCTAGAGCTTGCATATTTTGTTAGTACCTTTAGGATTGACAAAACCTTCTAATTGCATCATATACAACTCTTCTTTAATAAATCCATTAAAGAATGCAGTTTTGTTTATCCATTTGCCAGATTTCATAAAATGCGGCAATTGCTAACATGATTCGGATAGACTTAAGCATAGATACGAGTGAGAAACTCTCATCGTAGTCAACACCTTGAACTTGTCGAAAACCTTTTTGCGACAATTCTAGCTTTGTAGATAGTAACACTACTATCAGCGTCCGCCTTCCTCTTGAAGATCCATTTAATCTCAATGGCTCGCCGATCATTGGGCAAGTCAATCAAAGTCCATACTTTGTTCTCATACATGGATCTCATCTCAGATTTCATGGCCTCAAGCCATTTCGCGGAATCTGGGCTCATAATCACTTCCTCATAGTTCGTAGGCTCGCCATGGTCAAGTAGCATGACCTCCAGAACCGGATTACCATACCACTCTGATGCGGATCTCACTCCGGTTTACCTACGAGGTTCGGTAGTAACTTGATCTGAAGTTACATGATCATCATCATTAGCTTCCTCACTAATCGTTGTAGTAGTCACAGGAACAGATTTCTGTGATGAACTACTTTCCAATAAGGGAGCAGGTACAGTTACCTCATCAAGTTCTACTTTCCTCCCACTCACTTCTTTCAAGAGAAACTCCTTTTCTAGAAAGGATCCATTCAAAGCAACGAATATATTGCCTTCGGATCTGTGATAGAAGGTGTACCCAACATTTTCTTTTGGGTATCCTATGAAGACGCACTTCTCTGATTTGGGTTAGAGCTTATCAGGTTGAAAAATTTTCACATAAGCATTGCAACCTCAAACTTTAAGATACGAGAGCTTAGGTTTCTTGCCAAACCATAGTTCATACGGTGTCGTCTCAACGGATTTAGATGGTGCCCTATTTAACGTGAATGCAGTTGTCTCTAATGCAGAACCCCAAAACGATAGTGGTAGATCGGTAAGAGACATCATAGATCGCACCATATCTAATAAAGTATAGTTATGGCGTTCGAACACACCATTACACTGTGGTGTTCCAGGTGGCGTGAGTAGTGAAACTATTTCACATTTGTTTTTAACTGAAGGCCAAACTCGTAGCTCAAATATTTTACTTCTGCGATCATATCGTAGAAACTTCTATTTTTGTTATGATGATTCTCCACTTCACTCTGAAATTCTTTGAACTTTTCAAATGTTTCAGACTTGTGTTTCATCAAGTAGATATACTCATATCTGCTCAAATCATCTGTGAAGATCAGAAAATAATGATACCTGCCACGAGCCTCAATATTCATCGGACCACATACATCAGTATGTATGATTTCCAACAAATTTGTTGCTCGCTCCATTGTTCCGGAGAACGGAGTCTTAGTCATCTTGCCCATGAGTCATGGTTCGCAAGGATCAACTGATTCATAATCAAGTGATTCCAAAAGCCCATCAGCATGGATTTTCTTCATGCGATTTACACCAATATGACCTAAACGGCAGTGCCACAAATAAGTTGCACCATCATTATTAACTTTGCATCTTTTGGTTTCAATATTATGAATATGTGTATCACTACGATCGAGATCCAACGAACCATTTTCATTGGGTGTGTAACCATATAAGGTTTTATTCATGTAAACAGAACAACAATTTATTCTCTTACTTAAATGAATAACCGTATTGCAATAAACATGATCAAATCATATTCATGCTCAACGCAAACACCAAATAACACTTATTTAGGTTCAACACTAATCCCAAAAGTATAGGGAGTGTGCGATGATGATCATATCAATCTTGGAACCACTTCCAACAAACATCATCACTTCACCCTTAACTAGTCTATGTTCATTCTGCAACTCCCGTTTCGAGTTACTACTCTTAGCAACTGAACCAGCAGCAAATACCAAGGGGTTGCTACAAACACTAGTAAAATACACATCAATAATATGTATATCAAATATACATTTGTTCACTTTGCCATCCTTCTTATCCGCCAAATACTTGGGGCAGTTCCGCTTCCAGTGACAAGTCCCTTTGCAGTAGAAGCACTTAGTCTCAGGCTTAGGACCAGACTTGGGCTTCTTCACTTGAGCAGCAACTTGCTTGCCGTTCTTCTTGAAGTTCCCCTTCTTCCCTTTGCCCTTTTCTTGAAACTAGTGGTCTTGTCTACCATCAACACTTGATATTTTTCTTGATTTCTACCTTCGTCGATTTCAGCATTATAAAGAGCTTGCGAATCGTTTTCGTTATCCCTTGCATATCATAGTTCATCACGAAGTTCTACTAACTTCATGATGGTGACTAGAGAATTCTGTCAATCACTATTTTATCTGGAAGATTAACTCCCACTTGATTCAAGTGATTGTAGTACCCAGACAATCTGAGCACATGCTCACTGCTTGAGCTATTCTCCTCCATCTTTTAGCTATAGAACTTGTTGGAGACTTCTTATCTCTCAACTCGGTTATTTGCTTGAAACATTAACTTCAACTCCTGGAACATCTCATATGGTCCATGACGTTCAAAACGTCTTTGAAGTCCCGATTCTAAGCCGTTTAAGCATGGTGCACTAAACTATCAAGTAGTCATCATATTGAGCTAGACAAATGTTCATAACATCTGCATCTGCTCCTGCAATAGGTTTGTCACCTAGCGGTGCATCAAAGAGATAATTCTTCTGTGCCGCAATGAGGATAAACCTCAGATCACTGATGCAATCCGCATCATTGCTACTAACATCTTTCAACTTAGTTTTCTCTACGAACACATCAAAAATAAAATAGGGAGCTAAACACGAGCTATTGATCTACAACATAGATATGCTAATACTACCAGGACTAAGTTCATGATAAATTAAAGTTCAATTAATCATATTACTTAAGAACTCCCACTTAGATAGACATCCCTCTAATCCTCTAAGTGATCACGTGATCCAAATCAACTAAACCATGCCCGATCATCATGTGAGATGGAGTAGTTTCAATGGTGAACATCACTATGTTGATCATATCTACTATATGATTCACGCTCGACCTTTCGGTCTCCGTGTTCCGAGGCCATATCTGTTATATGCTAGGCTCATCAAGTTTAACCTGAGTATTCCGCGTGTGCAACTGTTTTGCACCCATTGTATTTGAACGTAGAGCCTATCACACCCGATCATCACGTGGTGTCTCAGCACGAAGAACTTTCACAACGGTGCATACTCAGGGAGAACACTTATACTTTGATAATTTAGTGAGGGATCATCTTATAATGCTACCGTCAATCAAAGCAAGATAAGATGCATAAAAGATAAACATCACATGCAATCAATATAAGTGATATGATATGGCCATCATCATCTTGTACTTGTGATCTCCATCTTCGAAGTACCGTCATGATCACCATCGTCTCCGGCGCGACACCTTGTTCTCCATCGTAGCATCATTGTCGTCTCGCCAATCTTATGCTTCCACGACTATCGCTACCGCTTAGTGATAAAGTAAAGCATTACAGCGCGATTGCATTGCATACAATAAAGTGACAACCATATGGCTCCTGCCAGTTACCGATAACTTGGTTAAAAAACATGATCATCTCATACAATAAAATTCAGCATCATGTCTTGACCACATCACATCACAACATGCCCTGCAAAAACAAGTTAGACGTCCTCTACTTTGTTGTTGCAAGTTTTACGTGGCTGCTACGGGCTTAGCAAGAACCGTTCTTACCTACGCATCAAAACCACAATGATAGTTTGTCAAGTTGGTGTTGTTTTAACCTTCGCAAGGACCGGGCGTAGTCACACTTGGTTCAACTAAAGTTGGAGAAACTGACACCCGCCAGCCACCTGTCTGCAAAGCACGTCGATAGAACCAGTCTCGCATAAGCGTACGCGTAATGTCGGTCTGGGCCGCTTTATCCAACAATATCGCCGAACCAAAGTATGACATGCTGGTAAGCAATATGACTTATATCGCCCACAACTCACTTGTGTTCTACTCGTGCACAACATCAACGCATAAAACCTAGGCTCGGATGCCACTGTTGGGGAACGTAGTAATTTCAAAAAAATTCCTACGCACACGCAAGATCATGGTGATGCACAGCAACAATAGAGGAGAGTGTTGTCTACTTACCCTCGTAGACCGAAAGCGGAAGCGTTAACACAACGCGGTTGATGTAGTCGTACGTCTTCATGGCCCGACCGATCAAGCACCGAAACTACGACACCTCCGAGTTCTAGCACACCTTCAGCTCGATGACGATCCCCGGACTCTGATCCAGCAGAATGTCGGGGAAGAGTTCCGTCAGCACGACGGCGTGGTAACGATCTTGATGTTCTACCGTCGTAGGGCTTCGCCTAAGCACCGCTACAATATTATCGAGGATTATGGTGGAGGGGGGCACCGCACACGGCTAAGAGATCAATGATCAATTGTTGTGTCTATGGGGTGCCCCCTGCCCCCGTATATAAGGAGCAAGGGGGGAGGCGGCCGGCCTAGGAGGAGGGCGCGCCAAGGGGGGAGTCCTACTCCCACCGGGAGTAGGACTCCTCCTTGCCTTGTTGGAGTAGGAGAGAAGGAAAGAGGGGGAGAGGAACAAGGAAAAGTGGGCTGCACCCTTTGTCCAATTCGGACCAGAGGGGGGGCGCGTGCCTCCTTCCTTTTGGCCTCTCTCCTCTATTCCCGTATGGCCCAATAAGGCCCATATACTCCCCGGCGAATTCCCGTAACTCTCCGGTACTACGAAAAATATCCGAATCACTCAGAACCTTTCCGATGTCCGAATATAGTCGTCCAATATATCGATCTTTGCGTCTCGACCATTTCGAAACTCCTCATCATGTCCCCGATCTCATCCGGGACTCCGTACTCCTTCGGTACATCAAAACTCATAAACTCATAATATAACTATCATCAAAACCTTAAGCGTGCGGACCCTACGGGTTCGAGAACAATGTAGACATGATCGAGACACGTCTCCGGTCAATAACCAATAGCGGAACCTGGATGTTCATATTGGCTCCCACATCTTCTACAAAGATCTTTATCGATCAGACCGCATAACAACATACGTTGTTCCCTTTGTCATCGGTATGTTACTTGCCCGAGATTTGATCGTCGGTATCTCAATACCTAGTTCAATCTCGTTACCGGCAAGTCTCTTTACTCGTTCCGTAATACATCATTCCGCAACTAACTCATTAGTTGCAATGCTTGCAAGGCTTAAGTGATGTGCATTACCGAGAGGGCCCAGAGATACCTCTCCGACAGTCGGAGTGACAAATCCTAGTCTCGAAATACGCCAACCCAACAAGTACTTTGGGAGACACCTGTAGAGCACCTTTGTAATCACCTAGTTACGTTGTGACGTTTGGTAGCACACAAAGTGTTCCTCCGGTAAATGGGAGTTGCATAATCTTATAGTCATAGGAACATGTATAAGTTATGAAGAAAGCAATAGCAACAAACTAAACGATCAAGTGCTATGCTAATGGAATGGGTCAAGTCAATCACATCATTCTCCTAATGATGTGATCCCATTAATCAAATGACAACTCATGTCTATGGTTAGGAAACATAACCATCTTTGATCAACGAGCTAGTCAAGTAGAGGCATACTAGTGACACTCTGTTTGTCTATGTATTCACACATGTATTATGTTTCCGGTTAATACAATTCTAGCATGAATAATAAACATTTATCATGATATAAGGAAATAAATGATAACTTTATCATTGCCTCTAGGGCATATTTCCTTCACAAATAACATCATCCAATATATCATTATTTATGTATCAACCATTTCGAGACTCCTCGCCATATCCGTGATCTCATCTAGGACTCTGAACAAACTTTGGTCATCAAATCATATAACTCATGATACAAATCGTCATCGAACGTTAAGCGTGCGGACCCTACGGGTTTGAGAACTATGTAGACATGACCGAGACACATCTCGGGTGAATAACCAATAGCAGAACCTAGATGCTCATATTATCTCCTACATATTCTATGAAGATCTTTATCGGTCAAACCGCATAATAGCATACGTCATTCCCTTTGTCATCGGTATGTTACTTGCCCGAGATTCGATCATCGGTATCATCATACCTAGTTCAATCTCGTTACCGGCAAGTCTCTTTACTCGTTCCGTAATGAATCATCTCGTAACTAACTCATTAATCACATTGCTTGCAAGGCTTATAGTGATGTGCATTACCGAGAGGGCCCAGAGATGCCTCTCCGATACTTGGAGTGACAAATCCTAATCTTGATCTATGCCAACTCAACAAACACAATTGGAGACACTTGTAGAGCATCTTTATAATCACCCAGTTACGTTGTGACATTTCATACACACAAAGTGTTCCTCCGGTATTCGGGAGTTGCATAATCTCATAGTTAGAGGAATATGTATAAGTCATGAAGAAAGCAATAGCAATAAAACTAAACGATCATTTATGCTAAGCTAGCGGATGGGTCTTGTCCATCACATCATTCTCTAATGATGTGATCCCGTTCATCAAATGACAACACATGTCCATGGTCAGGAAACTTAACCATCTTTGATTAACGAGCTAGTCAAGTAGAGGCATACTAGGGACACTCTGTTTTTCTATGTATTCACACATGTACTAAGTTTCCGGTAAATACAATTCTAGCATGAATAATAAACATTTATCATGATATAAGGAAATACAAATAACAACTTTATTCTTGCCTCTCGGGCATATTTCCTTCAGCCCCCCCCCCCTTTCCTTCTCGCTCTCCGTCCTTTCCCCTTTCCCCTCTCCATTGGAAGGAAGGGGGGCGAATCCTACTAGGTTTGGAGTCCTAGTAGGACACCCCCCTTTGGTGCGCCTCCCCCTTGGCCGGTCTCCTCCTCCCCCTCCTTTATATATGTGGGCAGGGGGCACTCCAAAGGCACAACTGTTGTTTCTTAGCCATGTGCGGTGCCCCCTCCACAGTTTACCACCTCGGTCATATTGTCATAGTGCTTAGGCGAAGCCCTGCACAGATTACATCACCAACACCATTGCCACGCCGTCGTGCTAACAAAACTCTCCATCGACCCTCTACTAGATCAAGAGCTCGAGGGACGTCATCGTGCTGAACGTGTGCTGAACACGGAGGTGCCATACGTTTGGTACTTGGGTCGGTTGGATCATGAAGACGTTCGACTACATCAACCATGTTACTAAATGCTTCCGCTTTCGGTCTACGAGGGTACGTGGACACACTCTCCCGTCTCATTGCTATACTTCTCCTAGATAGATCTTGCGTGATCGTAGGAATTTTTTTGAATTACTACGTTCTCCAAAAGTGGCATCTAAGCCAGGTCTACACATAGATATTATTTGCATGAGTAGAACACAATGAGTTGTGGGTGATAATAGTCATACTTCTTACCACCAACGTCTTACTTTGATTCGGCGGTATTGTTGGATGAAGCGGACCGAACCGACATTACATGACCGCGTTCATGAGACTAGTTCTACCGACGTGCTTAGCCCACATGTGACTGGTGGGTGTCTGTTTCTCCAACTTTAGTTGAATCAAGTTTGAGTATGAGCAGTCCTTGTTGAAGGTTAAAACAACACACTTGACGAAAAATCGTTGTGGTTTTGATGCGTAGGTAAGAATGGTTCTTGCTAGAAGCCCGTAGCAGCGACGTAAAACTTGCAACAACAAAGTAGAGGACGTCTAACTTGTTTTTGCAGGGCATGTTGTGATGTGATATGGTCAAGACATGATAAGATATAAATTGTTGTATCAGATGATCATGTTTTGTAAAAGTTATCGGCAACTGGCAGGAGCCTTATGGTTGTCGCTTTATTGTATGAAATGCAATCTCCATGTAATTGCTTTACTTTATCACTAAGCGGTAGCAATAGTCGTGGAAGCAATAGTTGGCGAGATGACAACGATGCTACGAGATGGAGATCAAGGTGTCAAGCCGATGACGATGGAGATCATGACGGTGCTTTGGAGATCAAAGGCACAAGATGATAATGTCCATATCATGTCACATATATTTTGATTGCATGTGATGTTTATCCTTTATGCATCTTATTTTGCTTAGCACGGCGGTAGCATTATAAGATGATCTCTCACTAAATTTCAAGGTATAAGTGTTCTCCCTGAGTATGCACCGTTGCTACAGTTCATCGAGACACCACGTGATGAACGGGTGTGATAAGCTCTATGTTCACATACAATGGGTGCAAGCCAGTTTTGCACATGCAGAATACTCGGGTTAAACTTGACGAGCCTAGCATATGCAGATATGGCCTCGGAACACTGAGATCGAAAGGTCGAACGTGAATCATATAGTAGATATGATTAACATAGTGATGTTCACCATTGAAAACTACTCCATATCACATGATGATCGGACATGGTTTAGTTGATTTGGATCAGGTGATCGTTTAGATGACTAGAGGGATGTCTATCTAAGTGGGAGTTCTTAAGTAATATGATTAATTGAACTTTAATTTATCATGAACTTACTACCTGATAGTTTTTGCATGTCTTTGTTGTTGTAGATCAATGGCCCGTGCTACCGTTCCCTTGAATTTTAATGCATTCATATAGAAAGCTAAGTTGAAAGATGATGGTAGCAACTACACGAACTGGGTCAGTAACTTGAGGATTATCCTCATTGCTGCACTGAAGAATTACGTCCTGGAAGCACCGCTGCAGGAGCAACTCCGGACGTTGTGAACGTGTGGCAGAGCAAAGCTGATGAATACTCAATAGTTCATTGTGCCATGCTTTACTGCTTAGAATCGGGATTTCAAAGACGTTTTGAACGTCATGGAGCATATGAGATGTTCCAGGAGTTGAAGTTAATATTTCAAGCAAATGCCCGAATTTAGAGATATGAAGTCTCCAGTAAGTTCTATAGCTGCAAAATGGAGGAGAATAGTTCTATCAGTGAACATATACTCAGAATGTCTGGGTACCACAATCACTTGACTCAACTAGGAGTTAATCTTCCTGATGATAGTGTCATTTATAGAGTTCTTCAATCACTGCCACCAAGCTATAGAAGCTTCATGATGAACTATAATATGCAAGGGATGGATAAGACAATTCCCGAGCTCTTCGTGATGCTAAAGGCTGCGGAGGTAGAAATCAAGAAGGAGCACCAAGTGTTGATGGTTAACAAGACCACTAGTTTCAAGAAAAAGGGCAAAGGGAAGAAAGGGAACTTCAAGAAGAACGACAAGCAAGTTGCTGCTCAAGTGAAGAAGCCCAAGTCTGGACCTAAGCATGAGACTGAGTGCTTCTACTGCAAAGGGACTGGTCACTGGAAGCGGAACTGCCCCAAGTATTTGGCGGATAAGAAGGATGGCAAAGTGAAACGTATATTTGATATACATGTTAGTGATGTGTACCTTACGCAAATTGGCTAAGGAAATGGTTCCAAAGTCGATGTGATCTCCGTCGGCACGCTACCTCTACATCTATCGTGGGGATTAGTTTTAGACCTGAATAATTGTTATTTGGTGCCAGGTTGAGCATGAACATTATATCTGGATCTTGTTTGATGCGAGACGGTTATTCATTTAAATCAAAGAATAATGGTTGTTCTATTTATATGAGTAATATCTTTTATGGTCATGCACCCTTGATGAGTGGTCTATTTTTGTCGAATCTCGATTGTAGTGATATACATATTCATAATATTGAAGCCAAAAGATGCAACATTAATAATGATAGTGCAACTTATTTGTGGCACTGTCGTTTAGATCATATTGGTATAAAGCACATGAAGAAACTCCATGTTGATGGACTTTTGGAATCACTTGATTATGAATCACTTGATGCTTGCGAACCATGCCTCATGGGCAAGATGACTAAGACTCCGTTCTTCGAAACAATGGAGCGAGCAACTGACCTATTGGAAATAATACATACTGATGTATGTGGTCCGATGAGTGTTGAGGCTCGTGGCGGGTATCGTTATTTTCTGACCTTCACAGATGATTTGAGCGGATATGGGTATATCTACTTGATGAAACATAAGTCTGAAACATTTGAAAAGTTCAAAGAATTTCAGAGTGAAGTGGAAAATCATCGTAACAAGAAAATAAAGTTTCTACGATCTGATCGTGGAGGTGAATATTTGAGTTATGAGTTTGGTCTTCGTTTGAAACAATGTGGAATAGTTTTGCAACTCACGCCACCTCGAACACCACAACGTAATGGTGTGTCCGAACATCGTAACCGTACTCTATTAGATATGGTGCGATCTATGATGTCTCTTACTGATTTACCGCTATCGTTTTGGGGTTATGCTTTAAAGTCGGTTGCGTTCACGTTAAATAGGGCACCATCTAAATCCGTTGAGACGACACCATATGAACTGGGGTTTGGCAAGAAACCTGGACTGTCGTTTCTCAAAGTTTGGGGCTGTGATGCTTATGTGAAAAAGCTTCAACCTGATAAGCTCGAACCCAAATCGAAGAAATGTGTCTTCATAGGATACCCAAAGGAGACTGTTGGGTACACCTTCTATCACAAATCCGAAGGCAAGATATTCATTGCTAAGAATGGATCCTTTCTAGAGAAGGAGTTTCTCTCGAAAGAAGTGAGTGGGAGGAAAGTAGAACTTGATGAGGTAATTGTACCTTCTCTCGAATTGGAAAGTAGTTCATCACAGTAATTAGTTCCAGTGATTCCTACACCAATTAGTGAGGAAGCTAATGATGATGATCATGAAACTTCATATCAAGTTACTACTGAACCTAGTAGGTCAACCAGAGTATGATCCGCACCAGAGTGGTACGGTAATCCTGTTATGGAGGTCATGTTACTTGACCATGACGAACCTACGAACTATGAAGAAGCGATGATGAGCCCAGATTCCGCAAAATGGCTTGAGGACATGAAATCTGAGATGGGATCCATGTATGAGAACAAAATATGGACTTTGGTTGACATGCCCGATGATCGGCAAGCCAAAGAGAATAAATGGATCTTCAAGAAGAAGACTGACACTAACGGTAATGTTACTGTCTACAAAGATCGACTTGTTGCGAAAGGTTTTCAACAAGTTCAAGGAGTTGACTATGATGAGACCTTCTCACCCGTAGCGATGTTTAAGTCTGTCCGAATCATGTTAGCAATTGCCGCATTTTATGATTATGAAATTTGGCAAATGGATGTCAAAACTACATTCCTTAATGGATATCATAAAGAAGAGTTGTATATGATGCAACCAGGAGGTTTTGTCGATCCTAAAGATGCTAACAAAGTGTGCAAGCTCCAGCGATCCATTTATGGACTGGTGCAAGCCTCTCGGAGTTGGAATATACGCTTTGATAGTGTGATCAAAGCATATGGTTTTATAAAAACTTTTGGAGAAGCATGTATTTACAAAAAGTGAGTGGGAGCTCTGTAGCCTTTCTAATATTATATGTGGATGACATATTGTTGATTGGAAATAATACAGAATTTCTGGATAGCATAAAAGGATACTTGAATAAGAATTTTTCAATGAAAGACCTCAGTGAAGCGGCTTATATATTGGGCATCAAGATCTATAGAGATAGATCAAGATGCTTAATTGGACTTTCACAAAGCACATACCTTGATAAAGTTTTGAAGAAGTTCAAAATGGATCAGTCAAAGAAAGGGTTCTTGCCTGTGCTACAAGGTGTGAAATTGAGTCAGACTCAATGCCCGACCACTGCAGAAGATAGAGAGAAAATGAAAGTCATTCCCTATGCCTCAGCCATAGGTTCTATCATGCATGCAATGCTGTGTACCCGACCTGATGTGTGCCTTGCTATAAGTTTAGCAGGGAGGCACCAAAGTAATCCAGGAGTGGATCACTGGACAGCGGTCAAGAACATCCTGAAATACCTGAAAAGGACTAAGGATATGTTTCTCGTTTATGGAGGTGACAAAGAGCTTGTCGTAAATGGTTACGACGATACAAGCTTTGACACCAATCTTGATGACTCTAAGTCACAAACCGGATACGTATTTATATTGAATGGTGGAGCTGTCAGTTGGTGCATTTCCAAGCAGAGCGTCATGGCGGGATCTACGTGTGAAGCGGAGTACATAGCTACTTTGGAAGCGGCAAATGAAGGAGTATGGATGAATGAGTTCATATCCGATCTAGGTATAATACCTAGTGCATCGGGTCCAAAGAAAATCTTTTGTGACAATACTGGAGCAATAGCCTTGGCGAAGGAATCCAAATTTCACAAGAGAACCAAACATATCAAGAAACGCTTCAATTCCTCCACGATCAAGTCAAGGAGGGAGACATAGAGATTTGCAAAGTACATACGGATCTGAATGTTGCAGACCCATTGACTAAGCCTCTTCCACGAGGAAAACATGATCAACACCAAGACTCCATGGGTGTTAGAATCATTACTATACAATCTAGATTATTGACTCTAGTGCAAGTGGGAGACTGAAGGAAATATGCCCTAGAGGCAATAATAAAGTTGTTATTTATATTTCCTTATATCATGATAAATGTTTATTATTCATGCTAGAATTGTATTAACCGGAAACTTAGTACATGTGTGAATACATAGACAAACAGAGTGTCCCTAGTATGCCTCTACTTGACTAGCTCGTTAATCAAAGATGGTTGAGTTCCCTGACCATAGACATGTGTTGTCATTTGATGAACGGTATCACATCATTAGAGAATGGTGTGATGGACAAGACCCATCCGTTAGCTTAACATTATGATCGTTTAGTTTTACTGCTATTGCTTTCTTCATGACTTATACATATTCCTCTGACTATGAGACTATGCAACTCCTGAATACCGGAGGAACACTTTGTGTGCTATCAAATGTCACAACGTAACTGGGTGATTATAGAGATGCTCTACAGGTGTCTCCGAAGGTGTTTTTTGAGTTGGCATAGATCAAGATTAGGATTTGTCACTCCGTGTATCGGGGAGGTATCTTTGGGCCCTCTCAGTAATGCACATCACTATAAGCCTTGCAAGCACTGTGACCAATGAGTTAGGTACAGGATGATGCATTACGGAACGAGTAAAAAGAGACTTGCAGGTAACGAGATTGAACTAGGTATGATGATACCGACGATTGAATCTCAGGCAAGTAACATACCGACGACAAAGGGAATGACATATGTTGTTATGCGGTTTGACTGATAAAGATCTTCGTAGAATATATATGAGCCAGCATCCAGGTTCCGCCGTTGGTTATTGACTCGAGATGTGTCTCGGACATGTCTACATAGTTCTTGAACCCGTAGGGTCCGCACGCTTAACGTTCGATGACAATTTGTATTATGAGTTATGTGTTTTGGTGACCGAAGTTTGTTCGGAGTCCCGGATGAGATCACGAACATGACGAGCAGTCTCGAAATGGTTGAGAGGTAAAGACTGATATATTGGAAGGTTATATACGGACACCGGAATGGTTCCGAAGAAGATCGGGGATTTTTCGGAGTACCGGGAGGTTACCGGACCCCCCCCCCCCGGATGAGATCACAGACATGACGAGCAGTCTCGAAATGGTCGAGAGGTAAAGATTGATATATTGGAAGGTTATATACAAACACCGGAATGGTTCCGAAGAAGATCGGGGATTTTTCGGAGTACCGGGAGGTTACCGGACCCCCCCCGGAAAGTTATTGGGCCTAATGGGCCATAGTGGTGGAGAGGAGGAAGGCCACAGGAGGTGGGGCGCGCCCCCCTTGCCCCAATCCGAATTGGACAAGGGGAGGGGCGCGGCCCCCCTCTTTCCTTCTCCCTCTCCCTCCTTTCCTCTTTCCCCCTCTCCGTTGGAAGGAAAGGGGGGTGAATCCTACTAGGTTTGGAGTCCCAGTAGGACTCCCCCCCCCCTTTGGCGCGCCTCCCCCTTGGCTAGCCTCCTCCCCCTCCTTTATATACATGGGCAGGGGCACCCCAAAGGCACAACCATTGTTTCTTAGCCTTGTGCGGTGCCCCCTCCACAGTTTACCACCTCGGTCATATTGTCGTAGTGCTTAGGCGAAGCCCTGCGCGGATCACATCACCAACACCGTCGCCATGCCATCATGCTGATGGAACTCTCCCTCGACCCTCTACTGGATCAAAAGCTCGAGGGATGTCATCGTGATGAACGTGTACTAAACACGGAGGTGCCGTATGTTCGGTACTTGGATCGGTTGGATCATGAAGACGTTCGACTACATCAACCACGTTACTAAACGTTTCCGCTTTCGGTCTACGGGGGTACATGGACACACTCTCCCATCTCATTGTTATGCTTCTCCTAGATAGATCTTGCATGATCGTAGGATTTTTTTTGAAATTACTACGTTCCCCAACAATAATAGGGATAGACCCATGTCAACAATGTGACGGTGTTTCCTTTCGGTAGAGCCATTTTGTTGGTGTGTGTGGGCAAGAAATGTGATGTGTGATGCCAAGTTGACGAAAGAAGGTATTGCTAAGTTTTTCGTATTCACCACCTCAATCATATTGAACACACATAATTTTATGAGATAATAGGCGTTCAACATGGGCAATGAAATCACGAAAAACATCAAACACATCACTTTTTCTTTTAAGAAGATAAATCCACACAAACTTACTATAATCATCAATGAATGAAACATAGTATTGAAACCCACCAAATGATGTCTTGGCAGGTCCCCACACATCCGAAAAAATAAGTTCCAAAGGGAAAAAGGAAACACTCGAAGATCTAGGGAAAGGTAGCTGATGTGTTTCGCCTTGTTGACAAGAATTACACACATGGGTCATAGACCGACTCGAAGATGCTAATTTATTGGACGCCAAAACATGCTAAACGACTTGTGTGCATGGGTGGCCAAGCCTAGCATGCCAATCTTCAGCGGAGAGCCTAACTGACGGTGTCCTGGACTAGGGGTACTCACCATGTCGTCTCCCGATCTGTTAGATTGGGCCAAGGACCCCCATGGTCGTATACTCATGGGCCAGTTCGGACAGCTGCCGCATACATGGAAGATTCCACAAGACTTGGTGATCAAGACAAGGACTCCTCCCCACCGGCGTATTCGGCTAGGACTCTTTTTATCCTAGGCCTCTAGTGCATTATATAAACCGAGGCCAGGCTAGTCGATAGAGATATACATAAATCATACCATAGGATAGCTTCTAGGGTTTAGCCTCTCCGATCTCGTGGTAGATCAACTCTTGTACTACTCATATTATCAAGAATAAATCAAGCAGGACATAGGCTTTTACCTCCATCAATAAGGCCCGAACCTGGGTAAAACATCGTGTCCCCTGCCTCCTGTTACCATCTGCCTTAGACGCATAGTTTGGGACCCCCTACCCGAGATCCATCGGTTTTGACACCGACATTGGTGCTTTCATTGAGAGTTCTGCTGTGTGATCGCCAAAAGGCTCGATGACTCGTCTGCAGGTCAACTGCGATGCCGGCATCTTCGTCGCCGGCTCGACTGGTCACCTTGGCTCGACCGAGGACCGTACTCCATCTCCGATCGTCATGTTCGGACGAGGGCCTTCTTCAACATCAACTCCAATCTCTATCAAGATCATGGAGGAATCATCCATGGAGCTCGGGGGCTCAACGTCAACATCGCCCTCGGGCGACCGTGCTGTTTTTTCGAACATCGAACTTGTATCCGCTGCCACCACCTTTTAGAGCATCGCTTTGATGATCCCTTTGGTGCAATTGTGTGGAATGGAGTCTACAACAATCATGCAAAATTTCGTCGAGTTCCGATGGAGGAATCTCCGGCAATCTACGATATACCGGAGCCCTATCAAATCTGGACGGGAATCTAGACGAGTTTAGGGCGCGGTCTCCAGCACCTAGCTCGGACGTCCTTTGGAAGATCCAACCGTTGAACGGTTACGGAATTCCTATATCTAACACCCCTCAAAATTTGAGCTCGATCCGACCGTCCAAACTCCAGGAACCTTCCAATTAGTGCATCACTTTTCGGGTCTATTTTCTGTGCGAATATGGATCCGACCCGAATTCATGTTTCTTTATGAACATGATATGGGACAACCTTCTTAAAGGAATTTTATCCTAGGGTATTGTGCGTTGTTTTTAAACACGTGCCCTTAAAACTTTAAGCCTCCTCTGAGGTAATCTTCACTATCATGCTGGTGTCAAACCAGTCCGGCAATGCTGCTCCACGGCTACCGACCTGCGCTCGACACGTCGTCACTTTGTTGAGCCGAGCTCAACTTCTTCGGATCATCATCTCGGCAAGCCGAACAAGAGTCCGACATCGCGAAGGATAAATCATCACCAACATTGCCGCCCCACAGATTACATGGAGCGGGCATACCGGCATCGCCGCACGGTCATTTCATCAAGCCGGCATCGACCACGTCACGACCTGCATCGGCAGGCCCACACTATTGCTTCTTCAAGCTGGTGTCCATCACGCCGACCTACTTCGACTCATCGGCTGACATCGAGACTTCGACATCTCGGCTGGACCGGGGGCTTCGACATCTCTTCATCAACCTACTCCGGAGACTTCGGCGTCACTAGCCGACCAGCTCCGTCACGTTACCTGGACCGAGGGCTTTGCCCCGGTGAGCCAACCTTTCCAGCATCGCCACACCGTCGCTTTATCGCCCATCAGGCAATGGGTGTGCGGATCGAGTCCCAATTTTCGGAATCACTTTTCTTCGAATTGCTACAACAAATAAACCAGGTGCTATTAATGCTAGTATTTTTTGCTTGTTCGGGTTCATTTTTTCCAAGGAATTATTACTCTGGTTTGTTCATCATATGTACACAGGTCTATCAAATGATGGCCGCATTAACGACGGTCGCATGGTGGTTCGGTCAGTTTTCATACATGGTCCGGCGAACGCCGCATCCGGAACTCGGACCGACCTGTGAATTCAGGCTTTGCCACGCCTTTACCTCAACACGCCGATGCCCTGCATCGACATTGACTTCGGCGCCCGGCCATATTTCTTTTATTACTCACTTTGCATAAATTATTTATTATGCAATGATTTTTTTAATTATTATTATTACTATTATCTCCGGTTTGCACTATTTTTCATGCACGGGAAAATGATCCGGGTTGGGCAGTATCGTCAACTCGGCGTACTGACATACCTCGTCACCTCGGCTGGACGGGGGGCTTCGTCAACACTTGATTACCCCATGTCAGGGACTTCGGCATCACTCTGCCGTCCAGCATTGACTATGCTATGTAACCACTTTGGAGTGCCAAGCTCTTTGCTCCGCCACCTTGGGACCGGCTTGGGGGATGGAACCTTGTCCCGCATCAAGCTCGGGTCGCGTCATCAATACCGAACACATTAACCAGCTAAGTTGCCTTCATGCTCAAAGTTGTAAATTTTAAACTTGTGTTTGGTTCGACCAAGCATTATACCTTTTTGAAAAAAAAGTTGCTTGTAGAGAATCTCCTTGTTAAAACTTTGTTTGTGACACACAAATTCAAATACCTCATTTACTTGGGGGCTCCCTTGATGGAGCTTTTCCTGATGCATATGATTATACTTGTACGGCTTCGTTCCTTGTTCATGTATTATGCCACAATATGCACCATATTGACCTAAGTGATTTGCAAGCTGGGTTGCCTGGCTCCTGTGCTTACCCCTACGTTCCCGATTGTTTGGCTAGGGAGTAAAGGGAGCACCTCTGCGATTGTCACGACCGGGTCATCCGAGCTCTGACCTCAGACTGGGTGAAGCCGAAAGCTAGCGCTCTTATTGTTTTCAATCATGGTCGGCACACAACGGAACTCATGAGTAAAAAAATCTATTGCACAAGTCTCATAGTAATAATGAGCACCGAAGAAAGGTATCGGTGGGGGTATTATTTTCCTCGAAGATGCTTCTTACACTTCGTTAGTAATATAGCATAAGTTCTCTGAGTGTGCTTTGTCTGTTACAGCCTGATGGCCTGATTGCCTGGTCATCGGAAACACCATCGATACTCTCGATAGGTGGAGTACATGACACTTTTCGGCCCTTGGCCGAAGAGGGAGAAGCCGACGGTCGGTTAAGACGCGTTTAAAGTTCGGGTGAACACAAATATGATATAAGTACTTCGGTACATACAATCATTATACATAAAATTCTTACCCAAGTCACTTGGGGGCTCTTAAAATGTATATATGAGCTGTAAATGTGTTTTCTTCTTGGTCGTTGTCAAAACATGATAGAAGCACAATTTTTTCTTTCTCTTCGAATTTTCGGATTGGCACCGAACACTTGATCTTGTTCGGACGTCATGTTTTTACTGACGTTTTTTGGTTTTCCAAGCTTTTTGGCACTTTTAAACTATTTGTGTGTTTCCAGCACAAGTCTCACAGTGCAATGCCGGACACCTTTATAGATTCGGCAAAAATATTCTCGAATCTCACTATATATGCATTGGTTTCGAATTGTGTCTTCGGTCAATAGTTGGGTTGCCCGGCTCCTGCGCTTGCCTCCTATGTTCTACTTTGTTCGGCTAGATGTGCAAAGGGAGAACCACCGCGATTGTGCTTCCAGCTCACATGGTTAAGCACCTCAGTGGAGAAAGCTAAAAACTGGCTGTCACAATAAGCGTAAACTGGTCAGCAACCCGATGACGGTGTTAAATGACGGGCCATTCATAACAATGGCCGAAGTGTTTACGGCTTGACCTCGACTGTCACCGAACACTACCAAGGGCTATTAACTGGCCTCTCAAACTAAATCCTCGATATTTTGCTCTTACATTAGAGCTGAGGTTTCATGATCATGCTTAGCATGACAACCCAAAGAAAGTAACCAATAGCAGGACTATTTTCTTTGGAAGACATTTCTTATGTTAAACAGTAATATAACATATCTCTCTGCGTACCTTTGTTTATAAATCCGTATGGCCAGATTGCCTTGTTTGTCGTAAATCTTTGCCCTCATAAAGGCTTTATAAAATAGGACAAACACTCCTAGGCTACTAGCCGAGGAGGTGGAAGCCGATGGTCGGTCAACAAAGTTTTGTACAATGCGGATCCGAGCATTAAGGATGTAAAGTACTTGGATACATAGAGTCATTACACATAATTTGTGATTTTACTATGGATATTGATCCTTAATTCGGCCACCCGTGACCGCATTAAGGCTCGGCGGCTACTGGGCTTCGGGCTTATTATTTACAAATATTAAAGGGGCACATCGATCCCCCGATCTGGTGTTGCCACCTGACCAGTATCTCGGGGGCTACTGCATTGCCTGTCCAATGCAAAAAAATTTAAGTGCAATATAGTTTCCAAGGAGATTATGATCCTCAGGTTGGTCGGCCACACCCAACCTGAGTCTCGAGGACTGAGCACGCCACTTTTTGTATCCCGAAGTATTCTGCCGAGCTAGGACTTGATCCTCAGGCCGATTTTGCAAATCAACCTGAGTCTTAGCGGCTACTAGGATTAGTGGTCTTACATCATCCTTCAAGTGCATCTCGAGTTTTAAACCGATACACACGTTGAGGGTTGCCGGCTATATATCTCGGCAGAGTATAAATTGCACCAATCAAAAATATTGACAAAAAATTGGCCCATAGTCGGGGTGGTGCACCACCTCGGAAGCGGTCCGGCATAAAGCTTAGGCGCTAGTGGCTAGCTCCATAGAGGGCATTTCCAGCATTAAGCTCGGCTAAACTCCTTCAACCTTTTTTGGACCAAGATGATCTATGACATCTTGGATATAGTCCGGCGGTGGATCTTGGACACAGTCCGGCGTTGGAGCTTGGATACATTTCGGCGTTAGAGCTCGGAAGCAGTCTGGCATTGGTGCTCGGCTGCACAAGATACCTCGAATGCAGTCCGGTGTTAGAGCTCGGACGCAAGAGGACACTTCCTCCTGGGAACAACTTCAAACCCGAGGCGTGGCATAAAAATAACAAGGCATTGATAAAGGCCGGAAACTTAAAGGGGCTCCTCGGATACCCGACGTGTAAACTCGTTGAATGCATTTCGGCGATCCTCAAGATCGAAGATGAGAAGGTTTGTTGAACCAGTTTTCAAGACCGACAACCAAAGATGAAGAACAGTTTGGAAGAATCAAGGAGCGTCCCTAACTTGAAGACCGATTCAGGGGCTACTGACGGTGTCCTAGACTAGGGGGTACTCACCACGTCGTCTCCCGATCTATTAGATTGGGCCGAGGACCCCCATGGTCGTATACTCATGGGCCAGTTCGGACAGCTGCCGCATACATGGAAGATTCCACAAGACTTGGTGATCAAGACAAGGACTCCTCCCCACCGGCGTATTCGGCTAGGACTCTTTTTATCCTAGGCCTCTGGTGCATTATATAAACTGAGGCCAGGCTAGTCGATAGAGATATACATACAATCATACCATAGGCTAGCTTCTAGGGTTTAGCCTCTCCGATCTCGTGGTAGATCAACTCTTGTACTACTCATATTATCAAGAATAAATCAAGCAGGACGTAGGGTTTTACCTCCATCAAGAGGGCCCGAACCTGGGTAAAACATCGTGTCCCCTGCCTCCTGTTACCATTCTCCTTAGACGCACAGTTCGGGACCCACTTGTTGGAAATATGCCCTAGAGGCAATAATAAAATGGTTATTATTATATTTCCTTGTTCATGATAATTGTCTATTGTTCATGCTATAATTGTGTTATCCGGAAATCGTAATACATGTGTGAATACATAGACCACAACATGTCCCTAGTGAGCCTCTAGTTGACTAGCTCGTTGATCAACAGATAGTCATGGTTTCCTAACTATGGACATTAGATGTCATTGATAACGGGATCACATCATTAGGAGAATGATGTGATGGACAAGACCCAATCTTAAGCATAGCACAAGATTGTGTAGTTCGTCTGCTAGAGCTTTTCTAATGTCAAGTATCCTTTCCTTAGACCATGAGATTGTGTAACTCCCGGATATTGCAGGAATGCTTTGGGTGTGCCAAACGTCACAACGTAACTGGGTGACTATAAAGGTGCACTACGGGTATCTCCGAAAGTGTCTGTTGGGTTGGCACGAATCGAGACTGGGATTTGTCACTCCGCATGATGGAGAGGTATCTCTGGGCCCACTCGGTAAGACATCATCGTAATGAGCTCAATGTGACTAAGGGTTGGTCATGGGATGATCTGTTGCAAAACGAGTAAAGTGACTTGCCAGTAACGAGATTGAATGAGGTATTGGGATACCGACGATCGAATCTCGGGCAAGTAACGTACTGATTGACAAAGGGAATTGAATACGGGATTGATTGAATCCTCGACATCATGGTTCATCCGATGAGATCATCGTGGAATATGTGGGAGCCAACATGGGTATCCAGATCCCACTGTTGGTTATTGGCCGGAGAGTTGTCTCGGTCATGTCTGCATGGTTCCCGAACCCGTAGGGTCTACACACTTAAGGTTCGGTGATGCTAGGGTTGTAGATATATTAGTATGCGGTAACCCGAAGGTTGTTCGGAGTCCCGGATGAGATCCCGGACATCACGAGGAGTTCCGAAATGGTCCGGAGGTAAAGATTTATATATAGGAAGTCCAGTTTTGGCCACCGGGAAAGTTTCGGGGGTCACCGGTATTGTACCGGGACCACCGGAAGGGTCCCGGGGGTCCAGCGGATGGGGCCACCTATCCCGGAGGGCCCCATGGGCTGAAGTGGTAAGGGAACCAGCCCCTGGTGGGCTAGTGCGCCCCCATGGGCCTCCTCCTGCGCCTAGGGTTGGAAACCCTGGGGGTGGGGGCGCCCCACCAAACTTGGGGGGCAAGTTTCCCCCCTTGGCCGCCGCCCCTCCCTAGATGGGATCTACAAGGGGGGCGGCGCCCCCTGGCCCCTATATATAGTGGAGGGGAGGGAGGGCAGCCGCACCCCTAGTCCCTGGCGTCTCCCTCCCTCCCGTGACACCTCCTCCTCCCCGCTTGCGCTTGGCGAAGCCCTGCCGGGATCCCGCTACTTCCACCACCACGCCGTCATGCTGCTGGATCTCCATCAACCTCTCCTTCCCTTGCTAGATCAAGAAGGAGGAGACGTCTCTCCCAACCGTACGTGTGTTGAACGCAGAGGTGCCGTCCGTTCGGCGCTCGGTCATCGTATTTGGATCACGACAAGTATGTAACGCCCTCGATGCGGCTATGTCTCCCATGTGTCGAGGCATGACTTAGAGACATAGGCGCATTGAAAGCAATGTCGCAAGTCGGGAATCATTACACAACCCATGTACATATATAATATAAAGGGGAATAATAACATAGTTGGCTTACACTCGCCACGTCACATCAAAGTACATAAATAACATCCATCATACAATCACTCATGGCCCGACTACGGCGCCAAAATAGAAAAGACCCCCAACAAGCGACTAGGCCCTGAATCTAACCCCGAATAGGCACCACTACTGATCATCAGGAAAAGACACATAGTATCACTGAGAGTCCTCGTCGTACTCCCACTTCAGCTCGAGCGCGCCATCCGGAGGAGTATCATCGGTCCCTGCATCTGGTGTAATAGTAATCTGTGAGCCACAAAAGACTCAGCAATCTCGCACCCTCGCGATCAAGACTATTTAAGCTTAATAGGAAGGAAAGGGGTAATGTAAGTGGAGCTGCAGCAAGCGACTAGCATATATGGTGGCTAACTTATTCGCAAAGGAGAGCGAGAAGAGAAGGCAAAGCACGAGTGGAAACTAAATAGAGCAGCCTACGCAAACATAACTCCAACGCCGTGTCCACTTCCCGGACTCCGCCGAGAAGAGGCCATCACGGCAACACACTCAGTTGATTCATTTTAATTATTTGAGTTCAAGTTATCTACAACCGGACATTAACAAATTCCCATCTGCCCATAACCGCGGGCACGGCTTTTGAAAGATCAATCCCTGCAGGGGGGTCCCAACTTAGCCCATAACAAGCTCTCATGGTCAACGAAGGAATAGACCTCCACCCAGGACACACCGATCAGACTCGGTATCCCGGTACAACAAGATGATTCGACAGGTTAAAACAAGACCAGCAACACCGCCCGAATGTGCCGACAAATCCCGATAGGAGCTGCACATATCTCGTTCTCAGGGCACACTCAGATGAGCTCTCCATACAACTAAAACCAAACCTCGAGTTTCCCCGAGGGGGCGCTGCACAGGACTCTAGTTCGGACCAACACTCAGAGGAGCACTGGCCCGTGGGGGGCTAAAATAAAGATGACCCTCGGGCTCTGGAAACCCAAGGGAAAGAAAAGGGTAGGTGGCAAATGGTAAAACCAATGTTGGGCATTGCTGGAAAAAGCTTTAATCAAGGCGAACTATCAAGGGGTTCCCATTATAGCCCAACCGCGTAAGAGACGCAACAATCCGGGAACATAACACCGATATGACGGAAACTAGGGCGGCAAGAGTGGAACAAAACACTAGGCGAGAGGCCGAGCCTTCCACCCTTTACCACGTATATAGATGAGTAAAGATAACATAGCAATATAATGATATCCCAACAAGTAAATAAATGTTCCAACAAGGAACGGCTCCAATCTTCACCTGCAACTAACAATGCTATAAGAAGGGCTGAGCAAAGCGGTAACATAGCCAATCAATGGTTTGCTAGGACAAAGGTGGGTTAGAGGCTCAAACATGGCAATTGGGAGGCTGACAAGCAAGTGGTAGGCATCGTAGCAATGGCAAAGCAAAAGAGCGAGCAAACTAGCATAGCAAAGATAGTAGTGATTTCAAGGGTGTGATCATCTTGCCTGCACAGTTGTCAGAATTGACTGGATCCTTAAAAGCAAACTCAACGGGCTCCTCGTTAGCGAACTCGTCTCCCGGCTCTACCCAACAACACAAACAAGCAACAAGGATACAATCAACCACGTGCAAGGGCAACCAATAATATGCAAAGATGATATGCTATGCGGGATGCGATGCGGGATGCAAAATGCAAGATGTGACAGGAAATGCATGAACCTGGCCTCAACTTGGAAAACCAAGTGTGCCACTGGATAGAGGGGAAGAAATCCCCTGAAAACGATATAAAGATCATGGCAATCGGAGCTACGGTTTGGAAATGGCATGCGTTTTACTAAACGAACCGATCTGCGATTTACAGCAAGTAGGCTCCTAGATGCAACAAAATGAACATGCTACAGCCACCAAACATGAAAACAAATTGCATGGCAGTGATGTACTCAAGAATCTTAACAAATCACCAGGACTGAGGCATAGGCAAATTCATCCATTAAGGGCTTCAAACAAGCATGGCAAAACTGAATAAGCAAAACAGATTTCAGACTTAGCGAAATTAACGCTAGTCTGAAATTTCAGACCACGATGCTCTCTTCGGAGCAGCAAAACAATATGAAGCAAAACCTGAACATGGCAAGTAAGAGCATGGCATGGAGCTACTCAACAAGCTTAACAAAACACCCAAAATGACCTGGGGCCAAAAGGGTTCACAAAATACTCTACCGAGCACACGAACATCGATGAAACACAAACAGTTTTCAGACTTAGTGAAAACTGGGACATGCTGAAATAATAACTCACGGAGGCATGTAAACGAGCTAGATGCTCTCACTACGGTGCAATTCATGGCAAGGCAAGCATATATCCATTAAGAAGGCACAAAATGCTAGCTAGAAATGGCAAGAACAAAGGCATAGCATGCATGGATCACTAGCAATAACTCCGGCAAAATCGCAAAAGAGTTCACGATCTGCCCAAAACAACAACTATCCAAAAGTTGAGCTCGATTGAGTCAACCTAGGGTGCTCCAACATAACAAGTGAAGACATGGATGGATTAAGCACAAAAAGCATAAAAAACACTCTTACTGATCATCCTCAAAAGAGGCACGGATCACTAGGAAACAAGCTGGACATATAGCATCGTGAACTAAAACATCCCAGACTTAGTGATTTTCACTAAGTCCCTGAAATCAGTAAACTCAGTCAGCCCTCTTCGCAAGCTTGCACAAGACAACACACACATCCTAAAAATGCATGGGAGGCACCTCTGGAAAGAAGACAACATGCTTAACAATTCATCCCAAAGGGGCACAGGCATATCATGCACGGATTAAACATGGCAAAAATGACAAAAGTGCATGTTGAACTAACGGATCTGCAATTTAACTCATGATGCCTCCTTCCAACAGCATTTTGGGTAACAATATGACCTCAAATGCAAATGATGCAATGGAATGAAATGATGTACTCGTCGAGACGAAGATTTTGACATATCATATGCCCAAATCGGAGCTACGGATGCAAAGATATGGCAGGTCAAAGATAGCAAGAAAATTTACGGAATTAGGGTTTCGGGGGGAGAGGAGTCAACCAGATCCAGATCCGGTTACTGTTCACAGCGGCGCGGTACTGTAGCATCCGAGGTCGATGGCAGCGGGATCCGGCTCCGGCGAGCCCGGCCGGCGACGGGGGAAGGCGAGGCCGGCGAGGGCGCGGCGAGGAGGTGCGCCGGGGCGGCGTGGGCCGACGGAGCGACGCGGCGAGCCTCGGGCGAGGCGGCAGCGAACTCCGGCGTGGAGGACGGTGGCCGGCGACGGTCGGTGACGGAGGCAGGGGCTACTCTGGCGAGCCCGCGGTGGCGCGTGACGCCGGCCTCGGGGAAGAGAGCCCCGGGCGGCGGCGGGAGGAGATGGGCCCGCGGGGGCCGGCCTCGGGCCGGGCGGGCCGCGGCGGCGGGGAAGGCCGGCCTGCCACGTGTCGCGCGGTGAGAGGTCGGGGCAGCGTGTCCGGCGACCGGCGGACAATGTCCGTCGGAGCGGATCTGAGCGGGGATGATTTAGGGTTTACGGGGGAGGAGGAGATCCGAAAAATGGGGTGTCTATTTATAAGCATAAGTGGAGCTAGGAGAGTCCAAATGAGGTGCGGTTTTTGCCCACACGATCGTGATCGAACGACCGAGACGATGGAGTAGAGTTTGGTAGGTTTTGGGCCAACTTGGAGGGGTGTTGGGCTGCACACACACGAGGCCTTTTCGGTCCCTCGGTTAACCGTTGGAGCATCAAACAAAGTCCAAATGACCCGAAACTTGACAGGCGGTCTACCGATAGTAAACCAAGGCCGCATGGCAAGTCTCGGCCCAATCCGGAAATGTTTAATCCCCACACACGAAAGAAAGCTAGAAATGGCCACCGGAGGAGAACGAAGCGCCGGAATGCAAAACGGACAATGGGGAAAATGCTCGAATGCATGAGATGAACATGTATGGAAATGCAATGCACGTGATGACATGATATGAGATGCACGAAAACAAAAACAACACACGGAGACAAAGACCCGAACCCGAGAATTAAATATAACTTAATGCCAGAAACGGCATGAGTTGGAGTACAATTCAGGAAGGTTACATATGGGGCGTTACAACACTCCACCACTACGAAAAGATCTCGTCCCGAGATCTAGGACTGAAAGAACTCCGGGTACTCAGAACGGAGGTGATCCTCGCGTTCCCAGGTAGCTTCACGGTCGGAATGGTGTGACCACTTGACTTTGAGAAATTTGATTGACTTGTTGCGAGTTTTGCGTTCAGTCTCTTCAAGGATTGCAACCGGGTGCTCACAGTAGGAGAGATCTTCTTGGAGCTCAATGTCCTCGAAGTTGACGGTGCGCTCAGGCGTCTTGAAGCACTTACGGAGTTGCGAGACGTGGAACACATCATGAACATTGGCGAAGTTTGCAGGAAGCTCGAGTTGATAGGCGAGGCCGCCTCTCTTGCTGACGATCTTGAAAGGCCCGACGTATCTGGGGGCAAGCTTCCCTTTGATACCGAAGCGATGAGTCCCTTTCATAGGAGAGACGCAGAGGTAGACATGATCTCCGATCTCGAAGGCCAAATCACGGTGCTTGCTATCATAGTAGCTCTTCTAACGAGATTGGGCTGCTTTGAGGTTATCACGAATGACCTTGCACATTTCTTCTGCCTCTGTGATAAGGTCATTACCCAGCAGCTGACGTTCACCGGTTTCAGACCAGTTGAGAGGTGTACGGCACTTCCTGCCATATAGGATTTCAAACGGGGCCTTGCCGGAACTTGCTTGGAAACTGTTGTTGTACGAGAATTCAGCATAAGGAAGACAATCCTCCCACTTCATGCCGAAGGAGATAACACAAGCCCTGAGCATATCTTCAAGAATCTGGTTGACACGCTCGACTTGGCCGCTTGTTTGAGGATGGAAAGCAGTGCTGAAGCGAATGTTGGTGCCCATGGCCTTCTGAAAAGAATCCCAGAACTTGGAGGTAAATATGCTGCCACGGTCTGAAGATATCACTTGAGGAATACCGTGCAGAGAGACAATTCAAGAGGTGTAGAGCTCCGCCAATTGAGCTGAAGTGATTGACTCTTTGATAGGCAGGAAATGAGCCACTTTGGTGAGCTTGTCGATGACAACGAATATAGCATCATTGCCACGCTTGGACTTTGGAAACCCAGTCACGAAGTCCATTTCAATGTGGTCAAACTTCCATTCTGGAATGGCGAGAGGTTGGAGGAGACCTGCTGGCCTTTGGTGTTCTGCTTTCACTCTTCTGCAGACATCACATTCATTCACGAATTGAGCGATCTCGCGCTTCATTCGAGTCCACCAATAAGTTTGCTTGAGATCTTGATACATCTTCGTGCTCCCAGGGTGGATGGAGAGAAGAGAGTTGTGAGCCTCATTCATGATCACTTTACGAAGTTCACCTTTGGGCACAACAATTCGATCCTCGAAGAAGAGAGTGTCCTTGTCATCAAGTCGATAGCACTTGTACTTGGACTGACTCTTTGCAATACCAATCTTCACCTTTTTCACCATAGCATCAAGAAGATGGGCTTGGCGAATCTGGTCTTCCAAGGTAGGAGAAACTTGAAGGTTGGCGAGGAAACCTTGAGGAACAACTTGCAGATTAAGTTTGCGGAAGGCTTCACAAAGCTCGGGTTGATAAGGCTTGAGAATCAGACTGTTGCAATATGCTTTTCTGCTCAAAGCGTCAGCAATCACATTAGCCTTGCCTGGAGTATACTCGATACTTGGATTGTACTCTTGAATCATCTCGACCCATCGAGTCTGCCTGAGGTTGAGATTAGGCTGAGTGAAGATGTACTTGAGACTCTTGTGATCAGTGAAAATGTCCACTTTCCTTCCCAAGAGAAGATGTCTCCAAGTCAACAATGCGTGCACAACTGCCGCCAACTCGAGATCATGAGTGGGGTAGTTCTTCTCATTAGGCTTCAACTGGCGAGAGGTATAAGCAACAACTTTCTTCTCTTGCATCAGTACTGCACCAAGACCTTGGAGAGAGGCATCACAAAAGACCTCGTACGGCTTGGTTTCATCAGGCGGAGTTAGAACTAGAGCAGTGATCAATTTCTCTTTCAAAGCGTTGAAAGCAACATCACATTCCGGAGACCAAACGTACTTGATGTGCTTCTGAAGAAGATTTGAGAGAGGCTTCGCGATCTTGGAAAAGTTTTCAACGAATCTTCGGCAATAACTTGCAAGACCGAGGAAGCTACGGAGTTGCTTCACATTCTGAGGAGGTTCCCAATTAACGATTGCAGACACCTTCTTAGGATCCACGGAAATGCCCTTGGCAGAGATAATATGGCCAAGATAAAGAACCTCATCGAGCCAAAACTCACACTTGGAGAACTTGGCATAGAATTGATGTTCCCTTAGCTTGTCAAGTACCAAACGCAAGTGTTTGGCATGATCTTCCTTGTTCTTCGAGAAAACCAGGATGTCGTCAAGATAGACCAAAACAAAGTCGTTCGTGTAGGGGTTGAAGATGAAGTTCATCATGCGAGAGAGCGTCGGAGGAGCATTGGCGAGGCCAAAAGACATAACAGTGTATTCATATGACCCATAGCTTGTTCTGAACGCCGTCTTTGGAATATCTTGTTCACGAATGCGAATTTGATGATAACCCATATGGAGATCAAGCTTGGAGAATACTTGGGTACCCTTGAGTTGTTTGAACAGCTCATTAATGTTGGGAAGTGGGTATTTGTTCTTGATGGTCTTCTTGTTCAATGGACGATAATCAACACAAAGTCGGTCCGTTCCATCCTTCTTCTTCACAAAAAGAACACCACAACCCCACGGAGAAGTACTAGGACGAATGAGACCCATTCTTTCTTGCACATCGAGTTGTTTCTTCAACTCCTTCAACTCTTCGGGGCCGAGCTTGTAAGGCCGTTTGCACACAGGTTCCGTACCGGGCTCAAGTTCAATAACAAATTCAACCGGCCGGTTTGGAGGCATGCCTGGGAGTTCCTCAGGGAAGACATCTTGATACTCACAAACAACCAGAATCTGCGAAATAGCATCCAATTCACCCTTTTCATTGAGAGAGAATAACCGGATGGTATTATCTCGAGCAGCAAAAACAATGACATCTTCAGAGGAATGAGTCAGTTGAATCTGCCTGGCTGCACAATCGAGGTGAGCCTTGTGTTTAGTGAGCCAGTCCATCCCAAGAATAAGATCAATATCAGAATCGCCAAGGACAATTGGAGAAGAAAGGAACTTGTGGTCGCCCAAAGTGATAGTAACATCCGGAACACAGAAATTAGCTGTCATCTGTTTGCCCGGTGACACAATTTGTAAAGAACTTTGCAGGTGCTGATAATCACAGTCATACTTTGATGCAAAAGGTTTGGAAATGAAGCAATGCGATGCACCTGTATCAAAAAGAACTTTTGCAGGAATATCATTAACAGGAAGGTTACCCATGATCACATCTGACGAATCCTCTGCCTAAGCTGCGTTCATCAAGTTGACCTTGGCGGACTTGGGGTTATGCTTGACCACAGCTGTACTTGCCGATCTGACAGGAGGAGGAGGAGGAGGAGGACGCCTCTGGTTGAAACATTTGTTGGCATAGTGACCCTTCTGTTGGCACTTGTTGCACGTGACCTCTGAGAGCGGACGATGGAACGGAGCACTCGATCTTGAAGCTTGAGACGAAGTCTTGTTCTGAAAGCCTGGGTTGGGTGGGTGGGATGAACCATTGCCACCTTTGCTCTTCTGCTGATATGGCTGATGGAACGGAGGAGGAGGAAGCCAATACTTCTGCTGCTTGGCCACTTGAGTAGAGGAAGAAGACGTAGTGTCTCTGACTCGCTTCCTGGAAGCATCACACCTGAGCTGAGCAGCCTCTTGCCTCAGTGCCATGTTGTAGAACTCATCGTATCTCAGCGGCTCGAAGAGGACAAGAGCGAGCTGAATTTCTTCACGAAGACCACCCCTGAACTGATAGATCATGCTCTTCTCATCAGGAACATCCTGCTTGGCAAAACGGGCAAGCTTCTAGAACAGCTTGTTGTAGTCATAGACAGACAAAGAGCCTTGCTTCAGATTGCGGAATTCTTCATGTTTGCTTTCAGTCACACTTTGAGGAATGTGATGAGCTCGAAAATCACGACGGAAATCATCCCAAGTGATCAAACGTCCACCTCTGGAATCCCGGTACTGCTGAAACCACTCTGCGGCCTGATCCTTGAGCTGGAAAGACGCAAACTTGATGAAATCTTCAGGTCTGACGTTGCTACATTCAAAATGCTTGCCCAGATCGACTAACCAATCATCAGCATCAGTAGCCTCAACGCAGTTGCTGAACGTCTTTGGACCATTTGCGAGGAACTGATGCAGAGTTGCAAACTGGTTCTGGTTGTTGCCTTGATTCGCTTGACTGCTTTGATTCCGCTCTTGGATGATTTGCATGATCAGCTGAGTATTTGCATTAGTAGCAGCCATCACAGCCTGCCATGCTTCCGGAGGAGGCGGAGGTGGCGGAGGATCTTGATTCTGGTTCTGACTGGTGCTCTTAGCGGGAGCCATCCTGAAGAGGTTGACCACTGTTAGCACACAAATAGAGAAATATTGAAGGTGAAACCAACGGAATGAAAATTGCAACATAAAGTCTTCACATCTGAACAAAATGAACGAATGCACTTCTCTTGAAGTGGTCACATATTCCTAAATTGCGAAGCCACGAAGAATCAGGTAGAAGAGGTACATCAACGAGGGATGGAATCAACATATGACGTCGAAGAAGAACGAATACCACAACTCGAAATAAAACCAAGGGTTGGCTTGCGGAATAAGCCGGAACAAACACATGATAGAAATTCCGTCCGAAGTGTTCGTGGTAGGACCTACACGGGCTCGACCGTACAACACCATCATGTACAAGGCAGTGCACATGACATACGAAGCGTCCCCGAGTCAGCATAGCCAAGGACTCTTTAAGACACAACGAGGCCACTGTAAAATCGACCGTGAATAGGCGAACCACTAGACGTCGAACCCCAATTTCATATCACACATCTGTTGGAGAGATATCCTAAGGCTACTTGAATTCCCACCTATGAAATTCCCGAAACTTTCCGGTTATGCAATCAGGTGTTGGGGATATAGGGGAAGCATAATATCTCACCCAAGCTAGCAAATCCTACATCCAGCTGCATCCATCCTTCAACACATAACCAAGAAACCTTCGGAAACCATCTATCTCAACCTTCGAAAAGCATCCGTTATACAAGTTATGGCGATACTCCCGAACTCCCGCCCCAGTACTGGGTGGCGTCGAGGTTATCTCACCAACAAACTGCATAAAGGAGATTTTCGATGTCGCGCACATATCTCAAGTATACCAAAATTGCCACGATAGAATTATGATGACAACACCTCAGAGCTCAACTCCCCGGGACACTTCCACTAAACCCCTGACAGGAGGCACCAAGACAGTATTCTCATCATAAGCCATCGGAACAAAACTAAGATACTCGCATGATCCTAAAAAAAATTTAGTGAAATTTGAGAAGAGAAGAGTCAAAACTCTACGTCAGGATGCCTTACCAGAGCGATGAGGAGACTGGAAAGTAAAAATAATTCCTAAGCTCTCCGATATATAATTCCTAAGGACTCAAAACATTTTTCTAGACACAACTCTGCTGCTAAAAACGATCAAGCAATGGGGCTCCTAAGGTCGGGGAAGGCTCTGATACCAACTTGTAACGCCCTCGATGCGGCTATGTCTCCCACGTGTCGAGGCACGACTTAGAGACATAGGCGCATTGAAAGCAATGTCGCAAGTCGGGAATCATTACACAACCCATGTACATATATAATATAAAGGGGAATAATAACATAGTTGGCTTACACTCGCCACATCACATCAAAGTACATAAATAACATCCATCATACAATCACTCATGGCCCGACTATGGCGCCAAAATAAAAAAAGACCCCCAACAAGCGACTAGGCCCTGAATCTAACCCCGAATAGGCACCACTACTGATCATCAGGAAAAGACACATACTATCGCTGAGAGTCCTCGTCGTACTCCCACTTCAGCTCGAGCGCGCCATCCGGAGGAGTATCATCGGTCCCTGCATCTGGTGTAATAGTAATCTGTGAGCCACAAAGGACTCAGCAATCTCGCACCCTCGCGATCAAGACTATTTAAGCTTAATAGGAAGGAAAGGGGTAATGTAAGTGGAGCTGCAGCAAGCGACTAGCATATATGGTGGCTAACTTATTCGCAAAGGAGAGCGAGAAGAGAAGGCAAAGCACGAGCGGAAACTAAATAGAGCAGCCTACGCAAACATAACTCCAACACCGTGTCCACTTCCCGGACTCCGCCGAGAAGAGGCCATCACGGCAACACACTCAGTTGATTCATTTTAATTATTTGAGTTCAAGTTATCTACAATCGGACATTAACAAATTCCCATCTGCCCATAACCGCGGGCACGGCTTTCGAAAGATCAATCCCTGCAGGGGGGTCCCAACTTAGCCCATAACAAGCTCTCACGGTCAATGAAGGAATAGACCTCCACCCAGGACCCAGCGATCAGACTCGGTATCCCGGTACAACAAGATGATTCGACGGGTTAAAACAAGACCAGCAACACCGCCCGAATGTGCCGACAAATCCCGATAGGAGCTGCACATATCTCGTTCTCAGGGCACACTCAGATGAGCTCTCCATACAACTAAAACCAAACCTCGAGTTTCCCCGAGGGGGCGCTGCACAGGACTCTAGTTCGGACCAACACTCAGAGGAGCACTGGCCCGTGGGGGGCTAAAATAAAGATGACCCTCGGGCTCCGGAAACCCAAGGGAAAGAAAAGGGTAGGTGGCAAATGGTAAAACCAATGTTGGGCATTGCTGGAAAAGCTTTAATCAAGGCGAACTATCAAGGGGTTCCCATTATAGCCCAACCGCGTAAGGGACGCAACAATCCGGGAACATAACACCGATATGACGGAAACTAGGGCGGCAAGAGTGGAACAAAACACTAGGCGAGAGGCTGAGCCTTCCACCCTTTACCAAGTATATAGATGAGTAAAGATAACATAGCAATATAATGATATCCCAACAAGTAAATAAATGTTCCAACAAGGAACGGCTCCAATCTTCACCTGCAACTAACAATGCTATAAGAAGGGCTGAGCAAAGCGGTAACATAGCCAATCAATGGTTTGCTAGGACAAAGGTGGGTTAGAGGCTCAAACATGGCAATTGGGAGGCTGACAAGCAAGTGGTAGGCATCGTAGCAATGGCAAAGCAAAAGAGCGAGCAAACTAGCATAGCAAAGATAGTAGTGATTTCAAGGGTGTGATCATCTTGCCTGCACAGTTGTCAGAATTGACTGGATCCTCAAAAGCAAACTCAACGGGCTCCTCGTTAGCGAACTCGTCTCCCGGCTCTACCCAACAACACAATCAAGCAACAAGGATACAATCAACCACGTGCAAGGGCAACCAATAATATGCAAAGATGATATGCTATGCGGGATGCGATGCGGGATGCAAAATGCAAGATGTGACAGGAAATGCATGAACCTGGCCTCAACTTGGAAAACTAAGTGTGCCACTGGATAGAGGGGAAGAAATCCCCTGAAAACGATATAAAGATCATGGCAATCGGAGCTACGGTTTGGAAATGGCATGCGTTTTACTAAACGAACCGATCTGCGATTTACAGCAAGTAGGCTCCTAGATGCAACAAAATGAACATGCTACAGCCACCAAACATGAAAACAAATTGCATGGCAGTGATGTACTCAAGAAGCTTAACAAATCACCAGGACTGAGGCATAGGCAAATTCATCCATTAAGGGCTTCAAACAAGCATGGCAAAACTGAATAAGCAAAACAGATTTCAGACTTAGCGAAATTAACGCTAGTCTGAAATTTCAGACCATGATGCTCTCTTCGGAGCAGCAAAACAACATGAAGCAAAACCTGAACATGGCAAGTAAGAGCATGGCATGGAGCTACTCAACAAGCTTAACAAAACACCCAAAATGACCTGGGGCCAAAAGGGTTCACAAAATACTCTACCGAGCACACGAACATCGATGAAACACAAACAGTTTTCAGACTTAGTGAAAACTGGGACATGCTGAAATAATAACTCACGGAGGCATGTAAACGAGCTCGATGCTCTCACTACGGTGCAAGTCATGGCAAGGCAAGCATATATCCATTAATAAGGCACAAAATGCTAGCTAGACATGGCAAGAACAAAGGCATAGCATGCATGGATCACTAGCAATAACTCCGGCAAAATCGCAAAAGAGTTCACGATCTGCCCAAAACAACAACTATCCAAAAGTTGAGCTCGATTGAGTCAACCTACGGTGCTCCAACATAACAAGTGAAGACATGGATGGATTAAGCACAACAAGCATAACAAAACACTCTTACTGATCATCCTCAAAAGAGGCACGGATCACTAGGAAACAAGCTGGACATATAGCATCGTGAACTAAAACATCCCAGACTTAGTGATTTTCACTAAGTACCTGAAATCAGTAAACTCAGTCAGCCCTCTTCGCAAGCTTGCACAAGACAACACACACATCCTAAAAATGCATGGGAGGCACCTCTGGAAAGAAGACAACATGCTTAACAATTCATCCCAAAGGGGCACAGGCATATCATGCACGGATTAAACATGGCAAAAATGACAAAAGTGCATGTTGAACTAACGGATCTGCAATTTAACTCATGATGCCTCCTTCCAACAGCATTTTGGGCAACAAGATGACCTCAAATGCAAATGATGAAATGGAATGAAATGATGTACTCGTCGAGACGAAGATTTTGACATATCATATGCCCAAATTGGAGCTACGGATGCAAAGATATGGCAGGTCAAAGGTAGCAAGAAAATTTACGGAATTAGGGTTTCGGGGGGAGAGGAGTCAACCAGATCCAGATCCGGTTACTGTTCACGGCGGCGCGGTACTGTAGCATCCGAGGTCGACGACGGCGGGATCCGGCTCCGGCGAGCCCGGCCGGCGACGGGGGAAGGCGAGGCCGGCGAGGGCGCGGCGAGGAGGTGCGCCGGGGCGGCGCGGGCCGGCGGAGCGACCCGGCGAGCCTCGGGCGAGGCGGCGGCGAACTCCAGCGTGGAGGACGGTGGCCGGCGACGGTCGGTGACGGAGGCGGGGGCTACTCCGGCGAGCCCGCGGTGGCGCGTGACGCCGGCCTCGGGGAAGAGAGCCCCGGGCGGCGGCGGGAGGAGATGGGCCCGCGGGGGCCGGCCTCGGGCCGGGCGGGCCGCGGCGGCGGGGAAGGCCGGCCTGCCACGTGTCGCGCGGTGAGAGGTCGGGGCAGCGTGTCCGGCGACCGGCGGACAATGTCCGTCGGAGCGGATCTGAGCGGGGATGATTTAGGGTTTACGGGGGAGGAGGAGATCCGAAAAATGGGGTGTCTATTTATAAGCATAAGTGGAGGTAGGAGAGTCCAAATGAGGTGCGGTTTTCGCCCACACGATCGTGATCGAACGACCGAGACGATGGAGTAGAGTTTGGTGGGTTTTGGGCCAACTTGGAGGGGTGTTGGGCTGCACACACACGAGGCCTTTTCGGTCCCTCGGTTAACCGTTGGAGCATCAAACAAAGTCCAAATGACCCGAAACTTGACAGGCGGTCTACCGATAGTAAACCAAGGCCGCATGGCAAGTCTCGGCCCAATCCGGAAATGTTTAATCCCCACACACGAAAGAAAGCTAGAAATGGCCACCGGAGGAGAACGAAGCGCCGGAATGCAAAACGGACAACGGGGAAAATGCTCGAATGCATGAGATGAACATGTATGCAAATGCAATGCACGTGATGACATGATATGAGATGCATGTAAACAAAAACAATACACGGAGACAAAGACCCGAACCCGAGAATTAAATATAACTTAATGCCGGAAATGGCATGAGTTGGAGTACAATTCAGGATGGTTACATATGGGGCGTTACAAAGTACGACTCCATCAACCCCGTTCTCTTGAATGCTTTCGCTTGCGATCTACAAGGGTATGTAGATGCACTCCCCTCCCTCTCGTTGCTAGATGTCTCCATAGATTGATCTTGGTGATGCGTAGAAAATTTTAAAATTCTGCTATGTTCCCCAACAGTGGTATCAGAGCTAGGTCTATGCGTAGTTTCTATGCATGAGTAGAACACAAGTTGTTGTGGGCGTTCATTTTGTCAATTTACTTGTCGTTACTAGTCTTATCTTGATTCGGTGGCATCATGGGATGAAGCGGCACGGACCGACCTTACACGTACGCTTACGTGAGACTCGTTCCACCGACTGACATGCACTAGTTGCATAAGGTGGCTAGCGGGTGTCTGTCTCTCCCACTTTAGTCGGATCGGATTCGATGAAAAGGGTCCTTATGAAGGGTAAATAGAAATTGGCATATCACGTTGTGGTTTTGGCATAGGTAAGAAACGTTCTTGCTAGAAACCTATAGCAGCCACGTAAAACTTGCAACAACAATTAGAGGACGTCTAACTTGTTTTTGCAGCATATGCCGTGTGATGTGATATGGCCAAAAGGATGTGATGAATGATATATGTGATGTATGAGATTGATCATGTTCTTGTAATAGGAATCACGACTTGCATGTCGATGAGTATGACAACCGGCAGGAGCCATAGGAGTTGTCTTAATTTATTTATGACCTGCGTGTCAACATAAACGTCATGTAATTACTTTACTTTATTGCTAACCGTTAGCCATAGTAGTAGAAGTAATAGTTGACGAGACAACTTCATGAAGACACGATTATGGAGATCATGGTGTCATGCCGGTGACGACGATGATCATGGCGCCCCAAAGATGGAAATCAAAAGGAGCAAAATGATATTGGCCATATCATGTCACTATTTGATTGCATGTGATGTTTATCATGTTTTACATCTTATTTGCTTAGAATGACGGTAGCATAAATAAGATGATCCCTCGCAATAATTTCAAGAAAGTGTTCCCCCTAACTGTGCACCGTTCCTAAGGTCCGTTGTTCCAAAGCACCACGTGATGATCGGGTGTGATAGGTTCTAATGTTCGCATACAACGGGTGTAAGCCAGATTTACACACGCAATACACTTAGGTTGACTTGATGAGCCTAGCATGTATAGACATGGCCTCGGAACACGGAAGACCGAAAGGTCGAACATGAGTCGTATAGAAGATACGATCAACATGAAAATGTTCACCGATGATGACTAGTCCGTCTCACGTGATGATCGGACACGGCCTAGTTGACTCGGATCATGTATCACTTAGATGACTAGAGGGATGTCTATCTGAGTGGGAGTTCATTAAATAATTTGATGAGATGAACTTAATTATCATGAACATAGTCTAAAATCTTTACAATATGTCTTGTAGATCAAATGGCCCACGCTAATGTTGCCCTCAACTTCAACGTGTTCCTAGATAAAACCAAGCTGAAAGACGATGGCAGCAACTACACAGACTGGGTCCATAACCTGAGGATTATCCTCATAGCTGCCAGGAAAGCATATGTCCTTGATGCACCGCTAGGTGAAGCACCTGTTTTCCCTGCAGAACAAGATGTTATGAACGCCTGGCAGACGCGTAGTGATGATTACTCCCTGGTTCAGTGCAGGCATGCTTTATAGCTTAGAACCGGGGCTCCAAAAGCGTTTTGAGCAACACGGAGCATATGAGATGTTCCAAGAGCTGAAAATGGTTTTCCAAGCTCATGCCTGGGTCGAGAGATATGAAGTCTCCGACAAGTTCTACAGTTGTAAGATGGAGGAGAACAGTTCTGTTAGCGAGCACATACTCAAAATGTCTGGGTTGCACAACCGCTAGTCTCAGCTGGGAGTTAATCTCCCGGATGATGCGGTCGTTGACAGAATCCTTCAGTCGCTCCCACCTAGCTAGAAGAGCTTTGTGATGAACTTCAATATGCAGGGGATGGAAAAGACCATTCCCGAGGTATATTAAATGTTGAAATCAGCGGAGGTGGAAATCAAAAAGGAACATCAAGTGTTGATGGTGAATAAAACCACTAAGTTCAAGAAAGGCAAGGGTAAAAAGAACTTCAAGAAGGACGGCAAGGGATTTGCCGTGCCCGGTAAGCAAGCTGCCGGGAAAAAGTCAAAGAATGGACCCAAGCTTGAGACTAAGTGCTTTTATTGCAAGGGAAACGGTCACTGGAAGTGGAACTGCCCCAAGTACTTAGTGGAAAAGAAGGCTGGCAATACCAAAGGTATATGTGATATACATGTTATTGATGTGTACCTAACCAGCGCTCGTAGTAGCTCCTGGGTATTTGATACCGGTGCAGTTGCTCATATTCGTAACTCAAAACAGGAACTGCGGAATAAACGGAGACTGGCGAAGGACAAGGAGACGATGCGCGTAGGGAATGGTTCCAAGGTCGATGTGATCGCCGTCGGCACGCTACCTCTGCATTTACCTACGGGGTTAGTTTCAAACCTCAATAATTGTTATTTAGTACCAGTTTTGAGCATGAACATTGTATCTGGATCTTGTTTAATGCGAGATGGCTACTCATTTAAATCTGAGAATAATGGTTGTTCTATTTATATGAGAGACATGTTTTATGGTCATGCCCCGCTGGTCAATGGTTTATTATTATTTAATCTCGAACGTGATGTTACACATATTCATAGTGTGAATGCCAAAAGATGTAAGGTTGATAATGATAGTCCCACATACTTGTGGCACTGCCACCTTGGTCACATTGGTGTCAAACGCATGAAGAAACTCCATGTAGATGGACTTTTGGAGTCTCTTGATTATGAATCATTTGACACGTGCGAACCATGCCTGATGGGAAAAATGACCAAGACTCTGTTCTCTGGAACAATGGAGCGAGCAACCAACTTATTGGAAATCATACATACTGACGTGTGCGGTCCAATGAGCGTTGAGGCTCGCGGTGGCTATCGTTATGTCCTCGCCCTCACTGATGACTTAAGTAGATATGGGTATGTCTACTTAATGAAACACAAGTCTGAGACCTTTGAAAAGTTCAAGGAATTTTAGAGTGAGGTTGAGAATCAACATGACAGGAAAATCAAGTTCTTACTATCAGATCGTGGGGGAGAATATTTGAGTCACGAATTTGGCACGCACTTAAGGAAATGTGGAATAGTTTCACAACTCACGCCGCCTGGAACACCATAGCGTAATGGTGTGTCCGAACGTCGTAATCGCACCCTATTGGATATGGTACGATCTATGATGTCTCTTACCGATCTACCGCTATCATTTTGGGGTTATGCTATAGAGATTGCCGCATTCACTTTAACTAGGGCTCTGTCGAAATCCGTTGAGACGACACCGTATGAATTGTGGTTTGGCAAGAAACCTAAGCTGTCGTTTCTGAAAGTTTGGTGATGCGATGCTTATGTCAAGAAACTTCAACCTAAAAAGCTCGAACTCAAATCGGAAAAATGCGTCTTCATAGGATACCCTAAAGAAACTATTGGGTATACCTTATATCTTAGATCCGAAGGCAAGACCTTTGTTGCCAAGAATGGATCCTTTCTAGAGAAAGAGTTTCTCTCGAAAGAAGTAAGTGGGAGGAAAGTAGAACTTTATGAAGTATTGCCTCTTGAACCGGAGAGTGGCGCAGCTCAAGAAATTGTTCCTGAGGTGCCTGCACCGACTAGGGAGGAAGTTAATGATGATGATCATGAAACTTCAGATCAAGTTGCTACTGAACTTCGAAGGTCCACAAGGACACGTTCCGCACCAGAGTGGTACGGCAACCCTGTCCTAGAAATCATGTTGTTAGACAATGGTGAACCTTCGAACTATGAAGAAGCGATGGCGGGCCCAGATTCCGACAAATGGCTAGAAGCCATGAAATCCGAGATAGGATCCATGTATGAAAACGAAGTATGGACTTTGACTGACTTGCCCGATGATCGGCAAGCCATAGAAAATAAATGGATCTTTAAGAAGAAGAAAGACGCGGATGGTAATGTGACCATCTATAAGGCTCGGCTTGTCGCTAAGGGTTATCGACAAGTTCAAGGGGTTGACTACGATGAGACTTTCTCACCCGTAGCGAAGCTGAAGTCTGTCCGAATCATGTTAGCAATTGCCGCATTCTATGATTATGAGATATGGCAAATGGACGTCAAAACGGCATTCCTTAATGGTTTCCTTAAGGAAGAATTGTATATGATGCAGCCGGAAGGTTTTGTCTATCCTAAGAATGGTGACAAGGTGTGCAAGCTCCAACGCTCAATCTATGGGCTGGTGCAAGCATCACGGAGTTGGAACATTCGTTTTGATGAGATAATCAAAGCGTTTGGGTTTACGCAGACTTATGGAGAAGCCTGTGTTTACAAGAAAGTGAGTGGGAGCTCTGTAGCATTTCTCATATTGTATGTGGATGACATACTATTGATGGGAAATGATATAGAATTCTTGGAAAGCATAAAGGCCTACTTGAACAAGTGTTTTTCAATGAAGGACCTTGGAGAAGCTGCTTATATATTAGGCATCAAGATCTATAGAGATAGATCGACACGCCTCATTGGTCTTTCACAAAGTACGTACCTTGACAAGATATTGAAGAAGTTCAATATGGATCAGTCCAAGAAGGGGTTCTTGCCTGTATTGCAAGGTATGAGATTGAGCAGGGCTCAATGCCCGACCACGGCAGAAGATAGAGAGAAGATGAGTGTCGTCCCCTATGCCTCGGCCATAGGGTCTATCATGTATGCCATGCTATGTACCAGACCTGATGTAAACCTTGTCGTAAGTTTGGTAGGAAGGTGCCAAAGTAATCCCGGCATGGAACACTGGATAGTGGTCAAGAATATCCTGAAGTACCTGAAAAGGACTAAGGATATGTTTCTCGTCTATGGAGGTGACGAAGAGCTCGTCGTAAAGGGTTATGTCGATGCTAGCTTCGACACAGATCTAGATGACTCTAAGTCACAAACCGGATATGTGTATATTTTGAATGGTGGGGCAGTCAGCTGGTGTAGTTGAAAGCAAAGCGTCGTGGCGGGATCTACATGTGAAGCGGAGTACATGGCAGCCTCGGAGGCAGCACAAGAAGCAATCTGGGTGAAGGAGTTCATTACCGACCTAGGAGTTATTCCTAATGCGTCGGGCCCGATGACTCTCTTCGGTGACAACACTGGAGCTATTGCCCTTGCCAAGGAGCCCAGGTTTCACAGGAACATGAGCCATATCAAGCGCCGCTTCAACTCCATTCATGAAAATGTTCAGAATGGAGACATAGATATTTTTAAAGTGCACACGGGCCTGAATGTCGCAGATCCGTTGACTAAACCTCTTCCTTGAGCAAAACATGATCAACACCAGAACTCTATGGGTGTTCGATTCATCACAATGTAACTAGATTATTGACTCTAGTGCAAGTGGGAGACTGTTGGAAATATGCCCTAGAGGCAATAATAAAATGGTTATTATTATATTTCCTTGTTCATGATAATTGTCTATTGTTCATGCTATAATTGTGTTATCCGGAAATCGTAATACATGTGTGAATACATAGACCACAACATGTCTCTAGTGAGCCTCTAGTTTACTAGCTCGTTGATCAACAGATAGTCATGGTTTCCTGACTATGGACATTAGATGTCCTTGATAACGGATCACATCATTAGGAGAATGATGTGATGGACAAGACTCAATCTTAAGCATAGCACAAGATCGTGTAGTTCGTCTGCTAGAGCTTTTCTAATGTCAAGTATCCTTTCCTTAGACCATGAGATTGTGTAACTCCCGGATACTGTAGGAATGCTTTGGGTGTGCCAAACGTCACAACATGTCTGGGTGACTATAAAGGTGCACTACGGGTATCTCCGAAAGTGTCTGTTGGGTTGTCATGAATCGAGACTGGGATTTGTCACTCCGCATGACGGAGAGGGATCTCTGGGCCCACTCGGTAAGACATCATCGTAATGAGCTCAATGTGACTAAGGGTTGGTCACGGGATGATGTGTTGCAGAATGAGTAAAGTGACTTGCCGGTAACGAGATTGAACGAGGTATTGGGATACCGACGATCGAATCTCGGGCAAGTAACATACCGATTGACAAAGGGATACAGGATTGATTGAATCCTCGACATCGTGGTTCATCCGATGAGATCATCGTGGAATATGTGGGAGCCAACATGGGTATCTAGATCCCGCTGTTGGTTATTGGCCGGAGAGTTGTCTCGGTCATGTCTGCATGGTTCCTGAACCCGTAGGGTCTACACACTTAAGGTTCGGTGACGCTAGGGTTGTAGATACATTAGTATGCGGTAACCCGAAGGTTGTTCGGAGTCCCGGATGAGATCCCGGACATCACGAGGAGTTCCGGAATGGTCTGGAGGTAAAGATTTATATATAGGAAGCCCAGTTTTGGCCACCGGGAAAGTTTCGGGGGTCACCGGTACTGTACCGGGACCACCGGAAGGGTCTCGGGGGTCCACCGGGTGGGGCCACCTTGTTGGGGAACGTAGCAGAAATTCAAAATTTTCCTACGTGTCACCAAGATCTATCTATGGAGAAACTAGCAACGAGGGAAGGAGAGTGCATCTACATACCCTTGTAGATCGCTAAGCGGAAGCGTTCAAGTGAACGGGGTTGATGGAGTCGTACTCGTCGTGATCCAAATCACCGATGACCAAGTGCCGAACGGACGGCACCTCCGCGTTCAACACACGTACAGCCCGGTGACGTCTCCCACGCCTTGATCCAGCAAGGAGAGAGGGAGAGGTTGAGGAAGACTTCATCCAACAGTAGCACAACGGCGTGGTGGTGATGGAGGAGTGTGGCAATCCTGTAGGGCTTCGCCAAGCACCACAGAAGAGGAGGAAGAAGAGACGCAGGGCTGCACCAAGAGAGATTGAATCGTGTGTGTTCTGGGCAGCCCCTTAGGCCTCATATATATAGGGGAAGGGGAGGGTCTGCGCCCCCTCTAGGGTTCCCACCCCTAGGGGGGGCGGCAGCCCTAGATGGGGAGCAAGGGGGCGGCCAAGAGGGGAGAGAGGGAGGCGCCCCCTAGGGTGGGCCTTTAGGCCCATATAAGCCTAGGGTTTCCTCCTTTTTTTCCTCCTAGTTGCCCTTTGGGCCTTGTGGGAGGCGCACCAGCCCACTTAGGGGCTGGTCCCTCACCACCCTTGGCCCATGCAAGCCTCCGGGGTTGGTGGCCCCACTTGGTGGACCCCCGGGACCCTCCCGGTGGTCCCGGTACATTACCGATAAACCCCGAAACTTTTCCGGTGTCCAAAACATGACTTCCCATATATAAATCTTTACCTCCGGACCATTCCGGAACTCCTCGTGACGTCCGGGATCTCATCCGGGACTCCGAACAACATTCGGTAACCACATACAAACTTCCTTTATAACCCTAGCGTCATCGAACCTTAAGTGTGTAGACCCTACGGGTTCGGGAGACATGCAGACATGACCGAGACGTTCTCCGGTCAATAACCAACAGCGGGATCTGGATACCCATGTTGGCTCCCACATGTTCCACGATGATCTCATCGGATGAACCACGATGTCAAGGACTTAATCAATCCCGTATACAATTCCCTTTGTCTAGCGGTATGATACTTGCCCGAGATTCGATCGTCGGTATCCCGATACCTTGTTCAATCTCGTTACCGGCAAGTCTCTTTACTCGTTCTGTAACACATCATCCCGTGATCAACTCCTTGGTCACATTGTGCACATTATGATGATGTCCTACCGACTGGGCCCAGAGATACCTCTCCATCACACGGAGTGACAAATCCCAGTCTCGATTCGTGCCAACCCAACAGACACTTTCAGAGATACCCGTAGTGTACCTTTATAGCCACCCAGTTACGTTGTCACGTTTGGCACACCCAAAGCACTCCTACGGTATCCGGGAGTTGCACAATCTCATGGTCTAAGGAAATGATACTTGACATTAGCAAAGCTTTAGCATACGAACTACACGATCTTGTGCTAGGCTTAGGATTGGGTCTTGTCCATCACATCATTCTCCTAATGATGTGATCCCGTTATCAACGACATCCAATGTCCATGGTCAGGAAACCGTAACCATCTATTGATCAACGAGCTAGTCAACTAGAGGCTTACTAGGGACATGGTGTTGTCTATGTATCCACACATGTATCTGACTTTCCTATCAATACAATTCTAGTATGGATAATAAACGATTATCATGAACAAGGAAATATAATAATAATAACCAATTTATTATTGCCTCTAGGGCATATTTCCAACAGTCTCCCACTTGCACTAGAGTCAATAATCTAGTTCACATCGCCATGTGATTAACACTCACAGGTCACATCGCCATGTGACTAACACCCAAGAGTTTACTAGAGTCAGTAGTCTAGTTCACATCACTTATGTGATTAACACTCAATGAGTTCTAGGTTTGATCATGTTGCTTGTGAGAGAGGTTTTAGTCAATGGGTCTGAACCTTTCAGATCCGTGTGTGCTTTACAAATCTCTATGTCATCTCCTAGATGTAGCTACCACACTCTATTTGAAGCTAATCCAAATAACTGTTCTACTTGGAGCTATTCTAAATTGTTGCTCCATTATACGTATCCGGTATCTCTACTCAGAGCTATCCGGATAGGTGTTAAGCTTGCATCGACGTAACTCTTTACGACGAACTCTTTTACCACCTCCATAATCGAGAAAAATTCCTTAGTCCACTAGTTACTAAGGATAACTTTGACCGCTGTCCCGTGATCCATTCTTGGATCACTCTTGTACCCCTTGACTGACTCATGGCAAGGCACACTTCAAGTGCGGTACACAGCATAGCATACTGTAGAGCCTACGTCTTAAGCATAGGGGATGACCTTCGTCCTTTCTCTCTATTCTGCCATGGTCGAGCTTTAAGTCTTAACTTCATACCTTACAACTCAGGCAAGAACTCCTTCTTTGACTGATCCATCTTGAACACCTTCAAGATCATGTCAAGGTATGTGCTCATTTGAAAGTTCCATTAAGCGTTTTGATCTATCCTTATAGATCTTGATGCTCAATGTTCAAGTAGATTAATCCAGGCTTTCCATTGAAAAACACTTTCCAAATAACCCTATATGCTTTCCAGAAATTCTACGTCATTTCTGATCAACAATATGTCAACAACATATATTCATCAGAAATTCTATAGTGCTCCCACTCACTTCTTTGGAAATACAAGTTTCTCATAAACTTTGTATACACCCAAATCTTTGATCATATCATCAAAGCATACATTCCAACTCCGAGATGCTTACTCCAGTCCTTAGAAGGATTGCTGGAGCTTTGCATACTTATTAGCATCTTTCAGGATTGACAAAACCTTCCGGTTGTATCACATACAACCTTTCCTCATAAATCGTCGAGGAAACAATGTTTTGACATCCTATCTGCAAGATTTCATAAATAGTGCAGTAACTGCTAATATAATTCCAACAGACTCTTAGCATCGCTACGAGTGAGAAAGTCTCACCGTAGTCAACTCCTTGAACTTGTCGGAAAACATCTTAACGACAAGTCAAACTTTCTTAATGGTGACATTTACCATCATTGTCCATCTTCCTTTAAAAATCCATCTATACTCAATAGCCTAACGACCATCAAGTAGTTCTTCCAAAGTCTACACTTTGTTTTCATATATGGATCCTTTCTCGGATTATATGGCCTCGAGCCATTTTGGAATCCAGGCCCACCATCGCTTCTCCATAGCTCATAGGTTCATTGTTGTCTAGCAACATGACTTCCAAGACAGGATTTCGTACCACTCAGAAGTAGTACGCATCCCTGTCATCCTACGAGGTTTGGGAGTGACTTGATCCGAAGTTTCATGATCACTATCATAAGCTTCCATTTCAATTGGTGTAGGTGCCACAGGAACAACTCCCTGTGCCCTTCCACACACTAGTTGAAGAGATGGTTCAATAACCTCATCAAGTCTCCACCATCCTCCCACTCAATTCCTTCGAGAGAAACTTTTCCTCGAGAAAGGACCCGATTCCAGAAACAATCCCTTATTGCTTTCAGATCTGAGACAGGAGGTATACCCAACTGTTTTGGGTGTCCTATGAAGATGCATTTATCCGCTTTGGGTTTGAGCTTATCAGCCTGAAACTTTTCACATAAGCGTCGCAGCCCCAAACTTTTAAGAAATGACAGCTTAGGTTTCTCTAAACCATAGTTCATACGGTGTCATCTCATCGGAATTGCGTGGTGCCCTATTTAAAGTGAATGTGGTTGTCTCTAATGCCTAACCCATAAACTATCATGGTAATTCGATAAGAGACATCATGGTATGCATCATATCCAATAGGGTGCAGTTATGATGTACGGACACGCCATCACACTATGGTGTTCCAGGCTGTATCAGTTGTGAAACAATTTCCACAATGTCTTAATTCTGTGCCAAACTCGTAATTCAGATATTCATCTCTATGATCATATCATAGATCTTTTGTCCTCTTGTCATGACGATCTTTCAACTTCACCCTGAAATTACTTGAACCTTTCAATAATTCAGACTCGTGATTCATCAAGTAAATATACTCAACATCTACTCAAATCATCTGTGAAGTAAGAACATAACGATATCCACTACACGCCTCAGCACTCATTGGACTACACACATCAAAATGTATTACTTCCAACAAGTTGCTTTCTAGTTCCATTTTACTGAAACCGAGGCTTTCAGTCATCTTGCCCATGTGGTATGATTTGCATGTCTCAAGTGATTCAAAATCAAGTGAGTCCAAATGGTCCATTTGCATGGAGTTTCTTCATGCATATACACCAATAGACATGGTTCGCATGTCTCAAACTTTTTCAAAAATGAGTGAGCCCAAAGATCCATCGACATGGAGCTTCCTCATGCGTTTTATACCGATATGACTTACGTGGCAGTGCCACAAGTAGGTGGTACTATCATTACTATCTTTTGGCATGAACATGTGTATCACTACGATCGAGATTCAATAAACCATTCATTTTAGGTGTAAGACCATTGAAGGTATTATTCAAATAAACAGAGTAACCATTATTCTCCTTAAATGAATAACCATATTGCGATAGACATAATCCAATCATGTCTATGCTCAATGCAAACACCAATCTCGATGGTAGAGGGAGCGTACGATATTTGATCAACCTTGGAAATACTTCCAACACATATCGTTATCTCACCTTTAGCTAGTCTCCGTTTATTCCGCAGCTTTTATTTCGAGTTACTAACACTTAGCAACCGAACCGGTATCTAATACCCTGGTGCTACTAGGAGTACTAGTAAAGTACACAATGTATATCCAATATACTTCTATCGACCTTGCCAGCCTTCTCATCTACCAAGTATCTAGGGTAATTCTGCTCCAGTGGTTGTTCCCCTTATTACAGAAGCACTTAGTCTCGAGTTTGGGTTCAACCTTGGGTTTCTTCACTAGAGCAGCAGCTGATTTGCCGTTTCATGAAGTATCCCTTCTTGCCCTTGCCCTTCTTGAAACTAGTGGTTTCACCAACCATCAACAATTGATGCTCCTTCTTGATTTCTACTTTTGTGGTGTCAAACATCGCGAATATCTCAAGGATCATCATATATGTCCCTGATATATTATAGTTCATCACGAAGCTCTAGCAGCTTGGTGGCAATGACTTCGGAGAAACATCACTATCTCATCTGGAAGATCAACTCCCACTCGATTCAAATGATTGTTGTACTCAGACAATCTGAGCACAAGCTCAACAATTGAGCTTTTCTCCTTAGTTTGTAGGCTAAGAAAATCGTCGGAGGTCTTATACCTCTTGACGAGGGCACGAGCCTGAAATCCCAATTTCAGCCCTCAAAACATCTCATATGTTTCGCGACATTTCAAAACTGTCTTTGGTGCCTCAACTCTAAACCGTTTAACTGAACTATCATGTAGTTATCAAAACGTGTATGTCAGATGTTCGCAACATCTACAGACGACGTTCGAGGTTCAGCACACTGAGCGGTGCATTAAGGACATAAGCCTTCTAAGAAGCAATGAGGACAATCCTTAGTTTACGGACCTAGTCCGCATAATTGCTACTATCAACTTTCAACTAATTTTTCTCTAGGAACATATCTAAATAGTAGAACTATAGCGTGAGCTACGACATAATTTGCAAAATCCTTTTGACTATGTTCAGGATAATTAAGTTCATCTTATGAACTCCCACTCAGATAGACATCCCTCTAGTCATCTAAGTGATTACATGATCCGAGTTAACTAGGCCGTGTCCGATCATCACGTGAGACGGACTAGTCAACATCGGTGAACATCTTCATGTTGATCGTATCTACCATACGACTCATGCTCGACCTTTCGGTCTTCTGTGTTCCGAGGCCATGTCTATACACATGCTAGGCTCGTCAAGTTAACCCTAAGTGTTTTGCATGTGTAAAACTGTCTTACACCCGTTGTATGTGAACGTAAGGATCTATCACACCCGATCATCACATGGTGCTTCGAAACGACGAACTGTAGCAACGGTGCACAGTTAGGGGAGAACACTTCTTGAAATTTTTAATGAGGGATCATCTTATTTACTACCGTCGTTCTAAGCAAATAAGATGTATAAACATGATAAACATCACATGCAATCAAATAGTGACATGATATGGCCAATATCACTTTGCTCCTTTTGATCTCCATCTTCGGGGCTCCATGATCATCATCGTCACTGGCATGACACCATGATCTCCATCATCATGATCTCCATCATCGTGTCTTCTTGAAGTTGTCACGTCATCTATTACTTCTACTACTACAGCTAACGGTTAGCAATAAAGTAAAGTAATTACATGACGTTTATGTTGACACGCAGGTCATAAATAAATTAAGACAACTCCTATGGCTCCTGCCGGTTGTCATACTCATCGACATGCAAGTCGTGTTTCCTATTACAAGAACATGATCAATCTCATACATCACATATATCATTCATCACATCCTTTGGCCGTATCACATCACATAGCATACCCTGCAAAAACAAGTTAGACGTCCTCTAATTGTTGTTTGCATGTTTTACGTGGCTGCTATGGGTTTCTAGCAAGAACGTTTCTTACCTACGCAAAAACCACAACGTGATATGCCAATTGCTATTTACCCTTCATAAGGACCCTTTTCATCGAATCCGATCCGACTAAAGTGGGAGAGACAGACACCCGCCAGCCACCTTATGCAACTAGTGCATGTTTGTCGGTGGAACCGGTCTCACGTAAGAGTACGTGTAAGGTTGGTCCGGGCCGCTTCATCCCACGATGCCACCGAATCAAGATAAGACTAGTAATGGCAAGCATATTGAACAAAATCAACGCCCACAACTACTTTGTGTTCTACTCGTGCATAGAATCTACGCAATAGACCTAGCTCATGATGCCACTGTTGGGGAACGTAGCAGAAATTCAAAATTTTCCTACGTGTCACCAAGATCTATCTATGGAGAAACTAGCAACGAGGGAAGGAGAGTGCATCTACATACCCTTGTAGATCGCTAAGCGGAAGCGTTCAAGTGAACGGGGTTGATGGAGTCGTACTCGTCGTGATCCAAATCACCGATGACCAAGTGCCGAACGGACGGCACCTCCGCGTTCAACACACGTACAACCCGGTGACGTCTCCCACGCCTTGATCCAGCAAGGAGAGAGGGAGAGGTTGAGGAAGACTTCATCCAACAGCAGCACAACGGCGTGGTGGTGATGGATGAGTTTGGCAATCCTGCAGGGCTTCGCCAAGCACCACAGAAGAGGAGGAAGAAGAGACGCAGGGCTGCACCAAGAGAGATTGAATCGCGTGTGTTCTGGGCAGCCCCTTAGGCCTCATATATATAGGGGAAGGGGAGGGGCTGCGCCCCCTCTAGGGTTCCCACCCCTAGGGGGAGCGGCAGCCCTAGATGGGGAGCAAGGGGGCGGCCAAGAGGGGAGAGAGGGAGGCGCCCCCTAGGGTGGGCCTTTAGGCCCATATAAGCCTAGGGTTTCCTCCTTTTTTCCTCCTAGCTGCCCTTTGGGCCTTGTGGGAGGCGCACCAGCCCACTTAGGGGCTGGTCCCTCACCACCCTTGGCCCATGCAAGCCTCCGGGGTTGGTGGCCCCACTTGGTGGACCCCCGGGACCCTCCCGGTGGTCCCGGTACATTACCGATAAACCCCGAAACTTTTCCGGTGTCCAAAACATGACTTCCCATATATAAATCTTTACCTCCGGACCATTCCGGAACTCCTCGTGACGTCCGGGATCTCATCCGGGACTCCGAACAACATTCGGTAACCACATACAAACTTCCTTTATAACCCTAGCGTCATCGAACCTTAAGTGTGTAGACCCTACGGGTTCGGGAGACATGCAGACATGACCGAGACGTTCTCCGGTCAATAACCAACAGCGGGATCTGGATACCCATGTTGGCTCCCACATGTTCCACGATGATCTCATCGGATGAACCACGATGTCAAGGACTTAATCAATCCCGTATACAATTCCCTTTGTCTAGCGGTACGATACTTGCCCGAGATTCGATCGTCGGTGTCCCGATACCTTGTTCAATCTCGTTACCGGCAAGTCTCTTTACTTGTTCCGTAACACATCATCCCGTGATCAACTCCTTGGTCACATTGTGCACATTATGATGATGTCCTACCGAGTGGGCCCAGAGATACCTCTCCATCACACGGAGTGACAAATCCCAGTCTCGATTCGTGCCAACCCAACAGACACTTTCAGAGATACCCGTAGTGTACCTTTATAGCCACCCAGTTACGGTGTGACGTTTGGCACACCCAAAGCACTCCTACGGTATCCGGGAGTTGCACAATCTCATGGTCTAAGGAAATGATACTTGACATTAGCAAAGCTTTAGCATACGAACTACACGATCTTGTGCTAGGCTTAGGATTGGGTCTTGTCCATCACATCATTCTCCTAATGATGTGATCCCGTTATCAACGACATCCAATGTCCATGGTCAGGAAACCGTAACCATCTATTGATCAACGAGCTAGTCAACTAGAGGCTTGCTAGGGACATGGTGTTGTCTATGTATCCACACATGTATCTGAGTTTCCTATCAATACAATTCTAGCATGGATAATAAACGATTATCATGAACAAGGAAATATAATAATAATAACCAATTTATTATTGCCTCTAGGGCATATTTCCAACACACCTATCCTGGAGGGCCCCATGGGCTGAAGTGGTAAGGGAACCAGCCTCTGGTGGGCTGGTGCGCCCCCATGGGCCTCCTCCTGCGCCTAGGGTTGGAAACCCTGGGGTTGGGGGGCGCCCCACCAAACTTGGGGGGCAAGTTTCCCCCCTTGGCCGCCGCCCCTCCCTAGATGGGATCTACAAGGGGGCCGGCGCCCCCTGGCCCCTATATATAGTGGAGGGGAGGGAGGGCAGCCGCACCCCAAGTCCCTGGCGCCTCCCTCCCTCCCATGACACCTCCTCCTCCCCGCTTGCGCTTGGCGAAGCCCTGCCGAGATCCCGCTACTTCCACCACCACGCCGTCGTGCTGCTGGATCTCCATCAACCTCTCCTTCCCTTGCTAGATCAAGAAGGAGGAGACGTCTCTCCCAACCGTACGTGTGTTGAACGCGGAGGTGCCGTCCGTTCGGCGCTCGGTCATCGGTGATTTGGATCACGACAAGTACGACTCCATAAACCCCGTTCTCTTGAACGCTTCCGCTTGCGATCTACAAGGGTATGTAGATGCACTCCTCTCCCTCTCGTTGCTAGATGTCTCCATAGATTGATCTTGGTGATGCATAGAAAATTTTAAAATTCTGCTACGTTCCCCAACACCCCTACCCGAGATCCACCGGTTTTGACACCGACGCTAACCAAAGACAAAGCATGAGAAGGTGAAGACCTAATGGGATAGAGCCCATTTTCACATCTGCCTTGAAGAAGAACCCTCTTGGTGATCAAATCCTTCGTAAGAAAATGAGTGGGATAATATTTTAGATAAGCATGATTGTTAATGGCAAGACTGTTAACAGAAAGAAGGTTCTTGTTGGCATTGGGAACATGTAAAATGTTGCGGAGCTTAAGATTGGCAAAGGGTGTGGGAAGGATAGCATGACCATGATGATCTATATGCAAAACTGAGCCGTCGGCAGTGTGAATGCAATCCCTCCTTGGATACTTCTCCCTTACGGTGAGATGGTCTAGATCAGACGTGATGTGATCTGTGGCCCCTATGTCGGTGAACCAAGTCAGATCGCCAAGGATAGACTGCGGCGAAGCAGCAGCCAGGCCTGCCATCTTGGAGTGTTGGGGTTGAAAAGCGTGGTTGTAGCGTTGACCGCACTTCCAGGCATAGTGCCCAGGGCCACGTGTCGGGGGTTGCTGGTCCCTCGCACACCTATGGGGATCGGCGGACCGAGCCCCTTTTGGTTCAGCAGGGGGCGGTGGATGCACAAAGAGCAGATCGAGGCGAAACACACGAGCGAGACGATCGATTTACCCAGGTTCGGGCCGCACGGATGCATAAAACCCTACTCCTGCTTTGGTGGTTGTATTGAGTTTTTGGCTCGCTGGATCAGGTTCGCACAACCTCGACGCTCCCCCTGCCTGGTGCGCCAAAGATGTCGGGGGTTGCTGGTCCCTCGCACACCTATGGGGATCGGTGGACCGAGCCCCTTTTGGTTCGGCAGGGGGCGGTGGATGCACAAAGAGCAGATCGAGGCGAAACACACGAGCGAGACGATCGATTTACCCAGGTTCGGGCCGCACGGATGCGTAAAACCCTACTCCTGCTTTGGTGGTTGTATTGAGTTTTTGGCTCGGGAGCGATGAGTGCTACAGTACACTCAAGCAGCTGGCGAGACCGAGCGCGAGAATGGCTGTCCTCCCCCCTCCCTGTTGCGCATGGGCCTCCTTTTATATGTCTAAGGGGTCACCGACATGTGGCAACATAGGTGAGGGTAAAAATGTAAAAGGGGTGGTAGTTGGCGCCACCGCCTGCTACAGTTGTATCATACCTAACCCTGACGGCAGGGGACAAGGGCATTAAATGCCCGTCTGTGTCGCCTAGACGGGGCGGAAAGGGACTGTCAGGGGCGCCACCGTTTGCCATGATGGCTCCTTGTCAGCGCTTGCTCGCCACCGCATGCCCCCGGCTGCACAGCCTCCCGCCATGTGCGCCAGGGGTGGCCCCTGACCGACATGTTGGTGGGTAGGCTGGAGCGCGGGCTGCGGAGTAGTAGCTTGATGCGGCAAGCGCCTTGCCGCGGATGTTGTCTTGTCGCGTCCGGGAGCTTATCGCTCGCCGGGTCTTGTCGGGGCGCGTGGTGCGCCGCAGCGGTCTTCTTGAGATGTTTTGGTTGGTCTTCCCGGCAAGCTCCTCTTGCCGGGGTCTGGTCTCCTTCCCGGCAAGCTCCTCTTGCCGGGGTCTCGTCTCCTTCCCGGCAAGCTCCTCTTGTCGGGGTCTCTGTGCTTCGAGTAGCCTTCCCGGCAAGCTCCTCTCGCTGGGGCCTTGGATACTTTGTTCTTAAATGGCTCCTAAAGGAGCCATTGAGGGTCTTGGCGGTCGCCCGGCAAGCCTTGCCGTGGGTCGCTGCGACTGCCCGTGCACAAGTTCGGGGTACTAAGGTACCCCTACTTTAGTACACCGACAGGAGCCCCCGGGCCTGGGCCATACACGGTGCCGAGCGCTGTTGGGCCAGGCCCAAAACAGTGCACGGGCACGCGCGGCCTAAGGCACGCCATAACCCACTCCGCACCCACCGCGCCCTCCCCAAACGGCACGCGTCGAACGCGGCGCCGTGCGTGACATGGGCGGCATGCGCAGGGCTGCGCCCCCACGCGCATGCGTCACGTCGTGGTAAAAGGGGACGGTTGGCGCGCCCCTCCCCGTAAACGGAGGGAGGCGTGGAGGCGTGGTGGGCGGATTCGTGGGTAGTTGTTTATTTGTGACGGCGAAATGTCCGCCTCCCCCCTTCCCCTCCTTATAAGCAGAGGAAACAGGGATGCGGCGCCATCTGCCCGTTGCTGTTTCCAATCTCAAATCCTCCGCCGCTCCCCGTCTTCTCAGAGCGACGAGAGAGCAGCGCCCTACTCCCCCCATTGTCACCAGCACCACCACCACCGTCGGCCTCCTCCACCACCTTCGCCATGGCTCCGAAGGGCGACAAGGGGAAAGCGGTGAAGTCGATCGAGGCGCAGCGGCTCGCGACGATGCGGAAGGAGCGAGCCATCTTCCCTCCCAAGCTCGGCGCGAAGGCATTGCGGGAGCGGTATTACCTGTTCTGGTCGGCGGAGACGCGAGCTCACCCGCGGACCAGGGTGCTCCCGGCTGAAGCCCACACGAAGGCTCCGGACGGGTACCCTTTCTTTGCTGTGTTCTTCTACTGCGGGCTCTGCCCGCCCTTTTCCGAGTTCTTCTGCGATATTATGAACACATATGGCTTCTACCTCCTCGACTTCACCCCAACGCCGTCCTCACCATGGCAGTTTTCGCACATCTTTGCGAAAACTTTGTCGGAGTCCACCCTAGTGTAGCTCTCTTCCGCCATTTCTTTATCCCTCGGGTAGAGAGAGGGGAGACTCTGTCCGGCGGAATCGCCTGGATCTCAAGAGCCGGCAAGAAGGAATCTTATCTGGAGGGGGAGTTCCGCGGCAAGTGGGAGGAGTGGAGAGCAGATTGGTGCTGGATTATCGAGGAGAGCCCGCAGTCATTCACCGTCCGGCGCCAAGCAGCAGCAGTGCGCGGCAATGACTGGAGCGACTTGGCCCCGGAAGACAGCAAGCTGACGATTGCCGTCACCAGGATCCGGCGCCTTAGGCTTGCCGGACTCACCATAGGTGCTGTTGGCGTAGACTTTCTTCGCCGCTGCATTGCCCCCCTGCAGGAACGGGGAAGACCTGCCTGGGAGTTCAAGAACGCGGCGGACATCATGAGGCTGCGCCCAGGCCTCAACTATAATTTCACTGTCCTCGAGCACACTAGCATGCTGCAGGAGCTCTTCAAATATGATCCGGACCACCCCGAAGTCTTCAGGCTGCCGCAGGGCGTCGTCCCTTTGTGCAACAACTCTGCGCTCGACCGCATCCGGGCGATGATGCCGTTGTGCGACTCGCACGAAATCGAGCCAACTTGGCAAGAGCCCGCAGACGAGGTCGTGCAGCAATTCTTCGACGACCTGGTGGAAGTGCCAATCCACGCCGACGAGAGGGACGGCCTCATTCGCGACACCACCGAGGCGGAGCTGGCGCGCATAGCCTCCAGGTTGGAAGAGGCAGCGGCAGCCGCAGCGGCAGGCGAATTTGGGTTTACTCTGGAGGAAGCGGCGGCAGAAGAGTCAAAAACCCGTGCCGAGCGAGAGGAGTTCCTCGGCAAGAAAGAGCTCGTCCGGCAAGAGGAACTCGCCGGCAAGGAAGATCTTGCTGGGGGCAGCGCCGAGCCGAGCGAGCCTGCCGGGGATGCGAGCGACTCGCTGGAGATCGACTCTTCCTCCACTTCGTCTTCCGACAGCCCGCCGCCGGCTGCGCCTCCGTCTCCACCAAGAAGGCGTCTCCGCAAGGCCGCGGATGTAGCGAGGCGGCAGGATGCCTAGCAGTCGCCGCGCCGCACGACGCGCTCCACCGCGGCAAGCAATGTTGCCGCGGGGGCGCCCCATGCCGCTGCTTCGACTGGAGCGGGGTCTTCCCAGGCTGCCGCCTCTGCTCCTGCCAAGCGACCAAGGGAGCCTACCCCTCCTCCTTCCTGCGCCGGCCGCGGGCCGGACTTCGACTTCTCCGCGTTTAGCTCCGACGAGGAAGAAGAGGAGGATTAAGTTCTTCTTATTGTACTTGCAATTCTTCAATCCTTGCTGCTTTGTCTTGTATCTCACTTGTCTTTCCCTGAATCCATTCCTTTTCAGGACTCTAGCCCAGAGAGCGGCAAAGAGAGCCAAGGTGCCGGTGATCGTCATCGAGGATGAACCCACTGCGTCAACGGGGGACGTGCCTGAGGCGAACCCGTCGGACCCGGCGGCTGATCTTCAGAGCAGCCCCCAGCGTAAGCGTCTTGTTTACTTCCCGCTGTTGGGCGCGCACGAAGATCCTTGTTGTGCTGATGCTTGTTTGTTGACTCGTGCAGGAGCAGAGCAGCCTCACCAGGAGAGCCTGGAGACCGCTCCCGAAGTGCCAAGGGAGAGTCCTCCGGCGGGGGAGAGGTCTCCAGCAAGGGAGGAGCCTCCGGTGAGGGAGGAGACTCTAGCAAGGGAGGAGCCCCAGGCAAGGGAAGGGACTCCGGCAAGGGAGGAGCCCCCGGCCCGGCAAGGATCTCCGGCAAGGGACCGCGCCAGCAATCCCCCGGCAACAGAGACCACAGCAGCAGTCCCTGGCACATGTAACCTCCTTGCTTCCAAACTCCCCTTGGATTTTGCTCGAATTTTGCTTGAATCTTCTCCCCTCTGCCAGCCATTAGATCCATCTGCTGCAGAGCCGATGGAGACGGCGGTCGCCGCCGAGGAAGCAGCCGGCGCCGGCGAGGAGGCTGCCAGGGCTGCCGCCGCGGAGGCGGGCGGGGAGTCTGGCAGTCGTACTATCGGCCCGGAGGCCACAGGAGCGCCAGGCGCTGCTCCGACCACCGACTCCTCCGCCGCTACCGCTGCGGCGGGCTCCGAAGAGCCCCAGCCTGGCATCTACCTGAAGGCCGGCGAGAACATCTTCATCAGCCTCCCCTAGGCGTCAAGCTCCAGGGCGCCGATCGAGGGGGAGATGCTGGACGGAGAGGTGCTTGCCTCTGCCGGGCTGAAGCTGGTTGACGCGCCAAGCAGCAGCAGCGGCGATCCTGAAGAGGAGCGCCTGCTGCGGAAGCTAGTGGTGCTCTACCGCACCCGGTAGGCCAAGCTGGAGTCCCGCGAAGCACTCATGGCGAAGGCTGGCGCCGACATCGAGAAGCGCGCAGAAGAGCTCCGAGGCGCCCATCAGGATGCTCTCCGCTCCCTGGCAAAGGAGCGGGAGCAACTCGCCGAGGCGCAGCAGGCCTTCCTCCTCGAGAAGGCCGACGTTGAAGAGTGCCAACGGCTTGTCGCGGAGAAGTTGTCTTCGCAGGAGGGCGAGTTGGCGCAGCGGAAGGTCAACCTCGACGGCCACGAGGAGGAACTTGCCGTGCACAAGCGGGCAGTTGGCGGATCCGTCAAGCAGGCCGAAGACGCTGCCGCAGCTGCCGAGGCCGCCAAGGCTGAGCTGGAGCTGAAGGTGACGCAGCTGGAGGCGGACCTCAAGGCGAGCGGCGACGAGCTTGTCGTGCTCAAGCTTGAGCATGAGAGGGACGCCAACAGCTATTCGGAGCTGCAGGCCCTCCTCACTGAGAGAGGCAAGGAGCTGGACGCCGCAGGCTTCAAATGTTGATCTTGAAGTGAAGCTGGCGGCTCTGACCGAATCTCTGGATGGCGCCAAACGGCAGGAGGCGGCCCTGAAGGAGGAGATCAAGGCCGGCAAGGTGCTGCTGGCGAAGGCCGCCGCCGCCCGGAAGACTTTGTCGGAGGATGGAGCGCTGGATGGAGGGTCTAGTGGACGTCGCCGCCGACGTCGACAAGGAGCTGGTGCAGTTGGGGATGGTGGATCTCGCATACTCCTCCGACGAGAACCTCCAACCCAGCGCCAAGCTTACCCTGTTCTTCAAAGGCGTGGCGACGGCGCTCCAGCGAATCCGGGAGCAGTTCCCAAAGCAGCTTGCCGACGAGTCGCGCAAAGATCTGCGCGGGAGCTCTCCAGAAGGTGCTGATGAAGGTGGCCTTCCGCAACCCAGGCCTCCGCCTCAACAACGCCCTCCGAAGCCTGCCGCCAGATGCTGATCAGGAGGAGCTCAAGGCCCTTGTCGCACCTATCGTGGACAAGGTGAGCGGAATCAGGAGGGTCGAAGGCGACCGTGTAGACTAGGCCATTTATCTTCTTCTTTCCTTGTCGCTGTCAATCATGTTACGAAAAACAGTCTGTTAGAGCTGCGACAAGTTATTCTGTAATATACTGCTATCTTGGATAATAATTGCTATGTTATTTCCTTTACTTGCTTCCTCCCCTTGTATGTTTTTACCCTATGCTTTTAGGAAACTTGCCAGTGCGGGCACCTTTGCCGTGAGCGCTGAGTGCGGAACATCAGCAACGGAACTTCAGCAGCCTGCTGGCGGTGCTGCAACTGACAGGAAACCTCGTCGCGGAGCTAGTCGCAGCTTACTCAAGTCGTTGAGAGGACTCGAAACGACAGTAAGGCAACTAGCTACGAGTTGGTTCCCTGCCGACGGTGCCGCAACCAACAAGAAACCTTGTCGCAGAGCTAGTCGCAGCTCCCTTAAGTTGTTGAGCGGACTCGAAACAATAGTAAGGGGGCGACTAGATACGAGTTGGTTCCTCCGCGCACAGGTTTTCCATACAAGGGACGATCGCAAGAAGAAAGATAACTCTATAAATTTAATTGCTATGTTATTTCCTTTACTTGACTCCTTCCTTTGTATGTTGTTACCCTGCGCATATAGGGAACTTGCCGGCGCGGGCACGCTTGCCGTGAGTGCTGAGTGCGGAACGTCAGCGATCTGAGGGCGGTACTGCGGCCGACAAGAAACCTTGTCGCGGAGCTAGTTGCAGCTCTCTTAAGTTGTTGAGCGGGGCTCGAAACAACAGTAAGGGCGCAACTAGCTACGAGTCGGCTCCTCTGCGCCCAGGTTTCCCATACAAAGCACGAGCGTTCAAGGAAAATAACTTAAAAACTTAAAGGAAGTCTGATTGCTCAAACTTTGGCACTTATCTTTTTCTGTCGTTTACTTTCCCGGGGTATGTGCTGAGCACATAATCTTTATGCACGGGGTCTGCGCCCGGCTTTGTACAAAGGATCACATGCAATAGCGGCAAGACTTTGTACAAATGGGTGGTTGTCGGACGGGGTCCGACAACCGCGCCTCACGGGCAAAGCTTGCGAAGATGTGCAATATTCCAGGAGTTGCTCACTGGTACGCCATCTTCGGTCCCAAGGCGGACAGCGCCAAGCCTAGTGACTCGCTTCACCCGGTAAGGGCCTTCCCACTTCGGCGTCAACTTGTCGGAAATCTTGGCGGACTGATCGCGCCAAGGAAACAAGGTTGCCTTCCTCGAAACTTCGGGCGTTAACTTTGCGGCTATGATAGCGGCGCAAAGCTTGCTGGTAGCGAGCGGCTCGCACAGCAGCCTGAAGACGGTCCTCCTCAAGGAGCAGCGCGTCATCTTGCCGCGGCTGCTCTTGCTCAAGCTCATCATAAGCGAGCACTCGAGGTGACCCGTATACGAGTTCCGTGGGGATAACTGCCTCCGCTGCATGGATTGGAGCGAAGGGTGTGGCGGGCGGCGGTGGCGAACGGTGCAAGGAGCGAGGTATGCTCGGACTTCTAACTGCGTTAGAAGGGGCAGTACCTCATCCAAGCGACCGTGCCACGCTCGTGTCGGCATGTTGGCGTGCATGCCGGCCTCGAGCGCTCCGGGACCCGCCAGCTTGATCTTGGCCCAGCAGACGTATGGTACCGTGGGCACTATGACGCCGCTGGTGCCGCGCCTCCTAGGACGGGCACAGTGCGCGTACGGATGCCGAGGTCTTGGAGTGCGCGCGGTCGTTGTGGGAGGAGACCGCGCCGCCGAGGCGCGGCGCAGCCTGGTCCTTGGACATGGCAGCGCCACGAGTCTCCCCATCAGCGCCCGCTCTTCCGCCGGCATCTACCCCACCAGCCGTGCGCCCCGGCGATGGTGGGTTCGGCGCAGACGGAGCAGCTGCTTCCGAAGCCTTCTTCTTCGGCGGCATGTTGACGAAGACGATGAAGATTCGGCTCGTGCGAACGCCGGATCAGGTTCGCACAACCTCGACGCTCCCCCTGCCTGGTGCGCCAAAGATGTCGGGGGTTGCTGGTCCCTCGCACACCTATGGGGATCGGCGGACCGAGCCCCTTTTGGTTCGGCAGGGGGCGGTGGATGCACAAAGAGCAGATCGAGGCGAAACACACGAGCGAGACGATCGATTTACCCAGGTTCGGGCCGCACGGATGCGTAAAACCCTACTCCTGCTTTGGTGGTTGTATTGAGTTTTTGGCTCGGGAGCAATGAGTGCTACAGTACACTCAAGCAGCTGGCGAGACCGAGCGCGAGAATGGCTGTCCTCCCCCCTCCCTGTTGCGCATGGGCCTCCTTTTATATGTCTAAGGGGTCACCGACACGTGGCAATAGAGGTGAGGGTAAAAATGTAAAAGGGGTGGTAGTTGGCGCCACCGCCTGCTACAGTTGTATCATACCTAACCCTGACGGCAGGGGACAAGGGCATTAAATGCCCGTCTGTGTCGCCTAGACGGGGTGGAAAGGGACCATCAGGGGCGCCACCGTTTGCCACGATGGCTCCTTGTCAGCGCTTGCTCGCCACCGCATGCCCCCGGCTGCACAGCCTCCCGCCACGTGCGCCAGGGGTGGCCCCTGAGCGACACGTTGGTGGGTAGGCTGGAGCGCGGGCTGCGGAGTAGTAGCTTGCTGCGGCAAGCGCCTTGCCGTGGATGTTGTATTGTCGCGTCCGGGAGCTTGTCGCTCGCCGGGTCTTGTCGGGGCGCGTGGTGCGCCGCAGCGATCTTCTTGAGATGTTTTGGTTGGTCTTCCCGGCAAGCTCCTCTTGCCGGGGTCTTGTCTCCTTCCCGGCAAGCTCCTCTTGCCGGGGTCTCGTCTCCTTCCCGGCAAGCTCCTCTTGTCGGGGTCTCTGTGCTTCGAGTAGCCTTCCCGGCAAGCTCCTCTCGCCGGGGCGTTGGATACTTTGTTCTTGAATGGCTCCTAAAGGAGCCATTGAGGGTCTTGGCGGTCGCCCGGCAAGCCTTGCCGCGGGTCGCTGCGACTGCCCGTGCACAAGTTCGGGGTACTAAGGTACCCCTACTTTAGTACACCGACACCACGACAGAGTTGGCACTGAACGCGGGAATCCCTGCCACCACCATGGTCACCACGGTCACCGCCACGATTCCCGTCGTAGTCACCTTGCTGGCGGTTGCCACCACCGCCACGGTCACTGTGGCACCCACCGCGGTTGTTGTTGTTGTTGTTGTTGTTGTTGTTGTTGTTGTTGTTGTTGTTGTTGTTGTTGTTGTCACCGCGATCATCGGGGTTGCCGCGACCGTTGCCACGGTAGTTGCCCTTGCCCCGGTTGTTGGCGTCGCCATTCTTGTCATGGGAGATTTAGTTGACAGAGGAGCCGCCTGCATGGAGTTGAAGACGAGCCGTGTGATATTCGCGGCGGCGCTCGAAAGAGATGGCATGGGAGTAGAGTTCCCCCAGCGTCATGACGTCGATGCGAGTCATGACGGTAGTGATGAGGGGCTCGTACTCGCCATCGAGGCCAGTGATGATGGTGGTGATGATGTCCTCCTCCCTCATGGGACTACCAGCAGCAGCGAGCTGGTCAGCATTGGAGCGAATCTTAGCGAAGTAATCCACCATGGAGAGGTTGCCCTTGCGGAAGTTCGCCATGTCCAACTTGATCTGCACAACGCTGGCAGGACAATGGGTGGCATACATCTCCTCAAGGTGGGCCCAGATGGCGCGAGAGGTGTCAAAAAGATGCACGTACTGGAGCGCGTCGTCGGTGAGCGAGGTGAGCAGGTAGCTCAGGACAATCTGGTCCTGACAGAACCAGGTGTCGTCGGCCGGATTGGGAGTGCGCTCCCCCTTGTCATCTGCCGGGAGGAGACGAGCGAGAGTCGGGAGGGTCCCATCGACGTAGCCAGTGACACCAACGATGGGAAGAGGAGGGAGAATCTGGGCTTTCCAGAGGAGAAAGTTGGAGGAGGTGAGCTTAGCGGTTATGAGGCTAGCAGAGGGTTGGGAAATAGAGGAAGATGATGGCGCCGAGAGCGAGGCCGGGAGAGGAAGAGACGTCAGGGCCAAGAAGGTCATGGCGGCGGAGGAAGGAGAACCCATCGAGCAGTTACGTGAGATGGCTTGATTGAAGGAAATATGCCCTAGAGGCAATAATAAAGTTATTATTTATTTCCTTATATCATGATAAATGTTTATTATTCATGCTAGAATTGTATTAACCGGAAACATAATACATGTGTGAATACATAGACAAACTTAGTGTCACTAGTATGCCTCTACTTGACTAGCTCGTTAATCAAAGATGGTTATGTTTCCTAACCATGAACAAAGTGTTGTTATTTGATTAACGAGGTCACATCATTAGTAGAATGATCTGATTGACATGACCCATTCCATTAGCTTAGCACCCAATCGTTTAGTATGTTGCTATTGCTTTCTTCATGACTTATACATGTTCCTATGACTATGAGATTATGCAACTCCCGTTTACCGGAGGAACACTTTGTGTGCTACCAAACGTCACAACGTAACTGGGTGATTATAAAGGAGCTCTACAGGTGTCTCCAAAGGTGGATGTTGGGTTGGCGTATTTCGAGATTAGGATTTGTCACTCCGATTGTCGGAGAGGTATCACTGGGCCCTCTCGGTAATGCACATCACATAAGCCTTGCAAGCATTGCAACTAATGAGTTAGTTGCGGAATGATGTATTACAGAACGATTAACGAGACTTGCCGATAACGAGATTGAACTAGGTACTGGATACCGACGATCGAATCTCGGGCAAGTAACATACCGATGACAAAGGGAACAACGTATGTTGTTATGCGGTCTGACCGATAAAGATCTTCGTAGAATATGTAGGAGCCAATATGGGCATCCAGGTCCCGCTATTGGTTATTGGCCAGAGATTTGTCTCAGTCATGTCTACATTGTTCTCGAACCGTAGGGTCCGCACGCTTAATGTTACGATGACAGTTATTGTGAGTTTATGCATTTTGATGTACCGAAGTTAGTTCGGAGTCCCGGATGTGATCACGGACATGACGAGGAGTCTCGAAATGGTCGAGACATAAAGATTAATATATTGGAAGCCTATATTTGGACATCGGAATTGTTCCGGGTGAAATCGGCATTTTACCGGAGTACCGGGGGGTTACCGGAACCCTCCCGGGGGTTATTGGGCCTACATGGGCCTTAAGGGAGAAGAGGAGAGGAGGCAAGAGGTGGCCGCGCGCCCCTCCCCTTCCTAGTCCGAATAGGACAAGGGAAGGGGGGCGGCGCCCCCCCCCCCCTTTCCTTCCTCTCTTCCTCCTATTTCCCCCTCTCTTTCCTAGTCCAACTAGGAGTCCTACTCCCGGTGGGAGTAGGACTCCCCTTGGCGCGCCACACCCTGGCCGGCCGCCTCCTCCCCTTGCTCCTTTATATACGGGGGCAGGGGGCACCTCTAGACACACAAGTTGATCCACGTGGTCGTTCCTTAGCTGTGTGCGGTGCCCCCTGCCACCATATTCCACCTCGATCATATCGTTGTAGTGCTTAGGCGAAGCCCTGCGTCGGTAGAACATCATCATCGTCACCACGCCATTGTGCTGACGGAACTCATCCCCGAAGCTTTGCTGGATCGGAGCCTGGGGAGCGTCATCGAGCTATACGTGTGCTAAGAACTCGGAGGTGCCGGAGTAACGGTGCTTGGATCGGTCGGATCGGGAAGACGTACGACTACTTCCTCGACGTTGCGTCAACGCTTCCGTTGCGGTCTACGAGGGTACGTAGACAACACTCTCCCCTCTCGTTGCTATGCATCACCAAGATCTTGCGTGTGCGTAGGAAATTTTTTGAAATTACTGCGTTCCCCAACAGTGGCATCCGAGCCTAGGTTTTATGGTTTGATGTTATATGCACGAGTAGAACACAAGTGAGTTGTGGGCGATATAAGTCATACTGCCTACCAGCATGTCATACTTTGGTTCGGCGGTATTGTTGGATGAAGCGGCCCAGACCGACATTACGCGTACGCTTACGCGAGACCGGTTCTCCCGACGTGCTTTGCACAAAGGTGGCTTGCGGGTGACTGTTTCTCCAACTTTAGTTGAACCAAGTGTGGCTACGCCCGGTCCTTGCGAAGGTTAAACGGAGTCAAATTGACAAACTATCGTTGTGGTTTTGATGCGTAGGTGAGATTGGTTCTTACTTAAGCCCGTAGCAGCCACGTAAAACTTGCAACAACAAAGTAGAGGACGTCTAACTTTTTTTTGCAGGGCATGTTGTGATGTGATATGGCCAAGACATGATGCTAAATTTTATTGTATGAGATGATCATGTTTTGTAACCGAGTTATCGGCAACTGGCAGGAGCCATATGGTTGTCGCTTTATTGTATGCAATGCAATCGCGATGTAATGCTTTACTTTATCACTAAGCGGTAGCGATAGTCGTGGAAGCATAATATTGGCGAGACGACAACGATGCTACGATGGAGATCAAGGTGTCGCGCCGGTGACGATGGTGATCATGACGGTGCTTCGGAGATGGAGATCACAGGCACAAGATGATGATGATGGCCATATCATATCACTTATATTGATTGCATGTGATGTTTATCTTTTATGCATCTTATCTTGCTTTGATTGACGGTAGCATTATAAGATGATCTCTTATTAAATTATCAAGAAGTGTTCTCCCTGAGTATGAACCATTGCGAAAGTTCTTCGTGCTGAGACACCATGTGATGATCGGGTGTGATAGGCTCTATGTTCAAATACAACGGGTGCAAAACAGTTGCACACGCGGAATACTCAGGTTATATTTGACGAGCCAAGCATATACAGATATGGCCTCAGAACACGGAGACCGAAAGGTCGAGCGTGAATCATATAGTAGATATGATCAACATAGTGATGTTCACCAAAGAAACTACTCCATCTCACGTGATGATCGGACATGGTTTAGTTAATTTGGATCACGTGATCACTTAGAGGATTAGAGGGATGTCTATCTAAGTGGGAGTTCTTAAGTAATTTGATTAATTGAACTTAAACTTATCATGAACTTAGTACCTGATAGTATCTTGCTTGTTTATGTTTGATTGTAGATAGATGGCTCGTGTTGTTGTTCCGTTGAATTTTAATGCGTTCCTTGAGAAAGCAAAGTTGAAAGATGATGGTAGCAATTACACGGACTGGGTCCGTAACTTGAGGATTATCCTCACTGCTGCACAGAAGAATTACGTCTTGGAAGCACCGCTGGGTGCCAGGCCTGCTGCTGGAGCAACACCAGATGTTATGAACGTCTGGCAGAGCAAAGCTGATGACTACTCGATAGTTCAGTGTGCCATGCTTTACGGCTTAGAATCGGGACTTCAACGACGTTTTGAACGTCATGGAGCATATGAGATGTTTCAGGAGTTGAAGTTAATATTTCAAGCAAATGCCCGGATTGAGAGATATGAAGTCTCCAATAAGTTCTATAGCTGCAAGATGGAGGAGAACAGTTCTGTCAGTGAGCATATACTCAAAATGTCTGGGTATAATAATCACTTGATTCAGATGGAAGTTAATCTTCCAGATGATTGCGTCATTGACAGAATTCTCCAATCACTGCCACCAAGCTACAAGAGTTTCGTGATGAACTATAATATGCAAGGGATGAACAAGACTATTCCCGAGCTCTTTGCAATGCTGAAAGCTGCGGAGGTAGAAATCAAAAAGGAGCATCAAGTGTTGATGGTCAACAAGACCACTAATTTCAAGAAAAAGGGCAAAGGGAAGAAGAAGGGGAACTTCAAGAAGAACAGCAAGCAAGTTGCTGCTCAAGAGAAGAAACCCAAGTCTGGACCTAAGCCTGAAACTGAGTGCTTCTACTGCAAGCAGACTGGTCACTGGAAGCGGAAATTCCCCAAGTATTTGGCGGATAAGAAGGATGGCAAGGTGAACAAAGGTATATGTGATATACATGTTATTGATGTGTACCTTACTAATGCTCGCAGTAGCACCTGGGTATTTGATACTGGTTCTGTTGCTAATATTTGAAACTCGAAACAGGGACTACGTATTAAGCGAAGATTGGCTAAGGACGAGGTGATGATGCGCGTGGGAAACGGTTCCAAAGTCGATGTGATCGCGGTCGGCACGCTACCTCTACATCTACCTTCGGGATTAGTATTAGACCTAAATAATTGTTATTTGGTGCCAGCGTTGAGCATGAACATTATATCTGGATCTTGTTTAATGCGAGATGGTTATTCATTTAAATCAGAGAATAATGGTTGTTCTATTTATATGAGTAATATCTTTTATGGTCATGCACCCTTGAAGAGTGGTCTATTCTTATTGAATCTCGATAGTAGTGATACACATATTCATAATGTAGAAGCCAAAAGATGCAGAGTTGATAATGATAGTGCAACTTATTTGTGGCACTATTGTTTACGTCATATCGGTGTAAAGCGCATGAAGAAACTCCATACTGATGGACTTTTGGAACCACTTGATTATGAATCACTTGGTACTTGCGAACCATGCCTCATGGGCAAGATGACTAAAACACCGTTCTCCGGTACTATGGAAAGAGCAACAGATTTGTTGGAAATCATACATATAGATGTATGTGGTCCGATGAATGTTGAGGCTCGTGGCGGATATCATTATTTTCTCACCTTCACAGATGACTTAAGCAGATATGGGTATATCTACTTAATGAAACATAAGTCTGAAACGTTTAAAAAGTTCAAAGAATTTCAGAGTGAAGTTGAAAATCATCGTAACAAGAAAATAAAGTTTCTACGATCTGATCGTGGAGGAGAATATTTGAGTTACGAGTTTGGTGTACATTTGAAAAATTGTGGAATAATTTCGCAACTCACGCCACCCAGAACACCACAGCGTAATGGTGTGTCCGAACGTCGTAATCGTACTTTACTAGATATGGTGCGATCTATGATGTCTCTTACTGATTTACCGCTATCGTTTTGGGGATACGCTCTAGAGACGGCCGCATTCACGTTAAATAGGGCACCATCAAAATCCGTTGAGACAACGCCTTATGAACTGTGGTTTGGCAAGAAACCAAAGTTGTCATTTCTAAAAGTTTGGGGCTGCGATGCTTATGTGAAAAAGCTTCAACCTGATAAGCTCGAACCCAAATCGGAGAAATGTGTCTTCATAGGATATCCAAAGGAAACTGTTGGATACACCTTCTATCACAAATCCGAAGGCAAGACTTTTGTTGCTAAATTCAGAAACTTTCTGGGGAAGGAGTTTCTCTCGATAGAAGTGAGTGGGAGGAAAGTAGAACTTGACGAGGTAACTGTACCTGCTCCCTTGTTGGAAAGTAGTACATCACAGAAAACTGTTACTGCGACACCTACACCAATAAGTGAGGAAGTTAATGATAATGATCATGAAACTTCGGAACAAGATACTACTGAACCTCGTAGATCAAGCAGAGTGAGATCCGCTCCAGAGTGGTACGGTAATCCAGTTCTGGAAGTCATGCTACTAGATCATGATGAACCTACGAACTATGAAGAAGCGATGGTGAGCCCAGATTCCGCAAAATGGCTTGAAGCCATGAAATCTGAGATGGGATCCATGTATGAGAACAAAGTATGGACTTTGGTTGACTTGCCCGATGATCGGCAAGCAATTGAGAATAAATGGATCTTCAAGAAGAAGACTGACGCTGACGGTAATATTACTGTCTACAAAGCTCGACTTGTCGTAAAAGGGTTTCGACAAGTTCAAGGGGTTGACTACGATGAGACCTTCTCACCCGTAGCGATGCTTAAGTCTGTCAGAATCATGTCAGCAATTGCCGCATTTTATGATTATGAAATTTGGCAGATGGATGTCAAAACTGCATTCCTGAATGGATTTCTGGAAGAAGAGTTGTATATGATGCAACCACAAGGTTTTGTCGATCCAAAGGGAGCTAACAAAGTGTGCAAGCTCCAGCGATCTATTTATGGACTGGTGCAAGCCTCTCAGAGTTGGAATAAACGCTTTGATAGTGTGATCAAAGCATTTGGTTTTATACAAACTTTCGGAGAAGCCTGCATTTACAAGAAAGTGAGTGGGAGCTCTGTAGCATTTTTGATATTATATGTAGATGACATATTACTGATCGAAAATAATATAGAATTTCTGCATAGCATAAAGGGATACTTGAATAAGAGTTTTTCAATGAAAGACCTCGGTGAAGCTGCTTACATATTAGGCATAAAGATCTATAGAGATAGATCAAGACGCTTAATTGGACTTTCACAAAGCACACACCTTGACAAGATTTTGAAAAAGTTCAAAATGGATCAGGCGAAGAAAGGGTTCTTGCCTGTGTTACAAGGTGTGAAGTTGAGTCAGACTCAATGCCCGGCCACTACAGAAGATAGAGAGAAAATGAAAGATGTTCCCTATGCTTCAGCCATAGGCTCTATCATGTATGCAATGTTGTGTACCAGACCTGATGTGTGCCTTGCTATAAGCTTAGCAGGGAGGTACCAAAGTAATCCAGGAGTGGATCACTGGACAGCGGTCAAGAACATCCTGAAATACCTGAAAAGGACTAAGGATATGTTTCTCGTATATGGAGGTGACAAAGAGCTCACCGTAAAAGGTTATGTTGATGCAAGCTTTGACACTGATCCGGACGATTCTAAATCGCAAACCGGATACGTGTTTACATTAAACGGTGGAGCTGTCAGTTGGTGCAGTTCTAAACAAAGCGTCGTAGCGGGATCTACATGTGAAGCGGAGTACATAGCTGCTTCGGAAGCAGCGAACGAAGGAGTCTGGATGAAGGAGTTCATATCCGATCTAGGTGTCATACCTAGTGCATCGGGTCCAATGAAAATCTTTTGTGACAATACTGGTGCAATTGCCTTGGCAAAGGAATCCAGATTTCACAAGAGAACCAAGCACATCAAGAGACGCTTCAATTCCATCCGGGATCTAGTCCAGGTGGGAGACATAGAGATTTGCAAGATACATACGGATCTGAATGTTGCAGACCCGTTGACTAAGCCTCTTCCACGAGCAAAACATGATCAGCACCAAGGCTCCATGGGTGTTAGAATCATTATTGTGTAATCTAGATTATTGACTCTAGTGCAAGTGGGAGACTGAAGGAAATATGCCCTAGAGTCAATAATAAAGTTATTATTTATTTCCTTATATCATGATAAATGTTTATTATTCATGCTAGAATTGTATTAACCGGAAACATAATACATGTGTGAATACATAGACAAACTTAGTGTCACTAGTATGCCTCTACTTGACTAGCTCGTTAATCAAAGATGGTTATGTTTCCTAACCATGAACAAAGTGTTGTTATTTGATTAACGAGGTCACATCATTAGTAGAATGATCTGATTGACATGACCCATTCCATTAGCTTAGCACCCGATCTTTTAGTATGTTGCTATTGCTTTCTTCATGACTTATACATGTTCCTATGACTATGAGATTATGCAACTCCCGTTTACCGGAGGAACACTTTGTGTGCTACCAAACGTCACAACGTAACTAGGTGATTATAAAGGAGCTCTACAGGTGTCTCCAAAGGTGGATGTTGCGTTGGCGTATTTCGAGATTAGGATTTGTCACTCCGATTGTCGGAGAGGTATCTCTGGGCCCTCTCGGTAATGCACATCACATAAGCCTTGCAAGCATTGCAACTAATGAGTTAGTTGCGGAATGATGTATTACAGAACGATTAAAGAGACTTGCCGATAACGAGATTCAACTAGGTATTGGATACCGACGATCGAATCTCAGGCAAGTAACATACCGATGACAAAGGGAACAACGTATGTTGTTATGCGGTCTGACCGATAAAGATCTTCGTAGAATATATAGGAGCCAATATGGGCATCCAGGTCCCGCTATTGGTTATTGGCCGGAGATTTGTCTCAGTCATGTCTACATTGTTCTTGAACCGTAGGGTCTGCACGCTTAACGTTACGATGACAGTTATTATGAGTTTATGCATTTTGATGTACCGAAGTTAGTTCGGAGTCCCGGATGTGATCACGGACATGATGAGGAGTCTCGAAATGGTTGAGACATAAAGATTAATATATTGGAAGCCTATATTTGGACATCGGAATTGTTCCGGGGGTTATTGGGCCTACATGGGCCTTAAGGGAGAAGAGGAGAGGAGGCAAGAGGTGGCCGCGCGCCCCTCCCCTTCCTAGTCCGAATAGGACAAGGGAAGGGGGGCGGTGCCCCCCCCCCCTTCCTTCCTCTCTTCCTCCTATTTCCCCCCTCTCTCTCCTAGTCCAACTAGGAGTCCTACTCCCGGTGGGAGTAGGACTCCCCTTGGCGCGCCACACCCTGGCCGGCCGCCTCCTCGCCTTGCTCCTTTATATACGGGGGCAGGGGGCACCTCTAGACACACAAGTTGATCCACGTGATCGTTCCTTAGCCGTGTGCGGTGCCCCCTGCCACCATATTCCACCTCGATCATATCGTTGTAGTGCTTAGGCGAAGCCCTGCGTCGGTAGAACATCATCATCGTCACCACGCCGTTGTGCTGACGGAACTCATCCCCGAAGCTTTGCTGGATCGGAGCCCGGGGAGCGTCATCGAGCTGTACGTGTGCCAAGAACTCGGAGGTGCCGGAGTAATGGTGCTTGGATCGGTCGGATCGGGAAGACGTACGACTACTTCCTCTATGTTGCGTCAACGCTTCTGTTGCGGTCTACGAGGGTATGTAGACAACACTCTCCCCTCTCGTTGCTATGCATCACCAAGATCTTGCGTATGCGTAGGAATTTTTTTGAAATTACAGCGTTCCCCAACATTGATACCATGTAAAACAAAGAGGAGATAGATTGGATTGACACACCTAATGCTGTGGCTTCAGGATCAATATATAGGGAGCCTCTAGGGCTACGGCTGGGTACATGAGGATAAGTACAGAGGTTGTTACATGAGATAAATGCAACCCTAGATACTAACAACATCGATTATCTATACAGTTTAACAACAACATCGTTGTTCCAGTCTAATTGCAACATCTTTACCAAAGTTTTGGAATATCTCTTCGAGCAGAGATTGATATCGCGAATGTGTTACCAAGAAATTTCGTTGTAATTCTTAGTCATAGGAGCTACTTTGTATTTTATTGAATCTTAGGTCTAAATCAGTGTACTTGTAATTGTTATGAGTATGAATAAAATTACAGGTGTTTCTCGAAAGAAAAAAACTGGATTCTTTATCTTTATACTTATGCTACTTAAAAAGGACATAAGGTTCTCATTTCACCTCTCCTTCGTCCAACCTTCCTTATATACATCCTCCCTCTTCCTTTCTACTATTTGATTTTTTTTCTCTCCCGTTTCTGTTTTTTGTCCCATCAACTCATAAAAAAAAGAAATTTGTCTCATGTTTTATTAACTTACCAAAATAAAATCATATTTTTTTGGTAAGTCAATAAATTCTTACCAAATAAGTTCTTAAAAATAAGATGACAGGTAAATCATGGTGATTGCACACAAAAAATTGCTAAGATTTTAGCACATCAATATAATAATAGACGTGCAGTCATAGGCTAATCTACTAAAATGTCTATACTCCCGTTACGACGCATGAGCAATTATCCGAAATCACTAATTGAGGAGTACTCCTTTCAAAGATCAATTCCACCTTCTCTGGTTGTGACAAGTGGCGCATTGTATGTGCGCCACTTGTCGCAACCTGTGACCTTTTCCTTTTTTTCGTAAATCCGTTTGTTCAAAATGTTTTATCTTTTAAATCGTGCGTCCAAATCTCGAACCGGTTTCACCATTGGATTCCTCTTGTTGAGATCGTCCAAATTATATCCTATGTTAATAGGTTTTCATGAACTTTTTTATATGAAAAAACTAAACCAGAAGTACGTTTCCCCTTTCGAAAGCCGCTTCCGTGCCTCTCATGGAAGAAAAAAAAAAGAAAACACATTTTTTTCATTTTCCAAGAGGCACGCGCGAAAGAAAAACCATGCCTTTCGCAAAAGCAAAATCGTGCCTCTCCTAAAAGGAAGAAAAAAACACATTTTTTCATTTTTGAGAGGCACGTCCGTGCTTCTCGCGGAAGCAAAATTATGCCTCTTGCGAAAGCAAAAACGTGCCTCTCACGAAAGGGAAAAAAGATAAAATGCGTTTCTTTTCGTTTCCAAAAGGCACGGCCATGCCTCTCGCGGAAGTAAAACCGCGCCTCTCGCGAAAGCAAAAAACATGCCTTTCACGAAAGGAAAAAAAGTAAACATATTTTTTTCCATTTTCGAGAGGCACCCCGTGCCTCTCATGGAAGCAAAACCGTGCCTCTAACGGAAGGGAAAAAAGAGAGAAAACATATATTTTTTTGTTTACGAGAGGTATGGCCGTGCCTCTTACGAAAGCAAATCCATACCTCTCGTGGAAGCAGAAAAACACATTTTTTCATGCAAATTTTTAAATTTTTTTGTCGAAAAGCTAAGGAAGACGAGTGAAAAACCAAAAAACCCGAAAAAGGGGGGGGGGGGAATACCATCTAAAAAGCCAAAACGCGTGTAAAAAACAAAATCCGGAGGAAGCGCTCAAAGCGCGACATGTGGCGGCCGCTGAGAGCGTAACACGTGGCGCGCTCTCAGCCCACCTCAAGTGACCCTTGGGAAGACTGGGAACGAGCGTTCCTTAGTTAGTTGCTCCCGCAATTATCAAGTTAAAAAAAACAGCTGGGTTTTAATTTGCTAAAAAAAAGGGCTGGATTTTAAGTTGGGCCCAGAGTCTAGCCCACCAAAGCACTGCAGCAGGCAGCCACGCATGGGCCAACGAGGCCGTCTCCTCCGGGAGCTCCTATAGGGCGCCTTATGCGCCGGTTGAAGCAACGGGTGCTAACTGCTGCACCCAGGTGGGCCGGCCCACGAACACGCAACACTCGCAAAAAACAAAACCAGAAACTTTTGGTCCTGCTGCGGAATCGAACGCGTGAACTGACCTCTAGTACCTGGTTGGCTAACCACTAGACCATCTAGTCACTTGTCTAACGTAGTAGCGCGACAATGCAAAAGTACAACGAACTGTACCCACGCTATTTATTGCACACGCATTGCCAGGTACTTTTTGAATTATTTGAAACAAGTTAGAAAACGTGATATCTTTTAAAAAATACGTGAACAAATTTCGGAAGTTCACAGATTTAAAACAGAATCACGAATTAGAAAAATTCATGTATTCAAAAAAGTTCAAGAATTCACAAAAATTTCATTAAAATTGAAAAAAAGTTCATCGATTTTGAAAATAGTTCATCGGTTCTCAAAAAAAGTTCACCGATTTTGAAAAAAAGTTCTTCAATTTTAAAAAGAGTTCATCGATTACAAAAAAAGTTCATTGATTTCCAAAAAGGTTCACAAAAATCTGAAAAAAAGTTCATCAAATTCGAAAATAGTTCATTGAATTTGAAAAAAGTCCATCAATTTAAAAAAAGTTCATATAATTTGAAATTTTTTTATGGAATTTGGAAGAAAAGTTCATCGACTCTGCAAGAAGTTCACCGAATATGAAAAAAGTTCATCAATTCTGCAAGAAGTTCACCGAAGATGAAAAAAGTTCATCGATTTTGAAGAAAACTTCATCGAATTTGAAAGAAAGTTCATAAAATTGAAAAAAAGTTCGTCGATTTTGAAGAAAAACTCGCGAGTTTAAAAAAGAAAGAAAAAAGAAAAGGGCAGAAAGAAAGAACAACTAAAAAAAGAAAAGAGAAACAAACGCGAGAACAAAAGATGGAAAAAGATAGAAATAATCATGGAAGCTTGGCTTGGCTATCTTGGTTAGCGAGACCTATTCAAAATCCCGCGGTGCAGGTTCGATTCCCACCTCATGCCCTTTTTTTGCAGCAGTTTCGAAAACGGAAAAAAAGATGAAAATGGGCCAGCCCATGGCGAGGAGAAGGTGTGCGCATGTTTGTGGAAATCGAAGAAACGGGCGCAACGGGCGCTGTTTAGGATTTGCCATCTCCTCCCCCGCCCTCCCACGCGTGAGGAGCGACCGGACGGACCTAGCCCGTCCCGTGCGACCAGTGATGCGAACTGGCTTTGGCTCGGCTGCGCCCCGGACACTGGACAGCCGCCGCTTCCCCTCCCGCCTCCCTGCTCCTCGCTCCTCGTGATCCCCAGCGACCACGCCCCAATCCCTAACTTGTGACATGGCGGTAGTGTTCCCTGGCCGGCGCCTTGCCGGCCCCAGCAGCCGCCTATCCGATCCTGTGCCGCCGGCCCGTCGCCCTCCCAATAGAGTGTTCCGGCAAACTGTTCTATTAACCACGCCTTTCTGAAAATTTATTCTTCATACATTTAAATGTATTTGTTGTTGTGCATGTGTCGGCTGCGCCCCGGACACTGGACAGCCGCCGCTTCCCCTCCCGCCTCCCTGCTCCTCGCTTCCCGTGATCCCCAGCGACCACGCTCCGATCCCTAACTTGTGACATGGCGGTAGTGTTCCCTGGCCGGCGCCTTGCCGGCCCCAGCAGCCGCCTATCCTATCCTGTGCCGCCGGCCCGTCGCCCTCCCAATAGAGTGTTCCGGCAAACTGTTCTATTGACCACGCCTTTCTGAAGATTTATTCTTCATACATTTAAATGTATTTGTTGTTGTGCCTGTGTCGGCTGCGCCCTGGACACTGGACAGTCGTCGCTTCCCCTCCCACCTCCCTGCTCCTCGCTCCCCGTGATCCCCAGCGACCACGCCCCGATCCCTAACTTGTGACATGGCGGTAGTGTTCCCTGGCCGGCGCCTTGCCGGCCCTAGCAGCCGCCTATCCTATCCTGTGCCGCCGGCCTGTCGCCCTCCCAATAGAGTGTTCCGGCAAACTGTTTTATTGACCACGCCTTTCTGAAGATTTATTCTTCATACATTTAAATGTATTTGCTGTTGTGCCTGTGCCCACAACGATGTGCTCAGTTCTTTCTGCAGCTTTAAATCATAGTTTTAAATAGCCGGCTATAGTCCCGCTATAGCCTTTTTAGCAGGGTGCCGCTAAATGGTCTCATGTACAAACATCCCGCTATAGCTGATTTTGAGGTCCGCCACTATTTGACATGGCCCGCTATTTAAAACATTGCTTTAAATTGAAGCAGATTTGATGTGTTCAGGACGTTCATTTTTTCACAGGAGCTGTTTGCTAGACCTTGTGCACGGTGCCAAACAGCTGCAGCAACAGATTTAGTCCAAGAAAATAAACACACTCGAGCAGGACTTCTGACCTATTTCTTTGAGGTAAAGCATTACTAGCTAATATGTTATGTCTCCAAGTGAAGTGTGTTTTCTTTTGACAGAAAAGGTGTTTTTTTCCTCTTAATACAAAAAGTTAATTCATACCATGTAGCATGTAGCTTCGCAGATTTAATGATCCATAAGCATTGAGTTTAAATTCTAGTTTTATTGTGCAATTCAGCCATATTGTTTGCTTTTGCATGTGGTATTTTTATAGTAGTTATCAGGTACTGAAGTGATAGTTATAGGCGGTAAAAAAAAAATCAGTCTCGCCAATTTGTTTGCCTGGGCCTGGGGTTTACTCCAATCCTGACTTACCATGGATTAGTACATTGCGTTTGAACCTACGACAATCACTGGATTCAGGTTTGCACCCGAGTAGGAATATTCATGAGGCAAAAGAGTTGCCCTTTTTGGTCAGCTCCAACATACTAGCATTAGTGATTTTGAATAATCCAGTTACATAAAGTAAACTGCAGATGTACCGGGAGAAGATGATAAAAGAAACCTGACAAAGCTGAGCACCAGATATCTAAGAACAGGTGTAGAGAAACACGGATTTTCTATTTAGTGCCGACTGATTTCCAATTCGAAAACAATCAGAATTTTCTTGCAAAAAGAAATATTCTCTTCCATCTTCAATTCTGTTGAGCCCGAGCTGGACCAGCAATTACACGGACGCCGTGGCAATGGGCGGGGGTGAGGCAGTTAGCCAATTGGAAATCAGTCAAGACTCTATATAGACACTCCCCAAAAGAATCTAATCAGATTCCCCCCCCCCCCCCCCCCCCCCCTGTTGCACTATATCTTACGTAATGTTAAGCAATAGATCAAACTGGGGCACAAAATGGGGAGAAATGAAAATACAAAAAGAGAAACTACCTTAAATTTTGGCAAGTGCGTCGTACTCACATCGAGTACTCTCTCTAGTCTCACATGAACAGAACTGCAGAGCACACTGATAATAAAGGGGGTGATACTGCAGCTAACTATGCCTGATTCCCACCGTTCGCCTCCTCCTGTATCGGAGGAGGATTTGCCGGGGACTGAGAACTGTCATCATGATGTGAACACAGGAATGCCAGGATTACATGAATTGCAATGTAGGCCAGCACGGCAATGATCAGTGCAACGACATACACAGACGTCTTCCACCCCCTGCTGGAGCCTGCTGCGTAGGCCACCAGGAGAGCGAGCAAATCCAGCACAATCGTCGTGCTCAACACCCTGAGTGTGAGCGACCTTTTCTTCTTGTCCTTCCACTCCAGTAGCAAGATGATGATAACAACAATGGACGCCACGAAGGACGTAGAATTGCTGTAGAAGAAGGCGAGGTACCGGGGCCTCCTGTTGTCATGCATGACCGGGTTGCCTGCGTCGTACCATTCGCTGCTGTGCTGCCAAGCTCCCCCGGGCGGATCTAGGCCGGCTTGGTAGGTGACACTTGCCACAAGGATTCCTAGCAGCATCAGGTATTTTTGCTTGGCATATGTCGTCTTTTTATCGTCCTCACCGTTCTCTGGCTTCAGTTGACTGCTGGTGTTTCTGTTCTTATTCAAGAACAATAGGAACAGTGCAGCTATAACCAAGAGGACCACAACCACCAGTGCGAAGATGTAGATGGATGTTTTCAGATGCTGTGTGCTTCCGGCTGCATAGGCCCCCATCAGGCCGAACATGCCCACCGCCGTGCAAATAGCGAGCGCATAGCTTCGTATGGCTGGCCTGTATAGATGTGGGTTCACCAGCAGTATGATGAGGGCAATGGACAGCATGAAGCTCACCGAGTTGCAGTAGAAAAAGGCGGTGTAGCGGCGGGGAAAGTTGTTTAAGAGGACCGGGTCACCTGCTTGATACCTACCAGACCCATCGTCATGGAGCCGGAAACCGCCTGGAGGTGTCAGCCCGGCTTGGTAAGTGACGGTCGCGGCCAAGACCGCGAAGAGGAGCAGCCGCTTGCGCCGCTTTTCCACCATCTCAATTTCCTGCGGGGTTATGGTGTCCGTGTGATCCAACGTGAAGAAGACGACATGGATCACCACGTAGACCAGGACGCCCCCTGCCAAGGCCATGGCGTAAATGGAGGTGCTTACATCCCGGCAGCTCCCGGCGGCGTACGCACCGATGAGGCCAAACAAGTCCAATACCATGGCTGCCTCCAGCACGTGGGTCTCGAGCAGAAGCTTGTTCTGGACCAGGATGATGGCAACCAAGGATGCCACAAAGGCGACAGAGTTGCAGTAGAAGAAGGCCTTGTACCGCCCAGGATTCGTCGTCAGGAGGATCGGGTCGCCGGCCATGTGCCCTTGGCCGTTGTCCGGCCAGACTCCACCTGGCGGGTCCAACCCTGCTTGGTACGTGATGGCCGCTGCAAGAGTGGCGAGCAACAGAACAAGGGAGCTAGCCTTGTCCGCTGCCTTCCTAGAAGTTGTAGAGAAACAGAGGTCAGTTGTAAGCTGGAATGTGCAGAGGAGGAAGAAGAACAAGAAGAAGGTATGTGCTGGCGTGGTACCTGCTATTAATAGCGCGCAGACTTGGAGTCCTTGATACTGCTCGTTGCAACCTCCCTGACACGGATTTATGGAGATCTTTGATTTTGGCCCAGAAGCAGGCAGCCCTTATGTCGTCTATGAACTTCCCAACAACGGGCACCTTTTCTTTGAAATAAATGACAGCTTGGAGGAATATAATGAAGGCGAGGACAGCACCAACCAGGCTGATGACATAGATGGTGGTGTCGGTCTCCCTGCAGCTGCCGGCGGTGTACGCACCGACGAGGCTGATCAGCGCAATGGCGATGCACCCGTAGGCCTCTTTCAAGCGGGGCTTCCTATCCAGAAGCACCACGATGATGAGCAGCGATGCCACGAACGCCATGGCGTTGAAGCACAAGAAGGCCGTCAGGCGCTTGCCGTGGCCGTCCTTGAGGATCGCGTCGCCGGGGCGGTGGCCGCTCTCGGGGTCGTCCCAGAAGCCACCTGGCGTGCTCATCCCGGCTATGTAGGTGACGCTCACCGCAAACGTCGCGAGTAGCATCAGGACCTTGCGGAGGCGTTTATCGGCGGTGGGGTCGTCGTGGGAGTAGAAGTAGTGACCTGACCAGAAGGAGGCCACCGCCATCTGACCGACAAGGTAGAGGACGACGAGGCCCACCAGCACCAAGGAGTAGATGGTGGTGAGCTTGTCGCGGCAGGTGCCGGCGGCGTAGGCCCCCATGACGCTCACCAGGTCCAACACCATGGCCGCCAGCAGCGGCCGCATGCTGATCCACTTATTCCTGTCTCGCAGGAGGGCGAGGAAGAGGACGAGGACGATGACCACCAGCGATGAGGCGAACGCGGTGGCGTTGCAGTAGTAGAACACCAGGTACCGGCGATAGCTGGTGGTCCGGATGATGGAGTCGCCAGCCAGGCGGCCGGTGGCATCGTCGGTGTCCTGCCAGACGCCTCCCGGCGGGTTGAACCCCGCGGCGTACGTCACCGTGGCCACCAGCGTCGCAAGCAGCAGAATGTACTTGCTCAGGTCCCGCATGAGCTCGGCACTCTTGATCTCAGGACCCCGAGGAGGTGGAGCACTCTTGGTCTCAGGACCTGGAGGAGGTGGAGCACTCTTGGTCTCAGGACCCGGAGGAGGTGGAGCACTCTTGGTCTCAGGACCTGGAGCAGGATCCACCATAGCGGCGACGTCCATGACGATCTCATCCTGACTGATGTCGCGTTGTCGCACAGTCGCCATTTCGATAGCGAATTGGTGTCTCAAGGTCCAACTGATGGAGGGACTTATGCCAAGACCTCCTTGCTGAAGATCTCTCTCTATCTCTCAAATATATATAGCCACGCTTGCTCGTCAGCATGCATGACTACCTGGCATAACGTCATAAATTTGCAAAGAGAAAAGGCCAGGAAGAAACGGTATTGCCGGCAGATTGACCTTCTAATTTATGCTGACGCGCCAAAGGTGTCAATCATCACTGTTATTCACTGAATGCCATGTCGGAATCTCGCTGGAGAATGTCATCGAGGTTCATCAAGCGGAAGGGGCAGTGCAATGTAGCCGAAACAGAGGAGGGAGCGGAACGAGGGAGAGAATGGAGAAGAAACTGCTTGGAAAGAGCAGGAGTACTAGTACTTTATTCCGCACGTACATTTTTCCTGTTGTAGTTAGTTGTTCTGTAGTGAGGTGGACGACAACGGTTAGAGGCAGAGGCAAAGTCGATGAGGGTGGCACACACAACCGACAGTTGTCTCGTTCCACATACTTGGATTTACTCCTGAATCTTTTTTCTAGAAAACACTGCAACACAACGTCTCGGATCACGGAGTTTAAAGATTGCTGAAGTTGCCACGAGAGTCTCGCTGTTGAGAGAAACGGTCTCTGTCCACGGAAGAAGCAATCCATTCTCATGGGGGCATACATGACGTAGAAACTGGAGTATATGTGATGTTCATGTAGAAATGCACAGAAAAGTACAAATTCGGCGACAAATAGGTTGTACAAGTTTTTGTACAGTACCACCAGGTATGTGTTCTATAGTCTCATGCCTAATTATGCCTTCAGATCAAATGCTATTGTTCTCACCTATCAAAACAAACCGAAAATTAAGTATACATTGTGACATTTCTTTGCAGGGAAACTGCGCTGTGACTTCGGCAGGATGAAATAAGAAAGACAACGCGTGAGGCATGACTCCGCGTCGTGGAGCTCCACTCGGGATGGTTTCTCGCATACTCACCCTTGTTGTGAGCAGAAGCTAGTGGTAGTGGATGATATAAAATGCGGGTCACTTAAACTAAGCAATTTCAAGTTGAGCCAGCCGCATTATGCATCGCTGTCGAGCATTGACTATTCCCCATGAGTTGCTGTGTGTGCAACTCCTGGATGATACGGGTGTTAAGATGCTTTGACCGAGCTTAGGATTGCCACCAGCACGCAGGAGCAGCCTCAGCAAACCATCTTATTGCTGGCAACCTGCAAGGGAGGAGCTGGCTATGTTTCATTGAAAATCAGCAAATCCATCACTAGATTAGTGTTTCCTATTGCTTATCTACGGTAGATGACCCAGTTGTCGTCCGGCCTAGCTTAGTCCCTGAGCACTTGCTTAACTGCTTGTCAACAATCATTTTTCATGGGTATGCTTGTTGGTAAGAGGCTGGACATGCCTCGCAAAGATTCGGATGAGCTTATTCGAGCATCAGCAATGTGTACTGCTCGGGAGGTACATCAATTTTCTAACTTAGCCAAACTTGGGTTTATGTGTAGTTATGGTCCTAATTAATTTGCCTCACTGGATTTTAAAATATTGCCTTCCTTCGTCTTCTTCACAATAGGACGAGAGGGAGGAGATGCGACGGAGATGGGCCTGGCGTAAGCCTGCTCTTTGCAATAGAACAAGTTTTTCGATATTCTGAAAATTGTACTATCTTACTATTTTACGTTCCTGATTTTTGCCTGCGTGCTTGTCACCTACGGAAACTCTTTCCATCAAACCTCTTAGGTCTCATGGTATCGGATGCACCAGCCATTTTTTCAGTTGCAGCAAGTTGAAATAAGGTTTCCAGATTGTCGGAAAATGGTGAAAATATTTTAATTCCAATAATTAGCATGAAGCATGATTCACAATTAAGTCATAATATCAAATTTCCTTGCAATAGGTAAAGCATCCTAATAAGGCAGTACAACACAACATCTTAAGGTAGTACAGTAAGCAGTGCACACTTATGCCTCTAATATATCCACAATAACTTCGGGAGTGGTGTTTTGGCTCTCAGGTGCAGAAGAGCTTGTTATCTGGGCCGTGTCAATGGCGGACGCGGATTTTTCCTAACCAGTTGCGTGCATAACTCGAATCTTTGCCGTCCATCTCCGGTGCAGTCAAATCAACCTACCCCACTTCTGTCCCAGCATGCAGCGTATTCCTGAGCATCTGATTCTTTTTATGTACATATATGGAGATGTATTGCATCTGTTGTGGGCCAGCTGTCTATAGATTCTCCTGCCAACTAGTACTGCTAGGCTACTTTCTTTAGATTCTTCCCGTGCGCAGCGCCGTGCAATACCCATGCTCGTTTAACCACAATACATGTTACGATTGAGGTTAGAGGCTGCGGAATAATTAATGACCTGCAGACGTTTAACACAGTTTTTAATTATGCCGCAGTACCAGCTAAGTTTTTTTGGTAGATTCGCCATAAAAGTTCTGTTGAGAAGGACAGTAAAGTTCAGGGGGGCAGAGCGCACAGTCCTCCGCCCACACCTCCGCAGCTTTCCTCCGTGGAGTACTGGGACTCGGGGAGGGAGTGATTCCTGCATGTGCTGCTGGCTGTTTTCTTTTTTTTGAACAAAGCAAGGCACCCGGAAGGTGCCCAATTCCATTTCCAGCATTGATGACAGTACAAGAGTTATTACATTGGCTTGAAGACCAAGAAGGGGATCAGAGTCAAAAGAAAGTAGCTGGAGGGAGAAGCAAAGATAGGTTGCTCAACAGTCAACCAGATGACCATCTGCTAAAACAGTGAGAAAAGAAGAAAAGAGAGAGAGGCAATTAGGAATACAATAGTGTCTTTCAGAAGGGAAAGTATCATCTGTGGCCTCCCAAGGTGTTTGATCCGCGGAGAAATCAGCAAGCCTTCATCCTGTGAGAAATTGATAGGCAGCGTGTTGTTTGCAATGAACAGAGTGACGTAGAGATTGTAATCTGCAAAAATAGATGAAGGCATCAGAAAGAGTAAACCTTATGAATATGGAATCCTGGAATGGTAGTGTGTTGCAGAGAAGAAACAACAGGACAAGTGTTATTTGTATGGGAAGTGTGGGAACAGTCCATAGGCATTCCATGGATGTTCTGATAGACCTGCTTAGCTAGATTATGAGCTACCCCATTATTGTTCCTGGCAATATGAAAACTTTAAGCCTGCATAGTAGACATTGAATTGATAATAGTTGCTAAATCTTTTCTCATGTTCCAAGGGGCAGCACTATGCAAGTAGTTTCTGGCAGCAATCATCGATGCAAGAGTAAGACAATCTGTTAAGAAGATTGGATGTTGAATATGAAGAATGTCAGAGAGATGTGTAGCACATTGCAACGCCAGTGCTTCTGCATGGAGCGGAGTTTTTGTCGGAGCCGCTGAAGCTTCGACCTGTATGTTGAGCTCACCTTGAGATAGGGGAAGACAGAAGTAAACTCCAATTCCTGTACGAGGCTGTCCATTGTAAAACCCTGGGCTTTTTTAGAGTTGAAAGCCGCATCTGTGTAAATAATAGGACCTTTGAGAAGCATAACAGAATCAGTATTCGCTTTGAATGGAGCTCACCGGTGTGCTTCACAGGGAAAACTAGCAAACCGTCAGCGTCAAGTATAACAAGATAATTGAATCATTTACAATCAGTATGGCCGATGATGAGTCAATAACACACAAGACTCGTAGTGAAGGCTCTAATATCAGTGTTAAGTTCTGTGGCCGTTAACAAGAAAGTTTTTTAAATTTTGTTAAGTTCTATGACTGATAACAAGAAAGTACTTTAAAATCTGTTAAGTTCTCCTGCCCACTTGACTCCTGGGTAGCCTAGAGTAGCCACATGCCTGCTCCCATTGTGTTAACATTGGATTCCATCCATGCATGAGAGATGGATAGGTGCCTCCTCCCCCGGGTAGATGCCTACCTTGGCCACCCTTTTGGCCGCACCATGCTCTGTGACTCTTGACTGATGTGCACATCGCCATGCCCTGACCGTACTGGGCCCCGTCGCGCGGGTACTAGCATGCCCTGGCCGTATCCCTCGAGTCCCTCGCATGCATGGCCAGCACACCTCGCATGCAAATGACCGGATAAACTAAACATGTGGCGTTCTCAAAAAAAAAACTAAACATGTGGCGTGACTTGATAAAATACAAGTGCATTGATACAGTACTTCGTCTCATATACAATAAACATGAGGCGTTACTTGATAAAATACACATGCATGGTTATCAACTGCTAAAGACCTTCATTTCTAATGACACGATCACCGCTCATGCGTGTGTTAAGTGCTATAGCCCAGGCAAAAAATAAAGGTATCGTGCAGTTCCTTGAAACTTCGGGCCAAAGTTTCTTCACCTCGGATCACATGAGCACTAGTCATATGTGGGTAAAGTGCAATATTTGAGCCTTGTAACATTAGTGGGGCGGAGCAAAAAGATGTTGGAACGCCAATTAAGACGTCAAACAAAAAAAATGGTAAAGCGCTATATGGATGATTACTATCACCACTTAGGCATTGGAAAGGTTCGATCATCCGGGTGTTTATCTCCTTCAAAGGACCGGTCATATACAAGAATGCAACGTGAACAAGCACCGGTCATGTTCATTGCCATCAAAGTTCTTCATCTCGATTCACATGAGAACTATTCATCTATGAGTAAAGAACTATATATTCGAGCCTTGTAACATTAACGGGGTGGTAATAAATATATGTTGGAACGCCAATGGAGATGTGCATTTCCTTAATCCACATTATCGGCACAACTGTGCTTAGGAGTCATTGATATCAATTCCTAAAGTCCTTCACCTTGAATGACACGAGCACGGGTTCATGCGTGTGTAAATTACAAAAACCGAGCCGGAGTTAAAATACATGTGCATTGCCATCAATTGCTAAAGTCCTTTTGTTTTGGTTGAAACAAGCACCGGTCATGCATGTGTATAGTACTCCCTCCGTTTCTTTTTAGTCCGCATATAAGGTTTGGTCAAAGTCAAGCTTTGTAGAGTTTGACTAACTTTATATTAAAAAATATAAAAATTTACAATATGAAATCAATATTATCAGATACACCATGAAACATATTTTCACACTATATAGTTTTAGTATTGTAGATGTTTATATTTTTCTATATAAATTTGGTCAAACTTTATGTAGTTTGACTTTGACCAAATCTTATATGCGGAGTAAAAAGAAACGGAGGGAGTACTATAGCCGGCCGAAGTTAAAATACATGTGCATTGATATCATTTGCTAAAGTCTCTAATTTTGAATAACACGAACACCGCGGATGAGTGTGTGAAGTACTATAGCCGGGGCAAAGTGAAAGGGTCATGTGTTTCCTTGGATCGCATACTAAAGTACTTCACCTCGAATCACATGAGCACTATTCATCGGTGGGTAAAGTACTATTGCCGAGACTTTAGTAAAAGTATCGTGCATTTTCCTTGAATCACACGGTAAAGTCCTTCATCCCTAATCGCACGAGCACTAATGACCGGTTAATGAAGTACTATTTTCGGGCCTTGCAACATTAACGGGGTTGGAAAAAAATATATGCCACAACACCAACTAAAGCATGCATTTCCTTGAAATCTCATTAGTACTAGCCACATTACCATCGCAACTATGCTTATGTGTCATTGATATCTACTGCTAAAGTCCTTCATTTAGAATGGCATGAGCACCGGTCATGCGGGTGTAAAGTACTATAACCGGCCCGAAGTTATCATACGTGTGCATTGATATCATTTGATAAAGTCCTCCATTTCGAAGGAAACGAGCACCGGTCATGCGTGTGTGAAGTACTATTGCCGGGGGCGAAGTTAAGATATACGTGCATCGGTATCGACTACTAAAGTCCTTCCTTTCTAATGAAACGAGCATCGGTCATGTGTGTGTGAAGTACTATTTTCTCGGGATGTGAAGTACTATTTTCTCGGGCGAAGTTAAGATACACGTGCATCGGTATCGATTACTAAATCCTTCCTTTCTAATGAAACGAGCACCGGTCGTGCGTGTGTAAAGTACTATAGCCGGGCTAAGGTTATGATACACGTGCATTGATATCCATCGCTATAGTCCTTCCTTTTTAATGAAACAAGCAACGTTCGTGCGTGTGTAAAGTGCTATATCCGAACCGAAGTTAACATGCACGTGCATTGGTATTATGTTATAAAGTCCTTCAGTACAAGTTTCACGCGCACCGATAATGCGTGCGTAAAGTACTATAATTGGGACGGAGTAAAACAAACTCGTGTGTTTCCTTGAAACACATGCCAAAGTTCTTCATCTCGATTCACATGAGAACTTTTCATCTATGAGTAAAGAACTATATATTCGAGCCTTGTAACATTAATAGTGTGGTGATAAATATATGTTGGAACACCAATGGAGACGTGCATTTCCTTAAACCACATGAGTACTAGTCACATTATCGGCACAACTGTGCTTAGGCGTCATTGATATCAATTCCTAATGTCCTTCATCTTGAATGACACGAGCACGGGTTCATGCGTGTGTAAATTACTAAAACAAGGCCGGAGTTAAAATAGATGTGCATTGCCATAAATTTCTAAAGTCCTTCGTTTTGGTTGAAACAAAGCACCGGTCATGCGTGTGTAAAGTACTATATCCGGCCGAAGTTAAAATACATGTGCATTGACATCATTTCTTAAAGTCTTTCATTTTGAATAACACGAACACCGCGGATGAGTGTCTAAAGTACTATAGTCGCTGCTGTTTCATGACGGCAAGCCGAAGAATCTCATTTCTTTTAAACAGGGTACGAATGGAACATGGAGGACATGATGTAGTAAAACATATTGATAGAGCATCACAAAAATAACGATAGCAAACACAAGTTTCTTAGACAAAAGACAAGCCCCGTTTCAATTTCAATTGAACTTGGTTCTTGCATCAGTACAATGGCTATATTGACACTTTGCACATCATCTGAAGCAGTGCCGAGTTTTAATGTCTTGAAACTGAAAGATCACTACATGGCCGCAAAATAAACCTAAATGTTCACTACAACATCATTTTTCATCTTCCTTAACAGTAAAAAAGTCATTTGCAAACCAAAAAATGCACAAGCCAGGAGTAAAACAAAACCAGTTACAAGTGCAATCAAGTCATTGGAAGACGCCGAACATTCTTCCTGAGCAGTTATTCCTCTTGTGGCCATCTAGGCCGCACTTTGTACACTTTGGAACTTTCCTTTGTTTCTTTGCTACACCTCCATATGAGGGGCATCCTGATGCTTTGTGACCCCCCCCCCCCCTCTACAAATTGAGCAAAACTTTGTTCTTGGCTTGCTGACATTTTCATAACCTGGCTTTGCTCTTGCATTTGTTGGCCTGCCTCGATCCCTCTTGCGTGATACAACATTCATTGAACTTGACAGACCATTTGCTCCTGGTGTCACAGGGACATCTTGGTCATGTGCTTGAGCAGTGGCCTGATCATTTAACCCTTGCCCATCGCTCTACTGGTTGATATCATTTAGAACACTTATTGCGTCGAGCAACTGCTTCATTGCAGCTCCATAAGCTTCAGTGTTCTTATCCCCATTTGAACAATCTCAAGCGCCTTACTGTACAAGGAAGAGTGCCGATAAGTTGCGTCCTTCAGTGCAGAATTGCATGCTTTATATATCATCAGATGCTCTGGCAGGTTCTCGCAAGCGTTCTTCGTCCATCTCTTCATGATGTATACTTCTGGGATCTCCCTAACTCCGAGATGTAGCAGCACCTATCGAAGACAAAAAAATGCTTGGTCAGATTAAATTTCCATATATGGATTATATATTACATTATGTAAAAATGTCTCGGTGACGTATATGCTATTAGGATATATGTTTGATTTTAGGTGTACCACTTTTCCTTTAAAAAGATATTAAAAACTTGGAGCCGACCACAAAAACTCAGTAACGGATAGAGAGTGTATTGTCAAAACACACAGATTCTAGCATCTTATACCATGGCAAATAAGCTCCGTCAGATGAAGATAGCATGAGTCTTGTGACATACCCGAATAGCATGACAGCACAGCATGCCCATATGAGAGTAAAGACCACACGCACATAAATGTCCTCCAGACCCCTGATGAAACAGAACATGATATTGTGTCCTGGACCATGCTTGCCTCCTCTCTGCATAGATGTGGTTAACGACATAGACCATCAGTTGCCAGGCCTCTTGTAACACAAATGACCCAGACAAATTGCGTGTTGGAACAGCTCATACATAGCTGCAGTGTAGACCTCGCTTGCAGGAATTTTTCCAAAGCACTTTTCCTTTCCGATAATGTGGCACGGCTGTCAGGAATTTTGCCAAGTCAGACCCTAAATAAATCGGAGATGTAAGCCGCAGAAGAAAATGAAAACAAATATGACAAGTATGATCAGAATATGCACATTCTAATGACTTGGATCATAAGTGTAAGATTTGCATTGTAGAAAACACAATGATGAATTCAGAAAAATCAGAGATGTCAGCCTCATGTGTACATGTCAAGTATGAGTTATTGAATCCAAGCGTTCCAAAAAATTTAACCGTGTAGTATGAAAAGTCTCGTCCCTCTTAAAAAATGTCATACTGTACATGGCAATGCCCACCCCAATTTTTTCAAAAAAGGATAGCAGAAAACTGTCAATATAAATTACTGTGACCACATGCCCAGATTCATGATTCTTTGACACATGGATGAAAAATTTGGGCAAGTGTACTGTTACTGTCATCCCACTACATCTGCTCCAAATAAACGAACTTTTGACAGCAAACAATTGAACACAATACATCGATTATTAAAGTATATGTCAATGCCCGTGATTAAGTCCTGACATTTGACAAGCTTGCCTACTTCTCATCTTCAACTATATTTAACATTCATCAATGCCAAAACTAAAATATAGAAACTGAAGATTCAACATGCTAGTACCTTTGAGTCCACGGAACTAGAATGGGTTGCGATTCAGGCTGGGTCTCTTCAGCGTCGTCAATTATATGGGACGTTGGAGAAATCTGGCATAACCTCCTGATCTTCAGGAGTTTCTGAATCTGTGGCACAAATATTTCTCTCCATCTTGGCTTGAAGAAGGAGAATGGTTTTGGAAATTAGGATGGATGCGCTCTTCGCCTTCCTCCTCCTCCTCCTCTAGCAATCCCAGATCTGGGACGCCCTCTGTTGCGGCCGGCTGGGAACAAAAGCTGCCGCAGGCAATGGCAAGATGAGGATTTTTGCCCGAGAAAACGCAAGAACGAAAAAGAGGATCCACAAGACGAGGAGATACCTGAAGAGGAGATCCGTGAATGACTCGGCACCGCGATTCATCGTTGAATCGTGAAGAAACCTAGGGATCTAGGCGCGTGGATGGGGAGGGCGTGGTTCGTCCGCTCGATGCAGCTCCGTCTGTGTGCTTCGATCCGAATTTTGAATTGTGGATGGGGATGGTTGGGGGGGCCTGGTCACGAGGTAATGGACGGGGCGTAGGCGAGTACATGCTACAGATCGAGCGTAGGTATGATGGCAGGTACGATAGGACATGTATTCTCTCCGTATGCGCTGAGAAAAAAGGAAATAGGCAGAATCTGGTGGGTCCGTGTGGGGCCTGCGGCACTGATCCACAAGACGAGCGGACGGCATTGATTCGAGTTGTGCGTCTAACTAGTTAGGAATAGCCATATTTGGTCAATGGCTACGAAGATTTGTGCCAACAACTTTATGAGCTCGTCAGACATACGAGCTTACAGATATTGGTGTATAGACTGGCATGTATGATGGGATTATTTTTTTTATCTGAGAAAGGAGCCATACATTGAATTCAGACACATTTTACATCAAGGATTGTGAAACCTTGCAGAACAACATTGCATACCCCTATGGAAAGTATTTGGCGATTGCATATTCAGTTTCTTCAACGTTTCCTTAGCACAGCTGTAAGCCAAACCATTCAAGTCTCTCTTGATGTGGTAAATATTCAGAGACTGAGCTTTCTAGAGGCTGGAGATATTTGCAACATCAGATCTGATCTCCCAATGTCCTGGATTGGAGTGAACATCTTCGACAACTATGACTCAGGCGAGGCGAGTACCTGATTGTCAGATAGTAGCTGACCTGGTTGAGTTGAGCAGCAGAAGCAAGTTGGGAACCTAAAAGCAGAACCCTGGCTTTTACATGAAGAGGCGAATTAACAACTTTGCAGCACGCCGTAATCATAACATCTGTTCTCTGATTTAGTTGCTCATTGCAGATGTATACGCCAATTCATGTAGCATGCTTGTGTGCCTTTGTATTACAGGCAGCATCAGGGAAGACTTTGAAACTTGTTAGTTGCAAATCAGATCTCATGATGCTCCCAGTAGGGAGCGCATTGTCAAGTGTCGGTAGCTGCATCTGTTGTCCCTCATCATGTAGTTGGTTATGTCGAGCGACATCAGTGATCGTGTCCATCATAAGGCCAAGCCGATCATGATCTTGCTGTCTAGACAACGCGTTCTAGTGCTGCAAAAATGCAAGAAAATTGACAATTGAGTCAGAGACCAGCCTAAGAAAGACCTACTCAATTATCATCTTATTGTGCGTCATCCACAAGGTCCAAGTTAGCGCCGCAAACACAAGGCAGAAGAGGCGTCTCCTCCTCCTGGTCTGGTTGACATGGTTTTGAAGGGACCCAGCCAGGTCTTGGGTCTCCCAGTCAGGCCCCAGAGCCTCATGGACAAAACTCCAAAAAACTGTTGCTGCCATTCAAGAGAAGAGGATGTGGGTCCCGGTCTCTGAGACATCACAAAGAGGGCACAACCCATTCCTAGAGTCGTGCCGCTTGATCATCTCCATCCCAGATGAGAGGCGATCCTGCAACAATTGCCAAACAATCATTTTGATCTTCAGGGGTAAGAGCGCTTTCTAGAGCGGAAGAGTCTAGGCAATAGGCGACCGTCATCACAAGGAATGATATGACGAGCCGAGAGAGAAGCCCCCCAAAGGGGCCAGCTGCCAGGATACGGTGTCCGGATAATCCATGAGCAACAACGGGAGGGCCGCCTGCATGCTAGCCCACTCTACGGTCTCCAAATGTCCGGGAATAAGATGTTCCGATGGCCATTTGTGGGCAGCCGTGGAGACCAACACAATCGGATCCGAGCATATGACAAACAAGTTTGACCCCATACATAATGGGGCCTGTCCACCCACGGGTCAAGCCAAAATAGGGTCCCCTCACCATTACAATTGGAGAAGGACAACCCCAGGCGGATCTCATGCTTGATGTGTTGGATGGACCTCCAAAATTGGGATCCCTCCCTACATCCACATACAAGCAGGGGCTGGCCCCTAAGGTATTTTACTTGAATAAGCTGCAACCATAAACCTCCGTCTAGGCGAATTATCCGCTAAACCCACCGCAACATAAGGAACGCGTTCATGCGATGGGACTCTAGCCTACCCATCTCAAGTCCTTTGGCATGCAAATGTCAACCCACTTTACCATATCATATTTCTATCGGTCATCCATTGTTTGCCAGAATAATCGGGAATGATCTTTATCAAACAAGCTATGAACCGCTTTGGTAAGATATATAACTCCATCATATACATGGGGAGACTAAAAAGGTTGGAATCTATATATAAGGACGGTCTTGCTTCCCTTGGGTGTAAAACGACCGTACCAAGATCTAATAAATTGGGTTTAGAGAACCCAACTGCTTTAGCATAGGGGCAAGAGAAGAAAAATATGCATGTCATCCTTTTCAACCACAAATATAGAGCATGGTTTATTGATATGAGTATTGTACTTACCCGCTCATTTTATTTTATTTTTGAATCTAAACACACTTGCTTTACCATATGATATTTCTATCGGTCATCCATTGTTTGCCAGAATAATCGGAAATGATCTTTATCAAACAAGCTATGAACTGCTTTGGTAAGATATATAACTCCATCATATACATGGAGAGACTAAAAAGGTTGGAATCTATATATAAGGACGGTCTTGCTTCCCTTGGGTGTAAAACGACCGTACCAAGATCTAATAAATCGGGTTTAGAGAACCCAACTGCTTTAGCATAGGGGCAAGAGAAGAAAAATATGCATGTCATCCTCTTCAACCACAAATATAGAGCATGGTTTATTGATATGAGCGCTAAGCGCCGCGCGCAAAAAACCTGTTTACCGCGCGCGCTGCGGCTGGTTTTGCGCGCCCGTCTGCGCTGGCTTCAGCAGCCGCGCTATAATGCAGCGCGCGCCGCTCCAGCAGAGCGCAAAAATACAGCGCGCGCTACTCACCGGGCATTTTGCATATATGATATTTTGGATAAAAATGAACATGTGAAATTTGACACAAACAAGTTGATGAATAAAAGTTCATGCCCACAAGTTCAAAATCATGCCCACAAGTTCATCCAACCAAGTTCAAATGCAAACTAAAGTTCAAGACATGAAAGACACATCAATCGTCATTTTCCTCGTCTTCGTCTTCGTCCTCATCTTCCGAAGACGACTCTTCCGCCTCCAAAGATGAATCTTCCTCCCTCTCCTCATCACGCACCGCATCACGCACCGCATCATGTGAAGCTCCGACGATGTTGGAAAGATCTTCAACGGCATCTTTCATGGGAATGTGTGTGAGAAGGCACATGGAAAGACATTGCACCCATGGCGGCCAGAGGTGCACCCATGCCTCCCATGAGAGAAGCAAAACTCATGCCTCCCATGACGGCCATAGCGTCGGAGGGTGCTCCAAAGACACCCATGCCTCCCATGGCGGCCGCAGGTGCATCCATGCCTCCCATGGCGGCCGGAGGTGCACCCATGCCTCCTATGGCGCTCGGAGGTGCACCCATGCCTCCTATGGCGGCCGGATGTGCACCCATGCCTCCCATGGCTCCGAAGCCACCCATGCCTCCCATGGCGCCGAGGCCACCGCCACCCATTGCACGAACCAAGGCTCTTTTTTGGATCAAGACTTCTTGTTGGGCAAGATTGACATACTCTTTTTGCGCCGCATTGAGGTTAGATGTGTCCAAGAAGAACAAGTCCTTCTCCCATTCTAACAACTTAGCTCACTCCTCGTTGCTCACTTTCCTCTCCTCCAAAGCCACCTTTCTCTCCTCGACCGCCACCCTTCTCTCCTCATCCGCCAACTTCCTCTCCTCGGCCACGGCATCTTGGTTCCTTGCCATTTTCCTCACCTCATTGGTTTCGACCCTTGCCTTCACAATAGCTTCCATAGCATTTTTGAGCTCATCATCTCCTTTCCTCTTCTTCTTTTCGGTTTTGTCTTTCTTGCACCCATCCGGTCGTTTTGACTTCGAGTATGAAAACGAGTTGGGTGTGGGGCTTCTCTTGCCGTCATCACTTGATGCATCCTCCTCCTCATCATCATTCATCTCAATTTCTCGCTTTCGTTTGTTGCTCAAATGCAAATCCTCCAAACCATCACGCTTCTTCCATTTCTCATCATCCTTTAACACTTCATAGCAATGAGGCAAGGTAAAGACCCTGCCTTTCTTGATCTTCCCCTTCTTGGTTGTCCTTGTCTCTTCTTTGAACAAGTTTTGTGCAATGTTGTACTACAAGAAAAACAAAACAAGTTAGCACTTCGGTCACCAAAAACAAGTATGATGAACATATATGAGATGTCACTTACTCGATCATCCTCATTTGTGCCACTTGGGTTAATCTTGTTAACTGCCTTTTGTACGGCCTCCCACTTTTGACAATCCGAGTTGATTGTCGACCAATGTTGGGGATATCGCTTATCGGGAACTTATCGGTCGACCCATGATAAGGGGTAAATCGGCCAGTTTATCGGCAAATCGGACGATTTATCGTCATATCGGTTGATTTATCGGCCGATATATCTTATCGGTCAGACACCGGTAAGCGATAAATCGGACGATTTATCAGAATATCGGAAGATATCTTGAACAGTGTTGTCGACCATCGGGACCGAAGTGATCTCTCGGAGCGGTCAATTCCACTCAAGTTATGAGCATCAAAGTGTTCTTTCATTCGCCCCCAATACGCGTCTCTACTTTGATCACCTCCAATGGATGGATCCCTCGACACTTGCAAATAAGTATGGCATAGTAACTTGTCATCGTTGGTTGAGTAATTGCCCGCTCTTCCTTTCGACGCCTCGACAATTCCCTCACCCTCCTCGTCCACCTCAAACTCATGGTCTTCGAAATGGATGTCATTGGTTTGAGACCAATGCGAATTGTTGGACCCAACACCCATAGTGGACATGTATGCATCATCGTTGAGACTACAAAGTTTTTTGAACAATGCAAATAAGCTATCTATATGTGATGATGATGCATTGAAAAAATAAGAAGAAAAGAAAAGTTGGAAATTTTTTCACCTTGGGGGCATTTCGTCGAACACGTGGTGCGCGTCGGCGGCCGGCTCAACGAGTGAGCTCGCCGGCGCTTCGGTAGCCGCGGCGGCCGTCGAACGCCCTGCAAGCTTCTTTCCCCTCGCCTTCGTGGTGTCGGAGCCGTCCGCTGCCTTGTTTTTCTTCGCGGATGTTTTGCCCTTCTTCGTCCGCGCCGCATTGGGGACCTTCTTCGACGGTGCGGCAGCGGCACGGGACGGCGCCGGCGCGGCGCCACCCGGCGCCGTGGTCATCCGCGGCGGCAAGAAAAGGCTGCGCGCGAGGCCGACGCTCGGCGGAGCTCCGGCGGTGGCGACGCCAGCGCTTCCCGCGCTAGGGTTTCCGGCGGCAGCGGCGGCTGCGGCGGCGGCGGCGGCGACTGTACAGTAGGGTGAGCGGGGCGCCGGTGTGCGCGTCCATGGGTGGGTGGCAGGGCGCCGGCGCCGGCGCGCGCGGGGCGTAGGACGAGGAGAGGAGAGAGTGCGGCGCGAGCGCTCGAGTGTGCCGCGCGCTGTAGCTGGCGCCCGAAATACGCCGCGCGGGTAAGTGTTTTCAACCGCGCGCCCAACCCGTTATAGCGCGCGCGCCGTTTTTACGCGCCCGCTGGAGCGACCCGCCGCGTTGCGCGCGCTAAAACGGCCTAATTTGCGGCGCGGCGCTAGTTTAGCGCGGCTATTGGAGATGCTCTGAGTATTGTACTTACCCGCTCATTTTATTTTATTTTTGAATCTAAACACACCGATAAATCACGAGTGGACATGGTATCACGTGAGGTCGCTATCATGCCCGCCCGTTCCCACATGATTCGTGCTATTGTAATACACTCACCAGGTATATGCATTTCTCAGGATGAAGTATTCATACATAGACAATGTATTCACAGAGTCAATTAGTGACCATGGCCCACCAATCTGACAAGAGGAGTTAATCTCTCATTTATCTGGAGCGGATGTCTACGGCAACCTGCACACTAGTCTGCATTTTGTCCCCGGCCCTTCTCCATCCCGTAGCTCCTCCTCTCGTTCTCGCAGTCTTCATGTGCTACTCCTGTATGTCACACATTAGTTTAGGAGCTCTAATCCATATATAGAGCGATGAGGGTGTTCTCTCCCCTGATCTGCTGCCTCGATTGTAATGGCTGGTTATGTTCTCACAGGTCTTGCTATATATAGTACTAGTGAACATAACAAACTGCAAATGCTCTGCCCTCGCGAGCGCTGGAGCTTGATGCCATGGTCACTTTCTTGTTCTATCTTTTCCCAGCTGGCAGGTTGAAGAAGGTTGTACAGTCTAGGAGTATTCCAGTTGCCTGCGTAGCTGCGCTAATTAATCTATCATGCCTAATTTTCAGAACTAGAGACTTGTTTTGTGTTACTTTCCCATGAATATTTTTGTACCACATGTGTGTATGTTGTTTACATTCATTCTTAGGGGGTATCTCATCATGCGCTAGGTAATGCAACGCCATTATCATGAACGCATAACTCTGATGAACTAATACGGCAGTACATCAGAATTATACACACGCAAAATGAACTTGGACAAAACAAACTAAAACCAAAACCAAAACGGCAGGGCCACACTTGTTAAATGTCATTCAAGGCGTAAGTATTGAATACACACACCTTTAAACCCTGTTGACCAGCGTTTTAAATGGTCTTGTCAGATTAACATGGCAGAACAGCCAGGACCGTATTTTGCATGGTTATGCATGTGTATCCAGCTCCATTTAAGATGGCTATCCACCGACACATGTACATGTATTTGCCGAATTGACCTGACATATCATTCGTGTATTGCCCAGATTACGTCCTCGCTTGCCATCATGTCCTAAAAATCCGCGTCCTAAACACACTTGCTTTATTGATTAACGTTCGTAGGCATGTACCATCATATTCACGTGTTGTGTTAGACACTTGCCGGACCAAAAATCTATGCCGGTAGACCGGCCTTAGAGCATCTTTAATAGATTATATGTTAGTCTTGTTGGTAAAATGTTCATGTCATTAATCAACAAGCTACAATAGATGACATGGACAAGATACAACTACTCCAATGGGTTGTATCTAAGGTATCCAATAGATGATGAGAAAATAAATGTGATTGCTCTTTATTTCACCTTGGAGCTTGTGCAAAGGTTGTTGGTTATTCTACATACAACTTTGCTCTCTCTCCACATTTATTACATACCACATCATCACTTTGTCCTAGGTGGCAAATTTACTAACACCTATCTTATAGTTGTTGGAGATGTCCTTAAAGCACGACCCGCTCCCCAGGGATCGAACCCAGGTCGCCACGGTGGTTCCTCGTGCTTCTACCCATTGCCCTAGGGTTGGGCTCGCGTTAGGATAGCACATGCGAACTACTTGAGAGAAAACACTAAGTTTTTTCTATTTTCTCCTTTTTTTGTTTTTTGTTGTTTTTTTATTTCTTCTCTGGTTTTCTTTTTTCTTCTCCATTTTTTGTTTTTATTTTTTTTTCTTATGTATGTTTTCGTTTTTACTCTACATTTTCATATATGTGAAAAAGAGTTTTTTTAATAAGTGATTGACATTTTTTGTATACACGTTCAACATTGTCCGAACGCTTATTCAACACTTTTCAAATACATGTTCAACATTTTAATACTTATTTAACATTTTTGAAATACACGTTCAACATTTTTCAAATACTTTTTCAACATTTTCATATACTCGTTCAACATTTTTTCAATACTTATTATTCAACATTTTCAAATACTTGTTCAGCATTTTTAATACTTGTTCAACATTTCTCAAATGTGTTTTTAAAGAATTTCGTGTGTGTAGAATATCTTAAAGTATAAAAAAGTACAAAAATAGAGCAAAAAACGAGAAGAGAAAACAGAAAGAAAAAAAACAGGCCGTGGCCTCCCGCGCGGCTGGGCCGGCCCATCTGGGGCTCCCCCGAGGCGAGGCTTCTCTCGTTTAAAGCGAGACATTTATTGTCTCCAAAAAAAGCGAGACATTTTTTTTTATCGATGGGAGGCTTTACTTTCGATGGGAGCATTTTGTTATACTCAATGTTCCTTTCGATGGATAAGGCCACCGGAGTAGGGGTGTCGTCCTATGTCGTCCGCTTGCAGAGTCTAGTACAGTTTCAGTTGCCGCAGCATGCAGCTTGCGATCATGAGGAATGGCTTCCTTTGTTCGACCTGCCCGCTCTCCATGGCGTAATTTACTGCTTGAACAAAGATCAGAGTTCATTGCCATATCGCATGCCAAGGCTGCCGGTGCTGATGCACCATATTGGCGACAAGCGGCGGCAGGCCAGACTGCGAGAAGCCGCGGGAGGTGACTGAAGCAGGCCGAGCTCCGCTCAAAGAGCGCCCCGATGGTGCTTGACGAAATGGCCCCGTCGGAATGCCCGGCTGGTGGTTCTCGACTAAATGACCCCCTGCGGGTACAGGACTGTTGCTCGACGAAATGCGTGCAAGAAACCATCCTGAGAAAGGGGCATCCCGTGTCTTTCTCCCACCCAGGCTGCCAGGCGCTGCAGCTGGGGGCTATGCTTTCTCTGGAGTTCTCTGCAATGCCCGGACGGAATTCCAGGTGTGCCTCCTGTTCTATGGCTCCCACTTTATATTATGTTACCCTACGAACCCTACGATGCCAGATTGGGTGTGTTTCTTGAACTTCATGTTTCTGTTCCTAAATTTTAGTAAACACTGTGAAAATGTAAACTGCACTAGGATCATATTCCATGTCGGTTTCCATTCCACCTGGGGATCTTCCACCTGTTTGGGCCTCCTACTCACGCCAAAGGAGTGTGGGGTCTGGGTATGCTGGACCTAGAGATTATGAAGTCCCCTCTCAAGTTATGCTGGGCATGGAAGGCGCATACTGCAGGGGACCGATCTTGGAGCATTATGCTCAGCCCCCCTGCAGCATCATGAAAGACAGCTATTCATTCAACGTGTCGGCTCGGGTCAAACTGGGCAATGGGCGACGATGCTTCGTCTGGACAGATTGTTGGGTGCAGGGCGCTGCTGTTGCGGAATTTGCTCCGGACATCGGCACCTCTAAAAACAAAGCTTTTTCTTTGGTTGGTCGTCAGAGGGTGAGTCTGGACGGCGGATCGCCTTGCCAAGCGCATCTTGCCTCGTCAGGGCTCTTGCTGTTTCTGTCATAGTGCACAAGAATCAGTTCATCATCTGTTCATTGGGTGCACGGTCGTTCGGATTATCTGGAGTTCGGTGTTTCTTTGGGCCAATTTGAGCGAGGTCGTTCCTCAGGATAACTTGCTTCTACGTGATGGTGGCTCGACGCTAGATCGAGAACTCAAGACACTAAGAGGAAATCTCTGAACTCTTTGGTGCACCTTATTATTTGGAGCATTTGGCGTGAGTGGAACGGCAGGGTTATGGATAATCGCTTCTTGCCTTTACAAAGAGTCATTGATCAAGTCATAATTGACGCCAGGCAATGTGAGGTGGCGAGTCTGGGGCGTATGATCCTTCACTAATAGGCTACTAGCTATGATCGTCACTGTTATTTTGCTTGGTTGTTGTTTGTTTGTTTGTTTTTGTATATGTTTTTTTTTAAGTTTTGTAGTTTTTGTCGAACTGGTCGTGTGTATACCTTTCCCTCTTTAATATAATACATGCAGCTCTCCTGCATGGTTCAAAAAAAAAAATTAACAAAGAAATACCTTGAATTACAAGCTGCACAATAAAAAACAGAATCGTGAACTTTGAGCGTGAACAGTGCTTAAAAGCCACATTTTTTGTAGCTCTCATTTTAATGTATTTCATCATGAAATTTACACACATGTACATTACATCTCTGGGTTTTTTTTAAGAATTTTTTGAAACATAGAAGTATGATTTTTGAATTGTCAAAATTTAGGCTCCATGGAGCCTGAGTTCCATTTAGCATTTCATCTTGCATGATCTGGTTCCTGGTGCCTGCATAATTTCTAATGCATCTACCCAGGTCACATGAGCACAAATCGGTCAGGTGTTTACATCCTTGCTTGCCAAACTGTCTTGTGATGTTTGTGCAATTGCTCTTTTTTATGTGTTTAACACTTAACAATGATTAAGACTGCTCTTAGTCTTCGAATCATGTAACTGCAGAACAACCATACGTAGCTCCAAGCCCTGTGAACCTGCCACATCCACTGGATTCAGGTTTACACCCAACCCGAGTCCAAATATGCCCGATGCAAAAATGTATAGTTTTTGCCAATATGCTCGAACATACTAGCTAAGTTTGAGTGATTTAGAATAATCCAGTACATCAAAGATCAAGTAGACTATAAATCTAGAACTGGGGAGGAATAGGGCATAGCAGAGATGACAAGCTACGACCAAAACTAAGAATAGGAAGAAACTAAAAATAAAAGAGAAGCCACACACCATCCCCTCCTTTCTATTTGTATTACTCACTCCATTCACTTTTGTAAGACATTTTAGACATTTAAGACAGCACCTAAAACAGGTCAATTTCAGCTGTCTTAAACGACTTACAGAAGTGAACAGAGGGAGTACATAAAAACAATAAATCAAATCAGGGGACAATAGGGAAATTGATATACAGGAAGATCGCATCCACTCCTCACACGAACAGAGCTACAAACACACTGATAATCAAGGTGTTGACATTGCAGCAAACTGTGCCTGATTCCTCGCGTGCTCCTGTGATTGAGAATTTGCTTGGGCGCATGGACTCCTTTGCTGAGGAATGCCAGCACTATGAGAATGACAACATAACAATGCCAGCATTATATGGATTGCAACGTAGGCCAGGACGGCGATGATCAGCGCGGCAACATACACAGATGTCTTCCACCCCCTGCTGGATCCTGCTGCGTATGCCACTAGTAGGGCGAGCAAATCCAGCAGAATCGTTGTGTTCATGACCTTGAGCGACCATTCTTTATTCTTATTCAGCCACTGCGGCAGCAACATGACGATGACAACAATGGACGCCACAAAGGAGGTGGAGTTGCTGTAGAAGAAGGCGAGGTACCGGGGCCTCCTGTTGTCATGCATGATCGGGTTTCCTGCATCATACCAACTGCTGTCGTTCTGCCAAGCTCCCCCAGGCGGATCTAGACCAGCCTGGTAGGTGACACTTGCCACAAGGATTCCTAGCAGCATCAGATATTTGCGCTTGGCATGCTTTGCCTTTCCTTTTTTGTCAGCATTTTCTTGCTTCAGTTCACTGACCATATCTTTCTTATCCAAGAACACTAGGAACAGTACAGCTATGACAAAGAGGACCACAGCCCCCAAGACAAAGATGTAGATGGATGTTTTCAGATGCTGGGTGCTTCCGGCAGCATAAGCCCCTATCAGACCAAACATGCCCGCCGCCGTGCAAACAGCGAGTGCGTAACTTCGTATGGCTGGCCTGTATAAATGGGGGTTCACGAGCAATATAATGAGGGCGATGGACAGCATGAAGCTCACCGTATTGCAGTAGAAGAAGGCTTTGTAGCGGCGGGGAAAGTTGTACAAGAGGACCGGGTCCCCTGCCTGGTGCCCGCTGGATCCATCATCCTGAAGCCGGAAGCCGCCCGGAGGTGTCAACCCTGCTTGGTAACTGATGGTCGCAGCTAATACTGCGAAAAGGAGCAACCGCTTGCGCCTCTTCTCCACGGACTCAATTTCCTCAGCAGTGGCTTCGGCGTGGTTCAGTGTAAAGAAGACAACATGGATCACTACATAGACCAGGACGGCGCCTGCCAAGGCCATGACGTAAATGGAGGTGGTCAAGTCCCGAGAGCTTCCGGCAGCATATGCTCCGATGAGGCCAAACAAGTCCAGTATCATGGCTGCCTGGAGGACATGGGTCTGGAGCATAACCTTGCTTTGTACCAGGATGATGGCCACCAAAGAGGCTACGAAGGCGACGGAGTTGCAGTAGAAGAAGGTCTTGTACCGCTTAGCGTTCACTGTGAGGAGGATCGGGTCACCAGCCATGTGCCCGTTTCCATTATCCGGCCAGACGCCACCGGGAGGGTCCAGCCCCGCTTGGTAAGTGATGGTTGCTGCAAGAGTGGCTAGCAACAGTACAAGGGAGCGAGCCTGATCCGCTGCCATCCTATGTAATTGGGGAGCAAAAGAGGTCATTTAAAGCCAATGATTTTCAGAGGAAGAAGAATAAGAAAAGGGATGTGCTCCCGTAGTACCTGCTGTCATTAGTCTCCGGACCTGGAGCTATTGTTATTGCTTTTGGCAAGCTCCAGCATGAGTCTCCGGACCTGGAGCGTTGGAAGCTTTTGATTTTGGTCCAGAACCAGGTACTTGCAGCTTGTATGGTATCTTGAACAAATGCAACTTGAAGCAATGCCATGAATGCCAGGACGGCAATAACCAGGCTGCCCACATAGAAGTTGGTGTCGGTCTCCCTGCAGCTGCCGGCCGTGTATGAGACGATGAGGCTGATCAGCGCGACAGCGATGCAGCAGTATGCCCCAGTCACGCGAGGCTTTCTGTCCAGAAGCACCACAATGACGAGCAGTGACGCAACGAACGCGGTGGTGTTGAAGTAGAGGAAGACCCTCAAGCGAGCTCCATGGCGGTCCTTGAGAATCGCGTCGCCTGGCTGGTGACCGTTCTCGGTGTTGTCCCAGAAGCCACCTGGCGTGCTCATACCTGCAACGTACGTGACGCTCACTGCAAACGTGGCGAGCAGCATGAGGACCTTGCGGAGCCGTTTCTCTTGCACAGGGTCATTGTACTCGTGGTCGTGCGAGAACGAGGCCAGCACCATCTGGAAAATGAGGTAGATGAGGACGGCAGCCACCAGTACCGAGGAGTTGATGGTGGTGGGCGTGTCCCGGCAGGTCCCAGCGGCGTAGGCCCCCATGACGCTCATCAGGTCCACCACCATGACCACCCGCAGCGGCAGGAGGCGGAGCTGCTTATTCTCTTCCAGGAGGGTGAGGAAGAGGACGAGGACGATGATCACGAGCGACGAGGCAAACGCGGCGGCGTTGCAATAGAAGAACACCAGGTACCGGCGGTAGCTGGTGGTCCGGATGATGGAGTCGCCGGCGAGTTGGCCTGAGGCGGCGACGGTCTCCTGCCAAACGCCCCCAGGCGGGTTGAACCCTGCGGCGTACGTCACCGTAGCCACCAGCGTTGCCAGCAGCAGGATGTACTTTCTCAGTTCCAGCATGAGCTTGTAGCTCTCGATCACCTCCTTGGGCTGGCTGCTTCCATTTGCTGGAGGCTGATGATCCTGGGGCTGGCTGTTTTCATATGTTGGATTGGGGGCTGGAGGCGGAGCTGGATGATCCGGCTCGGGGCAGTCAATTGTGATCTCAGTTGGGCTGTTCTGGCGTGCTGGCTCGGCCTCCATTTGCACAGGAAAATGGTGCCTCAAGGTTCGACTTGTCGACGGAATTAAGGACAAGACTGAATCTGTCTCCGGTATATAGCTGACCCGGCAAGCTTGCTCGTCAGCATGACAACCTGGTATAACGTCATAAATAATTATAAAGGAGGAAAGCAAAAGAAAAACGGTATTGCAGCCAAATTTATCATTATACATGGTGTCGTTGGATCAGCATCTGACGGACATATTTGTGTTATGAGGTAGCTGGTTGCCAGTACAGGCGGAACCTCATCGCCGTTAACAAATGGGGTGGCCGGAGAGGGACTCGTGGCAATGGTATTGTCGCCGGTCCCCGGCCCGCTTCATCATTCTGATATGAATGTCCCCGCTTCATCAGTAATGGGGCGTGGGGAAGATGGTGACACGCCACGACAGGGCCACTCGTTTATGCGCCACGAGGGAGGGTGCAGACACCGGATGTTGAATCCAGATAAGGTACAGCCATTCGACAAACTGCGTAGTAACTTTCTTGAGGTTTTATACAGGGGCAATGTACTGGAAAAAGCTAGAGTGCTAGTACTCACTTGTTCAGAACAACAGAACGTGGAGCAGGATATGAGTCGCATTCTCGACAGTGCTGTTTGTCCCCGAGGGATATGATGCACCTCACACCTCAACGCCAGGGTTCAAGTCATTTCCAGTGTGAATCTATGCGCATGTTCAACGATAAAACATCGTGTGCAATCAATGAAAACAAATACCGTGGCTCTTAAAATATGCTATTAACGTGCTGTATCATGCTGCAATGTGCTATTAGTAGGACATTGTACACTAATTTAGTTAGCGAGACATTACTCAAAACGCTATAGCGTGCTAATAGCGGTGTTATAGCACGCTATTTTTTTTGTTTCACTGCACGCAATGCATATTCGTAAATTGGGGAATAGCATGCATGGCTGGACTGTCTACATTGCACTATTCTCGGTGACAGTACTTGAGTTGCTTTCCATGTCTTTATGAACATGTTTGGTTGCCTCCAGCCGTTTTGACCTCTTTACATCTGTGGCTCAGTAGAGCTCTGGCCGAGATACTACCAGTTTTGAACCATGTTTTGCATTTTCGTTTGCCTGCTTGCATTGCATCATGAGATCGTTTGACACATGATGTTTGGTTTGCTGCACTTGAGGATTATGGTTGTGTAGATGCAAAAACATGGTTTGGTTACTCATGGCCTAATCTTATGATCACTTCTTCTTATTAGTGATGATTTTAACATATACTCCCTCCGTTTCTAAATATAAGTTTTTTTAGACATTTTAAATGGACTACAACATATAGATATATATAGACATATTTTAGAGTGTAGATTCACTCATTTTGTTTTGTATGTAGTTACTTGTTGGAATCTCTAAAAAAAACTTATATTTGAGAACGGAGAGAGTATTACACTACATAGACAATGCCAAATAATCATCATGCAGTACAAAAATTACACCGTTTCACTCCTATGTACTAAGCAAATGTTAGTTCGTCCTAGGTACTGACAAATGACAATACAAATTAACAGACATATGGCTCAATGAAAGAATGATTCCCAAATAATCATCATGCAGTATGAAATTAATATTGGAAAAATAAACGAAAAAACAAGAAAAACGGCAACCGAAAAACACGGAAGAAAAAACCCGGAGCCTGGGAAGCACGGTTGCGTTTTTTCTTTTGAAACCCATGTTGTGCTTTTTTCTATTTTCCGGGAAACATGAGTTGTCCATCTCACGGAAGCATAATTATGCTTCTCGAAGTAAACATGTGTGTCTGTTCTCATAGAAATACTTCTCATGGAAGCAAGTGGAAGCAAATATGTGCTTCCACGAGTGTGCTTCGCAAAAATCTCCAAAACCTAGAAAAAAACCCAGGCAAAAACAAAAAAGCCGAAAAAAAAATATCTAAAATCTGAAAATAGTATAGAAATATAAAAAACTAATTTTCAAAGGGGGCATCTAACACAGGGCACATGGTGGCGGCTGGACGCACCACCCGCACACTCCAGACCACATGAAGGACCCTTACAAAAGCCCCTAAGGGTAACCGTTGGTTAGTTGCTCCCACGTATATAGGATTTTTTTGATGAATAAGGACAACTCCAATGTAGGGATGCTTTTCGTCCGTTGTTGTCCATTTGTGTGACGCCCTCACGCAAACATGTACGATCGAGATCAGGGACTCACGGGAAGATATCACAACACAACTCTAAACACAAATAAAGTCATACAAGCATCATATTACAAGCCAGTGGCCTCGAGGGCTCGAATACAAGTGCTCAAACATAAACGAGTCAGCGGAAGCAACAATATTTGAGTACATACATAAGTTAAACAAGTTGCCATAAGATGGCTAGCACAAACTGGGATACAGATCGAAGAGGCGCAGGCCTCCTGCCTAGGATCCTCCTAACTACTCCCGGTCGTCGGTGGCTTGAACGTAGTAGTAGGCACCCCCAGTGTAGTAGGGTCGTCGTCGACAGTGGCGCCTGGCTCCTGGGCTCCAACGTCTGATTGCAACAACGGGTATCGAAGGGGAAAAGGGGGAAGCAAAGCAACCGTGAGTACTCATCCAAAGTACTCGCAAGCAAGGATCTACACTACATATGCATTGGTATCAAATGAAATGGGTAGTATCTGTGGACTGAACTGCAAAATGCCAGAATAAGAGGGGGGAAGCTAATCCTATCGAAGACTATGCTTCTGGCAGCCTCCATCTTGAAGTATATAGAATAGAGTAGCTGATAAGTTCACCAAGTGACAACGTGTAGCATAATCCTACCCGACGATCCTCTCCTCGTCACCCTGTGGAAGAGCGATCACCGGGTTATCTCTAGAACTTATCTGGGTGTGTTTTATTAAGTATCCAGTTCTAGTTGTCATGAGGTCGGAATACAACTCCGGGTCGTCCTGTTACCGTGGACATGGCTATTCGAATAGATCAATCTTCCCTACAGGAGTGCACCACATTACCCAACACGCTCGATCACTCTAGCAGGACACACTTTCCTGGGTCATGCCCGGCCTCGGAAGATCAACACGTCACAGTCCTACCCAGGCCTAACAGAGAGGTCAGCACGCCGGTCTAAATCCTAAGCACGCAGGGGTCTTGGGCCCATCGCCCTTTGCAATCCTGCATGTTGCGAACGCGGACGGTGAGCAGACCTAGCCCCCTTATACAAGAGCAGGCGTTCCAGTCCAACACGGCGCATGCCACTCAGTCGCTGATGTCTAGAAGGCTTCGGCTGATACTATGATGTCGAGTGCCTATAATTGTTCCCGCGTGGTGGTTAGTGCGTGTAGGCCAGTGGCCAACTCAGATCAAAAACCCAATCTCATTAAGCGTGTTATTTGAAGTAACCATGAACGCCGACCAGGGCCAGGCCAACCTGTCTCCTAGGTGGTCACTATTGAGGAACATAGTAATTTCAAAAAAAATTCCTACGCACATGCAAGATCTATCTAGGTGATGCATAGCAACGAGAGGGGAAGAGTGTTGTCTACGTACCCTCGTAGACCGTAAGCGGAAGCATTATGTCAACATAGTTGATGTAGTCGAATGTCTTCACGATCCGACCGATCCTAGCACCGAAGGTACGACACCTCCGCGATCTGCACACGTTCAGCTCGGTGACGTCCCACGAACTCTAGATCCAGCTGAGTGTCGAGGGAGAGTTTCGTCAGCACGACGGCGTGATGACGGTGATGATGAAGCTACCGGAACAGGGCTTCCCCTAAGCACCGCTACGATATGACCGATGTGGATTATGGTGGAGAAGGGCACCGCACATGGTTAAGACAATGATCAACTTGTGTGTCTATGGGGTGCCCCCCCTCCCCGTATATAAAGGAGTGGAGGAGGGGGGAGGGCCGGCCCTCTATGGCGCGCCCTAGGGGAGTCCTACTCCCACCGGGAGTAGGATTCCCCCCTTCCAAGTAGTAGGAGTAGGAGAGAAGGAAGGGGAGGAGAGAAGGAAGGAAAGGGGGGCCGGCCCCCACCCAATTCGGATCGGGCTAGGGGGCGCGCCTCCCACCTTTTCCCTTCCTCTCCTCTATTCCACTAAGGCCCAATATGGCCCATATACTCCCCGAGGGGTTCCGGTAACCTCCCGGTAGTCCAGAAAATGCCCGAACTCATCCGTAACCATTCTGATGTCCAAACATAGGCTTCCAATATATCGATCTTTATGTCTTGACCATTTCGAGACTCCTCGTCGTGTCCGTGATTAAATCCGGGACTCCGAACGACCTTCGGTACATCAAAACACATAAACTCATAATACCGATCGTCACTGAACGTTAAGCGTGTGGACCCTATGGGTTCGAGAACTATGTAGACATGACCGAGACTCATCTCCGGTCAATAACCAATAGCGGAATCTGGATGCTCATATTGGTTCCTACATATTCTACGAAGATCTTTATCGGTCAAACCGCACAACAACATACGTTGTTCCCTTTGTCATCGGTATGTTACTTGCCCGAGATTCGATCATCGGTATCTCAATACCTAGTTCAATCTCGTTACCGGCAAGTCTCTTTACTCGTTCCGTAATGCACCATCCCGCAACTAACTCATTAGTTACATTGCTTGCAAAGCTTATAGTGACGTGCATTACCGAGAGGGCCCAAAGATACCTCTCCGATACTCGGAGTGACAAATCCTAATCTCGATCTATGCCAACTCAACAAACACTATCGGAGACACCTGTAGAGCATCTTTATAGTCACCCAGTTACGTTGTGACGTTTGATAGCACACTAAGTGTTCCTCCGGTATTCGGGAGTTGCATGATCTCATAGTCATGGGAACATGTATAAGTTATGGAGAAAGCAATAGCAACAAACTAAACGATCATCGTGCTAAGCTAACAGATGGGTCAAGTCAATAACATCATTCTCTGATGATGTGATCCCGTTAATCAAGTGAAAACTCTTGTCTATGGTTAGGAAACATAACCATCATTGATTCAACAAGCTAGTCAAGTAGAGGCATACTAGTGACACTCTGTTTGTCTATGTATTCACACATGTACTAAGTTTCCGGTTAATACAGTTCTAGCATGAATAATAAACATTTATCATGATATAAGGAAATATAAATAACAACTTTATTATTGCATCTAGGGAATATTTCCTTCAGTCTCCCACTTGCACTAGAGTCAATAATCTAGATTACATTGTAATGATTCTAACACCCATGGAGTCTAGGTGTTGATCATGTTTTGCTCGTGAGAGAGGCTTAGTCAACGGGTCTGCAACATTCAGATCCGTATGTATCTTGCAAATCTCTATGTCTCCCTCCTTGACTTGATTGCGGATGGAATTGAAGCGTCTCTTGATGTGCTTGGTTCTCTTGTGAAATCTGGATTCCTTTGCCAAGGCAATTGCACCAGTATTATCACAAAAGATTTTCATTGGACCCGATGCACTAGGTATGACACCTAGATTGGATATAAACTCCTTCATCTAGACTCCTTCATTTGCTGCTTCCGAAGTAGTTATGTACTCCGCTTCACACGTAGATCCCGCCACAACGCTCTGCTTGGAACTGCACCAACTGAAAGCTCCACCATTTAATAAAAATACGTATCCGGTTTGTGACTTAGAGTCATCCGGATCAGTGTCAAAGCTTGCATCGACGTAACCGTTTACGACAAGCTCTTTGTCACCTCCATAAACGAGAAAGAGTAAATTACATCTACGATACCTAAACTTGAAGCTAGGGTTCACTTTCATCACTGTATTCAGGAAGTGTAAAAATACAGTCATTGAGGGTGCAAAACTGTGTCACTCTACGGTTACCGCTACCGTATATCCAACGTATTTTGCTGACATAGCATGAGTTGACCAAGTTCTGCACCATTGAATTTCTTACGTGGCAAACAAATCCCTCTCATCTTCACACGTGATGCAGTGAATGCACTATTGGGGAACGTAGTAATTTCAAAAAAATCCTACGCACACGCAAGATCATGGTGATGCATAGCAACGAGAGGGGAGAGTGTCGTCCACGTACCCTCGTAGACTGTAAGCGGAAGCATTATGAGAACGCGGTTGATGTAGTTGTACGTCTTCACGATCCGACCGATCCAAGTACCGAACACGAGGCACCTCCGAGTTCAGCACCCGTTCAGCTCGGTGACGTCCCACGAACCCACGATCTAGCAGAGCTTCACGAGAGAGTTCCGTCAGCATGACGGCGTGATGACGGTGATGATGATGCTACCAATGCAGGGCTTCTCCTAAGCACTGCTACGATATGACCGAGGTGGAATATGGTGGAGGGGGGCACCGCACACGGCTAAAAGATCAATTGATCAACTTTGTGTCCATGGGATGCCCTCCTCCCCCGTATATAAAGGAGTGGAGGAGGGGGAGGGCCGGCCCTCTACTATGGTGCGCCCTGGGGAGTCCTACTCCCACCGGGAGTAGGATTCCCCCCCTTCCATGTAGTAGGAGTAGGAGAGAAGGAAAGGGAAAAGAGAAGAGAAGGAAGGAGGGGGCGCCGCCCCTCCCCCTAGTCCAATTCGGACTAGGCCTTGGGGAGGGGGCGCAGCCTCCCCTCTCTCTTTCCCCTCAAGCCCAATAAGGCCCATATACTCCCGGTGAATTCCCGTAACTCTCCGGTACTCCGATAAATACCCGAACCACTCAGAACCTTTCCGATGTTCGAATATAGCCTTCCAATATATCGATCTTTACGTCTCAAACATTTCGAGACTCCTAGTCATGTCCCAGATCTCATCTGGGACTCCGAACAACCTTCGGTACATCAAAACACATAAACTCATAATATCGATCGTCACCGAATGTTAAGCGTGCGGACCCTACGGGTTCGAGAACTATGTAGACATGACCGAGACTCGTCTCCGGTCAATAACCAATAGCGGAACCTGGATGCTCATATTGGCTCCTACATATTCTATGAAGATCTTTATCGGTCAAACCGCATAACGGTATACGTTGTTCCCTTTGTCATCGGTATGTTACTTGCCCGAGATTCGATCGTCAGTATCTCAATACCTAGTTCAATCTCGTTACCGGTAAGTCCCTTTACTCGTTCCGTAATGCATCATCCCGCAACTAACTCATTAGTCACATTGCTTGCAAGGCTTATAGTGATGTGCATTACCGAGAGGGCCCAGAGATACCTCTCCGACAATCGGAGTGACAAATCCTAATCTCGATCTATGCCAACTCAACAAGTACCATCAGAGACACCTGTAGAGCACCTTTATAATCACCTAGTTATGTTGTGACGTTTGGTAGCACACAAAGTGTTCCTCCGGTATTCGGGAGTTGCATAATCTCATAGTCAGGGGAACATGTATAAGTCATGAAGAAAGCAGTAGCAACAAACTAAACGATCATCGTGCTAAGCTAACGGAATGGGTCAAGTCAATCACATCATTCTATAATGATGTGATCCTGTTAATCAAATGACAACTCATGTCTATGTCTAGGAAACTTAACCATCTTTGATTCAACGAGCTAGCTAGTCAAGTAGAGGCATACTAGTGACACTCTGTTTGTCTATATATTCACACATGTACTAAGTTTCCGGTTAATACAATTCTAGCGTGAATAATAAACATTTATCATGATATAAGGAAATAAATAATAACTTTATTATTACCTCTAGGGCATACTTCCTTCAGTTTCCCACTTGCACTAGAGTCAATAATCTAGTTCACATCTTTATGTGATTAGTTCACATCTCCATGTGACTAATACCCAAAGGGTTTACTAGAGTCAATAATCTAGTTTACATCGCTATGTGATTAACACCCAAAGAGTGATCATGTTTTTCTTGTGAGAGAAGTTTAGCCTACGGTTCTGCAACATTCAGATCCATATGTATTTTGCAAATTTCTATGTCTACAATGCTCTGCACGGAGCTACTCTAGCTAATTGCTCCCACTTTCAATATGTATCCAGATCGATACTTAGAGTCATCTAGATCGATGTAAAACGCTTGCATTGATGTAACTCTTTACGACGAACTCTTTTATCACCTCCATAACCGAGAAATATTTCCTTAGTCCTCTAAGGATAATTTTGACCGCTGTCCAATGATCTACTCCTAGATCACTATTGTACTCCCTTGAAAGAATGATGCTAAGGTATACAATAGGACTGGTAAACAGCATAGCATACTTTATAGAACCCATGACTGAGGCATAGGGAATGACTTTTTATTCTCTTTCTATTTTCTGCTGTGGTCGGGTTTTCAGTCTTTACTCAACTTCACACCTTGCAACACAGGCAAGAACTCCTTCTTTGACTGTTCCATTTTTGAACTACTTCAAAATCTTGTCAAGGTATGTACTCATTGAAAAACTTATCAAGCGTCTTGATCTATCTCTATAGATCTTGATGCTCAATGTGTAAGCAGCTTCATCGAGGTCTTTCTTTGAAAAACTCTTTTCAAACACTCCCTTATGCTTTCTAGAAAATTCTACATTATTTTCGATCAACAATATGTCATTCACATATACTTATCAGAAATGTTGTAGTGCTCCCACTCACTTTCTTGTAAATACAGGCTTCACTGCAAGTCTGTATAAAACCATATGCTTTGATCACTTTATCAAAGCATATATTCCAACTCGAGATGCTTGCACCAGTCCATAGATGGATCGCTGGAGCTTGCTCAATTTGTTAGCACCTTTAGGATCGACAAAACCTTCTGGTTGCATCATATACAACTCTTCTTTTAAGAAATACATGAAGGAATACAATTTTGACATCCATTTGCCAGATTTCATAAAATGCGGCAAATGCTAACATGATTCGGACAGACTTTTAAGCATCGATATGAGTGAGAAAATCTCATCGTAGTCAACACCTTGAACTTGTCAAAAACATTTTGCGACAATTCGAGCTTTGTGGATAGTAACACTACTACCAGCGTCCGTCTTCCTCTTGAAGATCCATTTATTCTTAATGATTCATCGATCATCGGGCAAGTCAATCAAAGTACATACTTTGTTCTCATTCATGGATCCCATCTCAGATTTCATGGCCTCAAGCCATTTCGCGGAATCTGGGCTCATCATCGCTTCCTCATAGTTCGTAGGTTTGTCATGGTCAAGTAACATGACATCCAGAACAGGATTACCGTACCACACTGGTGCGGATCTCACTCTGGTTGACCTACGAGGTTCGATAGTAACTTGATCTGAAGTTACATGATCATCATCATTAGCTTCCTCATTAATTGGTGTAGGAATCACAGGAACAAATTTCTGTGATGAACTACTTTCCAATAAGGGAGCAGGTACAGTTACCTCATCAAGTTCTACTTTCCTCCCACTCACTTATTTCGAGAGAAACTCCTTCTCTAGAAAGGATCCATTCTTAGCAATGAATGTCTTGCCTTCGGATCTGTGATAGAAGGTGTACCCAACTGTCTCCTTTGGTTATCCTATGAAGACACATTTCTCCAATTTGGGTTTGAGCTTATCCGGATGAAACTTTTTCACATAAGCATAGCAACCCCAAACTTTAAGAAACGACAACTTTGGTTTCTTGCCAAACCAAAGTTCATATGGCGTCGTCTCAACGGATTTAGATGGTGCCCTATTTAATGTGAATGCAGTTGTCTCTAATGCATAACCCCAAAACGATAGTGGTAAATCGGTAAGAGACATCATAGATTGCACCATATCTAATAAAGTATGGTTACGATGTTCGGACACACCATTACGCTGTGGTGTTCCAGGTGGCGTGAGTTGCGGAACTATTCCGCATTGTTTCAAATGAAGACCAAACTCGTAACACAAATATTCTCCTCCACGATCAGATCATAGAAACTTTATTTTCTTGTTACGATGATTTTCCACTTCATTCTAAAATTATTTGAACTTTCAAATGTTTCAGATTTATGTTTCATCAAGAAGATATACCCATATCTTACTCAAATCATCTGTGAAGGTCAGAAAATAACGATACCTGTCGCGAGCCTCAACACTCATCGGACTGCATACATCAGTATGTATTATTTCCAACAAGTCTGTTTCTTGCTCCATTGTTTCGGAGAACGGAGTCTTAGTCATCTTGCCCATGAGGCATGGTTTGCAAGAATCAACTGATTCATAATCAAGTGATTCCAAAGGCCATCAGCATGGATTTTCTTCATGCGCTTTACACCAACATGACCTAAACGTCAGTGCCACAAATAAGTTGCAGTATCATTATTAACTTTGCATCTTTTGGCTTCAATATTATGAATATGTGTATCACTATGATCGACATTTAATAAACCATTCACCTTGGGTGTATGATCATTGAAGGTTTTATTCATGTAAACAGAACAACAATTATTCTCTGACTTTAAATGAATAACGGTATTGCAATAAACATGATCAAATCATATTCATGCTTAACGCAAACACCAAATAACATTTATTTAGGTTCAACACTAATCCCGAAAGTATAGGGAGTGTGTGATGATGATCATATCAATCTTGGAACCACTTCCAACACACATCGTCACTTCACCCTTAACTAGTCTCTGTTCATTCTGCAACTCTCGTTTTGAGTTACTAATCTCAGGAACTGAACTAGTATCAAATACTGAGGGGTTGCTATATACACTAGTAAAGTACCCATCAATAACATGTATATCAAATATACCTTTGTTCACTTTGCCATCCTTCTTATCCGCCAAATACTTGGGGCAGTTCTGCTTCTAGTGACCAGTCCCTTTGCAGTAGAAGCACTTAGTCTCAGGCTTAGGTCTAGAATTGGGCTTCTTCACTTGAGCAGCAAATTGCTTGCCGTTCTTCTTGAAGTTCCCCTTCTTCCCTTTGCTCTTTTCTTGAAACTAGTGGTCTTGTCAACCATCAACACTTGATGCTTTTCTTGATTTCTACCTTTGTCGATTTCAGCATCACGAAGAGCTTGGGAATCGCTTCCGTTATCCCTTGCATATTATAGTTCATCACGAAGTTCCAGTAACTTGGTGATAGTGACTAGAGAACTCTGTCAATAACTATCTTATCTGGAAGATTAAATCCCACATGATTCAAGTGATTGTAGTACTCAGACATTCTGAGCACATGCTCACTAGCTGAGCTATTCTCCTCCATCTTGTAGGCAAAGTGCTTGTCGAAGGTCTCATACCTTTCGACATGGGCATGAGTCTGAAATACTAATTTCAACTCTTGGAACATCTCATATGCTCTGTGGCATTTAAAACGTCTTTGAAGCCCCGATTCTAAGCCGTAAAGCATGGTGCACTAAACTATCAAGTAGTCATCATATCGAGCTCGCCAAACATTCATAACATCTGCATCTTCTCCTGCAATCGGTCTGTCACCTAGTGGTGCATCAAGGACATAATTCTTCTATGCAGCAATGAGGATAATCCTCAGATCACGGATCCAATCCGCATCATTGCTACTAACATCTTTCAACTTAGTTTTTTCTCTAGGAACATATCAAAATAAATGGGGAGCTACATCACGAGGTATTGATCTACAACATAGTTATGCAAATACTATCATGACTAAGTTCATGATAAATTAAAGTTTAATTAATCATATTACTTAAGAACTCCCACTTACATAGACATCCCTCTAGTCATCTAAATGATCACATGATCCAAATCAACTAAACCATGTCCGTTCATCACGTGAGGTGGAGTAGTTTTCAATGGTAAACATCACTATGTTGATCATATCTACTATATGATTCACGCTCGACCTTTCGGTCTCCAGTGTTCCGAGGCCAAATCTGCATATGCTAGGATCGTCAAGTTTAACCCGAGTATTCCGCGTGTGCAAAACTGGCTTGCACCTGTTGTATGTGAACGTAGAGCTTATCACACCCGATCATCACGTGGTGTCTCGGCACGACAAACTGTCGCAACAGTGCATACTCAGGGAGAACACTTATACCTTCAAATTTAGTGAGAGATCATCTTATAATGCTATCACCGAACTAAGAAAAATAAGATGCATAAAGGATAAACATCACATGCAATCAAAGTATGTGACATGATATGGCCATGATCATCTTGTGCCTTTGATCTCCATCTCCAAAGTACCGTCATGATCTTTATCATCACCGGCATGACACCATGATCTCCATCATCTTGATCTCTATCAATGTGTCGTCACATGGTCGTCTCGCCAACTATTGATTTTGCAACTATTGCTATCGCATAGCGATAAAGTAAAGCAATTACATGGCACTTGCATCTTATGCAATAAAGAGACAACCATAAGGCTTCTGCCAATTGCCGATAACTTTAACAAAACATGATCATCTCATACAACAATTTATATCTCATCACGTCTTGACCTATCACATCACAACATGCCCTGAAAAAACAAGTTAGACATCCTCTACTTTGTTGTTGCAAGTTTTACGTGGCTGCTATGGGCTGAGCAAGAACCATTCTTACCTACACATCAAAAACCACAATGCGGTATGGTGATTGATTTTTGATCTTCAGAAAGAACCCTGTTCATTGAATCTGATTCAACTGAAGCTGGAGAAACAGACACCCACTAGCCACCTGTGTGCGAAGCATGTCAGTAGAACCAGTCTCGCGTAAGCGTACATGTATTGTCGGTCTGGGTCGCTTCATCCAACAATGTCGTTGAATCAAGAATCAACTAGTGACGGCAAGCAATATGTATATACCCACGTCCACAACTCCTGTGTTCTACTCGTGCATATAACATCTACGCATAAACCTGGCTCGGATGGCATTGTTGGGGAACGTAGTAATTTCAAAAAAAATCCTACACACACGCAAGATCATGGTGATGCATAGGAACGAGAGGGGAGAGTGTTGTCCACGTACCCTCGTAGACTGTAAGCGGAAGCGTTATGAGAACGCGGTTGATGTAGTCGCACGTCTTCATGATCCGACCGATCCAAGTACCAAACGCATAGCACCTCCGAGTTCAACACACGTTCAGCTCGGTGACGTCCCACGAACTCACGATCCAGCAGAGCTTCGCGGGAGAGTTCCGTCAGCACGACGGCATGATGCCGGTGATGATTATGCTACCAACACAGGGCTTCGCCTAAGCATCGCTACGATATGACCGAGGTGGAATATGGTGGAGGGGGGCATCGCACACGGCTAAAAGATCAATTGATCAACTTGTGTGTCCATGGGATGCCCCCCTCCCCCGTATATAAAGGAGTGGAGGAGGGGGAGGGCCGGCCCTCTACTATGGTGCGCCCTGGGGAGTCCTACTCCCACCGGGAGTAGGATTCCCCCCTTCCATGTAGTAGGAGTAGGAGAGAAGGAAAGGGAAAAGAGAAGAGAAGGAAGGAGGGGGCGCCGCCCCTCCCCCTAGTCCAATTCGGACTAGGCCTTGGGGGGCGCAGCCTCCCCTCTCTCTTTCCCCTAAAGCCTAATAAGGCCCATAAACTCCCCCCTGAATTCCCGTAACTCTCCGGTACTCCGATAAATACCCGAACCACTCAGAACCTTTCCGATGTCCAAATATAGCCTTCCAATATATCGATCTTTATGTCTCGAACATTTCGAGACTCCTCGTCATGTCCCTGATCTCATCTGGGATTCTGAAGAACCTTCGGTACATCAAAACACATAAACTCATAATACAGATCGTCACCAAACGTTAAGCGTGCGGACCCTATGGGTTCGAGAACTATGTAGACATGACCGAGACTCATCTCCGCTCAATAACCAATAGCGGAACCTGGATGCTCATATTGGCTCCTACATATTCTACGAAGATCTTTATCGGTCAAACCGCATAATGGTATACGTTGTTCCCTTTGTCATAGGTATGTTACTTGCCCGAGATTCGGTCATCGGTATCTCAATACCTAGTTCAATCTTGTTACCGGCAAGTCTCTTTACTCGTTCCATAATGCATCATCCTACAACTAACTCATTAGTCACATTGCTTGCAAGGCTTATAGTGATGTGCATTACCGAGAGGGCCCACAGATACCTCTCCGACAATCGGAGTGACAAATCCTAATCTTGATCTATGCCAACTCAACAAGTACCATCAGAGACACCTGTAGAGCACCTTTATAATCACCCAGTTACGTTGTGACATTTGGTAGCACACAAAGTGTTCCTCCGGTATTCAGGAGTTGCATAATCTCATAGTCAGAGGAACATGTATAAGTCATGAAGAAAGCAGTAGCAACAAACTAAACGATCATCGTGCTAAGCTAACGGAATGGGTCAAGTCAATCACATCATTCTCTAATGATGTGATCCCGTTAATCAAATGACAACTCATGTCTATGGCTTGGAAACATAACCATCATTGATTTAACGAGCTAGTCAAGTAGAGGCATACTAGTGACACTCTGTTTGTCTATGTATTCACACATGTACTAAGTTTCCGGTTAATACAATTCTAGCATGAATAATAAACATTTATCATGATATAAGGAAATAAATAATAACTTTATTATTGCCTCTAGGGCATATTTCCTTCACGCACTACCTATCTGCCTATGCCGAGACATGTACGAGTTCTGGGCCTATGGTGTCACTGTGTCACACATGCTATCCACTGCAGCGACAGACCACATGGTCGCCCGATTCTTTGCCATCGAGGGCCTCTACTTCCTCACCGCCTTTCTGGACACTGCATGGTCCCTATCATGCCGAAAGTCCGTCCTGGTCGAGCTCCTCTCCTATGACACCCGCTCTTCGTTGAGCAGCGATGCTATGCGCCCCGACGAGCACCGAGAACTGAGATGACTACAAGGTTGGCTGGCACAGCAACCCCGACGACACGAGCCTGTCCGCAATGCGAAGTGACGCACTTCTCCGAGATGGGAGACTCCTACGAGCCCTCAAGGAGGCGATGCCATTGCAAACCGACTGTCCGCTGGCGCTAGCTTGCCGCCCTCCTCTTCGGGTGTGCACTAGATAGAGCATCGCCGCCGTGCGTCTCATCAGCTCAATGCGAGGCACCGGATGTGGTTCCTCGTGGTGAGGCTGCAATCCTCGCAGACCCCGTGAAGCTCGATGTCGTCAATCCGCGCGGCGGCAGAAAAGAACAGGCGCGTGGCAGCCGGGCTGCCGGGGTATGGCACCGTGTCTTGTTCGATGGGCAATGTCATACACGTGCAGGCCGACGACCTTGCTGCTCTGCGCGCTGAGTCTAGGGCTGTGAGTCGTGGAGCGTCGGCCTCCGGCTGGACGATGTGGTGAGAAGAGCAGGTCGCTGGTCATGTCAGGCAGGCGATGGAGGCGTAGCATATGCGGAGTAGCACGGCAGGGTGGAAGGCTGAGTCGACGACATCGCAATCATGGTGGTTGGGGAGCGCCGGTGCCGCTCGGCTAGGACTCGAACAAGGACGGCCTCCTCTGGCGCCGGGTAAGTAACCTGAAGCGGTGACCCGTGATGACCTCCACAACGGTGCTTCGGCGCCCATGACCTCCACAACGGACGCGGCGCCGAAGAGCTACGACGGTGTTGGGAGTGTTGGGTGTGGTGCAGAAGTGGACACGGACCAAAAAAGTTGGGTGTGGTGCAGAAGTGGACACGGACAAGATGATAGACAGAATTTTAGAGAAGAATAGTAGTAGAAAGAGGGGTGTATTTGCGACGTCAGTGAAATACATTGGATACGGTTCCAGCTCTAGTGACCGTAGAGTGACACATTTCAGCAACCTCAATGACCGTATTTTGATCTTTCCTAAATACAGTGATGAAATTGAACCCTAGGATCAAGTTCAGATACCGTAGATGCAATTTAATCAACGAGAAACATATCCTTACACTACAAAAAAATACACTTCCGTGATGATATGTGTTTGTCACAGTAGGTCGCTTTTTTTGTCATGCATGTACATCCATGACAAATTTATGATAGAATCAAGATAGTAATACCTGTGCTGTCGTAGAAGTGTTCCATGACATTACCAAGATTATCATGACGGAAGTGTCCACTTCCATGACGATAAATCACGCGTCACAGAAGTGCTTTCGTCAAGGATGACCGACACGTGGCATCCACCATAACGGAACTCCGTTAAGCTATCGGGTCGGGTTTTGGATCCGATAACCCGTTAACAGCCCCGACCAATGGGAAATTTCCACGTGTAAAATTCTTATTGGCTGGACGAAACATGTGTGAGCTCGTCAGTGGGTCAGATAGGCGCCTATGATATGTTGACACGTGCCACGACCCAACAGTGGCCCATTTAGCTTACAAAGCCGGCCCGTTTGACTTGGTCAAAAGTTAATGGGCTAGCCCATGAAAAGCCTGTTAATGGTCTCTTCGCAAAAAGCCCATTTTACGGTCCGTTAACTCACAGCCCGTTAGGCCCTAAAGGAAATCGGCCCAATAACGTCATGTGGGCCATCGAATATAATACCAGCCCATTTCGCTTTCGGCCCATGTATGGCCCACGTCGTCTTTCAGCCCATTTGAGGCCTTCGTATCTTTCGGTCCATTACAGGCCCACGGTGACTCTAGCCCATAATGAACAGTAATTTTCTTTATACCCATTAACGACCCGTGATTTACATGGGCCGTTTCCAGCCCGTGTTAGCTTTCGGCCTATTGACGGCCCATACGTTCTTGGGCTCCTTTTTGGCCCTCGATTACTTCCGGCCCGTTACTGGCATGTTCCCCTAATGGGCCAAATTCGGCCCATGGCAAGAGTCGGCCCGTTACTGGCCTGTTCCACTAATGGGCCAAATTCGGCCCATGGCAAGAGCCGGCCCGTTACTGGCCTGCTACTCTAATGGGCCAAATTCGGCCCATGGCAAGAGTCAGCCCGTTTCTGGCCTGTTAACCCATTGCGCCGTTTCCAGTCCGTCCTATATTCTGGCCCATTAACGACCCATTATGCCTGTGACAGAATTAAGCCTTTGCTGTCCTACCGCCTGTTAACGGCCTGTTACCGTGCTGGGCCGATACCAATTACGCCCGATTATGGCCCATGTAGACCCATTTATCTGACGGCCCGAGGCCCACCGATTACATGCCCATTTATCGACGGCTCGTAGGAGACCCGTGGATCCTATGACCCGTATATGGCCCATGGTAGTTGCGACCACTAGCAAGAAGACTAGGAAATAAATAAGGCCGAAACTAACGCTAGGCTATTGAGGCGATTGCACAGATTACATCCACTCAGCATCAAAGATCGCCACCAGTGCAAATATAGGGAACACCCTACACTATACAAAAATGGCTTGCTATTTTCTTCAGGCAGTGGCTGCACGTTAAGAATAAATTTTGTATCGCACCAAAACAAATTGCAACTATATAACAAAAGGAAGGTTGGCATAAAACTTAACAGTCTAGCAGATAAATGCACCACCAGAAGTTCAGAAGCTCAGTTCATTTGACCTGACTGTTATGTTTTCATGCTGTATTGTCCGATGGAGCACCATAACCCTCGCCTTCATTTCCCCAGGCTCCTGAACAACATAGCAATTGTCTGATAGTCTGGTTTCAAAACCATGCATATCTTGACGACATTGAGCAATGTTTCTCCTTGTTTCACAAAGGGTCTCTGTTAGGGAATGGACTTGTGTCTGGAGCGCAGATACAACATTGCTTTGAGCTTGCATATCTTGATCATGAGGCGGTTTGGACGATATTGCCTTAACAACCAACCCAGTATTATGCAGGAACGTGCTTTTGGCACTGTTAGTGGACAGGTACCGACCCACTTCAGCAAGAGCTGACATTGCGGTTATAGTTGCCTCGCCACCTTCAGAAGGTGGCGGTTCCACCATTTTTTCCATAGCTCGCTGAAAAGTTGAGGTTTTACATTAGTAGTACCAGAACAAAAGATATTAAGGAGGCAGCAAAACCAAACAAAATAGCTTTGGTCTATATACAGAACTTATTCTGGTGAACCCATGTAAAACACTAGTTGTATTTTATTGCAAAGTACATAATAAAACTAGGTTCCAAACATATGACAATGTACCATCGCTAATGTATTGTCTATTTCTTCACATTGTATTGAGGGCTAATGATAAAGAGACGAAGTTTATAATACGGTAAGCATAGTATGATGTCATTCATATCACAAAACAACTGAGAACAGACAAACATGCAATTGTAACGTTGTGTGGGCAAGTCCAGCACGGAACTAGATTACGGGTCAAGATCAAAGGAACATCACTCCTCTCTTTTAAACCTTGTAAGGTGCAATGATACGCTAAGACAATTGTGTATAAAATTGAAAAGAGTAATAGACATTGGCTGCAAACCATGCAGTTCAAGGCACAAGTTAGAGTAAGTAGTAGTTAAAAGGCATGAGGATTAAGTACTTACAACAGCGGCTTTGACTGGTGTAGTCATGCCCTTCTTCTTGCTGGTGTGACAGTCCTTGAAGATTTCCACATCATTTGGTTCAGGTACTTTTTGGTCCTTACGGGCTTTCCTCTGCATTTGGAACAAGTCAATATAGATCTGATAATATGGTACAACGAAAAGAGTGAAACAATAGCTAATTACAAGAGCCTCGCAGTGTGCAATATAGCTACGAGATCCTGTCGTCTGTTGGAATTTCACTTTCGTACGGTTGGCCTTGTTCTTTGAACAGTTCACCTACAAGAAGATAGATTTGTGTGGCACATGCGTAAATAGGACTTCAACATGTGACCTGATGACATATATATATATATATAATGTACCTGATACTTCGGATCGGACCAGTGTTTAACGAGGCCTCTCCAGTCTTCATCAGATATATTTTCCACTGGAGATGTTTGGGCAAGTTCACTGTTAGCCTTGCCTTCAAAGTGAGTTTTCCTCAAGTTATACCAATACTGTCGCAGAGCAGACTTGAAAACATGGGTGCAAGCTTGTCTGGTTACATCATCTTGGCTATCCAACTTGTAGCGACCTGACCTGAATGGATCAAGTCTCTGTGCTTAAGTGTCATCCCTGGATCGGTATGCTGACACACACAGTACTCGAAGGATTTATAACAGAGGTAAATCACATGTATAAAGTAACGTAAATACTATTACCTCAATCCATATAACGGAAGCAACAAGGTTGTGGATTCCCATCAACACCAACGGCAAAGTTGAGTGTAGAAATCATAACCCTAACGTATCACTTACTCATCGTAAGAAACCTGCAACATGAGACGTTGCGGCCTGAAACGGGTCAGTACATTGAATGTACTGGCAAATTCACACCATAGAGAATGATGAATAAAGGCTATCACTACATGCATATTTGGCTGGTGGAAAAGCTCTATGGTTATAAGGTTTTTGCGAAAAGCCAATTTTTCCCTACTGCAAAGGAATACATTTTAATTTAACTATCATGGTGGTTGTTGAACAATGAGAATGGTTGACAGCATTCTCAATCCCAATTAAGTAACATCATTAAAACCCAACAAATTAATTAAAGTAACGTGATGAGATCAACAGGATAATCCAAGAACTAGATACTCAAGATGTCCATAACCGGGGACACGGCTAATCATGATTAGTTTGTACACTCTGCAGAGGTTTGCGCACTTTTCCCCACAAGAATCGATCGCCTCCGTTGGATTTCTTGCACTACAGGATGTTTGAGAAACGGATGACCGAGACATAGTCTTTCAGAAGCGCTAGCACCTTACATTGGATAGACCGGTACACCTACTTTCCCCTCCATCTGCTAGTCTACCCTGTAAGAGTTCTCACGACTTAATCAACTATGCCAGAGCCCATAGTGGCTTGTGGTTGCACACGGAAGTTTCTAGTATGAATAATCTTATGATCCCTTTGGGCCTGGGTGGCAGTCCAAAATAAAAACAGGCAAGTCCTGGAATACCCAGGTGCCTCAATCCACCCAGATGTGTGTTTAAGTTGCCACCTTAAGTAAACCATTAATTAACAATCTCACATCTGTCATGAAATACTCTCAAACCCAATCCACGTCTACGAGCATAGCATGGCAGTATAAGCCTAACGTAATAGTAACTCCCAAGGGTTTGATAATGAACAGGTAATAGGTACTACCTCAACTACTTCCCAATCCCACAATTTAATTAGATCCTAATCATGCAAATGGTTGAGGATGGATCTAATGCAATAAAACTGGGTATGAAAGGGATATGATCAAAGTGTGAACTTTCCTGCAATGTTGATGAAGATGATTCGCACTCAAAACTCTTGACAGTTCTACTCGTCACACTCCGGTCAATCTATCGTAAGCAAGCAATAGTAACCACACATAAGCAATCACTCAAAAGATCAGAAAGATCGAAGAAGATGATTCAGAAAACATCAAAACCAAGCAAATAGCTTTTGCAACATAAAACAATTTCTAACAGTACCAAAATTATGTGAATTTGGCCTTATCAGAATGTTTAGGTCAAGAGCTTCGATTGGCAAAAAGAATCAACTCAAACGAAGTTACGGAACTCGAGTTATGATCAAACGAAGTTTGAATCTAAATCTGAACAAATTCAAATTTTAAACTTTTCAAAAACATGTTTGAGTTGGATTACTGGATAGAGGAGATCGTAACGAAGAAGTGGGCATTGGTTTCGTTGGATTTGGACTAACGAGTAAAAAGTTACGGTGTTTTGAAGATCAGGGGCCATTTTGCAAGTAAGTTATTCACAAACGGGTCCCTGGCCGAAAAATAACAGAAAAAGAAAAAGACTAAGAAGCGAACGTTAGTTTATAAGGTCTAAACAGTGGACGTTCGCTGTTTAATAAAACCTAAAAAAACAGATCTAGTCTAGGGTTTTTAAAAAAAACAAACTTAAAATAAAACCGGATCGGACGACGGTTATACCGGTTCAGCAGCGGTCTATGGCGAAAAACCGGCAGTGGGGCGGATCCGGCCGGCGGCGAACTCTGGCACGGGCAGTAGGCGACGGCGGGCGGCGGTGTGGTGCGGTGACGAGGGTGCGGCGCGGTGCAGCAGGCGGCGGCGCGGCAAGGGGGGCGGCTGCGGCGGTGGTGGGGCGGCGATCTATGGCGGCGGCGCGAGATGCGTGCGAGGGCAGCGGCGCGGCAAGAAGGAGGAGCGGGCGGGGCGGTCGGACCTCGGCTTTTAAAGGCCGGGGCGATGCTTCTTGGGGCAGGGGCAAAGGAGGCGGCGGCGTGCCCGACTTGGACACGGCGGCGGCAAGGCGGAACCACTCGGGACTCTGTCCCGAGCTCGAAGACGGAGGCGGCGCGCGGTTGGGCTGGGCTTTGGCCTGGCCCGGTTGGAGCTGGGCCGGCCCAGTCGGTGAAGGTTTTTTTTCTTTTAAGATTTTTTTTCCAGATGAACAAAACCGAATAAAACAAATAGAAATAAAAATATTATATAGGCATATAATATATCAAAATTTTCAGAAAAAGATTTTCTACGACTTGAACATATTTCTAGCATTAAATAAATTACACACAATTTCTAATAACTCAAACAGTGCTCCTGGTCTAATAAAATCCAACTAAAATCATTTTAAAAAATACCAAAATGATTACAAATTAATTTTTCTCCAATTTTCTGTTGTAGGGAATCATGTTACCCTAATTTCCATATATTTTATTTTTGGAGAAAAATAATTTGAATAAAACTCAAATAACTCCAAATTGAAAATAAATTCAAAAGAACTTTGAATTTAATTCTTTTAACTCCCAACTCATATTTCATATATTTTGAAGAAGTCATTTTATCTTCTCTCATGAAAATCATTGAGTTGCTTGAAGTTCCAGAATCGGAAATATTTTCAAATGAATTCAAATATTTTCAACACCCCTTGTCATTTAAATAAATGGAAGAAGTCATGTCATCTTCTCTCCAGGATTTTGTGTTTGAAAAGAATTTGAATTCATGGAGATCATAAAAGCAAAATGAAAGTTTGGGAAAGTCCTTTTATTCCCTCTCATTTAACTTTCAAAAAGTTTCGAGTTTCACTCAATCAATCACACCACAATCAAACAATCAATCAATCTATCTATTTATTATAACATTCCAAAATTTAGAATTTTGGGATGTTACACAACTTGAACCTCATTTGTTGAAAATTATGGGAGTCTCATTATCAGCAACCTAGAAAGTATTGGACAGAGCAAGACGATATTACTAGTTTCCATATATAACCATACTTACAGATAAATGGTCGAGGAAGATGTTGAACTGGATTTTGTCTTTGTCATTCATGTACTAAATCCATGTTGGGAGGATACGTACATGACACCTAATAGCAACCGCTGCCTCTGATACTAACTTGGCTGACTCTGTAGCATCACGTGGCCTTTTTAAACCTGCCTCAAAACAGATCTCCATTCTTCCTCCTCTAGACTTAGTTAACCTATCGAGCATTATCCCTGGTGTTTGTTTCCTCTTGCGCCTAGGTGCTAGTCCAACAACAAACATAGGAAGTGTTAGTGTACATCAAACTGTGAGACTACATATAAAGAAGCATGCAACTGTAACTTGACTCCATCAACTACCTTCTTGCTGTTGAAGCTCACAAGGTTCATCTGATATTGCCAACTCGTCTTATGTCAAGAGTGCTTGGGAAGTAGTGTCAGGTGGCAAGGGAGCTTGGGAATGTGTTGCTAGCTCAGTTGACGCACGAGTACGTCATGTAGCTGGTAGTACCATGGTAGGTGTTGCAAGAACTAGGGCTGTCTCTGCTTGTTTGGTGGCAACTATTTGTTTCTGTTTGTCTTTTTTTGCAACTCGTGTAGCATGGGATGCCGTGTTTGTAGAATTTTCTGCTGGACTTTGACCTTCTATTGCACCATCAGTACCATCAGAATCTGCAGGATTCATCTGCTTCTCATTCCCTGCCATTCTGTGTTTCTTCCTCTTTCTCTGTGCCATGTTAAGTCAAGCTGACAAGAAAAACGAATAACAATTTAGTTCTTCCGAACAAATTGATGCGTGATGCAGACGAACTGAACTTTGATGTTAGACAACTACATGATAGGAGGATGTAATATGTATGAAAAACAGGACGGAAGAGATAACCAGAACTATGATGTGTAAACTAAGAAGAAGACATTTCACCAAATTAGAAGCAATGCAATGGAAGGTAGACACCATATGAAAGATGCTACAAATATCGCTCTGCCAAGTTAACAGTGTCTCATCATAAATGGCGTTTAAACAAATGTGAAGCAGTATAAGAAATAAATCATATGCAAGATGCAAACAACATCACACTACCATGTTAGAGGTCTCTCGTCATTAGTGCCATTGCATATTCACAGCATTGCATATTCACAGCTTATGATGTGTAAACTAAGGAGAAGGCATTTCAACAAATTAGAAGCAATGAAAGCTAGACACCATATGAAAGATGCAACGAATATCACTCTACCAAGTTAAAACTGTCTCGTCATAAGTGTCATTTCAAGAAATTAGTAATACAAGCTAGAAAAGAATGTGAGATGTAACATATATCACACTCCGAAGTCAAATGTGTCTTATGATAAGTGATTGTTGCAGGTTACACAACAGTAGTAATTTGATGTAAGAACATGGTGTGATAGATAGATATTGTATGTTCTAGAAACAGGAACACGTGTCTTATTCAAGTATAATGTGTAAAGTAAGCAGATGGAATTCAACAAAATTAGAAGCAATACAAGCTAGACATCACACATAACATGCAACCACATATAATAGTGCCAAGGTAGAGGGAGCACCGGTGATGCTGCACTAGGGGAGACGTGCTCATCATAAACACAGCTTTGTTGAGTGTCTATGCATGTGTTGTCTTGGAAATCATCTTGGGGGTGTGGAGGAGTAGAAACTGTAGAGGCCCTCCGTTCGGAAGGAGCACCTTTATCCGCTGCCTTGCTAACTTCCTTCCGTTTTATTGATTTTGAATTGTCAAGTAAAACCGACAAGAAAAAGCAATAAAATTCTCTCTTCAAAACTCATTCATGCATGATACTGATAATCACTACTTTGATGTAAGGAAAACACATGATACCAGGATGGAATATGTACGAAAAACAGGACGGCATGGCATGTTCACAACTGTTTGTGTAAACTAAGCAGAAACCATTCCAGCAAATAAGAAGCAATGCAAGCTAGACACCACATGAAAGATGCAACCAATATGACTCTACCAAGTTAAAAGCGTCCCATCATAAATGGAATTTCAACAAATTAGAAGCAGCGCATGCTATAAATCATATGAAAGATGCAACTAATATCGCACTGCATATACTAAAGGTGTCTCGTCATGTTGATTGATGCGGGATACAAAAAATAATAGTTTTATGTAAGGACATGCTTAATAGACAAATGTACTATGTACTAAATACAAGAAGGCATGTCACATTAACAGGCATAATGTATAAGCTAAGTAGACTAGCACATGCAGTTTAACCAGATTGGAAGAATTACAATCTAGACACCATATGCAACATGCAACCACATATCACACTGCCAAGTTAGAGCAAGCACCTGCGATGCTAGTGTAGGGGAAATGCCGTAATCAACTATAGAGCTACGTTCACTATCTTCATGTAGCATTTCTGCTTCTTGAGAATCATGTCGGGAGGCTGACGCTGCATTCTTTAAATGAGGAGTAGTCCCCTTGCCTGCCTGCCTCGTCATAAGTGATTGATGAGGGATGCACAAGAACATTAGTTTGATGTAAGAACATGGTTAATACACAGATGTACTAGTATGTACCAAAAACAGAAAGGCATGGCATATTCAAAGGTATAACGTGTAAGCTAAGCAGATGCAATTTAACCAAATTGGAAGCAATACAAGCTAGACATCCAGCTGGAGTGGTGAGCATGATCATCTAGGACCTGAGAGCCTGGTGGGAGGCAGGCTGCTTCGCCACCATCGCAGCTTTTTAGTTGGCTTCCAGGTGATGCCTATCTTTGCTGGGCTTGTCACTGGCTCGGCCAGTGCCCTGACTAGCTATTTATCTTCTGGTGCTCACGGGATGGTGGTTCATGTAAGAAAAATATCTTTCCTTATCTTACCGACTTCGGCCTTTCGAATACAATCTAGACAACATATGGAACATGCAACCACATATGACACCGCGAAGTTAAAGCAAGCACCTGGGATGGTGGTTCATTGCGAGCGAGGTCATCAACTCCAGAGCTACGTTCCCCGTCTCCATCTGCTGACACTACACCCTTTAAAGCGTTGAAACGTGTCTTGCCTAGCCACACACCAAACTGGAGTGACTTCTCTCTTTTCTTTTTGGCTTCTCTCATGGCAGCAGAGTCTGAAATACCCTTGCATAAAAACACAACAGTGAGAGTAAGGGTGAAGTGTGTGCAGAACTAGTGCACTGTAAAAGTAGCAGATAGCAGGTGGCTGAAAAATAAATGACAGGAGACATATGATAGCTCTACAACATTGCATGGCAAACAAAATTAGATTCTACTCTGTATGATTTTGTAATATATGAGCACAGGAAATCCAGGTACTCCTCCAGCACACCACCAAATGTGGTCATATCTAAGATAACAGTCGACTGAAAATAAATAGGTCAGTCAATTTTTTTAATGAACCGTCCGATCTATAAGGAACGGGCAGATGGCCTTCATCTACCTCCCACCTGTCACTGTTGACGATCTTTCTCGAACCGCAAACGACCACCGGCCCAGATCCCTGCCTCCGCCGCCCCGCCCTCCCATCGACCTCACACCACCGCCGTGCTTGGCAGCGCCCCCAGGCCATCCCTTTAATCCCGACCGACCTCCAGATCGGGCGCCAGTAGCTCTAGGCCGCACACGCCCCTAAGATAAACACCAAGGCGCTGCTTCCCCGGCGTAATAGGCGTACTAGCGCCTGTTACGCCGAGGAATGCTTCCGTTAATTGGGAATCAAGTGGCCAGAAATTGAAATTCAGGGGGGCGACAGACCTCTAGCTAAGGTGAAATAGTATATGAGGAGAAACCTTGTGCATCGCGAGTTACTAGCACTGGTAGAAAAAGGGCCTTTAGTCCCGGTTCTGGAACCGGGACTAAAGTGTCGGTACTAATGCCCTGACCCTTTAGTCCCGGTTCAATCCAGAACCGGGACTAAAGGCCCTCCACGTGTCCGGTCTACCTTTAGTCCCGGTTGGTAATACCAACTGGTACTAAAGGAAATTTCCTGAAATTTTTTTTTTGAATTTTTTTTTGAAATTTTTTGATTTTCAAATTTCTGAATTATTTTAACCTCTAATCTCTAATCACCCCTCATCACTGCTCAATTTAATCTCTAATCACCCCTCATCATTCCAAATCATCTCACTTCCCGAACGGTCACCCATCCTCTCACTACTACAGCCTGAGCACGCTTAACTTCCGGGTTCTATTCTCCCTCGTTTCCAAGTCTGCACTTGTTGTTTTCCTGACAATAGTAAGATGTCAATCCTGTTAACCCTCAGGAATTTAGCTTGAGCATGAAGTCACATATTTCACTGTTTGAGTTTAAAACTATTGTTCTAAAAAACGATAATTTTTTAGTAACACTAATATTTTTGAATAAGTAGTTTGACCATTGTTTGACCAAGTTTGACCATAGTTTGACCAGATTTGACCAAAATTCAAAAAAGGTGAAATAATTATTTAATAACACCAATATTCTTGAATAATTATTTAGTAACACTAATACTTCTTGAATAAGTATTTAAAAAAACTGAAATTTAAAAAAACTGAAATTTGAGCATAACTTTTTTTCCTTTTGGAATTTGAGGATTCTAGAAATTTGCAAACAGGCCGTAGGCGGTCTCCATCGGATGTAACTTTTCGAGTAGATGATTTTTCATATAAAAAACTTTTTCATCCGAGTTCGTATGCAAAAGTTATGCGCATTTTACAAATTCCAGAGAGATTTTGTAAATAAAGTCGAAATTCATATTTGTAAATTATCCCAACAACTAGACCACATATCACATGTGAAACTTATTTTCTTTTATTTTTTGACATTTCCATCATTTTCTTTTATTTTTTTTAAAACTGAAAAGGCGATCCACGGGGGGGGGGGGGGGGGGGGGTATAGTTTGAAAATGGGACCTTTAGTACCGGTTTGTGGCATGAACCGGGACTAAAGGTCTCATCCCCATTAGTCCCGGTTCGTGCCTCAAACCGGGACTAAAGGTCTAATCTTTAGTCCCGGTTTGTGGCACGAACCGGGACCAATAGTTGTGGGCCAGGAGCGAGGCCCATTGGTCCCGGTTCATCCCACCAACCGGGACCAAAACGTCTAGATGAACCGGGACTAATGCCTTAGCCGCATGAACCGGGACCACTGCTCACATTAGTCCCGGTTCTAGGCTGAGGCGGCCTGGACCATAGCCCCTTTTTCTACTAGTGTAGGAACATCTAGTATCAAGAAGAAGCGGTCAACTAGTGTCTTCTGTGGGATGAATACCGTGCAAGCAGAGACGTAAGATTTGCACGAATAAGGGAAGAGGAGTACCTTTTTCGGTTGCCGGTGTGGTCACCTCCACAAGTCGCGCCAATTTTCTTCTTTTTACCGGGGAAACCGATGTTCTGGAGGGTGCAGGCTTGGACGAACCCATGGCCAAATTGTTGACTGTGTTGCCATGGTCGTATGTCAGCGGAGGGGAAGCAGATCCGAGGCGGCGAAGGACGGCGTAGCAGGAACAACTCTGGTGCGGTGGAGGGTGGCAAAGTTGGAGCGGCAGCGGTGAGGCGCAGGACGGCGTGGTTGAACTAGCTCGAGTATGGACGGCTCGTCCTTGGCTTCAACTACTAGCCGTGGAGGGCGTTGCGGTTGAGGTTGCGATGGACGACGACGTCGGGGTATCGTCTCCGGCGTGATGGAGGAGGGCGGCGGTTGATGGGTGGGATGGGGTGGCGGACGGAGGACGCCGGGGTTTCGCGGCTGGTGGAGAGGTAGTTTTGGCGCCCACGGAGTACGAATGGGGAATCAGACAGGTGGGGGGAACCATGTTTCGGTCCGGGACGCGCTTGTTTTTGGCTTTTTTGAACAGAAGATGGGACGCACTTGTTTGAAATTTGGGGAAAGTACAAACTTTGCCCCCTCTTAAATTTCGGACCTACTTCGGGTCGGCGGTAGGATGGTAATCCCAGGTGTCCCAAATAGTGGGCGGGAGCGATTTCGGTCGTGCGCATGTGTGCTTAGGCGGCCATTGTGTATGAATGTTTTTCGGATGCGGTTGCGTGGCGTCTAGATGAAGCTACAAACCTACCCCGGTTTAGACCTTTGGACGTCAGGCCGGTAGGTTTCACGGGTCGGAGTTATTAGAAAAGTAATTTCCTTATACTACCAAACATTGGTCTCACGCGGTTTCGGGCGAGTAGAGGCTCTTTTGGCGCTTCGTTCGAAATTTTGAAACACAAGCATTCACGTTTAGAGTACTCTTGAACTATGAGGATTGACCTAAATATACACCATTATATTTGACCTTGTATGTTTGAAAACCTCATTAAATTATCCGCTTCTTTTTGAAATTTTGACACTTGAAAATCATATAACTACGATTATTTTGGAATGGAGGAGCTAAATTTGAATCTATTTTGTACACGACTACATATGCTATTATACACAAAATCAGAGCAAAGATTGGTTCCCCCATAATTTAGGTATGGTTTACAAATGCCATGATATCAAATTCAAATAATTGAATGGACTTCATGTTGAATTCGATTTTTTAAACCACCTTAAGTTGAATTCAAATGTATGCTAGTTCATAGGTAGTAGCTATTTATAATGTCCATTGTGTAACTTTCGTATGTATAATGTGCTTTACACAGACAACATGACTATACTCACGTTTATATTCGATTGCTAAAGCGATGCATTGTCTGGAGTTCAAAATACTAACTATGTGGATCAATTGTGTCGAATAATAACATAGACATGCTCAAATTCGATAGAATCTAGATGTCTGATGGATCAATGACCGCTCCTTACGCGAATTGCAAATATCATGATCCCATCCTAATATTTGGATACAATTTATATCTTTAATCAATGTGTAGAGCAGTCTTTTACGTGTAGTTTCACTCTCCATCGGTGGTCTCTCACACATGCTCACACACTCTCTCCCGAGGTGTCTTTCTCGCAGACATGCTCTAGATATAACCCTCCCTCCCTCTCATAACCATTTACAACTATTTTCACTAACCTTTATCACAAGCATCCTCTCACAAACATACACACGCACAATCCTCATCGACCCTTTCTATATACATGGACCTGCCTACGTGTCTCATGTACGCACATTATCTTTATGCCCGTCTCTCACGCATTGTCTCACACCTCTCTTCCTAATCGACGAGTATGATTCTAGCAGTGCATTCTGTAGGATTCCCCTTAAAGTTAGGTTGGATGAATAGTAATATCAGAGATAAAGGGGTTACCTTAGTCCGAGAACCTAGGGTTACAAATCCTAGCCTACTTTGTCAGTGGACACAGAGTCCTTCACAACTCTGCTATCTTTGTCTTGTACGACTAGTCATCCATGGGTCTTCCTAAATGCGTCACGGGCCGACCAATGTGGCGCAGGACGGAACAGAACGAAGGGCCTCACCTCGACCCACCGGACCTCACACGGTGACACACCCTCTGCCCCCACGTCTCATTATCTTCTCACACCCACACATACCAACACAAACACCACACACACAGGAAATTTCTCCTGGTGCCTCTATTCCCTCCCCCCTTGCATATACACACTCAAGGGAATGGAATCTCTTGTTGTGACATCATATTCGTCTCTCTCTAGACCACTCTCATTTCTCGTGCTATCTCTCCCACCCCCCCGGTCGGCCCCTCTATCCATGCCTCTCTCGAATACGTAATACACACACATACCTCTCTAGGCCCCGCCAAATTCATCAACTACACATTCACACATGTTACATCACGTACCACATTGATCTAAAAAGCCCTCTCTTCACGTTTATTTCGCATACAACATTCCTTTTGAATAAAGTGTGGCCAAAAAATTGTTTTAGAGTTTCTACATATATACAACATTACAAAGTTATATGGAGGAGTACAAACGCTAATTTGCATTGCATGGCGCCCACAATGATATTTATTCCGCACTGTGAATTTGTATATTTTTATACTATATACAAAGTTAGTCATAATAAAGAGAAACGAAGAGCATCTCTCTCTCCATCGCATACCCCCCTGTACGCCCCTTTCACGTATGCACACAAACTGCATCCACGCAACACTCACACAAACACATGCACCCACGCACGCACGCAACACTCACACGTACACACGCAGGCACGCACACACGCAACACTCGCATGCACGCACGCAACACTCACACGCACACACGCACGCATGCATGCACACACCAGTACACCACACGACCAACACACACTCTCACGCTCAAGTGCTCAACCTACACGTGCATGCGCACACATCAGGCACTGATAGACACATACACAACCAGGTGATTCCCGCGCACGGGTTGGAGCCTTGTCGTGCCTGCGTAAATTTGTGCTTATCTGACCTTTTGCCTATGCGAACTGACAGGTGGGACCCACAACGAACGTGGTCAATTTAACTAGTCAACATGGCGCCACGCAGACTATTTGGCCGGTCAACACAGTGCAATCCGATGCTGAGCTGTGATCAAGTGACCGTATAATCATCGCAAAACGTATATAGTGACCGTAATCAGCTTATTCTGAAATTCGATGACCGTATTACGCTTTTCTCTTTGTAGGCCCTCCAAAACTACATCTCTACACGTTCTCACATGTTACATCTAACAACTATGCAATACAACACTACTACTACACTCTAACACAATAAATCATATGTGTTTTTAGTTTTACTAGGTATCATATTGTTACTTATAATTATTCAGTTTGCATACATTAAAATTGCCTTTGAAATGTATGGCCAGTATCATCTACCGTGTGGAAAAAATCCTGCCCTTTCCTGTTTAATCGGGTTTGTATCGATGGATCGTGCGAAACAGCAAAACTATAGTACTATACAGTACAAGTGACAGTTCACTGGGCCGTCGTGTTGTCTACTCCTCCGTCGTAAGAGTGGAGCGCTCGCTTTCATAAATCTTCTAGTCCCTTTCGCCGACATGTGGGATATCAAGCTACCGGGTCCACGTGCCATACTGGAATACAGTGCAGAGTAGCCGGGGTGAAGCACCCCAGTCATGGCGCCGACGTAGTAATGAGCAATGAGGCGTCAAATCACAAAGCTGCACCTTTCCCACAGTTAAGTTGGAGGGACGAAGCAACCATCATTTCACTCGTTGCTGAATCCGCTTCTCCCTCATCTTCTTCAACTTAACCACGTGTTGCTTCTGCTGTTGTTCTGCCTCATGTGGGACGCGGATCGGCTTGGTAAAGCACTAACACATGGGACCACATGTTAGCAAACCGCCAGGACAACGTCCTCCGAAAATAAGAAGCCCAATCCTAGACTTACAAAGGGCTACGTAGCTGCTACATATACTTTCCATCTAATCTATATATGCCCCCCCTGATTTTCAGGTGGGGTGGGCGTAATCCTCTCCTTTAATCCAATCAAATAGTCCCACATCACATCAGTTCGTAACTTTACGTAAACCATTACGTGGATGTAGCATTGCTCAAATAAGAAACCTCCCCCGCCATCCGTGCGGCAAAATCACCTCCTTTTTACTAATCTCGATTCTATAATTTTTTAGATCAATATAATTGAGATTTGTATAGATAGCACACAGGAGCGAAACCAAGTGGTACGGTTAAGGGCATCCACAATGTGTCGCCAAATGTGAAAATAGCTTTTGGCATCGTGGGAACCATTGTGGACGGTGTTGCCAAAGCCAAAAAGATGGAACCGAAGCTCCCTGATTGATTGATTGAAGGAATAGAAAAATGCAACGTCTCTCCTCTTTCTCCCATGCTTGGACGCATGTAGTACAGTATAGAGCACAGAGTCTACTCCCCTATCCCTTCTATCACAAATCACAAAGCAGTGAGGCGTCAAATCACAAAAGCACGGATGAAGCAACCATCATTTCACTCTTCGGTGACTCCGCTTCTCCATTGTCTTCTTCGAGAAGCCATCTCACCGCATTAGTTACTCCTAGTAGTACTAGTAAAGGACTTCCTGGATGCAAATAAGGCGGTTGTCTCAGCTTGTAGGCGGCACTTGCGAACGACTTACCATGGTCTCCCTCAATGGTGTTCTCCGTCAAACACACTTCGCCAAACCACCAAAAAAAGTATCGTCGACATCACCGCAATGGGGAAGGAAGTCAAATATAGTTACTACCTCCATTTATTGTACACAAGGCGAGTATATCAAAATTACAATTTGCAAAGGGCCACTAACACTAATCGAGGCAAAATTGATGGGGTTAGCAACCAAGGACATTAATATCCCCTGCATGCATGCAGAAGTGAGAAGGTTGGTCTGCATGGCGCTGCATTAATCAAGCAATGAGGAGTGAGATGGTTAGATCTTTGGTCTTTGGAGAAAAAAATAAGCATTAATTGACACGTGAAACGAGGATTTGTATCGATTAAATCCCGCCAAGGAAAACCCAGCCTTTCTTCTTTAACACTAGTACTCCTAGTACGTACGTACTTATCCTGTTTGGGTCTAGGCCTTGCATTGCCAAACTTCGCCACACATTTTTGCCAAGCTTGCCTAAAGTTTTCAAATGAGAAGGAGGTCCACTTGCGCACGGCTATGGCGGTCGCACCGCACCCTCACACGGTCGCTCCTGCATGCCGCGGTCGCACCGCACCCTCACACAATCACTCCTGCGCGCTGCAAACCCAACCAAGGGAACACACCCTCACTGACACGTGCTGTCGCATGTGAACACACCAAACTCAGCCATCCTATCGCTGACACGTAATTTTCATTTCATAGAGTATGTTTATCCAACCGCATGTTGGGGAGTATCCGTACGGCCCGTGCGGTGGTCTGTTGGGGAAGAAGAAGAGGTGAGGAAGAAGGAAAGAAGGGTTAGGCGACGTAGGATATTCCTCCAACCTCCTGAAATGGTAGACTGACCCAAGTCATGTGACTTGCATAACAAATATATGTTTTTACACAGCAAAAGATCCATAAAAACAACAACATAAAGAAAAACTATCACTGCTCGTGGAAAGAGACGACCTCGTCGTCTTTGGCTGCCGGCGCGAACCAGCCATCGCTGCCGACGTGTGTCTCCGCACCGTGGTTGTCCTCGGCCTCCAGCTACTCGTTCAAGCGAAGCGTGCGGGCGCTCTGCACGGACGAGAGCACAGCCCGATTCAAGTCGAGGACGTCCGGTTCCGCCTGCAGGAGGGCCTCGATGGCAGTGGCATCCGCGTGCTCCGCGTCGAGTCGAGCCTCCGCTGCACGGTTCAAGTCCAGGACGTCCAGTTCCGCCTACAGGAGGGCGTCGATGAGAGCGGCATCCGCGCGCTCTGCGTCAAGTCGAGCCTCTGCCGTCCGGCTCAAGTCCAGGATGTCCGGTTCCGCCTGCAGGAGGGCCTGATGGCAGTGGCATCCACGCGCTCCGCCTCAAGTTAAGCCTCCTCTGCCTGGTTCACATCCACGACATCCGGTTCCGCCTATAGGAGAGCCTCGATGGCAGCGGCATGCGCGCGCTCCGCGTCGAGTTGAGCCTCTGCCTCCCGGTTCTCCTTTAGTATCGCCATGTTGAACCGCTGGTCCGCCTGCACCATGGGGGACTCGGACGCCGGCACGAAGTCGACGTCCATCGTCTCATACCCATCGGGAGCCTTCTGCGCCGCGACCTCTGCCATGAATATTGGATCGGCTTCCTCCTCCTCATAGCTTGGCTCCAGAGAACTCGGGGATTGGCCTACCGCAAAGCGAGCTTGGGAACGGAGGTCTGTGGCGCCGACCGCCGCTGCGATTTCTGCGCAGCGCTCCGGTGTCAGCATCTTGTAGTAAGTGATCTTGCGGTGCACCATGGCTTTCCGGCGAACTAGGGGACGCTTGATGCGGGTGAGGGGATCGAAAGGTGGGGGAATGGGCTGGAGATTTGGTGTGGTTTTAGGGCAGTGGCTGGCGTAGGCCGAGCAGCGAAGGTTCTGGTGTGAATAGTGGTTCCGGTGATGACCGGTCAATCGGTTTTGACTGTACATCACTCTTGTCGCGTTCGCGTTGCAGCCTGGCACGCTGGACCCTCCACGTCGCTCACCGAATGGAACACGCTTCGTCTTGCATTTCCGCTCGCTTGTGGGAGCGCAGTTGAGAGCAAACCGGCGTCCCTCCCCTCCCCTGCCCGCGTCATTTATTATACCACCACTCCCTCTGTTTTATGCGGAGTAAATAAAAACAGAGGGAGTATACTACGGATGAGGATCCCTTGACGTGGCCGAACCCATTGAGTAACTGACATGCGGGGCCTAGCAAGCATCGGGTCCACTAGTAAGTGACCGAAAGGGAGGGTAAGGCAGGGATACCTATGTTAGAGGATCCACTTCCACTATACTAGTTTGACCAAATATTAGAGTAATAATATATGACATGCGACATACATAAATGTTAGGGTAATAATATATGACATGCAACTTACACAAAGCATACAAGGTCTAATGCGTTTTTCGAGGCTAACTTTGACCAAATGTTAGAGTAATAATATATGACATGCAACTTACACAAAGCATACGGTCAAATTCGTATGTGAAAGGAGTTTCCGATGATATAATTTTCACATTATACATCTCATGTACTATTAATCTTGTTAATAGTCAAATTGGAAACCATCTCGAGTACAAATCTAGGAGTACGTACGAATCTAACAATATTGATTGGGCGTTGTTGAATGTTGATACCTTTTTGATCAAAGTAGATATACTTTGACTACACATAAAACTTATATGTAAACTAGAAAGGATAGGAGGGAGTATATTGTACGTTCAAAAACAAAACAACATTGAATACCCTTTATATATGATTTGCGGATGCTATGATCACTGGTTCAAAATTTTGAATCCGCCTTAGGTATCACGTGCCCCCACTCATTCCCTCTTGATTTTATCTCGGGGTCCGGAGATCTATTGAAAGAGGACTAGGGTGGGTACATGCAAATGATACTCGGCGGAATGTTCAAATGAGGCATGCGGGAGGATGGACTCGACTGGAGGGCGACATGATCGATGCAGAAGAGGGTTGGAGAGGAATGAGAAATAAGCAAACGCCACATGATTATACTTGAACGGCTCAAATAAACAATGAGTTGTCTCGCTTGGCCTACATAGTGAAAGGCCTAATGCACGACGCGGAGCACTGACGCTCGAATATGGCCGGGAAACAAGGAAACAAACATGTGGGGCACACCTGTCGGGACGACGTAGCGCAGACTAGTCCAATGGAGGAGCTGGCGCACGACCTCCACGCCATCGACAACGGTTCATGTGGGTCGTTGGGGCCAACAACGGGGCGCAGCTCCAGCACCACCTCTGGACATGGCGACCATGGTGAGCGACACGCTCATATCGTCGCTAGACACGGTCGGTTTCAGTTTGCCGAGGGTGGCGTTAGTGATGTGGCACGACCAACAGTATGTTTGGTTTGTGCCCAAGGTTGCCCTATCAAAGCATTGGGTAGCCAAAATTTTGGTTGAGGTATTGGTTGCCCATGATTTCGCTGGCGCGGCAAGAAAAATGAACTTGAGTTGGCTAGAGTTCATTGGCATGCCAAAGAAATGGCAACCATCCAAACAAAGACCAATCTTTGGGTCATGACCAAAATTTTGGTTGAGGTATTGGTTGCCCATGATTTGGCCGACATTGGCAAGAAAAATGAACTAGAGTTGGCTAGAGTTCATTGGCATGCCAAAAAAATGGCAACCATCCAAACAAAGACCAATCTTTTGGTCATGACCAAAATTTTGGCAAGGTGCACTTTGGCCACAATCCAAACACACCCCAACACCCGGCTCGTCAAGGATGCACGGGGCGCCGCGACGCGTCCGCGGAGTGGTGTAGCGCAGCCAACTGCATCCTCTGGACCTGAGACCATGCCGGGTCGTCTTTCTTTTTCAATGACATGCGGGGATCGCATGTGAGCAAAGGGCATCTCCAACGTTGCCACGACCGCAGCTGACTACCCTGGCACACCAAAACCCTTGTTCCTTGCGCCGTCGCCGGTGCGTTCCCAGCCGGCGCCAGCTGCCCGTATTCATGCCGTCCATTCGTATGTCGTCATTAAGAGGCTCGGTGCCCGCAGAACCAACTCCGGCGACTTAATGACGCACCCGGACGCTTGGCCTCACCGGAATGCGCTAGTTAAAGCGGCAACGCCCAGCTAACCTCCACACCATAGCGCATCGTCCTCCTACCTGGAACCACATCCGCCATGACCGCAAGCGCAAACGCTCTGCGGGAGAGCTTGTCTTCGGGGATGGAGCTCGAGGTCATCGCCCTCGCTCAAGTCGCCGCACAAGCGGTGGCCACGCTGGCGGCCGACGACGGGAGCACCGACAACCACGCGTCCTACTTGTCGCCGTCCAACGTCCGGCACCGCCGAGGCCGGGGACTCCTCCGAGGATGAGTAGGGCATGGGAGGCGGCAGGGCATGGTGTGCCAACTGGTCGGTCCGTCTCCCGTGTTCCACTTTTCCTCGCCGGAGACCGCACCTTCACTTCACGGGTCTTCAACCCCACCCCCGTACATGGAAATCACACATCGAGGAGGTCGGTCGCCGCCGTAGAATAGGTTTAGGGTCGGGTTTCTTTTATTTTTTTGTCCTATAAAAGTTCGAAATGTAATGAAAATCTGTCGTGTTTGCATTAATCTCGGACGGTGTATATGAACTTTCACAATAATATACATATTGTAGGAGTACTAGCAAGATGCCCGTGCGTTGCACGGAAGATCAAGATCTTGTGGGAGAAAAGGATGAACGAGGGAAAGCCTTATCTGCAAATGAGGAGAGGAGTGCGGGTAAATTGTCATAGTTTCCTTCCTATCTGTTAGATATAGATCGGACGGCCTATATTGCAGGATCGGACACATCTTTCTACATCTACGGGAACCTACGAAAGGGTTAACGTAAATTGCCTCTCTCTCCTCCCCTGATTTTCATGGTGGTGGGCCCCTCCCTCCCCCCAATCTACAATCAACAACTCACACCTTTCACACTACATTAATTACGTAATTGGGATTGCGTAGGTGTAGCATTACTCGTCCTAAAAAACCCAACTAAGCCAACCACCCAGCATATCGCGCGGGAAAAGACCCGACCGTGTCATTTTAGTCGGGATTACCGGATTACTAGTAGTAGTATCGATGGATCGCGCGAAGCAACAAATTTTTTTTGAGGGGGCGAAGCACCTAGTTTAAAAGGAAAAAAATGTGGTACACTCACAACACTCCTGTCGCGGTCGTATTGCACCCCACACACGTTCGGTCCTGCACACGGCTCACGCAAATGGAACGCGCTTCGGCTTGCCTCTTCACTGACACGTGGGACTGCATTTGGAGAAACCGACCATGCGCCAAACTCCCCCCGCCCACCACGCGAAAATCCTCCCCCCCACACCCAAAAATTCCCCCCAAATCCGATTCAACCACCCTTCGGCCAACTAGCCAATAATATTCCCCAAACCCCCCTCCCCCCTGTCCCCCTCCACTCCATTCGCTCCAGCAAAGCCTCCCTCCCCGCCGCGCCGATACGTCGGCGCCACGGTTCGGCGTTCCTCTCGCTCCCACCGTATGCTCTCGTAGACTACCGTCCTCTAGCCGCGCCGCCACCTCTGGCTATGTTCTTGTGGAGGCGCACGGCGGTTAGCGCCGCCACCGCTGGCGACATTCGTGTGGAGACGCACGGCGGTCAGCTTCTTCCACAGTACGCGCATTCTAGACTGAGGCCCCGTTCATGTCGGTGTAGCGCTGAATGTTAGCTGAGAGACGCTGTTAATCTCACTGTTTGCCGAAGTAGTTTACTGTCAATATGCTCTGCTTAAGAAGCTTCCTTGCCCTGTTCTGCACTCAATCTGCTTAGCTGAGATGGCATGCCAAGGCCAATTAGTTGCTAAAATATCCTGCCATATATTTATTGTGACGTAGATTGCCATGGTCTAGTAGCCAATCTGTTAGCTGAAATAGCTCTACACCGTTTATACTCGATCTTGTTGCTGCGATGGCCTTTGATAGTTCGATGGCTGTGTGCTTGGCCTCATTGACTGCTGAAACAGCCTGCCATAATTTGGCACTCAAATCTGTTTGCTGAATTAGCTTTACATATATTTTGTTACTTAGATCTGCTCGTCCAAATATCTTGCCATAGATTTAGACATCGACCTAGGTATTTTTTTTCTGGACTTCATAAAAAAGCATATATGTTTTTCCTGTAATATCTAGTAGAAGAACTAATTTGTATGTCTAACAGATGGACAAGACTTGGATAACTTCTGCTCGAAGATTCTCCGCTGCATATGTCGAGCGGGTTGAAAACTTCATGAACTTTATCAGAGCTGAGTACGATGGTCCGAAATCATATGTGCTCTGCCCGTGTAGCAGTTGTATGAATTCAGTTACAAGACCCCAGTCAACTTTGCAAAATCATCTACACTTGTATGGGTTGTCGGTCACATATACTAGGTGGGTTCATCATGGTGAAGCTGTGAACGTCAATGTTATTGACTACATGGAAGCAGCAGATCACCATCTTGATCTTCCTGATGCTCATGTGGAAGAGGAGGAGGAGGTGGTAGTGGCGGAGCCAGTGAGTTTGACCAACATTGAAACAATGCTATGAAATGCCCATGCATTCCGTGAACTTTCACCTGCAGAAGAAAAACGGTGGGCACGCATGTTGGAACATTGCGACGTTGCTGTCACCCCAGGAAATAAGCTGTCAATATTCTCAGCTATGGTCACCTTTCTTCAGGTGAAGACATCTGAGCAGATGACCAACAAATCATTCGATGCGATGTTGGTTGCTTTCCGCGAATCTTTCCCAGATGCGTCTGAGTTGCCACACACCTACAGTAAAATGAAGAATTTCCTTCGTGTAGTTGGAATTGGATATGAAATGATCCATGTTTGTAAGAATAATTGTGTTCTGTTCTGGAAGGATTATGCCAACTTAAGTGAATGCCTAATACGTCTCCAACATATCTATAATTTTTGATTGCTCCATGCTATATTATCTACTGTTTTGGACTATATTGGGCTTTATTTTCCACTTTTATATTATTTTTGGGACTAACCTATTAACCGGAGGCCCAGCCCAGAATTGTTGTTTTTTTTGCCTATTTTAGTGTTTCGGAGAAATAGAATATCAAACGGAGTCCAAACGGAATAAAATCTTTGGGAACGTGATTTTCTCACCGAACGTGATCCAGGAGACTTGGACCCTACTCCAAGGAGTCAAAGTGGAGGTCACGAGGGTGGGGGGCGCGCCCGCCCCCTGCCTCGTGGGCCCCTCAGTGCTCCACTTACGTACTCCTTCCTCCTATATATACACACGTACCCCCAAAGGATCAGAGGAGGAGCCAAAAAAACCTAATTCCACTTCCGCAACTTTCTGTATCCACGAGATCCCATCTTGGGGCCTATTCCGGAGCTCCGCCGGAAGAGGGCCGTCATCACGGAGGGCTTCTACATCATCATAGCCTCTCCGATGAAGTGTTAGTAGTTTACCTCAGACCTTCGGGTCCATAGTTAGTAGCTAGATGGCTTCTTCTCTCCTTTTGGATCTCAATACAAAGTTCTCCCCCTCTCTTGTGGAGATATATTCGATGTAATCTTCTTTTTGCGGTGTGTTTGTTGAGACCGATGAATTATGGGTTTATGATCAAGTCTATCTATGAATAATATTTGAATCTTCTCTGAATTCTTCTATGTATGATTGGTTATCTTTGCAAGTCTCTTCGAATTATCCGTTTGGTTTGGCCAACTAGATTGGTAGTTCTTGCCATGGGAGAAGTGCTTAGCTTTGGGTTCGATCTTGCGGTGTCCTTTCCCAGTGACAGAAGGGGCAGCAAGGCACATATTGCATCGTTGCCATTGAGGATAACAAGATGGGGTTTATTTCATATTGCATGAATTTATCTCTCTACATCATGTCATCTTGCTTAAGGCGTTACTCTGTTTTTAACTTAATACTCTAGATGCATGCTGGATAGCGGTCGATGAGTGGAGTAATAGTAGTAGATGCAGAATCGTTTCGATCTACTTGTCACGGAGGTGATGCCTATATACATGATCATGCCTAGATATTCTCATAACTATGCTCAATTCTGTCAATTGCTCAACAGTAATTTGTTCACCCACCGTAGAATACTTATGCTCTTGAGAGAAGCCACTAGTGCAACCTATGGCCCCCAGGTCTATTCTCATCATATCAATCTCCATCACTTTAATCTTGCTTTGCTTTTTTACTTTGCCTTTACTTTTTACTTTGCATCTTTATACCAAAAATACCAAAAATATTATATCTATCAGATCTCACTCTCGTAAGTGACCGTGAAGGGATTGACAACCCCTAATCGCGTTGGTTGCGAGTAGCTATCATTTTGTGCAGGTACGAGGGACTTGAGCGTGGCCTCCTACTAGATTGATACCTTGGTTCTCAAAAACTGAGGGAAAATACTTACGCTACTCTGCTGCATCATCCCTTCCACTTCGGGGAAAACCAACACAAGCTCAAGACGTAGCAAGAAGGATTTCTGGCGCCGTTGCCGGGGAGTCTATGCAAAAAGTCAACATACCAAGTACCCATCACAATCCCTATCTCTCGCATTACATTAGTTTCCATTTGCCTCTCGTTTTCCTCTCCCCCACTTCACCCTTGCCGTTTTATTTGCCCTCTCTCTTTCTCTCTATCCTCCCTCTCTATTTGCCTCTTTTGCCCGTTTGCTCTTGTTAACTCGTGTGCTAGTTTGTGTCGGGGGTGTCTGATCCCTCGCACACCTATGGGGATCGGCGGACCGAGCCCCTTTTGGTTCAGCACGAGGCGGTGGATGCACAAAGAGTAGATCGAGGTGAAACACACGAGCGCGACGATCGATTTACCCAGGTTCGGGCCGCACGGATGCGTAAAACCCTACTCCTGCTTTGGTGGTTGTATTGAGTTTTCGCTCGGGAGCGGCGAGTGCTACAGTACACTCAAGCAGCTGGCGAGAACGAGCGTGAGAATGGCTGTCCTCCCCCTCCACTGTTGCGCATGGGCCTCCTTTTATATGTCTAAGGGGTCACCGACACGTGGCAACAGAGGTGAGGGTAAAAATGTAAAAGGGGTGGTAGTTGGCGCCACCACCTGCTACAGTTGTATCCTACCTAACTCTGAGGGCAGGGGACAAGGGCATTAAATGCCCGTCTGTGTCACCTTGACGGCCCAGTGAGGGACCGCTAGGAACGCCACCGTTTGCCACGATGGTTCCTTGTCAGCGTCTGCTTGCCACCGCATGCCCCGGCTGCACAGCCTCCCGCCACGTACGCCAGGAATGGTCCCAGGGCGACACGTTGGTGGGTGAGCTGGAGCGCGGGCTATGGGGTAGTAGCTTGCCGCGGCAAGCGCCTTGTCGCGGATGTTGTCTTGTTGCATCCGGGAGCTTGTTGCTCACTGGGCCTTGTCGGGGCGCGCAGAGCGCCGCAGCGAGCTTCTTGAGATGCTTTGGTTGGTCTTCCTGGCAAGCTCCTCTTGCCGGGGTCTCGTCTCCTTCCCGGCAAGCTCTTCTTGCCGGGGTCTTGTCTCCTTCCCGGCAAGCTCCTCTCGCCGGGGCCTTGTCTCCTTCCCGGCAAGCTCCTCTTGCCGGGGCCTTGTTTTGCTCTTTGGATACTTTGTTCTTGAATGGCTCCTAAATGAACCATGGAGGGTCTTGGCGGTCACCCGGCAAGCGTTGCCGCGGGTCGCTGCGACTGCCCGTGCACAAGTTCGGGATACTAAGGTACCCCTACTTTAGTACACCGACAGGAGCCCCCGGGCCTGGGCCATACACGGTGCCGAGCGCTGTTGGGCCAGGCCCAAAACAGTGCACGGGCACGCGTGGCCTAGGTCACGCCATAACTCACTCCACACCCACCGCGCCCTCCCCAAACGGCACGCGTCGAACGCGGCGCCATGCGTGACGTGGGCGGCGTGCGCGGGGCTGCGCCCTGCACGCATGCGTCACGTCGCGGTAAAAGGGTACGGTTGGCGCGCGCCCCCCGCCCCCCCCCCCCCGTAAACGGAGGGAGGCGTGGAGGCGTGGTGGGCGGAATCGTGGGTAGCTGTTTATTCGTGGCGGCGAAACGTCCGCCCCCCCTTCTCCTCCCTCTTTATAAGCAGAGGAACCAAGGGTACGGCGCCGTCCGCCCGTTGCTGCTTCCAATCTCAAAACCTCCGCCGCTCCCTGCCTCCTCAGAGCAACAAGAGAGCAGCGCCCTGCTCCCCCATTACCACCCGCACCACCACCACTGTCGGCCTCCTCCACCACCTTCGCCATGGCTCCGAAGGGCGACAAGGGAAAAGCGGTGAAGTTGACCGAGGCGCAGCGGCTCACGAAGATGCGGAGGGAGCGAGCCATCTTCCCTTCCAAGCTCGGCGTGAAGGGATTGCAGCGGTATTACCTGTTCTGGTCGGTGGAGACGCGAGCTCACCCGCGGACCAGGGTGCTCCCAGCTGAAGCCCACACGAAGGCTCCGGACGGGTACCCTTTCTTTGCTGTGTTCTTCTACTGCGGGCTCTGCCCGCCCTTTTCTGAGTTCTTCTGTGATATTATGAACACATATGGCTTCTACCTCCTTGACTTCACCCCCAACGCCGTCCTCACCATGGCAGTTTTCGCACATCTTTGCGAAAACTTTGTCGGGGTCCACCCTAGTGTAGCTCTCTTCCGCCATTTCTTTATCCCTCGAGTAGAGAGAGGAGAGACTCTGTCCGGCGGAATCGCCTGGTTCTCAAGAGCCGGCAAGAAGGAATCTTATCTAGAGGGGGAGTTCCACGGCAAGTGGGAGGAGTGGAGAGCAGATTGGTGCTGGATTATCGAGGAGAGCCCGCAGTCATTCACCGTCCGGCGCCAAGCAGCAGCAGTGCGCGGCAATGACTAGAGCGACTTGGCCCCGGAAGACAGCAAGCTGACGATTGCCGTCACCAGGATCCGGCGCCTTAGGCTTGACGGACTCACCGTAGGCGCTGTTGGCGCAGACTTTCTTCCCCGCCGCATTGCCCCTTTGCAGGAACGGGGAAGGCCTGCCTGGGAGTTCAAGAACGCGGCGGACATTATGAGGCTGCGCCCAGGCCTCAACTATAATTTCACTGTCCTCGAGCACACTAGCATGCTGCATGAGCTCTTCAAATACGATTCGGATCACCCCGAAGTCTTCAGGCTGCCGCAGGGCGTCGTCCCTTTGTGCAACAACTCTGCGCTCGACCGCATCTGGGCGATGATGCCGTTGTGTGATTCGCACGGAATCGAGCCAACTTGGCAAGAGCCCGAAGCCGAGGTCGTGCAGCAGTTCTTCGACGACCTCGTGGAAGTGCTAATCCGCACCGATGAGAAGGACGGCCTCATCCGCGAGACCACCGAGGCAGAGCTGGCGTACATCGCCACCAGGTTGGAAGAGGCAGCGGCGGCCGCCGCGGCAGGCGAATTTGGGTTTACTCTGGAGGAAGCAGCGGCAGAAGAGGAGAAAACCCGTGCTGAGCGAGACGAGTTCCTCGGCAAGAAAGAGCTCGCTCGGCAAGAGGAACTTGCCGGCAAGGAAGATCTTGCCGGGGGCAGCGCCGAGTCGAGTGAGCCTGCCGGGGATGCGAGCGACTCGCTGGAGATCAACTCTTCCTCCACTTCGTCTTCCGATAGCCCGCCGCTGGCCGCGCCCCCGTCTCCGCCGAGAAGGCGTCTCCGCAAGGCCGGGGATGTAGCGGGGCAGCAGGCGGGCCAGCAGTTGCTGCGCCGCACGACGTGCTCCACCGCGGCAAGCACTGTTGCCGCGGGAGCGCCCCATACTGCCGCTGCAACTGGAGCGGGATCTTCCCGGGCTGCCGCCTCTGCTCCTGCCAAGCGACCAAGGGAGCCTACCCCTCCACCTTCCCGCGCCAGCCATGGGCCGGATTTCGACTTCTCCGCGTTTAGCTCCGACGAGGAAGAAGAGGAGGAGTAAGTTCTTCTCATCGTACTTGTAACTCTTTGATTTCCGCTGTTCTTGCCTTGCCTTATTTCTCACTTGCCTTCCTCTGCATCTCTTCCGTTTCAGGACTCTGGCGCAGAGGGCGGCAAAGAGGGCCAGGGTGCCGGTGATCGTCATCAAGGACGAACCCACTGCATCAACAGGGGACGTGCCTGAGACGAACTTGTCGGACCCGGCGGCTAATCTTCAGAGCAGCGCCCAGCGTAAGTGTTTTGTTTACTTCCCGCTGTTGGGCGCGCATGAAGATCCTTGCTATGCTGATACTTGTTTGTTGACTTGCGCAGGAGTAGAACAGCCTCACCAGGGGAGCCTGGAGACCGCTCCTGAAGCGCCAAGGGGGAGTCCTCCGACGAGGGAGAGGTCTCCGGCAAGGGGGAGCTCTCCGGCGAGGGAGGAGGCTCCGACAAGGGAAGAGCCCCCGGCCAGGGAAGGAACTCCGGCAAGGGATGAGCCCCCGGCGAGGGAGGAGACTCCGGCAAGGGAGGAGCCCCCGGCACGGCAAGGATCTCCGGCAAGGGACCGCGCCAGCGATCCCTCGGCGACGGAGACCACAGCGGCAGGCCCTGGCACAGGTAACTTCCTTGTTTCCAAATTCCCCTTGGCTTCTTTGGCTTCTTGATCCTCCTCTTGGATTTTGCTCGAATTTTGCTTGAATCTTCTCCCCTCTTCCGGCCATCAGATCCATCTGCTGCAGAGCCGATGGAGACGGAGGTCGCTGCCGAGGAAGCAGCCAGCGCCGGTGAGGAGGCTGCCAGGGCTGCTGTCGCTGAGGCGGGCGGGGAGTCTGGCGGTCGTACTGACGACCCGGAGGCCACAGGAGCGCCAGGCGCTGCTCCGACCACCGACTCTTCCGCCGCTGCCGCTGCGGCAGGCTCCGAAGAGCCCCAGCCTGGCATCTACCTGAAGGCCGGCGAGAACATCTTCATCAGCCTCCCCTGGGCGTCAAGCTCCAGGGCGCCGATCGAGGGGGAGACGCTGGATGGAGAGGTGCTTGCCTCTGCCGGGCTGAAGCTGGTTGACGCGCCAAGCAGCAGCAGTGGCGATCCTAAAGAGGAGCGCCTGCTGCGGAAGCTAGTGGCGCTCTACCGCACCCGGCAAGCCAAGTTGGAGTCCCGTGAAGCACTCGTGGTGAAGGCTGGCGCTGACATCGAGAAGCGCGTAGAAGAGCTCCGGGCGCCCACCAAGAAGCTCTCCGCTCTCTGGCAAGGGAGCGGGAGGAACTTGCCGAGGCGCAGCAAGCCTTCCTTCTCGAGAAGGCGGACATCGAAGAGCGCCAGCGCCTTGCCACGGAGAAACTGTCTTCGCAGGAGGGTGACTTGGCGCAGCGGAAGGTCAACCTCGACAGCCACGAGGAGGAACTTGCCACGCGCGAGCGGGCAGTTGGCGGAGCCGTCAAGTAGGCCGAAGACGCTGCCACAGCTGCCGAGGCCGCCAAGGCTGAGCTGGAGTTGAAGGTGACGCAGCTAGAGGCGGACCTCAAGGCGAGCGGCGACGAGCTTGCCGCGCTCAAGCTCGAGCGGGAGAAGGACGCCAGCGGCTACTTGGAGCTGCAGGCCCTTTTCGCCGAGAGGGGCAAGGAGCTGGACGCCGCCAAGAACTCCAGTGCCGATCTCGAAGGGAAGCTGGCGGCCCTGACCAAATCTCTGGACGGTGCCAAGGAGCAGGAGACGGCCCTGAAGGAGGCGGTCAAGGCCGGCAAGGTGCTGTTGGCGAAGGCCGCCGCCGCCCGGAAGACTTTGGCGGAGGACATGGAGCGCTGGATGGAGGGTCTAGTGGACATCGCCGCGGATGTCAACAAGGAGCTGGCGCAGTTGGGGATGGTGGATCTTGGGTACTCCTCTGACGAGAACCTCGAACCCAGCGCCAAGCTCACTTTGTTCTTCAAAGGCTTGGCGACGGCGCTCCAGCGAATCCGGGAGCAGTTCCCAAAGCAGCTTGTCGACGAGTCGCGCAAGATCTGCGCGGGAGCTCTCCAGAAGGTGCTGATGAAGGTGGCCTTCTGCAACCCAGGCCTCCGCCTCAACAACGTCCTCCGAAGCCTACTGCCAGATGCTGATCAGGAGGAGCTCAAGGCCCTTGTCGCACCTATCATGGACAAGGTGAGCGGGATCAGGAGGGTCGAAGGCGACCGTGTAGACTAGGCCGTTTACCTTCTTCTTTCCTTGTCGCTATCAATCATGTTATGAAAAACAGTCTGTTAAACCTGCGACAAGTTATTCTATAATATACTTCTATCTTGGATAGCAATTGCTATGTTATTTCCTTTACTTGCTTCCTCCCCTTGTATGTTTTTACCCTATGCTTTTAGGGAACTTGCCGGTGCGGGCACCTTTGCCGCGAGCGCTGAGTGCGGAACATCAGCAACGGAACTTCAGCAGCCTGCCGGCGGTGCTGCAACCGACAAGAAACCTCATCGCGGAGCTAGTCGCAGCTTACTTAAGTCGTTGAGCGGACTTGAAACGACAGTAAGGCAACTAGCTACGAGTTGGTTCCCTGCCGGCGGTGCCGCAACCGACAAGAAACCTTATCGTAGAGCTAGTCGCAGCTCCCTTAAGTTGTTGAGCGGACTCGAAACAACAGTAAGGGGGCGACCAGATACGAGTTGGTTCCTCCGCGCACAGGTTTTCCATACAAGGGACGATCGCAAGAAGGAAGACAACTCTAAAAATTTAATTGCCATGTTATTTCCTTTACTTGACTCCTTCCTTTGTATGTTTTTACCCTACACATATAGGGAACTTGCCGGCGCGGGCACGCTTGCCGCGAGTGCTGAGTGCGGAATGTCAGCGATCTGTGGGCGGTGCTGCGGCCGACAAGAAACCTTGTCGCGGAGCTAGTTGCAGCTTACTTAAGTTGTTGAGCGGGGCTCGAAACAACAGTAAGGGTGCAACTAGCTACGAGTCGGCTCCTCCGCGCCCAGGTTTCCCATACAAAGCAAGGGCGTTCGAGGAAAATAACTTAAAAACTTAAAGGAAGTCTGATTGCTCAAACTTTGGCACTTATCTTTCTCTGTTGTTTGCTTTCCCGGGGTATGTGCTGAGCACATAATCTTTATGCACGGGGTCTGCGCCCGGCCTTGTACAAAGGATTACATGCAACAGCAGCAAGACTTTGTACAAATGGGTGGTTGCTGGACAGGGTCCGACAACCATGGCTCACGGGCAAAGCTTGCGAAGATGCGCAATATTCTAGGAGTTGCTCACTGGTACACCATCTTCGGTCCCAAGGCGGACAACGCCAAGCCTAGTGACTCGCTTCACCCGGCAAGGGCCTTCCCACTTCGGCGTCAACTTGTTGGAAACCTTGGCAGACTGATCACGCCAAAGAGACAAGGTCGCCTTCCTCGAAACTTCTGGCTTTAACTTAGCGGCTATGATAGCGGTGCAAAACTTGCTGGTAGCGAGCGGCTCGCACAGCAGCCCGAAGACGATCTTCCTCAAGGAGCAGCGCGTCATCTTGCCACAGCCGCTCTTGCTCAAGCTCATCACAAGCGAGCACTCGAGGTGACCCGTATACGAGTTCCGTGGGGATAACTGCCTCCGCTCCATAGACCAGAGCGAAGGGTGTCTGGCCGGTGGCTCGATTTGGCGTCATTCTGATCGACCAAAGAACCACTGGCAGCTCCGCGCCAAAGCCTCTGCCGGGGCGACGGCGACAAACGGTGCGGGGAACGAGATATGCTCGGACTTCTAACTGCGTTAGAAGGAGCAACATCTCGTCCGAGCGACCGCGCCACGCTCGTGCTGGCATGTTGGCGTGCATGTAGGTCCTGAGCACTCCAGGACCCGCCAGCTTGATCTTGGCCCAGCAGACGTATGGTACCGCGGGTACCATGACGCTGCTGGTCCCGCGCCTCCTGGGATGGGCGCGGTGCATGTACGGACGCCGAGGTCTTGGAGTGCGCGCGGTCGTTGTGGGAGGCGACCGCGCCGCCGACGTGCGGCGCAGCCTAGTCCTTGGACCTGGCAGCGCCATGGGTCTCCCCGTCGGCGCCCGCTCTTCCGCCGGCGCCTACTCCACCAGCCATTCGCTCTGGCGACGGTGGGCTCGGCACAGATGGAGTAGCTGCCTCCGAGATCTTCTTCTTTGGCGGCATGTTGATGAAGACGATGAAGATTCGGCTCGTGCGAACACTGGATCAGGTTCGCACAACCTCGACGCACCCCCTACCTGGCGCGCCAAAGATGTCGGGGGTGTCTGATCCCTCGCACACCTATGGGGATCGGCGGACCGAGCCCCTTTTGGTTCGGCAGGGGGCGGTGGATGCACAAAGAGCAGATCGAGGCGAAACACACGAGCGAGACAATCGATTTACCCAGGTTCGGGCCACACGGATGCGTAAAACCCTACTCCTGCTTTGGTGGTTGTATTGGGTTTTCGCTCGGGAGCGGCGAGTGCTACAGTACACTCAAGCAGCTGGCGAGACCGAGCGTGAGAATGGCTGTCCTCCCCCTCCACTGTTGCGCATGGGCCTTCTTTTATATGTCTAAGGGGTCACCGACACGTGGCAACAGAGGTGAGGGTAAAAATGTAAAAGGGGTGGTAGTTGGCGCCACCGCCTGCTATAGTTGTATCCTACCTAACTCTAACGGCAGGGGACAAGGGCATTAAATGCCCGTCTGTGTCACCTTGACGGCCCAGTGAGGGACCGCTAGGAATGCCACCGTTTGCCACGATGGTTCCTTGTCAGCGTCTGCTTGCCACCGCATGCCCCCGGCTGCACAGCCTCCCGCCACGTACGCCAGGAATGGTCCCAGGGCGACACGTTGGTGGGTGAGCTGGAGCGCAGGCTGCGGGGTAGTAGCTTGCCGCGGCAAGCGCCTTGTCGCGGATGTTGTCTTGTCGCATCCGGGAGCTTGTCGCTCACTGGGCCTTGTTGGGGCGCGCAGAGCGCCGCAGCAAGCTTCTTGAGATGCTTTGGTTGGTCTTCCCGGCAAGCTCCTCTTGCCGGGGTCTCGTCTCCTTCCCGGCAAGCTCTTCTTGCCGGGGTCTTGTCTCCTTCCCGCCAAGCTCCTCTCGCCGGGGCCTTGTCTCCTTCCCGGCAAGCTCCTCTTGCCAGGGCCTTGTTTTGCTCTTTGGATACTTTGTTCTTGAATGGCTCCTAAAGGAACCATGGAGGGTCTTGGCGGTCACCCGGCAAGCCTTGCCGCGGGTCGCTGCGACTGCCCGTGCACAAGTTCGGGATACTAAGGTACCCCTACTTTAGTACACCGACAATTTCTTTACTTGTCATCATGGCTAGTCTCATATCTTCTCCGTTGTCTCCTGAGAGTGAAGTTTTAAATTTTAAACAAAGGGAGGGAGAAAATTTAAAAGATGCTTGGTATAGAATTTGCAATGCTCAAAATAGATCTACCAGGAAGCAATCTACCTTAGTTCTTCTCCGCAATTTTTATGTAGGTGTTAATCTTTGGTATAGATATATCCTCGATACCATTACCGGAGGGAACTTCTTGGGTAGCCATAGTTTTGATTCTTATAATGCTATGCTAAATTTATTTGGCTCACCACCTCTTTTGGTTAATGGAACCATGTTAACTTTGGAGCATGTTATGCAAAGACTTGAAATTATTGAAAATAAAGTTTCTACTATTGAATCAATTGAAAATCTAGATAAAAAGATCCACAATCAAATTACTCAATATGGATCTAAGGTAGGAATGACTTTGAAAAATATTAAGGAAAAAGAGCCCATAGTTAATGAGAAGATGAACTTAGATTCTACTAGAATTGATAAACTTGAGGGTATCATTACAAACTTGGGAACCGCTTTTTCTTCCGTAAAGAATACTCCAAGTCCTCCTACTAAAATTGCCAAGCTTATGTATGTTCCTAAAAATAAGGGTGAATCATCTAAGGAAACTGCGGATCTTAAATCTATAAGTATTCATCCCAATATTTTTGATATCATTAAGGAACCAATTGCTACAAATGAATTTTTTGATCTTGTGCCTAAAAGTTTTATAATCACTAGAAAGAAAGAAATTCCTAAGGGAAATAGATGCCTCATCGAAGAATTGCCTACCAAAGATGGCAATACCTAGATCTATCCTCGCTTTTATGCCTAGCTAGGGGCGTTAAACGATAGCGCTTGTTGGGAGGCAACCCAATTTTATTTTTATTCCTTGCTTTTTCCTCCTGCTTAGTAATAAATAAATTATTTAGCCTCTGTTTTGGTTGTGTTTTTTGTGTTTAATTTTTGTTTGTGCCAAGTAGAACCGTTGGGAAGACTTGGGGAAAGTCTTGTTGAACTTGCTGTAAAAAACAGAAACTTTAGCGCTCACGAGAACTGCTGTCATTTTTATTTGAAGAGTACGATTTAGTTAATTCTTTTTGCAGATGATTAATAGATAAATTCCTCACGTCCAGAAATTTATTTTAGAATTTTTGGGGTTCCAGAGATTGCGCTAGCTACAGATTACTACAGACTGTTCTGTTTTTGACAGATTCTGTTTTTCGTGTGTTGTTTGCTTATTTTGATGAATCTATGGTTAGTAAAATAGTTTATAATCCATAGAGAAGTTGGAATACAGTAGGTTTAACACCAATATAAATAAAGAATGAGTTCATTACAGTACCTTGAAGTGGTCTTTTGTTTTCTTTCGCTAACGGAGCTCACGAGTTTTCTATTTTGAGTTTTGTGTTGTGAAGTTTTCAAGTTTTGGGTGAATTCTTTTGATGGATCATGGAACAAGGAGTGGCAAGAGCCTAAGCTTGGGGATGCCCATGGCACCCCCAAGATAATCTAAGGACACCAAGAAGTCAAAGCTTTGGGATGCCCCGGGAGGCATCCCCTCTTTCGTCCACTTCCATCGGTAATTTACTTGGAGCTATATTTTTATTCACCAACATGATATGTGTTTTGCTTGGAGCATCTTGTATTATTTGTGTCTTTGTGTCTTAGTATGCCACAATCATCCTTGCTGTACACACCTTTTGAGAGAGCCATACATGAGTTAAAATTTGATAGAATACTCTATGTGCTTCACTTATATCTTTTGATCTAAGTAGTTTTGCTCTATGTGCTTCACTTATATCTTTTGAGCGTTATAATTTTGCTCTATGTGCTTCACTTAGATATTTTAGAGCACGGTGGTGGATTTGTTTTAAAGAAACTATTGATCTCTCATGCTTCACTTAAATTATTTTGAGAGTCTCTTAATAGCATGGTAATTTTCTTAATAATAATATGCTTGGTATTCAAGATTTGTGAAACTTTCTTTTGAGTGTGTTGAATACTAAGAAAAGATTGAAGCTTGATAATTGTTTTGAGATATGGAGGTGATAATATTAAAGTCATGATAGTTGAGTATTTGTGAATTTAAAGAATACTTGTGTTAAAGTTTGTGATTCCCGTAGCATGCACGTATGGTGAACCGTTATGTGATGAAGTCGGAGCATGATTTATTTATTAATTGTCTTCCTTATGAGTGGCGGTCGGGGATGAGTGATGGTATTTTCCTACCAATATATCCCCCTAGGAGCATGCGCGTAATACTTTGCTTTGATAACTTCTAGATTTTTGCAATAAGTATATGAGTTCTTTATGACTAATGTTGAGTCCATGGATTATACGCACTCTCACCCTTCCACCTTTGCTAGCCTCTCTAATACCGCGCACTTTTCGCCGGTATCATACACCTACCATATACCTTCCTAAAAACAGCCACCATACCTACCTATTATGGCATTTCCATAGCCATTCCGAAATATATTGCCATGCAACTTTCCACAGTTCCGTTCATGACACATTCCATCATTGTCATATTGCATATCCCGGTACACCGCCGGATGCATTCACATAGAGTCATATTTTGTTCTAAGTATCGAGTTGTAATTGTTGAGTTGTAAGAAAAATAAAAGTGTGATGATCATTATTAGAGCATTGTCCCAGTGAGGAAAGGATGATGGAGACTATGATTCCCCCATAAGTCGGGATGAGACTCCGGACGAAAAATAAATAAAAGAGGCCAAAGAAGCCCAAATAAAAAAGAAAGAAAAGAGGACATAAAAAAAAGAGAAAAGGCCCAAATAAAAAAATATAAAAAAATGAGAGAAAAAGAGAGAAGGGACAATGTTACTATCCTTTTACCACACTTGTGCTTCAAAGTAGCACCATGATCTTCATACTAGAGAGTCTCTCATGTTATCACTTTCATATACTAGTGGGAATTTTTACATTATAGAACTTGGCTTGTATATTCCAATGATGGGCTTCCTCAAATTGCCCTAGGTCTTCATGAGCAAGCAAGTTGGATGCACACCCACTTAGTTTCTTTTTGATCTTTCATATACTTATAGCTCTAATGCATCTGTTGCATGGCAATCCCTACTCACTCACATTGATATCTATTGATGGGCATCTCCATAGCCCGTTGATATGCCTAGTTGATGTGAGACTATCTTCTCCTTTTTGTCTTCTCCACAACGACCATTCTATTCCACCTATAGTTCTATATCCATGGCTCACGCTCATGTATTGCGTGAAGATTCAAAAAGTTTTGAGAAAGTTAGAGTATGAAACAATTGCTTGGCTTGTCATCGGGGTTGTGCATGATTTAAGTACTTTGTGTGGTGAAGATAGAGCATAGCCAGACTATATGATTTTGTAGGGATAACTTTCTTTGGCCATGTTATTTTGAGAAGACATAATTGCTTTATTAGTATGCTTGAAGTATTATTATTTTTATGTCAATATAAACTTTTGTCTTGAATCTTTATAATCTGAATATTCATACCACAATTAAGAAGATTTGCATTGAAATTATGCCAAGTAGCACTCCGCATCAAAAATTCTCTTTTTATCATTTACCTACTCGAGGACGAGCAGGAATTAAGCTTGGGGATGCCTGATACGTCTCCAACGTATCTATAATTTTTGATTGCTCCATGCTATATTATCTACTGTTTTGGACTATATTGGGCTTTATTTTCCACTTTTATATTATTTTTGGGACTAACCTATTAACCGGAGGCCCAGCCCATAATTGCTATTTTTTGCCTATTTCAGTGTTTCGGAGAAACAGAATATCAAACGGAGTCCAAACGGAATAAAATCTTCGGGAACGTGATTTTCTCACCGAGCGTGATCCAGGAGACTTGGACCCTACTCCAAGGAGTCAAAGAGGAGGTCACGAGGGTGGGAGGCGCCCCCCTAGGGCGCGCCCCCTGCCTCGTGGGCCCCTTGGTGCTCCACCGACGTACTCCTTCCTCCTATATATACACACGTATCCCCAAATGATCAAAGGAGGAGCCAACAAAAACCTAATTCCACCGCCGCAACTTTCTGTATCCACGAGATCCCATCTTGGGGCCTGTTCCGGAGCTCCGCCGAAAGAGGGCCGTCATCACGGAGGGCTTCTACATCATCATAGCCTCTCTGATGAAGTGTGAGTAGTTTACCTCAGACCTTCGGGTCCATAGTTAGTAGCTAGATTGCTTCTTCTCTCTTTTTGGATCTCAATACAAAGTTCTCCCCCTCTCTTGTGGAGATCTATTCGATGTAATCTTCTTTTTGCGGTGTGTTTGTTGAGACCGATGAATTGTGGGTTTATGATCAAGTCTATCTATGAATAATATTTGAATCTTCTCTGAATTCTTTTATGTATGATTGGTTATCTTTGCAAGTCTCTTCGAATTATCCATTTGGTTTGGCCAACTAGATTGGTAGTTCTTGCCATGAGAGAAGTGCTTAGCTTTGGGTTCGATCTTGCGGTGTCCTTTCCCAGTGACAGAAGGGGCAGCAAGGCACGTATTGCATCGTTGCCATCGAGGATAACAAGATGGGGTTTATTTCATATTGCATGAATTTATCTCTCTACATCATGTCAACTTGCTTAAGGCGTTCTCTATTTTTAACTTAATACTCTAGATGCATGCTGGATAGCGGTCGATGAGTGGAGTAATAGTAGTAGATGCAGAATTGTTTCGATCTGCTTGTCATAGCTGTGATGCCTATATACATGATCATGCCTAGATATTCTCATAACTATGCTCAATTCTGTCAATTGCTCAACAATAATTTGTTCACCCACCGTAGAATACTTATGCTCTTGAGAGAAGCCACTAGTGAAACATATGGCCCCAGGGTCTATTCTCATCATATCAATCTCCATCACTTTAATCTTGCTTTGCTTTTTTACTTTGGCTTTACTTTTTACTTTGCATCTTTATACCATAAATACCAAAAATATTATATCTATCAGATCTCACTCTCGTAAGTGACCGTGAAGGGATTGACAACCCCTAATCGCGTTGGTTGCGAGTAGCTATCGTTTCGTGCAGGTACGAGGGACTTGAGCATGGCCTCCTACTGGATTGATACCTTGGTTCTCAAAAATTGAGGGAAATACTTACGCTACTCTGCTGCATCATCCCTTCCTCTTCGGGGAAAACCAACGCAAGCTCAAGACGTAGCAGTGCCCGAAATGCAAATCATCAAGATGGAAAGATGGTGATGTTGTGAAGAGGATTCCTCATAATGTTCTGAGACATTTTCCAATTACACCAAGATTGCAGAGGTTGTTTCATGATGCTGAAACAAGAGAGGATGTACTGTGGCATTCTAGGAACCAGGAGTACAGAGATCAGAATGTAATGAGCCATCCATCTCATGGTAGTGAGTGGAAAAGCTTCAATGATAAACACAAAGAGTTTGCTGCTGACCCGAGAAACATTAGACTTGGCTTAGCTTCAGATGGATTTAACCCATTTGGCCACCAGAGCGCCACATATAGCATGTGGCCAGTGCTTGTTATCCCTTACAACATGCCTCCAAATGTCTGCACCAAAGAATCAAACTACATGATGTCCATGCTCATCCCAGGTCCAAAAAGTCCTGGAAAGGATTTTGATTTGTTCATGGAGCCTCTTGTGGAGGAACTTCAACAGCTATGGAAGGGTGTTCTCACTCGAGACCTATATAGCAGCCCACCAGCTGATTTCTTCCCGCGTGCTGTTATAATTTGGTGCATCCATGATTATCCGGCTTTGGGCACTATGTCAGGGCGAACGACACATGGTTACAATGCATGTGTTCACTGTGACAGGAATCCGCTGTCATACGCAATACTTCGCAAGATCTGTTACATTGGACACCACCGTTTCCTTGCCAAGGACAAGCCGCATCCTAGAAAATACCGAAGACATGTGTTCAATGCAAATCATGAAAACCGTGATGCGCCAAAGAGGCTCACTGCCGATGAGTTGCAAGTGCAATTAGAGAAGGTCGGGCATATTACACCGGGAAACCATCTTGGTAATGGTAGCGGGAAAAGGAAGCGTAGCAGGGTAGAAGAGAGATTATTGTTTACCCGCAGGTCCACTTTGTGGGACTTGGAGTATTGGAAAGATTTGGATCTGTGGCATAATCTTGATGTGATGCACATCGAGAAAAATATAGGTGACAGCATTATCGGCACACTTCTTAATATTGAAGGCAATACGAAAGATACCTTAAAATCTAGGATTGATTTGACACACCTGGGTATCAGAAAGGATTTGCAGGTGCAAGATGAAGGTAAACCACGGGATATGGCACCTGCTGTGTACGTCTTGGACAAGGTAAAAAGAAAAGAATTCTGCGAGGTCCTGTCACGTGTGAGATTCCCACATGGATTTGCTTCCAACCATGAAAGGAGAGTCCATGCAGATGGAAACAAGGTACAAGGGTTGAAAACTCATGACTGCCATGTCCTACTTCAAAGGGTTTTAGCTATTATCCTTAGAGGATTGGGCTGCCCTGACTTATACAGAGCAGTTGCAGAGTTGGGACAATTCTTCAGGGAACTCTGCAGTAGGAATATCGGGATAGATGCTTTGGAGCGTCTTAGAGACAAGATACCAACTATCCTATGTGACCTTGAGAAGATATATCCTCCAGCCTTCTTTGATGTGATGGTGCATTTGGCTGTTCATCTACCTGATGAGGCACTACTTAGAGGTCCAATACAGTATGGCTGGATGTACCCTATTGAAAGGCGGCTAGGCACTTTCAAGGGCTATGTTAGGAATAGAGCTAGACCCGAGGGTTCCATTGCAGAGGCCTACATTGCTACAGAAGCGTTGACATTCTGCTCAAAATACATTGAAACAGCTGGTCAGCTTAGCAAAGAGGTGGGTGAAGACAATCCCGGGCTCAATGTTTTCGATTATTCTGTTCGAGTTACAGGGAAGAGTCGACAAGAGGACAAACCTAAAGATTTGGACAAAATGGTTTGGTATGTGTTGAATAACTATCCTGAGATACTACCTTATATCAAGTAAGTGTAGTACTGCAGCTTATACATCATAATCTACTAAACTTGCAACACATTCTTATATATTTAGATGTTTGGTGCGATCACTATGTTGTGCAGCATCTACAAAGAGGAGTTACTGCCGCAAAATCCAAGAAACATTGACAAACTGGTTATGGCAGGATTTGCGAAATGGTTCAAGAACCATGTAAGCTTTTGAAGTGCACTGTCATTTTTTTAATATATTGAGTACATAAGATGATCAGCTTGTCTATTTTCTAACCATAGGTTAAGAAGATGCGGGAGGATGGGCAGGCAGTTGATGATGCCCTTTACTCACTAGCAATGGGTCCTAATACTCGGGTAAGACATTATGAACCTTGCGTTGTTGGAGATGTGCGCTACAACACCCTTGCACGAGACGAAGGCAGGAAGACACAAAACAGTGCCATCATGAGCACGGATATGTATGACAAAGAGACAACTAAAATGTATGCTAACATAACAGACATTATTCAGTTGCAGTATATCTCCAGTTTCGAGGATCATAGGTGTGTGGTTCTGTTGTGCTGTTGTTGGTATAACTTGTTTTCCAGGATCGCAAAACCCAGAGCTGATGATTATTTCAAATCCATCAATGTCAAGGCGGCGTACCAGACCAACGAGCCTTTTATTTTGGCAAATCAAGCAACACAGATATTTTTCTTGGAAGACACATTTGCACGTAGCGATGACTGGAGAGTATTGCAAAGGTTTGAGCAGAGGAATTCGTTTAATGAAGTTGCACAACAAGATGATGCTTACACTGCTCCTGATGTACAAGATAACACAGATGTTCCTAATAGCTTTGAGAACCATCACGTCAATAACGCCGGCAAAAAGATTGCTTGTCGTGCTGTGGACATACAAGAGTTGATCAAGAAGAAGCCAACGTTCGAGGACGTTGAGGACGAAGAAGAAGATGACACCATGGGGAATTACGATTCAGACTGATACACATGGCGAAGATGTTGACGCTGCTGCTGCGGATGATGATTACATTGCTTTTGTCGCATTTGCCTGCCAGAAGACATTTTTATCTACTATGTGAAATTGTGTTTGCTATGACAACTGAAACCTGATGAACATGTTGTTTAGTATTTTGCTGTGAGAACATCACTTGTTATGTATGCTGATTTGTGTTTGGTGATTGTATGACAACTAAAACATGATGACATTGTTGTTTAGTTGTACTCATATTTGGCCGTGAAACTTGAATTTGATGACATAGTTTGCTGTTGGACTACAATTTGCTCGACGTCTTCAAATGAGAACAAAGCTGACCCTACAGGGCCTCTGCTATTTATTTATTTATATGGGTAAAAGGGGATACCCCCTGATTTCCGTTAATAGAAATCATTAGATGTTCACAACACTACGCCCAGCCTGCTACACAGGTTTCATTCATTACTAGTTTCAGCAAAGTGCTCATGTCGTAGCCACTGAATACATCACGAGTGCTACATACACTGCAAATAAAGAGACAACCATCCTACAGAGCACATCGATTTTGCCCATTATCTTCACAAGCTCTTTCATCTCCTCATTGATGTCAAGGCCGTTCAGCAGCTGTTGCTTGGCCATGATCAGAGGAACTGCATCTTTAACCTTCTGCTCTACATCTTCCTCTTCTGTCGTTCCTTCAGTTACTTGTCCAACACCCCAACCTGCTGGTATTGGGATTCCTCGACTAACCAAATAATCAGCGTAGTTGCATTCCCCCACATCAGCAACTTCCCAGAAATACAAATCACACGAATCTTCCCTTTTCTGCACGAATCAAATTGGTAGATCACCAACCAAACTATTAAAAAATCAGCAACTGAAAGCAGCAGAACAACACTTAAACATATTATTACCCCATGATTCGGGCATTTGTAGAAGACTCGGCCAGGGTTGCGGATTGTGGTTGAGACGCTACGGATGACTCTGCGTGATTTGCAGCAGTGGCACCACACCAATGGCAGCGGGTTGCAATGAGCAATCGGCTGCGGTGCACGTGCCGGCGAGGGTGTGATGAGACCCACAGGCGATGGTACGGGTTGCGACTTGACGCATATCTGGTTGTTGCCTGCTGAAGAGTAGGTGGACGAGAAGCTAGCAGACATGGTTGCTGCAGCCAGAGCTTCTGATGCTAGGCAGAGTAAGTAGAGAAGAGGAGAAGCGAACGTTGGATATGTCAGTTTCATTACTTGCAGAGTAGCATAGCACCATATATAGTCATAGTCTAGGTTTGGATTCGACAGGAGCACGTCTTTCTTTTTTCTAAAACTCGGCAACGTCTCATTACTGGTACACTAGCTTGTTCTGTACGCCTTCCCAAGTCTTTGATTTTCTTTCCCTTTTTGCGAGGAAGGAAGGAGGACAAAATTGAGAGTTCCTAGGACTCGAACCCAAGACCTCTTGGTTGAAAACCAAGGGTGCTAATCACTTATGTGGCGAACGTTCCCTATGAGGAGGACGGCAGACGAACGCATTTTCCTCGCAGTTTTCTTCCTATATATAAAAAAGTATGCTACTTGGTGTCCGCTTAGTCAACAAACGATTGTGCCAACCTTGACCGTTGGATTGATATTCAACGTCTGTCGCGTTTCTTCAGTCTCTTCTTCCTCGAGCCGCCAAAGCCAAACCAGTGCCGGCAGAACCGCCTGCTCCCGCCTCCCACGGTTGGCTGTGATTTGCCCTGGCTCCTGTTCGTTCCCGTTCGAGGCCTCTCCATCGTCCTCCGCCTTGGTTCGCTCGACGCAGCGCCGCCCTCCGGTGTTGTCAACATGGTCAACAACCGAGAGGAATAAGGAGATGACTGTACATGGTGAGGATGATAGTAGGGACCCAGCAGCGCGCGCAGTAATTTTATTTTTTCGGGACGGAGAAGGGTATCAACTGGGTTGTGCGGGACCCGTGGCCCGTCTAGCCCAGGCTTTTATTTCATATGTTTAGCACATGACCATCCCAGTTTGTTTTTTTCCTTTCTGAAAATTGCTAGCCAGCTATTTTTTTTGAAGAATAACCAACGTAGGCCTACTTGCTTTTCTATGCCCTACTGGGCCGGAAATTTTTCAAGACAAGGATGGATGCATTTTGCCCAGAAAATGGGCTATAGTAATAAGAAATGGGCTATAAGTAATAATAAATGGGCTATAAAATGAAAAAAATACAGCAAACAGACAATTAGTTCCAAAATACTGTTTTCTTTCGGATTTTGATATTTTAAATTTCATTATTTTTGTGTGGGTAAAATTTCATTGAATTTAAATTTAGGTATATTTAGATTTAAAATTAATTTGAATCTGGCTAGAAATTTCGGGTTGTATGCTGTTTGGGACAGATTTGGAGGCTGACTTGTGGGTCTACTAGGTTGACGTGTACTTTGGCTTTGTCAACTTAGTCCACAAATGATTCTAGCAGCAGTGATCGTTTGATGTTAATCCAACGGCCGTGCTGCTTCTTCAATATCTGATCTTCTTGCTCCAGCCGCCCAAACCAGCTCCGGTGGGACTGCCTGCTCCCGCCTCACGTGGCCGGCTGTGCTGCCGCACAGGCCGCACCGCCCCACCCTACTTCATTGCTGGCCAGGCCATTCCTCTACTCACCCACACCTCCTGTTATTTTCCGGAAACGACAGCCGAACCAGTAAACCCTCGTACTCCCCATCGCGTGGGCAACCATTGCCGAGTCTTCCACGGCTCCGTGTCGTTCCCTTCCTAGGCCTCGCCGTCGTCCACCGCCATGGTGCTCTCGGTGCGGCCTGGTCAACTTGGTCAACGAACGACATCCATCGGCCGTGGACTGTACGCGCAAAATAATGATTCCTCCACCTGACAGCTGGGACCCACCGGAAGGGCCTCTGTATTTCGCGAAAAAAACGTTCCCCCCGCTGACATGTCGGACCCACCAGCTATATCTTCGCACACAAGGAAGTGCCTCCTTATTACGCACAAAAAATGAATACCCCTGCTAGCTGGGACCCACCATAGTGGGAGGATGACTTGTGGGCCAACAAAGTTGACGGGGACGGAGGGCTTTGTCAACTTAGTCAATATGAACGATTCTAGCTCCAATGACCGTACGATGTCCATCCAACGGCTGTAGTGCTTCTTCAACCTCTGGTCTACTTGCTCCAGCCGCCCAAAGCAGGGCCGGTCGTGCCGCATGCTCCTGCCTCCCGTGGCCGCCTGTGCTGCCGCGGAGGCCTCACCGCCCCTACTATTCCCACCGCTGGCCAAGCCCTGCGGCGACGACAGCCTCACACCGCAGCCGAACCACTGAACCCTCGTACTCCTCTCCGCGCAGGCTTCCACTGCCACGTCTTCCCCGGCTCCGTGCCATCCCCTTCCTAGGCCTCGCCGTCGTCCACCGCCGTGGTGCTCTCCGCGCGGCGTGGTCAACATGGTCAAGGAACGACTTCCATCGGAAGAGTACTGTACGTGGAGAGGCTGACAGCTGGGTCCACAGCCACAGCCCAGTTTTTTTGTGATTTGCCAAGTAAGTCGCTTTGTCAGGCCTGTTGGGCTGCAAATCTTTCAAGACGAGGAGATTTTTCATTCGGCTGGCCGAGAAAATGGCCCATCAGTAATGAGAAATGGGTTGTACATTTTTAAAACACATCAAACCGGCAATTAGTTTCAAATATCTTTTTTTTCATTTCAAGATTTTAAATTACATTAATTTTTACGCGTGGAGAATTTGTTGGATTTTATATTGATATACATTTATTTTTAAAATCAGTTTGAATGTGAGCCGAAATTTCGGGATTAAAAACAGTTCGAACCGCACCGAAATATGCAAAATTTCGTATAATTTTTTAACCGTGGCCACAATTTGGGTTGTAATGCTAACAAAAAGAATATGAGCTCCAAAAAAAACTTAAGAATTAGCAAATGGGCTGAAAATTATTAGAAATAATGGCAGATGGGTTGTATGCTGTTTTCCACAGATTTGAGGCTTTCCTTAAAAAAAGGTTGACACACAAGCAGTGACTATTGGATGTCCATCCAACGGCCGTCGTGCTTCTTCGATCTCTGCTCTTCCTGCTCCAGCCACTCAAACTAGCGCCGGCGGGACTGCCCGCTCCCTCCTCCCCGCGGCTGGCTGTGCTGCCGCGCAGGCCTCACCGCCCCACCGTACTCCCATCGCTGGCCTAGCCATCCCTCTACTCACCCACACCTACTGTTATTCTCCGGCGATGGCAGACGAACCAGTAAACCCTCGTACATTCATACTCCCCTCCGCGTGGGAAACAACCGCCGAGTCTTCCCTGCCTTCGTGCCGTTCCCTTCCTAGGCCTCACCGTCGTCCACCGCCCTGCTGCTCTCGGCGCGGCCTGGTCAACATGGTCAACGACCGACATGCATCTAAAGTGGACTGTACGTGGAGAGGCCGACAGCTGGGTCCATGGCCGCACGCAAGGAAATGCCTCCTTATTACGCGCAAAATAATGATTCCTCCACCTGACATTAGGGACCCACCGAAAGGGCCTCTGTATTTCGCAAAAAAAATGTTACCGCCGCTGACAGCTCGGACCCACCAGCTATATCTTCGCACGCAAGGAAGTGCCTCCGTATTACACAAAAAAATGAATACTCCCCCTGTTAGCTAGGACCCAATATAGTGGCAGGCTGACTTGTGGGCCTACTAAGTTGACGGGGATGGAGGGCTTTGTCAACTTAGTCAATATGCATGATTCTAGCTCCAGTGACCGTACGATGTCCATCCAACGGCCGTAGTGCTTCTTCAACCTCTGGTCTTCTTGCTCCAGCCGCCCAAACCAGCGCCGGTCGTGCCTCGTGCTCCTGCCTCCCGTGGCCGGCTGCGATGCGGCGGAGGCCTCACCGCCCCTACTACTCCCACCACTGGCCAGGCCATCCCTCTACTCACCCACACCCCGTGCTACTTTGCGGTGACGGCAGCCTCACACCGCAGCGAACCAGTGCCCTCGTACTCCTCTACGCGTGGGCATCCACTGCCGCGTCTTCCCTGACTCCGCGTCGTCCCCTTCCTAGGCCTCGCCGTTGTCCACCGCCCTGGTGCTCTCGGCGCGGCGTGGTCAACATGGTCAAGGAACGGCTTCCATCAGACGTGGACTGTACGTGGAGACGCTGACAGATGAGTCCACGGCCGCAGCAAGGAAGTGCCTCCTTATTACATGCAAAATAATTATTCCTCCACCTGACAGCGGGGACCCATTGGATGGGCCACCGTATTTCGCCCCCCTGACTGCTGGGACCCACCAGCTACATCTTTGCATGCAAGGAAGTGCCTGACAGTCGGGACCCACCTGGTCGAAGCGTACGTAGCGTTGTCATTCTGGTCGCGAACGTGTACGTACATATATACTGGTCGATGTAGAGGCACGCACGTGTCGTAGTAGAGGCGCGCATGTAGCATGTACACGTACGTACAGCGGCCAGGGTGCAAGAAAGAAAATACGGCCACATATGTCTACATACGGGCGGGGTCTCGAACGCCTATTCGCGCATATGTACGGCCAGGGCTCGTGTACATGGCTAGGTCGGAACGGAGAAACAATGTTGTTGTCGTGTTCATAGGGAGGCAACGGAATGCGTTGTGTTCATGGGGAGGCAACGGAATGCGTTGTGTTCATGGGGAGGCAACGGAATGCGTCGTGTTCATCGGGAGGGCTTGGACGGAACAGGCGATGGAAACGAGGCCTGGCGTACCGCACAACGGAGGACACGGCCTTGTGTTCGACCAGCCACGTTCGAAACGGGATCCTGTTCATCGGGAGGGGTCTGGCGGACCGCAAAACGGAGGAAACGGACCTCCTATGGTCGAAACGGGGGTCCTGTTCATCGGGAGGGGTGTGGCGTACCGCAAAACGGACGAAACGGACCTCCTACGGTCGAAACGGGGGTCCTGTTCATCGGGAGGGGTGTGGCGTACCGCAAAATGGAGGAAACGGACTTGTGTTGGAGCGCTACGGTCGAAACGGGGGTCCTGTTCATCGGGAGGGGTCTGGCGTACCGCAAAACAGGACTCCATGGGATATTGTTCATCTCCACCGTCGACCCCCTCCAGCCTCCATGAGCTACTGTTCATCCACCGTCAACCTCCTCTAGCCTCCACCTACGACTGTTCATCCACGGGCTCCTGTTCATCCAGCCTCCACCGCGCGCTACTCCACCGGCTACTGTTCAACCAGCCTTCTCCACGGGCTCCTGTTCAACCACCCCTCCACGTGGTACTGTTCATCTTGCCCTCCACCGTCTACTGTTCATCCTGCCCTCCACGGGGTGGTCCTGTTCATCTAGCCCTCCACGGGGTCCTATTCATCCAGCCCCAACCGGCTCGATTGATCGGGGTCCTGTTCATCCAGAGGCAACACCACGGGGTCATGTTCATACACCCCCACCGAGAACTGTTCATCCACCCCCCCGGCAACGCTCACTGGTCATCCAGAGGCAGCATCGATCGGCTTCAGTTAGCAGCAGTCATGAAGGAATCGCTCGATTGGGTTCAGTTAACAGCCATCGATCGATCGCTCGGGTTCAGTAACGCATAGCCTGTAGTGCAATCGCTCGGGTTCAGTTAGAGCCCAACGCCTCGCTCGGGTTCAGTTAGAGCCAACGCCTCACACACACGCGCGTACGTGTACGAGAGAAACGCGCATCGCTCGGCCACCGACCTCCCACCGTAACCGGGAACTCCCCGAAATTTTCCTGGCCCTCGCTTCTACCACGGTTTTTTCTGTCATGGACGACCCAAAGAATGTCATGCAGCTGCGTCTCCGGCCCGCCCAGGACGAAAAGCCCATTTTCTGTCATGTTTTTTTGTCATAGAAGTAGGAGCCCACCACATCTATGATGATACCGGGTTTTGCCACAATTATCGTCATAGAAATGTCATATGCATGATAGAAAAAATTTGGTTCGGCCCAAAATGTCATGGATGTGTCTTTTTTTGTAGTGTTGGTCCATTTCAGGTATTTCAGGATGTTCTTGACCGCTGTCCAGTGATCCACTCCTGGATTACTTTGGTACCTCCCTGCTAAACTAATAGCAAGGCACACATCAGGTCTGGTACACAGCATTGCATACATGATAGAACCTATGGCTGAAGCATAGGGAATGATTTTAATTTTCTCTCTATCTTCTGCAGTGGTCGGCCATTGAGTCTGACTCAACTTCACACCTTGTAACACAGGCAAGAACCCTTTCTTTGCTTGATCCATTTTGAACTTCTTCAAAACTTTATCAAGGTATGTGCTTTGTGAAAGTCCAATTAAGCGTCTTGATCTATCTCTATAGATCTTGATGCCCAGTATATAAGCAGCTTCACCGAGGTCTTTCATTGAAAAATTCTTATTCAAGTATCCTTTTATGCTATTCAGAAATTCAGTATCATTTCCGATCAGCAATATGTCATCTACATATAATATCAGAAATACTACAAAGCTCCCAGTTACTTTCTTGTAAATACAGGCTTCTCCAAAAGTTTTTATAAAACAATATGCTTTGATCACACTATCAAAGCGTATATTCCAACTCTGAGAGGCTTGCACGAGTCCATAAATGGATCGCTGGAGCTTGCACACTTTGTTAGCACCTTTTGGATCGACAAAACCTTCTGGTTGCATCATATACAACTCTTCTTTAAGATATCCATTAAGGAATGCAGTTTTGACATCCATTTGCAAAATTGCATAATCATAAAATGCGGCAATTGCTAACATGATTCAGACGGACTTAAGCATCGCTACGGGTGAGAAGGTCTCATCGTAGTCAACTCCTTGAACTTGTCAAAAACCTTTTGCAACAAGTCGAGCTTTGTAGACAGTAACATTACCGTCAGCGTCAGTCTTCTTCTTGAAGATCCATTTATTCTCTATGGCCTGCCGATTAACGAGCAAGTCAATCAAAGTCCACACTTTATTCTCATACATGGATCCCATCTTAGATTTCATGGCCTCAAGCCATTTTGCGGAATCTGGGCTCATCATCTCTTCCTCATAGTTCGTAGGTTCGTCAAGGTCAAGTAACATGACCTCCAAAACAGGATTACCGTACCACTCTGGTGCAGATCTTACTCTGGTTGACCTACAAGGTTCGGTAGTAACTTGATCAGAAGTTCCATGATCATCATCATTAGCTTCCTCACTTACTAGTGTAGGAATCACTGGAACTGATTTCAGTGATGAACTACTTTCCAATAAGGGAGAAGGTACAATTACCTCGTCAAGTTCTACTTTCCTCCCACTCAATTCTTTCGAGAGAATCTCCTTCTCTAGAAAGGATCCATTCTTAGCAACAAATATCTTGCCTTCGGATCTGTGATAGAAGGTGTACCCAACAGTCTCCTTTGGGTATCCTATGAAGACACATTTCTCCGATTTGGGTTCGAGCTTATCAGGTTGAAGCTTTTTCACATAAGCATCGCAGCCCCAAACTTTAAGAAACGACAATTTGGGTTTCTTGCAAAACCACGGTTCATAAGGTGTCGTCTCAACGGATTTTGATGGTGCCCTATTTGACGTGAATGCAGCCGTCTCTAAAGCATAACCCCAAAACAATAGCAGTAAATCAGTGAGAGACAGCATAGATCGCACCATATCTAATAAAGTGCGGTTACGACGTTCAGACACACAATTACATTGTGGTGTTCCAGGTGGTGTGAGTTGTGAAACTATTCCACATTGTTTCAAATGAAGTCCAAACTCATAACTCAAATATTCACCTCCACGATCAGATCGTAGAAACTTGATTTTCTTGTTACGATGATTTTCCACTTCACTCTGAACTTCTTTGAACTTTTCAAATGTTTCAGACTTATGTTTCATTAAGTAGATATACCCATATCTGCTCAAATCATCTGTGAAGGTAAGAATATAACGATATCCGCCGTGAGCCTCAACGTTCATTGGACCACATATATCAGTATGTATGATTTCCAATAACTCTGTTGCTCGCTCCATTGTTCCGGAGAATGGAGTTTTAGTCATCTTGCCCATGAGGCATGGTTCGCAAGTACCAAGTGATTCATAATCAAGTGATTCTAGAAGTCCACCAGAATGGAGTTTCTTCATGCGCTTTATACAAATATGACCCAAACGGAAGTGCCACAAATAAGTTGCACTATCATTATCAACTTTGCATCTTTTGGCTTCAATACTATGAAGATGTGTATCACTACTATCAATATTTAGTAAAAATAGACCACTCATCAAGGGTGCATGACCATAAAAGATATTGCTCATATAAATAGAACAACAATTATTCTCTGAATTAAATGAATAACCGTCTCATCAAACAAGATCCAGATATAATAATCATGCTCAAAGCTGGCACCAAATAACAATTATTTAGGTCTAAAACTAATCTCGAAGGTAGATGTAGAGGTAGCATGCCGACGACGATCACATCGACTTTGGAACCATTTCCCACGCACATCGTCACCTTGTCCTTAGCCAATCTTCGCTTAATCCGTAGCCCCTGTTTCGAGTTGCCAATATTAGCAACAGAACCAGTATCAAATACCCAGGCGCTACTGCGAGCATTAGTAAGGTACACATCAATAACATGTATATCAAATATACCTTTCACTTTGCCATCCTTCTTCTCCCCCAAATACTTGGGGCAGTTCTGCTTCCAGTGACCAGTTCCTTTGAAGTAGAAGCACTCAGTTTCAAGCTTAGGTCCAGACTTGGATTCTTCACTTGAGCAGCAACTGGCTTGTTGTTCTTCTTGAAGTTCCCCTTCTTCCCTTTACCTTTTCTCTTGAAACTAGTGGTCTTGTTAACCATCAACACTTGATGCTTCTTCTTGATTTCTACCTTCGCAGCCTTTAGCATTGCGAAGAGCTCGGGAATAGTCTTATCCATCCCTTGCATATTATAGTTCATCATGAAGCTCTTGTAGCTTGGTGGCAGTGATTGAAGAACTCTGTCAATGACACTATCATTAGGAAGATTAACTCCCAGCTGAGTCAAGTGGTTGTGGTACCTAGACATTTTGAGTATATGTTCACTGACATAACTATTCTCCTCTATTTTGCAGTTGCAGAACTTATTGGAGACTTCATATCTCTCAATCCGGGCATTTGCTTGAAATATTAACTTCAACTCCTGGAACATCTCATATGCTCCATGACGTTCAAAACGTCGTTGAAGTCCCGGTTCTAAGCCGTAAAGCATGGCACACTAAACTATCGAGTAGTCATCAACTTTGCTCTGCCAGGTGTTCACAACATCTGGTGTTGCTCCTACAATGGGTTTGTCACCTAGCAGTGCTTCCAGGACGTAATTCTTCTGTGAAGCAGTGAGGATAATCCTCAAGTTACGGACCCAGTCCGTGTAGTTGCTACCATCATCTTTCAACTTAGCTTTCTCTAGGAACACATTAAAATTCAACGGAACAACAACACGGGCCATCTATATACAACAACATAGACCTGCAAAATACTATCGGGTACTAAGTTCATGATAAATTAAAATTCAGATAATCAAATTACTTAAGAACTCCCACTTAGACAGACATATCTCTAATCATATAAGTGATCACGTGATCCATATCAACTAAACCATGTCCGATCATCACGTGAGCTGGAGTAGTTTTCAATGGTGAACATCACTATGTTGATCATATCTACTATATGATTCATGCTTGACCTTTCGGTCTCAGTGTTCCGAGGCCATATCTGCATATGCTAGGCTCGTCAAGTTTAACCCGAGTATTCCGCATGTGCAAAACTGGCTTGCACCCGTTGTATATGAACGTAGAGCTTATCACACCCAATCATCACGTGGTGTCTCAGCACGATGAACTGTAGCAATGGTGCATACTCAGGGAGAACACTTATACCTTGAAATTTAGTGAGAGATCATCTTATAATGCTACCGCCGAACTAAGAAAAATAAGATGCATAAATGATAAACATCACATGCAATCAATATAAGTGATATGATATGGCCATCATCATCTTGTGCCTTTGATCTCCATCTCCAAAGCACCGTCATGATCACCATCGTCACTGGCTTGACACCTGGATCTCCATCGAAGCATCGTTGTCGTGTCGCCAAATATTACTTCTACGACTATCGCTACCGCTTAGTGATAAAGTAAAGCAATTACATGGCAATTGCATTTCATACAATAAAGCGACAACCATATGGCTCCTGCCAGTTGTCAATAACTCTGTTACAAAACATGATCATCTCATACAATAAAATTTAGCATCATGTCTTGACCATATCACATCACAACATGCCCTGCAAAAACAAGTTAGACGTCCTCTACTTTGTTGTTGCAAGTTTTACGTGGTTGCTACGGGCTTAGCAAGAACCATTCTTACCTACGCATCAAAAAACCACAATGTGGTATAGTGATTGCTTTTTGATCTTCAGAAAGAACCTTGTTCATTGAATCCGATTCAACTAAAGTTGGAGAAATTGACACCCACTAGCCACATGTGTGCGAAGCACGTCGGTAGAGCCAGTCTCGCGTAAGCGTACGCGTAATGTCGGTCTGAGCCGTTGCATCCAACAATACCGCTACATCAAGAATCAACTAGTGACGGTAGGCAATATGTATATACCCACGCCCACAATTCCTTTGTGTTCTACTCGTGCAAATAACATCTACGAATAGACCTGGCTTGGATGCCACTATTGGGGAACGTAGTAATTTCAAAAAAAATCCTACGCACATGCAAGATCTATCTAGGTGATGCATAGCAATGACAGGGCAAGAGTGTTGTTTATGTACCCTCGTAGACCGTAAGCGGAAGCGTTATGACAACGCGGTTGATGTAGTCGAATGTCTTCACGATCCGACCGATCCTAGCACTGAAGGTATGGCACCTCCGCGATCTGCACACGTTCAGCTCGGTGACGTCCCACGAACTCTAGATCTAGCTGAGTGTCGAGGGAGAGTTTCGTCAGCACGACGGCATGATGGCGGTGATGATGAAGTTACCGGAATAGGGCTTCGCCTAAGCACCGCTACGATATGACTGAGTTGGATTATGGTGGAGGGGGGCACCGCACACGGTTAAGACAATGATCAACTTGTGTGTCTATGGGGTGCCCCCTCCCCCGTATATAAAGGAGTGGAGAAGGGGGGAGGGCCGACCCTCTATGGCATGTCGTAGGGGAGTCCTACTCCAACCGGGAGTAGGATTCCCCCTTCCAAGTAGTAGGAGTAGGAGAGAAGGAAGGGGAGGAGAGAAGGAAGGAAAGGGGGGGCAGCCCCCACCCAATTCGGATTGGGCTAGGGGGGCGCCTCCCACCTTTGCCCTTCCTCTACTCTATTCCACTAAGGCCCAATAAGGCCCATATACTCCCCCGGGGGGTCCGGTAAGGGAGCACCTAGTTTGCTCTTCAGGCGCTAGCTAAGGGAGCTGGCGCTCACAGCCGCCGAATCATGGGCCGGCCCATGTGGCGACCATGCCCAGTCGCTCGCTAAACTCGCCCAGCCTGGTCCCTCGCTCGATCGAGAGCTTTGAGGGCTGTTCGTACGGTCGCGGTTGACCAGTTAACTGACTTGTCAACCGCTGACTTTAGAAAAAAAGATGAATACTTGAAACGAAAAAAATCACAAAAAAGAAAAAAAATCGAGATTTCAAAAAAAGTTCACAGATTTGGAAACCTTCATCCATTTTTTTAAAATCATCAAATTTGGAAAAAAGTTCACAAAAATTGGAAAAAGTTCATCAAATTGGGAAAGAGTTCATCATTTTGAAATAACTTCACCAAATTTTAAAGAAGTTCATCAATTTTGAAAAACAGTTCATCGATTTTGAAAAAGAGTTCAACCATTTTGAAACAATGTTCATCAATTTTGAAAAAGAGTTCACCCATTTTGAAAAAAAGTTCATGGATTGTGAAAAGAGTTCATTGGTTTTGAAAACGAGTTCATCAATTTAGAAAAAAGTTCATCGATTTAGAAAAAAGTTCATCAATCTTGAAAAGGAGTTCATCGATTGTGAAAGAAAGTTCACCGATTTTGAAAAAATGTTCTTTCAAATTAGTAAAAGAAATATAAAACCGTTCCGAAAAGAAGAAAGAAGAAAAAGAACAAAATAATAATAATAACGTTTCAAATAAAAAGGAAAAAAAGAAATCGTTGTAAGAAGAAAAGGTGAAGAAGTAGTAGTTTGGGCAACTTATACAAGTTATTGCGGTGGTTAGTGCATGAGTAGAACGACCGTGAGGATGTGGGATCGATTCCCATCCAAAGTGTTCCTTTTTTGTCCTCGCGACAGGAAGGAAAGGAAAAAAGATGGGCCAAGCCCAGTTAATGCGGCTGCAGGCGCCGGTTTGCGGAAACATCTATAACCGGTGCCTGCAGCGCTAAATAGGAAATGCCTCCGATAACCTCCCGGTACTCCGGAAAATGCCCGAACTCATCTGGAACCATTCCGATGTCCAAACATAGGCTTCCAATATATCGATCTTTATGTCTCAACCATTTCGAGACTCCTCATCATGTCCGTGATCAATTCCGGGACTCCGAACTACCTTTGGTACATCAAAACACATAAACTCATAATACCGATCGTCACCGAACGTTAAGCGTGCCGACCCTACGGGTTTGAGAACTATGTAGAGATGACCGAGACTCATCTCCGGTCAATAACCAATAGCGAAACCTAGATTCTCATATTGGTTCCTACATATTCTACGAAGATCTTTATCGGTCAAACCGCACAACAACATACGTTGTTCCCTTTGTCATCGGTATGTTACTTGCCTGAGATTCGATCACCGGTATCTCAATACCTAGTTCAATCTCGTTACTGGCAAGTCTCTTTACTCGTTCCATAATGCACCGTACCACAACTAACTCATTAGTTACATTGCTTGCAAGGCTTATAGTGATGTGCATTACCGAGAGGGCCCAGAGATACCTCTGCGATACTCGGAGTGACAAATCCTAATCTCGATCTATGCCAACTCAACAAACACCATCGAAGACACCTGTAGAGCTTCTTTATAGTCACCCAGTTACATTTTGACGTTTGATAGCACACTAAGTGTTCCTCCGGTATTCGGGAGTTGCATGATCTCATAGTCATAGGAACATGTATAAGTTACGGAGAAAGCAATAGAAACAAACTAAACGATCATCGTGTTAAGCTAACGGATGGGTCAAGTCAATCACATCATTCTTTGATGATGTGATCCCGTTAATCAAGTGATAACTCTTGTCTATGGTTAGGAAACATAACCATCATTGATTCAACGAGCTAGTCAAGTAGAGGCATACTAGTGACACTCTGTTTGTCTATGTATTCACACATGTACTAAGTTTCCGGTTAATACAACTATAGCATGAATAATAAACATTTATCATGATACAAGGAAATATAAATAACAACTTTATTATTGCCACTGGAGCATATTTTCTTCAGTCACAACCTGCCATGTCGATCCGCCACAAAGTAACACTCGGGGCCATCGGGAACCCAGGCCCACCACTACATGGGTGGAACCGCCTGCCCCTTCAGCCCCCATATTCGAACAGTATCACAAGTAATGTAATGGTGCATAGCATATTGTAAGTGCATCTAGTGCCAACCCTAGTTGGTTTTGGAGTATTGACGACAAACCTAGTTGAGGGACTAATGTGTTTGTGAGAATTGCAGGATAACACAGGTAGAAGTCCCTGATTGATTCGGTTTTACTACCAGAGATGACCCCTAAAAATGTACAAAGACATTGATGTCAAAGGTGGTATATGAAGATATTCACATTGAAGACTATGACAAGAGAAGACACCACGCGAAGCCTATGGAACTCGAAGACTTAGATCTTTCGTAGTTCTCTTTCATTTGTGTTGAGTCATAGGAACCACCGTACTGTTAAGTGGGGTCCAAGAGAACCAGTCAGAACGATTGAAGTGATGCCTAAACAAAAAACCTATGTCTTCGAGTGAAGACTATGAGAGAAAATCTTGTCCAGAGTCGGACAAGTCAGCTTTGCTTGTAGCCCAAGTAAAGTTGCCGTGTGAGTTTGAAATCTGACCGTTGGAACACGTGTCAGTTCCTTAGTGACCCAGGGTCATTTCGGACAAATCAGGTCGGGTTGCCTTGTGGCTATAAATAGCCCACCCCCTACAACCATAAATAGTTGGCTGCTCAGATTCAGTGCACGGCTTTTGTCGTTTGAGAGCAACCCACCTCGAAGCCTTTGAGAGAGAATACCTAGCGAGGAAAAAGCCCTAACCACCCAGAGCCAGAGAGAATTGGGCATCACTTAAGTCTTCTTGTCTGAGTGATCTGAAGACTTATTACACTTGAGGACTGTGCATCCTCCAGCCGGTTAGGTGTCGCATTCTGAGCATCCAAGAGTCATTGTGAATTGCCGGTGAACGAAGTCTGTGAAGGTTTGGGAGTATACCTTGAAGACTTACCAAAGTGATTGGGCGAGGTCTGTGTGACCTTAGCTCAAGGAGAATACGGTGAGGACTGGGTGTCCTGAGCTGCGGTTCAGGACTGGGTGTCCGGGACTGTGTGTCCTAAGGTTTAAATACCTAGCCGCTCCAACCAGACGTACAGTTGTCACAGCAACTGGAACTGGTCCAACAAATCATTGTCTTCAACGAGTCACTGGTTTCATCTTCACTTCCCTTTACTTACTGTCACTTGTTGTGAAGTCATTGCATGTTTGCTCTATCTTTTGTTTTCACTGAGTGGCTGTGTGTTCTGTTTGGCTTCATAATATCTTCCTACCTGATCCTTATTACACTGCAGCTATTTGTCACTGTGCTTTCACTCTATTGAATACTTGACCATGGCTTGCCTAGTGTAGTCTACCTTCCGCTGCATAGTAATAGGCATATCTCTACTGTTTGTCTTCATAACTTCCACGTTTTGAAGACTTTCACAAAAATCGCCTATTCACCCCCCCTCTAGTCGATATAACGCACTTTCAATTGGTATCATAGCAAGGTGCTCCCTTGTTCTGTGTGATTCGGTTTAACCACCTGGAGTTTTAGCTATGTCGACTGCAGGGATAATTAAAGTCTCCGCTGCGTGCCCAGTCTTCGATGGAACTGAATATCCCTATTGGAAGAATAAGATGCGCATGCATCTTGAAGCCATTGACGTCGACCTATGGTATGTCATCGAGAACAACGTTCCCAAGGCTGGAGAAGGTGTCACTGCTGCTGATGTCAAGAAGTTCGTTCAACTGGACTCTACTGCCAAGAATATCATCTCTGGTCATCTGACCAAAGGACAGTATGGCCGTGTGAGTGCTTTGAAGACATCCAAGATGGTCTGGGACTGGCTCTCCAAGGTCAATGAAGGCATCTCAATCCAGATAGATCAGAGAATCAGTGTCCTTCGTAACCTCTTCAACCGCTTCAAACGAAATTACAATGAGAATGTCTAGCACACATTGGACCGACTCACTGACATCACAAATGAGCTTCAAGCCCTCGGCGCCACTGAGATCACCAAACATGAAATCGTCAAGACGCTGCTGAGATCACTTGATAGTTCATTTAACATCTTAGCCCTGATGATTCAAGAACGTCCTGATTTCAAGACTCTCGATCCGTCTGACATACTTGAGAGGCTCAACACACATGAGTTTCAGCTTTCTGAGAAAAGAGATATCTACGGTCCAAACTACGGGCGAACTCATGCCTTGAAGGCAAAAGCTGTTTCCTCATCTGAAGAAGAATCTGACAGCAGTTCTGATGATCCTGAAGACATTGGAAGGGAACTTGCAATGCTTGTGAAGAAGTTCCAAAAATTCACCAAGAAGAAAGGCTTCAGAAAGTCTTCACGATCAAGCTCAAGGAATGATGAAGCTTCTGCTCATGACTACAAGAAGAAAACATGCCACAAGTGCAAGAAAACTGGACACTTCATCTCTGAGTGTCCACAGTGGGACAATGAGAACAGAAAGAAGAAGAAGAGCAAGGAATATGACTCTGATGACAAGAAGAAGAAGAAATACTCAAAGTCTTCTTCCAAGTCTTCCTCAAAGTCTTCATCACACAAGAAGAGCTCATCTGGCAAGGCACGTGCGTTTGTTGGCAAGGAAATGGATTCAGAGGAGGAGTCCGCTTCTGAGGAGGCAGAGGTGGAGTCTGAGGAGGAGTCTGATTCTGGCATTGCAAGTCTGGCTATAGCATACGTTGCCAAGTCCATCTTCAACACTGAAGACAATGACCTCATCACCGACACCGATGCAAATGACAAGGACTACTCTGCTCCTACCTACTGCTTCATGGCACGCGGTACAAAGGTAAACACATGCACTACTCACTATCAAACATCTAGTGACAATGACTCTGATTGTGATTCAAAACCCAGCTACAAAACACTTGCTAAAATTGCAACTGAACAACAGAAAGCTATGGAACATATTCAAACACTGTTAGACAAAAGCGATGATCTGTTGGGTGCTGAAATGACTCGATCTGAATCCTTAATTGAAGACATAAAAAATCTTCACGTTAAGTATCAGGAACTTGAAAGTCGTCATGATACTCTCTCAACAACTCATGAAAAGCTTTCCTATGATTATCTTCAAAGGAAGCAAGATCTTGAGAAATTGAGAGCGGCTCATGAAGATCTTCAAAAGGAAAACGAGTCACTTAGCGCCAAATAGATCAGTTCCGCTCAGGAAGGATTTGAACCACCATGTCTTAAATGCATTGAGCGTGATAATGCTGCTTCTATTGTTGAATGTTCTACTGCTACTCTTGTTGCAATATCTTCAACTATTGATGTGGTAACTAACCCCTCTGCTGAGGATACCACCGCTATTTCTGATGAGAATGCTAGGTTGAAGACATTGCTTGAAACAGGGATGTACATAAGTCTTAAAGGGCATCAGACACTATGTGATGTCCTCAAGAAGCAGATTCTGAACCGAAACCGTAGGAAAGAGGGTGTTGGGTTCGTAAGGAATATGAATGCAGATGGCTCTTACTGGAAACCTGAGCAGTACCCCAAAACCAAGTGGGTTGCTGCAAAGGAACCTTCAGCAAATCCATCCAATTTATCTGGATTCACTTGTGCTAACCCCATTATCATTGATGAATCCTTTGATGCAAACTATGTACTGTTTAAGAATTAGAATGGTGAAGTGTTTGCCAGGTACATTGGTAGTAACTACAGGAATGGACCGCCTATGAAGAAGATCTAGGTTCAGAAAAGGTGTCTGGAAAATCTTCATGTGAATGTCTTCATGACACCTCACATGAAGAAGACAAACCTCAGACCAAAGGCTTCATACGGTCCAAAGGCTTCATACAGACAGAGGACTCACCTGAGTCGCACTAACGCAAATGTTTTGCAGGGAAACCACAGTCAGGCATATGAATATGAGAGCGGTCCATCAAACCACCATGTTCATATGACCAAGAATTATTCTTCCTATTCTTATGAGTACTATTGTCCACCTGCTAGACTGTTTGCTAGGGCTCCAAAGCCAAAATTCTCAGATGCTGCACTTAGACTTATTTCTTCTAAGCCACCCTTGAAGATGTGGGTGGCTAAGAAAGCTTAACTCTCTTTTGCAGGGAAAGGTCTCCAGCAGAAAACCAAAATCTTCTCTATTGCTGGGGACCTTATACATCTTGTAGGGCGCAAGATAAAATGCCCGAATGGCATGACTATGTACTTCGTTCCTGAATCGCATGCTACTCTCCCTATTAGTCCTAACCTGGATCTAAGTTTTCATAACCTACTGGTTCGTCAAATGTTTTTGCTTCACAGTTCTCTTCGTGAAGCCTATCCCCCTAACTGCACTGTAGGGTACGACGCCAGCGTCTTCAGAATGGATTATTGACAGTGGGTGTACAAATCACATGACCGGAAAAAGAAGCCTTCTTATGGACTCAACCTTATGTCCATCCGACAAGAGTCACATCACATTCGCTGACACTGGTAAAAGTAAGGTATTGGGTCTAGGTAGAGTTGCAATCTCAAAGGATCAACACATGGATAAAGTCATGCTTGTTGAATCCCTTGGCTTCAACTTAATGTCTGTCTCAATGCTTTGCGATTTGAACATGATCGTAATATTTGGAAAATATCGTTGCCTGGTACTAATGGGATCTGACAAGTCTCTAGTGTTTGAAGGGTATCGGAAAGATGATTTGTATGTGGTAGATTTCTTAGTAGGGCCACAGCTTGCAGTATGTCTTCTGGCAAAAGCTTCAGAATGCTAGCTTTGGCATCGGAGGCTTGGGCATGCTGGCATGAGGAACCTCCACACCCTTTCAAAGAAGAAGCATGTCATAGGCATCGAGGGCGTCAAGTTCAAGAAATATCACTTATGTGGTGCCTGTGAAGCAGGGAAGATGACGAGGGCAAAACATCCCTCGAAGACAATCATGACCACTACTCGACCCTTCGAACTGCTTCACATGGATCTTTTTGGTCCCACTCACTATTCAACTTTTACCACTACTTCTTGCCTCTATGGCTTTGTCATTGTTGATGATTACTCTAGATATACTTGGGTGCACATAATCCTTTACAAGACTGAAGTGCAGGATGTCTTCAGACGCTTTGCCAATCGAGCTATGAACAATTACGGCGCCAAGATAAAGCACATCAGAAGTGACAATGGCACTGAATTCAAGAACACTGTACTTGATACATATCTTGATACCTTGGGCATCACACATGAATTCTCAGCCCCGTACACGCCACAGCAGAATGGCATCGTCAAACGCAAGAACAGAACACTCATTGAGATGACCAGAACGATGCTAGATGAATACAAGACTCCAAGAAAATTCTGGCCTGAAGCCATTGACACTGCATGCCATACAAACAATCGTGTTTATCTTCACAAGCTTCTGAACAAGACATCTTATGAACTCCTAACTGGCAAGAAGCCAAATGTCAGTTACTTCAGAGTATTTGGCGCAAGGTGCTGGATCAAGGACCCACACCACACCTCAAAGTTTGCACCAAAAGCACATGAGGGTTTTATGCTTGGATATGGAAAGGATTCGCACTCCTACAGAGTCTTCAATCTCTTTCATTACAAAGTGGTTGAAACAGTGGATGTGCGGTTCGATGAGACCAATGGTTCACAAAGAGAGCAACTGCCAAATGTACTAGATGAGGTTCCATCTAGTGAATCAATCAAGCTAATGGGAACTGGAGAGATTATACCTTCTAAAGCTCATCCTGAAGAAGAACTTATCATCTCAGCACCTGATCCACATGAAGACAATGCTCAGCCTGAAGACATTCCTCCCAACAACAACACAGATCAGCAAGAGCAAAGTCTTCGCCCTGTACATCCTCGTGTTGCCAATGAAGTGCAGATTGACAGAATAATTGACAACATCAATGCACCTGGTCCACTCACTCGTTCAAGGGCAACTCAGCTGGCAAATTTCTGTGGGCACTTCGCATTCATCTCAATTACAGAACCCAAGAAAGTTGAAGAAGCCTTCATGGAACCTGAATGCAAGCTATGCAAGAAGAGCTTCAACAGTTTGAGCTGAACAATGTATGGGAACTGGTCAAGCGTCCTGATCCACGGAAGCACAATATAATAGGCACCAAATGGATATACCACAACAAGCAAGATGAGCATGGACAAATTGTCAGAAACAAAGCTCGTCTCGTTGCTCAAGGATATACTCAAGTGGAAGGCATTGATTTCGATGAAACATTTGCTCCTATAGCTAGACTTGAAGCCATACGTATACTGCTGGCCTATGCAAATCATCATAACATACTTCTATATCAAATGGATGTGAAGAGTGCCTTTCTCAATGGCAAGATTGAAGAAGAAGTGTATGTTGCACAACCGCCTGGGTTTGAAGATCCAAAACATCCTGACATGGTATACAAGCTCAACAAGGCACTGTATGGCCTCAAACAAGCCCCTCGGGCCTGGTATGGCACACTCAAATACTTCCTGAAGAGCAAAGGCTTCATACCTGGTTCCCTAGATCCTACTCTCTTCACGAAGACATATGATGGTGAACTGTTTGTGTGCCAAATTTATGTGGATGACATTATCTTCGGCTGCACCAATCAGAAGTATAGTGAAGAGTTTGGCTATATGATGCAAGAGCAATATCAGATGTCTATGATGGGGGAGCTGAAGTTCTTCCTCGGTCTTCAAATACGACAACAACGCAATGGCATCTTCATATCTCAAGAGAAGTATCTCAAAGAGTGCCTGAAGAAGTTTGGTATGCAAGACTGCAAAGGCTTCACAACACCAATGCCAGCCAAACATCATCTGGGTCCCGACGACAATGGTAAAGAGTTCGATCAAAAGGTATACCACTCCATGATTGGTTCTTTGCTTTATTTATGTGCATCTAGGTCAGATATTATGCTTAGTGTTTGCATGTGTGCTCGATTTCAAGCGGCATCAAAGGAGTCGCATCACTTAGCTGTGAAGCGAATTCTTCGATATTTGGCTCACACCCCAACTCTCGGATTATGGTATCCAAAGGGCTCAGAGTTTGATCTGGTTGGATTCTCGGATGCTGATTATGCTGGTGACAAGGTTGATCGGAAGTCTACATCAGGCAAATGCCACTTTCTGGGACGATCACTTGTATGTTGGTCTTCAAAGAAGCAGAACTGTGTATCCCTCTCCACTGCTGAATCTGAATACATTGTTGCTGGATCTTGTTGCGCTCAGCTTCTGTGGATGAAGCAAACTCTCAAGGACTATAGCATTCATCTGAAGCAAGTGCCACTTTACTGCGACAACGAAAGCGCCATCAAGATTGCCAACAACCCAGTTCAGCACTCGAAGACAAAGCACATAGAAATTCGTCATCATTTTCTCAGAGATCATGTTGTGAAGGAATATATTGATATCATACACGTCAACACTGAAGAGCAATTGGCAGATATCTTCACCAAGCCCTTGGATGAGAAGAGATTTTGCAAGTTACGGTGTGAGCTAAATATCCTGGAATCCTCAAATGTCCTGTGATCAGGCACACATCCTAACACTTATGCATATTGATGACTTAGATGTGCAACACACGAAGTAACGTATATCTTCAATCAATGAAGACTTACATTCTAAGTGTGAATACATTAATGTGGAATTTGACTTCGGAGCGCCACGATAATTGTGCGTCGTGTTTGAGTCTAATACTTCCTATACGGTGGGTAACGCCACCACCAAACGTTCTATTTTGAAGTGTTTCACTCATGGCGTTACCTTGCAATGTCTTCACATTTGGTTTGGCTTCAATCTCAACATGTCTTCATGATTATCTTCACTATGTTGATTATATGGATATATATATATATATATACTAGTGTTCTGTCCTCTCCAGCATTCACTTATAGCTATGTCTTCTTGTTTGAATCTTTTGAACTAAGTGAATGTGATCGGACCCTAACCTCTCTATGCTTTCTATCTCGAATTCTATCTCTCCAAGTCATATGCATTTCATTGAAACTGTCGAATGTCTTCTCTGCGCCCTTGACAGCAGAAGACACAGAGACAACCTTTAAGTCTGTTTTCAATGCTCATTCATCCACATGATATCCGGAGAAGTAGGAATGACCAACCGACAATCCAGGCGTGCGTGGGACGTGGAACAAACGCCAAAATTCCGCATGATGGCCACGTGTTACTCAGATGCGAATCGCCAGGGGCACCTGTGTAATAGCGCAGTGCCGCCCCTGTAACTATAAATACACACTCACAGCGGTCATTATCCCTTCTTCCACCCTCGCACGAACCCTAGCGCCACCGCTAGACCTCGACGACGCCGGCGACGAAGCGCTTCGCTGCCGCAACCTCTCCAACGCCGTCTTCACGCCGATCGCGGACATCGTCCTCTCCGCCGTCGCCGTAGGTGTCCTCCATCGCCAAGTTAGGGCACGGAAGATTGAACTGCTCGGCCTCATCTTCCACTCCGTCTAGCAGTTCCCAGTGTGGTAAATAAAACTTCTTTTTACGGCACCTTTTGATCCTATGGCTTTGTCACTTTCTACCATAAGAAGTTTCTATTCACACAAGTTAGATCTCTCTCCAACCGCATCTCATAACATGCCTAGTATATTCACTTGTGCTTCACAAAGTAGTTAGATTCCTCACTTGTACTGATCTATGGGTTCGTACAAATCTGGAACCAACTTCTTATCTATGAGTGAATGTCTTCGCACGATGAGGTCAATGTCTTCTAAACTGATTTATCTTCAAAATCTTCCGAGAATGCATATGACCTCTTCCCCTTCCCTCGCACCTTAATGCTGTCACAAGTACATGTCCGTGGGAGAATCCTTTCGTTCTCATAGTCTGCATTCATTTGCAGAATTCTTACAGCATCACATAAATTCTCCTGAAACCAGTTCCTGTTGGTCCAGCAAGAGAAAGCCTTTGAAGCCTTTGAACATCTTGAAGCCTTCCAAGTTAAAGTTTATGGCTTCAGAGAAAGCAGCAAGGAAGGGGGCAGACAGCATCGTGGCGGAACATCCAGAGATCTGCCTGATGAACTCGCAGAAATGTATAAGACAGATCCTGAAGAGGATTACAGTTAGCGCAAGACCCGAATCCAATGGATTCGAAGATATTGGGCAGAACAATGGTTCAAATACTGCTTCACAACCCAAGAGTATGCTGAGAAAAGTGCCATCAAAAGACCGTGGGGAGACATCCTATACAAGAATCTTCTACCCAGGTCCAGAGATGAAGCTATTGCCCAAAGCTTCTATCCATGCATGGTCCGTGGACCACAGCCTGCTAATGCACATCCGTCGTCACTGCTATGGTGTCGTGACGACAATCTGTTCAAGCACAACTTTCAGTTTGCCCAAAACTCAGTGAAGCAGAACAAGAAGAAATTTGGGTTAGACTTCAACCCTGGTCCCTCAGCACCAAGGGCAGATGGCACACGACATGCAGAACCCAATGTCATCGGTCCTTTCACCAACCTTGAAGGCCTCATCACCTACATCTTGGTTCAAGGGACTGTGGTGAATGAGCCTATAGCTGACACTGAGTCTGATGACGCGCCTGCAGTGCCGAAGCCAAAGCAGTTGAAGAAGCCAAAAGCTTCAAAGCCCGCCCCTTCACCAAAAATCTCAAGGGCGAAGCCATTGGCAACTGCACCTCCTGAAGACAGTGTGCAGTCTGAAGACTTATCACACGTCTCCAAGCCCCAGAAGGGCAAGATGCCTCTGTCTCACACTGGCGAAGAGCTAACAGCTGCTGCCATTCTGCGCAACGACGCCATTGATCTGTCAAGTGATGAAGACCTTGCAGATGACGCTCTTGAGCAACTCATCAAGAGCAAAGAAGAAGCAGAAATCTTCAATAATCTGCCTCTCTTTGATGTCGCCATCATCCACAACTTCATTGACGAATGGTTTGACACGCCAAACATCAGCTTTGAAGATCTGCAGCTACCCATTGGCCTCAATGTCGCCTTCCATGGCGCCATTGCTTCAGAACTAGCCATCGCCCAACGCGTTGTTGAGCTGAAGCAGAAGATTGACTATGAAAAGGCTCAGTTCAAGAAGCATATGGCCAAGCTCAGCGTGCAAGAAGTGAAGAACTTCAAGATCATGATGCATGAGCTCAAGGAAAACTTCCTAAAGAAACGCGCCGAAGCTCAGGGTTCACGTGAGTGCATGAAGACTCTGGCTGACAGATGTGTACAAGCCTATAATGAGGCTGAAAAACGCAAGGCCCTTGGGCGTCCTGGCATTGACCCCAGGATGGCCGCAAAGAAGAAGAAGAAGTCTGTTACAGCTGAACCCGACGCACCAAGGCAAGAAGAAGTTCCGATTGTCTTCCCAACTGCAATGACTGGCTCGAAGCCAAAGAGCCGGTCAACCGCTTCAGAGCTCACGAAGACCAAGACTGCTGAGGCTGAAGCAAGGAAGAGAAAATATCCTGAAGCATCTAAAACTTCCCCCTCTAAGAAGAAGAGGAAGACCAAGAAAGATCCGGCTGCTCCCACAGAGCCCTTGATAGTTGAACCCCTTTCTATGGTCTATCCTGAAGCTGAACGCCAACTAACTGTCCATGAGCCTGCTTCTATAGAGGCTCATGAAGCTGAAGACATTCCAGCAGCTGATCCCATCACTGCTGAAGACATTGGTCATCATGACAATGTAGAAGATGATGCAGTCCTTCCTCAGTTTGAAAACAGCGAACTCATCAGCATTGGTCGTCCACTGACGCCAATTGCCCAGGATGCTTCATGGGCGGATCGCCCCCAAGAGGAAGAAGAATCTGAGGCCCAGCCCACTCCGACTCCACAGGCGTCGTCTGCGTTACGCAGGCTTCGCAAAGGTCCAAGGCCTCAAGTCTCCGCTGAAGACATTCCGGCTGCATCAGCCGAAGACGAAGAAGTACCACCAGTCCCCCCGTCTCACCAAGAAGCAGTTCTCACGGAGAACGTGCTTGTGTAAGACCCTCCAGCTCGTCAAGTGGAGGATGAAAATCGTGAGGCTGCCACAACTAACAGTGAAGCTAATGTGGAGCCCTCCCCACCAAAAGCATCAGAAGACAGCGAAGCCACTGATCCTGACACTTCTGTTCCTGAGTCTGCTGCAGGTCCCCAGTTCGACTATCATGTTGAGCACAGGCCTTAGGTACAGAAGCCAATCCCAAGACTGCCAAGGTTCCCAGTTCCTGCATCAGCACCTGGCTCCTTCAACATCAATGGCTTCAGGGCAGACAATACATTCTTCAATAGCTCCAAGAACCCCTACTCAAGGGAAAGGATTTCATCAGATCGGTTCTGGAGCTATCCTCAGCGAAGCTATTTGTAACGCCCCGAGACCGATGTGCCAGGTGTCCTCCGCTTATTCACCGTCGTTGCCATGTCATTCGCTTGCGTGTTGCATTTCATCATGTCATCATGTGAATTGCATCATCATGTTTTCAAAACTTGCATACGTCCCGGCCTCCTCATTCTCTCCGTTGTCCGTTTTGAGCCCAGACACACTTGCACGCGCCCGCGGCATGTCCGAAATATTATTTTATAAGTGGCTGGAAAATGTTCTCGGATTGGGTTGAAATTTGGTGTGCGGTCTTATTATAGTGTAGACAGACCGTCTGTCAAGTTTCATCGCAATCGGAGTTCGTTTGACGCCCCAACGGATAATTATAGCGGCAATAGTAGCCGGTCTAACGTCGGACGTTTTCGGTCTCCGGAAACAGTCGTCGGGCGCCCTCTCTTCTCTTCTCTCAGCTCGACACCGTCTACATAGCCCACTACTCACCACCAGGTCCTACCTAACCTCTCTCGTCAGCCTGCAGCCCTCCTCGCGCGCGCGCCCGGAAGTTGTCCCGGACCCGACCCGGACTGTCGCCACCGTTGTGTCCGGATCATCCCCAAACATCTACAAAACGTCATGGTTTTCTCATTTGGTCTCCCTAAGCTTTTATTTCGCGACCGCCCGTTTTAGATCGGAGGGTCCTAATAGCCCCTATCCAAAATCTTATTGCTATATATATAAGTGGGCAACCCTAGGAATTAGGGATCCTGTCCCATCCTTCCATCGATCCAATCCATCCCCGCCGCCACTTTCCTTTGTTTCAGTGCCGAGCCAACCGCAAACCAGATCGCAGCCACCTCCCGCAGATCCGCGGTGCCCCATCCATTCTGGATCGAGGCAACCAGCATCGCCCTGCCTCGACGGCGACCTGCCGAACCAGGTCACGCCATCCTCCTCCTCTCTCTTTTCCTTCTCTTCCTATTTCTTCTTCCCCCCTCGGTCTCTCAGCTCTCCCTCTCTTCTCCGTTGGGCAGGAGCCTCGCCACCGGAGGCCATGCGCTGGCAGCAAGCCCCAACACTGGCGCCCAGCTCCAAGTCCGCCGCCTGCTGCCGTCGTCCCGGTGAACCACGTCGACCCGCCGCGTCCCGTGCCTGTCGACGCCCCGCCTGCCCCTTCCCTATGCCTGAAGTCAGCCGGCGCCACCATCTTCGGAGATGGGCTCCCTCCGGCCGGATCTGACGCAGTCCCCGCGTCCCCGGCCATCTCTGGTGTTCCCGCGCCTGCAGCTGTGCCAAGACACTGCCGCTGCTCTGCTTGCTGACGAGCAGAGGACGAGGCACCCGTTCGCCTAGCTCCACTCGTCGCCTTCGCCAAGTCCCGCAAGCCGCCATGGACGCCCGCACCGTGGAGCTCCACCACGCCGGAGTTGCCTCCCACCGCCGGGAATGGATCTGCCCCACTCGGATTTGTTCGGATCCGGCCATCCTCGCTGCCTCCCGCCATCCACCTTCCCCGCCTCTTGCACCGGCGCCGCCATGGCCTCCCTGTTCATGCGGGCACACGGGGAGGACGAACAGATCCGGGTTCGTTCGGGTGGGCCCTGCGTCGATCGGCCCATCTGCAGCTTGTTGCGGCCCAGCACCACCTCTGTTTTGGTTCAGCAGGGCCTCGGCCCAGGGTGAGCACCCCTCCAGCCCCTGTGCACTATTGGGCCAGCAAGAATCGGCCCATGTCGCATTTTTTTCCGCGGAGTGATTTGTCTATTTATCCAGGAGTTTACAGTTTTGCAGAAAAACCCTTGAACATCATGCATTTAACAACTCATCAACCGTGCATCGGATTAAAATGAATTATATATGAAACTTGCTCAGAATTTTGTGTAGATTAATAATATCCAACTTTCACCTATGTTTGAAATATTTAAAATGTTGTTTGCATTAACTTACCCCTATGCCATGCTAATACGGTTTAATTCGTGACTAAATAACCGTAGCTCCGAATTAAATAAACTTTATATGTAAATGGGGTAGAATTTTGCCTAGTTTAACATGGTGGCATCATCTTGCATGTCTAATAACTTTAAAATTATGTTTAGGACAGATCAGGACCAAACCTTAATTTATGCTCATGAGGAGTTCCGGAATTGTTGTTCGTTGCTTCCGGCCTCATTTAAACTTGCCTAGATAGGTAGTTTTGTTTTGCTTCACCTCTTGCCATGTTAATCAACATTTAATATTGTTGGGGTACATAAACGAGAGAGAACTAAATAATTGATGTGGTGTTCTGTCAATATGCATCCCGATGCATATTGAGCTCCACTTAATTTGTAGGATTGTTTGTGCATTTTGCCATGCCATGCTTCATTAAACCGGACATGCATCATACTCGATTGTGCATCATGCCATGATTATGTGTTGGTTATTTACTATGTTGTGTGCTTCTTTTCCGGTGTTGCTTCTTCGGGTTGGTTCCGATAACATCGTGTTGTGAGGACCCGTTCGTGTACGTCCGTTTGTCTTCTTCATGGACTCGTTCTTCTTCCTTGCGGGATTTCAGGCAAGATGATCATACCCTCGAAATCACTACTATCTTTGCTATGCTAGTTTGCTCGCTCTTTTGCTATGCCATTGCTACGATGCCTACCACTTTCTTGTCAGCCTCCCAAATTGCCATGTTCAGCCTCTAACCCACCAATGTCCTAGCAAACCATTGATTGGCTATGTTACCGCTTTGCTCAGCCCCCTCTTATAGCGTTGTTAGTTGCAGGTGAAGATTGAAGTTTGTTCCTTGTTGGAACATGGAGATCGTTCCTTGTTGGAACATTTATTTACTTGTTGGGATTCACTATATATCGTATTTAATTAATGCATCTATATACTTGGTAAAGGGTGGAAGGCTCGGCCTTATGCCTGGTGTTTTCTTCCACTCTTGCCGCCCTAGTTTCTGTCATATCGGTGTTATGTTCCCGGATTTTGCGTCCCTTACGCGGTTGGGCTATAATGGGAACCCCTTGACAGTTCGCCTTAAGTAAAGCTTTTCCAGCAATGCCCAACATTGGTTTTACCATTTGCCACCTAGCCTTTTTCCCTTGGGAGTCGTGCATCCCGAGGGTCATCTTTATTTTAACCCCCCCTGGGCCAGTGCTTGTCTAAGTGTTGGTCCAAACTATCAGCCGCCGGTGGCTACCAGGGGCAACTCTGGGCTGGCCTACCGGAAGTTTAGACAATCCGGTGTTGCCTTGAGAACGAGATATGTGCAGCTCCCATCAGGATGTCGGCGCATCGGGCGGTGTTGCTGGTTTAGTTTTACCCTGTCGAAATGTCTTGTTGTACTAGGATACCGAGTCTGATCGGAATGTCTCGGGTGGAGGTCTATTCCTTCGTTGACCGTGAGAGCTTGTCATGGGCTAAGTTGGGACACCCCTGCAGGGATTTGATCTTTCGAAAGCCGTGCCCGCGGTTATGGGCAGATGGGAATTTCTTAACGTCCGGTTGTAGAAAACCTGACCTTGACCTTAATTAAAATGAATCAACCGCGTGTGTAACCATGATGGTCTCTTTCCGGCGGAGTTCGGGAAGCGAACACGGTTGTTGGAGTTATGCTTGACGTAGGTAGTCCAGGATCACTTCTTGATCATACTTTTATCGACCGTGCTTTGCCTTCTCTTCTCGCTCTCATTTGCGAATAGGTTAGCCACCATATATGCTAGTCGCTTGCTGTAGCTCCACCTCATACCTTTACCTTACCCATAAGCTTAAATAGTCTTGATCGCGAAGGTGCGAGATTGCTGAGTCCCCGTGGCTCACAGATACTTCCAAAACCAGCTTGCAGGTGCCGAGGTTACCGTGCAGATGACGCAACCCAGCTCAGGAGGAGCTCGTTGAAGACCTTGTTTATTTGTGTTGTTTCGTTCTAGTTGATCAGTAGTGGAGCCCAGTTGGGGTCGATCGGGGACCTTTGTCGCATTTGGGGTTCTTCTTTTATTTTTGGTTCCGTAGTCGGACCATGAGTGTATTTGGTTGATGTAATGCTTTATTCTTGTATTTGTGTGAAGTGGCGATTGTAAGCCAACTATGTAACTTTTTCCCCTATTGTATTACATGGGTTGTGTGAAGATTACCTCACTTGCGACATTGCCTTCAATGCGATTATGCCTCTAAGTCGTGCCTCGACACGTGGGAGATATAGTCGCATCGAGGGTGTTACAAGTTGGTAATCAGAGCCTTCCCCGACCTTAGGAGCCCCCACTGATTGATCGTTTTTAGCGGCCGAGTTGTGTCTAGAAAAAAATGTTTTGAGTCTTCTAGGAATTATATATATCGGAGAGCTTAGGAATTCTTTTTACTCCCCAGTCCCTTCGTCGCTCTGGTGAGGCATCCTGACGTAGAGTTTTGACTCTTCTCTTCTCAAATTTCACTAAAAAAAATTTAGGATCACGCGAGTATCTTGGATTTGTTCCGATGGCTTATGATGAGAATACTGTCTTGGTGCCTCCTGTCAGGGGTTTAGTGGAAGTGTCCCGGGGAGTTGAGCTCTGAGGTGTTGTCATCATAATTCTATCGTTGCAATTCTGGTATACTTGAGATATGTGTGCGACATCGAAAATCTCCTTTATGCAGTTCGTTGGTGAGATAACCTCGACGCCACCCAGTACTGGGGCGGGAGTTCGGGAGTATCGCCATAACTTGTATAACGGATGCTTTTCGAAGGTTGAGGTAGATGGTTTCCGAAGGTTTCTTGGTTATGTGTTGAAGGATGGATGCAGCTGGATGTAGGATTTGCTAGCTTGGGTGAGATATTATGCTTCCCCTGTATCCTCAACACCTGATTGCATAACCGGAAAGTTTCGGGAGTTTCATAGGTGGTAATTCAAGTAGCTCTTAGGATATCTTTCCGACAGATGTATGGTATGAAATTGGGGTTCGACGTCTAGTGGTTCGCCTATTCACGGTCGATTTAACAGTGGTCTCGTTGTGTCTTAAAGAGTCCTTGGCTATGCTGACTCGGGGACGCTTCGTATGTCATGTGCACTGCCTTGTACATGATGGTGCTGTACGATCGAGCCCGTGTAGGTCCCACCATGAAAACTTCGGACGAAATCTCTATCATATGTTTGTTCCGGCTTATTCTGCAAGCCAATCCTTTGTTTTTGTTTTGAGTTGTGGTATTCGAGTTGCTTCAAAGTCAAGTGTTGATTCCATCCCTTGTTTAAGTGGTGTTTTCATACTCTGATGTGAATACTAATCCTTCTCGATTGTCGAGTTTGTCATGTCAATCCTTTTCAACCAGTGTGTCTCTCTTCAAGTGGATCCGATAATTCCAATATCGGCAAGATCTATTATCACTTCTTCTCAATGGCGTTCGGTTCATCCATCTCCAATTGCCTTTGTTTTTCCCACCCTCCCTCCCTTTGTTTCTTCGAGGACCCAGATTTCTTTATCAATTATCCATTTATTGATGTGAAGTCTCTCCATTCTTTTCCTTCTATATTCTTCTCCGGTGGTTTCAAGTCAAGCTTTGTTGATCATGTCTTTTCCTCATTTCAATGCTTTCTTATGCCGGTGCAATTCTTTATCATTCTACTTCTCGCTATTTATTTTTCCGGAGTGCTAAAGATGTCTCGAAGATTCGTGTTTCCTCTCTACATTCGTTCAAGCTCTTTCGAGGGTGTTCCCTCATTCAAGTCACTTAATTCAACCGGTGCAACCTCTCCTCTAAATCATTTGAACGGTGTTTCTTTTGAGTGGGCCCTAACCCACAGGGCTTTCCCAGGATCTTACCTGACTCTTCCATTCTTTCCGGAGTTACTCCCAAATTCTTTTCGAAGTTGACGTAAGAATGAATTGCCATCAGTCAAATGTACTCAAATTCTTTTCATCGTTGGCTCAACCTTTCCATTATTGATTCCGGAGTGCCTCAACATTTCACGGTGGTGTTTCTCGTTGTCATTTGAAGACCGAAGAAGAGTTTCGCTTTAATCTTACCCCATTCTCTGCCATCCTCTCATAATTATTTTTTTCGATTGTGAGAATTCTTTTCACCCATCCGGAGTAATTCAAGATTCTTCTCAGTTTGTTATCAGGAGTCCATCAATTCTGGATTATTCATGTCAGCTTCCAGTTATCATTCTCCAATCATATCGATGTATCATTCAAGTATATTCTCTAATCAGTTCATGATCTTTTGGTCTTGTGGATCTAATTTCCCTCAAGTATTTTCATTCGTTCTCTAATTCTTTCCGGTGTTTCTTTATCTTTACTTCGTTCATTTCCAATTCTTACGGTGGTTCGTTCAAGATTTCTATTCCTTCATTATCTTATCAATGTATTCGTTGGTTAAATCTTACCGGTGGTCCATTGAGTTTATGTTATATCTCTCTTAATCCTTTCTACGAGAATTAGTAATATGCCAAATCCGTGGATTGTCATCAATTTAATTTGGTGAAGGATGCGCATAATGTAATTCTTATTCTTGTTTCATCCAAATGATTAATTCCCTATTCCGGAGGCTCATCAAAAATTCTTGATCTCAATTGTTCATCTTATCTTTTTCCGGAGTTCCAAGTTTCCACTCTATCTCGTCGGAAAGCTTCATCTAATCATTGCAAGGATTCTCCTTGTGGTTTCAATTTCTCTGTCTTTTTATTCTTTTGTTACCGGAGTTTTTCATAGATGCTCTACATGATGGTTCATCAAGGATTTAATTCCTTCTCGAAGTGTTCATCGAGATTCTTTTCAAAGGAGCTCAAGCTTTCTTCATCTTGCTATCCGGAGTACAATTTCTTTCTACCGTATCTTTGGAGGTGGTTTTACATCATTCTTGATAATTTGAGTTCATGATTCACGTGTTATTAAGAAATGAGGTATTTTAAATGCATCAATCTCTTTGTTGGAATTATCTTGGGTTATACTTCACATAAAGCCTTCCCTAAGGATTGTTGTTATTATGGTGCTTATATATGATCCAAGTTTTTCATCTATCCTCCCGGTGAAATAAGTTTCTCGTCTCTTTGTTCTTATCAATACAATTCTTTTCCCGTGAGTGGCAGGTTTTTCATCTCTTGATTTGAGAGGTATTTCATAAGACCATATCAACCTATTCTTTTCGTTGGTGGTTTTTTTTCCAACAACTCCATTCTAGCTTCTGTTGTAACCGTGCTCTCTCAAGATATTGTTTTCCTTCGTTCACTCCATTCCATTCTTACTTTTGTTCCGGAGGCATTGCAATGTTGTTATTTTCACCCATCATCTCATTTTGGCAAAGATCATGATCTTTCCATGCCTATACTTTTAATCTGAGTGTTGTGTCCTCTTTACTAGTATCTCCTCATCTTATCAAGACCTTATTCAATTCTTTTCTTTTCAACCGGAGTGCTGCCCGAATTTTGGTTTTTTTCCCTGATCCCCTTCCTTAACCGGAGTGTTTTTTCTAGATATATCTTCCCTTCAACCTCAGGGTTTCGCAATGCTCGTTGTCCCTCTTTTCTAACGGAGTGTTTTCGACTTTGTTCACCTTCGTTCTATTTTTTTCTTGAATTTGTTCAACCTCGCAAGGTTCTTTGGTTTCACTCGTTTGTCAGAGAAGCAACTTAGTGTTACCTCTTCTCTTTCTCTTCCGTTTTCCCTCCGGTGCCATTCTAGATCTTAGGACGAGATCCTCTCGTAGTGGTGGAGTGTTGTAATGCCCTGAGACCGATATGCCAGGTGTCCTCCGCTTATTCGCCGTCGTTGCCATGTCATTCGCTTGCGTGTTGCATTTCATCATGTCATCATGTGCATTGCATCATCATGTTTTCAAAACTTGCATCTGTCCCGGCCTCCTCGTTCTCTCCGTTGTCCGTTCTGAGCCCAGACACACTTGCACGCGCCCGCGGCATGTCCGAAATATTATTTTATAAGTGGCCGGAAAATGTTCTCGGATTGGGTAGAAATTTGGTGTGCGGTCTAATTATAGTGTAGACAGACCGCCTGTCAAGTTTCATCGCAATCGGAGTTCGTTTGACGCCCCAACGGATAATTATAGCGGCAATAGTAGCCGGTCTAACGTCGGACGTTTTCGGTCTCCGGAAACAGTCGCCGGGCGCCCTCTCTTCTCTTCTCTCAGCTCGACACCGTCTACATAGCCCACTACTCACCACCAGGTCCTACCTAACCTCTCTCGTCAGCCCGCAGCCCTCCTCGCGCGCGCGCCCGAAAGTTGTCCCGGACCCGACCCGGACTGTCGCCACCGTTGTGTCCGGATCATCCCCAAACGTCTACAAAACGTCACCGTTTTCTCATTTGGTCTCCCTAAGCTTTTATTTCGCGACCGCCCGTTTTAGATCGGAGGGTCCTAATAGCCCCTATCCAAAATCTTATTGCTATATATATAAGTGGGCAACCCTAGGAATTAGGGATCCTGTCCCATCCTTCCATCGATCCAATCCATCCCCGCCGCCACTTTCCTTTGTTTCAGTGCCGAGCCAACCGCAAACCAGATCGCAGCCACCTCCCGCAGATCCGTGGTGCCCCATCCATTCTGGATCGAGGCAACCAGCATCGCCCTGCCTCGACGGCGACCTGCCGAACCAGGTCACGCCATCCTCCTCCTCTCTCTTTTCCTTCTCTTCCTATTTCTTCTTCCCCCCTCGGTCTCTCAGCTCTCCCTCTCTTCTCCGTTGGGCAGGAGCCTCGCCACCGGAGGCCATGCGCTGGCAGCAAGCCCCAACGCTGGCGCCCAGCTCCAAGTCCGCCGCCTGCTGCCGTCGTCCCGGTGAACCACGTCGACCCGACGCGTCCCGTGCCTATCGATGCCCCGCCTGCCCCTTCCCTATGCCTGAAGTCAGCCGGCGCCACCATCTTTGGAGACGGGCGCCCTCCGGCCGGATCTGACGCAGTCCCCGCGCCTGCAGCTGTGCCAAGACACTACCGCTGCTCTGCTTGCTGACGAGCAGAGGACGAGGCGCCCGTTCGCCTAGCTCCACTCATCGCCTTCGCCAAGTCCCGCAAGCCGCCATGGACGCCCGCACCGTGGAGCTCCACCACGCCGGAGTTGCCTCCCACCGCCGGGAATGGATCTGCCCCGCTCGGATTTGTTCGGATCCGGCCATCCTCGCTGCCTCCCGCCATCCACCTTCCCCGCCTCTTGCGCCGGCGCCGCCATGGCCTCCCTGTTCATGCGGGCACACGGGGAGGACGAACAGATCCGGGTTCGTTCGGGTGGGCCCTGCGTCGATCGGCCCATCTGCAGCTTGTTGCGGCCCAGCACCACCTCTGTTTTGGTTCAGCAGGGCCTCGGCCCAGGGTGAGCACCCCTCCAGCCCCTGTGCACTGTCGGGCCAGCAAGAATCGGCCCATGTCGCATTTTTTTCCGCGGAGTGATTTGTCTATTTATCCAGGAGTTTACAGTTTTGCAGAAAAACCCTTGAACATCATGCATTTAACAACTCATCAACCGTGCATCGGATTAAAATGAATTATATATGAAACTTGCTCAGAATTTTGTGTAGATTAATAATATCCAACTTTCACCTATGTTTGAAATATTTAAAATGTTGTTTGCATTAACTTACCCCTATGCCATGCTAATACGGTTTAATTCATGACTAAATAACCATAGCTCCGAATTAAATAAACTTTATATGTAAATGGGGTAGAATTTTGCCTAGTTTAACATGGTGGCATCATCTTGCATGTCTAATAACTTTAAAATTATGTTTAGGACAGATCAGGACCAAACCTTAATTTATGCTCATGAGGAGTTCCGGAATTGTTGTTCGTTGCTTCCGGCCTCATTTAAACTTGCCTAGATAGGTAGTTTTGTTTTGCTTCACCTCTTGCCATGTTAATCAACATTTAATATTGTTGGGGTACATAAACGAGAGAGAACTAAATAATTGATGTGGTGTTCTGTCAATATGCATCCCGATGCATATTGAGCTCCACTTAATTTGTAGGATTGTTTGTGCATTTTGCCATGCCATGCTTCATTAAACCGGACATGCATCATACTCGATTGTGCATCATGCCATGATTATGTGTTGGTTATTTACTATGTAGTGTGCTTCTTTTCCGGTGTTGCTTCTTCGGGTTGGTTCCGATAACGTCGTGTTGTGAGGACCCGTTCGTGTACGTCCGTTTGTCTTCTTCATGGACTCGTTCTTCTTCCTTGCGGGATTTCAGGCAAGATAATCATACCCTCGAAATCACTACTATCTTTGCTATGCTAGTTTGCTCGCTCTTTTGCTATGCCATTGCTATGATGCCTACCACTTTCTTGTCAGCCTCCCAAATTGCCATGTTCAGCCTCTAACCCACCAATGTCCTAGCAAACCGTTGATTGGCTATGTTACCGCTTTGCTCAGCCCCCTCTTATAGCGTTGTTAGTTGCAGGTGAAGATTGAAGTTTGTTCCTTGTTGGAACATGGAGATCGTTCCTTGTTGGAACATTTATTTACTTGTTGGGATTCACTATATATCGTATTTAATTAATGCATCTATATACTTGGTAAAGGGTGGAAGGCTCGGCCTTATGCCTGGTGTTTTCTTCCACTCTTGCCGCCCTAGTTTCCGTCATATCGGTGTTATGTTCCCGGATTTTGCGTCCCTTACGCGGTTGGGCTATAATGGGAACCCCTTGACAGTTCGCCTTAAGTAAAGCTTTTCCAGCAATGCCCAACATTGGTTTTACCATTTGCCACCTAGCCTTTTTCCCTTGGGAGTCGTGCATCCCGAGGGTCATCTTTATTTTAACCCCCCCCCCTGTGCCAGTGCTTGTCTAAGTGTTGGTCCAAACTGTCAGCCGCCGGTGGCTACCAGGGGCAACTCTGGGCTGGCCTACCGGAAGTTTAGACAATCCGGTGTTGCCCTGAGAACGAGATATGTGCAGCTCCCATCAGGATGTCGGCGCATCGGGCGGTGTTGCTGGTTTAGTTTTACCCTGTCGAAATGTCTTGTTGTACTAGGATACCGAGTCTGATCGGAATCTCTCTGGTGGAGGTCTATTCCTTCGTTGACCGTGAGAGCTTGTCATGGGCTAAGTTGGGACACCCCTGCAGGGATTTGATCTTTCGAAAGATGTGCCCGCGGTTATGGGCAGATGGGAATTTGTTAACGTCCGGTTGTAGAAAATCTGACCTTGACCTTAATTAAAATGAATCAACCGCGTGTGTAACCATGATGGTCTCTTTCCGGCGGAGTTCGGGAAGCGAACACGGTTGTTGGAGTTATGCTTGACGTAGGTAGTCCAGGGTCACTTCTTGATCATACTTTTATCGACCGTGCTTTGCCTTCTCTTCTCGCTCTCATTTGCGAATAGGTTAGCCACCATATATGCTAGTCGCTTGCTGTAGCTCCACCTCATACCTTTACCTTACCCATAAGCTTAAATAGTCTTGATCGCGAAGGTGCGAGATTGCTGAGTCCCCGTGGCTCACAAATACTTCCAAAACCAGCTTGCAGGTGCCGAGGTTACCGTGCAGATGACGCAACCCAGCTCAGGAGGAGCGCGTTGAAGACCTTGTTTATTTGTGTTGTTTCGTTCTAGTTGATCAGTAGTGGAGCCCAGTTGGGGTCGATCGGGGACCTTTGTCGCATTTGGGGTTCTTCTTTTATTTTTGGTTCCGTAGTCGGACCATGAGTGTATTTGCTTGATGTAATGATTTATTCTTGTATTTGTGTGAAGTGGCGATTGTAAGCCAACTATGTAACTTTTTCCCCTATTGTATTACATGGGTTGTGTGAAGATTACCTCACTTGCGACATTGCCTTCAATGCGATTATGCCTCTAAGTCGTGCCTCGACACGTGGGAGATATAGTCGCATCGAGGGTGTTACACTATTACTCATGCATACTATACAACCAAGGTCGCATCTTCCCACACAAGCGCCTTGACGTTGAAGCTATAGCTGGTCTGCCCTGCCTAGACGAAGCGTTGGATTGTTTCAAGCAAGTGGGACTACTGCCATTCATTACTGACGAAGAGCATTCGAATGAAGAGCTGATGCTTCAATTCTATGCCACACTTCACATCAGAGGGTACAACAGAGATCCGAAGACTTGGGTCCTAGAGTGGATGACCGGCAATGTTCATCACGAAGCCAATGCATTTGACATCATTGAGCTTACTGGCTTGCCCACTCCTGACGATCTCTGCGAGCAAGGCTGTCAGCTGCATACTGAAGCTATTGAAAGCATCTTTCAGAGGCCTGAACCTGATATGAGTCAGATGCTCAGCATGATGAAGCCATTGCCCCAAGATGCTCCTTATCCCACAGAGTTCTTCGTTGAAGACCTTGAGTATCTGCCACGAACCATCTATCACATCATCAGGCAGACTCTCTGGCCCATTAAAGGACACTCTCCAAATGCCAAGATTGAGGGTGCAATGAAGGCTTTGATATTCTATATCCTTCATGGCAAATGCTTCAATGCACAGGATTTTTTCATACACCAACTTGCTGCGTCAGGCTCTGACTTGTTTGGTTTGAAGTTCTATGCCCCTTGGGTAACGCGGCTGATCAAACTTCACTCTGCTATCTCGTATCAGCCCTCAGCCCGCAACCATCGGATCTTCTTGCCTGATGTGGATACATCTGCTGAAGCCATCTATCCTGAGCCGGCCAAGCAACCTCTGAGTCTTCAGAATGTAGAACACCAGAGCTTCACTCAAAACATTGAAGGAATTGAAGCAGTCTCTCGAGTGTATCCGTTGGCTGGCACTACACGTGCACCACGCCCTGATTCCACTGAAGCCACTGACAGCACAACTGCTCCAAGACCCAAGAAGCGCACTCGTGTTCTCAATGACCAAGAGCTTCTTGTGGCCCTTCATCAGAAACAGGATCGACATCATGACTAGCTCAAGCGACAGATCAAAAGCCTCTTGGTGGATGTCAATCGCATTCGAAATCTTGCCACCAAGAATGCTTTCATTGCACATGAAACCTGTCACCGCACATGGAAAGGACTCACGATGATGTGTTCTGAAGCTGATCTTCAAGAGGATGGCTTCACAGAGCGATTCAAGTTTGACTCCACACCTCCTCGAAGGGCTGTGCTGCAAGGAACTCCATCACTTGAAGACTCTGAGTTCTCTTCCTCTGCTGCCATAGTGACTGCCAGAGTTATCGAGGATGAAGATGATGCTACATCACCGCCACCTCCTTCAGCACGTGTCGACACTGCACCAAGATCTTCAGCACCGCCAAACACCACCAACGACCCTGCTGCTCATGGGAATGAGTAGAAACTCTATGTCTTCAAACCTTTTTGGTCCTCACTGACAAAAGGGGGAGAAGCATATGAGGTTGATAGTCTTCAAGCGGGTCATTATGGGCGGGTGCTTTATATTTTGCCATATTTTGCTTCATGCTTACAACTCTCGTTTTGCTACATTTGGTTCTTTGAGTTGTAACACTTAAACTCAATGGTCTTCTGCTACTTGTTTGCCACCTTGCTTTGCGAAGATAAATTCCGCATGTGCGACGATAAATTCCGCACTTAGATCATTCTGCAGACGTCCATTTTTCATTATGCATGTCATTATCTTCATATACTTTCACATGCATAGTGGAATGTCATCATAAGGTGAAGTGGATCTCCACAAGTACAACCTGCCATGTGCATTTGCATTCCAAAAGCAAATTACTTATATGCACATCTTCAGGGGGAGCCCTTGCAACTTATGAAGATAGTTCCTTATCCTTTAAAATTTCACAGACTATATTCCCCGTTGAAAACTTCAACTAGTTTGTCATCAATCACCAAAAAGGGGGAGATTGTAAGTGCATCTAGTGCCACCCCTAGTTGGTTTTGGAGTATTGACGACAAACCTAGTTAAGGGACTAATGTGTTTGTGAGAATTGCAGGATAACACAGGTAGAAGTCCCTGATTGATTCGGTTTTACTACCAGAGATGACCCCTAAAAATGTACGAAGACATTGATGTCAAAGGTGGTATATGAAGATATTCACATTGAAGACTATGACAAGAGAAGACACCACGTGAAGCCTATGGAACTCGAAGACTTAGATCTTTCGTAGTTCTCTTTCATTTATGTTGAGTCATAGGAACCACCGTACTGTTAAGTGGGGTCCAAGAGAACCAGTCAGAACGACTGAAGTGATGCCTAAACAAAAAACCTATGTCTTCGAGTGAAGACTATGAGAGCAAATCTTGTCCAGAGTCGGACAAGTCAGCTTTGCTTGTAGCCCAAGTAAAGTTGCCGTGTGAGTTTGAAATCTGACCGTTGGAACACGTGTGAGTACCTTAGTGACCCAGGGTCATTTCGGACAAATCAGGTCGGGTTGCCTAGTGGCTATAAATAGCCCGCCCCCTACAACCATAAACGGTTGGCTGCTCAGATTCAGTGCACGGCTTTTGTCGTTTGAGAGCAACCCACCTCGAAGCCTTTGAGAGAGAATACCTAGCGAGGAAAAAGCCCTAACCACCCAGAGCCAGAGAGAATTGGGCATCACTTAAGTCTTCTTGTCTGAGTGATCTGAAGACTTATTACACTTGAGGACTGTGCATCCTCCAGCCGGTTAGGCGTCGTGTCCTGAGCATCCAAGAGTCATTGTGGATTGCCGGTGAACAAAGTCTGTGAAGGTTTGGGAGTCTACCTTGAAGACTTACCAGAGTGATTGGCGCGAGGTCTGTGTGACGTTAGCTCAAGGAGAATACGGTGAGGACTGGGTGTCCTGAGCTGTGGTTCAGGACTGGGTGTCCGGGACTGTGTGTCCTAAGGTTTAAATACCGAGCCGCTCCAACCAGACGTACAGTTGTCACAGCAACTGGAACTGGTCCAACAAATCATTGTCTTCAACGAGTCACTGGTTTCATCTTCACTTCCCTTTACTTACTGTCACTCGTTGTGAAGTCATTGCATGTTTGCTCTATCTTTTGTTTTCACTGAGTGACTGTGTGTTCTGTTTGGCTTCATAATATCTTCCTACCTGATCCTTATTACACTGCAGCTATTTGTCACTGTGCTTTCACTCTACTGAATACTTGACCATGGCTTGCCTAGTGTAGTCTACCTTCCGCTGCATAGTAATAGGCATATCTCTACTGTTTGTCTTCATAACTTCCATGTTTTGAAGACTTTCACAAAAATCGCCTATTCACCCCCCCTCTAGTTGATATAACGCACTTTCACATATACCCGTGATCACCTCCCGAAGTGATCACGGCCCAATAGTATAGCATGACAGACGAACAAGAGTGTAGGGCCACTGATGTAATTCTAGCAACCTATACTAAGCATTTAGGATTGCAGGTAAAGGTATCAATGTAGTAAGAAGGACATGCCATGGAGCAGTATAGGATCAAACCGACAATAGTAGCAATACTCCAATGCAAGCAGTAGAGAGAAGGAATGGGTGATATCGGGATGATCAAAGGGGGTTTGCTTGCCTGGAAGCTCTGTTGTGAAGGAGGGGGTCGTCAACACCGTAGTCGATCAGGGCAGCAACGGCGTCAGTCTTGAAGTCTACCGGAGAGAATAGGGAGAAGAAACAATGAATACAATGCAAACAGATGCATGATGATGCATGGCAATAAGCGGTGCTAGAGGTGACCTAATGTAGCACTAGGTGATACCGGCTAAGGGGAAAACATCCGGGAAAGTATTCCCAGTGTTAGGCATGTTCGGACAAATGAAACGAAGGGGGACAGTTGCATGTTCGCCATGCTAGGGACGTGTGGCACACTAACGGACTGCGTATTCGGATTCGTCTCGTTTTTCTGAGCAACTTTCATGTATAAAGTATTTTTCATCCGAGATACGGTTTATTTTATATTATTTTTCAAAGTTTTAATTCATTTTTAAATTAATAGAATTAATTTAAATCAAAAATATGTTTACTGCATCATCATGACATCAGCATGATGTCATCAGTTAACAATGCATTTGACTGGTCAAACTAGGCAGTGGGGCCGAGTGTCATTGACTGTTTATCTAATTACCTATTAATTAGGTTAATTACTTAATTAAGTTAACTAAGTTTAATTAGTTTAATATACATAAATAATTAAGTTAATTAATTATCCTAATTAATTAATTTCATCATATTTATTTATTTCTAAAATGTTTCACAGGGGTGGCCCCACTTGTCATTGGCCAGGGGGTCTTTAGCGGGCGTTGTCGCTAGCGGGTTAGAGCATCTCTAGCAGACCCCTTATATTGCGGACCCTTATATCGCTTTCACAGTTCATGGAGAATCGGTTTTACGGGCTGGCGTGGGCGGCGGCCGAACAGACCCCGTATAATCAACCCGTAAAAGAGAATATTCTATGAATATACCTCTTCCTCTTCTTCTTTTTTTAGAACGAAGACGCTAGGAGCGTCGGACTTTAAATTAATAAAACCCACACAACAGGCAGAGTAGCAACCAAAACGAACCGTACAAGACCAAAAGCCCTGGCCGCAACGAAATAAAGCGAGAGTCTAAGGGCTGAAAGCTAGGCAGCGAGCACATTAGAAGGCCGAAGCCTAAATATCAAAGCACGCAGGCTCGCAAAACAAAAGGGCACTCCCACACTAGGAGGGCATCGTCGGCTCCCTAGCCACCACCTACACTTGGTGGAGTCGTTCTTGCGCTTGCTTCATCATCTCAAAGTCCTTCCGCCTCACCAACGGACTCAACTACTGCATGAGGATAGAGCATTTGTATATGATGTTAGCAGAGCGCGATGGGAAGATACCCTCTATGGTAAGTTTATTGCGATTTTATTGTGAGTAAGCCATAAGGACCATAGCAACGTCCCTATACTAGTCCACATCACACCCATGGCTTTTGAAATCGACCATCGACCGACATGAAGACGAGGAAGATATGGGCAGAGCAGAGGCCGGCGGACGATGAGAAAGACACGGGACGGCCATGATGCACGGGCGGCGGCCGGGCACGGGCCGCCGGACTTAGCTAGCTAGCTAGCATGGCCGTACCTAGCTAGCTAGCTCGCATCGATTCACATCTAGCTAGCTCGCATCGATTCGCCGTAGCTAGCTAGATAGCTCGCATCGATTCACATCTAGCTAGCTCGCATCGATTCGCCGTAGCTAGCTAGCTAGTGCTACCTCTTGAGCATGCATTGGTTTTCCCTTGAAGAGGAAAGGGTGATGCAGCAAAGTAGCGTAAGTATTTCCCTCGGTTTTGAGAACCAAGGTATCAATCTAGTAGGAGACTACACGCAAATTGCCTAGTACCTACACAAACAAATAAAGACCTTGCAGCCAACGTGATAAAGGGGTTGTCAATCCCTTCACGGCCACTTGCAAAAGTGAGATCTGATAAAGATAATAAGATAAATATTTTTGTATAGATTGGAAAGTAAATATTGCAAAATAAACGGCAACAGAAATGGCTAGTTGACGGGAAAATAATATGGTGTAAATAGACCCGGGGGCCATAGGTTTCACTAGTGGCTTCTCTCAAGATAGCATATATTACGATGGGTGAACAAATTACTACCGAGCAATTGATAGAAAAACGCATAGTTATGAGAATATCTAGGCACGATCATGAACATAGGCATCACGTCCGTGTCAAGTAGACCGAAACGATTCTGCATCTACTACTATTACTCCACACATCGACCGCTATCCAGCATGCATCTAGAGTATTAAGTTCATAAGAAGAGAGTAACGCATTAGGCAAGATGACATGGTGTAGAGGGATAAACTCAAGCAATATGATATCAACCCCATCTTTTTATCCTCGATGGCAACAATATAATACGTGTCGGTTCAATTTCTGTCACTGGGATCGAGCACCGCAAGATTGAACCCAAAGCTAAGCACTTCTCCCATTGCAAGAAAGATCAATCTAGTAGGCCAAACAAAACTAATAATTCGAAGCGACTTGCAAAGATAACAAACCATGCATATAAGAATTCAGAGAAGAATCAAATATTGTTCATAGATAAACTTGATCATAAACCCACAATTCATCGGATCTCGGCAAACACACCGTAAACAGTATTACATCGAATAGATCTCCAAGAACATCGAGGAGAACTTTGTATTAAAGATCAAAGAGAGAGAAGAAGCCATCTAGGTAATCACTATGGACCCGATGGTCTGTGGCAAACTACTCAGACATCATCGGAGAGGCTATGGTGTTGTTGTAGAAGCCCTTCGTGATCGAATCCCCCTCCGATAGATCGCCAAAAAAGGTCCCCAGATGGGATCTCACGGGTACAGAAGGTTGCGGTGGTGGAAAAGTGGTTTCATGGCTCCCCTAGTTGTTTTCAGGGTATAAGGGTATATATAGGCGAAAGAAGTAGGTCGGTGGAGCTACGAGGGGCCCACGAGGGTGGGGGCGCACCTGCCCCCCTGGGCGCGCCGCCCTACCTCGTGGCTGCCTCGTTGCTTCCTTGAGCTCCACTCCAAGTCTCCTGGATTGCATTTGTTCCAAAAAAGATCCTCGCGAAGGTTTCATTCCGTTTGGATTCTGATTGATATTCCTTTTCTGCGAAACACTGAGGAAAAAAATAGCAATTTGCACTAGGCCTTTGGTTAATAGGTTAGTCCCAAAAATAATGTAAAAGTGCATAATAAAGCCCATTAAACATCCAAAATAGATAATATAATAGCATGGAACAATAAAAAATTATAGATGCGTTGGAGACGTATCAAGCATCCCCAAGCTTAATTCCTGCTCGTCCTCGAGTAGGTAAATGATAAAAACAGAATTTTTGATGTGGAATGCTACCTAACATAATTTTTCAATGTAATTCTCTTTATTGTGGCATGAATGTTTTGATCCAAAAGATTCTAGACAGAAGTTTAATATTGACATAAAAATAATAATACTTCAAGCATGCTAACTAAGCAATTATGTCTTATCAAAATAACATAGCCAAAGAAAGCTTATCCCTACAAAACCATATAGTTTGGCCATGCTTCATTTTCGTCACACAAAATGCTCCCATCATGCACAACCCCGATGACAAGCCAAGGAATTGTTTCGTACTTAGCCTTTTCAAACTCTTTCAACTTTCACACAATATATGAGCGCGAGCCATGGACATAGCACTATGAGTGGAATAGAATATGATGGTGGAGGTTTTGTGAGAAGACAAAAAGGGAGAAAGTCTCACTTTGACGCGGCTAATCAATGGGCTATGGAGATGCCCATCAATTGATGTCAATGCAAGGAGTAGGGATTGCCATGCAACGGATGCACTAGAGCTGTAAATATATGAAAGCTCAACAAAAGAAACTAAGTGGGTGCGCATCCAACTTGCTTGCTCACGAAGACCTAGGGCATTTTGAGGAAGCCTATCATTGGAATATACAAGCCAAGTTCTATAATGAAAAATTCCCACTAGTATATGAAAGTAACAAAATAGGAGACTCCCTATCATGAATATCATGGTGCTACTTTGAAGCACAAGTGTGGAAAAAGGATAGTAACATTGCCCCTTCTCCCCTTTTCTCTCTATTTTTTGTTTGGGCCTTTTTTTATCTTTTTTATGGCCTCTTTTTTTTCGTCCGGAATCTCATCCCGACTTGTGAGGGAATCATAGTCTCCATCATCCTTTCCTCACATGGGACAATGCTCTAATAATGATGATCATCACACTTTTATTTACTTACAACTCAAGAATTACAACTCGATACTTAGAACAAAATATGACTCTGTGTGAATGCCTCCGGCGGTGTACAGGGATATGCGATGAATCAAGAGTGACATGTATGAAAGAATTATGAAGGTGTCTTTGCCACAAATACGATGTCAACTACATGATCATGCAAAGCAATATGACAATGATGGAGCGTGTCATAATAAACGGAACAGTGGAAAGTTGCATGGCAATATATCTCGAAATTGCTATGGAAATGCCATAATAGGTAGGTATGGTGGTTGTTTTGAGGAAGATGTAAGGAGGCTTATGTGTGATAGAGCGTATCATATCACAGGTTTTGGATGTACCGGCGAAGTTTGCACCAACTCTCGAGGTGAGAAAGGGCAATGCACGGTACCGAAGAGGTTAGCAATGATGGAAGGGTGAGAGTGCGTATAATCCATGGACTCAACATTAGTCATAAAGAACTCACATACTTATTGTAAAAATCTACAAGTCATCAAAACTAAGCACTACGGCATGCTCCTAGGGGGATATATTGGTAGGAAAAGACCATCGCTTGTCCCCGATCGCCACTCATAAGGAAAACAATCAAAGAACACCTCATGCTTCAAATTTGTCACACGACGTTTACCATACGTGCATGCTACGGGACTTGCCAACTTCAACACAAGTATTTCTCAATTCCATCATTACTAAACTAGCACAAATCTAATATTACCACCTTTATATCTCAAAACAATTGTCAAGAATCAAAACTTCTTATAGTATTTAATGCACTCTATATGAAAGTTTTTATTATACTCATCCTAGATGCCTATCATATTAGGACCAATTTATAGCCAAAGAAAATTACAATGCTGTTCTAAAAGACTCTCAAAATAATATAAGTGAAGCATGAGATATCAATAATCTCTAAAAAATAAAACCACCACTGTGCTCCAAAAATATATAAGTGAAGTACTACAGCAAAATTATCTAGCTCAAAAGATATAAGTGAAGCACAGAGAGTATTCTAATAAATTCCGATTCATGTGTGTCTCTCTCAAAGGTGTGTACAGCAAGGATGATTGTGGTAAACTAAAAAGCAAAGACTCAAATCATACAAGACGCTTCAAGAAAAACACATATCATGTGGTGAATAAAAAAATAGCCTCAAGTAAAGTTACCGATAGATGAAGACGAAAGAGGGAATGCCTTCCGGGGCATCCCCAAGCATAGGCTTTTGGTTGTCGTTGGATTTTACCTTGGGGTGCCTTGGGCATCCCCAAGCTTAGGCTCTTGCCACTCCTCGTTCCAAAATCCATCAATTCTTTACCCAAAAACTTGAAAACTTCACAACACAAAACTGAACAGAAAATCTCATGACTCCGTTATTATAAGAAAACAAACCACCACTTTAAGGTACTTTAATGAACTCATTCTTTATTTATATTGGTGTTAAACCTACTTTATTCCAACTTCTCTATGGTTCATACACCCCGATACTAGCCATAGATTCATCAAAATAAGCAAACAACACACGAAAAACAGAATCTGTCAAAAACCAGAATAGTCTGTAGAAATCTGTAGGTTTCGAATACTTATGTAACTCCAAAAATCCTGAGAAATTAGGAAATTCTAAATAATTTGTATATTGATCTACTACAGTTGGAATTGGTATTTTATCGCTCTCTGGTAAAAAATTAAAATTATTATCGTGAGCGCATACTTTCTGTTTTTTTCAGCAAGATCAAATAACAATCACCCAAGAAGATCCTAAAAGCTTTACTTGGCAAAAACACTAATTAAAACATAAAAAACACAACCATAACAGAGGATAGACGATTAGTTATTACTAAACAGGAACAAAAAGCAATGAACAAAAATAAAATTGGGTTGCCTCCCAACAAGCGGTTTCGTTTAACGCCCCTAGCTAGGCATCTAAAATTGTAATGATGCTCACATGAAAGATAGCAGTTGAAACACGAAGGGAGCATCATGAAGCATATGAAAATCACATATAAGTCTAACATACTTCCTGTGCATAGGCATCTTATAGGCAAAAAAATTATCATAGCAAGTAAAACTAGCATATGCAAGGAAGCGGAAAGAAACAATAGCAATCTCAACATAACGAGAGGTAATTTAGTAACATGAAAATTTCTACAATCATATTTTCTTCTCTCATAATAATTACATGTGGGATCATAAGCAAATTCAACAAAATCTCTATCACATCAAATATTTTCAACATGATCCACATGCATGCAAAGTTGACACTCTTCCAAAATAGTGGGATTAACATGAACTAAAGTCATGACCTCTACAAACCCACTTTTATCGAAAATTGCAGAAGATTGAACATTCTCCAAATACGTGGGATCTAAAGTTGACACTCTTCCAAACCCACTTTCAATATTGCAAACACTATTATCAATCTTATATTCATCATGGAGCTTAAATAAATTTTCAAGATCATAAGAAGAATCACCCCAATCATGATCATTGCAACAAGTAGTGGACATAGCAAAACTAGCATCCCCAAGTTTAGGGTTTTGCATATTATTAGCACAATTGACATTCATAGAATTTATGATAACATCATTGCAATCATGCTTTTTAATCAAAGATCTATCGTGAATCACTTTATAAAGCACTTCATCACAATTTTTAGATTCACGGATTTCAAGCAAAACTCCATAAAGATAATCTAGTGCACTCAACTCACTAGAAATTGGTTCATCATAATTGGATCTCTTAAAAAGATTAGCAAGAGGATGAGGATCCATAACAATAGATATTTAGCAAGGGAAGATGCAAGCTAATAGAAGGCACATGGTAACACGAGCAAATAGAAGGACGAACGGAAGAGGGCGAATAAAACGACAAAGGTGAAGTGGGGGAGAGGAAAACGAGAGGCAAATGGAAAATAATGTAATGCGAGGGATAAGAGTTTGTGATGGGTACTTGGTATGTCTTGACTTGGCGTAGATCTCCTCGACAATGGCACCAGAAATCGGCAAGTTGACGGGAGATCAAATCTTGGCTTGACTTTGCGTAAACCTCCCCGGCAACGGCGCCAGAAATCCTTCTTCCTACCTCATGAGCATGCGTTGGTTTTCCCTTGAAGAGGAAAGGGTGATGCAGCAAAGTAGCGTAAGTATTTCCCTCAGTTTTGAGAACCAAGGTATCAATCCAGTAGGAGACTACATGCAAATCACCTAGTACCTGGACAAACAAATAAGAACCTTGCAACCAACCCAATAAAGGGGTTGTCAATCCCTTCACGGCCACTTGCAAAAGTGAGATCTGATAAAGATAATAAGATAAACATTTTTGGTATTTTTGTATAGATTGGAAAGTAAAGATTGCAAAATAAACGATGATAGAAATGGCTAGTTGACGGAAAAATAATATGATGTAAAGTAGACCCGGGGGCGATAGGTTTCACTCGTGGCATCTCTCAAGATATCATATATTACGGTGGGTGAACAAATTATTGCCAAGCAATTGATAGAAAAGCGCATAGTTATGAGAATATCTAGGCATGATCATGAACATAGGCATCACGTCCGTGTCAAGTAGACCGAAACAATTCTGCATCTATTACTATTACTCCACACATCGACCGCTATCCAGCATGCATCTAGAGTATTAACTTCATAAGAACAAAGTAACACATTAGGCAATATGACATGATGTAGAGGGATAAACTCAAGCAATATGATATAAACCCCATATTTTTATCCTCGATGGAAACAATACAATACGTGTCGGTTCCCTTTCTATCACTGGGATCGAGCACAAAGATTGAACCCAAATCTAAGCACTTCTCCCATTGCAAGAAAGATCAATCTAGTAGGCCAAACCAAACTAATAATTCGAAGAGACTGTCGCGACCGGTTTTTCCGGGTATTAAATTTCCAGAAAATGGCCGTCACGCTCACCAGCCCCAGGATTACTGTTAGCTGATGAGGCACCAACTTGATACAGAAATTCCAAGCAAAAATACAAAATGTGTAGTACAAGACCATTGTGGCCTATGAGTACAAGAAATGGTTTCTAGTGGTCGATGGCGGAAGCGGTTTGTGAGTCATCCGTGTCTATGGGACTCCATTTCCCACAGGAACAGCTGACCAGGTCAACTCCTATCTTCGCAAGGCTGCTATCACCGGTGCTTAGTTTCCGGGGCTGTCACCGCAACGCTCCTCTCCATGCAGAAATCTGGCCAAGACAATAGCCAGGGACAAGCCAGTGAGTACTTTGAATATACTCGCAAACATTATGAACACTGGAATAATATAATTGATAAGCATGCTCAAAAATATTCTATGAATCACATCGTTAGTCATAAATAAAATATCTCCGATGCATGCAAACAGGTTATTTATATGCAACATGAATAAGAAATGAAGGAGTGGAGATAAAATGTCTAAGCGACACCACATAAAGGGGCTTAAAAAGAATTGCCACAGTCGGGCGTCTAAGCGACACCACATAAAGGGCTTAAGAAGAATTGCCACAGTCGGGCGTCTAAGCGACACCACATAAAGGGCTTAAAAAGAATTGCCACAGTCGGGCATCTAAGCGACACCACATAAAGGGCTTAAAAAGAATTGCCACAGTCGGGCGTCTAAGCGACACCACATAAAGGGCTTAAGAAGAATTGCCACAGTCGGGCGTCTAAGCGACACCACATAAAGGGCTTAAAAAGAATTGCCACAGTCGGGCGTCTAAGCGACACCACATAAAGGGCTTAAAAGAAATGCCCCGGTCAGGCGTCTGAGCGACACCTCATAAAGGGCTTAAAGAGAATCGCCACAGTCGGGCGTCTAAGCGACACCACATAAAGGGCTTAAAAGAAATGCCACAGTCGGGCATCTGAGTGACACCTCATAAAGGGCTTAAAAAGAATCGCCACAGTCGGGCGTCTAAGCGACACCACATAAAGGGCTTAAAAGAAATTCCACAGTCAAGCGTCTGAGCGACACCTCATAAAGGGCTTAAAAATAATCACAGTGAATATCCAGGAGGTAGAACCGTCCCAGGGATATTCGATAATGCCGAAAATATAATGGGTTAGTCCACAACAATTAATAATAATCATAATCATCGCAAGTCTCAAATCGTGATCTCAGTTCTGGTTTTAACAGTTTCTCCTCCGAAGACCGACACTAAGACCGACACTTGACCCATCCCAGACTGTAATCCTTAACCATGGACACGGCTATTCGAATAGGTTTAATCTCTGCAGAGGGTGTACTCTTTACCCACGAGTAACGGATTCCTTTAGTCCATCGGGACTAATTCCATCTACGGCCTTTTAGTTGAAAACACACCTAACTTGCACACAGCAGCTTAACTCACCGCTGTCTGGAATCACCCACGACACTTGTTAAGCAAAACTCTAAGTGGGGAGGCTACAACCTCGCGTAGCATGGGATCAAATTTATATCGCGCGCTCTAAGGGGTGGCCTCCCCTCTCGGTCCCAACCGGAAACACCCATGCCCCCGGACCAGGTGGCCTGCCTACCAGCTACAACCGGTATCTTCCACCATGGCCTCTCTGTACGGTGTGTGCTTGAAAGGGGTTGACGACTTACTGAACCGTACCCTACCTGCGGCAGGGACAAGTGGCAGTACGAGGCAAGTATGGGGGTTACTGGAACAAGACTCGATCTACGGTCAACTCAGGAGGTCTATAAATTCCCTGCATGACATGTATAACAAATATATTTCAACCAACAAAAATCACCCCTCAATATACCTTACCATGCCATACCGGACATAACCATCCCGACGGGGACCGGCGACAAGCTCACGCCTACCCAAGGCCGAGGCTTTCCTGGACTCCTTTCCGGCATGCATGCAAGGCACATGAGGATGATTACCATCACAATTATATACATTTCCAACAGCAAGGAAATCACTAATATGCTTCCATGCAAAATGATCATGTCACATGAAATAACAAGTCCTCCGAAATAAGGTGGTGTTATAAACGTGTCAACCAACACATCAAAAATATTATGTCAGGGTTCAAGATGCTTGCCTTCATGGTGTGGAAAGGCAGGGTGCACTCCAAAACTTTTGAAAGTTTTCCTTCCTCTCTCCAAAATCCTATTTTCAATAAATTTGAATTAACACACAAATTCAAAACAGCACAAAAAGTTGTTTGAATTTTTTTGAAATAAATCTTAAAATAAACTAGACCAAATTTGAAGAAGGTAGGAAAAAGAATCAACTCATTTGGAGTTATAATTAAAAAGATATAGCCAGTCAAAGTTGTGGTCAAAATCTGTTTTTAAAATAGAACAGAAAAGAAAACGTTTCAGAGGGGAATACGCTTTCGGAGCGAAGGAAACGTACTGGGGTGGGTTGCGCCTTCACTTAACCCACGTGAACAGGTGCGGGGTCACTGACAGTGGGTCCAGGGGGCCCACTGGTCAGGTTTGACCAGTCGTCGCGCCCCCTTCTCCCTCCTCTGTCCGAGCGGGGCGAGGCTCCGGCGATGCTCGCCAGCGAACAGCGGCGCCGTTCAAGAAACAGAAGCCATCCACGGGCTCAGGGGGTCGAGGCGGTCCCGTTGGTGGTCGCTGGGTTGACGGGGACGGAGTGAGCTGCCGGCAGTGAGCTTCGCGGCGGTGGGAGCTTCGGGAGCAACGTGCTTTAGTGGCTCCGGTGGCTCCCCGTCGCAGCTGGGGGTTTGGGCGGCTCCGCAAGATGGATTGGAGTCGTTTGGTGGCGTTAGTTCGACGGGAGGGGCTCGGGTTTCGGTGAACGGAGCTGGGACGTGGCGGCGGTTGCGGTTGTCGGAGTTGGGGAAGACGGCGTTTCCCTGACGATTGCGGGCTGTGGGGGTGCCATGGGGGTAGCCTGAGCTCGCCTGCGTGCTTCGAATGGTTTCGGGGCGTCCTTTTATAGCGCGACGAGGTCAGTTCCGTGGCGGTGGGGATAAGATCGCCGGCGAACCGACGTTCTATAGCTGCAGGGGAACGTGGCGGCGATGAGAGCTAGGCGACACCCTTGTGGATGAGCTTGCGAAGCTCAAGGGGGCAGGTGGCGAGCCGGGGTGGCTTGGGCGGCGCTGCCCATGGCAGAGGCGCACTGCCGACGCCGGCGTGCCGCCAAAAGTGCTCTGGCGATGGCGCTGTAGGGTGCCAGGGCGGGCTGGCGTGTTGTGGCGAGGCGGGGATTGCGTGGCGAGGTTCTATAGTGTGGGCCAAGACAAGGGCGCGACGCGGCGGCTCGTGTGCACGGCTGCAATTTGCGCGCTCTGGGCGCGCCCAGCGCACGCCCACCAGATGCTCGACAAAATGCCATGGCACTCCAAAGCGCTTGGTTGGAGCCGGGAGTTAGCAGGTCTAGGCTATGGCTTGCAAGGAGATCAACAAACAAGCTTGAGGGATCAGAGGATCAGGTTCACACTGCTAACAAAAATCCATGCCAAATCTGACCATGCACTCCAGGTGTTTGACAAAATGCCCCAAGCACCTAGGCTGTTCTTGGAGTGGCCAAAACTTCCAGAGTGGGGTCTCTTTAGGTGAATAAGGGGGTGGTAAGGTCATTTGGACAAAAGGAGAAACTTGCTAGTGCAAGTTTTACAAAACTTCAATTCTGGACGGAAAGTAAAAGGCATTATTCCATGAACCAAAAGTGATCCAATGGGTGGATGCTCCTGGACTTAGGGGTTTTGTAGGGTGGTCTACAAGTAGGAAAAGGAATCATGGATAAATGAGCAACTAAAAATGTGGTTGCTGTACAAATCCTCAAGTTGGACCAGAATGGAAAAGAGGTTGATTCACTCAATATTTTCAAAGAACAGCATTAGGTTTTTGCATAAAGTTGAATCATATGCTATTACTAACATCCCATAATTTTGGTGGAGGCTAGAAGAAAAGATTTAAATGGGTTGTAGTGCAAAGTTGCACTCTGGACCAGAGAAGAAAATTGGGTGTAGAGCTCAAAATATTTCATGAATAAAAGGTATTTTTGCATGAAGGTGGTTTAAAAACATCATATGACATCTCCAAATTTTGGTTGGATTATTAAGTGAATTTATCAAATGGTTGTAGTTCAAATATGGCCATATAACATTGAAAAACCATTTTTCAAGAAAATAAAAATCCAGCAAATTAATTATGTAATTAATTCTACTGATAAAAGAAAAGTTTTTCTTGAGAGGTTAAACAAGTCCAATAACATATTTGAAAAGTTTTCACTTTGGGGAAAAACTCCATAATAACAAGGGAAAAAAGAAAAAAGGTTCAAAAATCAAAAGGGAGCCCAAAAAAATAAAAGTTTTAATTTCCTGGAAAAATTTTAATTTATTAAAACAAGGCCAAAATTTTGGGGTGTCACAACACTACCCCCCTTAAGAAAAATCTCGTCCTCGAGATTTGTTAAAAGCTGTTTTGAGAAAAATGATATGCAATAAAATGTGGCTACAGTGAGAGGGCAGTAAGTGGTGGAAAACCACAGTGTGGATACTGGCTCTGCGTGGAAAAATCTACGGTTCGGGACAAAAACAAGAGATTTCTACGCTGGATATAAATTTAGAAAATCGTCTAAATTTAAATATACGATGGTCGTACCCGAGAGCACAGTGCTCTCTCTGGCTGACAGGTGGACCCGGGGCCCACAGTCAGCCTCTTCTTCTTCCTCTGGTTCTTTCTTCTCCCTCTCTCCCGCGCTCTCTCTACCGGCGACGCCTAGCGCGTAGGGCATCTAGGCCGTACCGCGGTAGTGCGTGGCGTGCTAGCTGCCGGGGCAGCGTGCACTCACCTCGCGGGCCAGCGTGCTGTTGGCACTGCTCGCGGATTCGCCTTCGAACACCGGCGATCGGGCGACGAGCGGCGTTGGTGGACTTCGCCCACCGTACACCGGGCTCGAGCTATAAAACGGTCGAGGTGCTCTTCTCTTTTTCCTCACACCTGGCCTCACTTCTCCTCCTCCTTCTTCCTCCATTTCTGCTTACAGAAGCTCGGGTGAGGCTCTAATGGCGGAGGCGATGCCGGACTGGTTCGCGATCCTGATATGCGGAGGGCTGGCGACACTGCTGGGGCTCTCCGTGCTCTTGTGCGCGATGATCCTCGATGATCGTCGCGACGCTGCTGCTCGGGTGTTGGCTCTTCGCGGTGGTGGTGATCACAAGGAGTAGGTGGGGTGTGCCGGGTGCTAACTGTTGCTAGGGGTGATTAGCCAGATGTAACACCGTTGCAAGGTTTTTGCAAACATTGCATGTGTTCGAAAAATTCTGGTTGTGAGTCTGCTGCCGTGGTGCGGTGTGAATTAAAATAATCCATGCAGATGCAGCAACTCCGGAAAAAGAGATCTCATGCTAGGATTATTCGCAGAAGAAAAACAGTAATGCAACAGAATCACTCACATTAATTGAAATAATAAAAAAACTGGCTTGTTGCGCAAACTTGGGATACTACGCATAAGTTACATTACATAAATAAATGTTGCAATAATAAATGCGGCTGCGACATCTATAATGCAAACGGTAACTGGACGGGGTCTCGAGAAAATGTCTCTGGTACTGGGATACGCTCTTCTTCTATCGGGGAAAGTGGATTGACCAGTCGATGCACGTGTCTCTCTTGGTCGGGCCTTAGTGATCTGCCGATGGCAATCTGAGGATTTAAATCTGTGAGGCTCTGGAGATAACCCATCACACGTTGGGTTAAACGCTCTTGAGCGATGACGTACTGGACAAGGTTGGCCAGGACTGGGTCTCTCTCAATTCGTCCACCGGGAAAAGATGTTACTCCTCCGGGTGCTGCACGGCTCGGGAAGTAATAATACCCTCGTTCGCTGGCATAGGGTACCGCGAATCAAAGGCGAGCAAGCACTTCGTATGCAGCAGCTTCTACGGCCATCTGTGGGGTTGGCATAGATTTCCCCACGAAGGAGACCTCCGTTGGGTCTTGGTTTGAGTTTACGGGAGGAATGTGTACTGCTCCCCAATATCTCGAGGTGGAAGGGGTGATCCTCGATTTGAACAGCTCGTACTGGGGTGGCTGGGTAGCGCCCATGGTACTGTAGGTAAAATCCCACAATATCTTGACAAAACTACCCGGGGTTGCATCTGGGGTTCTCAGGTAAATGCTGGGGCTCGGCATGGCAAGAAATGGTTGTGAGGGTGGTGCACAAGGTGAAAGGTGCTTGGAAAGGTCACGCGGTGGCCTTTTTATAGCACTGGAGCTGGGTCATTTTTACCATGCTGAATGGTAAAGAAATTTCCAGCTTTGCTCCACGGGTCAGGGTCAAGCCACACATTTCACTATAGTGATGTGTTACTGTGGGGGTTGTCGGGGAGGTTTTTGGTAACTGTGTCTGGGATAGAAATCTTATACTGCATACTGGCGTATCCAGGTAAGGCTACTATTAAAACAGAGGCACGACAACAAGCGGTGTTTAATTACAAAGCCACACGATTACGAAGCGAGGGTACACTGGGATTTGATACGACTCGGGTGACTTAGTCTACCTCGTTTACATCCAAGCGGGCGTCCCTTGTGGATGCCGAGGCTTCTCCACAGGTCTCACCGTCGGAATTAGCTGGAGTGGGTTGAGGGGCTGTAGGCTCGGGGTAGCGATGATGACCATCTCGGGGATTGTTGGCCACAACCCCGTTGGAGTGTGCTCCCAATATGCGACGAAGCACTTCTGGGGTTACCGCAGCACCTTGGTCGATGGCTGGGGCAGACCTCAGGGACTCGATCGGGTGTCCAAACAGCACGACTGGGTTGTCGGTGTTGGCCTCGTTCTCTTCTCTCGCCGGGGCTCGACGAACCAGCTCTCCACGAGCTGCGATTAGATCGATAGTGATTTGATCGCACAGTTCCTCTAGTGCACTTACATAGCGCACAAGGTGCAACAATGCAGGATCTGTCTCGTGATCTCCGTTGGCAACTTGGGGTGGTCTACCATACCCTTCACGTCTGGGGTAGTAGTGGAATGAGCGACAGTTAACTCTGGGCGACAAGTGCCGGAGATGAACTATAGCTTCTCGAGCAGCTAGTTGGATGGCTTGTGGCTCAAAGGAAGTTGTTCTTTCGGTGAACCTGTAGGGGCGTTCGGGTGCTAGACCCCTACCGTATATGTGTACAGTGGCCCAGAATTGACGGCTCCCACCGCTCATGGGTCCTTGGTACACAACATATTCTGGGGGCTCTTCTAACGCATAGGCACGACGGGTGAGGTTTGCGAGAATGGTCACAAAGCCTCCAAGGTTGGTTGCTGTGGTCTCATTGTGCACGACAGGGCCAGGCATTGTGGCTCGGTTTGGGGTAGCGGCTGTGCTGTGCTGAGTTGGGGCTAGCGTGCCCTTTTTATAGGAAAAGGGGACAGAGTCTTCCTTCGCACGCTTGCAAGAAAGGACTATTTAGGGGGGCGGTCACTGGTGCGTGATCGACGCCTAGGTTGGTAGGTTGGGCACCGACTACCAAAAGGTGTCGAGTCACTGTGGGGCTATCTTGCATGAGAAGCTTGGCTGGGGTTTGGTCAAGGTCTGGTGGGTTGGTTAACCAAGGTTTCTCGACCTGGCTAAGGTAGGGTCAGCCAATGGTCAGCCTGGCTCTGATACCAAGTCTGTCGCGACCGATTTTTCCGGGTATTAAATTTCTAGAAAATGGCCGTCGCGCTCACCAGCCCCAGGATTACTGTTAGCTGATGAGGCACCAACTTGATACAAAAATTCCAAGAAAAAATACAAAATGTGTAGTACAAGACCATTGTGGCCTATGAGTACAAGAAATGGTTTCTAGTGGTCGATGGCGGAAGCAGTTTGTGAGTCATCCATGTCTATGGGACTCCATTTCCCACAGGAACAGCTGACCAGGTCAACTCCTATCTTCGCGAGGCTGCTATCACCGTTGCTTAGTTTCCGGGGCTGTCACCGCAACGCTCCTCTCCATGCAGAAATCTGGCCAAGACAATAGCCGGGGACAAGCCAGTGAGTGCTTTGAATATACTCGCAAACATTATGAACACTGGAATAATATAATTGATAAGCATGCTCAAAAATATTCTATGAATCACATCGTCAGTCATAAATAAAATATCTCTGATGCATGTAAACAGGTTATTTATATGCAACATGAATAAGAACTGAAGGAGTGGAGATAAAATGTCTAAGCGACACCACATAAAGGGGCTTAAAAAGAATTGCCACAGTCGGGCGTCTAAGCGACACCACATAAAGGGCTTAAGAAGAATTGCCACAGTCGGGCGTCTAAGCGACACCACATAAAGGGCTTAAAAAGAATTGCCACAGTCGGGCGTCTAAGCGACACCACATAAAGGGCTTAAGAAGAATTGCCACAGTCGGGCGTCTAAGCGACACCACATAAAGGGCTTAAAAAGAATTGCCACAGTCGGGCATCTAAGCGACACCACATAAAGGGCTTAAAAGAAATGCCACAGTCGGGCGTCTGAGCGACACCTCATTAAGGGCTTAAAAAGAATCGCCACAGTCGGGCATCTAAGCGACACCACATAAAGGGCTTAAAAGAAATGCCACAGTCGGGCGTCTGAGCGACACCTCATAAAGGGCTTAAAAAGAATCGCCACAGTCGGGCGTCTAAGCGACACCACATAAAGGGCTTAAAAGAAATGCCATAGTCGGGCGTCTGAGCAACACCTCATAAAGGGCTTAAAAATAATCACAATGAATATCCAGGAGGTAGAACCGTCCCAGGGATATTCGATAATGCCGAAAATATAACGGGTTAGTCCACAACAAATAATAATAATCATAATCATCACAAGTCTCAAATTGTGATCTCAGTTCTGGTTTTAACAGTTTCTCCTCCGAAGACCGACACTAAGACCGACACTTGACCCATCCCAGACTGTAATCCTTAACCATGGACACGGCTATTCGAATAGGTTTAATCTCTGCAGAGGGTGTACTCTTTACCCACGAGTAACGGATTCCTTTAGTCCATCGGGACTAATTCCATCTACGGCCTTTTAGTTGAAAACACACCTAACTTGCACACACCAGCTTAACTCACCGGTGTCTGGAATCACCCACGACACTTGTTAAGCAAAAATCTAAGTGGGGAGGCTACAACCTCGCGTAGCATGGGATCAAATTTATATCGCGCGCTCTAAGGGGTGGCCGCCCCTCTCGGTCCCAACCGGAAACACCCATGCCCCCGGACCAGGTGGCCTGCCCACCAGCTACAACCGGTATCTTCCACCATGGCCTCTCTGTACGGTGTGTGCTTGAAAGGGGTTGACGACTTACTGAACCGTACCCTACCTGCGGCAGGGACAAGTGGCAGTACGAGGCAAGTATGGGGGTTACTGGAACAAGACTCGATCTACGGTCGACTCAGGAGGTCTATAAATTCCCTGCATGACATGTATAACAAATATATTTCAACCAACAAAAATCACCCCTCAATATACCTTACCATTCCATACCGGACATAACCGTCCCGACGGGGACCGGCGACAAGCTCACGCCTACCCAAGGCCGAGGCTTTCCCGGACTCCTTTCCGGCATGCATGCAAGGCACATGAGGATGATTACCATCACAATTATATTCATTTCCAACAGCAAGGAAATCACTAATATGCTTCCATGCAAAATGATCATGTCACATGAAATAACAAGTCCTCCGAAATAAGGTGTTGTTATAAACATGTCAACCAACACATCAAAAATATTATGTCAGGGTTCAAGATGTTTGCCTTCATGGTGTGGAAAGGCAGGGTGCACTCCAAAACTTTTGAAAGTTTTCCTTCCTCTCTCCAAAATCCTATTTTCAATAAATTTGAATTAACACACAAATTCAAAACAGCACAAAAAGTTGTTTGAATTTTTTTTGAAATAAATCTTAAAATAAACTAGACCAAATTTGAAGAAGGTAGGAAAAAGAATCAACTCATTTGGAGTTATAATTAAAAAGATATAGCCAGTCAAAGTTGTGGTCAAAATCTGTTTTTAAAATAGAACAGAAAAGAAAACGTTTCAGAGGGGAATACGCTTTCGGAGCGAAGGAAACGTACTGGGGTGGGTTGCGCCTTCACTTAACCCACGTGGACAAGTGCGGGGTCACTAACAGTGGGTCCAGGGGGCCCACTGGTCAGGTTTGACCAGTCGCCGCGCCCCCTTCTCCCTCCTCTGTTCGAGCGGGGCGAGGCTCCGGCGATGCTCGCCGGCGAACGGCGGCGCCGTTCCAGAAACCGAAGCCATCCACGGGCTCAGGGGGTCGAGGCGGTCCCGTTGGTGGTCGCTGGGTTGACGGGGACGGAGTGAGCTGCCGGCGGTGAGCTTCGCGGCGGAGGGAGCTTCGGGAGCAAGTGCTTTAGTGGCTCTGGTGGCTCCCCGTCGCAGCTGGGGGTCTGGGCTGCTCCGCAAGATGGATTGGAGTCGTTTGGTGGCGTTAGTTCGACGGGAGGGGCTCGGGTTTCGGTGAACGGAGCTGGGACGTGGCGGCGGTTGCGGTTGTCGGAGTTGGGGAAGACGGCGTTTCCCTGACGATTGCGGGCTGTGGGGGTGCCATGGGGGTAGCCTGGGCTCGCCTGCGTGCTTCGAATGGTTTCGGGGCGTCCTTTTATAGCGCGACGAGGTCGGTTCCATGGCGGTGGGGATAAGATCGCCGGTGAACCGACGTTCTGTAGCTACAGGGGAACGTGGCGGCGATGAGAGCTAGGCGACGACCCTTGTGGATGAGCTTGCGAAGCTCAAGGGGGCAGGTGGCGAGCCAGGGTGGCTTGGGCGGCGCTGCCCGTGGCAGAGGCGCACTGCCGACGCCGGCGTGCCACCAAAAGTGCTCTGGCGGTGGCGCTGTAGGGCGCCAGGGCGGGCTGGCGTGTTGTGGCGAGGCGGGGAGTGCGTGGCGAGGTTCTGTAGTGTGGGCCAAGACAGGGGCGCGACGCGGCGGCTCGTGTGCACGGCTGCAATTTGCGCGCTCTAGGCGCGCCCAGCACACGCCCACCAGATGCTCGGCGAAATGCCATGGCACTCCAGAGCGCTTGGTTGGAGCCGAGAGTTAGCAGGTCTAGGCTATGGCTTGCAAGGAGATCAATGGACAAGCTTGAGGGATCAGAGGATCAGGTTCACACTGCTAACAAAAATCCATGCCAAATCTGACCATGCACTCCAGGTGTTTGACAAAATGCCCCAAGCACCTAGGCTGTTCTTGGAGTGGCCAAAACTTCCAGAGTGGGGTCTCTTTAGGTGAATAAGAGGGTGGTAAGGTCATTTGGACAAAAGGAGAAACTTGCTAGTGCAAGTTTTACAAAACTTCAATTCTGGACGGAAAGTAAAAGGCATTATTCCATGAACCAAAAGTGATCCAATGGGTGGATGCTCCTGGACTTAGGGGTTTTGTAGGGTGGTCTACAAGTAGGAAAAGGAATCATGGATAAAGGAGCAACTAAAAATGTGGTTGCTGTACAAATCCTCAAGTTGGACCAGAATGGAAAAGAGGTTGATTCACTCAATATTTTCAAAGAACATCATTAGGTTTTTGCATAAAGTTGAATCATATGCTATTACTAACATCCCATAATTTTGGTGGAGGCTAGAAGAAAAGATTTAAATGTGTTGTAGTGCAAAGTTGCACTCTAGACCAGAGAAGAAAATTGGGTGTAGAGCTCAAAATATTTCATGAATAAAAGGTATTTTTGCATAAAGGTGGTTTAAAAACATCATATGACATCTCCAAATTTTGGTTGGATTATTAAGTGAATTTATCAAATGGTTGTAGTTCAAATATGGCCATATAACCTTGAAAAACCATTTTTCAAGAAAATAAAAATCCAAAAAATTAATTATGTAATTAATTCTACTGATAAAAGAAAAGTTTTTCTTGAGAGGTTAAACAAGTCCAATAACATATTTGAAAAGTTTTCACTTTGGGGAAAAACTCCATAATAACAAGGGAAAAAAGAAAAAAGGTTCAAAAATCAAAAGGGAGCCCAAAAAATAAAAGTTTTAATTTCCTGGCAAAATTTTAATTTATTAAAACAAGGCCAAAATTTTGGGGTGTCACAGAGACTTGCAAAGATATCAAATCATGCATATAAGAATTCAAAGAAGAATCAAATATTGTTCATAGATAAACTTGATCATAAACCCACAATTCATTGGATCTCGGCAAACACACCGCAAAAAGTATTACATCGAATAGATCTCCAAGAACATCGATGAGAACTTTGTATTGAAGATCAAAGAGAGAGAAGAAGCCATCTAGCTAATCAGTAATCACTATGGACCCGAAGGTCTGTGGTAAACTACTCACACATCATCGGAGAGGCTATGGTGTTAATGTAGAAGCCCTCCGTGATCGAATCCCCCTCCGGCAGATCGCCGGAAAAGGTCCCCAGATGGGATCACACGGGTACAGAAGGTTGTGGCAGTGGAAAAGTGGTTTCATGGCTCCCCTGGATGTTTTCAGGGTATAAGAGTATATATAGGTGAAAGAAGTAGGTCGGTGGAGCTACGAGGGGCCCATGAGGGTGGGGGCGCGCCGCCCTACCTCGTGGCCGTCTCGTTGCTTCCTTGACTTCCACTCCAAGTCTCCTAGATTGCGTTTGTTCCAAAAAAAGATCCTCATGAAGGTTTCATTCCGTTTGGATTCCGTTTGATATTCCTTTTCTGCGAAACACTGAAATAGGCAAAAAAACAGCAATTTGCATTGGGCCTTTGGTTAATTGGTTAGTCCAAAAAATAATATAAAAGTGCATAATAAAGCCCATTAAACATCGAAAACAAGTAATATAATAGCATGGAACAATAAAAAATTATAGATACGTTAGAGACGTATCAGCTAGCATCCACGGGCGGCGGACGGGCGTAGCGAACGGCGCAATGGTTGGGCGGCCGGGCAGCGGTGCGGTCGCTGCAGGCGGCCCGCGAGCTTCGTGGCGTTGGCGGGAGCTGAGATTCCTCAACTGCCAACGTTGATCGGTATTCAGGGCTCTGGCAAAATTGCCTTCAAAACTGAAGATACGAGGGTCTCGGGTTCGCGTTCACATGGCCCTGTAAAGTTTTTTAAGGGTCGGACGATTTTAAGGGGTCTGTTCGGGCCCGTTTTTTCGACTGAAACTGTAAAAAGCGGTTATTTTGCGAGTTTGACCACTTATACGGGGTCTGCTAGAGATGCTCTTACGGGCGTAGGGCACGTGGGCGCCAGTCCAGCAGGGCGCTCGCCCAGGGGAGCAGCGGCACGGGGACCGCGGGCGCGAGGCGTGGTGAGCAGGGGAGGGTGGTGGGCAAGGGGTGAGTGGGGCAAAGGAGCAGTGGTGCGGCAGCGCTGGCACGGGGCGGCGGTGGTGCTCGGCAGCAGCGGTGAAGGTGGTGGCGGGGTCGAACGGGCGCGGCCCAGGCAGAGCGGCGTGGTGGTATGGGCGAGGCCAGCGGCGGCCAAAGCGGGGCCAGGGCAGAGCAGCGCATGGCTAGGTAGTGAGTTGTAGCAGCAGCAGAGCGGCAGGGCGAGGTGAAGCGAAGCGGGGGCCGCAACGGGGAGGAAGGATGGGGCATGCAAGGTGGTGAGTGCGTGCGTGGCGCGGTCGTGAGTGTGGTGGGGGCATGGTAAGCGCGGGGGCAGAGAGGGGGAGGCGTGCTCACATCGTTGCCGGGGAACGAGGAGCGACGAGGCCTGTGGGAGCCGGTGAGGGAGAGTAGGGGACGGGCAGTCTGGCGGGGATGTCCGGCGAGGTTGCGACGACGTCGGGACAACGACGGGCGGCGAGGTCCTCGGGTGGCGGCGCATCCAGATCGAGGGAGGGGGGAGGCGCCGGGGAGAGTGGGCGGAATCGAGGGGAGTGGGTGGTAGCGGGGGGTTAGGTTAGGGTTGGGGTGGGTAAGTTGGCCCCAGGCTGGGCCGGCCGGTTGTCCAGCTGGGCCAAGAGGCCCAGCGACGGGTATGTTGTTCTCGTTTTGTTTGTTTTGTTTTGTTTTCCTTTTCTTTTATTTATTATTTTCTGTTTTCATTTATAGTTTCTTTTATTTTAGTTTTATGAAATACCAAGTTAGCACCTAAATTAGTATCATCAATATAGGCCACTGCCAAACCTAGTTTGTACCCAAAATATATTAGTTTAATATTTTATAATTTCAAAAGCAATTAAATTATTATTTTAGCCACTGTTTTTAATTAGTGTAGGGCATTTAAACACTTTTTAAAAGGTTGGTTCCACCACCAACCTTAGATAGGGATTATTTACCACATGATGAACATTTTAGTTTTCATGTTTGAGAAATTTTGAATTTCACTTGTTATTTGAATTTGAATTTGAACTTAGTTTGAAACAAGTGAGGTGTAGCAAATTTTTAATCATGATGACCTGGCATCATTAGCAGGGGTTTACTGTAGCTTAACTATTGGGGTGTCACAATTTTGGGTCCATGTGGATAGAAATCACGACCCAATACAGTGACACAAACCCATTTCGTGTCCGTTTCGTGCCCGCATGGACGCAAATCTGTCCAAATTTGGCTGGGTTTGTGCCTACACTGACAGCAGATGGGCGAGCAGCGCATCCGCTCGGTGTCCCCCCAATCGCCCGATAGTAAAACCTAGCCATTGCCACCACCTGCCATTGTTGTGGATGTAGATGCCCAGAGCACACGACCACGAGGCCGGCTCATCCTTAGGGCAGTGTCGCACGACAACTTTCACTATGATGTCGCCGGCACACATCACTAGACTGTGTGTACGTGGCCATCCACCGGTGCCAATACTTGGGAGCACGCCATCCCCGTGCCCTAGCCGGGCATGCACCTGCCAAATAGCCAGAGATGGCGTGCTCCCAGTTACCTTATCTGTGCGCGACCAGAGGCCGGATAGGGTTCGAGTGCCAGTCGCTTCCGCCTCTGGTTGTGCGCGAGAGGCGGAGATCCACCGCCATAAAAAAACTGCTTGAATCAGGAGCTGTAATCTGCAGCTTTAGAGATAGGGCGACAGTCACAACATTGGCAACAATGAGCAGAGGTCAAGAAGAAGAAGAAGAAGTGGTAAGAGCAGTTAGAGAGCAAGCAGCGGCTCATCAAACCTTTCTGTTTCCGTTACATCTCAAATGGTTTGTTTTCAAGTAAGCTACTCAAGCAAGCTTTCCTCCCATAGACAGAGTTTCGGGTGAACTAGCAAAGAAAGTCAGCAGGTATCCGGAAATTGCGCTTAGCTATCCGATGACCTCCAGCACGACATGGTGTTCATGTTGGACACGCGGCACTGGGACACTTGGTTCACTGACGAGCACTGCCTCTCGTGTACCAGCGCCCACGCGTCCACGTGCTCCAGCCCCCTCCCGTGCGCTCTAGCGCTACAATCCGTGGTGGTGGTGGAGGAGGATGAGACCCTGAAGAAGGCCAACAAGGACTCCGGGTGAGCTCGCCCAATGGCCTGACCTGCCATTGGCGCTCCACGTCTCGGCGTTGAAGGCCCCCGTGCCGCAGCCAGAGCCGTGGCCACTGGCGCTGCTAGAAGGGCATGTGTGGGCGTGGACGTCTGAAGTCCCTTGCATGCTCGAGTGGGTGGAGCCAGAGCAGCAACAAGCATCGGCGAAAGGATCGACATCGCAGCCATATCCATGGTCGGCTCTGGTCTACCTCGACCTGGTGGACAAGGACAATAAGATCTAGGGTTTACCTTATTTTAAGAGTCATTTTACAGTGCATTCGGATGATATGGACCGTCCGTCGGAGCGAATTCGACGGTCCAGATCCAATGCAATACGCTGATGTCACGTGTATTATATCAGACCCCGAGGGGCATTTTCGGGAGAAAAAATATTTTGAACTGATCTGATTTTCCCTTCCAAATATTTCGAGGGTATTCTCGATAGGAATTTGCTATTTTCGGTTCGATTTTTATCCCGTTCGCTAGGGTTTATTCCTCGCCGCCGCTACGGTTTTAATCCTCGCCGGCAGGTTCTAGCCGCTCGTTGCGGCCCCACCCTCCCTCGTCGCCGGCAGGATCTGGCCGCGCGTCACGGCCCCTCCCTTCCTCCACCCCAATTCCCTCGCGGTCTCGCACCACCTTTTCAACGAACATGAGAGGAGGCCCACTGCCCTCCCTGCGGCGCCTGCCGGCGAAGAGTCGGCGCCATCCCACCTCCTAGTCCTCCATGCGGGTGCCTATAGCCAAAAGGTTATAGGCAACCTCTTTCCCACACCCCAATTCGTTGTTTGCGTCCTCTACATATCATTTCTCATCCATGGCCGCAACTTTGATCTGGCCATGCATCTCGTTCGATGGCAAGGTGGTTGGGTATGGATCATGTTCTGCGGGACTAGATGAAGCTGGCCGCCGGCCTCGACAGCCAACCCCATTCGTCCAGCCCCAACTACATGATCTACGAACGTTTAATTGTTACATTCAACATGTATTCTTTCAATTTGGCTGATAGGTGAGATTTGGAGATCAATAGAGATGATAAGCTGTTAATTTTGGAATGTAGTATAAACAATTCATAGCTTATGTTGCTCAATATTTATGATGCTCGCTTCTTCTTGTGCAATTGCTGGACTGGGATCAACAGACTTGGCATGTGCTTTATATGAAAAATTAGATTCACATGGGATATCCACCTTTTCAAGATTGTTGTTAAGTCTTATTATGATGGTTTAGCCTTGTTAAAGGGAGAGTAATGGTCCTCGCAAAAAGCAGAGAGAAAGGAATGAGCATTCGATTCTTCCATATGTTGCATTTCATTCTTCCGTGTTTAGTTATGTCCAACATTTGTTACATGCACACACTTGACAAGGTTAGTACAAGTAGTAATTTTTCCTCTGTTTTGCAGGGCTATGACAGAACATGCTATGTGATTCCCTAAGGCGGGATGGATGTACCGTGGCCACACCACTGTGCTCCTGAAGGTGATCGCTTCAATTCATCGTTGCAGCACCTGCAGAGGCCCCCTATGGTACGTGCTTTTACTCTTGTTATCCTATGCTCTATTTTTTTGGCTTTGCAGCCTGCCTACGAGACATAGCTGGGATTGCGTGTTGAATCAGGAAAGTATTTTTGACTTCTGTTGTGAGGCTATGCTCATGCTCGTACCTTTTTCTCTCGTATGAAAATATACATATCGTAATACATTATTCTTCTAGGCTTGCCCCAGGCACCATTACTGTCACATGGTAGTAAGAAGCAAATATAGATTTCTACGAGATCCCGTAGAGATCAAATTTATTTCAAGCAAAACATAGTAACCAATATTATTGAAGTTTTACAACTTGACTCATGTGCAATGGGCTAAGAACACGGCTAGGAAACCTTCTTCGGGACTAAAACCCAACCACACCCTACTCTATCGCTTTATGGCCAAGTGTACACTCCACATGTAAGAATGAACCACAATGCTGGACTAACTGCTTGCATCCTCGTCGTCTTCAACCGCAGCTACATCCGATTGCCTAGCATGGTACTGCTTGAACCTACTCCTGTATTTCATTTTGTTGTAGGGTGAATCGACAAGCACAACAGGTAGCTCTCTTCTGAATTTGTCGATGTAGGCCTTCATGCGAGGATATGTTAGTATCGTTCCATATGTTTCAGAAAATGACAGAATTTTAGGTGTTACTCTACGTACTTCATCATATTGCAACCTCAGTTTTACTCCCGTAAATAATTCGATGTTCTTCAGCATGTACAGTGCACAACAAGAACTGCAACATTTTATGTTGTTAGATCATCATTTCAGATATTAACAATCTAAAACAAAAATAAAAGCCAATATTGTTGACTGACGTCTCATCGGATTTTGGCACATTAATATTCTGTACTGGCCATTGCGTCACGTTAATGTCTTCCCATGCATTGCTTTCAATCCCATTGACTCGCATCGCTGCTCTCAGATGTGCTTCCATCCCACATACCTGCAAGCCCAATGGGATGAGAAGTTGCCTACTACTAATACTTACATACAATGTTAAATCCTTTCTTATAATTTAACTAGCATAACGCCCGTGCGTTGCCACGGGCTCTTCAAAATTTATAATCATTATCTTTCATTTATCATCCCCTCATATTGGGTGATTATGGGGTGCTCTAATTAGAAACACAACAATCAAATATTAGGAAATTTCACCGAACGAACAACAACGAATAATACAATATCTATCAAACGAATAAAATGAGGTCATATTTTTGGTCTGTCATGCACTTCTGTTGAAAAGTGCCTATCCCTTTTAGAATCAACCCACTGTTTGCTCGCACGCAAAAAAAATACATCTCTAAAGTGGGGAACCGATCGGTGCCAAAAAGAACTCAAACTCCTATCCAATCTCGACTTCGTGCTCTTCCACTTCCATTGATGAAGATGGGACGTCAAGGGTTTCATCATGATGACCTCGAGCAGCCGCCGACATCCCTCCCCACATCTGCCCCTACCCCCTGCTGTCGCTTGCACTGTCCTTGCTCCTCGAGGGAGCTAGGGACACAATGTTCTCTAGGATGGGCATGACCAAATCCACGAGGAGGCCACATTTTTCCATGGGAACCCAACAAAGCACACCACCCTCCGCAACCATCCAATCCCAGCCTAACAAAGTCAAGACCCGCCATCGATCCACAAATCAGGCTCGCCGCATCCAGATTCACTGCAAGTCTGCGACGAGTCTGTAGTCGACATCTTGACTTTGGCTATCCCCACGGAAGAATCGTCGGATCCTGCTTACTTTTACCATCACTTCGTCTCTTCCCAAGGCAGCGACACCACCCAGCCAATCACCACCACCGCTTGCGACTTGCCTACATAAAATCATGAGAAATCCCCACGGTGGTGCTGTAAGATCACCTTGGCGACCTCGACAGTGACCGACTGGTCTAAGATCTAAGCTAGCCGCTCTTTGTAGAAACCAATAGAAGTAGGCATGTGACTCAGATTTGTTCTTTGGTGTGCATGCGTTTCTTGCTGCCCACCAGCTCTTGTCTACAACTCGCCTATCTCTGTACCAGCTCTTGGTCTACAACTCGCCTATCTCCATGCTCGAGACGACCAAGCTCGATGCGCAAGCCGCATACGTCTGCTAGAGCTATATCCAGGCCCTATGATTTTTGGATCACTGGCACTATGGGTGCCAGGACCGGAGTCGCCCTCATCCACCAAGTGGATCAAGGAGTCCCACCACCTAGACTCTACATCGCAACATTTTGTGTTTTCCTATAAAAAGTAAAGAACCTTATCTAATAAATGTAAATATAACCTTTTGGTTTTATAGTCTCAACTTTCCTACACTCCAATACCAGAAGGATTTCTTGGTTTTATTTAATGACCTTCTTCAATGTCATTCACTTAGAAAGGTAGTAATACAATCTGTGATATTAAGGCAAATTATTAGTCATATTAAAGTGCAAAAGGCCCTATAGGAGTCAAAGCATGACTTTTATGGTTATACTGTAATTTGCAAGATCTGAGATTTATGCAAGTGTACAATTAGAGAAGAGCCAATTAAATAGATTTTCACATTCAGAATAGTACGATTCGCAGTAGCACTTCAATTTTTTCATGTTTGATCAGCTTGCTAGGTGGTTATCACTAAGCATGTTGGAACGATGAGCATAACCTAACTTAGTTCAGTACGTGTTGCTGCAAATTAGTTCAGTACGTACGAAGCTGTTGCTAATTTCAATGCCTAGCTATTGCAAGTTTCTAATGAAAAAGTACTTCAGGTCAAAGGTCAGGGAATATACACTTTTGTTATCATGGTTGTTTCCTTATAGTGAACAACTTTGATCACCACTTCAGCAGCTACTATCTATAAGAAGACATTAGCTAAGTAGATACAGGCAAAGAAAGCATGTAGGCAAAACCAGAATTAAAAACATCCTTCTCAATGGAGCTCGTGCAGTTCGGAAGACCCTAATGATCGATGAGGGACCCCTCCGATGGTAGCATGGCGTGACAATTGCCGTCAATGACGATACCCAAAGTACCTTGCACAATCCATCGATCCAGTTCGGAACAATCAAGCACATACCTTGCAAAGTGATGTGGATCTGAAGCAGAGGTGGGAAGGTAAAGGCTCGGGTGAGGTGGAATGAGACGTTGATATAGACGTGCACGCATGAGAATAAGGCGGTGCCCAGGATGGATCTCCATCGGAGGAGGCAGGATCCGCTGGGGAGGAGGTCGCTGTAGTACCTGCCATCTGTGCGATGGATCACGGGGCTGGCAGGCAGGGGGAGGGGATAGGAGGGAGCGGGTGGGCTAGAGCGCAGATGGCAGGTGCCCCCGACGACGGCTGGGAAGGATGGTGGAGGAGGTGGATGAGGATGGCGCGGCGGCGTCTGCGGTTGCGCCTCGTCCACAGCCGTGCTGGTGGTGGTCAATGCAAGAGCCGGATGGCGTCGACCAGAATCAGGCAGGGGCGACAAAGATTTAGAGGAGAGAGAGAATGGAGGCGATGAGAGATGGGAGGAAAGGCCACCGGCGATTGGGGTGGCCTCAGATCCGCCCTCCGTGGCCGCCTATTTCATGGGACGAACACCCGTGCTCACCGTCGGGCTCGCCTTCGGCCGCTGCCTCGCCGACATTCACGACGTAGAGCCCCTTCCTCCGATCCCATTTGCCAGGGAGGCAGCGCCATCCTTCATCACAGAGAACGAGTCCACACTGAGATCCCAACCAGATCGTGATTGCGCCTCCCCAAACCGCAGCGGCACATCCCACTCCATCAACGACCAACCTATATGAGGCGGAGGGTCAATGTATGACGCGAGCGCCGTCACCATGGACGTGGGGGACACCGTAGGTGGGAAGGAGGCGGCGACGGCGTCTGTGTCAGGAAGATCGCACGACGGTGGCGGCGTTTACTCGAGGGGATTGAGAGGAGCTGCGTTTGGTGCCGGGTGGGTTCTTTGGTGCGTGCGTGGGGCTGGAGATTGTGATAGGTGATGAGGTGAGGGCATGCCATACCTGGATCGATAGCCTTACCATACCTGATGGTAATTTAACTTCATTACCATATTCGATATTTCCCGAGTTATGGCCTTACCATACCTGGATTGATAGCCTTTGGGGTAATTTAAATTTATTACCATATAATTACCATATTCAAAATTTCCTGAGTTATGACCTTACCATACCTGGATTGATTTATTACTATACATGGATTAATTATGATTGATTACCATAAATACGTTGGTGCGTGCGTGGGGCTGGAGATTGTGATAGGTGATCAGGTGAGGGCGTGCCATACCTGGATCGATAGCCTTACCATACCTGGTGGTAATTTAAATTTATTACCATATTTGATATTTCCCGAGTTATGGCCTTACCATACCTGGATTGATAGCCTTTGAGGTAATTTAAATTTATTACAATATAATTACCATATTCAAAATTTCCTGAGTTATGACCTTACCATACCTGGATTGATTTATTACTATACGTGGATTAATTATGATTGATTACCATAAAAACGTTGGTGCATGCGTGGGGCTGGAGATTGTGATAGGTGATCAGGTGAGGGCGTGCCATACCTGGATCGATAGCCTTACCATACCTGGTGGTAATTTCAATTTATTACCATATTCGATATTTCCCGAGTTATGGCCTTACCATACCTGGATTGATAGCCTTTGGGGTAATTTAAATTTATTACCATATAATTACCATATTCAAAATTTCCTGAGTTATGACCTTACCATAACTGGATTGATTTATTACTATACGTGGATTAATTATGATTGATTACCATAAATACGTTGGGTATTGCCGGTCAGACGAGAAAAGAGAAAAACCGGTGGGAGGGGCTGGTGGGAGGTGGGACGAAGAAAAACCGGTTGAAAATAAACCGGTTGAAAATAAACCGGTTGAAAGTGGGGGGGGGACTATTCAACCAATTCGTCCATTAGGAGTAGAGATATGTTGAAATTCTCACCACGTTATTTACTTCTCTGGGTATCATACAGTGGAAAAGTGAATCAAGAACCTGAATCTCCTTCCTTCTGGGGTTTACGACCACAAGGAACTAGTGGGTGTTTAAACTATTCATAGGTAGGAAAACCTGGAGTGCACAGATAATTAGATCAACGTGCATAGTAATAAAAAATCTGTTCTATGTCAGGTTAAATACCATGTCATGTTTCAGGTAGGTGGTGCCTTGTGTTGTTCCAGGAATGCCTGCCAAAGCATCCTCGTAGCACTCCTCTATCCTACCATTTCTTTAGAGCTTAGCGACGCTGGCCACCCTCTCAATGTAAACCAGTTGGCCGTCCCTTGTGTCAATTGGTTGATCATGACACATGAGCTGGATGACAGTATCAACCACCTACAACAATAATCAAGTTAATTGTATTGTACAAAAATGAAACTTCATAAACTAATTTGTGAAATACTATCTTACTTTGTCACCCAACCATACGCCATCTTCAGATTCATCTTTATGGGTGAGGCATTGCAAATGCTTTGATAGCACGACCATGTCATCAACTAAGACCATTTGTTTTTCATGATTTGTAGTGTTGATTACTAACGCCACGAAATCCTGTCGAACCACGTCTAGCTGGTCCCTCTGGGTTTCAGGAACTTCTGACCTCTTTTTTAAGTTGCTAGAGCCGATTTTCCTCTTTTTATTGTTCATGTCCTCGGAATCATTTGTACACTCTGATGGAGTCTTGTTTTTCCTTTTTTCTTCTCAGTATCGTACGAAGCATACTCGTCATTCTTAAATAATTGCAAGACCACCCTTTTCTTTTCGCCCCCACGATTTGGTGACGTTGATTCAACCACACTTACTTGTTGCTTCTTTTGAAAGGATTCATCATGGCTGTCATCATCTGTGAAGGCACGGGGCTCTTCAGGATCTCGCGGTCCTATAGCCTTCACAGAGTGCTGCTTACTCCGTCTGTTGAATGGATTCTATTAGACAAAATAAATCGTGTGTTAGCCTTCAGTAGATTCTTGCTCAATTATAGCTAAAACGTGCATCACCTGGAAATCTTCAAGGCTTGTGGTGGCTTTAGAATGCATTTGCTTATCAAAACTAGGAGCTCCCTGGATATCATCCACCTCTTTCAAAAGCTTATGAACACCACTGAGATCATGTTTGATTTTACAACAGCTCTTTCGAATGCTTCATCCTGTATGTGGAAGATCACATGTTATTTCTGAAATAAAAATGATTGTTTCATAATTAAGTTAACATGTGTATGTCAAAATCTTCATCAAGGTTCTTCATGGGGGGCTCCATGTCATCATTTTTTATTCCCTGCTTACAATCGTGCTTAGCAGCGACCTCCGTGACATCCTTTTGTTTCCCCTGGTCAGAAGCCTGCTCAGCATTCTCAACAGAGGCCTCCATTGGGTGTGAAGGTGCCCCGAGGTCAGATAGATGTATGTCCTCCACTCCTGGAAATATTCCATCATGTTTTTTCTTTAAAAAATACATGTTAGTCTGGGGTGTTTTCATAGTAAACTAAATTAGAAAAAAACTTGTACACGTAAATTTCCAATTATATATACTAATCTCATAATTCTAGGCTTACGTTCAATTCTTTGATGAGGTCCTCCATGAGCTTGCCATTTGTGCGGGTACGCCTAAGGCACTCATCCATTTTCTTTTCAAGGGTGCACATCCTATGGACTTGTTCTGCACCGGCCTCCCGCACGAGGGAGGCAACTTCTTGCAAATCAATCAATACACGTCCGATGAGTACCTTAATCTGAGACTTTGAAATAGTTAGAATCATATAACTTCATACTAGTTGGAATGTTCCAATATATATTTGTGCCTGATGTAACTCATTTACCTGAGCACCAGTCTTCGGTTTGGCCAGCGTACCATCTCGTGCTGGAATGAAAGGCCTCATCAGGTCCTCAACATACTGCAGTTTAGTGTCGTTAGTATGATTTAGAAAATATATATGTTACATAATCCAGGCAATGTGCTGACATTTTACCTCTCCAACTCCCAGATAATTATTCTGGATTATATTATCAACCTTATTTGCCTTCTCCTCGCTCCAATTCTGGATCAGCGGCCTTAACCTTGATTCACACGAGATGCTAGAGTCCAATTGTTGCACTCTGAACTTCTCGTAGTACCATGTCTGCATGACAACAAAAGCAGTTTACAAACATTCTCGTACATTATGCAATGTATGTTAGGTAACTGATAATTGTACTACTACGAATTACCTGCAGCAGTGGTGGATTCCCCTCCAGAATTGCCTCACCATTTACAAAATTCTTCAAGCTGTCCATAAGATATTCAAGCATTAGCTATCCAAGATTTGTGCCCTTTATTGTCTCAACATTTCTAACAATCCCAATATATTTTTTATCCACATACTCCTCTTTTGTTCGGCATACATATTTGCCTATGGTGTGCAAGACAAATGGCCTGAAAAAATTTGGTGTGCTGTCGACTTTCATCTTGGCTTGCAATCCTTTGAAAATTATTTTGGTGTCATTACGGTCTTTCAGTTTCTTCCACAACTCCATATTATCATCAAGATTTGAAGGGACCTGCTTCTTCCCATGGCAGGGCATGCCTGTTATATGCGCTACATCTTCTAGTGTGATCCTACATGGTTTCCCATTGATGATAAAGGCATCCTGCTCTGCATCATATGAATTAGCGATGGCCAGGTAGAGTACACGTATAATTTTGATGCTAGGTGTCTTAAGAAGTCCACCCAGTCCTATCAACTGGATGTACATCCTTTGCTGCGTATTTAATCCGTTTATGAACTCCTCATATGGCGGCAAAGAAGCATCATGGGTTCAATGGTATACAATTTAAACACTCATACAAACGAATACAACTTATATATACCAACATAAAAATTGTGTTCTATGCTACTACATGTGGTACAAGCATGTTGAGTTCCATGAATGTGCAAATACTATCATTAGATTCAGCTTGGTTACATTTGAATGGTCATATAAGGTAATCTCCATTGCAAGGCACTTATCCGAAATAAAATAAAGATTGGAAAATAATAAACTATTCTATTCAACTGTGGCCTCCTCAACTCTAGGCGCTAATCATGGTCAGTAGTATGGAATTAAAACATGGTCCATCAATGCCTTCCATAACTCATGCGGAAGGAAAAAGAAGGCAAGCGCCCGCTACACTAATTGGCATCGACAAGACCAGACGCTAAGATTTAGCCTGTAATTAATCAATGAACTGCCAATCTGGTAGGAAACAAATCCTAGCACCCTCCCCTAACTCCCCCAACTTAATTTGTTTAAAAACATGCTGAGTTACATGAATATGCAAACAATCTAGTGGGGTTGCAGCAAGAGATCATGGGAGGAAGATCGTGCCACAAAAAATAGCAGCGGCTGCAGCAGGAGATTGTGGGAGTTACCAGAGAATTCATGTTTGGCTCCGTCGTTCGGTCTTGCTAGTTTGGGCGGCGTAGAAGGACGAACTATGATCTACGAGGTTTCAAAGGATCCCTATTTATAGGGATCATAACAACCGGGCATATATCTATGTATAGATTTCTTCGGTTGGAGGAAATCAAGGGAGGGGACCCACCTGGTTGAATATTAGGGGGGCGTGGAGAGTCTAGCAAAGGTAAGTTGTGGTTTAAAAAAACCAAGGTAAGTTGCATAACAACACGTAGGTCTCCTGAGAATCACGATCATCAAAAAGATATAGTTCCTGTTTCTTTGAAAATCAGCCAAAAGAACTAGACCGCTTTTATTTTTGGTTATAAGTAGTTCACTGGACCTCTTTTAGGATGAAAACTAGTTCTAAAGTCAACTAGGATTGAGTCTTCACACGTGAAGTATTTTACTCTCTTGTGAAGCTATTTTATTGCCCATCCGATCTTGCATGCTCGTGCTCATACCTTTTTTCCTCGTATATGTGAGACCAAATTTTGTTAATAATACTGAATCATGTCTGGTGTTGCTCAAGATGGCATGACACCATGGTTTTCACTTCGGTGAGATTTTGATGAAATAACTGAACTTCATTCATTTCAGCACTCACTGCAATATTTGCCTTCCACCCAAAATATTTCAGCCTCACTGAATTTCGGCCAAAATATTTCAGCACTCGCTGAAATTTTTCTGAAACTTCTAACTAGTGATGTTAAAAAAATTCTAAAACTTCTAACTAGCGATGTAATTGTTCTGAATCTTGTCCAGACTCCGACAAAACTTAAATATAAATTTAAGAATTCAGTTAACCTTCCTAAGCTTCAAAAGTTCTGGTTGTAAAAAGCAAATATATGTTTCAGGGAAAACTCTTGGCTTCTACCAGCGGATCCCACGCAAGCATCCGCCGGCTCATCTGTATGACATGTGTCCCCTGGGAGCGGTCTTTTTTCTTTCTTTCGGTCAACCTAGCCACTACTCGTTGCTCGCTGCTCAATGCCCACTACGATGAGTTTCCGCAGCAAGGCCTCTGTTGCAGTAAAAACTACAACAAGATCTTTGTTTCAGAAAAATTAAATTTATAGCGAGACCTTTGTTGCAAAAAAACTAAATTGCAACAAGACCCCAGTTGCAAAAAAAGAAGAAACAAGACCTCTGTTGCAAAGAAAACTAAATTGCAACAAGACCTCTCTTCAAAAAAATATCTTGCAAAAATTTCTACAACATGACTCGTGTTGCAGAAATTTCCAGCAACATGACCTATGTTGCAATGATAAAGGGTGACGCCAGTCGCTCAATTATCGGATCCAATGCAATTTCCTTTTTGAAACAAGGCCTCTGTTGCCAGAAAAACTGTAACAAAGCTTTTGTTGCAAAAATAATTATTTTGCAACAAGCCTCTATTGCAAAAAAATCTGCAACTTGACCTTTGTTTGCAAAAATTTCTGTAACATGATCCGTGTTGCAGGAATTGTCTGCAACACCACTTGTATTACAGTAATAGAGAATGACGCTCAGTCACTAAATTTGCCTGATCCCACGGCTCGCGAGGCGGCGGATCTTTTTAAAAGATCCACCAGCCGATGCGTAGCATTGCCCATGTTTCAGCGTCTCCCATGCAGAGCAAATTTATTTCAAGAATAGTATTTGGAACCAGTACTGTGAAATATTACAACTTGATTAATCCGCACTGGAGTAAGAACATGGCTAGGAAACCTTCTTCGGGACTAAAACCAAACCACACCCTACTCTACTGCTTCTTAACCAAGTGTACACTCCAGATCTAAGAATCAACCACTGCTGGACTAACTTCTTGCATCTTCATGATCTTCAATCGCAGCTGCATCCGATAGGCTAGCATTGTACATCTTCAGCCTTTTCATGGACTTCAATTTGTTGTAGGGCGAATTAAGAAGGACAACAGGCAGCTCTCTTCTATAATTGTCAATGTATGCCTGCATGGGAGGATATGTTAGTATCGTTCCATATGTTTACAAAATTGACAGAATTTTAGGTGTTACTCTACATACTTGGTCATAGCGCAGTGTAAGATCTTCTCCCGTAAAGAATTTGATGTTCTTCAGCATGTAGAGTGCACAAGAAGAACTACAACAATTAATTCTATTAGCACCATTTCACGTATTAACAATGAAAAACATATTTAGAAGCTAATACTGTTGACTGACTTGTCATCTTGTCTTGGCACAGGAACATGCTTTACTGTCCATTGGGTCACATTAATGTCTTCCCATGCATGGCTTTGTGGTCCATTGATTCGCAGCGATGCTCTCAGATGTGCTTCCACCTCATGTATCTGCCAAAGTCCATGGTATGAGAAGTTTCTCAAGGTTCATGGTTAGGTATGATGCTAAATCTTGTGTTATATTGAAAGACATTTAAAATCTCACCACGTGAACCACTTGTGTTACTACGTAGCTGAAAAGTGAATCAAGAGTATGAATCTCCCTCCTTCTGGGGTTTACGACCACAAGGAACCAGTGGGTGTTCGCCATGTTCGTAGGTAGAAAAACCTGGACAGCAAACATGATTACATCAACATGCATAATTATTAGAAAAATAAATGCGTTTATGTCATAGTTAGATGGTACCAGATCATGCCTGAGGTAGTTGTCTCCTTTTGTTGTTCCATGACTGCCCGCCAAAGCGGCCTCGTGGCAGTTCTCTACCTTACCATCTCTTTCGAGCATAGCGACACCGGCCACCCTCTCAATGTAAACCGGTTTCCCGTCCCTTATGTCCTTAGGATGATCATGACGCATGATCTGAATCACAGCATCAGCCAACTAAAACAAAATTCAAGTTAATTGTACCGTGCAAAAGAAAATTGATAAAATAATTTGGCAAATATCTTACTTCGTCACCCAACCATTTGTCATCTAAAACTCCATCTGTCATGGTGAGGCATTGCAAATGCTTCTGTAGCAGAACAATGTCATCAATTACCACCAATTGTTTATCAAGATCTGAGGTGTTGACAATTTCGGCCACGTAATTCTGTCGAAACTTGTCAAGGTCGGTCTCCAGCCTCGAAGCACCTGTGTCTGTATCTTTAAAAATGCTTGCATGGTTTTTCCTCTTTGTATTCTTTGTGTCCTTGGAATCATTGGTAGACTCCGATGGAGTCCTGTTTTTCTTTCTCTTCTTATCACTATCGTACAGAACATAATCTTAATTACACAATAGTGAAGATGCCACTCTTTTCCGGATGCTCGCACGAGTTGGTAGCATGGAATCAACCACACTATCTTGTCGCTGCTTTGCTAAAGAATCATCATAGTTGTCCTCATCAACTATGAAGACATGGGTCTCTTCCGGCTCCCTTATTGCCTTAGCCTTGGCAGACCGGTGTTTGCTTTTGGTACCTGCATCTCCCCCACCTCAATACTGACATATTCATCATCTTGATCTCTTCTTTCTTCAGCCTTTCGCACATTCTCATTGTGCCTCAAATTCAGAGGATCATGTGATTCGAAATAAAGCACTTGTTAGCTTGCAATCTGTGCAAAATAAAAAAAACAAAACCAGTTAACTGTAAAATGTGCATCACCAGGAAAGCTTCAAAGCTTGTGGTGGCTTTGGAATGCTTTCGCAAATCCAAACTCGGAGCACCCTGCGAAGCATCCAGCTCTTTATAAAGCTATGAAACATTCTTGACACTCTCCTTGCAAGCTGCAGCAACAGCTCTGTCTTCTTCATCCTGAACGTGGAAGATCATATGTTAGCTACGAATCTGGATTAACTTAAAACAAAATCAGTTAGATGTGAAATGTGTATCACCATGAAAGCTTCAAGGCTTGTGGTGGTTTTTGAATGCTTTCGCGATTGCAAACTAGGAGCAGGCTGCAAATCTTCAGCTACGTTCTTCATGGGGGCATCCATGTTATCTTTTTGTATTCCCTTAGCAGAAATGCCTTTGGCAATGACCTCCGTGTCTTTTTTTTGTTTTTGCTGGTGAGTAGTATTCTCTCCTGGGACCTCCATTGGGTCCGCAGGTACTCCCAGGTTAGATAGTTGTATGTCCTCTACTCCTGGGCGATTAGCATAAAATATTCCATAGCGGTTGTTCTTTAAAAAAATGTGTTAGTGTGGAGAGTATTGATTGTAAAATATTTATAGAAACTCATAATGGTATACTCACATTGAATTCTGTGATGAGGTCGTCCGTGCGTCTAAGGCACTCGTCCATTTTTTTCAAGGGTGCTCATCCTATCAAATTGTTGTGCACTAGCTTCCCGCACAATGGAGGCAACTTCTTTCAAACCAGTTAATACACGGCCCATGAGTGCCTTATCCTGCAAATTACAAGCAGTTAGAAGCATATGACTTCGATTGTACTTGCAAAGTTACAATATATATTTGTGCCTGATGTTCATCATTTACCTGACCGCCAGTCTTTGGTTTGACCGGCGTCCCAACTGGTGGCTGATGTCTACCACACAACCTTCTTCTTGTAGACGTTGTTGGGCCTCCAAGTGCAGAGGTTTTTAGGACAGTAGAAAATTTCCCTCAAGTGGATGACCTAAGGTTTATCAATCCGTAGGAGGAGTAGGGTGAAGATGGTCTCTCTCAAGCAACCCTGCAACCAAATAACAAAGAGTCTCTTGTGTCCCCAACACACCCAATACAATAGTAAATTGTATAGGTGCACTAGTTCGGTGAAGAGATGGTGATACAAGTGCAATATGGATATTAGATATAGGTTTTTGTAATCTGAAAATATAAAAACAGCAAGGTAACTAATGATAAAAGTGAGCACAAACGGTATTGCACTGCGTTGAAACAAGGCCTGGGGTTCATACTTTCACTAGTGCAAGTTCTCTCTACAATAATAACATAATTGGATCATATAACTATCCCTCAACATGCAACAAAGAGTCACTCCAAAGTCACTAATAGCGGAGAACAAACGAAGAGATTATGGTAGGGTATGAAACCACCTCAAAGTTATCCTTTTTGATCGATCTATTCAAGAGTCCGTAGTAAAATAACACGAAGCTATTCTTTCTGTTCAATCTATCATAGAGTTCGTACGAGAATAACACCTTAAGACACAAATCAACCAAAACCCTAATGTCACCTAGCTACTCCAATGCCACCTCAACTATCCGTGGGTATGATTATACGATATGCATCACACAATCTTAGATTCATCTATTCAAACCAACACAAAGTACTTCAAAGAGTGCCCCAAAGATTCTACCAGAGAGTCAAGGCGAAAACGTGTGCCAAGCCCTATGCATAGGTTCATGGGCAGAACCCGCAAGTTGATCACCAAAACATACATCAAGTGGATCAATAGAATACCCCATTGTCACCACGGGCATCCCACGCAAGACATACATCAAGTGTTCTCAAATCCTTAAAGACTCAATCTGATAAGATAACTTGAAAGGGAAAACTCAATCCATTACAAGAGAGTAGAGGGGGAGAAACATCATAAGATCCAACTATAATAGAAAAGATCGCGATACATCAAGATCGTACCACCTCAAGAACACAAGAGAGAGAGAGAGAGAGATCAAACACATAGCTACTGGTACATACCCTCAGCCCTGAGGGAGAACTACTCCCTCATCGTCGTGGAGAGCACCGGGATGATGAAGATGGCCACCAGAGAGGGATTGCCCCCTCCGGCAGGGTGCCAGAACAGGTCTAGATTGGTTTTTGGTGGCTACGGAGGCTTCTGGCGGCGGAACTCCCGATCTATTGTGCTCCCCGAAGTTTTTAGGGTATATGGGTATATATGGGAGGAAGAAGTACGTCGGTGGACCTCCAGGCTGTTCACGAGGCAGGGGGGCGTGCCCAGGGGGTGGGCGCGCCCCCCACCCTCGTGGGCAGCCCGGGACTCTCCTTGTCCAACTCCGATACTCCGTGGGCTTCTTCTGGTCCAAAAATAAGTTCTGTGAAGTTTCAGGTCAATTGGACTCCGTTTGATTTTCCTTTTCTGCGATACTCTAAAACAAGGAAAAAACAGAAAGTGGCACTAGGCTCTAGGTTAATAGGTTAGTCCCAAAAATCATATAAAATAGCATATAAATGCATATAAAACATCCAAGGTTGATAATATAATAGCATGGAACAATCAAAAATTATAGATACGTTGGAGAAGTATCAGTGGCGAATTGAAAGGCCATAGCAGGTCATCGACATACTGTATGTTAGTGTCGTTAGTATCATTCAAAACATATGGTAGATAATCCAGGCACACAGTACTAACACTTTACCTCTCCAACCCCTATATAATTTTTGTTGATTATGTTGTCAACCATCTGTGCCTTCTCGTCACTCCAGTTTTGGATCAGCTGCCTTAACCTTGATGCATACGAGATGGTAGAGACCAATTGGTGCACCCTCCACTTCTCGTAGTACCACGTCTGCATTACAACAAAAGCAGCTTAGAATTTTTTTCCATAAAATTAAATGTATGGTATGTTAATAATGATTGTATTACTTGCAGCAGTGGTAGGTTGCCCTACAGATTTGCTCCACCATTTACAAATTTCCTGACGCTAGCCATAAGATGGTCAAGTGTAAGCTGTCCAAAATTGGTGCTCTTTATTGTCTCAACGTTTCTAACAATCCCAAGGTATCTGTTGTCCACATACTGTTGTGTTGTCGGGCATACATATTTTCCTATGGTGTACAAGACAAATGGCCTGACAAAATTAGGTGTGTTGTCGCCTTTCATCTTGGCTAGCAATCCTTTCAAAGTTACTTTTGTGTCATTGGGGTCTTTCAGTTCCTTCCACAACTCCAAAGTATCGTTGTGATTTGAAGAGACGTGATTCTTCCCCATGCAGGGCAGGCCTGTTATATGCTCCACATCTTTTAGTGTGATCCTACATGGTCTCCCATTAATTATAAAGGCATCCTGCTCTGCATCATATGAATAAGCGATGGACTGGCACAGTAGACGTCTCATTCTCATGCCAGGAGTCTTGAGAAGTTCACCCAATCCAATCAACTTGTTGTACGTCAGTTGCTGTGCATTTAATTCTTTTATGAACTTCTCGTATTGCAGCAATGAAGCAACCTGAGTTCCCTGAATGTACAAATAGTGTGATTAGATTATGTATGGTATTCATTTAAACACGCATAGAACTGACTAGATCTAATCTATGCCAATATCAAAATTGTGCTCTATAGTACTGCATGAAATTATAGAGCTTCTAGGCCATATAATGAACACCAGACATAGAAAAACAAGGTATCTCTGTTGGCAAATTGACTAATAATAGTATAGATTTTTAGTAGAAAGAGAAGACTTTGGTCTATGTACACCACTAAAGTTTCAGTCGTCACGCTTACGAAAATAATTGCATACATGATTAGAGGATCAATAGTTTATAGATAATCACCATATTAGGAATGTAACATGTGATCCTACTGTCCATCTTTCTCTTTAGTTTTCTCCTTTCTTTCTTGTCAACCTAAAATTTAATATAGTACATACATTTGATGTTCTAAGTCCTATGTCATTTGATGTGCTCTAAGTATTGCTTATCTAAGTCCTATGTCATTGATTTTATCCTAAGATTCATGCAAGCCTTTCTAGATACACCCATCTCCCTTCGATAAAATAGGGATAGTTCACTATGGTTGTAACTAAACGAGATCAAAAAGAAGTGCACCGTAAATAATGGGATTGCATGCAGACTTGGGAAGGAGAGTGTATACAGAATACAAGGATCTCGATCATTACCGGAGGATTATCTCAATGGCGATCGGCTCCATTGTCATTCGCTTTCATCTTTTGATTCGCCGGCTTCTCCGACATGCCCTTCTCTTTCGCCGGCTTCTCTGACATGCCCTTCTCTTTCATCTCAGGATTCGCCGACGCAGGCTTTGAAGATGACAGCTCCGTCTGCTTCACCGACCTGGGAGCTACTTTGGGCGGCGTGGGGTGGTAATTCGGTGTAGTCATGGAAGGCTAGGTATGGGAGGCGTGGGGTGGAAGTATACGATCTATGCTGTGAAAAGCTTCATATTTATAGGGGATTCTCTAACAACCGATCACAAGGAAATATTGGGAATTTGGGATCTCATGAAGAGGTAGTTTTAGATCACGTAATGTTTATTTATAGGGAATTCTCTAACAACTGACCACAAGGAAATATTGGGAATTTGGGATCTCACGAAGAGGTAGTTTTAGATCACATAATGTTTTTTAGCTAGTTTTTCTATTTTGAGAATTGTTTAGCAAGTTTAGATCAGTAATCTTAACCGTGAAGCGTTTGGGCTTCTTGTGCTTTCTTATACGGGCCTATGGGATGAGCCCATTTTAAATGTGAACATGAGAAAGGAAGCAAGGACTCCAACAGGCGCGACGAGCTCCGTCCCAATTATTAAGGACGCGCATGCGCGAGGGCGCTTCGTCCTCACTGACACGACTCTCCAAAAACGGTTCCTCTGCCTCTGCGTCCTCTCTATTCCCTCTTCCTCTGCGTCGCCCACTCTCCCAACAATCTGGCTTCTGGAATGGTGAGTTCTCCTTCCTGTCAATTTTGTTAGTAGTTCTCCAGCAGCAGCACATACGATGGCCTTCTTCTTGCCAATTTCTTGTTCTCCTGCTTCTTTATTTTGTGCGCACAGATTCATCTGCCTGCAACATGTAGTCCGTTGCCTTATGAGAATTTTGCACACAGATTCATCTGCATGCAACATCTAGTCCGTTGTCTTGTCAATTTCTTGTTTTTCTCCTGCTTCTTTAGTTTGTACACACAGTTTCATCTACATGGGCGATGAACAATTCATAGACACATGTTTATTCTTGATTGTTGATGCAGTTGTTTAGATTAATATTTCAAGAGCGTAAATTTTGATTGTTAATTCACATATACTCCCTCTGCAAGGAAATATAACAACTTTTGGTTCACTACTTTAGTGATTTCTTTACAGGGGGAGTACTTGTTTAGTTTAAATTGTTCATACACTTGTTTTCATAAATTTCAATAGCGCCAGAATTCCTATACTATCTGCCGTCATATTCATCTCGGCTTATTGTTATCATGTTATTGTCATGCTTCATGTCTTATACTGGTTTCATCAATTACAGTCCTTCGGCATGGCGTTCGAGATAGATTATGCTGCTAGGGCAGATGGAAATACCAAAATTTGTATGAAGTACACGAACAAGGCTAGCTGTATTGAGTACTGCATTGGCAGATTCAAATACTGGCTACGGAACGACGACCAGAAGATAGTTGCCCTGGATGTGGAGTACACTTGGCCTTGTGGTCTGACACAGATGGCGGCCGTGGTCCAGTTATGTGTTGGCATCTACGTCCTCGTGTACCACATAAGCGTTGCTGATGAGCACTGCGGCCTGCTTGCCGCCTTCCTGCTCGACGAGGAGTACAACTTTGTTGGGGTGGACATCAACAATGACGAGAAAAACTCAAGCGTGTTGGTCTGGTGGTACAAAACTTTGTGAATGTCCAGAATATGTGGAGAGTGCCTGATCCAGTGACAATTAAGCCAAAGTATGGCTTGGATGACTATGCTGGTTCCATCATCCACCACGGCTACAACAAGATGAAGGACGCTATCATAGAAGATGACCACCATATATGGGCAGAAGCGCCCTTGCCCTTAAAGAACATCTATTATGCTTCCATGGACGCGCATGCCACCTACGATGTATACAGGCGGTTGGTGAACTTCCAAAAGGGGTTCGAGAGTCAGCGCCAGCATCTCGCCAAACCATCTAGGCGGTCAAAGAAGTCCGGAAGCAAGAATGAATCAACCTAAAATGTTTCTTCTATTTATCTAGCTGATAGTCTGTAAACTTTATTATACTGCTAGTAAGTCGTAAGTTCAAATTTCCTGCAAGTTGAAATGTTGAATCATCCTTTATTCTAGATGTCTTGCCTAATTTGATCCACGTTCACGAGATATTATACTTAAGACGTTTATTTTGTTTCGGTTTCGCTAGCTATGATACAGAATGCGATAGCCATTTTTACCAAAAGATTATTTCAGATTTATAATGAATACTGTTCTCGACTGGGTTTGAATAGAGAAATTTTTTTTTTAATTGCATAGAGAGAGTTCATTTTTTAATCAAAATAAGGGTCGCCCCTCTTATTTTCCATTAACAGAAACCACATGGTCTTTCAAGCCCCTGATACAAACTACAGCTAGAAACTAAAGTAATCAACTAGCAGCACAAATCATACATGGTAGCAAGCCCAACCAGACTTAACATGAAGGTCCAAAAAATAAAACTATGGCAGAGATGCGCAGACGACACCGCAGTACCCTATGACTCCACACTTGCGATGAACTGTACAATTCACCTGCTACATGCTCTAGCCTGCGCATATAGACCATCAGCACCTCTTTGCTCCCAACATCAGCACCTCTTTGTTTACCACCTTAATATGCAATATAGACCATCCCATGATCCACAAGCAAATTAGCTAAACAAGAATCATAAGATCACTATACCATTTATTTTGTAATCTCACATTATTCCTGCATTGCCAAAGAGTCAAGAACACAACTGATGCCCTTCCCGCATCTCCTACGCAAACACTCATAGGTAGTTATACCATCTTAACTCCATGATTTAAAATATTAATAAAACCCCCTTAACGATTCCATTTGCATTACCATCGTTCATGATTATAGCCAGGGAAACAGCAGCCAATAAAGCAACCACCTGTGAAAGACCTATTTTGAGTCCTGAATAGGGTCGAATCCTAGCATTTACTCTAACTGCAACATGTCCTCCTCTCATAGTCATCATCACCCAAGACATAATGAAGACGTAACCCCATAGATGCATAACTGCTATCAACATAGTTTTTGCACTATACCTAGTGTAAAGGACACTCTTGCGTTGTCGTGCTACATTTGTGGCTCCTCAGTCAGCATGTTCATAACCACCTCGATCTGAAGATCTTCACGGGTGGTGGTCTTGAAACCAAAAAGAATGGCTTTATGAACCTAGACACTGTCAACAAAATCACTCCATCCCTTGTCGAAGATGATGCGGCCATCATCACACTTGTGGTACTTGACCGGCATGAAACTGTCCTTGCATAGCCGAATGCCAGCAAGCCCATCTCCCGGTATCTCCCCATCTCCTGGGGTCTTCAGGGCGTCGACAACTTTCACCGGTAATCTCTGTATGCACCGTCATAGGAAGAAAAATTATCAAATATGTGAAGGAGCAGTAAACAAAAGGATCTTCAGCTACATCTACATATATTACATAAGGATCTTCAGTTATGGGAAACAAAAGGATATGCAAAAACAAACATCAGTGTATTCACTGGTTTCAGCTACAATAGCATATCATTAAACTTTCTCTCCGTGAAAAAACAAAGAAAATTGCATACAAAATAGAAAATACTAGTACACCAAAAACATACCATCGTCTTTCCTACTATGTTCGACTTGGTGAAGCGGTGGACAAAAAATGCACCTATATAACCTTTCTTCATCGCCAAAAGGTCATGTAGGTTACGCTCCTCTTGCTTCGTAAGATTAATTCCCTTCATTATGACAGCTAATTCTAGAGGATGTTTAAGCTCTTTGTTTTGATCGCATGTCCTTGGCAGGTTGCAGCAGTACACCATAGGAATGTCTTCAGTCAAATCGAAGGAGACAATGTCGCCTTCTCGCAGGTCGAAGTCTTCAACAAACCTGCACCAGTTTTCACCACATATGATGGCCCTTGAATTCCCTTTGTACATGCCAAAATCATACATGCGGCTCCCTCTCGCTTGAAAAAGCAATGAACTATCTGGGATGGTGCTGAACTGGTGCCTTGCGTAGCATGGCACGATCTGTAGATGTAGAATTTAATTGCTATTTATTTCCTACATTTTGTTAATCTTCAAAGTAGAGGGGAACAAACACAATACAAGTAAAAATTGACACGATTATTTATACCACAGCTGAAGTGTCCCCATCTAGCCTGATGGTAAATGTCAACCCATCAGCATCGGGCTTGTTGCAGTCCTGTCGACAGGTTATGCACACCACCTGTGTAAACAAAATAAAATGAAGAAAAGAAAAGGATGAGAATTTAAGAAAAGGACTTATGCATGTAAACACACAAGGCAACAATCATACAGTATAATCAACGAAGGTACTACATCAGTAATGAACAATCATACACTTGAACTGAGCGGGTGGCTCGCCCTCCACTCCTCATAACCCTGCAATGCAGCGCATGCTCGCCGCACCACAGCTTGTTCAGACATGTCCTTCTCTTCATCCTCGACCGGTAGCATGGGCTCACCCCGAGGATCAACACACGGCATTGGCCCCTCCTCCTCTGTAGCACAACTGAGGTAGTGTCTGAGACTGAGCAGTAATCTCTGAGAAAAGTCCTATGAAAACATAAATCCTACTACTGTTGTTACTCGGCCCACCTGAATGTACACATGCACACCTTCAACATACAGCCCATCTACATACATCCGCATCCAACAATATGTTCCTTGAAAAAGAAAAGAAAATATGTTCTAGACGGACGAAGGATCGTCAGGGTAACCAACTCAATTAGCCACTTGTTTGTCATGTCGGAGAAAATGAACTTACTTCACTTTTTCCTGGTACTACATAACCACACAAAATAAAGACTAAAATAATTCCTAAAAACTCTGATATATTGTACGCCCTCACATTTATAATCTTTAAAATATGAACTAATTTGGTCAACAGAATTAAGAGTTTATTGTTATTTCCCTACAAAGATACAAATATTTGGATCAAAATTTCATATTCTGCAAAAAAACACTGTAGTAAATATTTTTCTAAGAAATGTGTAGTTGACTTGCAATCTAGGACTACAAGTTAATGGCTGCCTTACTAAGCCCTACCTAATTTCGGCCTAAAAGGAATTTAATCCACTAGCCCAGCTTATAAGTTTTGAGCCCACCCTCTGGTTTCTTCCTGGATTCGCCACTGCACAAGGCAAATATTTTTTAAAGTTTTTATAGGATTGTTTGCTGAAATTTGCTGCTATTGTGTTACGCATCTGCACTTGTTCATCATTATGAAAACCCTGGAATACCGAAACCCTAGAAAAAAATACCCAACTAGCCACCGATGTAGAAAACTTCCTTCAATCTCTGCATCGCCTTCCACCTAACCTCTGATTTAAAAATCCTAACTATCTAATCTCTGACTTTGAAAACCATATCCAACTCCCGAAACGGCAACACAACAAGGAACAAAGAAGTCAAAGATTACAAGTTAGTGCTTCTCACTTCACCTAGTCGCCGGTAGTCACTAGGTGCTTGCTGGAGGCCTCCCAATCTCACTCCGCGCTCTTCTGCTCCAACCGTGGAGAGCGGCCAGGCGAGTAGGCGGCGGCGTCGCGGCGGGGTGGTTTGTGGGGAGGGTGGGGTGAGGTGGGCGGGGGTGTGTGGGTGATGGGGGTGATGACACAGAGCCTATCTGTGTCAAGCACAGAAAATAACGGCCTGTGGGTCCAGTTCGTAAAGAAACAACCAAACAGGCCCACAGGCCGCTTACCAGTCACAAAGTAAAAGCCTATGTTACTAATAAAAAAACCAAAGCAAAATCCTTTTGTCTAAAAAACAAAAACAAAGGAAAATCATAAAAAAGAGGGAAATCCTGTTTGGGTGAGTTCAACGTGAACGTGATGGTGAGAGGCTCAAGGAGGAGTTTTGTACATTTACAACACCTTTGTTTTAGAGAGAAAAATGCACCTTACAATGTGAAATTATAAAATCGTTATTAATAAGTGCTGAAAATTCCTTATTTATAAAAAATTGCTTCTTTACAGAAAAACAAACTTCAATAATGGGGGTAGGTAATTGCGTCGCCTTTCTCGCCCCCCCCCCTCGCATATTCGGGCCATTTACCGCATTTCTATGGTTGTAACCTCGAAAGTTCAAGATCTTATGCGGCCACCATGAAATCATAGCAGGGAATGGGATGAGTGCCCCATGTTAAGCTCTTTGGTCCATATATGTGCCATATGCTACCAACAGGAGGCGTGGCCTCAAAGCCATTCTCTACGGCTATGATGCCCGTCTGATGTCGTTATAATCAATGCAAATTTGCGAGGGGCTAAAAATTCACTGGACCTGGTGTGGTGTCATCGTACAACCCCTAGAGGGTGTAGTAAAACATTGAGAGCAGCATGCGTTGGCCATCACATAGGCTGTGTGCAAACGGGACCATATCGCATGTCGGATCAAGCCATCGAGAGAGAATGCGTCCGGCCTGTGAATGGAGTGCGGGGCCCGTTCCTTCATTTGCCTCAAATCTCGATGCCACGTGATGTTAGACCTAGTAACCAAGGCATGTCTCATGCATCGCAGTCAACTGGACCCACAACATGCATGCACACATGTCCACGTATGAGTCTAAACGGCGGGGATGCATGGTTGGCGTAAGTGGTGTGAGTCCAGTTTGGATCTAGCTACCAAGAGGTAACGCATGAGTCTAAACATCTACCAAGAGGATGCATGTCCACGTATGAGTCTAAACGTCCACGTGATGCTCCACATGTGGGTCTAGACGGCGGGTCTGCATGTGCTTTGGATATAGCTACCGAGAGGTAACACGTCAGGTTTGTGTCTAGGCGGTGCTTCACAGGGCCTGGCATGGTCTCATCGTATGACCCATGAAGGGTGTGGTCAAACACCGAGAGCGGCACGCATAAGCCCTAACACGAGCTATGTGGAAGGCATGCCATATCACATGTTGGATCTAGCCAATGGAGGGAACAAGTTCGGCATGCAGACGGAGTGCGGGGCCCGTTCCTTCATTTTCCTCAAAATTCATTGCCGCTTCATGTGGGCCCTATCCAAAAATGCCCGTCTAGTGCATCACACACAGCTGGATTCACACCATGCATGCACACTTGGCCACGTAGACACCCACCGTAAACCTTTAGCCAAGTTGACCCACACCATCCATCCACCCTTGACCCAACCTCGGTTCGTTGGATCTCTGACGAGTCCCTTCCCTCGGTATGCCAAGCATGTTAAAACAACACACGGCTACACATCTTGCACACCAAGATTGGCGCATCATGCACTAGTGCCAACAAACATGTCCAGCTGAGCAGCTTTGCCCATTATCTAGATCGAGGCGGCTAGCGGTGCATGTTATCGGCCCAGTTGCCTAGCGGTGCATGCTTTGGGTAGACATGAATCGCATCACATCGGATCAACATTCCCCTCTCTTGTACCGGACGCCGGAGTAGCACACATGCATGGTAGAAGAATCTGCGCGGTTGATGTGGGAGCTTGGATGAGACGCCATGGGATAGGTGCATGCTGAAATTCAAGATTTAGGAATTGATAACAAAATTAAAACGACAATTCAATTGTTTGTGAAGGTGTACAACATGTTTTAAGGAAAATGTGGAATATGACACGTTCACATGCATTTTGGCAACAAGTGCACTTTTGGAGGGGAAAAAACAGGTAGCCCCCGTGCCTCCCACGATTTTTGTTCCATGTATTTCGCCACAAATATTGGAGGAAAAAAGAAAAATGTATTTTCCCCTCAAAAAACGACTTGGGAAGAAAATCTGAAGTAACCATATTTAGCTACTCCATGGAGGTTGTCCCTCGTGGGGAGATTCGATCTACCTCTCCTTGATTTTCGAGTGAGTTCAACGTGAATGTGATGGTGAGAGGCTGAAGAAGGAGTTTTGTGCGTTTACAACAACTTTTGTTTTAGAACTTTATAATAATAAATGAAAGAGAATATGTGAAAAACAAAAAAGAAAAAGGATATGCATACATGATGGGCAAGCCCAACCATCTACAGGGATGCGTGGTCCAGCACGCGGGTGAGGTTCGCCTGGGACAGCCAAAGAAAATTTGGCCCAACGCTGAGACGCATCGGGTGCAACTGACGGGTGGTGGGAGTTTAGTCCCACCTCGCCAAGCGAGACGCACACGCACCTACTTATATACGCGGCTGAGAGACCAATTGCATGAGCCTCTCTCACTGAAACAGCATGTTCCCTATCCACTTCTGTGTATGCCCTGTGGGGCCTACTAGCAGGAGAAATCAACATCCCACGGGCCTGCATCCTGGTCGATATGGTTGGGTTTCTAGTCGTATGCAGGCTGTGGGGTTTGATATCTCTTGTTAGATGGTGGGCTTTTTCTTTTCCAAATCACCCAATTTTTTTACACAGTCACATCCATGTAATAAACATGATTATCAAAGAAAATTCAGCAATAATGAAGTTTACACTGTCCCCATAAGGTAAAGTCAGAGGTATGTACCTGAGTTTCACTGAGGCACTATAAATTATATAAAATTCTAAAAAATTGGAAAACTTTCAAATTCTGTCTATGTTTATGAAAAGATCATGTGTACAAAATTTCAGGTGATTTGGATGTGGTCGAAAAAACCACCTTGTTAGAAAAACTCACTTAAGTGAGACCAAACGGTCCGTCTGTAATGAAGTGATTTTTTTGACCATCTCCAAAATAACCCCAAATTTGTTGTACACGGTGCCATAAATGTAACAAATAGGATATACAAAAATAAAACTCAAAAGTTTTAGGTTTACATTGTCCCCTTATGAAAAATTCGTGGTAAGGCAAGTGAGGTAGCTCATGACCATAGCCATGGCATACATTGTTCAAATGGCCTCAACCCGTTCCCCTTTAGACAAGTTGACCCACACCATCCATCCACCCTTAACCCCACCTCGGTTCGTTAGTTCTCCAACGAGTCCCTCCCTCCGTAAGCCAAGCATGTCAAAGCGACACACGGCTACCCGTATTGCACACCGAGATTGGGCATCATGCACTAGTGCCAGCAAACATGTCCAACTGAGCATCTTTGCCCATCGTGAACACTACCGCATGGTCTAGATCAAGGTGGCTAGCGGTGCATGTTCCGGCTTGGTTGGCTAAGGGTGCATTATATGGGACAACATGAATTGTATTGCATCACATCTAGATTCCCCTGTCCGATACCGGACGTGAGAGGCCCGGAGTAGCACGTGCATGGTACAAGAATTTGCACGGTCGCTGGCGTAGATTGGATAAAACAAATTTGACCTAACTGACATGGGGTAGGTGCATGCTGAAATTCAATATTTAGGAATTGTTAACAAAATAAAAATGACAATTCAATTGTTTGTACAGGTGACACATTCACATGCAATATCGCAACTAGTGCACTTTTGGAGGGGAAAGTAGGTGCACTCGTTCCACCGTGCCTCCCACGATTTTTCTTCCATGTATTTCTCCACAATATTGGAGGAAAAAAAGAATGTGATTTTGCCTCAAAAAACGACTTGGGGAGAAATTCTCAACTAACCATATTTAGCTACTAGGTGGAGGTTGCCCCCCGTGGGGAGATTCGATCTACCTCTTCATTTTAGGGTGAGTTCAACGTGAACGTGATGGTGAGAGGCTCTATGTGGAGCTTTGTGCGTTTACAACACATTTGTTTTAGGAAAAAATAAGCACCTTATAATGTGAAATTATAAAATCCTTATTAAAACATGCTAAAAATCCTTATTTTAAAAAACTTGTTTGTCTTGCCAGATAAAACAAACATAAAATTATGGGGATAGTTTATTGCGTGGCCTTTCTCCCTCCCATATTCGGGACATTTACCGCATTTCTAGGGTTGTAACATCGAAAGTTCAAGATCTACGGTGGCCACATAAAATCATAGCAAGGATTGGGATGAAAGCCCCATGTTAAGCTCTTTGGTCCATATATGCACCATATGCTACCAAAGGGAGGGGTGGCCTCGACGCCGTTCTCTAGGCTATGATGCTCATCAGCTGCCGTTATAATCCATGCAAATTATCGAGGGCGAAAATTCACGGGACCTAGCGCAAGTGTAATCATACGACCCCTAGAGGGTGTTGTAAAACATCGAGAGCGGCATGCGTAGGCCCTCATGTAGGCTGTGGGCAACTGGGGCCATATCCCATGTTGGATCAAGCCACAGAGTGGGAATGCGTCCCTCGTGTGAAGGGAGTGCGGGGCCCGTTCCATCATTTGCCTCATATCTCGTTGCCGCGTGATGTTAGACCTAGTAACCAAGGACCGTCCCGTGCGTCGCAGTCAGCTGGAACCACAACATGCATGCACACATGGCCACATATGAGTCTACACGGCGGGGATGATGGTTCAGGGGCTGGCACAAGTGTCGCGGGTCATGTGTCTAGGTGCTACTCCACTTGGGTCTAAACAGCGGGGTGCATGGTTTGGATCTAGCTACCAAGAGGTAACGTGCCCGGTTTGTGCCTAGGCGGTGCATCACGGGGCCTGGCGTGGTCTCATCATATGACCCATGAAGGGTATGGTCAAACACCGAGAGGGGCATGCATAAACCGTCACGCGGGGTAAGTGTAAACGAGGCCATATCGCATGTTGAATCTAGCTAATGGGAGGGAATAAGTCTGGCATGCGGACGGTGTGTGGGGCTCGGTCCTTCACTTTCCTCAAAATTCGGTGCTGCTTCATGTGGGCCCTAACCACAAAGGCCCGTCCCGTGCATCACACTCACCTGGAACCACACCGTGCAAGCACACTTGGCCACATAGACACACACCAATAAACCTTGACAATAGCTAGGGTTTAATAATTATCCATTCATTTTACCTAATCGGTACAACATAGTTAGCAATGAACAAAAAAGCTAGATGCCATGTGAAATTAAATGTGCCAACTGTCCCTTCTAGTATTTTTTCAGTAGTTCTCCCTTCTAGTATTTAGTAGTATTGCGCAAAACAAAAAAATGTCCCTCCTATTTTTGCTATTTTTTAACACACTATTTTGGTGCTTGGTTTATGTTGCCACGTTTGTGGACCGACATTGTGCACTTTTTCTTCTGCTTGCTTGGTTGATTGGTTGGTTCGGGCAAATCTCTGGGTGTGCACGATGCCATATACGTGCATGTTTCTACCTAAATTTCAAAATTGATGAATTGTGCACGGCCTTGACCTCTCTCTCCCAAACAAATTGAATTGTCACTCCCCAAATCTCACTCCCGCCTCCAGCGTTCGATCGCCTCTGCCTATCCACCCACGTCTTCGTCGCCGCCCACTACTCGCCGCCGCCAAAAAGCCCACATTCTTGCCGGCGAGGATGATCCTACCTGCCGAGGGAGGGTGCGTGGCTGGTGTGCTCCGTGCGGCGGATGTGGACCCCATGAAGGAACTGGTCGCCAAGGACATCGTCGCCGCTGATTCGTAGCCGCGGCTGGTACAACACAGCACCAACGATGATGAATCGGTTAGTGTCTGCAGATATTAACCCTCGAATTTGCCTTCTTGAGGTTAACCCTAGAAATTGCTCTCTTGTTATACCTCGCTATTCGTATAGACAATCATACTATTCACCTTTTTTGATTAATCGTATGGTTATCAGTCCTAGGGTTTGCAAATTTAGATGAATGGATCATTTGTATTCCATTTTATGCCTGTCTTTCATATAACCAAAGTTTTAGGAAACTAATACAAAGAAAAAAACAATCCATTTATGCCTGCCTTTGATATAATGTACAATTCGCTGGCATGAGATTTTTTTTTCTTCTAATACCAGATTGCAGATTTGGAAGAATGGGAGAACTACCTACACCTGAGGAAAGCTTTCAGAAAGAAAATCTTCAAGTGGCTCATGGCTGCAAAGATTGTGTACCGGCGTAACAGTCGCTATAAATGCCCGTTCTGCAGGAAAGAGAACCAGCATTCCAAAACCACAGCAATTGCAGCTTACAGAAAGAGGTGGCATCTTAAGGCAAAACCTGCTGAGTTGGCCAACAAATTGGGGAGGGTGAAGACCTAAAAGCATATAGTCATGTTTGTTTTTTGTGTTCTATCGACACCAAATGTAAAAATAATATGGGCCCACATGAACAAGTATCAATCTTTATCTCCTTCGATAGTGAGTGCCACATTGGCCAACATGAACAAGTGTTGATCTCATTGGACTTACATCCTGGAAAAATTCGGTGTCATTCTGAACCTGCTTCATGGGAGGCCTTTTGGGACGGGAAGGGTCCATCTCGAAGCATGTTTTTGTCGACATCCTTGAAGTGGACCAACAACCTTGTACCAACTTGACTAGCATCATTGCCAAGTTTCATAGCTTTTTGACGTTGTAAGGATTATCTAGGGCTTTCGCGTCGATAAATCATATAATACTTACGGTTTTTTTCTGTGCCTAGTTTTTTTCTACGCTCGAGGGTGGGCTGCCATGCATGTGTGTCGTTGGGCTATGTAAAGAAGCCCACCCGTTGGATCAAGCGATGTCCGCCGCCGTTGCATGTGCCCGAGCGAGCCTACGTTGCATGCGGTTGCATGCATGCGTCCGCTTCAGCCTACGTTGCATGCATGCACATACGCGAAAGAGCACGCGCCACAGAGCCGTCCTCGGTTGACCCGACCGACGACACATAGGGCAGCACTTAAACTTCGCATTTTGATTCACACTACAGTTTCCCACGCGTGTACACTCCCGATGCCGCAGTGGGTGGAAAATTTGTTCACATTTGACCCCATTACTGCCACGGTGGCTATTTAAGCCACCTATCATGTTCCTCTTCCTCTCACACCCTTCATCCATCTCCCATACTCTCCCACCTACATTTTGCGCCTGCCCTTCTTCTTCTTCTTCACCACAAACAGCCCCAAGAACCAGCCCGCCGCAGCCATGCAGTACACCGGGTCAACCTACCGCTTCCCCCCGCCCCACCATGCCGGAGATGCTCTACCCCGCCGGGGTGTATGTCGAGAGAACCCTTCGTGTGTGGATGATGTCAAGGTGGAGGGGCGCAAGGGGGTTCACTAACTTATTCCTTGGGGCCGGCTATGGGCACCTCCCTCGGGGATCTCCAAGGATGTACCGAGTCGAGGAGCTCATCCACAATGGGGTTGTGGTTGCTATCCTTGCCCACTTCACCAACCCCTTCGACATGTTCTACCTCCTCGGTTGCGTGTTCTAGTGTGGCTGCGAGTTCATTGCTTTCACCACCCATAACATCTTCACGGACTACGACAACATCTTCCCCACCGACGAGCGCATGCACACTCTGCCGTACCCCATCAACAACACCGCGGATGAGCAGTGAAGGGCGCCCAGAGGAGGAGCAAGGAGGAGCCTGGTGGAGAAGCGGCGGCCATCTATCTATCTATCTATCTTTTTTAGCTAAAAAATCTATCTATCTATATCTGTCTTGGTGTTATTTAAGTTGTAAGCGTACTATTAATTCATGTTCTGGGCTTTGGTTGGCCCGAATTATCTATATTTATTATACAAAGTTTTACATTGGTTGGGTTTTTTTGGAACTGTTTTAATCTCTAGCATTTTAGTCATAGGAAAAAATTGTCTCAAAAAAAGTCATAGGAAGAAAACAATCACGCGCCGCCCCTCTCATCCAATGCATAACCGTCGCCGCCATCGTCCTTCCCCTCACCCATCGCCATTACAACCGTGACATCTCCTCCCTCTCCTTCTCCTCCTTCTCGTGGTCGTAACTTCGCTCGTCTCCTCTTCCACATCCCACCCCCTTCTTCCATCCACGCAAGAACCTCAATGGAGGAGCAGATAGCCGGCAGCGAGAACGCCGACTTCGTGGAGATCGCCGGCGGCGACCAGGTCAAGATGGCCAGGTTGATGGAGATCCATTCTTGGTTTAACAACATAAGGCAAATGAACTGGACGGCAATGTCCACTTTGAGGGAAATGACATCCAGGGAGAAGAAAAGGCTTTCCCCCCGCCCGCACAACCGAGGCACGACATCGAGATCCTCCTATGGGCGATGGAGCAGGCCAATTCGTCCAGCCCGTGGGACAGGCACAGGTGGTGGGTGTTAAGATCCAAGGTAGAGCATCCACTGGATCAGGAACCCACGGTGCACGATGTGCCGTTGCAGATTCTGGAGCCTCCACCCGAGTCGGAGATGACTCTGAAGCGCAAGAGGAGGACAGTGGTCGCAACATCGCTTCCCCGCCGTTCTCCATGCTTCCCTTGTCGCTCCCCTCATCTGAACGGCGGCGGTACCGTTGTTTAGAGTAAGCTTCCCCACTCCTAATCTTCCTACTGCCCGTGCTTACAGTTGTGGTGGTAGTGATTGAGTACATGCTTTTGGGGGCTGGATTATGATGTATATGAACCCTAGACTAAATTTGTACTGTTGTAGTGGTAGTATTTGATGTTCACCTGCACTTCTACTCCAAAAATTTGTTATGTGTCTTTCTATTATTAAGTGCTTGATACTATATTTGAACCTTTTTTGAGTTGTTGATTGCTTTTTGGTAGAGCTACCAGCTCTTATGGAGATGCTCATGTTGTATGTCTTGTTCTCCGTGATTTGTACTAGCATTCTGTGCAATTAGATGCCATGACAAGCCATGTAGCATATTTATTTATTGCCTCCAACATGCCATCATTTTACTCTGTCCATCTTAGCAAGTATAAATCTGTCAGCTATAAAACTATGCGGATTTGCTTGATGGTTCCCACTAAACTATAAACCCCCCTTTTGTTTTCAAAGTAAGCCACTGACATCCGGGTCCCACGGCAGTCACGCACACACAAATGCTCCCAGTCATGTGGCCCCTGGCCCACTAGTCATCCTCGATGGCTAGCCAACCTTAGTGTGCCTCTACCAATAACAGTAGCCCTTTCTGTTATAAAACTATGCAACTTTGCTTGAAGGTTGCCACTAAAAATATAACTCCTATGGACATGCTTCCTAAAAATTATTTTCATTATGTTGTCAATACTTTCATGCCATGCCTTTTTTTGCTATGAAAAGTTGATGTTGCATGGTAAAATCTTGCTCGAAAGTGGCCATGTTAATATAATTGTTTGATGTTAAAAGTAAGTTGCACTTGTGAGCTTGGTTTTGTTTGCTTGTTGTAACTATCATGTCAACACTATTTGTCATTATAACTCTTTTAGCATAACTGTAATTTTCACTAAGTCCTAACCTGTAACAGCAACTTTGCCAATCGTGTTTCACAGGAAAAAAACTGGAGTTCACAAGGCTGGAGACCTGGAGTTGTGAGGCTAGGAGGCTGATGGCGCTGCTGCTGGCTGATCCTTCTTCTTCCAGCTTTTGTTCCTCCCTTTCTCTCTACTCGTTGGATTCCTGGGCTACATCCCTATGTGCTGTTAATGTATTAAGTTGATCATTTGAATTTATTGTATTAGATTTAATGTGGAAGTACCTTAATCTCTACGAAAGAGATGTTGGTTCTATGACTGATAATTTCTAGGTGCATGCTTAAATTCAATATTTAGGGATTTTTTTTGAATTGTTTGGATTGCTTACGACATGTGTCACGTGGTCAATATTTAGGGATTATTAACATATGAGAACAACAATTCGATCGCCTATGTAATGTGTACAACATAATTTTCAAGATAAATTGAAACATGACACGTGCACACGCAATTTGCCAACAAGTCCAGTTGTAGTAGAAAAAGACAGCATGTGCACGTATCCAACCGTGCCTCCTACGATTTTGTTCCATGCTTTTGTCGCCACATGTCTTTGGAAGTAAAAAATATAAGGTGATTTTCTCATAATAAACCGTTTTGGAGAGAAGTTTGCAACCAACCAAAAATATCTACTGCGTGCAACTTGGCCACCGTGGGGAGATTGGACCGACTCCTAGATTATAGGGTGAGGCCATTGTGATCGTGAGAGAAGAATTCTTTTTTTCGAGGGAAGGTAGGAATTTTGTGTGGTTACAAAATGGACCTTATTGTAATTAAGGAAATTATTATTTAACAGAAACCTTGCTATTTTCAAGCCATTATAAAAATAACTAAATTGTTTTGGCAAAAAAAGTTGATTATGGGTTAGTTCATTTTGTGGACACGTACGTGTAGTGGTGCATGCTATGGGCCCAAGTGGCTCTAGGTGCATGCAGTGTATCATGCTGGCTAGGGGTGCACAAGGTAGTAACCTGGTGAATCGGGGTGAAAGTCTTGTGCTAATTCTATTTTGTGGTGTGCGACATATGAGTCTACCCGGGGGGAATGCTTGGCTTGGGGGGCGGTGTAAGTGGTGTGGGTCTACTGCGTAAGTGGTGCGCCACATGAGTTTAGACGGCGGGGAAGCATGGTTTGGATCTAGCTACCTTGAGGTAACGCATCCGGTTTGCACACTGAGTGCGGGCCCGTTCCTCCGTTTTCATCGGTGCTTTCTCTCGGGTCAACGAAGAACAATCCAAACGCGCATGCTAGGTCCCGGCCTTTCTTGGGTCATGCGTGCCATATTCGGGACAGTTGCCGCATTTCTAGGGTAGTATCATCAGGAATTCACAATCTATACCGCGTCCACATAAAATCCTAGCAGGGAATGGGGTAACAACCACATGCTAAGCTCTTTGGTCCATATATACGGGCCATGTGCCGCCAAAGAGAAGGGCCGCCTCGGAGCCATTTTCCATTGAGAGGAAACAAGTATGGCCTATGAACGGTGTGCGGGGCCTGCCCCTTCATCTACTTCAGAACTCCATGCCGCAAGATGTGGACCTTAGCAACCAAGGCTCGTCCCGTGCGCCGCACGCCAACTAGACCCACACCATGCATGCACGCGTGGCCAAGTAGACACTCACCGGTCAACCTTCACAATGTACACAAGACGCATGCGCACTCATTAGCCATCTAGCCCCAACCATGCACACCTAGCCAGCTTCACTCAAACCGTGCACCGTTTGCCAGGTTCACCCACACCATCCATCCATTATTAACCCCACCTCGGTTCATTAGACCTCCGACACGAGTCCCTTCCCTCAGCGTGCCAGGTATGTCAAAGCAACACGCGACTACACATATTGCACACTGAGATACGACGTCATTCACTAGTGCCAGCAAACCTGTGCACCTGAGCATCTCTACCCATGGTGGACACTAGCGCATGGTTAGGATCGAGAAGCCTAGCGGCACATGATGTCGGCCCGATTGGCTGGGGTGCATGACATGGGTCGAGATGAAATGCATGGCATCACATGGATCCACATTCCCTTGCCCAATACCAGACAGCGGGCATATACCAGACGAATCCAAGCGGTCGCTGACGAAGCTTGGAAGCCATGTGTTATGTGCATGCTGAATTTCAATATTTAGGAATTATTAACATATGAAAACAATAATTCAAGCGTCTATGTAAAGGTGTACAACATAATTTTCATTAAAAATGAAACATGACACGTGCACATGCAACTTGCCAACAAGTGCACTTGTAGTACAAAAAGACGACATGTGCACGTATCCCACCATGCCTTCTACAATTTTTGTTCCATGTTTTTTCGCCACATATCTTTGGAAGGAAAAATAAAAGAATGTGATTTTCCCATAAAAAACCGTGATGGCGTGATGGTTGCAACCAGCCAAGATAGATAGTGCATGGAAGTTGTCCCCCGTGGGAAGATTGGATCGACCACTCCTAGATTATAGGGCGAGGCCACCGTGAACATGATCATGAGAGGGTGAAGAAGGATTCATTTTTTGAGGGAAAGGAAGTAATTTTGTGGGTTTACAAAAGGGAATGCATCCCTTTTTGAGGGACAAAAAATGCACGTTATAATGTGTAATTAATTAAATTATAATTTAACAGAAACCTTGCTATTTTCAAGCAATTTAAAAACAACTTACTTGTTTTGGCAAAAAAATGTTGATAATGCGATAGTCCATTTTTTGGACACTTACGTGTAGTGGTGCATGTTGTGGAAATCGGGGTGGAAGTCTTGTGCTAAGCTATTTTGTGGGCTGCGGCATATGAGTCTACATGGGGAATGGTTGGCTTGGGGCCGGCGTAAGTGATGTGGGTCTAGTGTCTAAGTGGTGCACCACGTGGGACTAGACAGCGGGGGTGCATGGTTTGGATCTAGCTACCTTGAGGTAACGTGTCCGGTTTGCGCAATGAATGCAGGCCCGTTCCTCCATTTTTGTCGATGCTCTCTCTTGGGTCAACGGAGAACAATCCAAAAGCGCATGCAAGGTCCCGGCCTTTCTCGGAGCCCGCACTTGCCATATTCGGGACATTTGCCGCATTTCTAGGGCAGTATCCTTGGAAATTCAGGATCTATACCACGGCCACATGAAATCACAGCAGGGATTGGGGGTGACAGTTCCATGCTAAGCTCTGGTCCATATACGTGCCATGTGCGACCAATGGGCACGGCCGCCTCAGAGCCATTGTTACGGGCAAAAAATACAAGTTCTCATCTGCCGCCGCTATAATCTGTGCAAATTCATGAGGGATCCAAATTTCTTGGGACATTTCGCGGTGTGGGTGTGGTCGAACATCGAGAGTGGCACGCATAAGCCTTCACATAGGTTGTGTGTAAATGAGACCAAAACACATCCCGGAGCTAGCCATCGAGAGGGAACAAGTCCTGCTTGTGGACGAAGACCGGGGCCCGCCCCTTCATCTGCTTCAGAACTTTGTGCCGCAAGTTGTGGGCCCTACCCACCAAGGCACATCCCGTGCGCCACACGCAAACTGGACCCACACCATGCATGCATGCATGGCCACGTAGACAACCACCATTCAATCGTGACAATGTACAGATGACGCATGCGCACTCATTAGCCATCTAGCCCCCCAGCCATGCAAACCTAGCCACCTAAACTCAAACCATGCACCGTTAGCCAGGTTGACCCACACCATACATCCAGCATTGACCCCACCACGGTTCATTGGACCTTCAACGAGTCCCTTCGGTATGTCAGGCACGCCAAAGAGACACGCGGCTACACATATTGCACACCGATATCCGACGTCATTCACTAGTGCTAGCAAACCTGTCCACATGAGCATCTCTGCGCATGGTGGACACTAGCTCGTTGTTTGGATCGAGAAGGCTAGCGGCGCATGTTTTGGCCCGGTTGGCTCGGGGTGCATGATATGGGTCCAGACGAAACACATGGCATCACGTGGATTAACATTCCCCTCCTCGGTACCGGACATCGGATATATGGCAGACGAATCCGCGCGGTTGCTGGCCAAGTTTTGTCACATTCATTTGCCATTCCATTGTTTGTAAAGTTTTACAACATATTTTAGGACAAATATAAAACATGACATGTGCAGATGAAACAAGCCTACAAATTCAGTTGTCCCACTGTATGACTTTGTTCTGTGTAATGAGGGAGCAGTTGCATTACACAATTTTTTGAAGGGAAGTTGCATTACTCCTAAATCGTGGCTGTGCACGATCGGGCTTTTCATTTTAGTGAGAAGTGAGAAGTTACGTTTGGTGGTGTGAACAACGCACGGGGAGGTGTGAACGTGGCAACAACTCCTTTTGACTGCCCAGGACTAAATCGGCAGCCTCGCTTCCCCATTAGCATTTATCTCATCGCCGCTCCCCTCTTCCTGTCCTCTTCTTCATCCACAAATACGAGGTTTTTCTCCTCCCACGCCTCACCACTCGCCTGCCCATCCCGCCGCTGCTCCCTTCCCGCCGCTGCACCTCCGCCGTCGAGATGCCCAAGCGCACCATTGGGGGGAGGGCCGACGCCATGGCGCACGAAGTATCCAAGCGCCCTGCGAAGCTGCACATGGAGAAACCCCTCCCCGCCGGCGAGGGGTCCAGCCGGCAACAGGGCGGCCTTGACGTCGTCGACCATGTCCAGGCTTAGGTGCAGGTTTCACCTACGCCGGAGCAGGTGACTCCTCTGCCACGCCATCTGCCTCCTCTGCCGCAGCCCGTGGTCAACGTCGACGGCGACGACGACAAAGAAGAGGGCAGTCCTATTTTAGGAAATATCCTAGGTTTCCTTGTTCAGTCCCTTATCTATTTTTGGGCATGGCTAGGATTTCTGCTTTTCTTCCATCTATGAAATCTGTACCTAGATTCGTTAGATCCGGTAGGTTCCAAGGGCGTATCCACATGAGTGCATGTGTGTGGGGGTCGGCACCTCATTGTATAGGTTATCTTGTTTTTAGGATCTACCAACCACTCCGATCCATGGCTCTCGTGCATCCAAATTGTGTTGATGCCAAATTTTAAGATAGATCTACCAACCACCCGAAATTTTTTGCCCGAAATTTCTTATATATGGTTCTTTTATTGCTAAATGGACTAAAAGTGGTGTAGTTTATGCACTAAACTTCATGTCAATTTGTATAAAACTAGCCTCTCATGCTTAATCCAGCAGACACATTTTTTGTCGTTCAATTTGCTCAACACCAATTGCTTGATTCCTGGAGTCCAATTACCATAGGCTGTAATATTTTAGACTTGTTATCATCCCTACTTGATATATATTATCTGGTTGCTTATTTTTAGCATAATATTTTCTGCAAGTAAAGGATAACAACACCATGCCTTGTTTACGAAAATGTCATACTAAATAATCTTCATTTTCTGTCATTCATGTATGTACTGTTAGTGTGATGGAAAAATAATATTTTCACATGAACATTTTAGATATTACTCCTAACTCTTTAATTTCTTGAGTAACAGAAGCAGAGGCAGAAGAATGCCTTTTGGACTCAAAAGCCAACTTGATCTCAGCCGTTTGAAAAATATTGTTGTGGTTTTGGTTTGCAATATAAATTTTGCACACCCAACTTTGAAATCCTGGATCCGAAGCTATGTTGCTAGGTTGCATTAGTTTAGGCATGTATATGCCATTTTTTGATCTATATTAAATATTCTGCTATTTATGTGGGACCAGGTAGCTGCTCTGGCTCCTCGGACGGAGCAGGTGACACCTCCTGTGCCCGAGCCTGTGGTCGTCGGCGATGTCAACAAAGAAGACGTTAGTCATCTATCTCCTTTAATTTTTTGTAAAATCCTAGGTGTGCTCTAGTCAGTCCTTTTGTCTATTTTGGGGGGAAGGCCAGGGTTTCTTTTTATCTTTGATCGATGGACTCCATATCAATATTCTGTAGATGTGTTAGGTAACTAGCTAGGTTACATGTGTTGAGCCCTGTATAGGCATTATTTTGATCTAGATAAATTATTCTGCTAATAAATCCACCTAGGTTTGGTGATTGTGCTAATACAAATATGTAGCTTGACCTTGGAATTGAATTGCCTACGTAGGTGATTGTGAGAATATTTTCTGCAACTTAAGGATAACAACACCATGCCTTGTTTATGAAAATGTCATATTGTATGGTCATGAAGTAAATAATCTTCATTTTCGGTCATTCATGTCAGTACTGTCATTACGATGGACTAAGAATCTTGTCACATGAAAATTTTAGATATTACTCCCTCCATTTGAAAATATTGTTGTGGTTTTAGTTTGCAATATAAATTTTTGAACACCCAAGTATGAAATCTTGGATCCGCAGCTGTGTAGCTAGATTACATTTATTAAGGCATGTATATGTCAGTTTTTGACCTATATAAATTATTCTGCTAATAATCCGGAACAGGTAGCTCCTCTGGCTCCTCTGCCGGAGCAGGTGGTGGCTCCTCAACCTCAGTCGGGTGTTCGTCTGCCGCGGTTGTTGCCTCCTCTGTCCCCACCTATGGTCGTCGCCGACGAGAACGAAGAAGTGGTTAGTCATCTATCCCCTTTGTTTATTTATTTATTTTGTAATATCCTAGGTTTTCTCTGGTCAGTGCAAGGCAAATAAGGTATTAAAATGTTGAGTACATGTTTGGTTGCACTTGATCGATCTTTGGTTTAATGTTCCATAAGTGGTTGTGGCAATGATTTTAAACATTGATTATCTCTAAGCAATGGCTATTTTAGAAAGAAATTGGATATCATCAATGTTTTACTTGAGTTGTTTTAATTAGTTCTTTTGTAGGGTTTTTATCATTTATGCCACCAGCTGTATCCCACTACTCAGTTTTCCCTTAGAAGTTACAGCCGCTCAAAAATGCCATCGATTCATGAGATGCTTACTCAAAAATGCCATCATTCCATTAGATGTTTGCTCAATAATGCCATTAGACATTGTTATATTCATTTAAAACTTGTTGACCATCCAATATGACAAAAAAGCCCAGGCCCACATTTCAGTTCTCTCTATCTCACAATGATAAGTGTGGCCCCACTTGTGAGGAGTAAGTAAGCGAATAATTTTACAGGAAAATAAGAATGCTGTTGGGATCAAGTGGGCCCACACTTTATTGTAGTGAGATAGAGGGAGAGCTGGCATGTTGGTCCATATGTATTGATGCCATTATAGCATGTCAAGATAGATTTGATATCACAATAATGATGTGAAGTGGCATTTTTGAGCATGTGTCTAACGAAGCGATGGCTTTTATTAGCAGTAGAAATTCCTAGTGGTGATACTTAGTTGTGGGACAGAACTGGTGGCATAAATGATAAAAACCCTTTTTTGTAAGTACAACATTTGGGATCACTTATTGTCAGAATTCATAATAATTAACTACTTTACCTAAAACGTTGAATGGTTAAGGAACATTGTTGGGTGGGGTATCGATCAACAGGGGAAACTTCCACGATGATAACATGTGGAATTTCAATATCCATCATCATAAGCACACAAAATTCTAATCCTAAATAGATACATCTCACGAGCTATTTTATCTAGTCATGCATGTAAGTTATAAGTCTTTTTTTGCATTAGTACATCTGTATGCTGCTCTGCCATGTTACATCATCAGTTCATGCATTTTTATGTAACAAGTGAATTTTGTTGCACTAAAGGGCTGTTTGGTTTGTGACTAACTTTGCCAAAGATTGCCATACCTAAGGTTAGGCAAGTTTGACCAACTTAAGTGAGTGTTTGGTTCCAGCCACACCTTAGGCAAGCCACACTTGGGTCCCACATGGCATACACACAAAAAGTGTCGCAAGGTTCCCTTAAGCTTGCCAACTTGTGGCTCTCATTTTGATGAACTAACCTTAGGCAAGCTTGGGAAAAATGTGTGGCAAAATGTGGCAATGCTAGTGCTCTCTTCAACATGTATGGTTGATCCTTCATTTTTTTTACTATATGGTACTATCCCATTTAGTTGCTTATGTAGCAACTAATAAGTTATGCATTTATTTTTTCAACATCATTTGAAGATATTTTATGATGTCATCAATTACATTATGTTTCATAGACTCTGTGCCTGCTGAATTCTCATATTAGATATACTTATGCAACATTTTGTACTACATGTAGGTCCTAAGTGACGACGTCAACAGCGACCCAGAAACCCAGAGGATCTACAGGAGGCACAAGGTGAGGGAGCTGGACAGTGGTGTCCTCGAGAAACGTGTCAGGCCAAGAATCGGAAGGGGGGCTACGGATGCCCTTACTGCAACAAGCTGATGAAAGGCGACCTGTCGAGTACCATCAACCATGCAGTCCGAACATCCCGAGGCAGTATCAATAATGGCTACGCTTTCAGGGTGAAGCACGCCGCGTATGCCGAGTACTTGATGAGGCTTCTTTGAGGCTTTAGGGAAGTGCGCACCCTCGCAGCTAGAACTGATGCTCTTTTGGTTTTAACTATGCTAAGTACTACCCTATGTTATACTTTGTTGGTGAACGTTTATGGTCGAACTATGTGCACCAGTACTACTAAGTGGTGCTTGCTTTTGTATATATGGAAGCGTTGAACTAAGGTAGAACTATGTTAATTGGTGTGTGGTTTGGCATCTCTGCTTGTTAAACTCGTGCTCATTAATCATCGGCTCATTTAGATTAAGTAGCATAAAACCCTGATTGGCTAGGTTCGTTTGAAGCTAGTTAAGCTTGTGAGTGCTCGTTAATAGGTACTGATGTGTTATGGTATACATGATGAGTGTGTACATGTGGTTTTCAAGAAGGAAGATGGTGACTCAAAAAGGAAATGCGCTAGTTTGCTGCCTAAGGTGTTGGTCCAAGTAATACTAGAACCATCATGTTTGTGGCGTGGCTACATGATGATCGCAAAGTCTCGATCCAAGTAATACTAGATCACTTGATGACAATTTGATCTGATGTTTTCACAAGTCTTGAGCATTAGGGTTTATGTGCACAATTTTCAATCCCCAACCCATCCACCCTGGACACGATCTTTGGATTGCATCACGTAGATGTATAAAATCCAGTTCCTAGCTCCTGCCCCAAGCGCCTACGCTTGTGATTTTTTTTCCAGGATCCTAATTAAGCGCCTAAATAAGCGCCGCTGCATTGAAGGTGCCCAATGCCGACCAATCAATTTTTCTCATAAGTATTTCCGCTATAGTAGGTAACTACCAATTACTCCCCGCATCTCTCCCCCTAGGGTACGCTCTAAAACCATCGCCGCCGCTCACACGCCCGCCTCCCTGCCGCGGATATGAAATCCACTTGTGGAGGTCGATTGGCCGTCGTGACAAATCGTGGCCATGGATGTGAGGGGCCTGTCATGGATGCCGTCGTGACAGATCGTGGACTTGCGGGGCTAACCACCGACGTCGTCGTCCATCGCATGGATCAGGATCCCCACGAGAAAGCTTTGGACTACTCGGTGTCTGACCCAGAGAAGCATCGTGTCAACAAGGTGCAGTACTCCGTCGTCGATCACAAGCAGCAGCACATGCACGACATGGACTGGAATTCCGTTACGGTAATTTTAATTTTTTTACCCTAGATCTGTCTTCAAGTTTAAGGTTAGAGGTTAATCATTAAACCATCAATACATTGTTGAATTGGCATAATGGAATCTAGCTCTAAATATAATGTTTATCATCAATACATAATGATCATTATTTATTCAATCAATCTTGAGAAATTAATGGTTCATCCACTCCACAATTTAGTGCGTTTTGGTTTTATGCTAAAAGTCAGACATCATAAAGGTTGTGCATGTTTATTGACAAATTTTTTAAAAGTACATCATATGATTTATGCTTTCATATGGATTTGATATTGCTTTTTTCTCCTTAAATTTTCAAAGTTAATAAATATTTACTTTAAAAATAATTTATAGGCACTATAGTATGAAACTTAGGGAATATTAGGTACTGTAAACAATGGTGTAGCTTATATCATACATAATGTAAACTTGTAGCCTTATTCTCATGATTATGCGGACATTTCCAAAGGAGAGATGGATGCACACACTCAGAAAACCCTTGAAGAATTGTAGAATGGATAGTGCAACGTGCTTAAGCGTATGGCGTATCGTTGCGCGTTCTGTGGCAAATATCTGGACCCGACTTTCGTTAGTATTCTTGAGCACGCCGAAGGAGTTGCCAAAGGATACCAAATGAAGCATGGTGTCAGGGCGAAACACAAGGCGCTAGCCCAGTATCTCAGGAATTTGTCGGACAAAAAGAAGGTCCGAAGAAGGCGTTATGAGAACCAGCATGCCAAAAAATAGATGAATAAACGAAACCCTGAAGAAGTTCCGGTTGGCATAAGTAGTCATTTGCCGTTGTTTTTTTTTTGAAAATACCAATGAATATTTTAATTATCATAGTTTTGCAAAAATGTTACATTTATTAAATTTAATCATAAAAATGTACAATTCAATTATTGATTTTTTTTCAAATATTTGTAACCTTGCATCTAATAGTTTACCATTTTATTGGTTAACCATTATTTTCATATATATATATATATATATATATACTGTGGAGTGCTTAAAATTATTCAAGATCAATTGGTGTATTGAAAGACTCATCCACATGCAATATGAACAGCAATGCATTTTTAGGGTTTCTTCAAAAGAACACCTGTGATCATGCTGATCTTTTCTGTTTGGCTAGAATTGGTAAAGCTGCCAAATCTGCATCTGATCCGGCCCAACACTTTGTTCCTTTTGTGGGCATGCACAAGTGGGAGGCAGAGAGAAAAGCGAGCGATGGCCCCAACCCCAACCCCACCCCCATTCCCAATCCCACCACACTTCGTTCTTTCCAGAGACAGAGAGGCGACGCGGAGGGCGACAGCTAGCGTTTGCCAAGCCGTCACCTTGGTCGCCCCCGTCGTCATCAAATCGGCCGGATCCGCGAGGCCACCCACTCTCCCTGCTCCGGCCACGATTCTCCACTGCTTCGTCGATAGCAAGGTCCGACAACGGCACCTCTTCTCCCCAATCCTGGCCGCGCTGCCCGAAGTTCAGGTTGTGGAGAGTGCTCAGTCCAGGTACATATAAGTAATCAAATATTGTAGAATTAAAAAACAGGATGTGAAGTTCATTCTGTGAAGGGTGCTCAGTTCAGGTACCAAGGCGGCATTGGCAGATGCTCAGCTCAGTGCATAGTGTGATGGCTCTCACCACTTTTATATGAGAAGTTCAGGCTATGAATAATGCTAAGTTCAGTTACAAATGTATATGCAGATATAACTTGTGTGCTAATACACATTTTTTTCTTTTATGACAGGAAGACGATAGACGCATGAAGAAGCTTAGAAGTTCCCAGCAGCAAGTGCACAATCCAAAGCCTGTACGCGTTGCACCACCCACTCAATGGGTCACGCCTCAAACGCACCAACAGCATTACCAACCTGCTCCAGACCAAAAATGGATGACACCCGAAACACACGGATACTTCCAAGATGCTGGGTCACAGCCCTATCCACATAGGTTTGCGCCTCCACCTAATTGGGTGACGCCGGAAATCCCCGCGGATTCTTTGTATCCACCAGCAGACTCCCAAGCACGCCGATGGAGGAGGGGGTTAGCTCAAGTCCTGCGTGTAACTCTGGAGGTTATCCTGGTGTGCCTCATCAATGCCAAATCGAAGCAACTAAACCGGATCCTAGGACAAATCCAACAGCAACACACACGAGGAGAGTGATATGCACACTACCACCGTTTGATCCTCCTGCTGCTGCTACAGGTCAGAATTCTATGGGGCATAAGGTAGATGGATTGCTTCACAAAACAATAGAGCAAACCAAGACCAGGATCGCAATACCTCCACAACCACCTCAAGCAAAAAGGACGCAAACAAGAGAGAGGCCATCTTCAGCCCTCCTTCCTCCTCGTGATCCACTGCTGCATCTTGCTATGATTACTCCGCCATGCCCCATCCCAGAGGGACAGCAGCCGACACCGGCGGAGTTGCGATCATACACGCACGTAAGTGAAACAAAAAATATTTATATACGCATCTTGTATTATCTGAACATTTTCTGCTCCCTCCAGAATAACAAGTTCATAAACTGCATTTTAACGTGCTGTTTGGATTAATTTTTTTTCTTTTTCTGCAGATGCCGGATCTACCGGATTATCTAATACCAAGACTTAAGATGCGATTCAAAGATGTAGAGAAAGCAAGGGAATTTTATAACAGATACGCCAAGCACGCTGGTTTTGGAATCAGGAAGACGGGTGGAAATGACAACCACAAGTATTTTGTTTGCGCCTTCCAAGGGATACACACATCTTCTGTTTCAGAGGCCAATAGGAAGCGAAACAAAACATCGCAGAGGACGGGCTGCAATGCAAGAATGAGGGTGAAGGTGCAGGAGGATGGCACATGCATGGCAGTGGACATTGAGTACAATCATAATCACCAGCTCATGCAAACTGATGACATGTTGGTATTCTTGCACTCACACAAGAATTATGACCCCACTATTCTGGAGTATGTAGAGCTCCTGCAGTACCATGATGTCAAGCACACAACAATCATGTCCATGCTATCTGAAAATGAAGATGGAAGCTACTTCCTAAGCATGACCGGACGAGACCTGCTAAACCAGTAAGTATTCAAACACCCACATGCTGCAATGTAAAAAAGCATCCTAGCTCACAACCAATTTGATAGCAAAAATAACAAATGCATGTTGGCGTGTGATTTGCAGGAGAGCCATGAATGCAAGGAAAGAAGATCTGGATGATGTATTAAAACTTGTTTCATTCTTCAAAGACATGAAGGCAATAAATGATGAGTTCTTCTATGACATCCAAGTGGACAAGGACAAGTCAATTAAAAACATTTTCTGGTCCAATGCAAGCTGCCGAGGAGCCTACCAAGACTTCAGTGATTGCGTAACATTTGACACGACTTACAAGACCAACAGATTTCATATGCCCCTGGGAGTGTTTGTTGGAACAAACCATCACTTGCAGTCAACGATATTTGCCGTTGCCCTGATAAGGGACGAAGATGCAAAGTCATTCAAGTGGTTGTTCGATACATTTCTACGGTGCATGAACAACAAGCACCCAACTTGCATTCTCACAGGTGAGTTCAAAAGAAACTCCTCAAGTTTCATCATCTTTTTCAGTCTATGTATGGGTCTCTGTTGGTTGGGTACATTTGTTTTTTCTGAAAAATATGTAAAGAATGCAGTTCAACCACTGTTAGCATAGAAGTCCAACTAGCAAATACAAGAAAGCAAAATTATCTGTCACATGTTTAGGCAAAAATTAGTTATGAATGTGAAGTTCAAGTACATGAATCATAGAAGTTCAAGTACATGAATCTGTTAGATAAAAATATGTAGCATTCAGGAAAACATAGTTATTTATGTGACGTTCAATCACTGCTACCACAGAAGTTCAAGAACACTGCTGTAAGAAAAAATTTGAGTGTGACACTACCAGTTTGTCCTACTACTAACTGTGAAGTTCAAGCACTGGTACCACAGAAGTTCAACAACACTGCTGTAAGAAAAAAATACATGTGACATTCTTAGATAGCCATACTACTAGATGTGAAGTTCAATTACTTGTGCAACATAAGTTCACCATCAGTACAACAAAGAATCAAGTTTCATTTTTTTAATTCGATTAGACCAGTGCCCATCGATGGCGAAAGCTATACCGCAATCATTTCCAAACACCATCCACAAGCTATGCCGTTGGCACATATTGAAGAAGTACAGGGAATACCTCGCGTTACTGTACAAAAAGTATGATACACACAAAAAGGAGTTCACAGCTATATTGAACTGGCCGCTGATGCCAACGGAGTTTGAAGATGCCTGGGCTGAACTCGTGCACAAGTACCACCTGGAGAACGACCAAATGATGACGCAGCTCTGGAGTGATAGGAAGATGTGGATCTCAGCATATTACAAGAACATTTTCTGTGCTAGAATGACTTCCACACAACGAAGCGAGAGCATGAACCACGTGCTAAAGAAAGGGTTTGTCAAGGGGACCCAGAACCTACACAAGTTTGCTAGGCGGGTCAATGCTTGCATACAAACTCGGATGCAGAAGGAGAACGAGCAAACAATGACCAGCATGGTATGATGACAAGTACAAAAACACCACCATCATGTTCTGTTTACCTTCAACATGTGCACTTTCAATTTTAAAAAATGAAACCCATGATTCTGCTTCGACTAATATCTTACTTTTTGACATGTGCAGACCAATCCTATGACAAAGACAACTTACGGCTACGAGGAAGACATGTCTATCAAGTACACGAGAGCCGTGTACAATGAGTTGAGGAATAGGATGAGAAAGGCCATGCTATTTCGCGTAAAGCGTACAGCAGAGCCCACTAAGTACCTTGTGTACTACCACAACAAGCCTGGCCATGATGATGAAGAAAGATTTTCCTGGTCAAAGCATGAATTCCAGGTTGTAGCTGACCCAGACAATGAAATATACGAGTGTGAATGCAAACTCTGGACACACACAGGTGAGCGGGAAAACAAACTCATTAAAATAGCTAGACTAGTAGTATCATATCAAAATTTATGAAACTCATTGCTGGCTCACAAACTATGTATTCTGCATTCATCACAAAATGTAGGCCTGTTCTGCCTTCACATTATGAACATACTGCACTACCTCAAGCCTGACAAATTTCCAAACAAGTATATCCTCAAACGGTACACAAAGATTGCAAAATCACAGCCAGCCTTTGATACAAGAGACTACAACACAACCGCATCGGATGGCAGCTCAAGGCTATCGAAGCAAGACATCTTGCTGCAGCTGAATTTGATGGTTAACAAGAAAGCGATGAGATGTGACCAGCAGTATGACAGAGCCTACTATGTTCTCAAGAGGCTCGTGGAAGAGCTTGATGCAATACATTCAGCAAATCGAGCAGATGCTGACAAAATGATGGCTGAGGAGGATGCTGAAATTGAAGATGACCTTCACTATTATGCAGCTGACATGCTCAATGCCGCCGCTGAAGCCAACCAATGCAAGCAGGGTGATGGCCAATCATGGAGCAGCAACAGCAAGAGACGATGAAACTGCCGCTGTATTCTGAAACAAAGGGTAGGAAGAAAATTACAGCAGCAAAGAAAAGTGACAAGAGAGCGCAAATAAAGGCACCACCTCCAGGAAGAGTCGTGGTGCTCGATGAGAATGGAGTGCCACTTGGACACAGGAAATGTAGTGTGTGCAAGCAGGTTGCGGGACACAACAAGCTGACCTGTCCAACACTCTTGGAAAGAAACAATGCCGAGGAGGTTAAGCAAACCAAAGTTATGGAACAAAAGAATGGACCACACCCACAGAGAGCAAGCACCAGACTTTGTAGCATATGCAAGGAGTATGCACCACATAATGCAAGAACATTCCCGAAGAGAGCAGATGCTGAAAAGACAAGCAAAAAGTCAGAGAAGAAACAGAAAGCAAAACCTAGAGCCAGCAACAAGAAAGAGGTGGAAGAGGAAGGGGAAGACGAAGACACCGTCGAAGAAGAGGAAGAGGAAGACGAAGACACCGTTGAAGAATAGGAAGAGAACAATGAAGAGGAAGAGGAAGAGGATGATGAAGAGGAAGATGAAGAGGAAGAGGTACATGTCAAGCAAAAACCTATACAACCAAAGCCTAGGAGGAGCGCAAGGCTGATGAACAGTTAGAATAGGTCAATTAACACAACGCAAACTTATGTCATGTCAATGTCCAGGAATATTATGTCATCCCCTTTTACTATTGAACTTTTGAAGAAGTCCTGGTAACATACAATGTGAAGTTCACATAGTACTACTGCAGAAGTCCTGGTATGTTATGAGATGAAGTGTTGTGCTGATGATGTACTGCATGAAAGAGCAAGCAGTAATAAAATGAAAAACATACACTGTGAAGTTCAAGTAATATTACTGCAGAAGTCCTGGTATGTTATGGGATGAAGTGATGTGCTGGTTTGCATGAAAGTCCAAGCAAGAACAAACATGAAAAATACATATACTGTGAAGTTCAAGTAAGCTTACTGCAGAACTACTGGTATATTACGGCAGGAGGTGCTCGTGTTGTATTCCATAAAAGTGCAACCAGCGAATAATTATATAGTATTGAAGTTCGGGTCAGTTTATAGAAGAAGTTCTGGTATACAAAATCGATGTTAAAATAAAGTTTCACCGCACAGCATAAACTAAGGTTAGCAAGCCTAAGACAACGCGTTCAAATGTGAATTTCTGCTTGGATACGTGCAGAAGTTCATGTACAATGCCGACAAAAGATAAAGAAACGTCAACAATATTTCTGCACGGATTTACATATGAAATACGTTCGCACTTGAAAAAAACACAAAAAAACAAATATAGATTCTACGCAAAAGCATACAGTTTGGTTGGGTTGAACATTACCAATACATTACACAACACAAGATATCCTCTCCATCTGAAACCAGCAGTCCAGACACATCTCAAATCAGAAGTTCAAGTCTACGATCATATGTTGGGAGCCCAAAGATAAACAACACAAAAAAAAGCAGTTCAAACAAAAACCATGGCAGAAGTTCAGGTACATCTGTCGGGGCAAAAACATTCAACACACTGACACTGAAACGACGCAGTGCATTGAAATTCACAAAGCCAAATCATTATTCACACCAAATGCATCTGTCCACAAACATCATAAGTAATAGTGCTGCACCTATAGATACACAAATCACTAAAAACATTCTTACAACCAAATCTTTACAGAATTGTTCCAATCATTATCAAACCTAAAAATCTGTACGAAATCAAATCTACTATGAAACTAATGCTTTGAATTCACGGGCCAAAGGACTGGATCTCTTTAGGGAGCTCTGAACGCATGACTTCATTCTTCTCACTAAAAATTAGAATGTGCATGAACTCAGCCTTCCAGTCATCTGCAGCAGCCTGCAAACAAAGAAAGTTGAAAACGATGGTTTAGTAACGGATATCTAAAACCAAAGCAGGAGCGTCCCAGCAAAAACACACAAGAATAATCAAAGGATGATAAGACGAGAACAAAGACAGAACATACTTCCACATCACCAAAATCTTCAACAACCTCACCGCCATCATACGAAGAGCTGAACTTCACGGCAAAGAAACCACAATCATTACTCTTCTGCTTCGGAACGTTGATGTAAGTCGGCCTCTTTGCAATAGTCACCCAGTTAGGCTGCTTGCTCGCCTTGTATGCTGCCTTGCCGTACACCTCCTCGAGCAACCCTACAAATCTCTTCATCTGCCAGAAATAAAAAAATCAGATGAAGTCAAAAACATGTTAACCAAAAATAGTTAAGTTCAGGTACATAAAAAAGCGACACTTGCAAAAGATCCACCTAAAACAAAATAGCAGAAGTTCAACTTCTAAATGACAGTCAGTTCAAGCAGTATTACCAAAACAGAGACAGCAACATATTTTGTCAACACAAGGCATAATAAACTTCGTGTCAAACAAGAGAATGTGAAAGGAGGTTCAGGCTAAGAAACACTCACGATATTTTGGCAGTCCCCGTGGAAACACGATCGCGACGTTTCCATATTATCATAAGAAAGTGAATCAAGGATGTCAATGCTCCCACGATATCTATTCACCACGTACACACTGTAGTGTGCCATTGTGCCAATTGGCTTGAATAGAATCAAGAAAACCTGCCAAGAATGAAAGGACCGGTGAACACAAACTATAAAAGCATATGTTCTGAAGAACAGGCATGAACAAAAACTTCTTGACAAACTCAGCAAAAGGATGCACATGAAATTAAAAAAAAGTAAGGGTTATGAAAACCTAACCAGCTTTGTGTTAAGAAGGTCTTCTTCCTTGCGAACAAACATTGGGAGGAGACCAGCAGATTTTTTTGCATCAAACTTTGGAACTTTTGCACCGAAGAAATCATACTCCAGGCAGTACTGTGCATTCACAAAAACACAATTAAAACACCTCCCAAATGCTACTACAACAAAACTAAGGCAAAAAGAAGGAGATAGAGGTGCAAAGAACTAAAACATGTATGAAGTAGGGACTAAGTACAACCCTGTCAGCACTAGAGAATATCTCAGCGGTCTCCAGCTTATCCTTCCACAAATTTATGAGATAATCCATTATGTCTCCTTCCATCTGCTGCCCTTCACCGAAAAGCGTATAAAGGACACGTCCTATGAGGTCAATCACATTCCCAGGGATGGTAAACATACAGTAGCTTGTCCTGCAGAATACAAAAGGATGGTAAAAAAATATTAGAAGTTCAGATACAACAACAAACAGAAGTTCAGACAATATAACTCAAAAGGCAAGAGGAGACATAAAACAGAAGTTCAGATACTACAACAAAGGCCGTTCAGACAATACAACTACAGAAGTTCAGACACTACAACTACAAGACAAGGGAACGACAGATGAGGGTAACTCACTCAGAATACTTCTCCAGACCGTCTTTACTCAACACATACTGTTTCACCTTCCGGGCCTCGGATAGATGAGGGTAACTGTATTTTTTCAGGGGAGCGACAGGAGAACGCCACTTCAAAGGCAATCTTGCTGCTCTCTTGGAGGAAGTTATGTTCCCAGACTCAACTGCCGGTTTCCTCCTGGTGATCACAACATTCTTCCCACCTCTACCAGCAACAGTACCAGCAGCAGATTTAGCATTCTTCGGGTAAGCAATCTTCTCAAAATCATCATCAGACGAAATCACTTCTGCTTCGGCTGCTTCAACTGCATCAGCCTTCCTGTAGCAAGGGGTTTTTGGAGTACCACGAATACCACCAGCCTGCTTCCCCAACTTGGAAGGAATAAGGGTCCAAGGTCTATCATCTTCTATCGGAGCTGTACTCACCGGTTCCTCGCTAGGCTGGTATTCCTGTGACCCGAGGAATGAGTAGTGGTAATCGGTCAGCTCCAACGGTTCCACTGTCAAAGAAAAAAGGAAGAGAAAAAATCACAATTAAATACAACTGAAGTTCAGGAACATCACAATGTGCAGTCCAACTAATAAACTTGACATGGTTACTGCTCAAGCTGGCCTAAAAAAATTAGTTGCAGTAAAAAACTAAATGAAGTTTAGGCACAACCAGAGGAACAGTTCAAGATAAAATGATGAACTGTAAATCATTCAACTATAGCTAACAAAACCATAGAGAGGCATCATCTCTGAAGATCAATTATAAAAGAAAATGCTCATGTGCATTTAAGCAAAACAAAACACACAAGCAAAATTAAAAAAGATAGAAATGAAGTTCATGTATAAAGAAAATGCTCCCCTCCTTCCGAAACCAGCGGCCCAGCCAGACCTCAAGCAGAAGTCAAAGCTCAGAGAAAAATATGAAGTTCAGGTAGAATAAAAGATGCAGTGCAGGTAAGCAGTACAAGTTCCAAAATACTTACATGTGTAGTAGCCAAACAGAGCTTGGAAGTCTGTCTCAAACAGGTCAGAAGAAGCGATTGAGTACAGCCACGTCTTCCTGATATCCCCGATATTCTCATGGGAATAATTTGCAAGAACCCCGTCATGATACGAATTAACATTCGTAAGCATGAAGAATCCGCAGTCGATACTGCCATCAAACAACGTAAAAGAAATAGTGTTAGGACAGAAAATGAAAGCCAAACGAATTAAACACGTCGTAGCTTAAGTACAACTATAGTTAAAGAGATGTGATAAAGAGAAAAAGCCGAACTCATACTTGTTTTGCTGCTGGGGGACATCAATCCAATCCAGAGCGAAATTGTCGATGCTAATAGGACTGAAGGGTGTCTCCCTGTCGTTGCTTGCATCCTTCCAAAGCCTCTTGATGTTGTCGGTCATCCGTCAAAACAGGCGTACCGCACATTCATCTTTTGGTCCATAGTAGGAATCGAGAAGCTGGAACCTTGAATTCTTTAGGTCAAGGAATACCGACACCCAATGACCGACACCACCCATGGAAGCAGGAACCTCAGGCGGGTCAAAAGTAGGGAAAACAACCTGAAGCATCATAGACACATGAATCATTAAAAAACGATAATTAATATCAGAACGGTACAAAAGAAAAATAAATCAAATATTAACACAGTGGATCGCACTGCAAAACTAATACAAAGGCAAAGAACAAGATATTCCATACCGAATCATGTGCATCCATGCTATCTGGACCACTCGCCATGAAGTACTTCCTCACACAGGAATCAAATTGACCTCTAAAAATCTTGTCCTGAAATAATGCAGACAACACCAACATATGAAAAAATGCAAAAATGAGACGAACAAGTTTTAACTAAAATGGTAAGGACACAAAGACATATTTGCTACCAGGGATGGTTAACTTACACAAACCCAATACGGCAGGATGAGTTTATCCGATCCCTGGTACTTCGCACGTAGACAATAGAGTGCACACTCAGCCACATTAGATGTAAGCATTCCGCGAGGACCAAAAGATGTTGCGACTTCTTGGACAGTAGCTTCACACTCCTTGTTTTGGAACATAATCATTTCTCTAAAACAAGCAAAATAGAAATAAAAACAAGTTCAACAGCAGGAACTCAGGAAGTTCATAACACATGTTAGCAAAGAAGTTCAGCTATATCACAACAGGCAGTACAGTGCAAAAGAGGCCAGAAGTTCAGCGCCAGAGAAGCAAAAAAACAAGAAGTTCAGGTACATATAGTTGAGAAGTTCAGGTATGGAACAACGGGCAGCTCACAGGGGGTACATGGATGATGTAAATGTTGAGCAGCTGCACTCACCTCTTGGACTAGTCGTTCCTAAGCCTAGTTACACTGTAATAAAAGTCATCAACCTTCTTTCGCATGACATCAAGGTCACTATCTTCTCACCAAAAAGAAAAATAGCAATTAACAGCAACACTCAAAGCACATAGATTCACGACAGTTTCAATTAAGACCAACATTCGAGCACAAACATTCAAAACATAAGCTACATCAGAAAGGATAAAACACAGCATCATAGACATCACAACTCATGCATTACAAACCTCCACCCACATAGAAAACAGGTCCACTTAACATTCTTTACAACCCACACGACAAAACAACAAAACCAGAAGTTCAACTTACACAACACAGGCAGTTCACATGGGATATCATGGACTAAACCAAACAACAAAGAGGGAAGGGAATGGGGAAAGAAGAGAGAAGCATGCTCCTCTCTTCATGGATCCTTGCCTAGATCAGTGGCAGCACTGGAATGATCAACCTCCTCTCCATAGCTATCGCTATCCGTATCTTCATCGTCGTCTCCAGAAGGCGTTGCAGCGTCATCAGCAAGGACACCAGCAGTAGCTGGAGCAGCTAGAGAATCTGAAACAAGAAAAACTTTTGGTTGTGCCTGTACAGTATTAACATCAACTGATGGCTCTGCTGCAGGAGACTTCTTCGGGCTTGCAGAAGCACTACCACCAGTTTCAATAGCAGACTCAACAGCATATTTCCCCAAAATCATGTCTCCAGTTGTCTTGCCCTGATCAGCATTTGAAACCTCGGTGACAATGGACGACTGAGGTTCAGTCAGGACCACCCCGTCGGAGCAGCCGGTGCCTGAGACGGACATGTCCGCAACATTCTCTGGAGGAACACTAACATCATCATTCTGCTGCTGCAAAAAGAAACATAAAAGTCATTACAAAGGGCTGACTGAACCTCATGCACAGGAGCAGCAAGTCCGTCTCAGTGGCAACAAGACAAATGGACAAGAAAAATGGTACCTCATTTTCACTGCCATGAACCTCATCAACTATTACGCCACTAGCCGGAGCAGGTTCATGCACAGGGGCAGCCTCATGCACAGGAGCAGCTTCATGCGCAGGTAAAACAACCTCCTCAACCCTAGCATCATCAACAACAGCCTAAAAATCATTTAGAAAACAAATACCTAATCAGCAGAAGTTCAGATTGCATAATCACAGAAGGTTAGCTATCACAACTGACACATAATGGAAGTCCTGATACAGTAAAAAATAGCAGGTCAGATATCAAACTACTCTAAGATACAAGAGGGAACAAAAAAGGATCAGTCATCGAAGTCATGGAAGTTCAGGTGCTGTAGCAGCTTAAGTTCAGGTTCAATAAACAGATAAGGTCACCTAGGAACACTAGTGCTAAAAATAAACAGTTTACGACACATCAAATCAACAACGCTCACCTATGACCACAAACAGTAATAACTGAAAGCTAACATTTAACATTGAACATTAGTGCAAACCTCTTTGGTATGCTCCACGTGACCTCCTTCACGACCCAAACAAACAGAATCCTGCATCTGAATCTGTCTCACAACAACACTTGCCTCATCTTCAAAAGGCTTGCAACGAGCATCCTGCATTTCCTTGAACAGCACAACACTACTCCGGAGGTGGGAAGTGGTTTGACGAAGCTCTTCAAGAAATTTAGCTTCAATACATAAGACCTCCTTCGAAGACTCAGCATCAAACCCGTGCCCGGGAGGAAGAATCCCATCAACACGACTAAGACGTTTAGCAGTCGAAGGAACACGAGCCAACTCCCCACAAACAGTTTCAAGAAGACTGTCAATCCTAACCAGAGAAACATTGGCAGCTTCAAACAAATCCTCGCAAGAAACGCCACCTGCAGCACTCACACGGGCAGAAGAACCTCCTGGATCTACAGGGGGGGCACCGGTATTAACATCCCGAGAGAATTCAAATCTTGGTGAACTTCCACTCCCTAGGCCGGCAGAACGAGGCATAGTTAGAACAGGACGTTCGATAACCCTAAAGAACACAACCTCAGCTTGTGTCTTCCACTGCATACAAAAACAGAAGTCAACGCGTCAGAAAACAAATGAAAGAACATGGGAACAAAAAATATACAAGACAATACCAGAAGTTCAAGGTAAACTACACAGGAAAGAATAATGCATACAAACACTCACAGGCAGTCTCCCAAACACCCAGTTGGCTGGGTCATCATCACCTTTCATGACCAAGTCAGCCGCAGCAAGCTCAAGAAGCTTGGCCTGATCCATGAAATTGATGCGAGGGGTCCTCAAGTCAATATTAGGTGTCTTGCCAATGATAAGGCAGTCCAGATACATAAGAAGCGGCGCGATGGCACAGCCTGTGACAGCTTTTCCTCTGCTAGTACCTTGCTGATACCTAACAACAGCACTCCGAATATCTTCAACAACCAACTGGCAATAGTCCATGTCTGCCATATCCTCAAACACAAGGTTCTCGGCCATTGCTGCCTCCCTGGACACTCGTGTAGATGTTCCAGGGATAACCACCTTCATGAAAACAATAAGATAAAACACCTGAAGAGCAAGATCATCCTTCGTCTCATCCTTCACAAGTTCAGCGAGGATATTCTGCAAATCCTTTGTCTTGATGTCATCACTCCTAGCATACCCAAGCTTGCCCTTCAACCTCATAACAGCATCATCGAAACCATCATTCGAGGGCCTAGGGGGGGGGGTACGATTACCTTGAGGGAACCCAAAGAGATGGTGAATAGCATCACTTGTAATACGTATAACCTTGTTCACCTCACCCATGTCCAAAATCATGGTTGAAGGGTCAATCCTCGTGTAGATGTTGCCCATCAAAGGACGAGAAATGTTGGAATCAACCTTCAAGTCAAACACACAACCAAAACCAGCCTTGATAACCCTCGTCTTGTGCCTATCTTGTAGCATTTTCGCACACGTCTTGACCTCTCCTAGTGAGCAGCGAACCGTCTTGTTAAAACGTTTCGCCTCACCTCCTCCTTGGCCACCTTCTTCGGGCGCTTTGCCTCCTCTCTTCCTCCTCTCAGGCCGCTGCACAAGCTGATACTGAAAAAAACATACATTGACAAGGAAAAAAGGCAGAACAATAAGACACACAACCTTCACCAAAATTCAACTAATGCCTACATATACGCACTACACCTCAGAAGTCCAACCATGTCTACATAGGCAGTACAACCATGTATGACCACAAGTTAACATGCTTTCAAAAATGTTGGAAATTTAAAAAGCAGAAGTCCAACTATGTACTCATAGGCAGTAATCAAAAACATGTATACCAACAAGTTAAGCTTATTTCTTCATGTATATACCTAGAAGTCCAACTATGTACTCAAAGGCAGAAATACCATAAAAGCAAAGCACGTCGGCTAATTTATTCGTCTATTGAGATGGAGCAGAAGGTCACCTATGTACGCCAAGGCAGTGCTAAAAACAATAAAACTACAGAAATAGCAACAAATGCTTGAAAAACAGTAAACATGAGACATTCATACCTGATTAGCGGCAGCAGCATCATCGTCGTCATCCACATCATCAGCATTGAAATCAGCATCATCCTTGTCCTCTGGATTAACACGAGAACGCTTCTTCACACCCTTGTTGACCTTTGCAGGTGGAACCTTGTGCTTCACGCCGCATTTCTTCCCCTTACCAGATGCACCAGCACCAAGCGGAGAAGGTGTAGGCACGGCAGTGGCAAGCACGCGAGGACTACGCCGTGGCGTACCACCAACGCATAGCCCTTCATCTTCAACAACTTCTGCAGGCCTTGAAACACGTGGGCTCCTCCGAGGAGTAACTTCACCAACTACTAGCTTCCTCGAAACAGTCTTCTTAATTTTCTTCTTAACAGGGACAACCGTGCCATCACTGCGACACGGCACGTCTTCCTCAACAGTGAGCTCAGCCACATGAACAGATCCAGGAACATCAGAACCTTTCTCAAGGCAGGCTGCCCTCTTCTTGTCAAAATCTTCTCGCTTCTTCCTCTTACGTTGGTCCTCCAACAGAAGCTGACAAGGCACATCCTCAGGTTGCGTCACAGGTTCAGTGCCATCAACAGACTGCGACTGCGTCTCTGACATCTGAAGAGAGCACAAAGGATCCGGAACGGAATCACAACCTTCAACTAAGGGAGCCCCCTCCTCAGCTGCAGCAGGGTTTTCTGATAAACCCAACTCAGATAAAACATCATTGATGGTGTTCACGGCTTCCTCCTTTGTGGACACATCTGCAAAGAACACAAAAAATCGAAGCAAAAAATAAAAAAAGTCATGAACAAAAACAAAAACAAACGACATGAACAAGCTAAAAAAACATGGCTGAAAACTTTAAAATGAAAAGAAAAGGGGTTTCACATACTAGGTGAAGCAAGATCCTCGAGGCTTGAAACATTCTCAAGGCTCAAAGCAACCTCAGCAATCAAAGTCAAAGGGATAATGGGTGATTTAGCCGCATCAGATATTGGAGCATCAGTATTAACCTCTGAAGTTCCATCTTGATCGCAGGCATTTTTTTAGAACTATTCAACTCATCACCAACTACAAAAAATGCAAGTAAAAAAGCAGCTGAGTTCTAATGCACAATCCTACACCAAAGGGACTTCTACTTTGACAACAATGTCCAATAACAAGAAGTTCAACAATACCTAACAAAGCAGTAAACACAACAATCAAACTAAAAACTACACACTAACTATAAAAACAATCTACACTCAGAGGGGCTACTACATAAAACACGAATGTCCAGAAGTTCAACGATATATAACAGAGTAGTAAACACAAAATGTGCATAACAGAAGTTCAACCAAATTTCATTATGAACAAACACTAATTAAAACCAGAAGTTCAACTATGTGACCCAAGCAAATAGCACATAAAAAATATGTAGCATGACCACAAATAGTACTCCACAGCCAAACTAAATATCAATAAATATGAATCATTTGGGAAGTCCAACAACACTTGGTGACATAGTTTCACCTGCAAATCATCAACTAAAAAGTAGGCAACACTCTACTAACTCAAGCTAAGGGTAAAAAAGCATACACATAACCTTTCTTAGAAGTTCACACTAATAAGAATGGCAGTCCAACAAGAACTAAGTAAAAAGCATACACATACTCAAGCTAAGTGAAGACATATATAAGAATACTGCTTTAAAATACAAGATCCAACTACATTAAGATACCTGGAGAAGGTTTGGAAGCCATGACAACACAACCACCTTGACGAATGAAACTCCAAAGCCTAGAACAACCTACTAAAAACAGGGGATACAATGCATATAGTTAGCAGGTAGAAAATCATACAACAAATACAAAAAACAACTAAATGAAACCCTAGGATGAAACAACTAGATAATATCAACAAGTATGAAAACATGAACAGTAGCACATATAGGCAACCACAAACAAAAAAAGAATCCAGAAACTAACTAGCATGTCACAGACACAATCTAGACATCGAAATCAACAATACAAAATACAATTAGATACATCAGATTCAGCGTGAACCATCACACCACACCCTCTCTTACATGCATCAGAATGCTGAAATCACCAAAAGGGGAAATGAAAAATCCAAGCAACTCTGAATGGAGAAATAGCACACACAAGCATCTCATAGACAAATCTGACCACAGGGGAATGGAATCCACCCACCACACGCACAAGAACCCTACCTAATCTCCCAACAAACCATCAGAAGAAGGGGGTAGCACGGGGACGCGAGAGCACACAGGAGGCGGACTCGACAGATCTGGCGAAACTAAAAGCAAGCATTAAGGGGGGCAGCATTTGTACCTCTGGAAACAACCCCCGCACACACGAATCCGCGGCGGTTCTTCCACTCCCCATGACGCCACGCACACCTTGCAACCGCGCAGGCAGTTGCCGCCCTCGCTTCAGAGCAGAATAGAGCGGGCAGGGCGAGGGGGAGCGGGGCGTGGGGGAGAAATAGAAGCGGGGGCCTGCGCCGGTTACTCCAGCACGAGCGCAGGGGAAAGGGGCGGAGAAATCGGGGGAGTTGGAGGCGAGGAAGGCAGCGGAGCGACGGACAGGGGGAAGAGAGCGAGCGACAGGGGGACAGGGGATTTCTGACAGGTGGTGACCAGCGAGATGCTCACTTAATGCCTATCTGTCATGGGAATTGCAGCGCCATTGAATTTACAGTTTTACCCCCCTTCTCATTATAGATAAATGAATGAATGCACCATTTGAATGCATCTATTATAGTGAGATAACTTCACACAACAAAAATGCTGATATCCTTAAAACCAAAAATATACGGCAAATGCACTACCAAAGGAAGAAAAATACATACATAAATATGCACTTAAAAAAACAACACAAAGAAGTTCAAAAAAATAAAGAACAGAAGTTCAAGTACTCTAATAAAAGAAGTAACTGTTGGGGAACGTAGTAATTTCGAAAATTTTCCTACGCACACGCAAGATCATGGTGATGCATAGCAACGAGGGGGAGAGTGTTGTCTACGTACCAACGCAGACCGACTGCGGAAGCGATCACACAACATAGAGGAAGTAGTCGTACGTCTTCTTCCCGATCCGACCGATCCAAGCACCGTTACTCCGGCACCTCCGAGTTCTTAGCACACGTTCAGCTCGATGACGATCCTCGGGCTCCGATCCAGCAAAGCGTCGAGGAAGAGTTCCGTCAGCACGATGGAGTGGTGACGATCTTGATGTACTACCGACGCAGGGCGTCGCCTAAGCACTACAACGGTATGATCGAGGTGGAATTTGGTGGCAGGGGGCACCGCACACGGCTAAGGAACGATCTCAAGGATCAACTTGTGTGTCTTGGGGTGTCCCCTGCCCCCGTATATAAAGGATGGAGGGAGGGAGGCTGGCCGGCCAAAGAGAGGGAGGCGCAGGAGGAGTCCTACTCCTACCGGGAGTAGGACTCCCCCCTCCAATCCTAGTCCAACTAGGAATCCTTAAAGGGGAGAGAGAGAGAGGGTGGCCGGCCCCTTCTCCTAGTCCTAATAGGACTAGGGAGAGGGGGGGAGGCGCAGCCCTATGTGGGCTGCCCTCTCACCTTTCCACTAAGGCCCATGTTGGCCCATTTGGCTCCCGGGGGGTTCCGGTAACCCTCCCGGTAATCCGGTAAAATCCCGATTTCACCCGGAACACTTCCGGTGTCCAAACATAGGCTTCCAATATATCAATCTTTATGTCTCGACCATTTCGAGACTCCTCGTCATGTCCATGATCACATCCGGGACTCCGAACTACCTTCGGTACATCAAAATGCATAAACTCATAATATAACTGTCATCGAAACCTTAAGCGTGCGGACCCTACGGTTCGAGAACAATGTAGACATGACCGAGATACGTCTCCGGTCAATAACCAATAGCGGGACCTGGATGCCCATATTGGCTCCTACATATTCTACGAAGATCTTTATCGGTCAGACCGCATAACAACATACGTTGTTCCCTTTGTCATCGGTATGTTACTTGCCCGAGATTCGATCGTCGGTATCCAATACCTAGTTCAATCTCGTTACTGGCAAGTCTCTTTACTCGTTCCGTAATACATCATCCCGCAACTAACTCATTAGTTGCAATGCTTGCAAGGCTTAAGTGATGTGCATTACCGAGAGGGCCCAGAGATACCTCTCCGACAATCGGAGTGACAAATCCTAATCTCGAAATATGCCAACCCAACATCCACCATTGGAGACACCTGTAGTACTCCTTTATAATCACCCAGTTACGCTGTGACGTTTGGTAGTACCCAAAGTGTTCCTCCGGTAAACGGGAGTTGCATAATCTCATAGTCATAGGAACATGTATAAGTCATGAAGAAAGCAATAGCAACATACTAAACGATCGGGTGCTAAGCTAATGGAATGGGTCATGTCAATCAGATCATTCAACTAATGATGTGACCTCGTTAATCAAATAACAACTCTTTGTTCATGGTTAGGAAACATAACCATCTTTGATTAACGAGCTAGTCAAGTAGAGGCATACTAGTGACACTCTGTTTGTCTATGTATTCACACATGTATTATGTTTCCGGTTAATACAATTCTAGCATGAATAATAAACATTTATCATGATATAAGGAAATAAATAATAACTTTATTATTGCCTCTAGGGCATATTTCCTTCAGTCTCCCACTTGCACTAGAGTCAATAATCTAGTTCACATCGCCATGTGATTTAACAGCAATAGTTCACATCACCATGTGATTAACACCCATAGTTCACATCGTCATGTGACCAACACTCAAAGGGTTTACTAGAGTCAGTAATCTAGTTCACATATCTATGTGATTAACACCCAAAGAGTACTAAGGTGTGATCATGTTTTGCTTGTGAGATAATTTTAGTCAACGGGTCTGTCACATTCAGATCCGTAAGTATTTTGCAAAATTCTTTGTCTATAATGCTCTGCACGGAGCTACTCTAGCTAATTGCTCCCACTTTCAATATATATCCAGATTGAGACTTTTAGATTCATCTGGATCAGTGTCAAAAACTTGCATCGACGTAACCCTTTACGACGAACCTTTTTGTCACGTCCATAATCGAGAAACATATCCTTATTTCACTAAGGATAATTCTGACCGTTGTCCAGTGATCTACTCCTAGATCACTACTGTACTCCCTTGCCAAATCAGTGCAGGGTATACAATAGATCTGGTATACAGCATGACATACTTTATAGAACCTATGGCCAAGGCATAGGGAATGACTTTCATTCTCTTTTTATCTTCTGCCGTGGTCGGGCTTTGAGTCTTACTCAACTTCACACCTTGTAATACAGGCAAGAACTCTTTCTTTGACTGCTCCATTTTGAACTACTTCAAAATCTTGTCAAGGTTTGTATTCATTGAAAAAACTTATCAAGCGTCTTGATCTATCTCTATAGATCTTGAAGCTCAATATGTAAGCAGCTTCACCGAAGTCTTTCTTTGAAAAACTCCTTTCAAATACTCCTTTATGCTTTACAGAATAATTCTACATTATTTCCGATCAACAATATGTCATTCACATATACTTATCAGAAATGCTGTAGTGCTCCCACTCACTTTCTCGTAAATACAGGCTTCACCGCAAGTCTGTATAAAACTATATGCTTTGATCAACTTATCAAAGCGTATATTCCAACTCCGAGATGCTTGCACCAGTCCATAAATGGATCGCTGGAGTTTGCACACTTTGTTAGCACCTTTCGGATTGACAAAACCTTCTGGTTGCATCATATACAACTCTTCTTTAATAAATCCATTAAGGAATGCAGTTTTGTTTATCCGTTTGCCAGATTTCATAAAATGCGGCAATTGCTAACATGATTCGGACAGACTTAGGCATAGATACGAGTGAGAAAAACTCATCGTAGTCAACACCTTGAACTTGTCGAAAACTTTTGCGACAATTCTAGCTTTGTAGATAGTAACACTACTATCAGCGTCCGTCTTCCTCTTGAAGATCCATTTATTTTCTATGGCTTGCCGATCATCGGGCAAATCCATCAAAGTCCATACTTTGTTCTCATACATGGATCATATCTCAGATTTCATGGCCTCAAACCATTTCGCGGAATCTGGGCTCATCATCGCTTCCTCATAGTTCGTAGGTTCATCATGATCTAGTAGCATGACTTCCAGAGAAGGATTACCGTACCACTCTGGCGTGGATCTTACTCTGGTTTACCTACAAGGTTCAGTAGTAACTTGATCTGAAGTTACATGATCATCATCATTAGCTTCCTCACTAATTGGTGTAGGTGTCATAGAAACAGTTTTCTGTGATGTACTACTTTCCAATAAGGGAGCAGGTACAGTTACCTCGTCAAGTTCTCCTTTCCTCCCACTCACTTCTTTCAAGAGAAACTCCTTCTCCAGAAAGTTTCCGAATTTTAGCAACAAAAGTCTTGCCTTCGGATCTGTGATAGAAGGTGTATCCAATAGTTTCCTTTGGATATCCTATGAAGACGCACTTCTCCGATTTGAGTTTGAGCTTATCAGGATGAAATTTTTTCATATAAGCATCGCAACCCCAAATTTTAAGAAACGACAGCTTAGGTTTCTTGCCAAACCATAGTTCACACGGTGTCGTCTCAACGGATTTAGATGGTGCCCTATTTAACGTGAATGCAGCTGTCTCTAATGCATAACCCCAAAACGATAATGGTAGATCGGTAAGATACATCATAGATTGCACTATATCCAATAAAGTACGGTTATGACGTTAGGACACACCATTATGCTGTGGTGTTCCATGTGGCATGATTTTGTGAAACTATTCCACATTGTTTTAATTGAAGACCAAACTCGTAACTCAAATATTTTACCTCTGCGATCATATCGTAGAAACTTTTATTTTCTTGTCACGATGATTTTCCACTTCACTCTGAAATTCTTTGAACTTTTCAAATGTTTCAGACTTATGTTTCATCAAGTAGATATACTCATATCTGCTCAAATCATCTGTGAAGATCAGAAAATAATGATACCTGTCGCGAGCCTCAATATTCATCGGACCACATACATCAGTATGTATGATTTCCAACAAATCTGTTGCTCGCTCCATTGTTCCGAAGAATGGAGTTTTAGTCATCTTGCCCAAAAGGCATGGTTCGCAAGCATCAAGTGATTCATAATCAAGTGATTTCGAAAGCCCATTAGCATGGAGTTTCTTCATGCTCTTTATACCAATATGACCTAAACGGCAGTGCCACAAATAAGTTGCACTATCATTATTAACTTTGAATCTTTTTGGTTTCAATATTATAAATATGTGTATCACTATGATCGAGATCCAACGAACTTGTTTCATTGGGTGTATGACCATCGAAGGTTTTATTCATGTAAACAGAACAACAATTATTCTCTGACTTTAATGAATAACCGTATTGCAATAAACATGATCAAATCATATTCACGCTCAACGCAAAAACCAAATAACACTTATTTAAGTTCAACACTAATCCCGAAAGTATAGGGGAGTGTGCGATGATGATCATATCAATCTTGGAACTACTTCCAACACACATCGTCACTTCACCCTTAACTAGTCTCTGTTTATTCTGCAACTCCCGTTTCGAGTTACTAATCTTAGCAACTGAACTAGCATCAAATACTGAGGGGTTGCTATAAACACTAGTATAGTACACATCAATAACATGTATATCAAATATACTTATGTTCACTTTGCCATCCTACTTATCCGCCAATCACTTGGGGTAGTTCCGCTTCCAGTGACCAGTCCCTTTGCAGTAGAATCACTTAGTCTCAGGCTTAGGATCAGACTTGGGCTTCTTCACTTGAGCAGCAACTTGCTTGCCGTTCTTCTTGAAGTTCCCCTTCTTCCCTTTGCCCTTTTCTTGAAACTAGTGGTCTTGTCAACCATCAACACTTGATGTTTTTCTTGATTTCTACCTTCGTTGATTTCAGCATCACGAAGAGCTTGGGAGTTGTTTCCGTTATCCCTTGCATATTATAGTTCATCACGAAGTTCTACTAACTTAGTGATGATGACTAGAGAATTCTGTCAATCACTATCTTATCTGGAAGATTAACTCCCACTTGATTCAAGCGATTGTAGTACCCAGACAATCTGAGCACATGCTCACTAGTTGAGCGATTCTCCTCCATCTTTTAGCTATAGAACTTGCTGGAGACTTCATGTCTCTCAACTCGGGTATTTGCTTGAAATATTAACTTCAACTCCTGGAACATCTCATATGGTCCATGACGTTCAAAACGTCTTTGAAGTCCCGATTCTAAGCCGTTAAGCATGGTGCACTAAACTATCAAGTAGTCATCATATTGAGCTAGCCAAACGTTCATAACGTCTGCATCTGCTCCTGCAATAGGTCTGTCACCTAGCGGTGCATCAAGGACATAATTCTTCTGTGCAGCAATGAGGATAAACCTCAGATCACGGATCCAATCCGCATCATTGCTACTAACATCTTTCAACACAATTATCTCTAGGAACATATCAAAATAAACACAGGGAAGCAACAACGCGAGCTATTGATCTACAACATGCTTTGCAAAATACTACCAGGACTAAGTTCATGATAAATTTAAGTTCAATTTAATCATATTACTTAAGAACTCCCACTTAGATAGACATCCCTCTAATCCTCTAAGTGATCACGTGATCCAAATCAACTAAACCATAACCGATCATCACGTGAGATGGAGTAGTTTTCAATGGTGAACATCGTTATGTTGATCATATCTACTATATGATTCACGCTCGACCTTTCGGTCTCCGTGTTCCGAGGCCATATCTGCATATGCTAGGCTCGTCAAGTTTAACCTGAGTATTCTGCATGTGCAAAACTGTCTTGCACCCGTTGTAGATGGACGTAGAGCTTATCACACCCGATCATCACGTGGTGTCTGGGCACGACGAACTTTGGCAACGGTGCATACTCAGGGAGAACACTTCTTGATAATTTAGTGAGAGATCATCTTATAATGCTACCGTCAATCAAAGCAAGATAAGATGCATAAAAAGGATAAACATCACATGCAATCAATATAAGTGATATGATATGGCCATCATCATCTTGTGCTTGTGATCTCCATCTCCGAAGCACCGTCATGATCACCATCGTCACCGGCGCGACACCTTGATCTCCATCGTAGCATCGTTGTCGTCTCGCCAATCTTATGCTTCCACGACTATCACTACCGCTTAGTAATAAAGTAAAGCATTACATCGCGATTTCATTGCATACAATAAAGCGACAACCATATGGCTCCTACCAGTTGCCGATAACTTGGTTACAAAACATGATCATCTCATACAATAAAATCAGCATCATGCCTTGACCATATCACATCACAACATGCCCTGCAAAAACAAGTTAGACGTCCTCTACTTTGTTGTTGCAAGTTTTACGTGGCTGCTACGGGCTTAAGTAAGAACTCATCTCACCTACGCATCAAAACCACAACGATAGTTCGTCAAATAGACTCCGTTTTAACCTTCTCAAGGACCGGGCGTAGTCACACTTGGTTCAACTAAAGTTGGAGAGACAGTCTTCCGCAAGCCATCTATGTGCAAAGCATGTCGAGGGAACCGGTCTCGTGTAAGAGTACGCGTAAGGTTGGTCCGGATCGTCTCGTCCAACAATACCGCCGAACCAAAGTATGACATGCTGGTAGGCAGTATGACTTGTATCGCCCACAACTCACTTGTGTTCTACTCGGATGCCACTGTTGGGGAACGTAGTAAATTCGAAAATTTTCCTACGCACACGCAAGATCATGGTGATGCATAGCAACGAGGGGGAGAGTGTTGTCTACGTACCAACGCAGACCGACTGCGGAAGCGATCACACAACGTAGAGGAAGTAGTCGTACGTCTTCTTCCCGATCCAACCGATCCAAGCACCGTTACTCCGGCACCTCCGAGTTCTTAGCACACGTTAAGCTCGATGACGATCCTCGGGCTTCGATCCAGCAAAGCGTCGAGGAAGAGTTCCGTCAGCACGACGGCGTGGTGACGATCTTGATGTACTACCGACGCAGGGCTTCGCCTAAGCACTACAACGGTATGATCGAGGTGGAATTTGGTGGCAGGGGGCACCGCACACGGCTAAGGAACGATCTCAAGGATCAACTTGTGTGTCTTGGGGTGTCCCCTGCCCCCGTATATAAAGGATGGAGGGAGGGAGGCTGGCCGGCCAAAGAGAGGGAGGCGCAGGAGGAGTCCTACTCCTACCGGGAGTAGGACTCCCCCCTCCAATCCTAGTCCAACTAGGAATCCTTAAAGGGGAGAGAGAGAGAGAGAGAGAGAGAGAGGTTGGCCGGCCCCTTCTCCTAGTCCTAATAGGACTAGGGAGAGGGGGGAGGCGCAGCCCTATGTGGGCTGCCCTCTCACCTTTCCACTAAGGCCCATGTTGGCCCATTTGGCTCCCGGGGGGGGGGTTCCGGTAACCCTCTCGGTAATCCGGTAAAATCCCGATTTCACCCGGAACACTTCTGGTGTCCAAACATAGGCTTCCAATATATCAATCTTTATGTCTCGACCATTTCGAGACTCCTCGTCATGTCCGTGATCACATCCGGGACTCCGAACTACCTTCGGTACATCAAAATGCATAAACTCATAATATAACTGTCATCGAAACCTTAAGCGTGCGGACCCTACGGTTCGAGAACAATGTAGACATGACCGAGATACGTCTCCGGTCAATAACCAATAGCGGGACCTGGATGCCCATATTGGCTCCTACATATTCTACGAAGATCTTTATCGGTCAGACCGCATAACAACATACGTTGTTCCCTTTGTCATCGGTATGTTACTTGCCCGAGATTCGATCGTCGGTATCCAATACCTAGTTCAATCTCGTTACTGGCAAGTCTCTTTACTCGTTCCGTAATACATCATCCCGCAACTAACTCATTAGTTGCAATGCTTGCAAGGCTTAAGTGATGTGCATTACCGAGAGGGCCCAGAGATACCTCTCCAACAATCGGAGTGACAAATCCTAATCTCGAAATACGCCAACCCAACATCCACCATTGGAGACACCTGTAGTACTCCTTTATAATCACCCAGTTACGTTGTGACGTTTGGTAGTACCCAAAGTGTTCCTCCGGTAAACGGGAGTTGCATAATCTCATAGTCATAGGAACATGTATAAGTCATGAAGAAAGCAATAGCAACATACTAAACGATCGGGTGCTAAGCTAATGGAATGGGTCATGTCAATCAGATCATTCAACTAATGATGTGACCTCGTTAATCAAATAACAACTCTTTGTTCATGGTTAGGAAACATAACCATCTTTGATTAACGAGCTAGTCAAGTAGAGGCATACTAGTGACACTCTGTTTGTCTATGTATTCACACATGTATTATGTTTCCGGTTAATACAATTCTAGCATGAATAATAAACATTTATCATGATATAAGGAAATAAATAATAACTTTATTATTGCCTCTAGGGCATATTTCCTTCAGTAACGACATGAGAATAACTAAACCCTAAGAAACAAAAAGTAGAAGTTCAAGTACAAAAACAGATGAAGTTCATATATAACCCTAAAACATAATAACCCTAAACCCTAAAAACCCTAAGATAGATAGTGGGGTCACGGATTGCTTTATTACTTTGCAAAGAAGGAAAAAGCAGAAGTTCACGTATAAAAGAACATGGAAGTCCAGCTTCTACAAACGACACTTACATGATCTGGAAAAAAGTGCATGCATTCTTGGGCTAATCCCATAATTGCTCATGAGACAAAGGTATAAAAAGGAAGGAAACCAAACAAATAAAATATAGAGCACCATGCGCCTTCGCCTTGCAAATGTGGAACGTAATCTGGAAAACTAGAAGTTCAACCATTAATAAAAAAAAGAGAAGTCCAGATCTTACCAAAGATAAGTGGACGATCAAAAAACTATACCAAAACATAGACTAAGGGAAAAAGAGGATGCATGTTCCTGTAGGTCCAGCTCCATGCTTACACACTAGCTGTAAAAAAATTGCAGAAGAAACTCTAGTAAGGGTTCCTGTTACAAAGCACTGGCTGCATTATCTTACAGCGAAAGAAAAAAGAAGAAGTTCAGGTATGACAACGCAGAAGTCCAGCACAGAAACTCGGACAGACCCAACAGGAACCACCTGATCCTCCCCCCGATCCCGATCCCGAGCCGCCCCAGCCCCGACATGATACAACGAAGGAAAAGAAGAAGTTCAGGTATGAAAACGCAGAAGTCCAGCTTGTACGACAACCATTAGAAGATCTAGAAATAATGAACAAATGAATTCGTCCGAAGCATAAAATCATCTCCACAAGATTGCAGCACGTCCGCACCCCCTTGCAGATGATCTGGCAACTACCTTTCGACAACTGAAAGGACCAGAGGGCAAATTTCAAAACCGCTTTTTTCATGCACAGAAACCCACAGGAGTGCCAACATCAAATCGCTAGAAATCAAACATAAGGACCCTCCCGATTAAACTTTAAGGATTAGTAAGCCTCGAATTTCACCAAATCACGCAAATCAGGCAGCAAACTTTAAAGAAAAACGAGAAATCAACAGAAGCGCGGGTTGCACCTCGGGCGGATGAAGATCACGGGCGATTTCAAATTTGTTTGAAATAACTAAGAATTTGTGCTCCAAACTCGTACTAAATCCTAATCCCCATCATTCCAGAACTTCAACAACATCCAAAACATGCATTAAACTTGTAACAGACACAAGTTCATCACGAGCCCGAGAGCAAATCCACCCAAGTGCTAGAATCCGAATCAAAACAATCATTTAGACTCTAAAAACCGTGTCCACATTACACTTGCATCACAAACAACACGAATGACCAGACAAAATCGCGGTAGAAGCCACGGTTGCGAAGATAGCCCGAAGGTCAGGTTAGTACACAGGGAAGTTCAGGCGCGTTATTCAGGCAGTTCAGGTTGTGATCAGAATAGTGTTTATATATATATATATATATATATATATATATATATATATATATATACATAAACAACCCGACCTGCCCCGCTAGTACTACGTTGAACTTTCCTGTGAACTAGGTTGAACTTCCGCCAACATTGCCCAAATGGGGCTTGCGATATACCGTTGGAAAGCTATGGACCCCAATATCATGACCCAACTTAAATTTTTGGCAAAATATAAGCGGTTTAAGAGCAGTTTTGAAAACCATATTTTCTTCACACAAAAAACGTGAATCGTATTTTCGATCGCATTTCTAAACCGTTTATCGGAATGAGGCATATAATATGGCGTTGGAAAGCTGCTGCAAAACCGCTCCTTCCACATGTGGAAAGTCTTCTCTAATTCCCTATGGTTAAAGAGTAATTTGAAAAAATGTAAAATTTCGTAAACCGAACAGCTGAGTTCATTTTTTCGATGTCATTTCTAAACGGCCAATCCAATGGAGGCATATGATACGGCGTCGGAAAGCTTATGAAAATGTGCTACTTTTTCATCTTGAAAGTTTTTTTTTCTAATTTTGAATGGTTTAAGAGTAATTTAGAAAATGGTCCAAGTCCTACCGAGTTCGTATTTTTGAGCTAATTTTTTAACCGTGCGTCCGAATGCAGCAAATGATATGGCGTTGGAAAGCTTGAAGAAATGTGAAACTTCTTTGTATGTATTGTTTCTCCTAATTCATTACGGTTTTATGTCAGTTTTGAAAATGGTTGAAAACGTGTTTTGCCGCAATTTCCACAAAGTTTATCGAAATGGGGCAAATAATATACTGCTGAAAAGCTACGGAAAATGCGAAACTTTTTCATGTTGATGGTTTTCTATGAATACTAGCCATTTTCAAGTAATTTCAAAAATGGCGGGATCATTCGTTCTGCCTTTATCGTGAAACAGATTCTTCGAAAATGCACCGCGTGAAGAACCTGAACTTCTCGGCGCGTGTACCTGAACTTCACTCTGTTTTTCATGTGATTTTTTTGCTCGTAGGTCTCTATCCACTGCTCGTAACTCTCCATCCATTCACCGGAATTGAGCAGGTGATATACCGATGGAAAGCTGCTATAAGCACGCAAGTTTCTCGTGTTGATCATCTTTTCATACTCGCGACGATTTTAAAAGTTTTTCATCTCAAATTCATTCACTATAGAAGTCAAACTTCCTGCTGTTTTCACGTTGAACTTCTGTGACGTATTTTCGTTTGTAATTTCCTCATCCATTCGTTAGTGTTACACAAATAATATTCCTTCTGTACAAACCTCTCTATCAATAATTTTTTTTACTTTCTTCGACCGAGGACTTGAACTTATAACAACAAAAAAAATTAGTATTTGCTTTTTTATTCTTTTTAATACCAAATGCACATTGTGTTTTACGTGGACTTCTCGTAGTTATCAATCCGAACTTCTCTCGGTTACGTGAAAATGTTTTGTTTTTTATGAATATTAATCTGAAATTCCTAATTTTTTTATGAATTTTTGTGCTATATTTTTCAAAGTTGAACTTCTTGTTATTTATTTTTGAACTTCTTGTTTCAATTGTTTAATAACGAGGAAAATCTGAGTTTTTCTATAATCATCTAACTTCTCCATCTTTTTAATATGGACTTCCTGGTTTTATTTTCTTAATATTTTTTATGAAATTTTGAAGCGCTGTATGATTAAAAGTTAAACTTCTTGTTATTTAATTTTTGAACTTCTTGTTTTCATTTCTTAACAAATCTGAGTTTTTTATATACTTCGAACTTCTCTATTTTTTTGAATTGAACTTCTTAGTCTTATTCTTAGAAAAAATATGTTTTCAAAGAAGCATCAAACATTTTTTTAATTGAACCTCACACATTTATTTTTCCTAGGGATGGAAAGAATTTGAGTTTCCCGTAAACATCAAAGTACTACTTTTATTTTAATTTGAACTTCTTTAATTTTATTCTTTAGTGACGAAGAGAAAACTGTTTTTTATAAATATTGAACTTCTATATTTTTATAATTTGGAATTTATGGTTTATTTGAAATACTTTCTTTTTCCATTTGAAGTTCTAATTTCTTAATGGGAAATTCTATTTGAAGTTTGTTATTTATTATTCTTTAGTATGGGTTAAAAATCCGAGTTTTTCGTAAGCATTGAACCGCTCCATTATTTTAATATGAACTTCTAGATTTTTTTTGGAAACAGGGAAAATTCAATCTTTTATAGACTTTTTCGAATTGATATGTTAATTTAATTCGAACTTCTTGGTTTTTTATCGGTTTATAAAAATCCGAGTTTTTTAACAAACGCCGAACTTCTCCTTTATTTTAATTTCAACTTATTAGTTTTATTCTTAGAGAAAAATATGGTTTTCAAAAAAGCATCAAACTTTTTTTAATTGAACTTTAACTTTTATTTTTCGTAGAAGTGGAAAGAATTTGAGTTTTCCGTCTAGGTTGAAGTACTCCGTTATTTTTAATTTGAACTTCTTGATTTTTATTCTTTAGTAAGAAGGAAAATATGACATTTGAATAAATATCAAACTGCTTTCTTTCTGTAATTTGGACTTTTTAGTTTTTTCTATAGTAACTTGGAAACTCTAGTTTCGTAATTAAGATTGAACCGCTTCGTTTTAAAATAAATAAATAAATAGTGTTTTTTACTTTGCCTTTTTCACAAGAACTTTTCTTTATTACAAACTTGCCGGCGGAGAAGACAACCAAATCATGATATACCAAGCAAATAACATATCTTTGTTTTTTCATACACCAAACTGCCCAGGTTTGGTTTTTGAACGTTTTTCATTTGCCTTCTATAGACTTCCTAAGTGTTCGTTTTGAAATTACCAAAGTTGTGCAAACTATTTTTTATTTGTTTTCACAAGCATACTTTATTTTTTATTTGAGGAACTACCGAGTTTCAAAAGTGAGAGTCTGTTTTTTACACACTAAGAAATTGATAAATATAATTTTTGCAAGTTTTTTGACATAAGCTAACAAATTTTTTGAATAAAGGGACACACTAATTATTTTAGAACACACTTTCTTTTGCCATTACATCAGTATGTTTTTAATTGAACCACACACACAAACAAGAGTACACGCCGGAGCATGCACACAACACACACCATAGCGCCCACACACACACACACACGAGCACCCACAAGGTGTGCATGCACACACAAACGAGACACCACACCCAGGACGCACGGACCAGTGCACTAATTTTTATTTTAATAATTGCTTTTCTAATGCTCTTTCTTGATTTTGAACTTTTCTGAAAGTCTTCTTCAAACTTCTGAATATCTTTTTACAGCTTCTAGCCTTCAGCTTCCAGTGGACGAGCATTCAGTCAGCTGAAATCTGAAGTAGCATTCAGTTATCTGAACTTTGAAGTATACTAATCCAGTTCTAGAGAAACCTCTCTTATTCAGTTATCTGAACTCCGACTAAAACAATTCAATGCACGAGCGCTTCATGTGCTAGCAGCAGGGCGCTGAAGCTTCCTGGTAGGTGTTGTAGCCTACATGCAGCACTCATCCGTTGTTAGCATTAGAAACATGTGATAGCCACAACATGGGTAATCAACTAATCTACCAACAATTACATGTCACTTCCGAATCCTATGATGAGAAACCACACGAGTTCTCCAGCAAGCAATTAAACTGAATTAGCCGCAAAAAAGCAATTAAACTGAATTCACCTGGGTCATGGAGATGGAGATGTTGGCGGGGATGCGGAACATTGTCGGCGGAGTTCTACACCTCCAAGAAGAGCTTGTAGGCCTTGGTGGTGACCAAAGACATGTCAGGCGCCTCGTGGTCCTTGGTCATGCACTACAGCACCAGCGTTGTGAGCGACTTCGCCGTGTCAATGAGGAACTTCATAACCTGGAGTTTTCACTTGCAAAAGGAAGGTCTTTTAGCAGTGCAAGTTCAAAATAAGTATTACATACATTGAACTTCATAACCTAGAGTTTTCAACTTGCAAAAATGTGAACTCTCAAACATCAGCAAAACAACCTGAAGAAAAACTTGTTCTCTACAGCAATTCACACTATTGGTGTCCACCAGTATCCGAAACAGAGGTAGCGAGAGACAGGTTCCTGTTGTGGTAGGGCTCCTGAGATCGTCACAGTTTTTTCAATGCTTCTTCCTGCAAGGAACATATCTCACAAAATCCGATGACCAGCATTGATGCATGCACGGGCGGCCATAAAAAACAACTGGGAGAAGATGCATGAAGGTCACAGCTTAGGCCTTTGGCAGGTCGCCGCTTAGGCCTCAGGCAGGTCATCAAGTGTGTTGTGGGATTGGAGTCCGCCGGCATCTCTGCTTCACTAACACGCACACGATGTAGGAGGTAGCAGTAGAAGGAAGAAGGTCACCATTAGGGTGGAGAGAAGTTCATCCTTTCGTCCAAGGCAAAGGTGGGAAAGGGATGGCCGGAGATGCATCATGCACCTGACCTTCTCAACATCAGACCTTCATGGTCGCCCATGTGACAATGACTTTTTCAGTTTTCTTCTTAAACTCGAGCTCTTTTCTCCTTTCTAAATCGAACTTTGAACTTTATTAGAATGTTTACATAATCATCAACACCAATATCTCTAAATTGCAGCAGTAACAACCACTTGAACTTCTGTCCAAAAAAAATCCAGACTAGTACAACCTAGAGAATCAACAGCTCAGCGCCACATTACGCAACTTCTTCTATGAAGAGGGGAAGTTCGAGGCTACGGTAGGGAGAGGAGGGTGGACACACTAGAGCATGAGAGATAATTTGGAGTACCTCACCGGAGCATCGGAGAGCGACGACGGCTTGCTTACTTTGGCCCTAGGTGGTCGAAATCCTGTTGAGGATGAGGGGCTCCAGCAGGGCTCAACGCAGAGGAGGAGACGACATCCAGCAGCCCACCATGGATGCAAGTGGCGGCGGCACGGGATGCTGGTGGGGGGACGGCCCTGGTTGCTGTTGGGGCCCGGCGATGCGCTGTGCGGGGCGGCGCAGACGGCGAGGTGGATACGGGATCTGGCCGGCTTCGGCCGGATCCATATGTGGCTGCGCTCGGTGGCGACCTGCATCAGGCGGCGGCGCTCAGGGTTGGTGGAGGGGCGCGTGCAGGGGGTTGGCTTCAGGGATGCTGAAGCCCCTCGTCGGCGCGGGTCTGTGGTGGGGGACGACGACGGCGGCACGGGTTCCTAGTGGGGAACAACGACGGCGGCACGGGTTCCTGGTGCGAGAGGGCGTTGAAAGCGATGGGGGCAAGTTCGTCGAGTTGGGGTGGGCCGTTCGGAGGAGTGTAACGGGCCGGTCAGATTTACTCTTTTTGCATGTTTGGGAGTTCCGTAACAGCCAATCGCCCCTATATAGCGTATTATAATCAGAATAGCTATTCTGATCCTGGGATCAGAATAGTGTTACTCTCTCTCTCTCTCTCTCTCTCTCTCTCTCTCTCTCTCTCTATATATATATATATATATATATATATATATATATATAACGCACCCTGGTACCCTCCTTGATATAATTACCTTTATGGACTGCAATTATATTTCCTTTTTTTGCCACAGTGATGCTAGTATTTTCAGAATCAAATCTAACCGGGTTTCAAATGGATTAGACACTACTTCCATTTTTGAACAAGGTTTTTGTGTTGGCTAGTACTAGTTATTTTGAAAATGCGGTTTGTATGTGTGCCGCACAAAAAATGCAATGCAAAACAAAAACTTGCCGGTCGAAATGCAATGCAAAAAATTATGTTTATGTTACTTTTGAGATGGCATGCTATTTTCAAAAACAGAGCAAACCAGCATGTTTTTTTTTAATTTGAAAAACAATATACTAAAAACATGCTATCTTTTTAAAAGCGTAATTAAAAAAATGTTGTTTTCAAAATCAGCACGCTGCTTTCAAAACAACATATTTAAAAAAGCATGTAATTTGTGAAATCAACATGCTATTTTAAAAACAACGTTATATTTTTAAAATAAGCGTTATATTTTTAAAAACAACATTATTTTTTTAGCATGAGGTTGTTATTTTAAAATCAGCATGCTATTTTTAAAAACAACATATTCAAAAGAACATGATTTTTTTTAAAATCAGCATGCTATTTTTTAAATCAACATGCTATTTTAAAAGTAGCATATTGAAAAGAGCATTATATTTTTAAAATTAGCATGATATTTTTAAAATTAGCATGATATTTTTTAAAATAGCATGATATTTTAAAAGTAGCATATTGAAAAGAGCATCATATTTTTAGAAGTAGCATGCTATTTTTAAAATTAGCATGATATTTTTGAAATCAGCATGTTATTTTAAAAGTAGCATATTGAAAAGAGCATTATAATTTTAAAAGTAGCATGCTATTTTTAAAATCAGCATGCTATTTTTAAATCAGCATATTCATTCTATTTTATTTTCAATTGAACATGCTTTTTTCAAACGAGCATGCTATTTTTAAAATATCAGTATGCTTATTTTTTATTTGAAAATAAACGATTTTCAATGTTATTTGAAAATGAGGTTTCTATTAGCGTTCTATTTTCTTATATATATAAATTTTCGGTTTCTATTTTATATTTCAAGTATGAAATTTTACTACACTTTGAAAAAATTCAGCAATATATTATGTAAAAAAATGAAAAAAATACAGAAAACCAACTTCACTAAAAATGCATTGTTCCATCGATGTTGATAAGTCATAACTAACCTACCATGTCGACCTGTCCATAATAAAATGACGGTGTACCAATCAAACGAGGCATTCAGAAAAATAGTGGCAATCCATCAAATAGGTCTAATACATCAGAAACAAGGTGGATCACGGCATGGAAAACTATCTACTTTAATTTGTTCTCAATTTTTCGACCCCGGAAATCCTTTTGTTTTCTCTGCTTGACCCTGTGCATCTAAACATCTTGTCTCGACTTCACTTTAGCTTTCCTGCATGAAACAACGTTTGTTAATAGGATAGCAAAGAAGATTTGAGCATGTACAGTACATTATAACAGAAAAAACACTAACTTAACTGATTTTCTCTTCATAGCTATAGAAGCTAACTTGACAGCTCTTATTCGCTCAGCCTGTGGTACATTCCTAGCAGGTCTTTTTGTCTTCATCACCCCTTTGGCATGTTCTTTACTGCCCTTACTAGAGTCTTTCCTGGAAAAGTTAAGAAACGTCAACACAGTACTAGCAAATACCCGACTTCTAGAGCGGACATGTAAGTACAGACACTAACTTCACTGATTTTCCTCGCGCACCCTTGTCATCGTTCTTTTTCTTCCTCCCAGCATTGACATTTGGAGCGCCCTTGCGTTTCCCGCAAAAAATGTAATAGATAAATCTGCAGCCAGCATTCGAAAACATTTTTAAGTACGCACAATTGTGCTAATGCCCACTTGTTTGGTTTTGCGTAATGCTCTTCTGCAACCTCCAATGGTCTCTTCCTAGCCCTCCTCAGCCCACCATCTTCTGCATCTGAATCTTCCTCTTCTTCCGCATCTGAATCTCCCTCTTATTCTGCATCCGAATCTCCCTCTTCTTCTGCATCTGAATCTTCCTCTTCTTCTGTATCTGCCTCTGTCTCTTCTTCTGTATCTACCTCTGTATCTGACTCTGTCTCTTCTTTTTGCTTCTTCCTCCTTGTGCTATTTGATTTCCCCGATTTTTTCCTGCGTAAATTGAAGAAAAACATATGAACACTCTCCGGGAGAACATATTACCACTGTAAGCATGTATGGAAATGAACAATGAGATTAACATGTGCACTAACTTTGTTGCTTTTTTGAATCTTCCTCTTTTTCTGTATCTGAATATGTGTCTTCTTCTGTCTCTGAGTCTTTCTCTTTTCTCTTCTTCCTCCTTGTGACCTTTGATTTCCCCGATTTGTTCCTGAGTAAATTGAAGAAAAAGAGAGAACATATTAACATTGTAAGCATGTATGGAAATGAACAATAAGATAAACATGTGCACTAACTTCGTTGCTTTTTTCCCTCTCATCCGCTCGCGCCTGGATTTAATCCTCTTGTTCGATTCTTCGGTAGTTGGTCTCCCTTTTGGAACTATTTTGATTGGATTTTCCACGTCATCAGTGCAGCATTCGCGAGCAGCAGAGAAGTATGCCGGCAAAGGAACAAACGATTTATGGCCTTCATCCAAATCAGTTTTTTCTCCATCAACCATATACTCTGGAGGAGCTCCATCACCTGTTCCGACTGTGAATCGCTAGCTGCGACTGTGAATAAAGCGTCACTAGCCATGTTATGTAGTTGATGATACTTATTCATGTGATCAGACCATACATGAGTATTCGCAGTCCTCGAAGAAGGGAACGCTGGCTTGGCATGCATTGTCCATCTTTTCTTGACAATTTTTTTGGAAATGTGCGTACACCAAGATGATTCAGAACGCAGAATATATGTGCGCATGGATAATCCTGACTTTCCAACTTTTTACATTTACAAGCTGCATCATCCAGTCTTCCTCCTGTAAACAGACAAGTCACGTGATATATAAAATCCACAGGCTTAGCATCCACGCCTTGTGCATCCAACTTTTTTGCATCCAACTCCTCACTGTCCTTACCTTCCAAGTGATTGGGATCCTTAGCATCTAGGTTTTTGGCATGCAATTCCACACCATCCTTGCCTTCCAAGTCATTGGAATCCTCAGCATCCAAGTTTTTTGCATGCAAGTCCTCAGCATCCTTACCTTCCAAGTCATTGGGATCCTCAGCATCCAAGTTTTTTGCATGCATGTCCTCAACATCCTTACCTTCCAAGTCATTGGGATCCTCAGCATCCAATTTTTTTGCATGCAAGTCCTCAACATACTTACCTTCCTTACCTTGCAATTCTGTAGCATCCTACCATATGGGACTTTATCATATGGGGCTTTGCGCAAAACTCCAAACACGATCAAACCATCACATGCTACCCGGTCCGTGACCTGCCAATTTGTCCCTTTGACAATCTGACGCTTTACCTTTGGAAACATCATAGTTGTATAAATATAAGAGGCATCAATCTCCAGAGGGTGTGCATTCAGCTTAGTGAAGGGTATCGTATGTGTTGCTACTGCGTCTAATGCTGCTTCATTCTTACGCATTATGGATACACACTGCTCAACATGCTGCAACAAATCAACAAGATGCATCTTCCTATTCAGGTGCACATGAAGCCTTGAGTTGAGAGACTCACTCCTCTGATTATTTATCATGCCTAGGAAATATCTACCCTTTGTGTACACAGCAGCCCATTTGTGTCGCAGCTCGTACATCCTATTAACCCATGACGACCTCTTCCCCGTTGGTTTTATTTTGAACCGAACCTAATAAGCCTCCCATCTTTTCTCAAACTCATCAACATCCCAACGACAGTAAATGAATTCCCTAAATTCCTCAAGCTTTTTCTTGCGGAGGTGCATCACCATATTCTCCTCAATATGCCACGTGCACAAACGATGATCTGTTCCAGTCCACACAGTAGCTATTGCTTTAGCCATTGAACCGTCCCCATTGGTGATTGCTGAAATGGGTGCCTTCTGGGACATTGCCTCCAAAAATACAAGAAGAAGCCACTGGTATGATGCAACTGTCTCGTCTGACACTAGACCGACCCCAAACAAAACTGTGCTGCGGTGATGGTTCAAACCAACAAATGGAACAAACGGGAGCCTGTACTTGTTAGACCGGTATGTACTGTCAAACACCACGACACCACCAAAGGCAACATAGTCAATCCGGGATTATGAATCAGCCCAAAATATGTTCCTCAAATGGCCTTCTTTGTCTTTTGTGTATTTGAAAAAGAATTTCGGGTCTGCTTTTTCTGTCCAATCATATAGGTGAGCAAATATCTAGCGTCACTGCCTTCTATCTTGCTCTTCTTCTGGATTGAAACATGGTTATATAGATCTCGATCTATAAATCCAAGCTTGTCGGGACCTCCGGCATTCTTCTCCATTACATTCATAATCTGATGTGTTCGAAGTCCACCTATAGCATACTTGATGACATTGGCCTTTTGTGCGTCAGTCATTCTACGATGAGCCGATAAGTAGTGTAACACCCCCAGTGTCATGCTACAGTAATCCCCTGTTGATGGTGCCATGTCATCACACTACTGCTGCTAATCTTCACTTGATCCAAATCACAATTCAAATTCAAACCCAATCTGAAGTCAAAAATCCATATTTGTCTGACATGAAAACTAAAATGTTCATCATGTGGCAAATAATCATTTGTTAATATTGGTGGTGAACCAACTTTTTGCAAGGTGTTTAAATGGCCTAAACCAATTAAAGCAGTGGCTAAAACAATAGATTAAATGGCTTTTTTAATTTATAAAAATTTCAAACTATTTCAAAAGCCTCACAACCTTATTATGGCAGTGCTAACTATTGCAATGTAATTATGTGGCCAAGTCCCACATTTTACAAAATCCTTTTTGGCACCCCAAATATTACCATGCTTTTTTTGTAAAAAGAAAAGAGCAAAAGTAAAAAAAGAAAAAGAAAAACACCCCCTGACCCCCCCTGGGCCTTAGTCATCTGGGTGGCCCAACCCAGCGGCCCACCTCCCCCGGTAGCCTCCCTCCTCTCTGTTCACCCGACCCAGCGACCGCGCTCGCCGGTCGCCACCGAACCCTGTAGTCGTCCCCGCCGGGGAAGGGATAAGGGCGACGTCCCCTCAACCCCGCGGGCTCCCCGCACCCACTCACTCTCCCTCGACGCCCCCCTATCCCCTCTCTCCCTCTGGCCTCGCCCCCTTCTCCAGATTCGCCTCGCCCCGACGCACTGTCGCCGCCACGTTGCTGCGCCACCGCGGCCACCATGCCCTCCTCGCCGCTCCGATGTGCCCGCGAGTGCCATGACCATCTTCTACTTCGTCTGCACCGACGACCTCAAGGCGTGAGCCACCCCAGCGCCAGATCCCCTTCGTCTTCCTCCTCGACGGCCACCGCGTGACCTCGCCGTCGATTCCGGATGCTCCGCGCCTCCCCGAGCACACTGCCACTTCCCTATGGCTCCCAGTGAGCCACCACGTCTCTTCCCTCGCTCCCCCGCGCGGATCCATCACCGTAGCCGCCGTTGCCATCGCCGCCCGAAGCCCACTCCGCAACGGAGCTCGTCACCGTCGTCCTCGTTGACGTCGTGCTCATCTGACCTCGCCGCCGTTCTTTGGGACTCGCTAGGACCCCGTAGAGCCTCCCCAGTAGTCCTGTCGTGCCTTCTAGCCGTAGTTCGCGCGAGGGCCAGACTCCGGCGTCCGCTCCGCCGCTCGCCGCCATAGCTTCCCGCCGTTTACGGCCGCACTGCTCTCGTAGATGGTTGCGGCGTTGAACGCTCGTTCAAATGAGCATAAGCACGCCCCGAACGGAGCACCGTAGCGTTTTTCCGGCCAAGTCCGGCGAGCTTCGCCCCGTTTTTGGTCGCCGGAGTTGTCTCTGGTGACGCGTCCGATGTGGCGCCAGCGTGGCCGTGGGCCCCATGCGCTGGGCCGCTGACCGCTGGGCCCAGTTGACCAAGTCAATTGCCCACGTGGCAGCTCTGGCTCGCTGACATGTGGGTCCCGCGAGTAAAACGTTTTCTTAAAATAAATAAAACTATTAATTAAAACGTTAGTTAAATTAGTTAGTTAATTAGTACTAACTAGTCACTAACTGGTGGGGCCCACGCCCCCGAACTAACCCTGTTAGTTTAGTTAAGCCTCTGTTAGACAGAGAGGCTGACAGGTGGGTCCCACCTGTCGGTTTGACTGGTCAGCAGAGCTGACACATTGCCGATGTCACCGCTGACGCAATAAACCTTTTCTGCTTTTAAAATAATTCAGAAATTGGTTTAAACTTCGAAAATCCATAACTTTTAATCCGTAGCTCGTGTGAAAATGTTTTCTATATGAAAGTTTCTCAGAAAAATCCAATGAATCTGAATACGCTGCCCGTTCATCTGTCACATGCCCCTAGCATGCTGAACTTGGAACTTTCCCCCTCTTTTCCTTTGTCCGGAATCCGCCTAACGCCGGGAATCCATCCTCGGATGGTTATCCCCTCCGTCTGCAACGTGTAGTACTACGTTAGGGCAACCCTAGCTCTGCTCGTCGTCATGTTATGCCTTGTGATGCATTGATTGCTTTGTATTTACTGTTTCTTCCCCCTCTTCTCTCCGGTAGACCCCGAGACTGATGATGCCGCTGTGATCGACTACATCACCGATGACCCCTCCTTGTCTGAGCAACCAGGCAAGCAAACCCCCCTTGAGCATTCCGATATCGCCCATTTCTTTCCTCTCATGCTTGCATTAGAACTGCTACTACTTTCTGTGTGATCCTACTCTGATGCATAGCCTGTTGTTGTTACCTTCTTTCATACCTTACCTGCTTATCCTAAACTGCTTAGTATAGGTTGGTTAGTGATCCATCAGTGACCCCCACCTTGTCCCAGTTGCCTCACTTTATGTTCGATGACTCGATCAACGTGATCGACGTCCAGGCCCCGACACCGCACATCACCCCCCCTAGTTGTACGACACTACAGAGTTACTATCGAGTGCCGAGGGTGAACCTCATACATCACTCCTGATGAGATCTCTATAGTGTAGCTATACGGTTGAGGTCATCGAGGGTGATTTCCTCCTTAACCACTTCCGTTACCGCTCTGTCGTGCAACCCCTCAAGTGTGAACCTCGAGGGTGGATCCTCTTACGTTCACCTTGATGATAACATCGAGTGGGATTCACCGGGGGTGATTCCTCGGGTTTTCCCCTTGGTGTTAGACACACAGTTACTATGACTTTACACTGAGCCATGTTACTAAAGACGGGTCAACCCTGAGGGGTACCCGCGCGAGCTTAATTGTGAGTGATGTGGAGTCGGGTTGACCTGGAAGGTGCCCGCGAGATACCTACGAGGCGTGGCCGGGCATTCTTAGCCCTTGTCGCAAGTACCCGAGACGGTGCGACGGGGTCACATCGATCGTGAGTCTCTGCTCGTTACCGCGCGTTCCTAATCCACTACGATTTGGATATTTGATCCGAGGGGCCTCTGGCCTGATAGCACTAACCATCACGTGGGCATAGTATGGGCGTTCTGCATCGTATACATCAGCCGAAGCTTAATAGACGTCAGCGACTGAGCGGCGCGCGCCGGGTTGGACTGGAAAGCACCTACCTTGTTGAAGGAGGTAGCTAGGTCTGCTCACTGGCCGCGTACGCAACGTGCAGGAGTTCCCGGGGAGATGGCCCATGACCCCTGGGGGCATAGGTTTAGTCCGGCGTGCTGGCCTCTCTATTAAGCCTAGGTCGGGTTGCGGCGTATTGTTTGGCCGAGGCCGGGCATGACCCAGGAAAGTGTGTCCGGCCGGAGTTAATTGAGCATGGTGGGTAAGTTGGTGCACCCCATGCAGGGAAGAAAACATCTATCGATAGCCTGTCCTACGGTAACGGACACTTGGAGTTGTATCCCAATCGATACAACTAGAACTGGATACTTGAGATGAGAAATGGTTATGAGACATGATTATGATGAATGGATAGTATGGCTCTGGGATTGCTTTCTCGGAGGGAGTCGAGAAAGGATCTCTAGTCGAGGTTGATAACACTTCTACTACTTTACTTTATGCTACTCTACTCCTTCCTGTTGCTGCAAGATGGTGGTTTCCAGAAGATGCTAGTCTTCGATAGGCTAGGCTTTCCCCTTCCCTTTTGGCATTCTGCAGTTTAGTCCACAGATACAACCCATTCCTTTGATACAGATGCATACTTAGTTTAGATCTGATGTAAGTCTTGCGAGTACTTTGGATGAGTACTCACGGTTGCTTTGCTACTTCTTTTCCCCCATACCCGATTGTTGCGACCAGATGACGGAGCCCAGGAGTCAGACGACGCCACTAATGACTACTACTACCCGGAGGATGCCTACTACTACATGACGGCCGCTGACGACTTGGAGTAGTTAGGAGGCTCCCAGGCAGGAGGCCTTGCCTTTTCGATCATTGTTGCTTTTGTGCTAGCCTTCTTAAGGCAATCTTGTTTAACTCATGTATGTACTCAGATATTGTTGCTTCCGCTGACTCTTGTGTTTTCGAGCTTATGTATTCGAGCCCTCGAGGCCCCTGGCTTGTAATATAAAGCTTGTATTATTTTAATTTGTGTCTAGAGTTATGTTGTGATATCTTCCCGTGAGTCCTTGATCTTGATCGTACACATTTGCGTGTATGATTAGTGTACGATTGAATCGAGGGCGTCACAAGTAGGGAGTCAGGTCAGTAGGGACAAACAAATGGTTATGCTTTTCCACAAAATTCTTGACGAACCAGAGGCCATTGCTATCTTGTAGCTCAACCTGAAAAAGAGCGGGACACCCACACCGAGAAAGACCCCTCGGTGTTCCTTTTCTTTCAGCTCTGTTAAAGTGCTTAAGGGCCCGCCATCCTTGTTTGCAGCACTTGTATGTCCTTCTGTATGCATTTTGTTTCGGACCCGGACCCCTGTACTTCAGATCATCCTTTCTAACACCAAACCCTTTTTCTCGCATAGCCTACGTAGAACATGTAGGCTTCTTCCTCAGTACTGAAAGTCTTCTTCACAATCTCTAAGTATTCCATACACTCATTCAGGTCTGAACCAGCCATGCCTTTATTATCAATTCCTTTACCTTGCATGTCTACATCATCCATGTCTATGTCATCCTTGTCGGCATCCTCATTATCCTTATCATCCATGCACATACCATCCATTCCTTTGGGGTCCATGGATACGAAATCATTGTCCTTATCATCCATGCCTTTGCCTTCGTTGCCTCTATGACCCATGTCCTTGTCATCCTTGCCTGTATCACCCAAGTTTTTGCCATCGTTGCCTTTATCATCCATGTCGTTATGCTGCCAGCAAAAACAGATAGTCAATGTTACGGATGGATAGCATACGTTACCGAAATTATGCACTACTCTGCTTAAATAATTGATTTAATTTTTCATATCGGATTCATGTACCTAACTCAGTCCTTGAAAAGCTGTAAGTAAATATGCCCTGACTAAATCCAGAAATTTGTAATTGATTGTACTAGCTCTAACTGATGATCTCCTAACTAAATCCAAAGTCGACGAGTCCTTCAAATGCCTTGATAGATCCACCCTGATAGATCAATTATCTCCAAACTCCATTCAAAATTATGTCCTAACTAAATCAAAATTATCTCCTAACAAAATCCAAAAGTATCTCCTAACTAAATCCAAATTATCTCCTAACTAAATCCAAAATAAGTCCAAACTCCATACAAAATAATTATCTCCTAACTAAATCCAAAATATCTCGAAACTCAATTCAAAAGTATCTCCTAACTAAATCCAAAATAACTTTCTTTGAATCCAAATCAGCTGACAACTTTCTCATGCCACATAACCCTAACTAAGTCCTTCAATATGTCCTAGCTACATCCGACTTACACTTCCTTTCAATCATAATCTCTTCACAACTTTCTGAAAACATAAACCCTAATCCTCACATGACATATCCTAAACCCTAACCAAATCCGATCGAAATCTCGTCACAACTTTCTGAAACGATAAACCCTAAACCTCACATGACATATCCTAAACTCGAACCAAATTCAACCCCTATTGGTGCTATATGCAGAAGGGACCAGAAAATATTGGCTAGGCACTTACAGCGAAGATCCGGCGTGAAAAAGTTGATGCACGTCGGTGAGGATGATGTGGCCTCTCAGGTCGGGGAAGGTGGCGGGCGCTCGGGGAAGGAGTGATTAGCGGCTCGTGGGGTGACTTGCGATGGAGGGGGGGAGTAGGAGCAGGAGGGGTAGACACGGCGGGTGCGATCGGCGACGCCCGAGGTTAGGGCTCGAGAGGAGGAGAGAGGACGAACCGCTCGAACCGAAATTCAAAAGAGTACGCACGATGATTGGACCTCTATAATGAAGTGCTTTATTAATGCAATTAATTTAATCGAAAAATTTAGGACGATAATACCCCTGGACCTAATTGGGCCGATTAAAGGTACAAAAAAATTTAGGTCAAAAATACCCTTAGGCTAAAAAAGGCCTAGTTATTCTCATCCGTTAGATCGCCCATATAATACACCAATACACCTCTGGTGTATTATAATGCACCGTAAAATTTCCCTATTTTAAATGAAAAATAGAAAAAAAGTTGAAATGCAGCAGCGCGTTGGGTGCATCTATGGGTCCGTTGTTGAAGTTGCCCTAAGGCATAACTATATCTCTATCTCTACTGCTTAAAAAGAAGGGGGTTGCTAAGTCTCGGTCAATGCTATATTTGTAGGATCTTACATTGAGATCTGTGTAAATTTTTCTTCTCAGTTTTTTCTTTATCTTTCTTACATGTTATATCACTTGACTTAGACTTGATTAAGTTTCAGTCGACTGAGAACTAGACACGTCCTAAAAAGAATGTAATGTTCCCATTTCAACTTTCTTCCCACCACCCCTTCGTCCAAGCTTACATGTATATGATAATCAATAACCTTAATTACTTACTTTCTGAACCAAATTCCATTTTATTTTAGTTATCAAACTTTTAATCAAAATATAAGACAATTTACGGGCAGTATTTGATGAATATTTATTTACACAAATATATTATTGTTGATAAGTAAATCACAAGTTAATGTAATAGGATATTTATATCTTGTTACAACGCACGGACATTGTTCTATTATTAACTGTATAATGATGGAACGGTAGACTCTGCAGCCCTATGGGTGTCATATGTCTCGTCCGCTTGCAGAGTCTAGTACAGTTCGAGTTGCCGCAGCAATCGCGAACCCAATCTGCCACATGCAGCTTGCGATCATGAGGAGTGGATTCCTGCGTTGGACCTGCTCGCTCTCATGGCGTAATTTACTGCCTGAATCAAGGTCGGAGTTCCTTGCCATATCGCACCGCCAAGTCCGCCGGTGCTGATGCACTATATTATGGGAGACAAGCGGCGGCCGGGGCTGCGAGAAGCCGCAGGAGGTGACTGAAGCAGGCCGAGCTCCACTCAAAGAGCGCACCGATGATGTTTGAAGAAATGCCCCCGTCGGAATGGCCGGCTGTTGCTCGGCTAAATGCCCCCGTGCGGATGCAGGACAGGTGCTCGACGAAATGCCTGCAAGAAACCGGCAAATCCTGAGAACGGCCATCTCGTGTCTTTTCCTCCCGCCCAGCACGTCAGGCACTGCAGCTGGGGCGATGCTTTCTCTGAAGTTCTCTGCAATGTCCAGACGTAATTCCAGGTGTGCCTCCTGTTCTATAGCTCCCACTTTATAGTATGTTATACTATGGACATTATGATGCCAGATTGGGTGTGTTGCTTGAACTTCATCTATCTGTTCCTACATTTTAGTAAACACCGTGAAAATGTAAACTGCACTAGGATCATATTCTATGTCGGTTTCTGTTCCACCTGAGGATCTTCCACCTGTTTAGGCCGCCCACTCTTACGTAGGTGTTAGACCTTTGAACCTGAGCATTGATAGTTGTGGATGACACTAGGAGAGTTGGGACAATTTTCGTTGGTTTATTTCTCACACAATGCCATGCCAACCTGTGGGGTTGGGGATACATACTTATAGGCTGCTAGCCAGCCAAGCATATGCTGAGATGCTGCTAAGATGCCAATCTAAGATGCTATCCTAACTGCCAGTCCTTGATGGTCAGGAACTCTATCCTAACTGCCACAAGGACCATGTGCTGCAGCCCCACAACGCCCCTAGTACACAGACTTATCCATCATTCTCCCCCTAAGTCTTGTACGTTGTCTTGTGGGAGAGTTGAATCATCCCGATCCTGGAGCAAAGCTCGAGGAACTTGACCCTCCCAAGAGGCTTGGTGAGCAGGTCTGCGAGCTGGTCCGTGGTGTTGATGTAGCTCGCCTCGATGCTCCCTTCTTCCACACAGCTGCGTTTGAAGTGATACCTTAGTCGGATGTGCTTGCTCCGTTCGTGGAACACGGGGTTCTTTGCCAGGGCCAGAGCGGACTTGCTGTCCACCAGGAGCTGCACCGTTCTGGTGTCTTGAACGAGAAGATCACCAAGCAGCCAAGCGAGCCAGAGCGCCTGAGTGCAGGCGGTGGAGGCCGCTATGTACTCAGCCTCACAGCTGGACAGGGCCACCACCTGCTGCTTGACTGATTGCCAGCTCACGAGACACTTGCCGAGGAAGAAGAGGATCCCGCTCGTGCTCTTGCTGGTGTCGATGTCGCCGGCGTGGTCGCTGTCGCTGTACCCGACAAAGTGTGCCGCCCCCGGACACCTAGGGTAGTGGAGGCCGTGGTCGAGGGTCCCTGCTATGTAGCGGACGATCCTCTTCACTGCCTGCTGGTGTTCCGACGTCGGTCGCTCCATGAACCGACTGACATAGCCGACAGAGAATGCCAAGTCCGGCCGTGTGTGGGTGAGGTAGCGAAGGCTCCCCACAAGGCGCCGGTACTGTGTAGCATCCACTTCCTTCGTCGTGCTGTCGCGGCTCAGTTTCAGCCTCTCCTCCATTGGACTGAGAGTTGGATGGCAGTCGGTGAGCCCAGCTAGCTCAACAATGCGCTTGGCGTAGGTGGACTGTCGAAGCGTGATCCCGGAGTGGTCCTGGTGCACCTCAATCCCTAGATAGAAGGAGAGGAGCCCCAGGTCACTCATGTGGAAGGTGGCCTTCATGTCTTCCTTGAACGCCGCCACTTCTGCATCTTTGGTGCCGGTGATCACCAAGTCATCAACATAGACGCCCACCAGCAAGGCATTTCCTCCACTGCCCCGTCGGTAGATGGCAGCCTCATGCGGGCTTTGCTCGAAGCCCATCTTCTTTAGCGTGGAGTCCAGCTTGGCGTTCCACGCCCTAGGTGCCTGCCGTAGGCCATAGAGGGCCTTGCACAGGCGGAGTACCTTGCCCTCCTGGCCGGGAATCGCAAAACCCGGTGGCTGATGCACGTAGACTTCCTCCTTTAAGTCACCGTTGAGGAATGCCGACTTGACATCCATGTGATGGACACGCCAGCCCTCCTGGGCAGCCAGCGCAAGGAGAAGTCGCACGGACTCCATCCGTGACACAGGAGCGAAGGCGTCGTTGAAGTCGACTCCTTCCTGCTGCAAGAAGCCTCGGGCCACCAGGCGAGCCTTGTGCTTGATGATGGCGCCGGCTCCATCCCTCTTCAGCTTGAGCACCCACTTATGGGTGATTGCGTGATGTCCACGAGGGAGATCAGCGAGCTCCCAGGTGCAGTTTTGCTCAACTGCATCCATCTCCAACTGCATCGCGGCGCGCCATGCCTCATCTCTCTCAACCTCTGCAAAGGACCGTGGTTCGCCGTCCTCAGACGCGAGTTGTAGCTGCGCCTCCAGGTCACGTGGCATCAGTCCTGGCACCGGCTCGTCGCCGAGTAGATCATCCATCCTGCGATACCGCAGCTACTCGCCTCCATAATACGCGTCGACCCGCTCCTCGTCGTGAGTGAGCGGGGAAGTGAACTTTATCGGGTTGTGCTCTGCGTGAGCTGGTGCTGATGAAGACGAACCCGGAGTGATGACTGCCAGGGCTGGAGTATGCGGCGTCGCCAGTTGTGGTATCGTCGGCGTAGCGGGCACCGGAGTCGATGTAGTTTTGGGGGCCGGGGTAGACGTGCCCGGCGGAGAGGAGCTGCTTGCTCCCCCGGCTTCCTTGAAGTGAGTGTACTCGACAATGAAGTCGTCATACGTCGGCATCGCGCCGTCGTCCACCGCCTTGTCCCATTGCCACCCTCGCCCTTCGTTGAACACGACGTCTCGCGTCGTGCGCACACGCTGTGTCTTTGGGTCGAGGATGCGGTAGGCCTTTGAGCCTTCCGCGTAGCCGGTGAAGACTCCCGGTGTGCTCCCGTCGTCGAGCTTGCCGATGTGGCCAAGCTCCTTAGCGAACGCAAGACAGCCAAAGACCCGCAAATGGGAGACCGCCGGCTTCCGCCCATGCCAGTCCTCATACGGTGTCCTGCCGTCGAGTGCCTTAGTAGGCGAGCGGTTGAGGATGTAGACGGCCGTCAGCACCGCCTCTCCCCAGAAAACAGCCGGCATCCCTCGCTGCTTGAGGAGAGCCCGAGCCATCCCCACAACCGTCTGGTTGCGCCGCTCGACGACTCCGTTTTGTTGCGGGCTGTACGGCACGGAGTAGTGGTGCTGGATGCCCTCATCGGCGCAGTACGACGCGAATTCAGCCGCCGTGAATTCGCCGCCGTTGTCAGTGCGCAACACGCGCAATTTGCGGCCGCTCTCCGCCTCCACACCAGCCTGCGCGCGCCTGATGGCGTCCGCCGCTTCTCCCTTGCTGTCGAGAATCATCGCCCACATGTAGCGAGAGAGATCGTCGACGAGCAGCAGGAAGTAGCGTCGACCTCCTGGTGTGGCTGGCGTCACCGGGCCGCACAAGTCTCCGTGCACGAGCTCCAGCTTCTCCTTGGCCCGAAAACTCGCCTGTTGGGGAAAAGGGAGTTGTTTCTGCTTCGTCAGTACGCAGATGTCGCAGAACTGATCCACATGGTCGAGGCATGGCAGGCCTCGTACCATCTCCTTGGCACTTAGACGCTTCAGGGCCTCAAAATGAAGATGCCCAAAGCGCTCATGCCATTGCCACGCCTCGTCGTCCTGACGACAGCGAGACAGACCGGTTGTGCCACCTGCACATCAAGGACGTAGAGTCGATTTCCACCTCTGAGTACCTTGGCGAGAAGGCGACCCTGGCGATCCCAGATGCGTAGGACCCCATGCTCAATCAGCACGCGTGAGCCGTTCTCATCCAGCTGTCCCAAGCTGATGATGGAGTTCCTTAGCGCGGGGATGTAGTAGACACCGGTGAGCAGCCGGTGCTCTCCCGTCTTGGTGGTGAAGATGACGGAGCCGACGCCCTTAATTTCCACAGCGGAGGCATCCCCAAACTTGACGGAGCCTCGCGCATCGGAATCGAGCTCAGCGAAGAATTCCCTTCGACCGGTCATGTGGTGGGTGGCGCCGGTGTCGAGGCACCACCCCGTAGTCTTGTCCTTCCCGGAGGCGTCACCGAGAAGAGCGTGCGCCTTTGGCTCGTTGAGATGGATGAGAGCTTTTGCGACTGGTGTCGCTGAAGATAGCTCAATGCTTGCATGCGCCATGAACAGAGCCGTCTCCTCCTCCTTCGCCTGTGCGACGTGAGCCTAGCCTTGTCGTGGTTGCCGACACTCATTGGCCCAATGGCCAAACCGGCCACAGTTGTGGCAGCTGTTGTCTTGTGCCGGCTTGGGCTTGCCAGCGGCGCCGTCCTTGGCGCCTCCGCGGGCGTCCCCTTCGGCACGTCCTTGTGCCCTGCCCGGGGGGCCTCTTCGCGTCTTACGTTGCTTGCCACGCTTGCGGCCGCCCGTCGTGGAAGAAGGCAACCCCTTCTTCCTGTCACCAAGGCTGGCATCCCACGGCTCCCGAGTTAGGAGCAGCTTCCCGCCGGTGGTGATGGGCCCCGAGGAAGGCTGTGGCTCGTCGGTGTCGACGACCTTGAGGCGACCTATCGCCTCCTCGATTGTCATCGTGGAGAGGTTCAGCAAAGACTCGATCGACCGAGCCATCTGCTTGTACTTCTCGAGGATGCACCGAAAAAGCTTCTCGACAGCTCTCTCCTCGGTGTAGGTGGCATCACCAAACTTCACCAACTTCTGCAGCAGAGTGTTGAGACGGAGAGCAAAGTCATCAATGTCCTCACCTGGCTTGAAAGCCAGGCTCTCCCACTCCTTACGAAGTGCTTGCAGAGTGGACTTGCGAGCACGGTCGCTGCCGATGCGTGCCGCGGCGATGGCGTCCCAAGCTTCCTTGGCAGTCCGCTTGCTGGAAAGCGAGAACTGCATCTCGGGCGGGACTGCGACGATGAGGGCGTCCAGCACCCGTCGGTCCTCTTGGTGGTCGACGTTGCTGTCCTGGACTGCCTCCCACATGCGCCGCACCTGGAGCCTGACCTTCATGATCCCGGCCCACTCGATGTAGTTGGTTTTAGTGAGGGTAGGCCACCCAGCACTGGGACCAACGTCCCTGACCACAGTCCGGACCTCGTAGAGGCCGCGGTCCTGGTCGTTGCAGCCGCCGTCGCGGCGCGCACCTCCACCTGGAGCGCGGGCGTGCTCGGCTGCCCACTGCGTCGTCCGCTCTTGCGACATTTTGGCGCGGTCTGCGTCAGCGCCGTCGTCCGCAGGCGCGGAGCTGTTGGAGCTGCAGGAGCCGCCGTGGAGTGCTTTGGCATCCGCCGTAGCCTCACGTGCTGCGTCTGCTGCTGCTGCTGCTTCTTCTACCTCCGCCCTGGCTGCTTCTACCTCCGCTCTGGCTGTTGCTAGCTCCGCTGCAGCCAGCCTCGACACCCTTGCTGCCGCAGCAGCTGCTGCTACAGCTGCTCGCTCACGCTCCTCTGCCACGGCGCGCTCGGCCTCCTACCGGCGCCGCATACTCGAGGTAGCCGTGTGCTGAGAGCGACCTGCAGATATGGCTCGCTGCAGGGGGCTGTTCCGTGAAGAGGAGGATGTTGAAGACGAACTGCTGCTCGACAGTCCAGGGGGAGGAAGGTAACCAGAGGCAGACGGAGCAGCTGCTGCTACCGACTTGGGCTGCTCACAGGAAATGCTCAGGGTACAAGATAACGAGGCTCTGATACCACTTGTTAGACCTTTGAACCTGAGCATTGATAGTTGTGGATGACACTAGGAGAGTTGGGACAATTTTCGTTGGTTTATTTCTCACACAATGTCATGCCAACCTGAGGGGTTGGGGATACATACTTATAGGCTGCTAGCCAGCCAAGCATATGTTGAGATGCTGCTAAGATGCCAGTCTAAGATGCCAGTCTAAGATGCTATCCTAACTGCCAGTCCTTGATGGTCAGGAACTCTATCCTAACTGCCACAAGGACCATGTGCTCCAGCCCCACAACGACCCTAGTACACAGACTTATCCATCAGTAGGATAGGTAGGCACAAAGTCATGAGCCCTTTACAGGAATCCGGTCCCCAGCTATAACTCAAATTTCGAAGCCATTAAGTGTATCTGCAAGACTGTATTCCATACGTAAATCACTTGGTCAATTTCTTAGAGTTTACGTCCTTCAAAGGAACAATAGGAGAAGGAAAAGGATATTAGGCTCGGAGTTTCCAAGGGCAGTACAGAAGCTGCATTCTGTTTTTCAGATAAACATGCTTGATCAGTTGAGTCATGAAGAATGAAAAGGAATCTTAGGAAGCAGAATTATTATGCGTTCAGTACCTGCTGTTGGTCTGAGTCACTTCAACTTCCATGGCACACCCATGAAACACCACGTGGAAGAAAATGTATTCAAGAATGACACCACCGAGACTGCACACGTAGATGGCATTGTCAGTGGCTCTGCGGCTTCTGATGCCGTACTCCCCCTGGCGAGTTGAATCCTGCGACAGACATCATGGAAGCAACCAAAGTGGCCAGCAGCAGGAGGTACTTCCTAAAGTTGTACTCCTTTTGCTTTCAACTGGATTCTCAGGCTCCATTTACTTCACAGTGCAGGGAAAGAGGTTCCTTACACTATCAAGGATGTAATTTTAAGCGCTTTTATCTCTTTCCCGTTGATATATAGTTGCCCTGCTTGGCCATCGCAGTTCTGGATATTTGCATGTCAGAATAAGTGGAGCTCTGACATTACCACACTTTGTTGAATTCTGTTGATTAAAACATGAGGTCTTATCTTCTCTTCATACACCTCCTTTCAAGTTGTTTGTAATTAACAGACATCGGACTATGAGCCAAGTAATGTGCAAGGGTTTAGTTCCTAACATTGTACTCCCTCCGTCCCAAAATAAGTGACTCAACTTTGTACTAAAGTTAGTACAAAGTTGAGTCACTTATTTTGGGACGGAGGGAGTATGTAAGATCAGAGATGAACTTGCATAGTAATTTATATGTCAACGTGAACTGGAAACTTGAAAGTGGTGTACTGGCTATGTAAACAGAAAGATAGTGGGCTTGATATTTTTTTTTCTATACAGACTTGACTTGGTGTCCATAAGACAGAGGACTAGTTTGCAAACATGTCATATAGACTTTGTGATCCGATTCTCAAGTCAACTAAATATGTGGGCACGTCTCTTACTAGTAACTTTTTTTTTTCAATTGCAACTTGCACCAGCTACTGGATGTTAACATTTCCTCTCTGAATATAAGGTGACTAAAACATTTATTCCAACACTTATGATTTAACTGTCTTGTCTAAGTTGCAGTACAATGTAACATCATGCACTCATGCTAATGTATAATTATATATTCAGGAGTGCTTGGATGCAGGCTGGTCTATGAATTGAGATACCACCCCTGTGGAGGTCGCCCAGATCATTTTCAACAAAATGGCCTTGTGCGACTGCAAGGTTGGTCATCGCCGAATTGCCCTTGTGATACTACATAGGTTTTAATGCTATGTTTGCAGGGTCGGGTGCCATTGGATAGGTAAGCTGGTGAGTTTTGGATTGGCTGGGTTGGAATGATGCCTAGAAAGGCTCCAGGTGCGTGTCTAGTTGCCTTTTGTCACAAATATTTGTGAAGAATTTGCATAAACATGTCCTTGAGAATCTATGGTTAACAAGAATGCAAATCCATCGTTATTTCCTAGATACACCACTGTTATGAGTAGCCCTACATTACAGACTGGAATTGATACTTGATGAAGCACCAGATATATTTGCTCCAGTTGTCTTGTCCACAGCATGTGGGCACTACACGCAGGTTGCACTACTGATGGATTTTTTTAGTCACTCAAAGACCATATTACAACTGTATGTATCTTTCGTGGTGTTAGTTTTCTTTTGTCCTCTTTTTCCCGAGGATAGAAATTCTGAATTTTGGATCTGAACGAGAAGATCAATTCCAAAATGTTACAGAGAAGCTTTTGGGAAGTAACAATTAACAACTCAACACATAGGTACATACAAAGGAGATACACATGTGAGCAGAAGATCCCTAAACATTGTTAGCCCCAACTTTAGTTCCCTCCAGTGCTCCTCCACCGGCTTTACATATGCATTTGCAATTGCATTGCTTGGCAGGAGACTCGTCTTTCTTGTCACGGCACGATAGTACCACATGGATGGCAATGTAGAGCAGCACGGCAAAGGCAAGTGCGCCAATGTAACCAAATGTCTCCCACTCGCGGCTGCAGCCAGAGGCATATGCCCAAAGGAGGCCAAGCAAGGCCAGCACAACCGAAGACTGCGCTACTCGGAGCAGCTCCTTGCTCTTCATGCCTAGGAGTCCCTTCTCCGAAAACAGTAGCTTGTCCAGCAGGAGTAGGAGGATGACGATGGCCGACGCAAGGAAGGAAATGGAGTTGCTGTAGAAAAAAAAAACGGTACCGGTGCTTGTTGCTGTCATGCAGGACCGAATCGCCAGCCGTGTGCCCATTGCTGCTGTCCGGCCACACTCCGCCGGATGGAGTAAGGCCGGCCTGATAGGTGACACTCGCCACTAAGATGCCCACCAGCATCAAATACTTTCCCTTGGTGTATTCTTTTTTTTCTTTAATAGTACGCCTTTTTTCTTCCTGAGTCTTTTTTTTCTTCTGTACCTTTTTCAACTTCCTGGATCTTGTTTTCTTCTGTACCCTCTTCATCTTCCTGGATCTTTTTTTCTTCTGTACCCTCTTCATCTTCCTGGATCCTTTTTCTTCTGTACCCTCTTCAACTTCCTGGATCTTTTTTTCTTCTGTACCCTCTTCATCTTCCTGGATATTTTTTTCTTCTGTACCCTTTTCAACTTCCTGGATCATTTTTTCCTCTGTACCCTTTCCATCTTCCTGGATATTTTTTTCTTCTGTGCCCTTTTCATCTACCTGGCTCTTTGTAGGCTTGGGATCTTTATTCTGCTTCAGCACTATAAGCAGTAAGATGACAAACACGAACACCACAGCAACCAATGCAACCACAATGATGGATGTCCGCACATGCCGGGAGCTTCCTGCGACATAGGCACCCACGAGGCCAAATAAGCCCGCCAGAGCACACACATAGAGTGCATAGCAATTTATGCCGGGTGTGTACAGGTTCGGATTCACAAGGAGGATGATCATGGCTATGGATGCCATAAAGCTCGTGGCGATGCAGTAGAAGAACGTCGTGTAACGGCGAGGGTAGTTACTCAAGAGGACAGGATAACCTGCTCTATGACCAAACCCGTCGTCCTCACCCCAAAAGCCGCCAGGTGGGGTCAACCCAGCTTGGTAAGTGATGGTTGCGGCCAAGATGGCTAGCAGCAGCAGCAGCTTGCGTTTCTTGTTCATCTCCTCCTCCGGCCTGACCTTAGGATCTAGCGTGAAGAAGACTATGTGGATCACCACATAGACCAATACTGCACCAGCCAGAGCGATGACGTGGAGGGAGGTGGTTACATCCCGGCAACAGCCGACTGCATACGCAGCCATGAGGCTGAGCAGGTCTAGTATCATGGCAGCCTCCAGGGCGTGTCGCTTGTGGACGACGCTTGATGTCACATGCTTGCTCAGGACCATGACGATGACAACTACGGAAGTCACAAGGGCGACCGAGTTGCAGTAGAAGAACACCCTGTAGCGTCTAGCATGCGTGGTTACAAGTACCGGGTCACCTCCCTTGTGCCCGTCACGGTTGTCGGGCCAGAAGCCACCCGGTGGGTTCATCCCCGCTTAGGTGATGGTCGTGGCAAGGGTTGCAAGTAGCAGTACGAGAGAATGGGCCTTCTTCAGCCGGTTGTCTTTCTCATGGTCATTGTCATTCCTGCCCCAGCATGATCTTAGATTTTTCTCGATCAAACATGATGCTAGAAGTCTGCAATACAGATTGGAGAAATTCTTATCATGAGATAATTAAGCCGATTGAACACACACCCATAGTATTACTAGCTAGTAATTGATTCAGGCAGGTACTCCCTCCATCCCAAAATTCTTATCTTAGATTTGTCTAAATACGGATGTATCAAGTCACGTTTTAATATTAAATACATCCGCATCTAGATGAATCTAAGACAAGAATTTTGGGATGGAGGGAGTACCTTTTTATTTGCTCCAGGAATTTCTGGATCATGAACTGGAGAACGGTGTATATGAGAACCGGGAGAACCAGACTGAATAAGTAGACGGTAGAGCGAGTCTTCCTGCAGCTCCCAATGGCGTAGGCCACGAAAAGGCCAAGCAATGCCACGTTTACGCACACGTATGGCGCATGGTGGCACCACTTCTTGTAAGAGCCCTCCTCGAGCTTGCTGGTGACGGTTGTAAGTAGCATGATGGCAGCTAGGGATGTGATGAATGCAAAGGTGTTGCAGACGAAGAAGGCCACAAACCGGCGTGAGTGGTCATCTAGCAGGACCGGGTCACCGGCACGGTGGCTGTCCTGGGTATCCGGCCAGAAGCCACCTGGGGGGCTCATCCCCACCGTGTAGGTTATTGTTGCCGCAAAAATTGCAAACAACATCATAATCTGACGTGCCCGCTCAAGTTTTTTATCTTCGCCACTGGCTTCAGCATTTTCTTCCAGTTTTCCTGCGCTGATATACTTGATCATATGAAACACAGCATAGATGGAGACAACAGATACCAGCACGGAGGAGAAGACAGTTGTGACCATTCCACGGCTGGCCCCTGCAGCGTATGCCACCATGAGCACGAGCATGTCCAGCGCCATGACCACCCTCAGCGCGAGGAGGATGAGCGGCTTGGGATTCTGCCACCACCGCGTGGTTATTGCTTTATCTATAAAACGGGGCGAGGAGCCTTTTTCGGCATTCTCCCTCTGCTCCACGAGGAGGAGGAGGAGGATTACCACGACCGACGCCATGAATGCGGCCCCGTTGCTGTAGAAGGCGTTGTACCGGGGGTGGTCCGTCACCACAAGAATCTGGTTGCCGATGAGGTAGCCGTCCTTGCTGCTCAGCCAGACTCCTCCAGGCGGGTTGAGCCCAGCGACATAGGTCACCATCGCCGCCAGGATGGCCATCACCAGGATGTACTTGCGCAGGTCCAGCATGAGGTTATCATCATTGCTTTGCTCTGGATGCACCATTTGCTCGTTGTCTACAGGAAATAGCACCTCGAGTCTCAACTCTCGTGAAAGACATGGTGTCTAGCCCCCTCAGATATATAGCGCTAGCGGTTTAATCTGATGACAGTGGAACTCGGAGGTTGAGCGGTTGAGCCTAATGCTAGCTGCGCAGCTGTTCGTCAGCATGGTGACAAGGCAAAACGTAATGATACTGAGAAAAAAATTTGTTTAGGCATCAGCTTCCGTAATGATAATTGTGGCATAGGATTTTAAATTTGACGGAATATGCATAGTCAATAGACCGATGATGCTAAACTGAGTGTATATGATTCATGAATATTTTGGAAGACGTGACTTGGAGGTTTTATACCGTTCAACTTGTGAATTAGGGATTAGACTAACCCTTGTTGATGTAGCATGCATGTGCCATCTGCTCTGGATCAGGGCCGGGCCGGCAAAATCCGGGGCCCTGTGCGAATAAAAAACGGGGCCCTATTTCACAAAAAAATGAACTAACTTGCAATTATAATGTATAAATATCTCACGGAAAAAATATAATGTTTATAATGTAATATCTTACATAACAATTGGATATCTTACATAACAATTGGACATATAAAAAGGTTATACCTATCCAACTCCCGTTTGCTAATTATTTGAACATCCTCATTCTTGTAGTATTTTTTGAAATGAAATCTTCAATGATACCCTCATAATCAATCTTCTCCAACACTTCACTCTCAAGAACCAATTTCTAATGAAGTAATGATCCCTGCCAATAATTAATTAGAAAATTAGGAATTAGGAGTAGGACCAAATTTAATCAAAAAGAAGGACTCGCTAAGCACCTGAAGGCTAGCGTCGGTAACCGATCAATCTATTGAGACGGTGTCAACGAGTCTGAAATTTGAGAAAGGAGGCGAGGAAGGCAACGGTGGCACCGCGGCAGTGGCCTATCGCTTAGTTGGCCTGAATCTGAAATCTCATCGATCTAAGGAGCAGGGACTGAGCGAGAGCCAGCGAGGGACGAGGCGTCGAGCCGTCGACGTCAAGGGCTCCTGGCGTCGAGCCCTCGAGGGCTCCAGGCGACGACAGGACGCGTTCTAATCCTCTTCCTGTAGGCTGTAGCGTAGCCACGATCTGATCCATGTAGCAATCTAGGTTTTCTTTTTTGATGTTAGCGATCTAATGTTTTTTTATAGATAAAACGTAGGCACGTAGCGAACTAGCGATGCCCTCGTCGCCTTTTTTTTCTGAGTGGTGCCTTGTCGCCTGACCCTCTCGTAGCAATCGGGAGGAGTCAGCGCTCTCGCTCGATGGGCCTAGTCGCTCGGCCCAGCAGCGGTTAACTATTACTAGACTTATATAAAAAAATATGGGCCCCTAAGAATTTTGGGCCCTATGCGGGCCGCACCTTTTGCACCACTGTGGGCCCGGCCCTGCTCTGGATTAACTTGACGACGACCTTGCTAACGAGTCCCCTTGAAAATGTACCCATGTTTGCCCTGCTGTTTGGAGTTAAGTGACATGGTTAGTTTGGTGAATCAATACAAGTTTGAACCATTTTTTACTTGGCCTTTGATCTGTTTCCTACTTTGCCCTGATATTCTCAATCCAAAACATTGATTCTCTCTCCACTGGGAGATGTGCAACTCCGCTCTTGATCTATTTTCCCCTCCAAATTCCCCCTGTATAGTTTTTAAGTTTTTCCTGTCCGGCCAGTGTTTGGCTGGTAATCAAATTATGTGTTTGGCTGGTAATTAAGGATGAATAAGACTTGGACTAAACACAACCTTAACAGCAGGGGTTGCCAAGGCTCGGAAACGTGTGAGTTCTGTGGAGTTAATGAATCCACAGATCTTCTATTATTTGCTTGCCCCTTGGATAGATACTCAGTGAGTTTTGTGGGGGCTATAACAATTAACGTCCCTTCATCTCTTGTTTATCTTTGTCAGAGTTGGGCTATGCTGTGAAAGAGAGAAAGTTTGTGCCAATTGGTGGCATCTCTGTTTTGACTGTTTGGAAAACAAGAAATAAGTCATGTTTCCATAGTATACATATGGCAAAGTATGTGATATGTTCTACATGTATTGATGGTATCACTGATGAAATCATGTAATGCAGAAAACATTACTCATTTTGTGGCTTTGTAGGGGTACATGGTAATCGGTTCAGATGGTTACACACCTGGCACCTGCGTTTCTCTCGCTATGCCGAAGAGGGCGGCGTGGGCCCTTGTCGAGCAGATACTTGTTTGGGTGCATGAACTTTTGCCGATTTCCATGGAAGCTGAACTAATTGCTGTCCAGTTGTGCAAGTCTCCAATTTCAAACGCAGATTATAGTGCTTCTTCTTACTAATTTTCATTTTTAAAACCCATTGGCTGATCTCACTGATTGAGAATCCATCACCCTTGTAAATGGTTTAATGGCGATAGGAGGATTAGTCAACCAGTGGGGAACATATTTTACAGACCAAAGGCCAGACCGAGCACAGTTGGCAATTGGGGCATGTCTGCTCTGCTCTGCATAGCACATCTACCCTGGGTGAGATTAAGAGGCCGTTCGTAATCTCTCCGCTCCTAACTCCACTGCAGAGTGGAGCGGCACTCAGTGCAATTTTTGCGAGCGGTCAGATGGGCGCTCCGCTCCTTGGCAAAGGAGCAGACTATTGCCGAACAGAGCCTAAGGCCTTGTTTGGAATCTATCCATTCTGCGGAGCTGCAGAGCTCAGTTTGAGCTGCTCCCTAAAAAGCTGCAGCAATCTGCTTCGCTTCGGGAGCTGAGTCGCGGGAGCGGAGAGAAACCAAACAGACACTAAGATTTGTGTTTTTAACATTTCGCCAGCTTAAAGTGTTCGTATTCCCTTGATTAAGAAAAGATGTTGACACAGCCGGTCAAAAAATAAAGAAGGAAAATGTTGGCACGCACGGCCTGCCTCTTTGGTCGCTCTGACTTCCAAGTTTGAAATCTGGCTCCCGATACAACCACTTGGGTGTGAATGCTCAAGCCCTACCTTCTGCATATGCACATGGTGGCAGACAGCGACGGCTTGGAATCTCAGAGGATTTTTTGCTGATATAAAACGCAAAGCTTGCGTCTCGATGCAATGGTGGAAAGAATTATGCCTGTCTTTTTTTTAGCTGAAGAATTATACCTATCTTATGACTATCTAGGAGTATTATGTACCCCTCGGGGAAATATCTGGTACTCCCACCCTTAGGATGCTTCCGTTGCTTCAAACTCGGTAGCACATTTCAAAATGTTCAAAAAATTCTTAAAAGAATGCAGCACATTGACACAACATCAATGTATGTTGTCAAAAAAATTCAAATCAAAATTCAAAACGTTGCGGGAGATACAAAAATGACAAAATAGACATCAATGTGATAATGGGCCTAATCTAAAGCCCAACTTATGTTGTGTACTATTTACTGTCGATTTTGTCATTTATGTTTCTCAAGCTATGTTTCGAATTTTGATTTCATTTTTTTACAACATATGTCAATGTGCTGGATTTTTTTCAGATTATTTTAAACATTTAAAAATGTGCTACCGAATTTTGGAGCACCGGGAGCACCCTAGGATGGGAGTACCAGACCCCCCCCCCCCCCCACCCCCCGCACACAAATGTAGGCAAACCGAACCAGCACAAAAACCATCCTAATCAACAAAATTAGAGCAGGAGGAAACTAGTACACATGTCGATAGAAAGTTTTTTTGTGAGAAAAATGTCGACGCGAAGTGAATACCATTCCATGCGGGGTGGGATGCCCCCTTTTTCATCTCGGATATTTTTCCATTTCTTTTTTAATTTTAATTTTTTCTGTTTTTTTAATAATTCGAGATTACAGAAAAATTTAAAATTTCAACGTAATTGTGGATTTAAAAAATCATAAAATTTTCGCGGATTCAAAAGAATTGTGATTTTTATAAAAAAATGTATATTCAAAAACTGTTCATGGTTTTTTAATGTTCCAAAAAAATCATTATATTGAAAAAAACTGGTCTCGTATTTACACAATGTTCACGAATTTGACCAAATGTTTGCAAACTCAAAAAAAGTTCATCAATGTTCATGAGAAAAGTTCACTGATTCAATAAAACTCGTTGATTCAGAAAATGTTCACGAGTTCGAACAAAAAACCATGCATTTTTTTTAAAAGTTTTTCAAAAAAAATGATCATGAATTTCAAAATTTGTTCCCCAAATACTAAAAATCTTCATTGGTTAAAAAATGATCACGAGTTTCAAAAAACACATACCACACACAAGTGTAGGCAAAACCGAACCAACACAAAAACCATCCAGATCAACGAAAAAAGATTAGGAGGAAACACATACATATAAAAAAAATTGAGAAAAATGTCGACCGGAAGTAATACCACCCCATGCGGCGCGGTATGTCCCTTTTCATTATTATTATTTTGTTTTTATATTTTGCTAGCTTTTTGCATTTTATATTATCTGTTTTTTATTTTTTAAATAATTCAAGATTACAAAAAAGTTTAAATTTCAACAAAATTCTGAAATTTGAAGGAAAAGTATTTAAAAATAATAAAATGTTTGCGTATTCAAAACAATCATGATATTTTTCTCAAAAATATATGTTCAGAAACTGTTCACGGTTTTTAAAAATGTTCTGAAAATCAAAAACTCTTCCCGCCTTTGAAAAATGATTGTGTATTTACACAATGTTCGCAAATTTTACCAAATGTTTGCAAGCTCAAAAAATGTTCATGAAAAAATTTCATTTATTCAATATAATTCGTTGATTCTAAAAGTGTTCATGAATTCAAAAAAATCATGCATTTCAAAAGAAATGTCCGTCAAAAGAAAAAATGATGGTGAATTTCAAAAATTATTCCACAAATTCAGAAAATCTTCGCTGGTTCAAACAAATGTTCGCAACTTTCGAAAAGATGTGCAGAGTTTCAAAACAATGTTCAGAATTTAAATAAAATGTTCACTACCTTGAAAAATGTATACCATTTTATAAAATGTTTGTGAATTAGAATAATATTCAAGATTATTCACGAATTCAAGAAGTACTGATGATTTTAAAATCGTTCATGATTTCAAGAACTGCCCACGAATTTGAAAAATATTACGATTTATAGAATGTTTGCGAGTTTGTAAAACATATTTATGAATTGAAAAATATTCAAAAAAAATTTGAACAATATTTATGAATTCAAAAATGTTCATGACTCGAAAAAATAGTCCTGATTTGAGAAAATTCTCACGCATTTGAAAATATTTTTGCAAAAATAAAGAAAAACAAAGATGGAAAAATGGAAAGCAACAAAAAACAATAGGGAAAATAAAAATGACAAATTGACCAAAAAACAAAAGATGAAAAGAAACCAAAAAATAAAATTAAAAACACTGATCAGTTTATATAACCTTCCCAAAACCGGATGGGGACTAACTGGGTCGGGCCAAAGTGTGCCTAGCGGTAAAGCACAGGTGGGGGTACGGACTGGATTTGTATCCATGTACCGAGTGCAATACGCTCCAAATAGGATAAACGTCGAGAGGAAATCATAATTGAGTTCTTTGATTGCTCAATACACTTTATGTTCTAACTCAAGAGGCAAATAACAAGCTTTTCCATAAACCATTTTATATGGAGACATACCCATAGGATTTTTATAAGCTGTTCTATAAGCCCAAAGTGCATCATCTAATTTCTTAGACCAATTCTTCCTGGACCTATTGACAGTCTTTTGCAAAATTAATTTTATTTCTCTATTGCTAAGCTGAACTTGACCACTAGACTGAGGATGATAGGGTGATGCAATTCTATGGTTAACATCATACTTGGCAAGCATTTTATGGAAAGCACCATAAATAAAGTGTGAACCATCATCAGTCATTAAATATCTAGGGACTCCAAACCTTAGAAAAATAAGTTCCTTGAGCATTTTAATAGAGGTGTTGTGATTAGCACTACTGGTTAGAATGGCTTCTACCCATTTAGTAACATTATCAACAACAACCAAAATATGTGTATACCCATTAGAGGAAGGAAAAGGTCCCATGTAATCAAATCTCCAAACATCAAATGGTTCAACAGCAAGTGAATAATTCATAGGCATTTCTTTACGCTTACCGATATTACCTATTCTTTGACATTCATCACAAGAAGAGACAAACTTACGGGCATCCTTGAAGAGAGTAGGCCAATAAAATCCAGATTGCAATACCTTCTGAGCAGTTCTATCTCCAGCATGATGCCCTCCATAAGCTTCGGAGTGACATTTCCATAGGATTTGTCCCTGTTCATGCTCAGGTACACAACGTCTAATAATACCATCTACTCCTTCTTTATAAAGATGTGGGTCATCCTAAAAGTAATGTCTTAAATCATAGAAGAATTTTTTTCTTTTGCTGGTATGTAAAGCTAGGTGGTAAATATTTAGCAATAATGTAATTAGCATAGTCAGCATACCAAGGAGTGTTATGAGCAACATTTATTGCAGCTAACTGCCCGTTAAGAAAACTATCATCAATAGGTAGTGGGTCATCAAGCACATTTTCAAGCCTAGACAAGTTATCATCTACTGGGTTCTCAGCTCCTTTTCTATCAATGATGTGTAAATCAAATTCTTGTAACAAGAGAACCCAACGAATAAGTCTAGGTTTAGCATCTTTCTTTTCCATATGATATTTAATAGCAGCATGGTCTGTGTGAACAGTTACTTTGGAATCAACAATATAAGGTCTAAATTTATCACAAGTAAACACCACTGCTAAGAATTATTTTTCAGTAGTAGCATAATTTCTTTGAGCATTGTCTAGAGTTTTACTAGCATAATGAATAACATTCAATTTCTTATCAACTCTTTGTCCTAGAACAGCACCAACAACATAATCACTAGCATCACACATAATTTCAAAAGGCAAGTTCCAATCAGGTGGTTGAACAATAGGTGCATAAATTAAAGCTTTCTTAAGTGTTTTAAAGGCTTCTAAACAACCATCATCAAAAACAAAAGGAATATCCTTATGCAAGAGATTAGTAAGAGGCCTAGAAATTTTTGAAAAGTCTTTGATAAATCTCCTATAGAAACCATCATGACCTAGGAAACTATGAATATCTTTGATATCCTTAGGACATGGCATTTTCTCAATTGCATCAAACCTTCGCTTGGTCCACTCGAATACCTCTTTCAAAAAATTTATGACCCAAGACAATGCCTTCATTAACCACAAAGTGACACTTCTCCCAATTCAAGACAAGATTTGTTTGTTCACATCTCTGCAAAACTCGCTCAAGATTTCTTAAACAATCATTAAAAGACTTCCCATAAACAGAAAAGTCATCCATGAAAACCTCAACAATCTTTTCACAAAAATCAGAGAATATAGCAGTCATACATCTTTGAAAGGTAGAAGGTGCATTAGATAAACCAAAATGCATACGTCTATAAGCATAAGTTCCAATGGGGCAAGTAAAAGTGGTCTTTTCTTGATCAGGTTGAGAAACAGGTGTTTGTGAAAAGCCATTTGTGAAAAGCCTGAGTATAAATGCTTCTCGTACTACTCCATGGTATGCTGATTATGCTAATTATATTGTTGCTAAATTTATACCACCTAGTTTCACATAGCAACAAAATAAAAAGTTTTTCTATGATTTGAGGCATTACTTTTGGGATGACCCACACCTTTATAAAGAAGGAGTAGATGGTATTATTAGACGTTGTGTACCTGAGCATGAACAGGAATAGATCCTACGCAAGTGTCATTCCGAGGCTTATGAAGGACACCACAATGGAGATAGAACTGCACATAAGGTATTGCAATCCGGTTTTTATTGGCCTACTCTCTTCAAGGATGCCCGTAAGTTTGTCTTGTCTTGTGATGAATGTCAAAGAATTGGTAATATTAGTAGACGTCAAGAAATGCCTATGAATTATTCACTTGTTATTGAACCATTTGATGTTTGGGGCTTTGATTATATGGGACCTTTTCCTGCCTCTAATGGATATACACATATTTTAGTTGCTGTTGATTACGTTACTAAGTGGGTAGAAGCTATTCCAACTAGTAGTGCTGATCATAACACCTCTATTAAGATGCTTAAAGAAGTTATTTTTCCAAGGTTTGGAGTCCCTAGATATTTAATGACTGATGGTGGTTCATATTTTATTCATGGTGCTTTCCGTAAAATGCTTGCTAAATATGATGTTAATCATAGAATTGCCTCTCCTTATCGCCCACAGTCTAGTGGTCAAGTAGAATTGAGTAATAGAGAACTCAAATTAATTTTGCAAAAGACTGTTAATAGATCTAGAAAGAATTGTTCCAAGAAACTTGATGATGCATTATGGGCCTATAGAACTGCATATAAAAATCCTATGGGTATGTCTCCGTATAAAATGGTCTATGGAAAAGCATATCACTTACCTCTCGAACTAGAACATAAGGCTTATTGGGCTATTAAAGAGCTCAATTATGATTTCAAACTTGCCGGTGAGAAGAGGTTATTTGACATTAGCTCACTTGATGAATGGAGAACCCAAGCCTATGAGAATGCCAAATTGTTTAAAGAAAAAGTTAAAAGATGGCATGACAAAAGGATACAAAAGCGTGAGTTTAATGTAGATGATTATGTATTGCTATACAACTCTCGTTTGTGATTTTTTGCAGGAAAGCTTCTCTCTAAATGGGAAGGTCCTTACGTTATCGAGGAGATCTATCGTTCCGGTGCCATAAAAATCAACAACTTCGAAGGCACAAATCCGAAGGTGGTGAACGGTTAAAGAATTAAACATTATATCTCAGGTAATCCTATAAATGTTGAAACCAATGTTATTGAAATCGTAACCCTGGAGGAATACATAAGGGACACTTTCCGGAATGTTTTAGACTCCGAAAAGGAATAGGTATGTGGTACGGTAAGTAAACCGACTCCAAAACAGTTCTAATGGTAATTTTCTTCCGTTTTGGAATAATTAGAAAAATAGAATAATAAGAAGCAGTCCGGGAAGGACACGAGGGCTCCACGAGGGTGGAGGGCGCGTCCTACCCCCTGGACGCGCCCCGCTACCTCGTGGGCACCTCGTGTGCTCTCCGGATTCTGTTTTCTTACACGTTACATATTTTGGTCGGTAAAAAATCATTATATAATCCCCCCAAAGGTTTTGACTCTCGTATCACGCAATTATCCTCTGTTTGTGTTTCGAGATGTTTTTGCTGCAGATTAGATCAAGATGTCTTCGCAAGAGTCAGTCGGGGAGAGCCGGGTGTCTCATCCGGCACCGAGATCAATGACAAACAACAATATTGACCACTTTCGGCCAGCAACGGAGGAAGAGATGGAGGCTGATTTGAAGAGGATAGATGCCATGGAGGAGGATCAAGAAGTCACTTCTCGCTTCCGAGCTAGATTCACAATGGGGAAACTACAGAGCTCGGCTATCCCAAACTCGGTTATCCCTTCCAATGTTAGATTTCTTTCTTATGAGAATATGAAAAAGAGTGTCACTTGTTCTCCCGCATCTATGCAACACCCTTGGGTGCAGGGAGCTTTGGCTGTTACAGGAAAACTTCAAAAGGAAATAATGGACCTCAAGCAGCAAGTCAATAAGCTCAAGGAGGAGAATCGTATCCTGAGGGGCATCATCGCCAAGAATATCACATCACCATCCCCGAAAAAGGAAACATAATCAGGGCACTCCCCTTGGCAACTGCCAAGCTTGGGGGAGTGCCCCGGTATCGTATCACCATCACTTTTATCTTTACCGTTTTTCTTAGTTCGATCCTTTTGATAATATCTTGATCTAGTAGCATAAAGTTTTTAGTATGATCTAGTTGTGAGTTTTGCTTTATGATCCTTCTATGTAATCGAGTATGTGAGCTATATATAACAAAGATTAGCGTTGAGTCAAGGGCTTGATTATTTTGCCATGATATTGAGTGAATAAAATAAAAGAGAGGGAAATAAAAGAGATCATATGGATCTTATGGAGAGTAATGAGCTCACATAGAAAAAGTATGATGAATAAAAGCTGTTGAGAGTTGACAAACATAGTTTTGGTCATCGTTGCAATTAATAGGACGTAATAAAGAAAGAGAGGTCTTCACATATAAATATACTATCTTGGACATCTTTTATGATTGTGAGCACTCATTAAAATATGACATGCTAAAGAGTTGACGTTGGACAAGGAAGACAACGTAATGGGTTATGTTTTCTTACATCTGAGATAAATTATATTGTCATGAATCATCCAACATGGTTGAGCTTGCCTTTCCCTCTCATGCTAGCCAATTCTTCGCACCAAGTAGAGATACTACTTGTGCTTCCAAATATGCCTAAACCCAGTTTTGCCATGAGAGTCCACCATACCTACCTATGGATTGAGTAAGATCCTCCAAGTAAGTTGTCATCGGTGCAAGCAATAAAAATTTCTCTCTAAATATGTATGACTTATTAGTGTGGGAGAAAATAAGCTTTATATGATCATGTGATATGGAAGAAATAAAAGCGACGGACTGCATAATAAAGGTCCATATCACAAGTGGCAATATAAAGTGATGTTCTTTCGCATTAAGATTTTGTGCATCCAACCATAAAAGCGCATGACAACCTCTGCTTCCCTCTACGAAGGGCCTATCTTTTACTTTTATCTCCTGCCTTACATAAGAGTCATGGTGATCTTCACCCTTCCTTTTTACATTTTATCTTTTGGCAAGCACAACATGTTGGAAAGATACTGGTATATATGGCTAACTGGATGTGAGTTTTCATGAACTATTATTGTTGACATTACCCTTGAGGTAAAACGTTGGGAGGCAAAACTATACGCCCCTATCTTTCTCTGTGTCCAATTAAAACTCCATACCCATAAGTATTGCGTGAGTGTTAGCAATTGTGAAAGACTATATGATAGTTGAGTATGTGGACTTGCTAAAAAGCTCTTATATATTGACTCTTTCCTATGTTATGATAAATTGCAATTGCTCCAATGACTAAGATTATAGTTTGTTAGTTTTCAATGAAGTTTATGATTCATACTTGAAATTGTGATTGAATTGTTACTCTAGCATAAGAGATCATATGACAATAGTTATATAAGTTGTCGTTCTAAGAATGATCATGATGCCCTCATGTCCATATTTTATTTTTATCGACACCTCTATCGCTAAACATGTGGACATATTTTTCGATTTCGGCTCTCGCTTGAGGACAAGCGAGGTCTAAGCTTGGGGGAGTTGATACGTCCATTTTGCATCATGCTTTTATATTGATATTTATTGCATCATGGGCTGTTATTACACATTATGTCACAATACTTATGCCTATTCTCTCTTATTTTACAAGGTTTACATAAGGAGGGAGAATGCCGACAGCTGGAATTTTGGGCTGGAAAAGGAGCAAATATTAGAGACCTATTCTGCACAACTCCAAAAGTCCTGAAACTCCAAGAAAGTTATTTTTGGAAATAATAAAAAATACTAAGCAGAGGAAATACATCAGGGGGCCTCCACCAGTCCACGAGGGTGGGGGCGCGCCCCCTGCCTCATGGGTCCCCTGGTGGCCTCCGATGCCCATCTTCTGCTATATGGAGTCTTTCGATGAGAAAAAAATGATGGAAATATGCCCTAGAGGCAATAATAAATTGGTTATTATTATATTTCCTTGTTCATGATAATCGTTTATTATCCATGCTAGAATTGTATTGATAGGAAACTTAGATACATGTGTGGATACATAGACAACACCATGTCCCTAGTAAGCCTCTAGTTGACTAGCTCGTTGATCAATAGATGGTTACGGTTTCCTGACCATGGACATTGGATGTCGTTGATAACGGGATCACATCATTAGGAGAATGATGTGATGGACAAGACCCAATCCTAAGCCTAGCACAAAGATCGTGTAGTTCATATGCTAAAGCTTTTCTAATGTCAAGTATCATTTCCTTAGACCATGAGATTGTGCAACTCCCGAATACCGTAGGAGTGCTTTGGGTGTGCCAAACGTCACAACGTAACTGGGTGGCTATAAAGGTACACTACAGGTATCTCCGAAAGTGTCTGTTGGGTTGGCACGAATCGAGACTGGGATTTGTCACTCCGTGTAAACGGAGAGGTATCTCTGGGCCCACTCGGTAGGACATCATCATAATGTGCACAATGTGACCAAGGAGTTGATCACGGGATGATGTGTTACAGAACGAGTAAAGAGACTTGCCGGTAATGAGATTGAACAAGGTATCGGATACCGATGATCGAATCTCGGGCAAGTATCGTACCGATGGACAAAGGGAATTGTATACGGGATTGATTGAATCCTTGACATCATGGTTCATCCGATGAAATCATCATGGAGAATGTGGGAGCCAACATGGGTATCCAGATCCCGCTATTGGTTATTGACCGGAGAGTTGTCTCGGCCATGTCTGCATGACTCCCGAGCCCGTAGGGTCTACACACTTAAGGTTCGATGACGCTAGGGTTATAGGGAATAGATGTATGTGGTTACCGAATGTTGTTCGGAGTCCCGGATGAGATCCCGGACGTCACGAGGAGTTCCGGAATGGTCCGAAGGTAAAGATTTATATATGGGAAGTCATCATACGGTCACCAGAATAATTCGGGGGTTACCGGTATTGTACCGGGACCACCGGAGGGGTTCCGGGGGTCCACCGGGAGGGTCCACCTGCCCTGAAGGGCCCTATGGGCTGTATGTGGAGAGGGACCAGCCCCTTAGTGGGCTGGGCGCCTTCCCCCCTAGGGCCCATGCGCCTAGGGTTTGGGGGAACCCTAAAGGGGGGCCCCCCTTGCCTTGGGGGGCAAGGCAACCCCCTTGGCCGCCGCCCCCTCCTCAGATTGGATCTGAGGGGGCCAGCCCCCCTCTCCCTTGCCCCTATATATATGTGGGGGTTGGGAGGGAAGCCGCACCCAAGTCTTGGCGCAGCCCTCCCCCTCTCCCAAGTTCTCCTCTTCTCCCGTGGTGCTTGGCGAAGCCCTGCAGGATTGCCACGCTCCTCCTTCACCACCATGCCGTCGTGCTGCTGCTGGATGGAGTCTTCCCCAACCTCTCCTTCTCCCCTTGCTGGATCAAGGCGTAGGAGACGTCACCGGGCTGTATGTGTGTTGAACGCGGAGGTGCCGTCCGTTCGGCACTAGGATCATCGGTGATTTGGATCACGACGAGTACGACTCCATCAACCCCGTTCACTTGAACGCTTCCGCTTAGCGATCTACAAGGGTATGTAGATGCACTCTCCTTCCCCTCGTAGCTAGATTACTCCATAGATTGATCTTGGTGATGCATAGAAAATTTTGAATTTCTGCTACGTTCCCCAACAAAAAAAATCATAAGCCATCTTTCCGGACGAGACTCCGCCGCCACGAGGCGGAACCAATCTAGGGCTCCGGTGGAGCTGTTCTGCCGGGGAAACTTCCCTCCGGGAGGGGCAAATCATCGCCATCGTCATCGCCAACGATCCTCTCATCAGGAGGGGGTCAATCTCCATCAACATCTTCACCAGCACCATCTCCTCTCAAACCCTAGTTCATCTCTTGTATCCAATTCTTGTCCCTAAGTCCGTGACTGGTACCTGCGGGTTGCTAGTAGTGTTAATTACTCCTTGTAGTTGATGCTAGTTGGTTTATTTGGTGGAAGATCATATGTTCAGATCCTTTATGCATATTAATACCCCTCTGATGATGAACATGAATATGCTTTGTGAGTATTTACGTTTGTTCCTGAGGACATGGGAGAAGTCTTGCTATTAGTAGTCATGTGAATTTGGTATTCGTTCGATATTTTGATGAGATGTATGTTGTCTCTCCTCTAGTGGTGTTATGTGAATGTTGGCTACATGACACTTCACCATTATTTGGGCCTAGAGGAAGGCATTGGGAAGTAATAAGTAGATGATGGGTTGCTAGAGTGACAGAAGCTTAAACCCTAGTTTATGCGTTGCTTCGTAAGGGGCTGATTTGGATCCACATGTTTCATGCTATGGTTAGGTTTACCTTAATACTTTTTTTGTAGTTGTGGATGCTTGCAATAAAGGTTAATCATAAGTGGGATGCTTGTCCAAGTAAGGACAGCACCCAAGCACCGGTCCACCCACATACTAAATTATCAAAGTACCGAATGCGAATCATATGAATGTGATGAAAACTAGCTTGACGATATTCCCATGTGTCCTCGGGAGGGCTTTACATCATATAAGAGTTTGTACAGGCTTGTCCTTTGCTACAAAAAGGATCGGGCCACCTTGCTGCACTTTATTTACTTTTGTTACTTGTTGCTCGTTACCAATTATCTTATCACAAAACTATCTGTTACCTATAATTTCAGTGCTTGAAGAGAATACCTTGCTGAAAACCGCTTATCATTTCCATCTTCTCATCGTTGGGTTCGACACTCTTACTTATCGAAAGGACTATGATAGATCCCCTATACTTGTGGGCCATCATCTGCCATGGCCGGAGTTCCACCCCCGCGAGCTCCCGGCAGCGCCGTTGTGCCCTGCCTTTGTCCGCTTCGCACCGGACGCCGGGATGGCTGCCGCCGCCTGCTGCTGTGGCCGGGCTGCTCCCCGCTCCCGCTGGAGCCGTACCCCCTACGCGCGTGCTGCCGCTGCACTACTGCGCGCTCAGACGGTCGCTGAGGGAGTCCTGGATTAGGGGGTATCCGGATAGCCGGACTATATTCTTTGGCCAGACTGTTGGACTATGAAGATACAAGATTGAAGACTTCGTCCCGTGTCCGGATGGGACTCTCCTTGGCGTGGAAGGCAAGCTTGGCAATACAGATATGTAGATCTCCTTCCTTGTAACCGACTCTATGTAACCCTAGCCCCCTCCGGTGTCTATATAAATCGGAGGGTTTTTGTCCGTAGGACAACATACAATCATACCATAGGCTAGCTTCTAGGGTTTAGCCTCTCTGATTCCGTGGTAGATCAACTCTTGTAATACTCATATCATCAAGAACAATCAAGCAGGACGTAGGGTTTTACCTCCATCAAGAGGGCCCGAACCTGGGTAAACATCGTGTCCCCTGCCTCCTGTTACCATCCGCCTAGACGCACAGTTCGGGACCCCCTACCCAAGATCCGCCGGTTTTGACACCGACATTGGTGCTTTCATTGAGAGTTCCTCTGTGTCGTCATCGTTAGGCTTGATGGCTCCTTCGATCATCAATAGCGATGCAATCCAGGGTGAGACTTTTCTCCTCGGACAGATCTTTGTATTCGGCGGCTTGGCACTGCGGGCCGACTCGCTTGGCCATCAAGAGCAGATCGAGAGTTACGCCCCTGGCCACTAGGTCAGGTTTGGAAGCTTAAACTACACGACCGACATCTGCGGAGACTTGATCTTCGACGGATTCGAGCCCCTGCCGAGTGCGCCGCACGGTCACGATGAGCATGATTTAGCTCTACCATCGGATAGTGTTCAGGAGACCGCACCGGCAACCGCTCCGACCCTTAATTCGGAGCCAATTGCGCCACCCATGGACGGCTGGATACACCCTGCCATGGAGGCCGTATCCTCAGCGGCGATCAAGCCGAGTATCGACCTTAACCTTCACGGGAGCCGTGATGCCGAACTGTCGGATTCTTCCCCGGCCACGGACTCCGAACCGCCTGCGCCCGTGCCTATCGAATCCGACTGGGCGCCGATCATGGAGTTCACCTCCGCGGATATCTTTCAGCACTCGCCCTTCAGCGACATACTGAACTCATTAAGGTCCCTCTCCTTGTCAGGAGAGTCCTGGCCGAACTATGTCCGGCAGGATTGGGATGCGGATGACGAAGAAATTCGCCGCCCACCCACCACCCACTTAGTAGCCACTCTCAACAATTTGACCGACACGCTCGACTTCGACTCCGAAGACATCGACGGTATGGAAGACGATGCGGGAGACGAACAGGAACCACTGGCCACAGGGCACTGGACAACCACCTCATCATATGATATATACATGGTGGACACACCCAAAGAAGGCAATGACGACGGGACAGCGGAGGATGACCCCTCCAAGAAGCAACCCAAGCGCCGACGTGAGCGGCGCCGCTCTAAGTCTCGCCAAAGCAAAAGCGGTGATACCAGCACAGGAGATAGTAGCACTCTGGACAGTGCCGAAGATGACAACAATCCCCTCCAGCAAGATTTAGAGCAGGAGGATGGAGAAGCCATCCCTCCCGAGAGAGCGGCAGATGGAGAGGCGGAGGATGATAATTACATGCCTCCCTCCGAAGACGAGGTAAGCCTCGACGATGACGAATTTGTCGTGCCTGAGGATCCCGTCAAGCAAGAGCGCTTCAAGCACCGGCTTATTGCCACGGCAAATAGCCTTAAGAAAAAGCAATAGCAGCTTCAAGCTGATCAAGATTTGCTAGCTGACAGATGGACTGAAGTCCTTGCGGTCGAGGAATATGAACTCAAACGCCCCTCCAAGAGTTACCCAAAGCGCAGGTTGCTACCCCGACTGGAGGAGGAAGCATTAAAACCTACATCTCCAGCGTATGACGCGGCTGATCGGCCACCTCGTGGCCGCGACAGAGAGGCATTTCAGCCAAAAGCTCAGCCCACACCCCGACGCCACTCAAATAAAAATGTCAAGGCACGGGGAAACACGCTAGACCTACGAGACGCATTGGAGGACAAAGGAAAACACGCAAGATTGATCTACGGATCACGAGGGCGCGCCACTATGCGAGACGATAACCGTCATGCCGGACACAGTAAAAGTAAATCCGGCCGGGCCGAACACAGCGGACAAGACTCATTTGAGCTGCGTCGCGACATAGCCCAGTACAGAGGCGCTGCACACACCCTATGCTTCACAGACGAAGTAATGGATCACCAAATCCCAGAGGGTTTCAAACCCGTCAATATCGAATTATACGACGGCACAACAGATCCTGCAGTATGGATCGAGGACTTCCTCTTGCACATCCACATGGCCCGCGGTGATGATCTACACTCCATCAAATACCTCCCACTCAAACTCAAAGGACCAGCTCGGCACTGGCTCAACAGCTTGCCAGCAGAATCCATTGGCTGTTGGGAGGACCTGGGAGCCGCATTTCTCGACAACTTCCAGGGCACTTATGTGCGACCACCAGATACTGATGACCTGAGCCACATAATTCAGCAGCCAGAGGAATCGGCCAGGCAATTCTGGACATGGTTCCTAACAAAGAAAAATCAAATCGTCGACTGTCCGGATGCAGAGGCCCTAGCAGCTTTTAAGCACAACATCCGCGACGAGTGGCTCGCCCGGCACCTTGGCCAGGAAAAGCCGAAATCTATGGCAGCCCTCACGACACTCATGACCCTCTTTTGCACGGGAGAGGATAGCTGGCTGGCTTGAAGCAATAACATATCAAAGAACCATGGTACTTCGGATACCAAGGATAGCAATGGTAGGTCACATCACAACAAACACAAGTGCCACATCAACAGCGACAATACCGAGGATACGACAGTCAATGCCGGATTCAGAGGCTCTAAACCTGGTCAGCGGAAAAAGCCATTCAAAGGAAGCACCCCGGGCCTGTCCAGTTTGGACCGTATACTCGATTGCTTGTGTCAAATACACGGCACCCCCGACAAGCCAGCCAACCACACCAATAGGGAATGTTGGGTGTTCTAGCAGGCCGGCAAGTTAAATGCTGAAAACAAAGATAAGGGGCCACATAGCGATGACGAGGAGGAGCCCCGGCCGCCGAACACCGGAGGACAGAAGAGGTTCCCCCCACAAGTGCGGACGGTGAACATGATATACGCAACCCACATCCCCAAGAGGGAGCGGAAGCGTGCGTTAAGGGACGTATATGCATTGGAGCCAGTCGCCCCAAAGTTCAACCCATGGTCCTCCTGTCCGATCACCTTCGATCGCAGGGACCATCCCACTAGTATCCGTCATGGCGGATTCGCCGCACTGGTCCTAGACCCAATCATCGATGGATTTCACCTCACTCGAGTCCTTATGGACGGCGGCAGCATCCTGAACCTGCTTTATCAGGACATAGTGCGCAAAATGGGTATAGACCCCTCAAGGATCAAACCCACAAAAACGACCTTCAAAGGCGTCATACCAGATGTAGAGGCCCATTGCACAGGCTCAGTCACACTGGAAGTGGTCTTCGGATCCCCGGATAACTTCTGAAGCGAGGAGTTAATCTTCAATATAGTCCCGTTCCGCAGTGGCTATCATGCACTACTCGGGCGAACCGCATTTGCGAGATTCAATGCGGTACCACATTATGCATACCTCAAGCTCAAGATGCCAGGACCTCGGGGGGTCATCACAGTCAATGGAAACACAGAGCGCCTCTCTCCGCACGGAGGAGCACACTGCGGCCCTCGCAGCAGAAGCACAAAGCAACCTCTTCAGGCAATCCACCAGCTCGGTGATTAAACACCCGGACACCGTCAAGCATGCCCGAACTAATCTGCAACAAGACCGCCTGGCACGCTCCGAGCTCGCATAGCAATGCGGCCCCCGCCCCGGTCCCAGCCAAACGGCGAAATCCGTGCCACGCGTACATAATTACGCATTAAAAATACCATGGACATAGGTAGGGGAGGGGGCACGAGTACGACACGCCCCAAAACGCGGCTCAACTGCACTAGGGCTTCCAGCCTTATTTTTTTTCTCTCTTTCAGGACTTTACTCTGTGGAAACCCCGTCCGGCAAACGATTGCCGGACACATGATACAACAACCAAGGAGGCAGAAAGCTACGTCGCACCATGGAACTCCCAGGTGGTCTCTGATAACGAGTGAAATACTTGCTTTAAATACCATTCCTCAGCTTGCCCTTGGAGGGGACATGTCAAATAGTCCTACTTTTTGCTTATCGCACTACTTGTATCATTCTGCTTCAACGCACCTTTTTGAATAAATAATGCATAGCACTAGTCTATTATAGCATTCTCTATTCTTCTTTATATATATATATATGTTCATTCATGACATTCAGCACCCGTACACTCTGGTACGGCCAATACGCCAGGGGCTTAAGCGTACCCCATAATACGGCGTGAGAAGTCCGAACACTTTCGCCAGTGCGGCACCCCGAAATTATAGCATTAGATGCATCAGCTCCGAATCATGTCTTGGGTCAATAGTTGGGTTTGCCCGGCTCCTTTTGGTACCTTACATTCCGCTATATCGGCTAAGGTAGCACTGGGAGAACTACTACGATTGTGCCCCGGTTCATCTGGGCAAGCACCTTAGTAGAGAAAGCTAAAACTGACTGTCATGATAAGGCGAGAGCTGGTCGCTGTTCGAGAGGTCTCGAGTCCCTAAAGACTTATGCCGCTTAGAGCGAGGAGTTGGCTTTGTCCTGCTTAAGGCGTGTATAGTGCCCCGAATTCGGCCTTCCGAATACTAGGGGCTTCGCCGAAATTTCAAATTGTTGACTTCTATGGCTAAATGAGAGTGATAAAGCATTATAGTCCGATTGCCTTGTTCGTTGTGCTGAGCACCTCCCTCGAAGGACCCAACAATGGGAAAAAGAGTGCTCAGATTTATCCCGAACACCCCAGCACTCGTGGCATGGGGGCAGAAGCCGACGACTGGCCATCTCTCAGATTTAATAAACAACCACACAGAAGGTAATATTTTAAATTCAAACAAGCGTTGCATAGCGCATATGAACAAGTTTTAATAATACAGGATCACACGAGCAAGTTCATTCAAAAATTACATCCTTCGCACACTCGTCTGCCACAAGACGGGCACCCTTCAGAACACCCTCATAATACATTTTGGGGTGGCGATGCTCCTTGCCCTGCGGCGGCCCCTCCTTCACCAACTTCTCGACATCATCTTGGCCCAGTGCACCTTCGCACGGGCAAAAGCCCGGCGTGCACCTTCGATGCAGACGGACCGCTTAATGACTTCCAGCCGTGGGCAGGCATCCACAAGCCACCTCACCAGGCCGAAGTAGCTGTTGGGAAGGGAGTCGCCAGGCCATATCCGGACTATAAGGCCCCTCATGGCCTGTTCGGCCACCTTATGCAGCTCGACCAGTTGCTTCAGCTGGTCGCTCACAGGCATCGGGTGTTCGGTCCCAGTATACTAAGACCAGAACAACTTCTCCGGCCGAGCTTCCCTCCTCGGCCTGGTAATACTTCGCAGCATCCGACACGATGCAGGGCAAATCTGCGAATGCTCCTGGAGAGCTCCGGACTCGGATAAGTAACAATTAATTTACTTTCGCATGCTTCCTTTGCATATTGAATGCCTTACCCGCCGCTATCTTCCTCATCGCCTCAATTTCCTGGAGGGCCTTTTGGGCTTCAGTCTTGGCATGCTTTGTGCTTTCGAGGGCCGCGCAAGCTCGGACTCTCGCGTCTTCGAGTCAAGCTCCAAATCCTCGTGCTTCTCCACGAGAGCCTGGAGCTCTTGCTGCACCTCGCCCACCCGTGCCTCTTGTTTTTCCTGCTCGGTGTGCTCCTTGGCCACTTTGTTTTCGGCCTTGGACAGCGCTCGCTTCAGCGTCGCCACTTCGGTCGTGGCCCTTGGCACATCCATGATGATCCTATCATTTTGCAACTGCATCTTTATATATATATATATATATATATATATATATATATATATAGACAAGGCATTACTTGCCTTTGTTCTCCTCGAGCTGCCTCTTGGCAAGGCCAAGCTCTTTATCGGACCGCTCGAGGTTTTGCCTCAGTGCGGCGACCTCCGCAGTTAGTGCGGCATAGGTCAGCAGCGAAGCCTGTGTACGCATACAGACATACTTATATTAGACTCCTGCAGATATTATTTGATCCTCTATTCAAATTTTCTTTGTGAACACCAAACAGAGCATCAGGGGCTACTGTCTATGCGGTAATATTTTCCTATATTTTAAACACTTACCTCAAAGCCTGTTAGAAGGCTGGCACAGGCTTTAGTCAGTCCGCTCTTGGCGGACTGAACTTTCTTGATCACCACACTCACAATAGTGCGGTGCTCTTCGTCGATGGAAGTGTCGCGAAGCGCTCCCAGCAGGTTGTCCGGTGCCTCTGGATGGACAGAGGTCACTGGCACGGGCGGCTTGCCCCTCTTGGAAGGGGGCCGCTTGCCTGAGTCCGGAACCACTGGAGGTTCCGGCGCGGTGTTCGGCTGAGGGCCGAACTTGGAGCCCTTGGGAGTCTCGCTCCCTTCGTGCCTGGAGTCCGAAAGGTTGCCTTGAGGCGCCTCTGGGACTATCTCCCCCGGCTCGGTGCCCCTTGAGACAATACCTCGACATTGTCCGTAGGGCAAGGAGAGGAGGCGGTTGGAAGTGTATCACTATCCATATCCGACGAGTCCAAGGAACCGTCCGACGAGGATACGTCGATACGGGCTCGGGGCGGATTGCATGATCATATTCGACGTTAGGAGAAGCAGTGCAATAAAAGTATGCTATGAGTTACTCTGGTATCCGAATACTTACGACTTCGCCAGGGGCTTGGCCCTGAGTAACCACTCGTCTTCGCCGTCGGCGGCGGTGGTGGAACAATCCGGAAGGAGAGTCCTTCCCTTCTTGGACCCTTCGGCCTCCCCGGTTGGGGCGGCCTTCCTTTTCTTGTCTCCTTCAGCTGGAGGGGGAGAGTCTTCATCTTCCTCCTCCTCGTTTTAAAGGAAGATGTGCGTCTCTGAGTTATCGGACGATGATCCGATACCACCTGGCGCCGGGAACTCTTTCGGTTCCATTGGTCTTCTCCGGCACCTCATAAGGATCTGGAGTCCGCATCTCCGTCAGGAGAGTGTCTGCAGGGTCTTCAAGCAGAGGGGCCGGATAGTTAATCTGCTCCGATGTCTCCACCCAGTCTTGTCAAAGGCATGGGAGCTCAGACCCCGCACATAGTTAAGCTATGGGAAATAAATACCCTACCAGATGTACAGAACTTACCGGATTCGTAGGGCGCTTCGCGCTTAGCCCGCGGTCCTCGGTAAGAGAAGGAGGGTGTTGGGGAACGTAGCAGAAATTCAAAATTTTCCTACGTGTCACCAAGATCTATCTATGGAGAAACCAGCAACGAGGGGAAGGAGAGTGCATCTACATACCCTTGTAGATCGCTAAGCGGAAGCGTTCAAGAGAACGGGGTTGAAGGAGTCGTACTCATCGTGATCCAAATCACCGGAGATCCTAGTGCCGAACGGACGGCACCTCCGCGTTCAACACACGTACAGCCCGGTGACATCTCCCATGCCTTGATCCAGCAAGGAGAGATGGAGAGGTTGAGGAAGACTCCATCCAGCAGTAGCACAACGGCGTGGTGGTGGTGGAGGAGCGTGGCAATCCTGCAAGGCTTCGCCAAGCACCACGGGAGAGGAGGAAGGAGAGATGCAGGGTTGCGTCATATAGAGGAGAGGAACTCGCATCTAATGGGCAGCCCAAACCTCAACTATATATAGGGGAAGGGGAGGGGCTGTGCCCCCTTTAGGGTTTCCACCCCTAGGGGTGGCGGCCAGCCTAGATCCCATCTAAGGGAGGCGGCCAAGGGGGAGCGGGAGAGGGAGGCGCACCAGGATGGGCCTTAGGGCCCATCTGCCCTAGGATTTACCCCCTTCTCCTCTCCCTTGCGCCTTGGGCCCTTGTGGGGGGGCGCACCAGCCCACCTGGGGCTGGTCCCCTTCCACACTTGGCCCATGAAGCCCTCCGGGGCTGGTGGCCCCACTTGGTGGACCCCCGGGACCCTCCCGGTGGTCCCGGTACGTTACCGATAAACCCCGAAACTTTTCCGGTGACCAAAACAGGACTTCCCATATATAAATCTTTACCTCCGGACCATTCCGGAACTCCTCGTGACATCCGGGATCTCATCCGGGACTCCGAACAACATTCGGTAACCACATACAAACATCCTTCATAACCCTAGCATCATCGAACCTTAAGTGTGTAGACCCTACGGGTTCGGGAGACATGCAGACATGACCGAGACGTTCTCCGGTCAATAACCAACAGCGGGATCTAGATACCCATGTTGGTTCCCACATGTTCCACGATGATCTCATCAGATGAACCACGATGTCGAGGATTCGATCAATCCCGTATACAATTCCCTTTGTCTATCGGTACGATACTTGCCCGAGATTCGATCGTCGGTATCCCGATACCTTGTTCAATCTCGTTACCGGCAAGTCTCTTTACTCGTTCCGTAACACATCATCCCGTGATCAACTCCTTGATCATATTGTGCACATTATGATGATGTCCTACCGAGTGGTCCCGGAGATACCTCTCCATCACACGGAGTGACAAATCCCAGTCTCGATTCGTGCCAACCCAACAGACACTTTCGGGGATACCCGTAGTGTACCTTTATAGCCACCCAGTTATGTTGTGACGTTTGGCACACCCAAAGCACTCCTACGGTATCCGGGAGTTGCACAATCTCATGGTCTAAGGAAATGATACTTGACATTAGAAAAGCTTTAGCATACGAACTACACGATCTAGTGCTATGCTTAGGATTGGGTCTTGTCCATCACATCATTCTCCTAATGATGTGATCCCGTTATCAACGACATCCAATGTCCATGGTCAGGAAACCGTAACCATCTATTGATCAACGAGCTAGTCAACTAGAGGCTTACTAGGGACATGGTGTTGTCTATGTATCCACACATGTATCTGAGTTTCCTATCAATACAATTCTAGCATGGATAATAAACGATTATCATGAACAAGGAAATATAATAATAATCAATTTATTATTGCCTCTAGGGCATATTTCCAACAGTCTCCCACTTGCACTAGCGTCAATAATCCAGTTCACATCGATATGTGATTAACACTCAAGGTCACATCCCCATGTGACTAACACCCAAAGAGTTTGCTAGAGTCAATAATCCAGTTCACATTACCATGTGATTAACACTCGATGAGTTCTGGGTTTGATCATGTTATGCTTGTGAGAGACGTTATAGTCAACGGGTCTGAATCTTTCGGATCCATATGTACTTCGCAAATTTCTATGTCATCTTATAGATACAACTACTACGCTACATTTGGAGCTATTCCAAATAACTGTTCTACTATACGAATCCAGTTTACTACTCAGAATAATCTGGATTAGTGTCAAAGTTAGCATCAGCATAACCCTTTACGACAAACTCTTTTACCACCTCCATAATCGAGAAAACTCCTTAGTCCACTAGTTACTAAGGATAACTTTGACCGCTGTCCTGTGATCCATTCTTGGATCACTCTTGTACCCCTTGACTGACTCATGGCAAGGCACACTTCAGGTGCGGTACACAACATAGCATACTGTAGAGCCTACGTCTTAAGCATAGGGGACGACCTTCGTCCTTTCTCTCTATTCTGCCGTGGTTGAGCTTTAAGTCTTAACTTCATACCTTACAACTCAGGCAAGAACTCCTTCTTTGACTGATCCATCTTGAACACCTTAAAGATCATGTCAAGGTATGTGCTCATTTGAAAGTTCCATTAAGCATTTTGATCTATCCTTATAGATCTTGATGGTCAATGTTCAAGTAGCTTAATCCAGGCTTTCCATTGAAAAACACTTTCCAAATAACCCTATATATGCTTTCCAGAAATTCTACATCATTTCCGATCAACAACATGTTAACAACATATATTCGTCGGAAATTCTATAGTGCTCCCACTCACTTGTTTGGAAATACAAGTTTCTCATACACTTTGTATAAACCAAAATCTTTGATCATCATCAAAGCATACATTCCAACTCCGAGATGCTTACTCCAGTCCTTAGAAGGATTGCTGGAGCTTTGCATACTTATTAGCCTTTTTTCAGGATTGACAAAACCTTCCGGTTGTATCACATACAACCTTTCCTCAAGAAAAACGTCGAGGAAACAATGTTTTGATATCCTATCTGCAAGATTTCATAAATAATGCAGTAATCGCTAATATAATTCCAACAGACTCTTAGCATCGCTACGAGTGAGAAAGTCTCATCGTAGTCAACTCCTTGAACTTGTCGGAAAACATCTTAACGACAAGTCGAGCTTTCTTAATGATGATACTTGCCATCATTGTCCGTCTTCCTTTTAAAATCCATATGTACCGAACAGCCTTACGACCATCAAGTAGTTCTTCCAAAGTCTACACTTTGTTTTCATATATGGATCCTCTCTCGGATTATATGGCCTCGAGCCATTTTGGAATCTAGGCCCACCATCGCTTCTCCATAGCTCGTAGGTTCATTGTTGTCTAGCAACATGACTTCCAAGACAGGATTACGTACCACTCTGAAGTAGTACGCATCCTTGTCATCCCACGAGGTTTGGTAGTGACTTGATCTGAAGTTTCATGATCACTATCATAAGCTTCCACTTCAATTGGTGTAGGTGCCACATGAACAACTCCCTGTGCCCTGCCACACACTAGTTGAAGAGACGCTTCAATAACCTCATCAAGTCTCCACCATCCTCCCACTCAATTCTTTCGAGAGAAATTTTTCCTCGAGAAAGGACCCGATTCAAGAAACAATCTCTATTGCTTTCGGATCTGAATTAGGAGGTATACCCAACTGTTTTGGGTGTCCTATGAAGATGCATTTATCCACTTTGGGTTCGAGCTTATCATCCTGAAACTTTTTCACATAAGCGTCGCAGCCCAAACTTTTAAGAAATGACAGCTTAGGTTTCTCTAAACCATAGTTCATACGATGTCATCTCATCGGAATTACGTGGTGCCCTATTTAAAGTGAATGTGGTTGTCTCTAATGCCTAATCCATAAACTATTGTGGTAATTCGATAAGAGACATCATGGTATGCATCATATCCAATAGGGTGCAGTTATGATGTTCGGACACACCATCACACTATGGTGTTCCAGGCTGTATTAGTTGTGAAACAATTTCCACAATGTCTTAATTCTGTGCCAAACTCGTAATTCAGATATTCATCTCTATGATCATATCATAGATCTTCTATCCTCTTGTCACGACGATCTTTCAACTTCACACTGAAATTACTTGAACCTTTCAATAATTCAGACTCGTGATTCATCAAGTAAATATACTCAACATCTACTCAAATCATCTGTGAAGTAAGAACATAATGATATCCACTACATGCCTCAGCACTCATTGGACTGCACACATCAAAATGTATTACTTCCAACAAGTTGCTTTCTAGTTCCATTTTACTGAAACCGAGGCTTTCAGTCATCTTGCCCATGTGGTATGATTTGCATGTCTCAAGTGATTCAAAATCAAGTGAGTCCAAATGGTCCATTTGCATGGAGTTTCTTTATGCATATACACCAATAGACATGGTTCGCATGTCTCAAACTTTTCAAAAATGAGTGAGTCCAAAGATCCATCAACATGGAGCTTCTTCATGCATTTTATACCGATATGACTTAAGTGGCAGTGCCACAAGTAGGTGGTACTATCATTACTATCTTATATCTTTTGGGCATGAACATGTGTATCACTACGATCGAGATTCAATAAACCATTTATTTTAGGTGTAAGACCATTGAAGGTATTATTCAAATAAACAGAGTAACCATTATTCTTCTTAAATGAATAACCGTATTGCGATAGACATAATCCAATCATGTCTATGCTCAACACAAACACCAAATAACAATTATTTAGGTTTAACACCAATCTCGATGGTAGAGGGAGCGTGCGATGCTTGATCATATCAACATTGGAAACACTTCCAACACATATCGTCAGCTCACCTTTAGCTAGTCTCCGTTTATTCCGTAGCTATTTATTTCGAGTTTACTAACACTTAGCAACCGAACCGGTATCTAATACCATGGTGCTACTGGGAGTACTAGTAAAGTACACATTAACACAATGTATATCCAATATACTTCTATCGACTTTGCCAGCCTTCTCATCTACCAAGTATCTAGGGTAATTCTGCTCCAGTGGCTGTTCCTCTTATTACAGAAGCACTTATTCTCGGGTTTGGGTTCAACCTTGGGTTTCTTCACTAGAGCAGCAGCTGAATCGCCGTTTCATGAAGTATCCCTTCTTGCCCTTGCCCTTCTTGAAACCAGTGGTTTCACTAACCATCAACAATTTATGCTCCTTCTTGATTTCTACTTTTGTGGTGTCATACATCGCGAATATCTCAAGGATCATCATATATGTCCCTGATATATTATAGTTCATCACGAAGCTCTAGCAGCTTGGTGGTAATGACTTCGGAGAAACATCACTATCTCATCTGGAAGATGAACTCCCACTCGATTCAAATGATTGTTGTACTCAGACAATCTGAGCACAAGCTCAACAATTGAGCTTTTCTCCCTTAGTTTGCAGGCTAAGAAAATCGTCGGAGGTCTCATACCTCTTGACGTGGGCACGAGCCTGAAATCCCAATTTCAGCCCTCGAAACATCATATGTTTCGCGATGTTTCAAAAACGTCTTCGGTGCCTCAACTCTAAACCGTTTAACTGAACTATCACGTAGTTATCAAAATGTGTATGTCAGATGTTCGCAACATCCACAGACGACATTCGAGGTTCAGCACACTGAGCGGTGCATTAAGGACATAAGCCTTCTATGAAGCAATGAGGACAATCCTCAGTTTACAGACCTAGTCCGCATAATTGCTACTATCATCTTTCAACTAAATTTTCTCTAGGAACATGTCTAAACAGTAGAACTGAAGCACGAGCTACGACATAATTTGCGAAGACCTTTTAACTATGTTTAGGATAATTAAGTTCATCTTATGAACTCCCACTCAGATAGACATCCCTCTAGTCATCCAAGTGATTACATGATCCGAGTCAACTAGGTCGTGTCCGATCATCACGTGAGACGGACTAGTCAACGTCAGTGAACATCTTCATGTTGATCGTATCTTCTATACGACTCATGCTCGACCTTTCGGTCTCTTGTGTTCCGAGGCCATGTCTGTACATGCTAGGCTCGTCAAGTCAACCTAAGTGTTTTGCGTGTGTAAATCTGGCTTACACTCGTTGTATGTGAACGTAAGAATCTATCACACCCGATCATCACGTGGTGCTTCGAAACGACGAACTTTCGCAACGGTGCACAGTTAGGGGGAACACTTTCTTGAAATTTTAATGAGGGATCATCTTATTTACTACCGTCGTTCTAAGCAAATAAGATGTATAAACATGATAAACATCACATGCAATCAAATAGTGACATGATATGGCCAATATCACTTTGCTCCTTTTGATCTCCATCTTCGGGGCTCCATGATCATCATCGTCACCAGCATGACACCATGATCTCCATCATCATGATCTCCATCATCGTGTCTCCATGAAGTTGCTCGCCAACTATTACTTCTACTACTATGGCTACCGGTTAGCAATAAAGTAAAGTAATTACATGACGTTTATGTTGACACGGAGGTCATAAATAAATTAAGACAACTCCTATGGCTCCTGCCGGTTGTCATACTCATCGACATGCAAGTCGTGATTCCTATTACAAGAACATGATCAATCTCATACATCACATATCATTCATCACATTCTTCTTGGCCATATCACATCACATAGCATACCCTGCAAAAACAAGTTAGACGCCCTCTAATTGTTGTTTGCATGTTTTACGTGGCTGCTATGGGTTTCTAGCAAGAACGTTTCTTACCTACGCAAAAACCACAACATAATATGCCAATTGCTATTTACCCTTCATAAGGACCCTTTTCATCGAATCCGATCCGACTAAAGTGGGAGAGACAGACACCCGCTAGCCACCTTATGCAACTAGTGCATGTCAGTCGGTGGAACCAGTCTCACGTAAGAGTACGTGTAAGGTCGGTCCGGGCCGCTTCATCCCACAATGCCGCCGAATCAAGATTGGACTAGTAACAGTAAGCATATTGAACAAAATCAACGCCCACAACTACTTTGTGTTCTACTCGTGCATAGAATCTATGCAATAGACCTAGCTCATGATGCCACTGTTGGGGAACGTAGCAGAAATTCAAAATTTTCCTACGTGTCACCAAGATCTATCTATGGAGAAACCAGCAACGAGGGGAAGGAGAGTGCATCTACATACCCTTGTAGATCTCTAAGCGGAAGCATTCAAGAGAACGGGGTTGAAGGAGTCGTACTCATCGTGATCCAAATCACCGGAGATCCTAGTGCCGAACGGACGGCACCTCTGCGTTCAACACACGTACAGCCCGGTGACGTATCCCATGCCTTGATCCAGCAAGGAGATATGGAGAGGTTGAGGAAGACTCCATCCAGCAGCAGCACAACGGCGTGGTGGTGGTGGAGGAGCGTGGCAATCCTGCAAGGCTTCGCGAAGCACCACGGGAGAGGAGGAAGGAGAGATGCAGGGCTGCGTCATATAGAGGAGAGGAACTCGCGTCTAATGGGCAGCCCAAACCTCAACTATATATAGGGGAAGGGGAGGGGCTGCGCCCCCTTTAGGGTTTCCACCCCTAGGGGTGGCGGCCAGCCTAGATCCCATCTAAGGGAGGCGGCCAAGGGGGAGGGGGAGAGGGAGGCGCACCAGGATGGGCCTTAGGGCCCATCTGCCCTAGGGTTTACCCCCTTCTCCTCTCCCTTGCGCCTTGGGCCCTTGTGGGGGGCGCACCAGCCCACCTGGGGCTGGTCCCCTTCCACACTTGGCCCATGAAGCCCTCCGGGGCTGGTGGCCCCACTTGGTGGACCCCCGGGACCCTCCCGGTGGTCCCGGTACGTTACCGATAAACCCCGAAACTTTTCCGGTGACCAAAACAGGACTTCCCATATATAAATCTTTACCTCCGGACCATTCCGGAACTCCTCGTGATGTCCGGGATCTCATCCGGGTCTCCGAACAACATTCGGTAACCACATACAAACTTCCTTCATAACCCTAGCGTCATCGAACCTTAAGTGTGTAGACCCTACGGGTTCGGGAGACATGCAGACATGACCGAGACGTTCTCCGGTCAATAACCAACAGCAGGATCTGGATACCCATGTTGGTTCCCACATGTTCCACGATGATCTCATCGGATGAACCACGATGTCGAGGATTCGATCAATCCCGTATACAATTCCCTTTGTCTATCGGTATGATACTTGCCCGAGATTCGATCGTCGGTATCCCGATACCTTGTTCAATCTCGTTACCGGCAAGTCTCTTTACTCGTTCCGTAACACATCATCCTGTGATCAACTCCTTGATCACATTGTGCACATTATGATGATGTCCTACCGAGTGGGCCCAGAGATACCTCTCCGTCACACGGAGTGACAAATCCCAGTCTCGATTCGTGCCAACCCAACAGACACTTTCGGAGATATCCGTAGTGTACCTTTATAGCCACCCAGTTACGTTGTGACGTTTGGCACACCCAAAGCACTCCTACAGTATCCGGGAGTTGCACAATCTCATGTTCTAAGGAAATGATACTTGACATTAGAAAAGCTTTAGCATACGAACTACATGATCTAGTGCTATGCTTAGGATTGGGTCTTGTCCATCACATCATTCTCCTAATGATGTGATCCCGCTATCAACGACATCCAATGTCCATGGTCAGGAAACCGTACCCATCTATTGATCAACGAGCTAGTCAACTAGAGGCTTACTAGGGACATAGTGTTGTCTATGTATCCACACATGTATCTGAGTTTCCTATCAATACAATTCTGGCATGGATAATAAACGATTATCATGAACAAGGAAATATAATAATAATCAATTTATTATTGCCTCTAGGGCATATTTCCAACAGAGGGACCTCGGCGCCCTTGAACAACACGTTCCAGACATCCTTATGCGTCGTGTCAAAGAGCTCGCGTAGAGTTTGGTGCTGGGCCGGCTCGAACTCCCATAAGTTGAAAGCCCGTTGTTGACACGAGAGGATCCGGCGGAAGAGCATGACCTGGACTATGTTGACAAGCTTAAGTTTCTTGCTTATCATGTTCCGGATACACTTCTGGAGTCCGTCCAGCTCCACCGATGAACCCCAGGACAGGCCCTTCTCCTTCTAGGAAGTGAGCCGCGTGGGGATTTCGGATCAAAACTCGGGGGCTGCCATCTAGTTGGTGTCGCGCGGCTCGGTGATGTAGAACCACCCCGATTGCCACCCCTTTATGGTCTCCAAGAAGGAGCCCTCGAGTCATGTAACGTTGGGCATTTTGCCCACCATGGCTCCGCGGCATTCCGCTTGTTGGCCGCCTACTACCTTCGGCTTGATATTGAAGGTCTTCAGCCACAGGCCGAAGTGGGGCCAGATGTGGAGGAAAGCCTCGCACACGACGATGAACGCCGAGATGTTGAGGATGAAATTCGGGGCCAGATCATGAAAGTCCAGCCCGTAATAGAACATAAGGCCATGGATGAATGGATGGAGGGGAAACCCCAGTCCGAAAAACCACCCTTTCGTGAGGTTTCGGGGTAGGGACAATCTGCCCCGCGGCTGGCAGCCGGTGCGCGATATCCATGGCTAAGTATCCGACCCCACGTAGTTTTTTTATGTGTCCCTCCATGATGGAGGAGACCATCCACTTGCCACCCACTCCGGACATGTTTGGAGAGAGTTGAGGAGAAGGATGTGGACTTGGGCACTGGAGCTCGAGTGCGCGAGACTGGATGAGCAAGGAGGAAGAAGGCGTGGGTAGAAAAAGGTGAAACCTTATGCCTTTATAAGGGCGGACGATACTATGCGCCCCCACCAGCCTGGTAAAACTCACTTATCCCCCAAGCGCCGTAATTGATGGCGCGGTTGGGTTACCCATGTCCGTATTGATGGGAATCCCGTAATAAGGGGACACGATCTCTGCTTCGACAAGACGTGCCAAGGAAACCGCCTCGCGAAACACCTCTGAGATAGGTTATGAAAAACGATTCGAATAAAGACCTGACTGTGGTGTGATGTCACGCTACGGGGTACATCAGCAGATTAGATTTGTGGAAATATTATTCTCTCTATGGTGGTATGTGGAACTCGTTTTGTAGAGCCGGACACGATCCTCGTGTTCAAAATCTTCTATGAAGTATTCGGAGGAGGAACCCGCCTTGCAATGCCGAAAACAATCTGCGCACCGGACTCATCGTCATTGAAGCCTGGTTTAGGGGCTACTGAGGGAGTCCTGGATTAGGGGGTATCCGGATAGCCGGACTATATCCTTTGGCCGGACTGTTGGACTATGAAGATACAAGATTGAAGACTTCGTCTCGTGTCCGGATGGGACTCTCCTTGGCGTGGAAGGCAAGCTTGGCAATACGGATATGTAGATCTCCTTCCTTGTAACCGACTCTATGTAACCCTAGCCCCCTCCGGGGTCTATATAAACCGGAGGGTTTTAGTCCGTAGGACAACATACAATCATACCATAGGCTAGCTTCTAGGGTTTAGCCTCTCTGATCTCGTGGTAGATCAACTCTTGTATTACTCATATCATCAAGAACAATCAAGCAGGACGTAGGGTTTTACCTCCATCAAGAGGGCCCGAACCTGGGTAAACATCGTGTCCCCTGCCTCCTGTTACCATCCGCCTAGACGCACAATTTGGGACCCCCTACCCGAGATCCGCCGGTTTTAACACCGACAGTTGCCGCTCGCTGTCATCCGCGCCGACCAGGTCCGCGCCCTGCTTCCTCCGCGCGCCGGCGCTGGTCTCGCTCGCTGGAACTAGCGCCCAGCCATGGCCCAAGGCCGCTGGCACCTGGGCTGGCCCCCTTTTTAATTAGGCTAACCCCAATTAGTGTTAATCATCCCCACTAATTAGTCACTGACAGCGGGCCCCGCAACCAGTTAGATTATTTTAAAACAATCTATTAAAATATGTGACAATGACAACCGGGCCCCACTAGCACTGTTCATTAGTGGACCAGTCAACCTTTGACTTGGTCAACTAGGCCCACTGGGCCACTGTCAGCGTCAACATCTACTTGCTGGGTACACTTTCGGGTACCTCTAAACTTTTCCCATTTAATCCTTTTCGAATTATTAATATACCTGAAAATCCATAAAATGCAATAAAACTTTGAAAAATCATATAAAATAATCCGTAACTTGGATGAAAAAGTTTTCTACATTAAAGTTGCTCAGAACGACGAGACGAATCCGGATACGTTGCCCGTTCGTCTGCCACACAACCCTAGCATAGTGAACACGCAACTTTCCCCCTTCGGTTCATCTGTCCGAAAACACGAAAAACCAGGGATACTTTCTCGGATGTTTCCCCCCTTCGCTGGTATCACCTCCTATCGCATTAGGGCACGCCTAGCACTATTCATTGTCATGTCATGCATCGTTATGCATATGTTTGCATTGTATTCATTGTTTCTTTCCCCTCTTCTCTTCGGTAGACTACGAGATTGAGGCCGCTGCTGGTGCCCCGATCGACTACGTTGTTGACGACCCCTACTTGCCAGAGCAACCAGGCAAGCCCCCACCTTGATCACCAGATATCGCCTATTCTTCTCTCTACTGCTTGCATTAGAGTAGTGTAGCATGTTACTGCTTTCCGATAATCCTATTCTGATGCATAGCCTGTCTTTGCTACTACTGTTGTTACCTTTACCTGCAATCCTAAATGCTTAGTATAGGATGCTAGTATTCCATCAATGGTCGTACATTCTTGTCCGTCTTCCATGTTGTACTATCGGGCCGTGATCACTTGGGAGGTGATCATGGGTATATACTTATATACACATATGTGATACATGTGGTGACTAAAGTCGGGTCGGCTTGTAGAGTACCCGCAAGTGATTCCGATGTGGGGGATGAAGGGAAGGTGGCTCCATCCTGGTAGTGGTGGGCCTGAGTTCCCGATGGCCCCCAACTGTTACTTTGGTGGCGGAGTGACAGGGCAGGTTGAGACCACCTAGGAGAGAGGTGGGCCTGGCCCTGGTCGGCGTCCGCAGAGACTTCAATTAACACGCTTAACGAGATCTTGGTATTTGATCCGAGTCTGGCCACTGTCCTATACGCACTAACCAACTGCGTGGGAACAATTATGGGCACTCGACGTCGTGCTATTAGCCGAAGCCTTCGTGACGTCAGCGACTGAGTAGCGCGCACCGGATTGGACCGCGTAACGCAACTTCCTTTGTAATGGAGGTTGCTAGGTCTGCTCACCGGCCGCGTATGCAACATGCAGGTGTGCAATGGGCGATGGGCCCAGACCCCTGCACGCTTACAATTTAGACCGGCGTGCTGACCTCTCTGTTGTGCCTACGTGGGGCTGCGACGTGTTGATCTTCCGAGGCCGGCATGACCCAGGAAAGTGTGTCCGGACAAAGGGGATCGAGCGTGTTGGGAAATGTGGTGCACCCCTGTAGGGAAGTTGATCTATTCGAATAGCCGTGTCCCTCGGTAAAAGGACGACCCGGAGTTGTACCTTGACCTTATGACAACTAGAACCAAATACTTAATAAAACACACCCTTCCAAGTGCCAGATACAACTGGTGATCGCTCTCTCACAGGCCGACGATGGGAGGATCGCCGGTTAGGATTATGCTATGCGATGATACTTGGTGAACTTACCATCTACTCTCTTCTGCTGCAAGATGGAGGTGGACAGAAGCGTAGTCTTCGATAGGACTAGCTATCCCCCTCTTATTCCGGCATTCTACGGTTCTGTCCACATATGCTACCCCTTTTCCATTTGATACCAATGCATACATATGTAGTGTAGCTCCTTGCTTGCGAGTACTTTGGATGAGTACTCACGGTTGCTTTGCTCTCCCCTTTTTCCCTTTTTATATCCGATTGTTGCGACCAGACATTGGAGTCTAGGAGTCAGTCGCCACTGTCGATGACGACTGCTACTACTAGGGAGGCACCTACTACTACGTGCAGGCCGCAGACGATGATCAGGAGTAGTTTAGGAGGATCCCAAGCAAGAGGTCTGCGCCTCTTTCGATCTGTATCCCAGTTTGTGCTAGCCTTCTTAAGGAAAACTTGTTTAACTTATGTCTGTACTCAGATATTGTTGCTTCCGCTAACTCATCTATGATCGAGCTCTTGTATTCGAGCCCTCGAGGCCCTGGCTTGTAATATGATGCTTGTATGACTTATTTTTATTATTTGTAGAGTTGTGTTGTGATATCTTCTCGTGAGTCCCTGATCTTGATCGTACACGTTTGCGTGTATGATTAGTGTACGATTGGATTGGGGCGTCACAAGTTGGTATCAGAGCCGACTGCCTGTAGGGATCCCCCTTCCACACTCCTTGGCCGAAGTCGAGTCTAGTCACTACAAAACTTTTACTAACATGGCTGTGTGTCTTATGGGCTCACATCGCCATTGGGTGGTATTAGGATCTTTTACTCCTCGTCTATACTCCGGGACTCTGATCTCTCTTCCATTCGGGTTAAATGGTTTACTAACTCTAACTCTAGGTTCTCGTAAATATTTCCTCCCAGAGAGCCCTTCGTTCTAGATAATTGTCTGCTTACTAGAAGGTCCCGAAGATACTCTTCGATGTTTCCCGAGACCCTTGTGCCCACTGCCTTTGCAAATTCGCCACCACTGTTATATCCTTAGGGTAACTTCTTACACTTGCCATTCTTACATTCAATCCCATTGATCTTGTTATTACAAGATACCCCAAAATACTCTCCGTTGTCCCAAGAATCCTTTGAACTTACTGCCTTGCAGTTCATTACCACATGAAAGCCCTTACGAATAATTCATGGCACTTACAAGAGTATCCATTCATCCCCAGTTGTTCATGTGACTCACAATATTCTTTGGAATACTATTCAAACTTTCGAAAATCCTCAGTATCCTATTGATCTTGTTCTTCCTTACCTGCTTACATTATGATTAATTCCATATGTCTAGCAATATTTATTAGCATCCTTTGTCATCATCATTTTGAGCCTATGATTTGATATGTTTGTGAATGGTCGCAATCATCATTTGAAACTAGAATTCACCCCTTTAGCTCAGACGTCACTTCGGATATGAGCTGGTTCTCGACAAATCAATCCTTGATTGACTGTCGATATATGTCTATTCAACTTACTTACCTTTTGATCGGAGCCTCTGCTTCTGACCCCCCATATGAAAATCACAATTCCTTGCATTTGAGCTTTGAATTAGTCAATTGTTTCTATAATCTGATCTCCTTGCATTCTTTCATCTTCTGGTTGAGAACCAATGCTCACATCAGATCCCTTATGGACCACTAGATCCTTTGTTGGATTTTATCCGAGAATGTCCTTCATATTCAATAACCTTGTGAGCCTTTCCTCGGATACATATGCCTTTGGTAAATTGTATCCTCTGCTTTCTCAATGTAACACAAACAATGCAGCTATATCTCCCATGTGTCGGGGCACGACTTAGAGGCATAGCCACATGGTAGGCATGTCGCAAGAGGGGTAATCTTCACACATCCCATGTACTGAATAAGAAAAGGATAAAGAGTTGGCTTACAATCTCCACTTCACACAATACATAAATATTCATACATCATCCAGAATACAATCAAGGTCCGACTACGAAACCAAAATAAAAAGAATACAACCCCAATTGCAAGATCCTCGATTGTCCCAACTAGGCTCCACTACTGATCAACAGGAAACGAAACAACACAACAAACACGATCTTCATCGAGCTCCCACTTGAGCTGTGTTGCGACACCTGCACTGGCATCATCGGCACCTACAACTGTTTGGAAGTATCTGTGAGTCACGAGGACTCAGCAATCTCACACCCGCGAGATCAAGACTATTTAAGCTTATGGGTAGGATATGGCGACGAGGTGGAGCTGCAGCAGGCACTAAGCAAATATGGTGGCTAACATACGCAAATAAGAGCGAGAAGAGAAGCAACGCAACGGTCGTGAACTAGAAGTGATCCTAAAACTACTTACGTTCAAGCATAACACAAGAACCGTGTTCACTTCCCGGACTCCGCCGAAAAGAGACCATCACGGCTACACACGCGGTTGATGCATTTTAATTAAGTTAAGTGTCAAGTTCTATACAACCGGATATTAACAAATTCCCATCTGCCACATAACCGCGGGCATGGCTTTTGAAAGTTCAAACCCTGCAGGGGTGTCCCAACTTAGCCCATCACAAGCTCTCATGGTCAATGAAGGATATTCCTTCTCCCGGGAAGACCCGATCAGTCTTGTAATCTCGGTTACAAGACATTTCGACAATGGTAAAACAAGACCAGTAAAGCCACCCAATGTGTCGACATCCCGATAGGAGTCGCACGCATTTCGCTCTCAGGACACACCGGATAGGTCAAGCTACGAGTAAAACCAGCCCTCAAGTTGCCCCGAGGTGGCCCCGCAGGTTGCCCGGTTCGGACCAACACTTAGAGAAGCACTGGCCGGGGGGGTGGGTTAAAATAAAGATGACCCTCGGGTTAATTACTCCCAAGGGAAAAAGGTGTAGGTTGTTAGGCAAATGTAAAACCAAGGTTGGTCCTTGCTAGAGGAGTTTTATTCAAAGCGAACTGTCAAGGGGTTCCCATAACACCCAACCGTGTAAGGAACGCAAAATCAAGGAACATAACACCGATATGACGGAAACTAGGGCGGCAAGAGTGGAACAAAACACCAGGCATAAGGCCGAGCCTTCCACCCTTTACCAAGTATATAGATGCATTAGTTAAACAATAGATATAGTGGTATCCCAACATGTCCATGTTCCAACATGGAACAAACTTCAGCTTCACCTGCAACTAGCAACGCTATAAGAGGGGCTGAGCAAAGCGGTAACATAGCCAAACAACAGTTTCCTAGGAAACGTGGGTAGAGGCTTGACATGGAAATATGGGAGGCATGATATAGCAAGTGGTAGGTATCACGGCATAGCAATAGAACGAACAACTAGCAAGCAAATATAGAAGTGATTTCGAGGGTATGGTCATCTTGCCTGAGATCCCACAAGGAAGAAGACCGAGTCCATGAAGAAGACAAACGGACGTAGTTGAACGAATCCTCACAAGAGAACCAAGAGGTTGAGTGACAAGATAGATATTGGGCCGACTCCGGTTAAAACAAGATAGAGAAGGAATAAGAATGACATAATTTGGGCAGCACTCCGACTGAAAGGAGATGCAAGACTTGATAAGATGAAAAGAACTTGAGCCGAGGACACAACACTCCGGTTAAATGGATAAGCATGAAAAGAACACGATCTTGAGAAAAATGAGATGATTGGTCGAAGAGAGTAACATCACAATGCCTCCGGAACAAACGAATAGAAGCTAGATCGTCGGAATAAGAGAACGGAGAAGGAATGACAACTTCTACCACAATTTAATTTGGAAAGCATCCTTGCAAGAAGGTTAGAGAGGAGTTGTTGGAAAACCAACAACGAAGATATGATCCTCGTGGGTTTATTGAGACATCTCAAAACTCGAGGTGAACTTCTGCCACCAACGAAACAATTGCTTGCTTGAGATCAACGAAGAGATGAAAACTTGTTCCACCAAGAGGATAAAGAGCAAGCTTGGGTCATTGAGAAGCACCACAATAGCAACATCCTTAGGTAAAGCTTTAGGTTAAATATAACACAAGATAACTCCAATGAAGAGATTGGTGGGTTTAAAATACCTCATTCTTGACAACAGTTGAATCATGAAACACGAACTCAAATTGTCAAGAATGACATAATACCACCTCAAATGATAACGGAGAAAGGATTGAACTTTGAAATGCAAGATGAAGAGTGCTTGAACTCCTCAAAACAAAACATGTGTCGAACACCATGTTTATTTGTGAGTATAGCTTGGCAGATCTTAGCTTTGAGAGGAAACTTGACGAACAATTGAAGAATGAAAGGAATGCCTGATGAACCACCATGTAGAGCCTCCATGAAGAACTCCGGTAACAAAATGATGATAAAAAGAAAGAGAAGTTGAAAACACAAGGTGAAGCCTTGTAATGATTTAGATGGATCTTCACGATGATATAATTTGGAACTCCGAAAAAAGAAAAGATGGAACAATTGAAACCGAGAATTTGATGAGCCTCCGGAATAAGGAATTGAATTTACTCAATGAAACAAGAATAAGAATTACATTATGCTTATCCTTGACCAATTTAAATTGATGACAAGCAACGGATTTGGCATACTACTTATTCTCGTAGAAAGGATTAAGAGAGATATAGCGCAAACTTGAGAAGGACTTTAACGAACCACCGGTAGAATTGGAAAGAATGAATGAATTGATATGATAACGAAGGAAGAGAAATCTCGAACAGAACCACCATAAGAATTGAAAATGAATGAAGAAAAGATAAAGAACCATCGGGAAGAATTAGAGAACGAATGAAGATACTTGAGGGAATTTAGATACATGAGAACGAAGAGATCACGAGCTGATTAGAGAACACTTGAACGATGCACCGGTAAGATTTGGATAACGAGAGCTGAAAGCTGGAATGAATAATTCTGAGATGATGGGCTCCGGAGAATCAAACTGAAAACCTCCTGAAATGCTTCGGATGGGTGAAAAGAATTCTCACAAACGAAAACAATTATGAGAGGATGGCATAAAGCTAGCACCATGAGTCTTGAAGAGAATGGAGCAAGATTTAAGAGAAACTCTTCTTCGGTCTTCACAAACCCGAGAATGACGACGAGAAACACCACCATGAATTGTTGAGAAACTCCAGGATGAAAATTAGAAAGGTAGAACCAACGATGAAAATAATTTGAAAACGATCTTGGAGAAGGCATTTGAATGATGATAATTCATTCTTACGTCAAACTTTGAAATGAATTTGAGAATAACTCCGGAAGAAGAAGAGTTAGGTAAGATCCCGGGAAAAGACATGTGGGTTAGGGCCCACTCAAGAGAAACACCATTGAATGATTACTTGAAAGAGAGATTGCGCCGGTTGAATTAAGTTGCTTGAATGAGATAACATCCACAAAAGAACTTGAGCGGACTGAGAATGGAAATGGGAATCTTCTGAGACATCTTTAGCACTCCAGAATAATTGAATAACGAGAAGTGGATGATTAAGAGGTGCACCGGCATGATAAAACATTTAAAACTAGGAAAAGGATATGATCGACAAAGCTTGAATTGAATTCACCGGAGAAGAAAAGAGAACGAAGAATAACGATAAACTTGTAGAGCATCTTCATGAGAACTACCGGTAAGAACATTGACGGAAAAGAATGAAGAGACTTCCCATGAATAAAATGGATAGTTGATTTGAATATCTCTGAGTCCTTGAAGAAAAAGGTTGGGAGGGCGGGAAAAACAAAAGCAACTTGGAATAGATGAAACGAACACCGTTGGGAAAACTGAGGTTTGATATTGCGAATGTTGAAATGATCGGATCCACTCGAAGAGAAACACGCCGGTTGAAAAGGATTGTCATGACAATCTCAATTATCACGAAGGATTAGCATCCACATCGAAATGTGAGAACACCGCTTAGGAAAAGGTATGGATTCAACACTTGACTTCAAAGCAACTCGAATACCACAATAAAAACAAAAACAAAGAATTGGTTGCAAAATAAGCCGGAACAAACATATGATAGATCCCATATCGTATCATGTGTCTATTGGAAGGATATCCTACGTGATACTTGAATTCCCACTTATAAACTCCCGAAATTTTTTGGTTATGCAATCAGGTGTTGGGGATACAGGGGAAGCATAATATCTCACCCAAACTAACAACTCCTACATCCAGTTGTATCCATCCTTCAACACATAACCGAGAAACCTTCAGAAATCATTTACCTCAACCTTCGAAAAGCATCCGTTATACGAGCTATGGCAATACTCCCGAACTCCCGCCCCAGTACTGGGTGGCGTCAAGGTTATCTCACCAACAACTGCATAAAAGAGATTTTCGATGTCGGCGAACTCAGGTATTCTAGAACTGCAACGATAAAATTGTGACGACAACACCTCGGAGCTCAACTCCCCGGGACACTGCCACAACCCCTAAATGTCAGGAGGCACCAAGAACAATGCTCTCGTCACAAAATCATTGGAACGATTCCAATATACCCGCGTGATCCAAAAAAAATTTCGTGAAATTTGAGGAGAGGTGAGTCAAAACTCTACGTTAGGAGGCCTCACCAGAGCGACGAAGGGACTGAGGAGTAAAAAGAATCCTACTCTTCGATATATATATATATATAATCCTAAGACTCAAAACATTTGTTCTAGACTCAACAACGTCAGCGATTCGATCAAGCAGGGGGCTCCTAAGTCAGGGATGGCTCTGATACCAACTTGTAACACCCACAATGCGGCTATATCTCCCACGTGTCGGGGCACGACTTAGAGGCATAGCCGCATGGTAGGCATGTCGCAAGAGGGGTAATCTTCATACATCCCATGTATTGAATAAGAAAGGGATAAAGAGTTGGCTTATAATCGCCACTTCACACAATACATAAATATTCATACATAATCCAGAATACAATCAAGGTCCGACTACGGAACCAAAATAAAAAGAAGACAACCCCAATTACAAGATCCCTGATCGTCCCAACTGGGATCCACTACTGATCAATAGGAAACGAAACAACACAACAAACACGATCTTCATCGAGCTCCCACTTGAGCTGTGTTTGAACACCTGCACTGGCATCATCGGCACCTGCAACTGTTTGGAAGTATCTGTGAGTCACGAGGACTCAGCAATCTCACACCCGCGAGATCAAGACTATTTAAGCTTATGGGTAGGATATGGCGATGAGGTGGAGCTGCAGCAGGCACTAAGCAAACATGGTGGCTAACATACGCAAATAAGAGCGAGAAGAGAAGCAACACAACGGTCGTGAACTAGAAGTGATCAAGAAGTGATCCTGAAACTACTTACGTTCAAGCATAACACAAGAACCGTGTTCACTTCCCGGACTCCGCCGGAAAGAGACCATCACGGCTACACACGCGGTTGATGCATTTTAATTAAGTTAAGAGTCAAGTTATCTACAACCGGATATTAACAAATTCCCATCTGCCACATAACCACGGGCACGACTTTCGAAAGTTCAAACCCTGCAGGGGTGTCCCAACTTAGCCCATCACAAGCTCTCACGGTCAACGAAGGATATTCCTTCTCCCGGGAAGACCCGATCAGTCTCGGAATCCCGGTTACAAGACATTTCGACAATGGTAAAACAAGACCAGCAAAGCCGCCCGATGTGTCGACATCCCGATAGGAGTCACGCGTATCTCATTCTCAGGACACACCAGATAGGTCAAGCTATGAGTAAAACCAGCCCTCAAGTTGCCCCGAGGTGGCCCCGCAGGTTGCCCGGTTCGGACCAACACTTAGAGAAGCACTGGCCTGGGGGGGGGGGTTAAAATAAAGATGACCCTCAGGTTAATTACTCCCAAGGGAAAAAGGTATAGGTTGTTAGGCAAATTTAAAACCAAGGTTGGGCCTTGCTGGAGGAGTTTTATTCAAAGCGAACTGTCAAGGGGTTCCCATAACACCCAACCGCGTAAGGAACACAAAATCAAAGAACATAACATCGGTATGACGGAAACTAGGGCGGCAAGAGTGGAACAAAACACCAGGCATAAGGCCGAGCCTTCCACCCTTTACCAAGTATATAGATGCATTAATTAAACAATAGATATAGTGATATCCCAACATGTCCATGTTCCAACGTGGAACAAACTTCAGCTTCACCTGCAACTAGCAACGCTATAAGAGGGGCTGAGCAAAGCGGTAACGTAGCCAAACAACGGTTTGCTAGGAAAGGTGGGTAGAGGCTTGACATGGCAATATGGGAGGCATGATATAGCAAGTGGTAGGTATCGCGGCATAGCAATAGAGCGAACAACTAGCAAGCAAAGATAGAAGTGATTTCGAGGGTATGATCATCTTGCCTGAGATCCTGCAAGGAAGAAGAACGAGTCCATGAAGAAGACTGTCGGTGTCAAAACCGGTGGATCCCGGGTAGGGGGTCCCGAACTGTGCGTCTAGGCCGGATGGTAACAGGAGGCAAGGGACACGAAGTTTTACCCAGGTTCGGGCCCTCTTGGTGGAGGTAAAACCCTACGTCCTGCTTGATTAATATTGATGATATGGGTAGTACAAGAGTAGATTTACCACGAGATCGGAGAGGCTAAACCCTAGAAGCTAGCCTATGGTATGATTGTTGTTCTGCATGTTGTCCTAAGGACTAAAACCCTCCGGTTTATATAGACACCGGAGAGGGTTAGGGTTACATAGAGTCGGTTACAATGGTAGGACATCTGTATATCCGTATCGCCAAGCTTGCCTTCCACGCCAAGGAAAGTCCCTTCCGGACACGGGACGAAGTCTTCAATCTTGTATCTTCATAGTCCAGGAGTCTGGCTAAAGGTATAGTCCGGCCATCCGGACACCCCCTAATCCAGGACTCCCTTAGTAGCCCCTGAACCAGGCTTCAATGACGACGAGTCCGGCGCGCAGATTGTCTTCGGCATTGCAAGGCGGGTTCCTCCTCCAAGTACTTCATAGAAGATTTTGAACACAAAGACAGTGTCCGGCTCTATAAATAAGTTTGCACATATTGCCATAGAGAGAATAATATTTACACAAATCTAATCTGCTGACGTATTCCGCAGTGTGACGCACCACGGCCAAGCCTTTATTCGAAACATTTTATTATCCCACCTCAGCGCGTCATGCGAGGCGGTTAACTTGGCACGTCTTGTTAAAGCAGAGATCGTGTCCCCTTATTCCGGGATTCTTATCAATACGGGCGTGGGTAACCCAACCGCGCCATTGATTATGACGCTTGGGGATAAGCGAGTTTTACCAGGCTGGTGGGGACATGTAATTGTGTCCACACATATAAGGGGATAAGGATCCACCTTTTCACCTACGCCTTCTTCCTCCTTTGCCTATCCATTTTTGCGCACTCGAGCTCCAGCGCCCAAGTCCGCACTCCCCACCTCAACCTTCTCCAGCCATGTCCGGAGCGGGAGGCAAGTGGATGGTCTCCTCCGTTACGGAGGGACACATAAAAAAACTAAGGAAGGCCGGATACTTGTCTAACGACATTGCGCACCGGCTTCCCGAAGAGGGGCAGCTCATCCCCACCCCTAGGCCCCATGAGAGGGTGCTGTTCCTCCCCCATTTCCTCTGCGGACTGGGCTTCCCTCTCCACCCATTTGTCCAGGGGCTCATGTTCTACTACGGCCTGGATTTCCATGATCTGGCCCCGAACTTCATCCTCAACATCTCGGCGTTTATCATCGTGTGCGAGGCTTTCCTCCGCATCCGCCCCCATTTTGGCCTATGGCTCAAGACTTTCAATGTCAAGCCGGAGTTGGTGCGCGGCAACCAGGCGGAGTGCGGAGGCGCCATGGTGGGAAAGACGCCCAACATCTTATGGCTCGAGGGCTCCTTTGTGGAGACCCTGAAGGGGTGGCAATCGGGGTGGTTTTACATCACCAAGCCATGCGACCCTGAATGGGTTGTAGCCCCCGAGTTCCGATCCGGACCCCCTACGCGGCTCACCTCCTGGAAAGAGACGGGCCTGTTGTGGGGTAAAAAAGGAGAGCTGACCGGACTCCAAACATGCGTCCAAATCCTGGTGGACAAGAAGCTCAAACTTGTCAACGTAGTCCAGGTTATGCTCATCTTCCGGATCCTCCCGTGTCAACAACGGGCTTTGAACCTGTGGGAGTTCGACCCGACACGGCACCGAACTCTGAGCAGGCTCTTCGACACGACATACGAAGATGCCTGGAAGGTGCTTTTCAAGGGCGCCGAGGCCCCCGCATCCGCTACCGAGGATCGTGGATTCAGCGCGCAGCATCAGGCTCATGCGGTAGGCTGTTTTTACCTTTTACAGGGTATCAATTTTTCATAGTTTGACTCCATGCGGGATCTAAGCTCCCTTACCTTTGACAGGATTGGCAGGAGACATCCGGACAGATCAACTGTCCGGCTCCTTTGCCCGAAGGCCCAGCGGACGCTCGCTTGGCGAAGCTGCTGGTTCCGGCACCCTATGTGGTGCCGGAGAAGAAGGCCAAGAAGAAGGCCACGGGGACTCGAAAGAGTGCCCGGCGCCAGGAGGTGTCGGATCAATCATCCGAAGACTCCAAGACGCACTCCTCCCATGAAGACGAGGAGGAGGAAGAAGAGACCTCTCCCCCTCCAGCGGGGGAAGGGAAGAAAAGGAAGGCCGCCCCAACTGGGGAGGCCGAAGGGTCCAAGAAGGGGAAAACCCTTCCTCCGGACTACTCCACCAATGCCGACGATGGCGAAGAGGAGTGGCCGCTCAGGGCCAAGCCCCTGGCGAAATCGTAAGTATCCGGATACCCGAGTAATTCATAGTATTCCTTTATTGAACAGCTTTCCCTTATGTCGAATATGATTATGCAGCCCACCCAAAGACCGGCTCGACGCGTCGTCGAGTGGTTCACTGGACTCATCGGATGTGAATTCGCTTCCGACGGCTTCCTCGCCCGCCCTACGGACGACGCCGAAGTGTTGTCCCAACAGGTTCTAAGCCAGGAGGAGGTGGTCCTGGAAGCGCCGCAAGGCGACCTCCCGGACTCCAGGAGTGAAGGGGGAAAAACCCCCCAGGGCTCCAAGTCCGGCTCTAGGCCGGACACCGCTCCGGAACCTTCAAAGGTTCCGGAGTCCGGCGGGCGACCTCCTTCCAAGAGGAGCAGGCCCTCCGTGCCGGTGACCCCCGTCCAACCGGAGGCGCCGGACAATCTGTTGGAGGTGCTCAAAGGCGCCTCCATCGATGAGGAGCACCGCACCATTATGAGTGCGGTGGTCCAGAAGGTTCAGTCCGCCAAGAATGGACTGACTGAAGCTTGTGCTAACCTTTTAACAGGTTTTGAGGTAAGTAAATAATGTGTAAATAATATTACCGCATAGACAGTAGCCCCTGATGCTCTGTTTGGTGTTCGGGAAGAAAAGACGAATAGAGGACCAAATAAAATTCGCATGAGTCTAACAAAAAGGAGTCAATATGGTGTATGCAGGCTTCTCTGCTGGCGTCCGCCGCACTGACTGCGGAAGTGGACACGCTAAAGCAGAACCTCGAGCAGTCCGAGCAAGAGCTCGGGCATGCCAAGAAGCAGCTCGAGGACAAGGAAGGTAAGAAATGCCTTGTTTAAATATATATATATATATAAAGGTGCAATTGCAAAAAATGACAGGATTATCGTGGCTATTGTAGGGGCCACGTCTGAGGTGGCGACCCTTAAGCAAGCGTTGCTCGAGATCGAGAAGAGGGCGGCCACGGAGCGCACCGAGCGGGAGAAGTATGAGGTCGAGGTTGGCACGGTGCGGCAACAGCTCCAGGCTCTCATGGAAAAACATGAGAGTTTGGAGCTTGACTCAAAGACGCGAGCGTCCGAGCTCGCGGTGGCTATTGAAAATGCCAAGTCTGCCAAGGCCGAATCCCAAAAGACCCTCCAGGAGTTGGATGAGGTGAAAAAGGTAGCGGCGGGTAAGGCATTCTTTATGCAAAGCAAACACATAAACATAAGTTACTTGTTACTTACCCGAATCCGGAGCTCTCCAGGAGCATTCGTAGATCTTCCCCGTAGCGTGTCCGATGCCGCCGCATTCTATCGAGCCGAGGAAGGCAGCTCGACAGAGAAGGTGTTATGGTCTCACTATGCTGAGACCAAACACCCCGTGCCCCTGAGCGACCAGCTGAAGCAACTGGTCGAGCTCCACAAGGCGGCCAAATAGGCCATGAAGGGCCTCATAGTTCGGCTGTGGCCTGGAGAGGCTCTGCCTAGGAGCTATTTCGGGCTGGTGCGGCGGCTGATGGGGGCCTGTCCAAGGCTCGAAGTTATCAAGCGCTCCATCTGTATTGAAGGTGCCCGTAGGGCCCTTGCCCATGCTAAGGTGCACTGGGGCAAGCTGGATGCTGAGAAGCTTGTGAAGGACGGGCCACCGCCGGGGAAGGAGCATCGCAAGCCCGAGAATTATTATAAGGATGTTTTGAAGGGTGCCTGCCTTATGGCGGATGAATGTTCCAGGGATGCAATTTTTGAGTAAAACTCGCTCGTTTTGTCCTGTGCGCTGAAAACTTGTTCATATGCGCTAAGCAATGCTGTAGGAATTTAAAATATTACCTTCTGTGCGGCTGTTTATCAATTCTGAGAGATGGCGAGTCGTCGGCTTTTGCCCCCGTGCCGCTAGTGCTGGGGTGTTCGGGGATAAACCTGAGCGCTCTTTTTTCCCATGTTTGGGTCCTTCGAGGGAGGCGCTCAGCCCAACGAACAAGGCAATCGGACTATAATGCGTGAACACTCTCACTTAGCCATAGAATTCTATAATTTTAAATTTCGGCGAAGCCCCTGGTATTCGGAAGACCGATTTCGGGGCGCTATCCACGCCTTGGCCGGACAGAGCCGACTCCTCGCTCTAAGCAGCATAAGTCTTTAGGGATTCGAAAAACCTCCCGAACAGCGACCAGCTCTCGCTTCATCATGATAGTCAGTTTTAGCTTTCTCTACTGAGGTGCTCGACCCAGCTCAACTGGGGCACAATTGTAGTAGTTCTCCTAGTGCTACCTTAGCCGATATAGCGGAACGTAAGGCACCAAAACATAGGAGCCGGGCAAACCCAACTATTGGCCCAAGACATGATTCAGAGCCGATGCATATAATGCTATAAGTTCGGGGTGCCGCACTTGTTAAAGTGTTCGGACTTCTCACACCATATTGAGGGGTACTAAAGCCCCTGGCGTATTTTGGCTGTACCAAAGTGTACGGGTGCAACATGTCGTTAAGGAACATATATTTGTAAAAAAAAAGAGTAATGCAAAAATAGACAAAAGCTATGCATTGTTTATTAAAAAGGGCTGTGATCAAAGCAGAACGATACAAATAATGCGATAAGCAAAAGGTTGGACTATTTAACATGTCCATTCCAGGGCAAGCTGCAGAATGGTATGCGAAACGGGTGTACTGCTCGTGATAGAGACCACCTGGGAGTTCCGTAATGCGGCATGGCTTGTCTGCTTCCCTGGTTCTTGCATCGTTTGTGTGGCAATTGAACTGCCGAACAGGCCTTCCGAAGAGTGGAGTCCTGAAAGTAAGAGAAAATTAAAAAATCGGCAGCCCCTGGTGCGGTTTAAGCCATGTTTCGGGCGTGCCGTGATGGTGCCCCTCCCCCTGTACCCATGGTATTTCTAGAGCGTAGTTATGTACGCGAAGTACTGGTGTCACATTTTTGCGAGGGCTGGGGTTGGGGCCGCATTGCTACGCCTGCTCGGAACGTGCCAGGCGGTCTTGTTGTAGGTTACTCCAGGCGCTCTTGACGGTGTCCGGACATTTAATGGCCGGACTAGAGAACTGCCTGGAGAGGCCGCTTTGTACTTCTTCAGCAAGGGCCGCCGTGTGCTCCTCCTTTCGGAGAGAGCGTTCAGTGTTTCCATTTACCATAATTACTCCTCGAGGGCCTGGCATCTTGAGCTTAAGGTATGCATAGTGTGGTACCGCATTGAACTTGGCGAATGCAGTTCGCCCGAGCAGTGCGTGATAGCCACTGCGGAATGGGACTATGTCGAAGATTAACTCCTCGCTTCGGAAATTATCCGGAGATCCGAAGACCACTTCAAGTGTGACTGAGCCTGTACAGTTGGCTTCTACACCTGGTATTATGCCTTTAAAGGTCGTTTTGGTGGGCTTAATCCTCGAGGGATCTATGCCCATTTTCCGCACTGTATCCTGGTAAAGCAGGTTCAGGCTACTGCCGCCGTCCATAAGGACTCTAGTGAGATGAAATCCGTCAATGATTGGGTCTAGAACCAATGCGGCGAATCCGCCATGACGGGTGCTAGTGGGATGGTCCCTTCGATCAAAGGTGATCGGGCAGGAGGACCATGGGTTGAACTTTGCGGTGACTGGCTCTACCGCGTATACGTCTCTTAACGCGCGCTTCTGCTCCCTCTTGGGGATGTGGGTTGCGTATATCATGTTCACTGTCCGCACTTGTGGGGGAAAACCCTTCTGTCCATTGTTGTTCAGCGGCCGGGGCTCTTCGTCGTCATCGCTATGCAGCCCCATGTCTTTATTTTCGGCATTTAACTTGCCTGCCTGCTTGAACACCCAACAATCCCTGTTGGTGTGATTGGCCAGCTTTTCGGGGGTGCCATGTATCTGGCACAAGCGGTCGAGTATTCGGTCCAAACTAGACGGGCCCCTAGGATTTCTTTTGAATGGCTTTTTCCGCTGACCGGATTTATAGCCTCTGAATCCGGCATTAACTGCCGTATCCTCAGCATTGTCGCCGTTAATGCGGCGCTTCTGCTTGTTGCGACGCGACCTGCCACTACTGTCCCTGGTATCCGAATTACCAGGGTTCTTGGTCATATTGTTGCTACGAGCAAGCCAGCTGTCTTCTCCCGCGCAAAAGCGGGTCATGAGTGTCGTGAGTGTTGCCATATATTTTTGCTTTTCCTGTCCAAGGTGCCGGGCAAGCCACTCGTCACGGATATTGTGCTTGAAGGCTGCTAGGGCCTCTGCATCCGGACAGTCGACTATTTGATTTTTCTTTGTTAGGAACCGTGTCCAGAATTGCCTGGCCGATTCCTCTGGCTGCTGAATTACGTGGCTTAGGTCATCGGCGTCTGGTGGTCGCACAAAGTGCCCTTGAAATTGTCGAGGAATGCGGCTTCAAGGTCCTCCCAACAACCGATTGATCCTGCTGGCAAGCTGTTAAGCCAATGCCGAGCTGGTCCTTTAAGCTTGAGTGGGAGGTATTTGATGGCGTGGAGATCATCGCCGTGGGCCATGTGGATATGAAGGAGATAATCCTCGATCCATACCGCAGGATCTGTTGTGCCATCATATGATTCGATGTTTACGTGTTTGAAACCCTCGGGGATTTGATGATCCATTACTTCGTCTGTGAAGCATAGTGGGTGTGCGGCGCCTCTGTACTGGGCTATATCACGACGTAGCTCCAATGAGCTTTGTCTACTGTGTTTGGCCCTACCGGATTTGTGTCCGGCGTGAAGGTTACCGTCTCGAGTCGCCGGGCGCCCACGCGATTCGTAGATCGATCTTGTTTGCCTTGCCATGTCCTCCAACATATCTCACAGGCCTGGCGCATTTTCCCGTGCCTTGGTACGGGGTGCGGCTTGAGTGGAGGGCCGAGAGGCCTCTCTGTCGCGGCCACGAGGTGGCCGGTCGGCCGTATCAAGTGCTGGTGATGTAGGTTTAAGTGCTTCCTCCTCTAATCGGGGTAGCAACCTGCGCTTTGGGTAGCTCTTGGAGGGGCGTTCGAGTTTATGCCCTTCAGCTGCAAGGACTTCAGTCCATCTGTCGACTAGCAAATCTTGATCAGCTCTAAGCTGTTGCTGTTTTTTCTTGAGGCTTCTTGCCGTGGCCATAAGCCTGCATTGAAAACGCTCTTGCTCGACGGGATCCTCTGGCACGACGAATTCGTCGTCGTCGAGGCTTGCCTCGTCTTCAGGGGGAGGCGTATAGTTATCGTCCTCGACCTCTCTGTCTGCCGCTCTCTCATGAGGGCTGGCTTCTCCATCCTCCTGTGCTGAATCTTGCTGGAGGGGGTTTTCTTCGGCACTCTCCGGAGTATTATTATCTCCCGTGCTGGAGTCACCGTATTTGCTTTGGCGGGATTTTGAGCGGCGCCGCTGACGCCGGCGCTTAGGCTGTTTCTTGGAGGGGTCATCCTCCGCTGTTCCATCGCCATCTCCTTCTTTTGGGGTGTCCACCATGTATATGTCATATGACGAGGTGGCTTTCCAGGGCCCAATAGGCGCTGGTTCTTCATCATCTCCTGCATCGGCGTCCATACCGTTGATGCCTTCGAAGTCGAAGTCGAGCATGTCGGTTAAATCGTCGACAGTGGCTACAAAGTGGGTGGCGGGTGGGCTTTGAATTTCTTCATCGTCCGTATCCCAACCTTGTTGACCGTAGTCCGGCCAGGGCTCTCCTAACAAAGAGATAGACTTTAGTGTCTTCAGAATATCGTCGAAAGGCGAGTGCTGAAAGATGTCCGCGGCAGTAAACTCCATGATCGGCGCCCAATCGGATTCGATCGGCAGGGGCGCGGAGGGTTCGGAGTCCGGAGAGGAGTCCGCTTCTTGGAGTCACGAGTCTCGCGGAGTGCGGGGCTGGTGCTCGGCTCGATTACCGTTGGGATCGCAGCCCCCGAGGCGGCGTCCAACCACCCATCCTCGATCGGCGCAGTTGGCTCCGAATTAAGGGTCGAAACCGATACGGGTGCGGCCTCCAAGGCACTGTTCGGCGGCAGAGCTAGATCATGCTCGTCGTGACAGTGCAGCGCGCTCGGCAGTGGCTCGAATCCGTCGAGGATCAAGTCCCCGCAGATGTTAGCCGTGTAGTTTAAACGTCCAAATATGACCTGACGGCCAGGGGCATAGCTTTCGATCTGCTCCAGATGGCCAAGTGAATTGGCCCGCAGTGTGAAGCCGCCGAAGACGAAGATCTGTCCGGGGAGGAAGGTCTCAACCTGGACTGCATCACTATTGATGATCGTAGGAGCCATCAAGCCTAATGGCGACGACACAGAGTAACTCTCAATGAAAGCACCAATGTCGGTGTCAAAACCGGCAGATCTCGGGTAGGGGGTCCCAAACTGTGCGTCTAGGCCGGATGGTAACAGGAGGCAAGGGACACGAAGTTTTACCCAGGTTCGGGCCCTCTTGATGGAGGTAAAACCCTACGTCCTACTTGATTAATATTGATGATATGGGTAGTACAAGAGTAGATCTACCAAGAGATCGGAGAGGCTAAACCCTAGAAGCTAGCCTATGGTATGATTGTTTTTCTGTATGTTGTCCTACAGACTAAAACCCTCCGGTTTATATAGACACCAGAGAGGGTTAGGGTTACATAGAGTCGGTTACAATGGTAGGAGATCTGTATATCCGTATCGCCAAGCTTGCCTTCCACGCCAAGGAAAGTCCCTTCCGGACACGGGACGAAGTCTTCAATCTTGTATCTTCATAGTCCAGGAGTCCGGCTGAAGGTATAGTCCAACCATCCGGACACCCCCTAATCCAGGACTCCCTCAAAGACAAACACACGTAGTCAAACGAATCCTCACAAACGCGATGTTATCGGAACTAACCCGAAGAAGCAACACTGGAAAGAAGCTAACTACATAGTAAACAACCATCACATAAGCATGGCATGATGCACAAACAAGTATGATGCATGTCCGGTTTAATGAGGCATGGCATGGCAAAGTGCACATGCAAAACTACAAGTTAAGTGGAGCTCAATATGCAACGAGTTGCATATTGACAAAACACCACAACAATTATTTAGTTCTCTCCTGTTTAAGTACTCAACAACATTAAATGTTTGTTAGCATGGCAAGGGGTGAAGCATAAGTAAACTAGCTATCTAGTCAAATTTAAATGAGGCCGGAAATAACAAACAACAAGTCCAGAAAATCCTCCTATGAAAATTATGGATTTGGTACTGTTCTACCCTAAACAATATTTTAGAGTTGTTAAACATGCAAGATGCTGCCACCATGTTGAACTAGGCATTTTTCTAGCCCATTTACATATAAGGATTATTTAAATCCGAGATACGGTTAATTAGTTATGGATTAAATCATTTTAGCATGTTATTTAAGAAAAATAAAGAAAACAACAAGTTAAACATTTTAAACATGCATGAAAGTTGGACATTATGAAACTAGATGAAATTCTAGTCATTTTACATATATAATTTGTTTTAATATGATGCACCGTTAGAGAGATATGATATGCACGAACAATAGGGGGTTTTCTACAAAACTGTTTTACTGGAATAATTAGGAAAATCATAGATCTGGAAAAAAACATGAACGGGCCAAATCAGAGGCTGGCCCAGCAGTGGAAGGGAAAAAGGGAGGGGCGCTGGATCTGGCCTCACCATGGGCCTTGGATCGTTGGTGGAGCTGGGATGGAACGCAGAGACAGGCCCATGCGCGGATGCAAGGCCGGCTCGCGGCACGCGGCCCAGGTGCGGGGGCGCGGTCAATGCTCGAATGACTCAAGACAGAGGCGTCGTCCTCCTCTTCTCGACAGGAAGAAAAAGCAGCGGCATCGTGGGACTTGGCGGCTGGGTCGATGACGCAAGCAGCAGGCACGACGACGCTGAGGACTCCGGCGAGCGGCAGGATGGAGAGGGGTCGGCACGGGAGCTCGATGGCATCCGGATCCAAGCGGGAGAGGGCTGCGGTTCCGTAACTCCCGTTTCCTGCTGGATCGAAGCGGAGGCAGCAGGGTGGCGGACATGGCACCAACACGGGCGATGGCGAGGACCTCCGAAGCGACGTAGAGGCTGCGGGGCACCGTGAGGACGGGCGCGGGGACCTTGGGACCTGGCGTCAACGCGGGCGATGGCGAGGAGTTTCGTGGGCGGTGGCGCTGTTCGGTTCCTGTGAGAGAGAGAGATGTGAGAGGAGGGAGTAGAGGCAGGGAAGGAGAAGGAAAAGTGCAGGGGAGGAGCGACGATGGGGTCGGCCTGCAGCTCACTGGTGGTGGTGCTCCGGTGGCCGGCCAGTCGAGAGAATTGCTCGGGGACGAGCAAGCAGAGGGATGCGGGAGGAGGCAGCAAGCGCCTACGGGATTGGGTGGAGGAGGAAAACGAGGAGAAGGGGATCGGGGAAGATTCTGAGATGTGATTTGAGTGTGGCGGCGGCAAGGGGAAGGATGGGACATCTCTCCTAGATTTTAGGGTTAGGTCTGGTTTATATAACAAGTGGATTTTGGAAAGAGGCATTTGGTCCCTCCCATCTTAATTGAGCGGTACCGGATAAATAGGCTAGGGAGACGGAAAAGAAAAACGGAGATGTTTTGTAGATGTTTGGGGATGATCCGAATCCAACGGTGACGATTGTCCGGGTTGGGTTCGGGGGAGTTTCGGACGCGCGAGAGGGGTCTATGCACTGCGCAAAGAGGGGTAGGATGGGCCTAGGTGGACTGTGTAGAAGGCCATGTGCTGAGAGAAGAGAAGAGAAGTGCCGCCCGGCAAGGTTTTCGGAGACCGAAAATGTCCGACGTTTGACCGGCTATAATGCTGCTATAAGTTTAATAGTTGGGCTATCAAACGAGCTCCGAATGCGATGAAACTTGGCAGGCGGCCTACTGACAACAAAACTCCCATTCCGGGAAAATTTTCCAGCCACTTATAAAATAATATTTCAGACGTGCCGCGGGCGCGTGCGAGTGTGTCTAGGCTCAGAACGGACAATGGACGGAACTGGAGAAACCCGGACGGATGCAAGTTTTGAAAACATGATGATGCAATGCACATGATTACATGACAAGATGCAACACGCGAGTGAATGACATGGCAAAGACATCGAATAAATGGAAGACACCTGGCGCAACGGTCTCGGGCGTCACAACACTCCACCACTACCAGAGGATCTCGTCCCGAGATCTAGGATGGCACCAGAGAGAAACGGAAGAGGAAGAGGTAAAACAAAGTTGCTTCTTCGACAAACGAGTGAAACCAAAGAACCTTGAGAGGTAGAACAATTTTCGAGAAAAGAGTAGAATGGAGATGATCGAAGTTGGAAACACTCCGTTAGAAAAGAGGAACATGGAGAAACAAAGAGAACCAAGAGGTTGAGTGACAAGATAGATATTGGGCCTACTCCGGTTAAAACAAGATAGAGAAGGAATAAGAATGACATAATTTGGACAGCACTCCGACTGAAAGGAGGTGCAAGACTTGATAAGATGAAAAGAACTTGAGCCGAGGACAGAACACTCCGGTTAAATGGATAAGCATGAAAAGAACACGATCTTGAGAAAAATGAGATGATTGGTCGAAGAGAGTAACATCGCAATGCCTCCAGAACGAACGAATAGAAGCTAGATCGTCAGAATAAGAGAACGGAGAAGGAATGACAACTTCTACCACAATTTCATTTGGAAAGCATCCTTGCAAGAAGGTTAGAGCAGAGTTGTTAGAAAACCAACAATGAAGATATGATCCTCGTGGGCTTATTGAGACATCTCGAAACTTGAGGTGAACTTCTGCCACTAACGAAACAATTGCTTGCTTGAGATCAACGAAGAGATGAAAACTTGTTCCACCAAGAGGATAAAGAGCAAGCTTGGGTCATTGAGAAGCACCACAATAGCAACATCCTTAGGTAAAGCTTTAGGCGAAATATAACCCAAGATAACTCCAATGAAGAGATTGGTGGGTTTAAAATACCTCATTCTTGACAACAGTTGAATCACGAAACACGAACTCAAATTGTCAAGAATGACATAATACCGCCTCAAATGATAAGGGAGAAAGGATTGAACTTTGAAACGCAAGATGAAGAGTGCTTGAACTCCTCAAAACAAAACATGTGTCGAACACCATGTTTATTTGAGAGTATATCTTGGCGGATCTTAGCTTCGAGAGGAAACTTGACGAACAATTGAAGAATGAAAGGAATGCCTGATGAACCACCATGTAGAGCCTCCATGAAGAACTCTGGTAACAAAATGTTGATAAAAAGAAAGAGAAGTTGAAAACACAAGGTGAAGCCTTGTAATGATTTAGATGGATCTTCGCGATGATATAATTTGGAACTCCAGAAAAAGAAAATATGAAACAATTGAAACTGAGAATTTGATGAGCCTCCGGAATAAGGAATCAAATTTACTCGATGAAACAAGAATAAGAATTACATTATGCTTATCCTTCACCAATTTAAATTGATGACCAGCAACGGATTTGGCATACTACTTATTCTCGTAGAAAGGATTAACAGAGACATAGCGCAAACTTGAGAAGGACTTCAACGAACCACCGGTAGAATTGGAAAGAACGAATGAATTGATATGATAATGAAGGAAGAGAAATCTCGAACCGAACCACCGTAAGAATTGAAAATGAACGAAGAAAAGATAAAGAACCACCGGGAAGAATTAGAGAACGAATGAAGATACTTGAGGGAATTTAGATACATGAGAACGAGGAGATCACAAGCTGATTAGAGAACACTTGAAGGATGCACCGGTAAGATTTGGATAACGAGAGCTGAAAGCTGGAATGAATAATTCTGAGATGATGGGCTCCAGAGAATCAAACTGAAAAACCTCCTAAAATGCTTCGGATGGGTGAAAAGAATTCTCAAAAACGAAAACAATTATGAGAGGATGGCATAAAGCTAGCATCATGAATCTTGAAGAGAATGGAGCAACATTTAAGAGAAACTCTTCTTCGGTCTTCACAGACCCGAGAATGACGACGGGAAACACCACCATGAATTGTTGAGATACTCCGGGATAAAAATTAGAAAGGTAGAACCAACGATGAAAATAATTTGAAAACGATCTTGGAGAAGGCATTTGATTGATGATAATTCATTCTTACGTCAAACTTTGAAATGAATTTGAGAATAACTCCGGAAAAAGAAGAATTAGGTAAGATCCTGGGAAAATACCTTTGGGTTAGGGCCCACTCAAGAGAAACACCGTTGAATGATTACTTGAAAGGGAGATTGCCCCGGTTGAATTAAGTTGCTTGAATGAGATAACATCCTCAAAAGAACTTGAGCGAACTGAGAATGGAAACGGGAATCTTCTGAGACATCTTCAGCACTCCGGAATAATTGAATAACGAGAAGTGGATGATTAATTGGTGCACCGACATGATAAAACATTTGAAACGAGGAAAAGGATATGATCGACAAAGCTTGAATTGAATTCACCGGAGAAGAAAAGAGAACGAAGAATAACGATAAGCTTTTAGAGCATCTTCATGAGAAGCACCGGTAAGAACATTGACGGAAAAGAATGAAGAGACTTCCCATGAATAAAATGGATAGTTGATTTGAATATCTCTGAGTCCTTGAAGAAAAAGGGTGGCAGGGCGGGAAAAACAAAAACAACTTGGCACGGATGAAACGAACACCGTTGGGAAAACTGAGGTTTGATCTTGCGAATGTTGAAATGATCGGATCCACTCGAAGAGAAACACACCGGTTGAAAAGGATTGTCATGACAATCTCAATTATCACGAAGGATTAGCATCCACATCGAAATGTGAGAACACCGCTTAGGAAAAGGTATGGATTCAACACATGACTTCGAAGCAACTCGAATACCACAATCAAAACAAAAACAAAGAATTGGCTTGCAAAATAAGCCGGAACAAACATATGATAGGTCCCATATCGTATCATGTGTTTGTTCGAAGGATATCCTACGTGATACTTGAATTGCCACTTATAAACTCCCAAAATTTTCTGGTTATGCAATCAGGTGTTGGGGATACAGGGGAAGCATAATATCTCACCCAAACTAACAGTTCCTACATCCGGCTGTATCCATCCTTCAACACATAACCAAGAAACCTTCGGAAATCTTTTACCTAAACCTTCGAAAAGCATCCGTTATACGAGTTTTGGCAATACTCCCGAACTCCCGCCCCAGTATTGGGTGGTGTCGAGGTTATCTCACCAACAACTACATAAAAGAGATTTTTTATGTCGGCGAACTCAGGTATTCCAGAACTGCAACGATAAAATTGTGACGACAACACCTCGGAGCTCAACTCCCCGGGACACTGCCACAACCCCTAAATGTCAGGAGGCACCAAGAACAATGCTCTCGTCACAAAATCATCTGAACGATTCCAAGATACTCGCATGATCCTGAAAAATCATGAAATTTGATGAGAGAAGAGTCAAAACTCTACGCCGGGAGGCCTCACCCGAGCGATGAAGGGACTGAGGAGTAAAAAGAATCCAACTCTCCGATATATATAATCCTAAGACTCAAAACATTTGTTCTAGACTCAACAACGTCAGCGATTCGATCAAGCAGGGGGCTCCTAAGTCGGGGATGGCTCTGATACCAACTTGTAACACCCACAATGCGGCTCCCATGTGTCAGGGCACGACTTAGAGGCATAGCCGCATGGTAGGCATGTCGCAAGAGGGGTAATCTTCACACATCCCATGTACCGAATAAGAAAGGGATAAAGAGTTGGCTTACAATCGCCACTTCACACAATACATAAATATTCATACATCATCCAGAATACAATCAAGGTCCAACTATGGAACCAAAATAGAAAGAAGACAACCCCAATTGCTAGATCCCCGATCGTCCCAACTGGGCTCCACTACTGATCAACAGGAAACGAAATAACACAACGAACACGATCTTCATCGAGCTCCCACTTGAGCTGTGTTGCGACACCTGCACTGGCATCATCGGCACCTGCAACTATTTGGAAGTATCTGTGAGTCACGAGGACTCAGCAATCTCACACCCACGAGATCAAGACTATTTAAGCTTATGGGTAGGATATGGCGATGAGGTGGAGCTGCAGCAGGCACTATGCAAATATGGTGGCTAACATATGCAAATAAGAGCGAGAAGAGAAGCAACACAACGGTCGTGAACTAGAAGTGATCAAGAAGTGATCCTGAAACTACTTACGTTCAAGCATAACACAAGAACCTTGTTCACTTCTCGGACTCCGCCGGAAAGAGACCATCACGGCTACACACGCGGTTGATGCATTTTAATTAAGTTAAGTGTCAAGTTCTCTACAACCGGATATTAACTAATTCCCATCTGCCACATAACCGGCGGGCACGGCTTTCAAAATTTCAAACCCTGCAGGGGTGTCCCAACTTAGCCCATCACAAGCTCTCACGGTCAACGAAGGATATTCCTTCTCTCGGGAAGACCCGATCAGTCTCGGAATCCCGGTCACAAGACATTTCGACAATGGTAAAACAAGACCAGCAAAGCCGCCCGATGTGTCGACATCCCGATAGGAGTCGCACGTATCTCGTTCTCAGGACACACCGGATAGGTCAAGCTACGAGTGAAACCAGCCCTCAAGTTGCCCCGAGGTGGCCCCGCAGGTTGCCCGGTTCGGACCAACACTTAGAGAAGCACTGGCCCCGGGGGGGGGGGGGTTAAAATAAAGATGACCCTCGGGTTAATTACTCCCAAGGGAAAAAGGTATAGGTTGTTAGGCAAATATAAAACCAAGGTTGGGCCTTGCTGGAGGAGTTTTATTCAAAGTGAACTGTCAAGGGGTTCCCATAACACCCAACCGCGTAAGGAATGCAAAATCAAGGAACATAACACCGGTATGACGGAAACTAGGGTGGCAAGAGTGGAACAAAACACCAGGCATAAGGCCGAGCCTTCCACCCTTTACCAAGTATATAGATGCATTAATTAAACAATAGATATAGTGATATCCCAACATGTCCATGTTCCAACATGGAACAAACTTCAGCTTCACCTACAACTAGCAACGCTGTAAGAGGGGCTGAGCAAAGCGGTAACATAGCCAAACAACGGTTTGCTAGGAAAGGTGGGTAGAGGCTTGACATGGCAATATGGGAGGCATGATATAGCAAGTGGTAGGTATCGCGGCATAACAATAGAGCAAACAACTAGCAAGCAAAGATAGAAGTGATTTTGAGGGTATGGTCATCTTGCCTGAGATCCCGCAAGGAAGAAGAACGATTCCATGAAGAAGACAAACGGACGTAGTCGAACGAATCCTCACAAACACGACGTTATCGGAACTAACCCGAAGAAGCAACATCGGAAAGAAGCAAACCACATAGTAAACAACCATCACATAAGCATGGCATGATGCACAAACAAGTATGATGCATGTCCGGTTTAATGAGGCATGGCATGGCAAAGTGCACAAGCAAAACTATAAGTTAAGTGGAGCTCAATATGCAACGAGTTGCATATTAACGAAACACCACAACAATTATTTAGTTCTCTCCCGTTTAAGTACTCAACAACATTAAATGTTTATCAGCATCGCAAGGGGTGAAGCATAAGTAAACTAGCTATCTAGTCGAATTTAAATGAGGCCGGAAATAACAAACAACAAGTCCGGAAAATCCTCATATGCAAATTATGGATTTGGTACTGTTCTGCCCTAAACAATATTTTAGAGTTATTAAACATGCAAGATGATGCCACCATGTTAAACTAGGCATTTTTCTACCCCATTTACATATAAGGATTATTTAAATCCGAGCTACGGTTAATTAGTTACGAATTAAATCATTTTAGGATGTTATTTAAGCAAATTAAAGAAAACAACAAGTTAAACATTTTAAACATGCATGAAAGTTGGACATTATGAAACTAGATGAAATTCTAGTTATTTTACATATATAATTGGTTTTAATATGATGCACCATTTGAGAGATATGATATGCATGAACAATAGGGGGTTTTCTGCAAAACTGTTTTACTGGAATAATTAGGAAAATCGTAGATCTGGAAGAAAACATGAACGGGCCAAATCAGAGGCTGGCCCAACAGTGGAAGGGAGAAAAGGGAGGGGCGCTGGATCTGGCCTCACCATGGGCCTTGGACCGTTGGTGGAGCTGGGCTGGAACGCAGAGACAGGCCCATGCGCGGCTGCAAGGCCGGCTCCCGGCACGCGGCCCAGGTGCGGGGGCGCAGTCAATGCTCGAATGACTCGAGACAGAGGCGTCGTCCTCCTCTTCTCGATAGGAAGAAAAAGCAGCGGCGGCGTGGGACTTGGCGGCTGGGTCGACGACGCAAGCAGCAGGCACGACGGTGCTGAGGACTCCGGCGAGCGGCAGGATGGAGAGGGGTCGGAAACGGGAGCTCGATGGCATCCGGATCCAAGCGGGAAAGGTCTGCGGTTCCGTAACTCCTGTTTCCTGCTGGATCGAAGCGGAGGCAGCGGGGTGGCGGACATGGCACCAACGCGGGCGATGGCGAGGAGCTCCAAAGCGACATATAGACTGCGGGGCACCGTGAGGACGGGCGCGGGGACCTTGGGACCTAGCGTCAATGCGGGTGATGGCGAGGAGTTTCGTGGGCGGCGGCGCTGTTCGGTTCCTGTGTGTGAGAGAGAGAGATGTGAGAGGAGGGAGTAGAGGCAGGGAAGGAGAAGGAAAAGTGCAGGGGAGGAGCGGCGACGGGGTTGGCCTGCAGCTCACTGGTGGTGGTGCTCCGATGGCCGGCCGGTCGAGAGAATTGCTCGGGGACGAGCGAGCAGAGGGATGCGGGAGGAGGCAGCAGGCGCCTACAGGATTGGGTGGAGGAGGAAAACGAGGAGAAGGGGATCGGGGAAGATCCCGAGATGTGATTTGAGTGTGGCGGCGGCAAGGGGAAGGATGGGACATCTCTCCTAGATTTTAGGGTTAGGTCTGGTTTATATAACAAGTGGGTTTTGGAAAGAGGCATTTGGTCCCTCCGATCTTAATCGAGCGGTACTGGATAAATAGGCTAGGGAGACCGAAAAGAAAAATGGAGATATTTTGTAGATGTTTGGGGATGATCTGAATCCAATGGTGACGACTGTCCGGGTTGGGTTCGGGGGAGTTTCGGACGCGTGAGAGGGGTCTGTGCACTGCACAAAGAGGGGTAGGATGGGCCTAGGTGGAATGTGTAGAAGGCCATGTGCTGAGAGGAGAGAAGAGAAGTGCAGCCCGACAAGGTTTTCAGAGACGGAAAACGTCCCACGTTTGACCGGCTATAGTGCCGCTATAAGTTTAACAGTTGGGCTATCAAACGAGCTCCGAATGCGATGAAACTTGGCAGGCGGCCTACTAACAACAAAACAACACCGCACGCCAACTTTCATCCTATTCCGAGAACATTTTCCGGCCACTTATAAAATAATATTTCGGATGTGCCGCGGGCACGTGCGAGTGTGTCTAGGCTCAAAACGGACAACGGACAGAACTGGAGAAACCCGGACGGATGCAAGTTTTGAAAACATGATGATGCAATGCACATGGTGACATGACAAGATGCAACACGTAAGTGAATGGCATGTAAAAGACAGCGAATAACTGGAAGACACCTGGCGCAACGGTCTCGGGGCGTCACACTCAACCATGCTCTGCTTTCAAGCTTGAGTTATTTACTCTTTAAGTTTGTGGTATATGTTCTTAATATACCCCTATGGGTTGAACCCATGCCTTACCTAAACCGTGTGAGCCCAAAAGCTTTCATGGGTCATAGTCCTCTGGTAATCAACCAGTTAGATTTTCATATTCAAAACATTTATAACAGAGCAGTGAATGAAAGGTTATGCATTGGAGAAGTGGGAGTCGACCTTGAACTTTGTGTTCATGCCCATGGACACTATGTAGATCTTATCATGGAAGCTTCTCTTAAAGTAATTATTCCCTTGGTATAAGTTCATCTTATATCTTGGATCTGGTCTTTTGCAATCATGGTTCCAGCCATATTATTATTCATTAATTCCTTTTCTCGGACAATTTAAAGTACTTGTCTTCTGTAGATTAATACGCCTGCTCAACCTCTATTTTGATCTACCTTCGAGTATTACCCCCTAGTATCTCGAGGATATCAACCCATTGCACTACATCTTATGAAGTTCTGATGAAACAGTACCTCTCCCTGCCCTAATCACTCCATGGGTTCTGGGTTCTGGGTTGTCGTCAACCGAGAACACCGAATTGTGAATCGAATAAACACTGTGATTCAGTACTCCTAGTACTTTTTTGTTGATAAGTTTAATAATCTTTCAAGCCATTCCTAGCTTGATCGGCTATATAATTATAATGCTAAATTTTAACTGTGCTACCTGGTCTTTTGTCCTAGAGCACAAAATTTTGACGATGAGCTAAGCCTACACCGGTCTTCCTCGTCATATGGTATTGCCTTGAACAACGAGCTTGATTTCGAGTTGTGTCATATCCGTGGTTCCAATAACCCCTCGTTGCACCATTGCTTTTGCTTGGTGTCATCGATGATCGATTACATCTTCATGAAATCTCTCGACTAAATATTTGGCATCATCAACGTTCTGAGCTCTTCCAGAATAAGAATCAAATTCTTGATGCGAAATACCACCCTTGCCCCTCAATGATTTATGTTATCAATGGCAATAACCTTATTTCCCTCCCCTCGACACAAAATTGTTCATGTTTTGTGTAGTACCTTGAGTTTCTTTCTATCCAGCTTGTGTTAGGATCTACCTTGGAATATTACCATCTTTTATGTCAAGAATGTCGTGCGAATTTCAGCACATCTTGAGAATCCTTGATACATAGTGATACTTCTCACCATCACCATTATTCCTTGTTCCCCGTGTTGTTTCTAACCAGAATACACACAAGTCAACTCTGATGTGTGACTTTGTTACTTCTAGCAACCCTATTGCTTTGAAGTTAATGGTTGATAGTTCATTCTTGGACTATTGGTTATTGAATCACCATTAACATTGAACATGCTACCTAAGCCCATATTTTGGGTACACCTTTCAACCAATGTTTAATTATGTATGTTTTTCTCGAGCATACCACATTATATCATTTGATCTGACAAATGTTATCTCCTTGTTCACGTAATTGTGGAAATCCATATTTTTGGAAATCTCGAGGATTGTCGCTGAGACCATTAGACACCCCTCATCCTCTCCTTGGTTTAATGATGAACTCTTGTTTCGGAACTCTCTTCCATAGTTCCTTCCCTAAGAATCTTGCGATGTCATCTCGTTAATTTGTGTCGCACCTTTTCTTCTCAGCCATCTTGAGCTTGAGGTATCCTGACACCAACCAAAACTAAATCCCGGTCAGATATGATGGTTGGAACATACTGGTCTTTATATGACCCGGTAAGGTGATATCGTGCCTAGCACCCCTGGCCAGAGGACCTAATGTTTTAGTCTAATATTTTAGTTTCCTTTTTGGCAAGGTTAACCATTCTTCTTTGAGGAAATGGAATGACTTGATTTATAAGTTGTTCCTGACGAATCCTTTCTGTATCCAAAGTCCAACCTTTGCTTGAAGATCATGTCAATGCTATCTCGAAGCATGTTTGTGGTACTCCAATCTTCAATAAGAACAATTGAAGCACAATGCTAAATTTTCTTTAACAATTATCCTAACACCGTTGTATGTGTAATGCCATGAAATTTCTCTCCCCTCACCTAATGTGTTTTCTAGTTTATATCATGTAATGGTTATCATGCTCTGCTTGTCCTTGGGAAGGATATACCCCTGAAATATGTGTTTGAACACATTTTATTTTCCATTGTTCTGTTTAATCTGATAATCGCATTTTCCTTTCCATTGTTTTGTTTAATATTTATTATAACCCGACTTAACTGAGCAGTGATAATTCCCTGCTAAGTTAAGCACCTCGTTGTACCACTCTGTCAGTAAGAGCCTGTTACTATTGTTGATGACATCCCGGTAACCACCGATGGACGAGAACTTTGCCTATTGGTTCGCCTCGTCTCAACGAGCAGGAAAATGGTTCTCTTCGTCCCTCGCCCTTGGTACCTATGTTGTTGTCGACATAACTGACAGGCTATCCTCTAACTTGCCTTGATATCATGACCGTGCAAGATGTCACCGCTCTTCCACTCTTAACCCACATGGTGGGCCCATAACCCACAGTTCCACATGATCGACGCCTGACTCTCCTGTACAACCCTGTTTCTAAGTTATTCCTCGCGCTTGACTTTGTATGTAATTCATGAGCCACATTCCTAGTGATCTATTCTGGTATCAGACGCAATACTTATTCTTAATCTGAACCCCTTTCACACTCTGTTTCATACATCAAACGATTGTCTATCCGCTCGAAACTTCTTATTGTACCTTCTTACTTTGCTCTTGATGTGTGTCATTCTTTTAACTCGAGAGATACTCATGCTCACCCATGGAATGATCCCAGATGATTGCCAGTTATAGCATCCTATCATTGTCGAGCTACCCCATACCTATTCGTAAGTACGATAGAATTCCCAAAGAAAGGATGATTACTTCATACTGATGACCCGAAGCAGAGAAATGAAGGCATCAATGAAAGGGACCAACGTTAACCAAGACGGAGAAGATTCGTTAGAATTTCGTAACCAAACCTTTCCCCTTACTCCACCTCTTAAATCTCGGGACGAGATTTCCTGTAGAGGAGGAGATTTGTGACACCCCGATAGTTAAGCTACAGTAAACCCCTGTTAATGATGCCAGGTCATCGTAATTAAAATTTTGCTAAACCTCACTCGTTTCAAAATTAGTTCAAATACAAATTTCAAAAAACAAGTCAAAGTATAGTTTCATAAAACAGTGAATTAAAAATGTTCATTAGGTTGCAAATATTCACTAAGTAATTACCATGTAGAAACCAACATCATTTGAATCACAGATAAAACCCTAGGAAATTAATAAGTCCTCCAACAGTAAATAAAATGGCCTTTGCAAAATTATTAGTCGTTTATTTAACTCTAATTGCCTCCAAACTTTATGTGCCAATCCAAAATATTGTGCTTGAATTAGGTGCCAAGTTTCATATATAAAAAAAATCATTTGATGGCCCAACCTAATACAAAATAGGAACTAAAAATACAAAGAAAAAGGAAAAGGCGAAACAGACCTAAACTAAGGTGCCACTGGGCCATAAGTGGCCACACGGCCCAGCCCACCAAAACCTTCCCCTGCCTCCCGCTACAGCACAGAGCATGTGCGTGGCGCACATCCACGATGGCCATGGCCGTGGATGCCCTCCACGTCGCCCGCCTGGGCTTATAACTAGGTCGACCGAAACCCTAGCCCCCACCCTGTCCAACCCCCTGGACCCCCCTTCGCCCCCTCCTTATCTGCTCGTTTTCGAGCTCAAAAGCTCTGCAGTCACCATTGTCTCGCCCTTGTTACCCCGGCCACCATCATCATCGTCCCTCGGGAGCACGTCCAGGAGGTCCACCAAGGTCGCCTTCGTCCGTTCCAGGCATCGATTCGACCCGAGGCGCTGTGTAGCCGTCGTCATCTTCATCTTCTACGCACGGCCGCCACCACCTCGTCGTCGTTGCCGCTGCCGCGAGACTCCCCTGACCTCCTAACCTCGTCCACAAGAACCAGGGTGAGCTCCTCCCCCGGATCCCCTTCCCCCGCTTCGATTCAGTCGCCGTGAGCCTTCCTCCGAGCCATGACCGCGCCCGTCCTGAGCCCCGTCGCGCGAGCCACCCCACACCCACGCGCGCCTGCTGCCGCACGTGCCCGCCCACGCACGCTAGCGCGCGCTCGTCCACCCGCTGCCCCTCTCTCCCGCCCGAACGCACCTAGCTGCTGCTCGCGCTGCTGCCTGTGGCCGCCGCTGCCTGTTGTGCTTCTGTTGTCGACGCCGGCCGCAGCTCGCCTCGCCAACGTGCGTGCCTCTGCTTACCACCGGTCCTGTCGCTGCTCATCGACGTCCCTCACCTACGTTGCCGTCCGCCACAGCCGGAGTTACGCCCCCGCGAGCTCCTGGCGGTGTCGTCATGCCCTGCCTCTGTCCGCTCTACGCCGGACGCCGGGACGGTTGCCGCCGGCTGCTGCTGCGGCCGGGCTGCTCCCCGCTCCCGCTGGAGCTGTAACCCCTGCACGCGTGCTGCTGCTGCACTACTGCGCGCTCAGACGGTCGCCGCTCGCCGTCATCCGCGCCGGCCAGGACCGCGCCCTGCTTCCTCCGCGCGCCGGCGCTGGTCTCGCTCGCTGGAACTACCGCCCAGCCATGGCCCAAGGCCACTGCCACCTGGGTCGGCCCCCTTTTGAATTAGGCTAACCCCAATTGGTGTTAACCATCCCCACTAATTAGTCATTGACAGCGAGCCTCACAACCAGTTAGATTATTTTAAAACAATCTATTAAAATATGTGACAATGACAACCGGGCCCCACTGGCACTGTTCATTAGTGGACCAGTCAACCTTTGACTTGGTCAACTGGGCCCACTGGCCCACTACCAGCCTCAACAGCTACTTGTTGGGTACACTTTTGGGTACCTCTAGCCTTTTGCCATTTAATCTTTTTCAAATTATTAATATACCTGAAAAAATCATAAAAATAAAATGCAATAAAACTTTGAAAATCATACAAAATAATCTGTAACTCGGATGAAAAAAGTTTTCTACATGAAAGTTGCTTAGAACGATGAGACGAATCCGGATACGTAGCCCGTTCGTCTACCACACAACCCTAGCATAGCGAGCACGCAACTTTCCCCCTTCGGTTCATCTATCCGAAAACGCGAAAAACAGGGGATACTTTCCCGGATGTTTCCCCCCTTCGTCGGAATCACCTCCTACCATGTTAGGGCATGCCTAGCACCGTTCGTTGTCATGTCATGCATCGTTATGCATCTGTTTGCATTGTATTAATTGTTTCTTCCCCCTCTTCTCTTCGGTAGACTACGAGACTGACGCCGCTTCTGGTGCCCCGATCAACTACGTTGTTGACGACCCCTACTTGCGAGAGCAACCAGGCAAGCCCCCACCTTGATCACCAGATATCGCCTATTCTTCTCTCTACTTCTTGCATTAGAGTAGTGTAGCATGTTACTTGCTATCTCTTGAGCACTGCGTTGGTTTTCCTTAAAGAGGAAAGGGTGATGCAGCGGAGCAACATAAGTATTTCCCTCAGTTTTTGAGAACCAAGGTATCAATCCAGTAGGAGGCCACACACGAGTCCCTCGCACCTACACAAACAAATAAACTCCTCGCAACCAACGCGATAAAGGGGTTGTCAATCCCTTCACGGTCACTTACGAAAGTGAGATATGATAGATATGATAAGATAATATTTTTGGTATTTTTATGATAAAGAGAAATACAGATGCAAGTAAAATAAAGGGCAAAGGAAATAACTAGGTATTGGAAGATTAATATGATGGAAAATAGACCCGGGGGTCATAGGTTTCACTAGTGGCTTCTCTCGAGAGCATAAGTATTACGGTGGGTGAACAAATTAATGTTGAGCAATTGACAGAATTGAGCATAATTATGAGAATATCTAGGTATAATCATGTATATAGGCATCATGTCCAAGACAAGTAGACCGACTCCTGCCTGCATCTACTACTATTACTCCACACATCGACCGCTATCTAGCATGCATCTAGAGTATTAAGTTCAAGAGAACAGAGTAACACTTTAAGCAAGATGACATGATGTAGAGGGTTAAACTCATGCAATATGATATAAACCCCATCTTGTTATCCTCGATGGCAACAATACAATATGTGCCTTGCCGCCCCTACTGTCACTGGGAAAGGACACCGCAAGATTGAACATGTGACGCCCGGATAATCATGCTACAGTAATCCCACGCTAATCATGCCACATCACCACGGTTACTGTTGCTAATCTATCGTTAGGTCAAAAACCGGTCCAAAATTCAAATTCAAAGTTTGGTGAATAATAACAGTTTTCAAAAATTAAAACAAAAATGTTCGGAGTGAACCAAATATTGCATAGATAATTATGGGGGGAAAACCACACATGTATAAAATATTTAAATACTATGAGATGAATAAAACAGTAGTAAAAATGATTATTTGAATAACTTTTATAATTAATAAAATGTCAAACTAAGTTATTTGGGGTCTAGACTTTTTGTGACTATAGACTAGGTTGTAATACTAATTTAGGTACTAAATGTTTGTTTTACTAAAATAAAATACAACTACAATAAAGCAGGAAAGAATAAAAAAACAGAAAAGGAAACTAACAAAAAAAGGAAATGAGCAAGGCCCCTGCCCCTAGGCTTCGGCCTAGCTGACCAGCCCAACTGGGCCCAACTGGGCCAACCCATCAGGCCTAGCCGGCCAACCCTCTCCTCTCCTTATCCCCTCAACCCCCTGCAACCCTAACCACCCACCCCACTACCCCACTCGTTTCCCCCCACGATCCCCCTCACTCCCCCCTCCCCCCTGATCTGGACGCGCCGCCACCCAGGGACCCCGACGCCCCGGCACGTCCCCGCCCCTGCCGATGTCGCCGGCGCTCCTCGTCGCCGCCTCATCCCACTCTCCTCCGCGCCCCCCCTTCGCCAACTGCCGCCGCCCGGAGTGCCCTCGCCGCCGATGCCCCGTCGCACACCGTCCTCCTCCTCGTCTCCTCCTCGCCGGACCACCCCGCGCACACTGCCCGTGCCCTACTGCTCCCCTGTGAGCCCCGCCTTGCTCCCTCCCTCTCCCTCGCGCGCTCGCGCTCGTCGCCGCGGTCCCCGCGGATCACGCCCCCGGTTGACGCGCTCCGGCCGCGTCCGAGACGCGCTCACCACGCCGTGCCCGCACCTGCCTTGGCCCCGCAGCTCCCCTAGCCGCGCCGCTTGGCCCCGGTCGCGCCCGCACCACCGCGCCCGTGGCCGCGCCTCCCGGGCCTCGCCTCCGTCGCCCTGCTCCCAATCCGCCACGCGCCGCCCTGCGGACCCAATCCCGCACCGGTCTGCCCCGTCGCCGCCGCCGGCGAGCATGCGCCCCGGCTCGCTGTGCCCCCTCCCCCGTTGGCCGCGCCTGAGGCCGCGGACGGGCGCCCGCTGCGCCAGTTCGGGCGGGTGCCCAGCGCCCGCTAACACCGAACCCACTATGGCCACTGGGGCCAATGACAAGTGGGGCCCTGCCCCTAAACGTTTAAAAAAAAGAAAAGAAAAATATATATAATTAAAATAAAATAAATAAATTAATTAATTACTTAATTAACTTATTTAATCATGTTTAAATTAACCTAATAATAGATTACCCTAATTAAATATTGTTAATTAACCTAAGTCTATGACCATGGGGACCCACTGGTCAATTTGACCAGTCAATGGTCAATGCTGACTGGGCCGTTGACTTTGACCGGCCCCATCAGTCAGCCTCTGCTGACTGGGCAGTTGACCAAGTCAACTGGGCCTATTGGTCAGCCATAGAAGCCCATCTGTGGGTACACTTCTGTGTACCCATAGCAATTTAACATTTAATTTTTGAATTAAAAATAATTTAAAATGATTAAATCCTTTTTAAATTAATATAAAATAAACCGTAGCTCGGATGAAAAAACTTTGTACATGAAAGTTGCTCAGAACGACGAGACGATTCCGGATACGCAACCCGTTCGTCCGCCACGCATCCCTAGCATAGCAAACACGCAACTTTCCCCCTTCGACTACTCTGCCCGAAAATGCGAAACACCGGGGATACTTTTCCGGATGTTTTCCCCCTTCACCGGTACCACCTCGTAACGCGTTAGGGCACATCTAGCATCACGCCTTGTCATGTTATGCATTTGTTTGCATTATATTTATTGTTTCTTCCCCCTCTTCTCTCGCTAGACACCGAGACCGACGCCGCTGCTACCCCGTACGACTACGGTGTTGACGACCCCTCTCTCTTGCCAGAGCAACCAGGCAAGCCCCCCCTTTGATCACCAGATACCGCCTACTCTTCTCTATACTGCTTGCATTAGAGTAGTGTAGCATGTTACTGCTTCCCGTTAATCCTATACTGATGCATAGCCTGTCCTTGCTACTACTGTTGTTACCTTTACCTGCAAACCTAATGCTTAGTATAGGATGCTAGTTTATCATCAGTGGCCCTACATTCTTGTCCGTCTGCCATGCTATACTATCGGGCCGTGATCACTCGAGAGGTGATCACGGGTATGTACTATATACTTTATACATGATACATGTGGTGACTAAAGACGGGCAGGCTCGTAAGAGCACCCGCGAGTGGATCTTTGAGGCGGAGCGACAGGGCAGGTTCCGACCACCTAGGAGAGAGGTGGGCCTGGCCCTGGTCGGCATTCGCGGACACTTCACACGCTTAACGAGATCTGGGTATTTGATCTGAGTCTGGCCATTTGGTCTATACGCACTAACCATCTACGTGGGAGTAGTTATGGGTATCCCGGCGTCGTGGTATCAGCCGAAGCCTTCGTGACGTCAGCGACTGAGTGGCGCGCGCCGGATTGGACTGGAAGGCCACTAGGCTAGGTCTGCTTTCGGCCGCGTTCGCAACATGCAGGTGTGCAAAGGGCGATGGGCCCAGACCCCTGCGCCATAGGATTTAGACCGGCGTGCTGACCTCTCTGTTGTGCCTAGGTAGGGCTGCGACGTGTTGATCTTCCGAGGCCGGGCATGACCCAGAAAAGTGTGTCCGGCCAAATGGGATCGAGCGTGTTGGGGTATGTGGTGCACCCCTGCAGGGAAGTTTATCTCTTCGAATAGCCGTGTCCGTCGATAAAAGGACGACCCGGAGTTGTACTTTGACCTTATGACAACTAGAACCGGATACTTAATAAAACACACCCTTCCAAGTGCCAGATACAACCGGTGATCACTCTCTCACAGGGCGATGAGGGGAGGATCATCGGTTAGGATTATGCTATACGATGCTACTTGGAGGACTTCAGTCTACTCTCTTCTACATGCTGCAAGACGGAGGCTGCCAGAAGCGTAGTCTTCGAAAGGACTAGCTATCCCCCTCTTATTCTGGCATTCTGCAGTTCAGTCCACATATGATACCCTTATTCCATTTGATACCCATGCATATGTAGTATAGCTCCTTGCTTGCGAGTACTTTGGATGAGTACTCACGGTTGCTTTCTCCCTCTTTTCCCCCTATCCCTTCTACCTGGTTGTCGCGACCAGATGTTGGAGCCCAGGATCCAGACGCCACCGTCGACGACGACTCCTACTACACCGGAGGTGCCTACTACTACGTGCTGCCCGCTGACGACGACCAGGAGTAGTTAGGAGGATCCCAGGCAGGAGGCCTGCGCCTCTTTCGATCTGTATCCCAGTTTGTGCTAGCCTTCTTAAGGCAGACTTGTTTAACTTATGTCTGTACTCAGATATTGTTGCTTCCGCATATTCGTCTATGATCGAGCTCTTGTATTCGAGCCCTCGAGGCCCCTGGCTTGTAATATGATGCTTGTATGACTTATTTTATTTGTAGAGTTGTGTTGTGATATCAACCCGTGAGTCCTTGATCTTGATCGTACACATTTGCGTGCATGATTAGTGTACGGTCAAATCGGGGGCGTCACAAGTTGGTATCAGAGCCAACTGCCTGTAGGAATCCCCCTTCCAAACTCCTTGGCCGAAGTTGAGTCTAGACATTGCAAAACTTTTACTAACATGGCTGTGCGGCTTACGGGCCCACGTCGCCATTTGGGTGGTATTAGAATCTTTTATTCCTCGCCTTTACTCTGGGACCCTGATCTCTCTTCTATTCGGGTTAAATGGTTTTGCTAACTCTGACTCTAGGATCTCGTAAATACTTTCTCCCGGAGAGCCCCTTCATTCCAGATGATGGCCTGCTTCACCAGAAGATTCCGAAGATACTCTTTGCTATTCCTCTCGAGACTTTGTGTCCATCACTTTTGCTATTCCCGACCACCGATAAATCCTTATGGATAACTACTTACACTTGCCATTCATACGACCATCCCCCATTGATCTTGTTATTACAAGATACCCCGAAGTCTTCTCTATTGTTCCGAGGATACTTTGTGCCTACTGCCTAGCAGTTCCTTGCCACATGAATACCCCTTCAATTAAATCCTCGCACTTGTCGAGTATCCACTCATCCCCAGTTGTTCATGTGTTTCACAATGGTCTTCGAAATACTATTCGATCTTTCAAAAATCCTTAGTAGCTTATTGCTCTGCAATACCTGCCTGCTTGCATTATGGATGCTTTCCATATGTCTGGCAATATTCGTTAGTATCCTTAGGCATCGTCTTTTTGATCCTATTGATTCAACATGAGTGCTAATGCACGCAATCATCAGTTGATCCTTTTAAATTATCTTTCCGGCTCAGACGTTATTTTAAAACATGAGCTGGATCTCGACCAATCAAATTGCTGCCGATTGTACCCTTAAGGCTATTCAACTTAGCCATCCCTGATCAGAGCATTGCTTCTGATCCCTTGTCTTGGAATTGATAATTCCTTTGCATTTGAGCCTTGAATTAGTCAGTTGTTTCTAAAGTCTGATCTCCTTGCATTGTTTCTCCCTCTGGTTGAGTACCGATGCTCGCACCAGATCCCTTGAGAACCACCAGATCATTTGCGTGATTTTATCCGACAACGTCCTTCATATTCAATAAGTCTGTGAGCCTTTCCTCGGATACATAATACCTTTGGTAAATTGTATCCTCTGCTTTCTCAAACATGCTCTACTATCGAGCTGGTGTTATTTATTCTTGAAATTTGTGGTATATACTCCTAAGATGCCCTGATGGGTTGAACATATGCCTTCTCTAAACTGTGTGAACTCGAAAGTTTTCATGAGTCATACTCTTCTGGTATTTTGCTAGATAAAATTTCTATACTATAGCTTCATCAAAAGCGAGAAGTAAAATGAAAGGTTATGCATGGAAGAATTGGGAGTCGACCTTGAGCCTCTGCGTTCATGCCCATGGACCCGATGTGAAACTTATCATCGAAGCTTCTTGTAAATGATATTAGTTCCCTTGGTATAAGTTCATCTTATATCTGGGAACCGGCCTTTTACAATCGTGGTTCCGACCATGTTCTCTTTTAAATACCATTTTCGATGCAAGTGTAAGCACTTGTCTCATGTGGATCAATACCTCGGTCCAACCTCTACTTTGATCCGTCTTCGAGTATTACCCCCCTGGTATCTCGAGATTATCTTGAAACTGCATAACTTCTTATGAGTTCTTCATCAAGTACTACATTCTCACTGATTACAGTTTTCATGGGCTCTGAGTTATTAAACACTCAAAGACACCGATAACTGAACCGAGTCTGCCCTACGGTTCAGCAACTCTTGATAATCTTCTTTAAGTCCGAGTTTGTACTCGATCATGTCATTCCTAGCCTGATCGGCTATATCATTATCGTGCTAAATTTTAACTGTGCTACCTGGTCCTTAATCCCGGAGCACAACTTTCGATGATGAGCTAAGCTTACGTCGATCTTCCTCGTCATATCAATTCACCTTGAACAACAAGCTTGATTTCAAGTTTGTGCCCTACCGATGGTTCCAATAACCTTCCGCTTCATCATTCCTTTGATTTGATGTTGTCACTGATTGATTACATCTTGAAATCTCTCGACTAATGTGCCGTGAAGATCATAAACCTTATGAGGTCTTCCTGGATATCAATTGAATTCATGATGAGAAATACCATCCTTGCCCCCGATGAATTGTATTATCATCGGCCACTTTATTGCCTTCCCTCCAACACAAACTTATTCGTGTTTTGAGTTATACCTTGAGATCCTTGCTATACAGCATTTGTTCTTCTTTACCTTGGAATGTTACCACCTTTTATGTCAAGAATGTCGTGGTAATTTTACCACCTCTTGAGAATTCTTGATATAGTAATATCTCTCGCCTTTTGCGTTCATTTCTTGGTCTCCGTGTTGTTTCTAATCGGAATACCGATAAATGGTCTGTGATGTGTAAATTCTAAACTTCTAGCAACCCGATTGCTTGAAGTTATTGGTCTACAGTTTCATTCTAAGTCTATTGATTATTGAATCATCATTCAAACATTGATCGTGCTACCTAGTCCAGATTCCTGGGTGCACCCTTCTATCATTGTTCAGTTGTGTATGTTTCCCTCGAGCATACTTCATTATGACATTTGATTCGACAAATGATATTTCCTTGTTCACATAATTGTGGAAATCAATCCTTTGGAAATCTCGATGATTTGTTGCTGAGCCTATCAGCCACCTCCTCATCCTCTCCTTGGTATACTGATGACCTCTTGTTTTAGAGCTCACTTACATAGATCACTTCTGAGAAACTCACAATGTCATCTCGTCAAATTGTGTTGCACCTTTTCTTCTCAGGCATCCCGAGTCTGAGGTATCCTGACACCCATCAAATCTGAATCTCAGTCAGATATGATGGTTGGAACATATTTCCAAGAGTTATAACGTTGGTCTTTAGATGACCCGGTAAGGTGGTATCATACCTAGCCCACCTGGCCGGAGGCCCTATTGTTATATTTCCCTTTTAGCAATGCTAGCCATTCTTCCGTGAGGAAATTGTAAGACTTATTTCACAAGTTATTCCTGATGGATCCTTTGTGTTTCCAAAATCTGACCTTTGCTTGAATACCATGTCAATGCTTCTTGAAGCATGTTTGTGGTACTCCGATTTTCAATAAGAGCATTGAAAGCGCAATGCTAAGTTTTCTTTAACCATTATCCAAACACCGTTGTATGGGTACTGTCATGAAATTTCTCTCCCCTTACTTAAAGGGTTTTCTACATGATATCCTGCCACGGATATCATGCTTTGTTTGTCCTTGGGAAGGATATACCCCTGAAATATGTGTTTAAACACATTTTCCTTTCCATTCTTCTGTTAAATCTGATAATCATATTTTCCTTTCCATTGTTCTGTTTAACCTTCTTGAGGTTTATATGATCTAAGCAGTAATACGTCACTGCTTTTATAAGCACCTCGGCGTACAACTCTGTCAGTAAGACCCTGTTACTATTGTTGTTGACATTCCGGTAACCACCGATGAACGAGAACTTTGCCTATTGGTCCGCCTCGTTTCAACGAGCAGGAAAATGGTTCTCTTCGTCCCTCGCCCTTGGTACCGACATTGTTGCCAACATAAATGATAGGCTACCCTCTGACATGTCTTGCTATCACGACCGAGCAAGATATCAACGCTTTACCTACTTTTAACCACATGGTGGGCCCCTAACCCACAGTTACACAGGATCGAAACCTGACCCTCCTATACACCCCCAGTTTCCAAATTTAATTCCTCGCACTTGGCCTCGTTTGTGATTCACGAGCCACCTTCCGAGAAATCATCGATTCTGGTATTAAACGCAATACCTAAACCGTTGCCTTGTTTCAGGCAACGAAGATTGTCTATCCGTTTCAAACTTCTTATGGTACCTTCTTACTTTGCTCTCGATGTGTTTTAATTGTTCAACTCGAGAGATACTCTTATGATCATTCTTGGGATACCCCCTAAATGAATTTCCCTTATAACATTCAATTGTTGTAAAGCTGGCCCTTACCTATTCGTAAGTACGATGGAGTTCCCGAAGAAAGGACGACAACTTCATCATGATGACCTGAAGCAGAGAAATGAAGACATCAATGTAATGGATCGACCTCTTCGAGAAGAGCAACTATGATCGAGAAGATTCATTAGAATTTAGTAACCAGAACTTTTCCCCTTACTCCCCTCTTAAATCTCGGGACGAGATTTCTTGTAGTGGAGGAGAATTGTGACGCCCGGATAATCATGCTACAGTAATCCCACGCTAATCATGCCACATCACCTCGGTTACTGTTGCTAATCTATCGTTAGGTCAAAAACCGGTCCAAAATTCAAATTCAAAGTTTGGTGAATAATAACAGTTTTCAAAAATTAAAACAAAAATGTTCGGAGTGAACCAAATATTGCATAGATAATTATGGGGGGAAAACCACACATGTATAAAATGTTTAAATACTATGAGATGAATAAAACAGTAGTAAAAATGATTATTTGAATAACTTTTATAATTAATAAAATGTCAAACTAAGTTATTTGGGGTCTAGACTTTTTGTGACTATAGACTAGGTTGTAATACTAATTTAGGTACTAAATGTTTGTTTTACTAAAATAGAATACAACTACAATAAAGCAGGAAAGAATAAAAAAAACAGAAAAGGAAACTAACAAAAAAAAAGGAAATGAGCAAGGCCCCTACCCCTAGGCTTCGGCCTAGCTGACCAGCCCAACTGGGCCCAACTGGGCCAACCCACCAGGCCTAGCCGGCCAACCCTCTCCTCTCCTTATCCCCTCAACCCCCCGCAACCCTAACCACCCACCCCACTACCCCACTCGTTTCCCCCCACGATCCCCCTCACTCCCCCCCCCCGATTTGGACGCGCCGCCACCCAGGGACCCCGACGCCCCGACACGTCCCCGCCCCTGCTGATGTCGCCGGCGCTCCTCGTCGCCGCCTCATCCCACTCTCCTCCGCGCCCCCCTTCGCCAACTGCCGCCGCCCGGAGTGCCCTCGCCGCCGATGCCCCGTCGCACACCGTCCTCCTCCTCGTCTCCTCCTCGCCGGACCACCCTGCGCACACTACCCGTGCCCTACTGCTCCCCTGTGAGCCCCGCCTTGCTCCCTCCCTCTCCCTCGCGCGCTCGCGCTCGTCGCCGCGGTCCCCGCGGATCTCGCCCCCGGTTGACGCGCTCCGGCCGCGTCCGAGACGCGCTCACCACGCCATGCCCGCACCTGCCTTGGCCCCGCAGCTCCCCTAGCCGCGCCGCTTGGCCCCGGTCGCGCCCGCACCACCGCGCTCGTGGCCGCGCCTCCCGGGCCTCGCCTCCGTCGCCCTGCTCCCAATCCGCCACGCGCCGCCCTGCGGACCCAGTCCCGCACCGGTCTGCCCCGTCGCCGCCGGCGGCGAGCATGCGCCCCGGCTCGCTGTGCCCCCTCCCCCGTTGGCCGCGCCTGAGGCCGCGGACGGGCGCCCGCTGCGCCAGTTCGGGCGGGTGCCCAGCGCCCGCTAACACCGAACCCACTATGGCCACTGGGGCCAATGACAAGTGGGGCCCTGCCCCTAAACGTTTAAAAAAAAGAAAAGAAAAAAATATATAATTAAAATAAAATAAATTAATTAATTAATTACTTAATTAACTTATTTAATCATGTTTAAATTAACCTAATAATAGATTACCCTAATTAAATATTGTTAATTAACCTAAGTCTATGACCATGGGGACCCACTGGTCAATTTGACCAGTCAATGGTCAATGCTGACTGGGCCGTTGACTTTGACCGGCCCCATCAGTCAGCCTCTGCTGACTGGGCAGTTGACCAAGTCAACTGGGCCTACTGGTCAGCCATAGAAGCCCATCTGTGGGTACACTTCTGTGTACCCATAGCAATTTAACATTTAATTTTTGAATTAAAAATAATTTAAAATGATTAAATCCTTTTTAAATTAATATAAAATAAACCGTAGCTCGGATGAAAAAACTTTGTACATGAAAGTTGCTCAGAACGACGAGACGATTCCGGATACGCAACCCGTTCGTCCGCCACGCATCCCTAGCATAGCAAACACGCAACTTTCCCCCTCCGGCTACTCTGCCCGAAAATGCGAAACACCGGAGATACTTTTCCGGATGTTTTCCCCCTTCACCGGTACCACCTCGTAACGCGTTAGGGCACATCTAGCATCACGCCTTGTCATGTTATGCATTTGTTTGCATTATATTTATTGTTTCTTCCCCCTCTTCTCTTGCTAGACACCGAGACCGACGCCGCTGCTACCCCGTACGACTACGGTGTTGACGACCCCTCTCTCTTACCAGAGCAACCAGGCAAGCCCCCCTTTGATCACCAGATACCGCCTACTCTTCTCTATACTGCTTGCATTAGAGTAGTGTAGCATGTTACTGCTTCCCGTTAATCCTATACTGATGCATAGCCTGTCCTTGCTACTACTGTTGTTACCTTTACCTGCAAACCTAATGCTTAGTATAGGATGCTAGTTTATCATCAGTGGCCCTACATTCTTGTCCGTCTGCCATGCTATACTATCGGGCCGTGATCACTCGGGAGGTGATCACGGGTATGTACTATATACTTTATACATGATACATGTGGTGACTAAAGACGGGCAGGCTCGTAAGAGCACCCACGAGTGGATCTTTGAGGCGGAGCGACATGGCAGGTTCCGACCACCTAGGAGAGAGGTGGGCCTGGCCCTGGTCGGCATTCGCGGACACTTAACACGCTTAACGAGATCTGGGTATTTGATCTGAGTCTGGCCATTTGGTCTATACGCACTAACCATCTACGTGGGAGCAGTTATGGGTATCCCGGCGTCGTGGTATCAGCCGAAGCCTTCGTGACGTCAGCGACTGAGTGGCGCGCGCCGGATTGGACTGGAAGGCCACTAGGCTAGGTCTGCTTTCGGCCGCGTTCGCAACGTGCAGGTGTGCAAAGGGCGATGGGCCCAGACCCCTGCGCCATAGGATTTAGACCGGCGTGCTGACCTCTCTGTTGTGCCTAGGTAGGGCTGCGACGTGTTGATCTTCCGAGGCCGGGCATGACCTAGAAAAGTGTGTCCGGCCAAATGGGATCGAGCGTGTTGGGGTATGTGGTGCACCCCTGCAGGGAAGTTTATCTATTCGAATAGCCGTGTCCCTCGGTAAAAGGACGACCCGGAGTTGTACTTTGACCTTATGACAACTAGAACCGGATACTTAATAAAACACACCCTTCCAAGTGCCAGATACAACCGGTGATCGCTCTCTCACAGGGCGACGAGGGGAGGATCATCGGTTAGGATTATGCTATACGATGCTACTTGGAGGACTTCAGTCTACTCTCTTCTACATGCTGCAAGACGGAGGCTGCCAGAAGCGTAGTCTTCAAAAGGACTAGCTATCCCCCTCTTATTCTGGCATTCTGCAGTTCAGTCCACATATGATACCCTTATTCCATTTGATACCCATGCATATGTAGTATAGCTCCTTGCTTGTGAGTACTTTGGATGAGTACTCACGGTTGCTTTCTCCCTCTTTTCCCCCTATCCCTTCTACCTGGTTGTCGCGACCAGATGTTGGAGCCCAGGATCCAGATGCCACCGTCGACGACGACTCCTACTACACCGGAGGTGCCTACTACTACGTGCTGCCCGCTGACGACGACCAGGAGTAGTTAGGAGGATCCCAGGCAGGAGGCCTGCGCCTCTTTCGATCTGTATCCCAGTTTGTGCTAGCCTTCTTAAGGCAGACTTGTTTAACTTATGTCTGTACTCAGATATTGTTGCTTCCGCATATTCGTCTATGATCGAGCTCTTGTATTCGAGCCCTCGAGGCCCCTGGCTTGTAATATGATGCTTGTATGACTTATTTTATTTGTAGAGTTGTGTTGTGATATCTACCCGTGAGTCCTTGATCTTGATCATACACATTTGCGTGCATGATTAGTGTACGGTCAAATCGGGGGCGTCACAGAACCCAAGGCTAAGCACTTCTCCCATTGCAAGAAAGATCAATCTAGTAGGCCAAGCCAAACTGATAATTCGAAGAGACTTGCAAAGATAACCAATCATACATAAAAGAATTCAGAGAAGATTCAAATATTGTTCATAGACAAACTTGATCATAAACCCACAATTCATCGGTCTCAACAAACACACCGCAAAAGAAGATTACATTGAATAGATCTCCACAAGAGAGGGGGAGAACTTTGTATTGAGATCTAAAAAGAGAGAAGAAGCCATCTAGCTAATAACTATGGACCCGAAGGTCTGAAGTAAACAACTCACACTTCATCGGAGAGGCTATGGTGTTGATGTAGAAGCCCTCCGTGATCGATACCCCCTCCGGCAGAGCTCTGAAAAAGGCCCCAAGATGGATCTCATGGATACAGAAAGTTTCGGCGGTGGAATTAGGGTTTTGGCTCCGTATCTGGTAGTTTGGGGGTACATAGGTATATATAGGAGGAAGAAGTATGTCGGTGGAGCAACGTGGGCCCCATGAGGGTGGAGGGCGCGCCTGGGAGGGGGGGTAGGCACGTCCCCCTACATCGTGTCTTCCTGGTTGATGTCTTGATGTCCAAGTCCTCTGGATCACGTTTGTTCCGAAAATCACGTTCCCGAAGGGTTCATTCTATTTGGACTCCGTTTGATATTTCTTTTCTGCGAAACTCTGAAATAGGCAAAAAACTAGCAATTCTGGGCTAGGCCTCCGGTTAATAGGTTAGTCCCAAAAATAATATAAAAGTGTATAATAAAGCCCAATAATATTCAAAATAGGATATAATATAGCATGGAACAATCAAAAATTATAGATACGTTGGAGACGTATCAATCATCCCCAAGCTTAATTCCTGCTCATAATTGAGTAGGTAAATGATAAAAACAGAATTTTTGATGTGGAATGCTACTTGGCATAATTTCAATGTAATTCTTCTTAATTGTGGTATGAATATTCTGATTGGAAAGATTCAAGACAAAAGTTAAATATTGACATAGAAATAATAATACTTCAAGCATACTAACTTAAGCAATTATGTCTCTTCAAAATAACATGGCCAAAGAAAGTTATCCCTACAAAATCATATAGCCTGGCTATGCTCCGTCTTCACCGCACAAAGTATTTAAATCATGCACAACCTCTATGACAAGCCAAGCAATTTTTTCATACTTTTGGTGTTCTCAAACTTTTTCAATCTTCACGCAATACATGAGCGTGAGCCATGGACATAGCACTATAGGTGAAATAGAATGATGGTTGTGGAGAAGACAAAAAGGAGGAAGATAGTCTCACATCAACTAGGCGTATCAACGGGCTATGGAGATGCCTATTAATAGATATCAATGTGAGTGAGTAGGGATTGCCATGCAACGGATGCACTAGAGCTATAAGTATATGAAAACTCAACAAAAAGAACTAAGTGGGTGTGCATCCAACTCGCTTGCTCACGAAGACCTAGGGCATTTTAAGAAAGCCCATCATTGGAATATACAAGCCAAGTTCTGTAATGAAAAATTCCCACTAATATATGAAAATGATAACATAGGAGACTCTCTATGAAGATCTTGGTGCTACTTTGAAGCACAAGTGTGGTAAAAGGATAGTAGCATTGTCCCTTCTCTCTTTTCTCTCATTTTTTTATTTGGGCATTTTCTCTTTTTATGGCCTTTTTTAGTCTAGAGTCTCATCCCGACTTGTGGGGGGATCATAGTATCTATCATCCTTTCCTCACTTGGGACAATGCTCTAAAAATGATGATCATCACACCTTTTTATTTACTTACAACTCAACAATTACAACTCAATACTTAGAACAAAATATGACTCTATGTGAATGCCTCCGGTGGTGTACCGGGATATGCAGTGAATCAAGAGTGACATGTATGAAAGAATTATGAACGATGGCTTTGCCACGAATACAATGTCAACTACATGATCACGCAAAGCAATATGACAATGATGGAGCGTGTCATAGTAAACGGAACGGTGGTAAGTTGCATGACAATATATCTCGGAATGACTATGGAAATGCCATGATAGGTAGGTATGGTGGCTGTTTTGAGGAAGGTATATGATGGGTGTATGATACAGGCGAAAGGTGCGCGGTATTAGAGAGGCTAACAATGGTGGAAGGGTGAGAATGCGTATGATCCATGGACTCAACATTAGTCATAAAGAACTTATATACTTATTGCAAAAATCTACAAGTTATCAAAGCAAAGTATTACGCGCATGCTCCCAGGGGGATAGATTGGTAGGAAAAGACCATCGCTCGTCCCCGACCGCCACTCATAAGAAAGACAATAAATAAATAAATTATTCTCCGATTTCATCACATAACGGTTCACCATACGTGCATGCTACGGGAATCACAAACTTTAACACAAGTATTTCTCAAATTCACAACTACCCAACTAGCATGACTCTAATATCACCATCTCCATATCTCAAAACAATTATCAAGTATCAAACTTCTCATAGTATTCAACACATTCATACGAAAATTTTATTATTAATCTTGAATGCCTAACATAATAAAAGCAATTTACCACGCTATTTTGTAGGACTCCCAAAATAATCTAAATGAAGCATGAGAGAACAATGGTTTCTATAAAACAAATCCACCAATGTTGTGACTCCCGAATAATTAAGCTACGGTGATCTCCCACCAATGGTTCCATGCCATCAAGTTATCCAAGCCAAATTACCACTAGAGAAAAATCAAAGCATTTTTCAAATCTAAAAAGAAAGTTAAATAAATTATTTCTTCAACCAATCAAACTAAAATGTTCTTACTATTTAAAATAATTCATTGATATTTTTCATGAAGAAACCCGACTTGAGAGAATTTCTAAAATGCCCCTATCTAATCATAGAATGCTCCAATAACATTTAAAGTGGTCCAAGTAAATGCTAACGTAAATATAAACTTTTCCAGTTGGCCTCAAACTTTTCAAGCAACCTCAGAATATTCCAAAGAATTTATGTACCAAGTTTTATATTTTGGAAAAATCGTTTGCACACTCTTTGAATTAGAAAACAGTGGCTAAAAATAAATAAAAACAGACAATTTTAAAATGAGAAGTAAGTGGAAGTTTAGTTGTTGGACTGGGCCTTAAGTCAACAGTGCAGGCCCAACCCAGCTCCTCCTTATCCCTTTCCTTTGTTCATTGAACAGAGGCGTGGAGCCATGGCGCCGTGGCCGCGCCTGGCTACGTGCCGGCCATCCGTCCCCCTTGGATGCCTACTTAGCCATCCCCATCGCCTCACAGACAAACCCTAGCACCTCACTCCCCCTCTCATTCTTCCTCTCGCTCGGGAACTCGACCGAGAAGAGCCGACGCTGCCGTCACCGAGCACGTCGTCGATTCCGCGACCACCGTCCTCCCCGGCGCCTGAAGCCCTGTCCACGGACTCCATCGGCCTCCTCTTCCTCCTCTACGACCACTACTTCGAGCTGGAATGCGCCAAGTCGAGCAGATCAAACTCTTCTTCCTCTTTGGCTGTCGGAGCTCCCCATCAATTGCGGCGTCGTCTGCTGCTCCCGGACACCACCGAGCCTCCCCCTGGCCCGCTTTGCACGTCTACAGGCTCACCGTGAGCATCTACTCCCTTCCCCTCTCTCTCCCGCGCGCAGTGGCGGAGCCACAGGGGGGGCGAGCGGGGGCCAGACCCCCCCCCTATCGATCGGCCCCCTCAACGATGCTCAGCGGGGACTAGCGTCGGATTCACAGGAGGCTACGTTGGATTTTAATCTTTTTGAGCGATGGATACGCTGGACCTAGTCTCACGACTATTACTAATTATCAGTATCCGGCCAATAGCAAACACGTAGGCCTGACCTCTACGTATCTACTCCCTCTGTTCCGAATTACTTGTCTTGGATTTGTCTAGATACGAATGTATCTAGACTCATTTTAGTGCTAGATATCTCCGTATCTAGACAAATTCAAGACAAGTAATTCGGAACGGAGGAAGTATATAGTAGTTTCAAATAGCCCAAGCCCAAAATTTACAGCCCACAGGGCCACGTGATCTGCTGGTTTGCATATTACTTATCGATCTGTTGGACCAATACAGACACAATACACTGCTTTGTCATCGGTTTGCTCGACTCCATCCTCAATTGTTCCCGCCGCCGCCACGCAGCTAGGGCTTAATCGATCGGCAGACCTGTCGCACGAGCACCATTGACGACCTGACTGACCAAGGTGCAGATTCCGCACGTCTGATACGAGTTTACCAGAACTCCACAAGCTGATCTACTAATTGGCAAACATCTCCTCCTCTCGGCTCCTACATCAAAACTTGTGGATCTGTCTAATCTCAACCTAAGGTATGCTACATAGTATAATATATTAATTTTACATTTAGATTATACTTCCTCCGTTTCAAAATAGATGACCCAATTTTATACTAACTTTTACTAAAGTTAGTGTAAAGTTGGGTCATCTATTTTAGAACGGAGAAAGTACAAACTAATTACTTGGTCGTTTTGCAAACTAAAACAGCTTGCATAACGATCACATATTATGATAGGAGGAAGTACTAGTTAGAATTAATTGCAAATAGTAAATTTGTTTTTGTAGTAACTAGAAAATGTTAAGAAGAAAAGACCATCAATAATAAACAATTGAGTCCATTTGTCTAAGAGGCGTAACCCGCTATTTAAAACTATGAAATTTAGGAGTGAAATCATTACAGAGTTTACGTCTGATGGTTTGATGGGCCTGTTGTGCGTAGATATACATCTAAGCCAATAAAAAAAACTGTAGCTATTTTAATGTAATTATAAAACAAATATTGTCATTGTTTATATGATATCGATGCTGCTGCATTTGGTGCACGTCCATTTTCCTCTTTGCCCCCCCCCCCCCCCCCCATTTTTCAAATCTAAAAAGAAAGTTAAATAAATTATTTCTTCAACCAATCAAACTAAAATGTTCTTACTATTTAAAATAATTCATTGATATTTTTCATGAAGAAACCCGACTTGAGAGAATTTCTAAAATGCCCCTATCTAATCATAGAATGCTCCAACAACATTTAAAATGGTCCAAGTAAATGCTAACGTAAATATAAACTTTTCCAGTTGGCCTCAAACTTTTCAAGCAACCTCAGAATATTCCAAAGAATTTATGTACCAAGTTTTATATTTTGGAAAAATCGTTTGCACACTCTTTGAATTAGAAAACAGTGGCTAAAAATAAATAAAAACAGACAATTTTAAAATGAGAAGTAAGTGGAAGTTTAGTTGTTGGACTGGGCCTTAAGTCAACAGTGCAGGCCCAACCCAGCTCCTCCTTATCCCTTTCCTTTGTTCATTGAACAGAGGCGTGGCGCCATGGCGCCGTGGCCGCGCCTGGCTACGTGCCGGCCATCCGTCCCCCTTGGATGCCTACTTAGCCATCCCCATCGCCCCACAGACAAACCCTAGCACCTCACTCCCCCTCTCATTCTTCCTCTCGCTCGGGAACTCGACCGAGAAGAGCCGACGCTGCCGTCACCGAGCACGTCGTCGATTCCGCGACCACCGTCCTCCCCGGCGCCTGAAGCCCTGTCCACGGACTCCATCGGCCTCCTCTTCCTCCTCTACGACCACTACTTCGAGCTGGAATGCGCCAAGTCGAGCAGATCAAACTCTTCTTCCTCTTCGGCTGTCGGAGCTCCCCATCAATTGCGGCGTCGTCTGCTGCTCCCGGACACCACCGAGCCTCCCCCTGGCCCGCTTTGCACGTCTACAGGCTCACCGTGAGCATCTACTCCCTTCCCCTCTCTCTCCCGCGCGCAGTGGCGGAGCCACAGGGGGGGCGAGCGGGGGCCAGACCCCCCCCCCCCTATCGATCGGCCCCCTCAACGATGCTCAGCGGGGACTAGCGTCGGATTCACAGGAGGCTACGTTGGATTTTAATCTTTTTGAGCGATGGATACGCTGGACCTAGTCTCACGACTATTACTAATTATCAGTATCCGGCCAATAGCAAACACGTAGGCCTGACCTCTACGTATCTACTCCCTCTGTTCCGAATTACTTGTCTTGGATTTGTCTAGATACGAATGTATCTAGACTCATTTTAGTGCTAGATATCTCCGTATCTAGACAAATTCAAGACAAGTAATTCGGAACGGAGGAAGTATATAGTAGTTTCAAATAGCCCAAGCCCAAAATTTACAGCCCACAGGGCCACGTGATCTGCTGGTTTGCATATTACTTATCGATCTGTTGGACCAATACAGACACAATACACTGCTTTGTCATCGGTTTGCTCGACTCCATCCTCAATTGTTCCCGCCGCCGCCACGCAGCTAGGGCTTAATCGATCGGCAGACCTGTCGCACGAGCACCATTGACGACCTGACTGACCAAGGTGCAGATTCCGCACGTCTGATACGAGTTTACCAGAACTCCACAAGCTGATCTACTAATTGGCAAACATCTCCTCCTCTCGGCTCCTACATCAAAACTTGTGGATCTGTCTAATCTCAACCTAAGGTATGCTACATAGTATAATATATTAATTTTACATTTAGATTATACTTCCTCCGTTTCAAAATAGATGACCCAATTTTATACTAACTTTTACTAAAGTTAGTGTAAAGTTGGGTCATCTATTTTGGAACGGAGAAAGTACAAACTAATTGCTTGGTCGTTTTGCAAACTAAAACAGCTTGCATAACGATCATATATTATGATAGGAGGAAGTACTAGTTAGAATTAATTACAAATAGTAAATTTGTTTTTGTAGTAACTAGAAAATGTTAAGAAGAAAAGACCATCAATAATAAACAATTGAGTCCATTTGTCTAAGAGGCGTAACCCGCTATTTAAAACTATGAAATTTAGGAGTGAAATCATTACAGAGTTTACGTCTGATGGTTTGATGGGCCTGTTGTGCGTAGATATACATCTAAGCCAATAAAAAAAACTGTAGCTATTTTAATGTAATTATAAAACAAATATTGTCATTGTTTATATGATATCGATGCTGCTGCATTTGGTGCACGTCCCCGCCTTGACCACGAGTTCGTCATGGTTTTGTTCCGCCTGACCTTTTGGTTGCGCTCGCGAGTCCCTGCCTCGCTCGGCCACGCCCTTGTAGCGCCGCGCGCTTGCCCGCACCGTGGCCCCACTGCCGGCTTAGCTCATCTCGGCCCCGCAGCGCCGCCCGTGCTCCCGTCACGCCCTTGGCTGCCCCGTGCGCGACCCGTCCGCGCGCCACCGATGTGCCCGTGCCCCTGGTTGTGCCTTGGCCGCGCCCCGCACCTGCGTCGCCCAAGCTTTGGCCAGCTGTTGCGCCTTTGTTCGCGTCGCCGTCCCCTGTCGCTGCTCGTCCTCTTTGTGCTGCTCTGCTTGCTGCTTCGCTGCTCTACTACTGTTGCCGCTTAGCTGTTGTTGTTGCGCCGTCGTCACTGCTGCTTGGACTGCTGCTGCTGACCACGCGCGCACGTGCCCGCCGCCTCTCGGCCGCCCGCGTGCTGCTCCAGCTCGCCTGATGATGCTTGCTACCACGGCGTTGTTGCTGCATCCTACTACTCTGTATTTCTAGTTGCTGCATCCGACTAGCTAGCTTTTGTATTTCTACAATGTTTAGCCCTCTAAACAGCCCTTAAACAGCAATAAGACAAGTTCTAACATGGGTAAACATTATATGAACGGAAAGTAGATGTAACAAGCTTTATTTTGTTTCATTGGACCTGTTTTAGAAAATGCGTGGATTAATTCTTATGAAAATCACAAAATGCTATCTTTAACAGAAAACTGATTTAACCTCTAGCATTGTGTGTGAGTGTGCTGTGTGAGTGAGTGCACGTGTGTGTGAGTGTGTGTGTGGCCGGCCCAAACTAGTTAGGTCTAATTTAATTAGCTGGATTAGTCCTAGGATTAATTCTGCTGTTTAGTTAGTATCAGTTTAGTGCTAGTTTAGCCTAATTTAATTTAATTTAATTTAATTTAGACACTAAATTAATTTAGATGCCTATGACATGTGGGCCATACCTCACTTTTTAACCAGTCAAAGTATAATGGTTGACCAGTCCCTCGGGTCCCATTGTCATACACATAGGCTAGTGTAACACTAGGTCTGCCTTCAATTCGATTTAAACAATCCCAGAAATTCTAGTAAATCTTTAAAAACTTTGAAAAATCGTAGAAAAATGACAGTAACTTGGATGAAAAAGTTTTATACATGAAAGTTGCTCAGAACGACGAGACGAATCCGGATACGTAGCCCGTTCGCCCGCCTCACATTCCTAGCATAGCAAACACACAACTTTCACTCTCCGATTCATCTGTCCGAAAACGCGAAACACCGGGAATACTTGCCCAGATGTTCCCCCCCTTCGTCGGTATCGCCTATTACTGCGTTAGGTCATCCCTAGGACCGCGTATTGCCATGTTATGCTTTGTGTTGCTTTGATTGCTCTATTATTTATGTGGGTTCCCCCTCTGATACTTCTTTCCGGTAGACCTCGAGACCGCCGCTGATACCCCCGTGATCGACTACATCGACAACGACCCCTCCTTCTTGCCAGAGCAACCAGGCAAGCCCCCCCCCTTGATCACCAGATATCGCCTACTCTTCTCTCTACTTCTTGCATTAGAGTAGTGTAGCATGTTGCTTCTTTCCGTAAATCCTATCCTGATGCATAGCCTGCCATTGTTGCTCCAGTTATTGATACCTTACCTGCAATCCTAAATGCTTAGTTTAGGATGCTAGTTTATCATCAGTGGCCCTACATTCTTGTCCGTCTGCCATGCTATACTATCGGGCCGTGATCACTTAGGAGGTGATCACGGGTATATACTTATATACATATTATATGATACTTGTGGTGACTAAAGTCGGGTCCGCTTGTAGAGTACCCGCGAGTGATTCATGGATTGGGTTCGAAAGGACGTTGTCCGGACGGCCCTTTGAGTGAATCTTTGTGGCGGAGCGACAGGGCAGGTTGAGACCGCCTAGGAGAGAGGTGGGCCTGGCCCTGGTCGGCGTTCGTGGTTATTTCAAAATAACACGCTTAACGAGATATGGGTATTTGATCTGAGTCTGGCCACTGGCCTATACGTTCTAACAAACTATGCGGGAACAGTTATGGGCACTCGACATCGTGGTATCAGCCGAAGCCTTCGTGACGTCAGCGACTGAGCGGCGCACGCCGGGTTGGACTGGAACACCGGCTCTTGTATAAGGGAGGCTAGGTCTGCTCGCCGCCCGTGTATACAACGTGCAGGTGTGCAATGGGCGATGGGCCCAGACCCCTGCGCTATAGGATTTAGACCGGCGTGCTGACCTCTCTGTTGTGCCTAGGTAGGGTAGCGACGTGTTGATCTTCCGAGGCCGGGCATGACCCAGAAAAGTATGTCCGGACAAAGGGGACCGAGCGTGTTGGGAAATGTGGTGCACCCCTGCAGGGAAGTTGATCTATTCGAATAGCCGTGTCCCTCGATAAAAGGACGACCCGGAGTTGTACCTTGACCTTATGACAACTAGAACCGGATACTTAATAAAACACACCCTTCCAAGTGCCAGATACAATCGGTGATCACTCTCTCACAGGGCGACGAGGGGAGGATCACTGGGTAGGATTATGCTATGCAATGTTACTTGATGAACTTAACATCTAGTCTCTTCTTCTGCTGCAAGATGGAGGTTACCAGAAGCGTAGTCTTCGATAGGACTAGCTATCCCCCTCTTTTCTGGCATTCCGCAGTTCAGTCCACATATGCTACCCTTTTCCATTTGATACCAATGCATACATATGTAGTGTAGCTCCTTGCTTGCGAGTACTTTGGATGAGTACTCACGGTTGCTTTGCTTCCCCCTTTTCCCCTTTCTATACCCGATTGCTGCGACCAGACGATGGAGTCCAGGAGCAAGACGCCATCGTTGACGACGACTCCTACTACACTGGAGATTCCTACTACTACGTGCAGGCCACTGACGACGACCAGGAGTAGTTTAGGAGCATCCCAGGCAGGAGGCTTGCGCCTCTTTCGATCGGTATCCCAGTTTGTGCTAGACTTCTTAAGGCAAACTTGTTTAACTTATGTCTGTACTCATATTTTGCTGCTTCCGCTGACTTGTCTATGATCGAGCTCTTGTATTCGAGCCCTTGAGGCCCCTAGCTTGTAATATGATGCTTGTATGACTTATTTTTATTTGTAGAGTTGTGTTGTGATATCTTCCCGTGAGTCACTGATCTTGATCGTACACGTTTGCGTGTATGATTAGTGTACGGTCAAATTGGGGGTGTCACAAACGTGCTCTAAAAGATATAAGTGAAACACTAGAGCAAAAACTATACAACTCAAAAGATATAAGTGAAGCACATAGAGTATTCTAACAATTTCTGAATCATGTGTGTCTCTCTCAAAAGGTGTGTACAGCAAGGATGATTGTGGAAAACTACAAATAAAGACTCAAATAATACAAGACGCTCCAAGCAAAACACATATCATTTAGTAAATAAAAATATAGGTCCGAGTAAAGTTACCGATAGAAGTAGACGAAAGAGGGGATGCCTTCCGGGGCAACCCCAAGCTTTGGCTTTTAGGTGTCCTCAGATTATCTTGGGGGTGCCATGGGCAACCCCAAGCTTTGGCTTTTAGGTGTCCTCAGATTATCTTGAGGTGACATTGGAGTATCTAGGTAACATTAGGGTTTTGGTTAATTTGTGTCTTAAGGTGTTATTCTAGTACAAACTCTACGATAGATTGAACGGAAAGAATAGCTTCGTGTTATTTTACTACGGAGTCTTGAATAGATCGATCAGAAATGATAACTTTGAGGTGGTTTCGTACCCTACCATAATATCTTCGTTTGTTCTCCGCTATTAGTGACTTTGGAGTGACTCTTTGTTGCACGCTGAGGGATAGTTATATGATCCAATTATATTATTATTGTTGAGGGAACTTGCACCAGTGAAAGTATGAACCCTAGGCCTTGTTTCAACGCATTGCAATACCGTTTACGCTCACTTTTACCATTAGTTACCTTGCTGTTTTTAAAATTTCATATTACAAAAACCTTTATCTACCATCCATATACCACTTGTATCACCATCTCTTCGCCGAACTAGTGCACCTATACAATTACCATTGTATTGGGTGTGTTGGGGACACAAGAGACTCTTTGTTATTTGGTTGCAGGGTTACTTGAGAGAGACCATCTTCATCCTACGCCTCCTACGGATTGATAAACCTTAGGTCATCCACTTGAGGGAAATTTGCTACTGTCTTACAAACCTTTGCACTTGGAGGCCCAACAACGTCTACAAGAAGAAGGTGGTGTAGTAGACATCAAGATCTTTTCTGGCACCGTTGCCGGCGAGGTTAGCGCTTGAAGGTATATCTTTAGATCTTACAATCGAATCTTTTTGTTTCTTGTTTTAGCACTACTTTAGTTTATAAAAGAAAACTACAAATAAATGGAATTAAGGGTACCTCATATGCTTCATCTTTTTAATATCTATCATGAGAATAAGGATTCCGATAATTGTGCTCAAGTGCTAGAAGAAGAATGCATTAGAATGTTTGGCACTAAATATTTGGATGATGAGCATGATTGCAATATTTTTAGTATGAATTCCTTGAATATCCATGATGCTAATGATATGCAAAGCCACAAGCTTGGGAAAGCTATGTTTGATGAAGATGATATTTTTTGTCCCCCAAGTTTAGATGAGAAAATTTATTATCATGAAAGCATGCCTCCTATTTATGATGATTATATTGATGAAAGTGGATTTGGAGAGGTCATGACTTTATTTTGTGATGAATCCACTATTTCGGAAGAGGTTCCAATTGATTATGAGAACAAAGTTGCTATCTATGATAATTATTGTGATGATACATATGCTATAAAAAGTAGTGATGATTATATTTATAAAACTTGTCATGATTATGATTACCCCTTTTCTGAACATTACTCTTTTAATGTGGAAACAATTTATAGTGTTCAAGTCTCTTATGATACACCCACTATTCCGATTGAGAAGAATTTTGCTTATGTGGAGAGTAGTAAATTTTCTATACTTGTAGATCATGAAAAGAATGCTTTAGGTGTTGGTTATATTGTTGAATTCATTCATGATGCTACTGAAAATTATTATGAGGGAGGAATATATGCTTGTAGGAATTGCAATAATATCAAGTTTCCTCTCTATGTGTTTAAAGTTATGAAGTTATGCTTGTTTTATCTCCCTATGCAAGTTGATTCTTGTTCCCATAAGTTGTTTGCTCACAAAATCCCTATGCATAGGAAGCGGGTTAGGCTTAAATGTGCTAGTCATATTCTTTATGATGCTCTCTTTATGTTTCAATTCTTATCTTTTATTTGAGCATCATTGAAATCATCATGCCTAGCTAGGGGCGTTAAACGATAGCGCTTGTTGGAAGGCAACCCAATTTTATTTTCGTTCCTTGATTTTTGTTCCTGTTTAGTAATAAATAATTCATCTAGCCTCTGTTTAGATGTGGTTTTATGTTTTAATTAGTGTTTGTGCCAAGTAGAACCTTTGGAAAGACTTGGGTGAAGTCTTTATGATCATGCTGTAAAAAACAGAAACTTTAGCGCTCACAAGATTAGCTAAACCTTTTTACTGGAGAATGCTATTTAGTTGATTCTTTTTGAAGATAATTAATAGATAAATTCCGCAGGTACACCAATTTATTTGAGAATTTTATGAGTTCCAGAAGTGGTCAAAACCTACAGATTACTACAGACTGTTCTGTTTTTGACAGATTCTGTTTTCTATGTGTTGTTTGCTTATTTTGATGAATCTATGAGTAGTATCGGAGGGTATGAACCATAGAGAAGTTGGAATACAGTAGATATTACACCAACATGAATTTAGAATGAGTTCACAACAGTACCTAAGTGGTGATTTATTTTCTTATACTAACGGAGCTTATGAGTTTTCGGTTAAGTTTTGTGTTGTGAAGTTTTCAAGGTTTGGGTAAAGATTCGATGGACTATGGAATAAGGAGTGACAAGAGCCTAAGCTTGGGGATGCCCAAGGCACCCCAAGGAAATATTCAAGTACAACCAAGAGCCTAAGCTCGGGGATGCCCCGGAAGGCATCCCCTCTTTCGTCTTCGTTCATCGGTAACTTTACTTGGAGCTATATTTTTATTTACCACATGATATGTGTTTTACTTAGAGCTATATTTTTATTCACCACATGAATGTGTTTTGCTTGGAGCGTCATTTTATTTTATTTAGTTTTGCTTGCTGTTTGAATAAAATACCAAGATCTGAAATTCTTAAATGTTAGAGAGTCTTCACATAGTTGCATAATTATTCGACTACTCATTGATCTTCACTTATATCTTTCGGAGTAGTTTGTCATTTGCTCTAGTACTTCACTTATATCTTTTTAGAGCACGGTGGTGGTTTTATTTTGAAGAAATAGATGAACTCTTGTGCTTCACTTATATTATTTTGAGAGTCTTTAGAATAGCATGGTAGTTTGCTTTGGTTATGAAACTAGTCCTAATATGATGGGCATCCAAGAGGGATATAATAAAAACTTCCATATAAGTGCATTGAATACTAAGACAAGTTTGATGCTTTATGATTGTTTTGAGACATGGAGGTAGTGATATCAAAGTTGTGCTAGTTGAGTAGTTGTGAATTTGAGAAATACTTGTGTTGAAGTATGCAAGTCCCGTAGCATGCACGTATGGTAAACGTTATGTAACAAATTTGAAACATGAGGTGTTCTTTGATTGTCCTCCTTATGAGTGGCGGTCGGGGACGAGCGATGGTCTTTTCATACCAATCTATCCCCCTAGGAGCATGCGCGTAGTGCTTGGTTTTTGATGACTTAGAGATTTTTGCAATAAGTATGTGAGTTCTTTATGACTAATGTTGAGTCCATGGATTATACGCACTCTTACCCTTCCACTATTGCTAGCCTCTTCGATACCGTGCATTGCCCTTTCTCACATTGAGAGTTGGTGCAAACTTCGCCGGTGCATCCAAACCCCGTGATATGATACGCTCTTTCACACATAAACCTCCTTATATCTTCCTCAAAACAGCCACCATACCTACCTATTATGGCATTTCCATAGTCATTCCAAGATATATTGCCACGCAACTTTCCACTGTTCCATTTATTATGACACGCATCATCATTGTCATATTGCTTTGCATGATCATGTAGTTGACATCGTATTTGTGGCAAAGAAACCATTCATAATTTTTCATACATGTCACACTTGATTCATCGCAATCCCGGTACACCGCCGAAGGCATTCATATAGAGTCATATCTTGTTCTAAGTATCGAGTTGTAATTCTTGAGTTGTAAGTAAATAAAAGTGTGATGACCATCATTATTAGAGCATTGTCCCAGTGAGGAAAGGATGATGGAGACTATGATTCCCCCACAAGTCGGGATGAGACTCCGGACGAAAAAAAGAAAGGGCAAAAAAAAATATGAGAGAAAAAGAGAGAAGGGACAATGTTACTATCCTTTTACCACACTTGTGCTTAAAAGTAGCACCAAGATCTTCATGATAGAGAGTCTCTTATGTTGTCACTTTCATATACTAGTGGGAAATTTTCATTATAGAACTTGGCTTGTATATTCCAACAATGGGCCTCCTCAAGTGCCCTAGGTCTTCGAGAGCAAGCAAGTTGGATGCACACCCACTTAGTTCTTTTGTTGATCCTTCATACATTTATAGCTCTAGTGCATCCGTTGCATGGCAATCTCTACTCCTTGCATTGACATCAATTGATGGGCATCTCCCTAGCCCATTGATTAGCCGCGTCAATGTGAGACTTTCTCCTTTTTATTTTCTCCACATAACCCCCTCATTGTATTCTATTCCACCCATAGTGATATATCCATGGTTCACGCTCATGTATTGCGTGAAGGTTGAAAAAGTTTGAGATTACTAAAGTATGAAACAATTGCTTGGCTTGTCATCGGGGTTGTGCATGATGAGAGCATTCTTGGGTGACGAAAATGGAGCATGACCAAACTATATGATTTTGTAGGGATGAACTTTATTTGGCCATGTTATTTTGAGAAGACATGATTGCTTAGTTAGTATGCTTGAAGTATTATTATTTTTATGTCAATATTTAACTTTTGTCTTGAATCTTATGGATCTGAATATTCTTGCTACAATAAAGAGAAATACATCATGCATGAATATGTTAGGTAGCATTTCACATCAAAAATTCTATTTTTATCATTTACCTACTCAAGGACGAGCAGGAATTAAGCTTGGGGATACTGATACGTCTCCAACGTATCTATAATTTTTGATTGTTCCATGCTATTATATTATCTGTTTTGGATGTTTATGGGCTTTATTATGCACTTTTATATTATTTTTGGGACTAACCTATTAACCCAGAGCCCAGTGCCAGTTTCTGTTTTTTCCTTGTTTTAGAGTATCGCAGAAAAGGAAAATCAAACGGAGTCTAATTGACCTGAAAGTTCATGGAACTTATTTTTGGACCAGAAGAAGCCCACGGAGTATCGGAGTTGGACCAGGAGATTCCCGGGCTGCCCACGAGGGTTAGGAGAGCACAATAGATTGGGAGTTCCGCCGCCAGAAGCCTCTGTAGCCACCGAAAACCAATCTAGACCCGTTCCGGCACCCTGCCGGAGGTGGAACCCTTCACCGGTGGCCATCTTCATCATCCCGGTGCTCTCCATGACGAGGAGGGAGTAGTTCTCCCTCGGGGCTGAGGGTATGTACCAGTAGCTATGTGTTTGATCTCTCTCTCTCTCTCTCGTGTTCTTGAGGTGGTACGATCTTGATGTATCGCGAGCTTTGCTATTATAGTTGGATCTTATGATGTTTCTCCCCCTCTACTCTCTTGTAATGGATTGAATTTTCCCTTTGAAGTTATCTTATCGGATTGAGTCTTTAAGGATTTGAGAACACTTGATGTATGTCTTGCGTGGGATAACCGTGGTAACAATGGGTTATTCTATTGAGGTGACATTAGAGTATCTAGGTGACATTAGGGTTTTGGTTGATTTGTGTCTTAAGGTGTTATTCTAGTACGAACTCTACGATAGATTGAACGGAAAGAATAGCTTCGTGTTATTTTACTACGGACTCTTGAATATATCGATCAAAAAGGATAAATTTGAGGTGGTTTCGTACCCTACCATAATCTCTTCGTTTGTTCTCCGCTATAAGCGCCTTTGGAGTGACTCTTTGTTGCATGTTGAGGGATAGTTATATGATCCAATTATATTATTATTGTTGAGGGAACTTGCGGTAGTGAAAGTATGAACCCTAGGCCTTGTTTCAACGCATTGCAATATCGTTTACGCTCACTTTTACCATTAGTTACCTTGCTGTTTTTATAATTTCAGATTACAAAAACCTTTATCTACCATCCATATACCACTTGTATCACCATCTCTTCGCTGAACTAGTGCACCTATACAATTTACCATTGTATTGGGTGTGTTGGGGACACAAGAGACTCTTTGTTATTTGGTTGCAGGGTTGCTTGAGAGAGACCATCTTCATCCTACGCCTCCTACGGATTGATAAACCTTAGGTCATCCACTTGAGGGAAATTTGCTACTGTCCTACAAACCTCTATACTTGGAGGCCCAACAACGTCTACAAGAAGAAGGTTGTGTAGTAGACATCAATGTGCAGCAGGGCATCATTGGGATTCTTAAACCATTTCGTTTAGGCTCTGTGTAAACCTTTCCCTTGTATAAACTTTTGGCATGTAAAATGGCCTCGATGTTTTTGGCATTATCTGTAACAACACAGCTCAACGTATTAATCAGGGTATAAATGAAACAGCTAATCACCACTTTGTTTGGCAATCATTTTATTTTATATTATCATATGTGTTCCCTCCCTCGGGCTGCCACACGTGCCTTGGTTCGGCCTTAACACCCGGGGCTGTATTCGGCCCTGCACATTTCAAGTCCGAACACCTATAGGGAACTCTTCGACGTCCCGGATATTGCATTATATGCATCGGCTCGGAGTCATGTCTTTGGTGTATAGTTGGGTTGCCCGGCTCATGTGCTTACCACCTTACTACCCGCTTGTTCAGCTAAGGTAGTAAAGGGAGAACTACTATGATTGTATTTATGGTTCGTTCGGTCAAGTACCTTAGTAGAGAAAGCCGAAAACTAACTATCATGATAGGCAAGAGCTGGTCGGTGATTCGGCAACTTAGTATTATACTACAAACCGTTAGTGATTCACCCTGTGTTATACGAGGGGCTAGTCTTCGTCCAACCGCGTGGAAAAGGCACCGTAGTCCGGATAGACACACACGCACAAGGGGCTAGTACTTAGCTCCACAGTCAAACTCCTATGGCTATGTGAAAGTAATAAAGCCGCATAGTCTGATTGCCTGGTTCACCTCGCGAACACCTCCTCTATGGACCAAGACATTGGATAAAGTGTGGTCACGCGTTATGTCGAACACCCCTGTAGTATCTACATGGGGGCTAAAGCCAACGACTAGCAACTTTCAGAAATGTAACAATAAACGGCTGCACAGGAGGAAAAATCGCTTGAAATAAAAAAGCGCGAACATAGATATATAATAGCATGGGTTCATAACATAGTTTGTACAACTCAAACACATTCAATCAAATATTATGTCCTTAGAACATTGACCCTCATCACTCAGGCTCCTTCTAGGACGTCATCGAAGTACCTCTCTGGCTTCTGATGATATTTGCCTTCAGGCGGACCTACAGTTTCCACTTTGGTGGCTTTCATCTTCGCCCATTGCATTTTGACGTAGGCGAAGGCCATCCGGTCACCCTCTATGCAGGTCGAACGCTTTACAGCATCAATATGCGATCGCGCATCGACAAGCTGCTTCACCAAACCAAAGTTGCTGCTAGGAATCGGGTCGGCCGACCAGAGTTGGACTATTAGGTCCTTCATGGCCAAGCCTGCCACCCTATGCAGCTCCGTCGGCTACTTCAGCTGGTCGTTTAGAGGTGTCGGATGTTCCGGCGTGGGAAATTGTGACCAAAACAGCTTCTCAGTCGAGTTCCCCTCCTAGGCTCGAAAGAACTGTGCAGCGTCGACGACACTCTTCGGAAGATCCACAAACATGCCTGGAGAACTCCATACCCAGGTGAGCAAAGCATACCTGTGACCTCCAAAGATACTTTTCAAAAGAAAGGCCTTACCAGCAGCTATCTATCTCACCTGATGGATCTCTTCGCGAGCGCTCTGGGACTTGATCTGCGCCTCTTTGGCATCATGAAGAGCCTTGGTAAGCTCGGGTGACTGGTCCGAAGTATTCTGCTCCAAGGTTTCACATTTGATGATGGCATCCTTCAGCTCCTGCTGAACTTCGGCCACCCGAGCTTCGTGTTGGAGGCGGGCAGCTTGCTCGGTCTTCAGTTCTACAGCCGCTTTATCAATGACTGCCTTATTCGCCTCCGCCTCTTTCTTGGCCTGGGCGAGGGCGCCTTTGAGGGTCTCGACCTCGGCTGCGCCCACTATGCTCATAATCAAAGCATTCTATGAGTTAACCTCAATATTCATATCGCTTCTGGCATAAAAATAATTTTTTACATCATACGCATACCTTGCGTTTCATCGAACCTCTTGTTGATGCGGACGATTTCCTCATCGGCCACCTGAAGCTTCCGATTGAGTTCGAAAACTTCTGTGGCCTGGGTGGTTGCCGCCAACATGGAGGCCTGTTACAATACAACAGAATATGTTACTCTCTCGAATACTATATGGATCCTCTGTCCGGTTTCTTCTATACCAGACAGAGTCTCAGGGGCTACTGTCTATACACAGTTCAGTTATTCTATGAGAAAAAGTTTTTTAGAACATTATGTCGCATACCTCAAAGCCTGCCAGTAGGCTGCAGAAGGCTTCGTTAAGTCCGATTTTAGCAGACTGAACCTTCTCCATGACCGCGCCCATTAGGGTGTGGTGCTCCTCCACAACAGAAGCACTTTGCAGCACTTCCTCTGGAGCATGAAGCGCCTCCGGATTAGTGGAGGCTGCCGAGGAAACTGATGCTCCTCCCCCTCCTATGTAGGGGGTTGCTTATCTAATCACGGAGTCGTGCTGGTCTCCGGAATGTGTTCGGCTGGGGCCCGGATTGTTGGGGCTCCCCACTGTCGGTTGTCATAGGGGTTGTCTTGTTGGAAATATGCCCTAGAGGCAATAATAAATTGATTATTATTATATTTCCTTGTTCATGATAATCGTTTATTATCCATGCTAGAATTGTATTGATAGGAAACTCAGATACATGTGTGGATACATAGACAACACCATGTCCCTAGTAAGCCTCTAGTTGACTAGCTCGTTGATCAATAGATGGTTACGGTTTCCTGACCATGGACATTGGATGTCGTTGATAACGGGATCACATCATTGGGAGAATGATGTGATGGACAAGACCCAATCCTAAGCATAGCACTAGATCGTGTAGTTCATATGCTAAAGCTTTGCTAATGTCAAGTATCATTTCCTTAGACCATGAGATTGTGCAACTCCCGAATACCGTAGGAGTGCTTTGGGTGTGCCAAACGTCACAACGTAACTGGGTGGCTATAAAGGTACACTACGGGTATCTCTGAAAGTGTCTGTTGGGTTGGCACGAATCGAGACTGGGATTTGTCACTCCATGTAAACGGAGAGGTATCTCTGGGCCCACTCGGTAGGACATCATCATAATGTGCACAATGTGATCAAGGAGTTGATCACGGGATGATGTGTTACGGAACGAGTAAAGAGACTTGCCGGTAACGAGATTGAACAAGGTATCGGGATACCGACGATCGAATCTCGGGCAAGTATCGTACCGATAGACAAAGGGAATTGTATACGGGATTGATTAAGTCCTTGACATCGTGGTTCATCCGATGAGATCATCGTGGAACATATGGGAGCCAACATGGGTATCCAGATCCCGCTGTTGGTTATTGACCGGAGAACGTCTCGGTCATGTCTGCATGTCTCCCGAACCCGTAGGGTCTACACACTTAAGGTTCGATGACGCTAGGGTTATAAAGGAAGTTAGTATGTGGTTACCGAATGTTGTTCGGAGTCCTGGATGAGATCCCGGACGTCACGGGGAGTTCCGGAATGGTTCGGAGGTAAAGATTTACATATGGGAAGTCCTGTTTTGGTCACCGGAAAGGTTTCGGGGTTTATCGGTAATGTACCGGGACCACCGGGAGGGTCCCGGGGGTCCACCAAGTGGGGCCACCTGCCCCGGAGGCTTGCATGGGCCAAGGATGGTGAGGGACCAGCCCCTAAGTGGGCTGGTGCGCCTCCCACAAGGCCCAAGGGCAGCTAGGAGGAAAAAAAGGAGGAAACCCTAGGCTTATATGGGCCTAAGGCCCACCCTAGGGGGCACCTCCCTCTCTCCCCTCTTGGCCGCCCCCCTTGCTCCCCATCTAGGGCTGCCCCCCCTAGGGGTGGGAACCCTAGAGGGGGCGCAGCCCCTCCCCTTCCCTATATATATATATATATATATATGAGGCCTAGGGCTGCCCATAACACACGCGATTCAATCTCTCTTGGTGCAGCCCTGCGTCTCTTCTTCCTCCTCTTCTGTGGTGCTTGGCGAAGCCCTGCAGGATTGCCACGCTCCTCCAGCACCACCACGCCGTTGTGCTGCTGCTGGATGGAGTCTTCCTCAACCTCTCCCTCTCTCCTTGCTGGATCAAGGCGTGGGAGACGTCACCGGGCTGTACGTGTGTTGAACGCGGAGGTGCCGTCCGTTCGGCACTAGGATCATCGGTGATTTGGATCACGACGAGTACGACTCCATCAACCCCATTCTCTTGAACGCTTCCGCTTAGCGATCTACAAGGGTATGTAGATGCACTCTCCTTCCCCTCGTTGCTAGTCTCTCCATAGATAGATCTTGGTGACGCGTAGGAAAATTTTGAATTTCTGCTACGTTCCCCAACATGTCTCCCCTAGGTCTTCAGTGACCGAGGTATTAACCTCGGGCGCTCTCTCAACGGTCTCGTCCGCCCCCCTCGGCCAGGAGAGTTCCTTCGGGACAACACTTTGTTGTCCTCCATGGCGATAGGCGAGGGGGCTCGCGGTGGCGTGTCACTCTCTGCCATCTCGGGCGGCAGAGAATTCCCCTCCGATAATGGAGTATGCGGGAGCTCGTGGGGAGGGCTGAAAGGCAAATAACAAAATAACTTACATAATGGAAACAAGTGGACCGAAGATAAACAGTGAGTTTCTGAATACTTACGATTCGGCCAGGGGCTTCACCCTGGGAGGTTTCTTGGGGACTAGTTTAGACTCTGAGTCCGAACTGTCCGAGAGGATCAACTTCCCTCTCTTGGGTGCCTCCCCCTCCGAGTCTTCGGAGGCTGCCCTCTTCTTTTTCCTCCCCTTACACGGGGAGTCGCTTTCCGCCTCCTCCTCCTCTTCTTCCTCACCCCCCTCGTGGGAAGAGAGGGTTTCGGTCTCTCCGGACACTATTTCCGAAGGACCTTTGTGGCAGGGGCCGCCCTTGGCCTCCTTGCCTTTATTCTTCTTAGTTTTCTTCTCCGGCGCCTGATAGGGCGCCGGGACCAACATCTCTGTCAGCTGGGTGATACGTCTCCAACGTATCTATAATTTTTGATTGCTCCATACTATATTATCTATTGTTTTGGACATTATTGGGCTTTATTATCCACTTTTATATTATTTTTGGGACTAACCTATTAACCGGAGGCCCAGCCCGGAATTGATGTTTTTTTTTGCCTATTTTAGGGTTTCAAAGAAAAGGAATATCAAACGGAGTCCAAACGGAATGAAACCTTCGGGAACGTGATTTTCTCACCGAACATGATCCAGGAGACTTGGAACGTCAAGAAACAAAGGAGGAGGCCACGAGGTAGGGGGCGCGCCTACCCCCCCTCCCGAGGCGTGCCCTCCACCCTCGTGGGCCCCCTGTTGCTCCACCGACGTACTCCTTCCTCCTATATATACCTACGTACCCCCAAACGATCAGATATGGAGCCAAAACCCTAATTACACTGCCATAACTTCCGGTATCCACGAGATCCCATCTTGGGGTCTGTTCCGGAGCTCCGCCAGAGGGGGCATCCATCACGGAGGGCTTCTATATCAACACCATAGCCTCTCCGATGAAGTGTGAGTAGTTTACCTCAGACCTTCGGGTCCATAGTTATTAGCTAGACGGCTTCTTCTCTCTTTTTGGATCTATTCGATGTAATATTCTTTTTGCGGTGTGTTTGTTGAGATCGATGAATTGTGGGTTTATGATCAAGTTTATCTATGAACAATATTTGAATCTTCTCTGAATTATTTTATGTATGATTGGTTATCTTTGCAAGTCTCTTCGAATTATCAGTTTGGTTTGGCCTACTAGACTTATCTTTCTTGCAATGGGAGAAGTGCTTGGCTTTGGGTTCAATCTTGCAGTGTCCTTTCCCAGTGACAGTAGGGGCAGCAAGGCACGCATTGTACTGTTGCCATCGGGGATAACAAGATGGTTTTTTACCATATTTCTTGAATTTATCCCTCTACATCATGTCATCTTGCTTAAGGCGTTACTTTGTTTTCATGAACTTAATACTCTAGATGCATGCTGGGTAGCGGTCGATGAGTGGAGTAATAGTAGTAGATGCAGGCAGGAGTCGGTCTACTTGTCTCGGACGTGATGCCTATATACATGATCATACCTAGATATTCTCATAACTATGCTCAATTCTGTCAATTGCTCAACAGTAATTCGTTCACCCACCGTAAAATACGTATGCTCTTGAGAGAATCCACTAGTGAAACCTATGGCCCCCGGGTCTATCTTCATCATATTAATCTTCCAATACTTAGTTATTTCCTTTGCTTTTTTACTTTGCTTTTATTTTACTTTGCATCTTTATCACCAAAATACTAAAAATATTATCTTATCGTATCTATCAGATCTCACTCTCGTAAGTGACCATGAAAGGATTGACAACCCCTTATCACGTTGGTTGCGAGGAGTTATTTGTTTTGTGCAGGTACTAGGGACACGCGCACAACCTCCTACTGGATTGATACCTTGGTTCTCAAAAACTAAGGGAAATACTTACGCTACTTTGCTGCATCATCCTTTCCTCATCAAGGAAATCCAGCGCAGTGCTCAAGAGGTAGCACTGGGGTGTGGTCGGGTTCTCAGGCAGTGGTGCCGGACAGTTGATCGGCTCCGCCTTTGCCGTCCAACCCTGTACGGAAAGTAGGCAATATAACCTTTATTTTATCTGAAATATTGACCGGATAGGTCTTCGAAAATATTATGCTTATCGCCGTGGCCGGGTTCTCGATGTCGAGCCTGATGTCTTCAGTCTTCTCCGGCCACTTTTTCTGAGCCCTGAAGAGTTGCTTCCATATATCTTCATGCGTGGTTCCGAAGAAGCGGTTCAGGGTCCGTGGCTCCTCCGGATTGAACTACCACATGGGGGAGGCCCAGAGTTGGCAGGCAAGGGTGCGGAGGAAGAGCATCACTTGAATCACGTTTGTGAGACCGGTATTTCCGCCCAACATATTGGAGATGCGTTTCCGTAGCATCTGCACCTTCGGTTTGGACCCCCAATCAAGGCCCTTGGCGGTCCATGAGGTGAGTCTCGTGGTGGGTCTGGATCTGAAGTCAATCGTGGCCGCCCAGTTGGCGTCATGGGGTTCGGTGATGTAGAACCACTCCTGTTGCCATACCTTGACTATCTCTACGAATGCCCCTTTGGGCCAGACGGCATTGGGGAGCTTGCTTACCATAGCCCCGCCACAGTCTGCATGATGTCCGTTGACCACCTTCGACTTCAGATTGAAGACCTTGAGCCATATGTCAAAGTGTGGGGGGATGTGGAGGAGAGCCTCACACACGACTATGAAACCCGATATTTGGAGGAAGGAGTTTGGGGCTAGATCGTGGAAATCTAGCCCGTAGTAAAACATAAGACCCCGGACGAAGGGGTGGAGGGGAAATCCTAGCCCCGGAGGAAATGGGGGATGAACATGACCCTCTCACCAGGCTCCGGAGTGGGGTTAACCTGATCCTTGTCAGGGATCCTATGCGAGATATCCATGGACAGATAGCCTGCGCTCCGAAGGTCCTTGACGTCCTTTTCGGTGACGGAGGAGGCTTCCCACTTTCCCTTGGAACCAGACCCGACCATTGCTGGGGAGGGTGGCAGCAGTGGAGAAGATCGGAGCTGGGAGCGCAGGAGCTTGGAGGTTGGAAGACACGGGCTAGAGGAAGCCGTGAGGAAAAAGGAGGGATCTTTATCCTTTTATAGACGGTGAAAATACCAAACGTCCCCCTCTTAAGCCATAAAACTCGCCTGTTCCCAACGAGATCGTGTGTAAGGTGCGGTTGGATGCTACCTCTTGAGCATGCGTTGGTTTTCCCTTGAAGAGGAAAGGGTGATGCACCAAAGTAGCATAAGTATTTCCCTTAGTTTTTGAGAACCAAGGTATCAATCCAGTAGGAGACTACACGTAAGTCGCCTAGTACCTGCACAAACAAATAAGAACCTTGCAACCAATGCGATAAAGGGGTTGTCAATCCCTTCAAGGACACTTGGAAAAGTGAGATCTCATAAAGATAATAAGATAAATATTTTTGGTATTTTTGTTGTATAGATTGGAAAATAAAGATTGCAAAATAAATAGTAAACTAGAATTGTAGATCGGAAACTTATATGATGTAAAGTAGACCCGGGGGCCATAGGTTTCACTAGTGGCTTCTCTCAAGATAGCATATATTACGGTGGGTGAACAAATTACTGCCGAGCAATTGATAGAAAAGCGCTTAGTTATGATGATATCTAGGCATGATCATGAACATAGGCATCACGTCCATGTCAAGTAGACCGAAATGATTCTGCATCTACTACTATTACTCCACACATCGACCGCTATCCAGCATGCAGTTCATAAGAACAGAGTAATGCATTAGGTAAGATGACGTGATGTACAGGGATAAACTCAAGCCATATGATATAAACCCCATCTTTTTATCCTCGATGGCAACAATAAAATACGTGCCTTGCTGCCCCTGCTGTCACTGGGAAAGGACACCACAAAATTGAACCCAAAGCTAAGCACTTCTCCATTGCAAGAAAGATCAATCTAGTAGGCCAAACCAAACTGATAATTCAAAGAGACTTGCAAAGATATCAAATCATGCATATAAGAATTCAGAGAAGAATCAAATATTGTTCATAGATAATCTTAATCATAAAACCACAATTCATCGGATCTCAGCAAACACACTGCAAAAAGAATTACATCAAATAGATCTCCAAGAACATCGAGGAGAACTTTGTATTGAGAACCAAAGAGAGAGCAGAAGCCATCTAGCTAATAACTATGGACCCGAAGGTCTGTGGTAAACTACTCACACATCATCGGAGAAGCTATGGTGTTGATGTAGAAGCCCTCCGTGATCGAATCCCCCTCCGGTAGATAGCCGGAAAAGGTCCCTAGATGGGATCTCACGGGTATAGAAGGTTGCGGCAGTGGAAAAGTAGTTTCGTGGCTCCCCTGGATGTTTTCGGGGTATAAGAGTATATATAGGCAAAGGAAGTAGGTCGGTGGAGCTACGAGGGTCCCACGAGGGTGGGGGTGCACCGTCCTACCTCGTGGCCGCCTCGTTTCTTCCTTGACCTCCACTCCAAGTCTCCTAGATTGTGTTTGTTCCAAAAAAGATCCTCCCAAAGGTTTCATTCCGTTTGATATTCCTTTTCTACGGAACATTGAAATAGGCAAAAAAACAGCAACAAACACTGGGCCTCCGGTTAATAGGTTAGTCCCAAAAATAATATAAAAGTGCATATTAAAACCCATTAACCATCCAAAACAGATAATATAATAGCATGGAACAATCAAAAATTATAGATACGTTGGAGACGTATCAGCATCCCCAAGCTTAATTCCTGCTCGTCCTTGAGTAGGTAAATGATAAAAATAGAATTTTTGATGTGGAATGCTACCTAACATAATTTTCAATGTAATTTTCTTTATTGTGGCATGAATATTCAGATCCGAAAGATTGAAGACAAAAATTTAATATTGACATAAAAATAATAATACTTCAAGCATACTAACAAAGAAATTATGTCTTCTCAAAATAACATGGCCAAATAAAGTTATCCCTACAAAATCATATAGTCTGGCTCTGCTCTATCTTCATCACACAAAATATTTAAATCATGCACAACCCCGATGACAAGCCAAGCAATTGTTTCATACTTTTGATGTTCTCAAACTTTTTCAATCTTCGCGCAATACATGAGCGTGAGCCATGGATATAGCACTATAGGTGGAATAGAATGGTGGTTGTGGAGAAGACAAAACGGAGAAGATAGTCTCACATCAACTAGGCGTATCAACAGGCTATGGAGATGCCCATTAATAAATATCAATGTGAGTGAGTAGGGATTGGCATGCAACGGATGCACTAGATCTATAAGTGTATGAAAGCTCGACAAAAGAAACTAAGTGGGTGTGCATCCAACTTGCTTGCTCACGAAGACCTAGGGCCTTTTGAGGAAGCCCATTATTGGAATATACAAGCCAAGTTCTATAATGAAAAATTTCCACTAGTATATGAAAGTGACAAAATAGGAGACTCTCTATCATGAAAATCATGGTGCTACTTTGAAGCACAAGTGTGGAAAAAGGATAGTAGCATTGCCCCTTCTCTCTTTTTCTCTCATTTTTTACTTTTTACTTTTTTATTTTCTTATTTGGGCCTTTTTTCTCCTTTTAATGGCCTCTTTTTTTCGTCCAGAATCTCATCCCGACTTGTGGGGGAATCATAGTCTCCATCATCCTTTCCTCACATGGGACAATGCTTTAATAATGATGATCATCACACTTTTATTTACTTACAACTCAAGAATTACAACTCGATACTTAGAACAAAATATGACTCTATGTGAATGCCTCCGGCGGTGTACCGGGATATGCAATGAATCAAGAGTAATATGTATGAAAGAATTATAAACGATGGCTTTGCCACAAATACGATGTCAACTACATGATCATGCAAAGCAATATGACAATGATGAAGCGTGTCATAATAAACAGAACAGTGGAAAGTTGCATGGCAATATATCTCGGAATGGCTATGGAAATGCCATAACAGGTAGGTATGGTGGCTGTTTTGAGGAAGGTATATGGTGGGTTATGGTACCGGCGAAAGTTGCGTGGTACTAGAGAGGCTAGCAATGGTGGAAGGGTGAGAGTGCGTATAATCCATGGACTCAACATTAGTCATAAAGAACTCACATACTTATTGCAAAAATCTATTAGTTATCGAAACAAAGTACTACACACATGCTCCTATGGGGATAGATTGGTAGGAAAAGACCATCGCTCGTCCTCGACCGCCACTCATAAGGAAGACAATCAATAAATAAATCATGCTCCGACTTCATCACATAACGGTTCACCATACGTGCATGCTACGGGAATCACAAACTTTAACACAAGTATCTACCAAATTCATAACTACTCAACTAGCATGACTCTAATATTACCATCTTCATATCACAAAACAATCATCAAGTATCAAACTTCTCATAGTATTCAATGCACTTTATATGAAAGTTTTTATTATACCCATCTTGGATGCCTATCATATTAGGACTAATTTCATAACCAAAGAAAATTACCATGCTTTTCTAAAGGACTCTCAAAATAATATAAGTGAAGCATGAGAGATCAATAATTTCTATAAAAGAAAACCACCACCGTGCTCTAAAAAGATATAAGTGAAGCACTAGAGCAAAATTATCTAGCTCAAAAGATATAAGTGAAGCACATAGAGTATTCTAATAAATTCCGATTCATGTGTGTCTCTCCCAAAAGGTGTGTACAACAAGGATGATTGTGGTAAACTAAAAAGCAAAGACTCAAATCATACAAGACGCTCCAAGCAAAACACAATATCATGTGGTGAATAAAAATATAGCCTCAAGTAAAGTTATCGATAGACGAAGACAAAAGAGGGGATGCCTTCCGGGGCACCCCCAAGCTTAGGCTTTTTGTTTTCCTTGAATTTTACCTTGGGGTGCCTTGGGCATCCCCAAGATTAGGCTCTTGCCACTCCTTATTCCAAAATCCATCAAATATTTACCCAAAAACTTGAAAACTTCACAACACAAAACTCAACAGAAAATCTCATGAGCTCCGTTAGTATAAGAAAACAAACCACCACTTTAAGGTACTATAAGAAACTCATTATTTATTTATATTGGTGTTAAACCTACTGTATTCCAACTTCTCTATGGTTCATACACCCCGATACTAGCCATAGATTCATCAAAATAAGCAAACAACACACGAAAATCCTAAGAAATTAGGAAATCCTAAATAATTTGTATATTGATCTACTGCAGTTGGAATCAGTATTTTATCGCTCTCTGGTAAAAAGTGAAAATTATTCACGTGAGCGCATACTTTCTATTTTTTCAGAAAGATCAAATAACAATCACCCAAGAAGATCCTAAAGGCTTTACTTGGCACAAACACTAATTGAAACATAAAAAACACAATCATAATAGAGGATAGATGATTTATTTATTACTAAATAGGAACAAAAAGCAAGGAACAAACATAAAATTGGGTTGCCTCCCAACAAGCGCTATCGTTTAACGCCCCTAGCTAGGTATAAAAGCAAGGATAGATCTAGGTATTGTCATCTTTGGTATGCAATCCATATGTGGCTCTCATAATAGATTCATAAGGTAACTTAATTTTCTTTCTAGGAAAGTGTTCCATGCCTTTCCTTAACGGAAATTGGAATCTAATATTTCATTTTTTCATGTCAATAATTGCACCAATCGTTCTAAGGAAAGGTCTACCAAGAATAATAGGACATGTAGGATTGCAATCTATGTCAAGAACGATGAAATCTATGGGCACATAATTCCTATTTACAACAATAAGAACATCATTAATCATTCCCATAGGTTTCTTAATGGTGGAATCCGCAAGATGCAAATTTAAAGAACAATCATCAAATTCATGAAAACCTAGCACATCAGACAAAGTTTTTGAATCATGGAAACACTAGCACCCAAATCACATAAAGCATAACATTCATGATCTTTAATCTTAATTTTAATATTAGGTTCCCGCTCATCATAAAGTTTTCTAGGGATAGAAATTTCTAGTTCAATCTTTTCTTCATGGGATTGCATTAAAGCATCAACGATATGTTTGGTAAAAGCTTTGTTTTGATCATAAGCATGAGGATAATTTAGCACAGATTGCAACAAGGAAATACAATCTATCAAAGAGAAATTATCATAATTAAATTCCTTGAAATCCAAAATAGTGGGTTCATTGCTATGTAAAGTTTTGACCTCTTCAATCCGACTTTTATTAATTTTTGCATCAATATCTAAAAACTCCGAATCATTGGGACACCTTCTAACTAAAGTTGACTCATCTCCAGTCCCATCTTTATCAAGATTAATATTGGAAAACAAATATTTAATAGGAGACACACCAATCACTTTTAGATCTTCATCATTATTATCATGAAAATTAGAAGAGCACGCTTTCACAAAGCAATCTTTCTTAGCACGCATCCTAGCGGTTCTTTCTTTGCACTCATAAATGGAAATTCTCATGGCTTTGAGAGACTCATTGATCTCATGTTTAGGTGAAATAGATCTAAGTTTCAAAGAATCAACATCAAGAGAAATTCTATCCACGTTCCTAGCCAACTCATCAATCTTAAGATTTTTTTCTTCAATCAAAGCATTGAAATTCTTTTTGCGAATTCATAAATTCTTTAACTCTAGTCTCAAAATCAAAGGGAATCTTATTAAAATTTCCATAAGAGTTGTTGTAGGAATTACCGTAATTATTAGAGGAATTACTAGGGAACGGCCTAGAATTAAAATTTCCTCTATACGCGTTGTTGCCAAAATTATTCCTACCAACAAAACTCACATCCATAGATTCATTGTTATTCTCAATTAAAGTGGGCAAATTCATATCATTAGGATCAGAAGAAACACTCTTATTAGCAAACAATTTCATAAGTTCATCCATCTTTCCACTCAAAACATTAATCTCTTCTATCGCATAAGCTTTTTTTACTTGTAGATCTTTCGGTGTGCCATTGAGAATAATTAACCATAATATTATCTAGGATTTTATTAGCTTCTCCTATAGTGATTTCCATAAAAGTGCCTCCCGCAGCCGAATCTAAAAGATTTCTAGAAGTAAAATTCAATCCAGCATAAAAATTCTGTATAATCATCCATAAATTCAAACCATGTGCAGGGCAATTACGTATCATTAATTTCATCCTCTCCCAAGCTTGTGCAACATGCTCATGATCAAGTTGTTTAAAATTCATAATATTGTTTCTAAGAGAGATGATCTTAGCGGGAGGAAAATACTTAGAGATAAAAGCATCTTTGCACTTATTCCATGAATCAATACTATTTTTAGGCAAAGAAGAGAACCAAGTTTTAGCACGATCTCTAAGCGAAAACGGAAATAGTTTCAATTTAAAAATATCATTATCCACATATTTATTCTTTTGCATATCACATAAATCAACAAAGCTGTATAGATGGGTAGCGGCATCTTCACTAGGAAGGCCAGCAAATTGATCTTTCATGACAAGATTCAGCAAAGCAGTATTAATTTCACAAGATTCAGCATCGGTAATAGGAGCAATCGGAGTGATAATAAAATCATTGTTTTTGGTATTGGAGAATTCACATAATTTAGTATTATCTTGAGCCATCGTGACAAACAATCAGTCCAACACACAATTACAGAAGAGGCAAGCGAAAGAAGGAGAACAGAAAAAGGGCGAACGGAAAAGAGGCGAATAAAGGTGCAACTCCCGTTTACCGGAGGAACACTTTGTGTGCTACCAAACGTCACAACGTAACTGGGTGATTATAAAGGTGCTCTACAGGTGTCTCCGAAGGTACTTGTTGGGTTGGCGTATTTCGAGATTAGGATTTGTCACTCCGATTGTCGGAGAGGTATCTCTAGGCCCCCTCAGTAATGCACATCACTTAAGCCTTGCAAGCATTGCAACTAAAGAGTTAGTTGCGGGATGATGTATTATGGAACGAGTAAAGAAACTTGCCAGTAACGAAATTGAACTAGGTATTGAGATACCGACGATCGAATCTCGGGCAAGTAACATACCGATGACAAAGGGAACAACGTATGTTGTTATGCGGTTTGACCGATAAATATCTTCGTAGAATATGTGGGAGCCAATATGAACATCCAGGTTCCGCTATTGTTTATTGACAGGAGACGTGTCTCGGTCATGTCTACATAGTTCTTGAACCCGTAGGGTCCGCACGCTTAATGTTTCGATGACAGTTATATTATGAGTTTATATGTTTTGATGTACCGAAGGTTGTTCGGAGTCCCGGATGTGATCACGTACATGACGAGGAGTCTCGAAATGGTCGAGACATGAAGATTGATATATTGGAAGCCTATGTTTGGATATCGGAAGTGTTCCGGGTGAAATCGGGATTTTACCGGAGTACCGGGAGGTTACCAGAACCCCCCGGGAGGTTAATGGGCCTTTACGGAGAAGAGGAGAGGCGGCCAGGGCTGGGCCACGCGCCCCTCCCCCTAGTTCGAATAGGACAAGGAGAGGGGGGCGGCGCACCCCCTTCCTTCCTCTTTCCCCCTCCCAAGTCCTAATCCAAGTAGGAAAGGGGGGAGTCCTACTCCTGGTAGGAGTAGGACTCCTCCTGGCGCGCCCTCTCTCCTGGCCGGCCGCACCCCCCTTTGCTCCTTTATATACAGGGGCAGGGGGAACCCTAGAGACACAACAATTGATCGTTTGATCTTTTAGCCGTGTGCGATGCCCCCTCCACCATAGTCAACCTCGATAATACTGTAGCGGTGCTTAGGCGAAGCCCTACGTCGGTAGAACATCATCATCGTCACCACGCCATCATGCTGAAGAAACTCTCCCTCAACACTCGCATGGATCGGAGTTCGAGGGACGTCATCGGGCTGAACGTGTGCTTAACTCAGAGGTGTCGTACGTCCGGTACTTGATCGATCGGATCGTGAAGACGTACGACTACATCAACCGCGTTGTGCTAACGCTTCCGCTTTCGGTCTATGAGGGTACGTGGACAACACTCTCCCCGCTTGTTGCTATGCATCACCATGATCTTGCTTGTGCGTAGGATTTTTTTTGAAATTACTACGTTCCCCAACAGTGGCATCCGAGCCTGGTTTTATGCGTAGATGGCATATGCACGAGTAGAACAAAAGTGAGTTGTGGGCGATATAAGTCATACTGCTTAGCAGCATGTCATACTTTGGTTTGGCGGTATTGTTGGATGAAGCGCCTGGACCGACATTACGCGTACGCTTACACGAGACTGGTTCTACCGATGTGCTTTGCACACAGGTGGCTGGCGGGTGTCAGTTTCTCCAACTTTAGTTGAACCAAGTGTGGCTACACCCGGTCCTTGAGAAGGTTAAAACATCACCAACTTGACAAACTATCATTGTGGTTTTGATGCGTAGGTAAGAACGGTTCTTGCTAAGCCCGTAGCTGCCATGTAAAATTTGCAACAACAAAGTAGAGGACATATAACTTGTTTTTGCAGGGCATGTTGTGATGTGATATGGTCAAGACATGATGCTAAATTTTATTGTATGAGATGATCATGTTTTGTAACCGAGTTATCGACAACTGGCAGGAGCCATATGGTTGTCGCTTTATTGTATGCAATGCAATCGCCCTGTAATACTTTACTTTATCACTAATCGGTAGCGATAGTCGTGGAAGCATAAGATTGGCGAGACGACAACGATGCTACAATGGAGATCAAGGTGTCGCGCCGGTGACGATGGTGATCATGATGGTGCTTCGGAGATGGAGATCACAAGCACAAGATGATGATGGCCATATCATATCACTTATATTGATTGCATGTGATGTCTATCTTTTATGCATCTTATCTTGCTTTGATTGACGGTAGCATTATAAGATGATCCCTCACTAAATTATCAAAGTATAAGTGTTCTCCCTGAGTATGCACCATTGTGAAAGTTCTTCGTGCTGAGACACCACGTGATGATCGGGTGTGATAGGCTCTACGTTCAAATACAACGGGTGCAAAACAGTTGCACACGCGGAATACTCAGTTTAAACTTGACGAGCCTAGCATATAACAGATATGGCCTCGGAACACTGAGACCGAAAGGTCGAGCGTGAATCATATAGTAGATATGATCAACATAGTGATGTTCACCGTTGAAACTACTCCATCTCACATGATGACCGGACATGGTTTAGTTGATATGGATCACGTGATCACTTAGAGGATTAGAGGGATGTCTATCTAAGTGGGAGTTCTTAAATAATATGATTAATTGAACTTAAATTTATCATGAACTTAGTACCTGATAGTATCTTGCTTGTCTATGTTGATTGTAGATAGATGGCCCGTGATGTTGTTCCGTTGAATTTTAATGCGTTCCTTGAGAAAGCAAAGTTGAAAGATAATGGTAGCAATTACATGGACTGGGTCCATAACTTGAGGATTATCCTCATTGCTGCTCAGAAGAATTACGTCCTGGAAGCACCGCTAGGTGTACCACCTGCACCAGCAACTGCAGACATTGTGAATGCCTGGCAGACACGTGTAGATGACTACTCGATAGTTCAGTGTGCCATGCTTTACGGCTTAGAACTGGGACTTCAACGACATTTTGAACGTCATGGAGCATATGAGATGTTCCAGGAGTTGAAGTTAATATTTAAAAAGAATGCCCGGACTAAGAGATATGAAGTCTCCAATAAGTTCTACAGCTGCAAGATGACGGGGAATAGTTCTGTCAGTGAGCATATACTCAAGATGTCTGGGTACTGCAATCACTTGATTCAACTAGGAGTTAATATTCCGGATGATAGCGTCATTGACATAATTCTCCAATCACTACCACCAAGCTATAAGAGCTTTGTGATGAACTATAATATGCCAGGGAAGGATAAGACAATTCCCGAGCTCTTCGCAATGCTAAAGGCAGCAGAGGTAGAAATCAAGAAGGAGCATCAAGTGTTGATGGTTAATAAGACCACCAGTTTCAAGAAAAAGGGCAAAGGGAAGAAGAAGGGGAACTTCAAGAAGAACAGCAAGCAAGTTGCTGCTCAGGAGAAGAAACCCAAGTCTGGACCTAAGCCTGAGACTGAGTGCTTCTACTGCAAGCAGACTGGTCACTGGAAGCGGAACTGCCCCAAGTATTTGGCGCATAAGAAGGATGGCAAGGTGAACAAAGGTATATGTGATATACATGTTATTGATGTGTACCTTACTAATGCTCGCAGTAGCACCTGGGTATTTGATATTTGTTTTGTTGCTAATATTTTCAACTCGAAACAAGGGCTACGGGTTAAGCGCAGATTCGCTAAGGACAAGGTGACGATGCGCGTGGGAAATGGTTCCAAAGTCGATGTGATCGCGGTCGGCACGCTACCTCTACATCTACCTTTGGGATTAGTGTTAGACCTAAATAATTGTTATTTGGTGCCAGCGTTGAGCATGAACATTATATCTGGATCTTGTTTGATGCGAGACGGTTATTCATTTAAATCAGAGAATAATGGTTGTTCTATTTATATGAGTAATATCGTTTATGGTCATGCACCCTTGAAGAGTGGTCTATTTTTGCTAAATCTCGATAGTGGTGATACACATATTCATAATATTGAAGCCAAAAGATGTAGAGTTGATAATGATAGTGCAACTTATTTGTGGCACTGCCGTTTAGGTCATATCGGTGTAAAGTGCATGAAGAAACTCCATACTGATGGACTTTTGGAACCACTTGATTATGAATCACTTGGTACTTGCGAACCGTGCCTCATGGGCAAGATGACTAAAACGCCATTCTCCGGAACTATGGAGAGAGCAACAGATTTGTTGGAGATCATACGTACAGATGTATGTGGTCCGATGAATGTTGAGGCTCATGGCGGATATCGTTATTTTCTCACCTTCACTGATGATTTAAGCAGATATGGGTATATCTACTTAATGAAACATAAGTCTGAAACATTTGAAAAGTTCAAAGAATTACAGAGTGAAGTTGAAAATCATCGTAACAAGAAAATAAAGTTTCTACGATCTGATCGTGGAGGAGAATATTTGAGTTATGAGTTTGGCCTTCATTTGAAACAATGCGGAATAGTTTCGCAACTCACGCCACCCGGAACACCACAGCATAATGGTGTGTCCAAACGTCGTAATTGTACTTTACTAGATATAGTGCGATCTATGATGTCTCTTACTGATTTACCGCTATCGTTTTAGGGTTATGCTTTAGAGACGACCGCATTCACGTTAAATAGGGCACCATCGAAATCCGTTGAGACAACGCCTTATGAACTGTGGTTTGGTAAGAAACCAAAGTTGTCGTTTCTGAAAGTTTGGGGCTGCGATGCTTATGTGAAAAAGCTTCAACCTGATAAGTTCGAACCCAAATCGGAGAAATGTGTCTTCATAGGATACCCAAAGGAGACTGTTGGGTACACCTTCTATCACAGATCAGAAGGCAAGACTTTTGTTGCTAAATTCGGAGTTTTTTAGAGAAGGAGTTTCTCTCGAAAGAAGTGAGTGGGAGGAAAGTAGAACTTGATGAGGTAACTGTACCTGCTCCCTTATTGGAAAGTAGTGCATCACAGAAATCGGTTTCTGCGACACCTACACCAATTAGTGGGGAAGTTAATGATGATGATCATGAATCTTTAGATCAAGTTGTTACTGAACCTCGTAGGTCAACCAGATTAAGATCCGCACCAGAGTGGTACGGTAATCCTGTTCTGGAAGTTATGTTAATAGACCATGACGAACCTATGAACTACGAAGAAGCGATGGTGAGCCCAGATTCCGCAAAATGGCTTGAGGCCATGAAATCTGAGATGGGATCCATGTATGAGAACAAAGTGTGGAATTTGGTTGACTTGCCCGTTGATCGGCAAGAAATTGAGAATAAATGGATCTTCAAGAAGAAGACTGAGGCTGACGGTAATTGTCGGTGTCAAAACCGGCGGATCTCGGGTAGGGGGTCCCTAACTATGCGTCTAGGCGGATGGTAACAGGAGACAAGGGACACGATGTTTTTACCCAGGTTCGGGCCCTCTCGATGGAGGTAAAACCCTACGTCCTGCTTGATTAATATTGATGATATGGGTAGTACAAGAGTAGATCTACGACGAGATCAAGGAGGCTAAACCCTAGAAGCTAGCCTATGGTATGATTGTTGTTCGTCCTATGGACTAAAACCCTCCGGTTTATATAGACACAGGAGAAGGCTAGGGTTACACAGAGTCGGTTACAATGGTAGGAGATCTACATATCTGTATCGCCAAGCTTGCCTTCCACGCCAAGGAAAGTCCCTTCTGGACACGGGACGAAGTCTTCAATCTTGTATCTTCATAGTCCAGGAGTCCAACCGAAGGTATAGTCCGGCTATCTGGACACCCCCTAATCCAGGACTCCCTCAGTAGCCCCTGAACTAGGCTTCAATGACGACGAGTCCGGCGCGCAGATTGTCTTTGGCATTGCAAGGCGGGTTCCTCCTCCAAGTACTTCATAGAAGATTTTGAACACAAAGGTAGTGTCCGGCTCTGCAAAATAAGTTTCCACATATTGCCATAGAGAGAATAATATTTACACAAATCTAATCTGCTGACGTATTCTGTAGCGTGACATCACACCATGGCCAAGTCTTTATTTGAATCGTTTTACTGCCCCACCTCAGCGCGTTTAGCGAGGCGGTTTCCTTGGCACGTCTTGTCAAAGCAGAGATCGTGTCCCCTTATTCCGGGATTCTCATGAATACGGGCGTGGGTAACCCAACCGCGCCATTGATTATGGTGCTTGGGAGATAAGCGAGTTTTACCAAGCTGGTGGGGACACATAGTCGCGTCCGCCCATATAAGGGGATAAGGATCCACCTTTTCATCCACACCTTCTTCCTCCTTTGCCTATCCATTTTCGCGCACTCGAGCTCCAGCGCCCAAGTCCGCACACGCCACCTCAACCTTCTCCAGCCATGTCCGGAGCGGGAGGCAAGTGGATGGTCTCCTTCGTCACGGGGGGACACATCAAAAAACTGAGGAAGGCCGGATACTTGTCTAACGACATTGCGCAACGGCTTCCCGAAGAGGGGCAGCTCTTCCCCACCCCTAGGCCCCATGAGAGGGTGGTGTTCCTCCCCCATTTCCTCCGCGGACTGGGCTTCCCTCTCCACCCATTTGTCCGGGGGCTCATGTTCTACTATGGCCTGGATTTCCACGATCTGGCCCTGAACTTTGTCCTCAACATCTCGGCGTTTATCGTCGTGTGTGAGGCTTTCCTCTGCATCCGCCCCCATTTCGGCCTATGGCTCAAGACTTTCAATGTCAAGCCAAAGGTAGTGCGCGGCACCCAGGCGGAGTGCGGAGGCGCCATGGTGGGCAAGATGCCCAACGTCCTATGGCTCGAGGGCTCCTTCGTGGAGACCCTAAAGGGGTGGCAATCGGGGTGGTTTTACATCACCGAGCCGCGCGACCCTGAATGGGTCGCAGCCTCTGAGTTCCGATCCGAACCTCCTAAGCGGCTCACCTCCTGGAAAGAGACGGGCATGTCGTGGGGTAAAAAAGGAGAGCTGACCGGACTCCAAACATGCGTCCAAACCCTGGTGGACAAGAAGCTCAAACTTGTCAACATAGTCCAGGTAATGCTCATCCGCTAGATCCTCCCGTGTCAACAACGGGCTTTCAACCTGTGGGAGTTCGACCCGGCGCAGCACCGAACTCTGAGCAGGCTCTTCGACACGACGTACGAAGATGCCTGGAAGCTGCTTTTCAAGGGCGCCGAGGCCCCCGCATCTCCTACCAAGGATCGCGGATTCAGCACGCAGCGTCACGCTAGTGTGGTAAGATGTTTTTACCTGTTACAGGGTGTTAGTTTTTCATAGTTTGACTCCATGCGGGATCTAAACTCCCTTACCTTTGACAGGATTGGCAGGAGACGTCCGGACAGATCAACTGTCCGGCTCCTTTGCCCGAAGGCCCAGTGGACGCTTGCTTGGCGAAGCTGCTGGTTCCGGCACCCTATGTGGTGCCGAAGAAGAAGGCCAAGAAGAAGGCCACAGGGACTCGAAAGAGTGCCCGGCGCCTGGAGGTGTCGGGTTCATCATCCAACGACTCCAAGACGCACTCCTCCTGTGAAGACAAGGAGGAGGAAGAGGAGACCTCTCCCCCTCCAGCGGGGGGAGGGAAGAAAAGGAAGGCCGCCCCAACTGGGGAGGCCGAAGGGTCCAAGAAGGGGAACACCCTTCCTCCGGACTACTCCACCAACGCTGACAACGACGAAGAGGAGTGGCCGCACAGGGCCAAGCCCCTGGCGAGATCGTAAGTATTCGGACACCAGAGAAATTCATAGTGTTCCTTTCTTGCACAGCTCCTCCTTACGCCGAGTATGACTATGCAGTCCGCCCACGGCCGGGCTCGACGAGTCGTCGAGCGGCTCCCTGGATTCGTCGGACATGAATTCACCTCCGCCCGCTACCTCCCCCTACCCTACGGATGACACTGAGGTGCTGTCCCAACAGGTTCCAAGCCAGGAGGAGGTGGTCCTGGAGGCGCCGCAAGGCGACCTCCCAGACTCCAGGTGTAAAGGGGATAGAACCCCCAAGGGATCCAAGTCCGGCCTTGAGCTAGACACCGCGCCGGAACCTTCAACGGTTCCGGACTCCGGTAGGCAGCCTCCTTCCAAGAGGAGCAAGCCTACCGAGCCGGTGACCTCCGTCCAACCGGAGGCACCGGACAATTTGCTGGAGGTGCTTAACGGCGCCTCCATCGACGAGGAGCACCGCACTACTATGAGTGCGGTGATCCAGAAGGTTCAGTCCGCCAAGAGCGGACTGACTGAAGCTTGTGCCAGCCTTCTAACAGGCTTTGAGGTAAGTAAAGAATATGTAAAAATATTACCGCATAGACAGTAGCCCCTAATGCTCTGTTCGGTGTTCGGAAAGAAAAGCCGAATAGAGGATCTAATAACATTTGCAGGAGTCTAACATAATCAAGTCAATATGCGTATGAAGGCTTCGCTGCTGGCCTCCGCCGCACTGACTTCGGAGGTGGATACGCTGAAGCAAAACCTCGCGCGGCCCGGGAACGAGCTCGGCCATGCCAAGAGGCAACTCGAGGAGAAGGAAGGTAAGTAATACCTTGCACAAGTATATAGAGAAGATGTGGTTGCAAAAAATGACAGGATCAATGTGCTATTATAGGGGCCATGACCGAGGTGGCAACCCTTAAGAAAGCGCTGTCCGAGGCCGAAAACAGAGCGGCCGCGGAGCGCACAGAGAGAGGGAAGCAGGAGGCGCAGGTGGAGGAGGTGTAGAAAGAGCTCCAGGCTCTCGTGAAAAAACACGACAGTTTGGAGCTTGACTCAAAGACGCAAGCGTCCGAGCTTGTGGCAGCCCTCGAAAGCGTGAAGTCTGCCAAGGCCGAAGCCTAGAAAGCCCTCCAAGAAATTGAAGCGATGAAGAAGATAGTGGCGGGTAAGGCATTCATTATGCAAAGCAAGCACGTGAAAGTGAATTACTTGTTACTTACCCGAGTCCGGAGCTCTCCAGGAGCATTCGCAGATTTGCCCCACAGTGCGTCTGATGCCACCGCCTACTATCGAGCTGAGGAGGGGAGCTCGACGGAGAAGGTGTTCTGGTCTCAGTATGCTGAGGCCGGACACCTGGCGCCTTTGAGCGACCAGCTGAAGCAAATGGTCGAGCTCCACAAGGTGGCTAACAGGCCATAAAGGGCCTCACAGTTCGGCTTTGGCCTGGAGAGGCTCTGCCTGGGAGCTACTTCGGGCTGGTGAGGCGGCTGGTGGATGCCTGTCCACGGCTTGAAGTAATCAAGCGCTCCGTCTGCATCAAAGGTGCCATTAGGGCGCTTGCCCGTGCTAAAGTGCACTGGGGCAAGATGGACGTGGAGAAGCTGGTGAAGGACGGGCCGCCACCGGGCAAGGAGCATCGCGTCCCGGAAGCATATTATGAGGGCGTCCTAAAGGGTGCCCGCCTTATAGCAGATGAATGCTCCAAAGATGTAATTTTTGAGTAAACTCGCATTTGTGATCCTGTACGCTGAAAACTTGTTCATATGCGCTAAGCAACGCTTTTGAATTTAAAATATTACCTTCTGTGCGGCCGTTTATCAAATTTGAGAGATGGCGAGTCGTCGGCTTCTGCCCCCATGCCATGAGTGCTGGGGTGTTCGGGATAAACATGAGCGCTCTTTTTCCCATTCTTGGGTCCTTCGAGGGAGGCACTCAACACAACGAACAAGGCAATCGGGCTATAATGCTTGAACACGCTCACTTAGCCATAGAATTCTATAATTTTAAATTTCAGCGAAGCCCCTAGTGTTCGGAAGATCGAGTTCGGGGCGCTATCCACGCCTAGGCCGGACAAAGCCGACTCCTCGCTCTAAGCGGCATAAGCCTTTAGGGACTCGAAAACCTCTCGAACAGCGACCAGCTCTCGCCTCATCATGACGGTCAGTTTTAGCTTTCTCTACTGAGGTGCTTAGCCCAGCTCAACTGGGGCACAATCGCAGTAGTTCTCCTAATGCTACCTTAGCCGATATAACGGAACGTAAGGTACCAAAACATAGGAGCCGGGCAAACCCAACTATTGACCCAAGACATGATTCAGAGCCGATGCATATAATGCTATAAGTTCGGGGTGCCGCACTTGTGAAAGTGTTCAGACTTCTCACACCGTATTGTGGGGTACTTAAGCCCCTGGCGTATTGGCCGTACCAAAGTGTACGGGTGCAACATGTCATTAATGAACATATATTCGTAAAAAAGAGTAATGCAATAATAGACGGAAGATATGCATTGTTTATTTTAAAAAAAACTGCGATCAAAGCAGAATGATAGAAATAGTGCAATAAGCAAAAGATGGGACTATTAACATGTCCTTTCCAGGGGCGAGCTATGGAATGGTATGTGAAACAGGTATACTGCTTGTTATAGAGACCACCTTAGAGTTCCATAGTGCGACGTAGCTTTCTGCTTCCCTGATTGTATCGTTTGTGCGGCAATTTTTACTGCCGGACAAGCCTTCCGAAGAATGGAGTCCTGAAAATAAGAGAAAATTAAGAAATCGGCAGCCCCTAGTGCGGTTTAAGCCGCGTTTCGGGCGTGCCGTGATGGTGCCCCTCCCCCTGTGCCCATGGTATTTCCAGAGCGTAGTTATGTACGCGCAACACTGGTTTCGCAAGTTCGCGAGGGCTGGGGTTGGGGCCGCATTGCTACGCTTGCTCGAAACATGCCAGGCGGTCTTGTTGTAGGTTACTCCGGGCGCACTTGATGGTGTCCAGACGTTTAATGGCCGGACTAGAGAATTGCCTTGAGAGGCTGCTTTGTACTCCCGCTGCGATAGCCGCCGTATGCTCCTCCGTTCGGAGAGAGCGTTCGGTGTTTCCATTGACCGTGATGACTCCTCGAGGGCCTGGCATCTTGAGCTTGAGGTATGCGTAGTGCGGCACCGCATTGAACTTGGCAAATGCGGTTCGCCCAAGCAGTGCGTGATAGCCACTGCGGAACGGGACTATGTCGAAGATTAACTCCTCGCTTCGGAAATTATCCGAAGATCCGAAGACCACTTCAAGTGTAACTGAGCCTGTACAGTTGGCCTCTACACCTGGTATGACGCCTTTAAAGGTCGTTTTAGTGGGTTTAATCCTCGAGGGATCGATGCCCATTTTTCGCACTGTATCCTGGTAAAGCAGGTTCAGGCTGCTGCCGCCGTCCATAAGGACTCTAGTGAGGTGAAATCTGTCAATAATTGGGTCTAGAACCAATGCACCGGATCCGCCATGACAGATGCTAGTGGGGTGGTCCCTTCGATCAAAAGTGATCGGCCAAGAAGACCATGGGTTGAACTTTGGGGCGACTGGCTCCATCGCGTATACGTCCCTTAGCGCACGCTTCCGCTCCCTCTTGGGGATGTGGGTTACGTATATCATGTTCACCATCCGCACTTGTGGGGGGAAACATTTCTGTCCACTGTTGTTCGGCGGCCGAGGCTCCTCCTTGTCATCGCTATGCAGCCCCTTGTCTCTGCTTTCGGCATTTAACTTGCCTGCCTGCTTGAACACCCAACAATCCCTGTTGGTGTGATTGGCTGGTTTTTCGGGGGTTCCATGTATCTCGCATGAGCGGTCAAGTATTCGGTCCAAACTGGACGGGCCCGGAGTATTTCTTTTGAATAGCTTTTTCCGCTGACCTGGTTTAGAGCCTCTGAATCCGGCATTAATTGTTGTATCCTCAGTATTGTCGCCGTTAATGCGGCGCTTTTGCTTGTTGCGACGCGACCTGCCACTGCTGTCCTTGGTATCCGAATTACCAGGGCTCTTAGTCATGTTATTGCTGCGAGCTAGCCAGCTGTCTTCTCCCGCGCAAAAGCGGGTCATAAGTGTGGTGAGGGCTGCCATTGATTTCGGCTTTTCCTGTCCTAGGTGCCATGCAAGCCACTCGTCACGGATGTTATGCTTGAAGGCTGCTAGGGCCTCTGCGTCCGGACAGTCGATGATTTGATTTTTCTTGGTTAGGAACCGTGTCCAGAATTGTCTCGCCGATTCCTCTGGCTGCTGAATTATGTGGCTAAGGTCATCGGTGTCTGGTGGTCGCACATAAGTACCCTAGAAATTGTCGAGGAATGCGGTTTCCAAGTCCTCCCAACAACCAATTGATTCTGTTGGCAAGCTGTTAAGCCAATGCCGAGCTGGTCCTTTAAGCTTGAGGGGGAGGTATTTGATGGCGTGTAGGTCATCACCGCGGGCCATGTGGATATGAAGAAGATAGTCCTCGATCCATATCACAGGATCTATTGTGCCATCATATGATTCGATGTTCACGAGTTTGAAACCCTCGGGGATTTGATGATCCATTACTTCATCTATGAAGCATAGTGGGTGTGCGGCACCTCTGTATTGGGCTATATCACGACGCAGCTCAAACGAGCTTTGTCTACTATGTTCGGCCCAGCCAGATTTACTGTATCCGGAGTGATGATTACCGTCTCATGCCGTAGGGCGCCCATGCGATCCGTAGATCGATCTTGTTTGCCTTGCCTTGTCCTCCAATATATCTCGCAGGTCTGGCGCATTTTCCCGTGCCTTGGTATTTTTTTGAGTTGCGCTGGGGTGCGGCTTCAGTGGAGGGCCAAGAGGCCTCTTTGTCGCGGCCACGGGGTGGCCGGTCGGCCGCATCATGCGCTGGTGATGTAGGTTTAGGTGCTTCCTCCTCTAATCAGGGTAGCAACCTGCGCTTTGGGTAGCTCTTGGAGGGGCGTTCGAGTTCATACTCTTCGGTAGCAAGGACTTCAGTCCACCTGTAGGCAAGCAAATCTTGATCAGCTCTAAGCTGTTGCCATTTTTTCTTGAGGCTGCTCGCCGTGGGCATAAGCCTGCGTTTGAAATGCTCTTGTTCGACAGGATCCTCCGGCATGAAAAATTCGTCGTCGTCGGGGCTTGCCTCGTCTTCGGAGGGAGGCATATAATTATCGTCCTCGACCTCTTTGTCTGCCGCTCTCTCATGAGGGCTGGCTTCTCCATCCTCCTGTGCTGAATCTTGCTGGAGGTGGTTGTCTTCGGCACTATCCGGGGTGTTATTATCTCCCGTGCCGGAATCGCTATTTTTGCTTTTGGCGGGATTTAGAGCGGCGCCGCTGACGCCGGCGCTTAGGCTGCTTCTTGGAGGGGTCATCCTCCGCTGTTCCATCGCCATTGCCTTCTTTTGGGGTGTCCACCATGTATATATCATACGACAAGGTGGCTTCCCAGTGCCCTACAGGCGCTGGTTCTTGATCGTCTCCTGCATCGGCGTCCATACCGTCGATGTCTTCGGAGTCGAAGTCGAGCATGTCGGTTAAATCATCGACAGTGGCTACGAAGTGGGTGGTGGGTGGGCTTTGAATTTCTTCATCATCCGCATCCCAACCTTGCTGACCATAGTCCGGCCAGGGCTCTCCTGATAAAGAGAGAGACTTTAGTGAATTCAGAATATCGCCGAAGGGCGAGTGCTGAAAAATGTCCGCGGCGGTGAACTCCATGATCGGCGCCCAATCGGGTTCGATCGGTAGGGGCGCGGAGGGCTCGGAGTCTGGAGAGGAGTCCTGCTCCTTGGAGTCACGAGCTTCGCAGAGAATAGGGCCGGTGTTCGGCTTGATCGCCGTAGAGATTGCAGCCCCCGAGGCGGTGTCCAACCACCCATCCTCGATTGGCGCAGTTGGCTCCGAATTAAGGGTCGGAGGTGATGCGGGTGCGGCCTCCAGGGCACTGTTCGGCGGCAGAGCTAGATCATGCCCATCATGATAGTGCGACGCACTCGGCTGCGGCTCGAATCCATCGAAGATCAAGTCTCCGCGGAGGTCAGCCATGTAGCTCAAACTTCCAAATCTGACCTGATGGCCAGGGGCGTAGCTTTCGATCTGCTCCAGATGGCCAACCGAATTGGCCTGCAGTGCAAAGCCGCCAAATATGAAGATCTGTACGGGGAGAAAAGTCTCACCCTGGATCGCATCGTCGTTGATGATCAGAGGAGCCATCGGGCCTAAAAGTGACGACACAGAGCAATGAAAGCACCAATGTTTGTGTCAAAACCGGTGGATCTCGGGTAGGGGTCCCGAACTGTGCGTCTAGGCGGATGGTAACAGGAGACAAGGTACACGATGTTTTTACCCAGGTTCGGGCCCTCTCGATGGAGGTAAAACCCTACGTCCTACTTGATTAATATTGATGATATGGGTAGTACAAGAGTAGATCTACCACGAGATCAAGGAGGCTAAACCCTAGAAGCTAGCCTATGGTATGATTGTTGTTCGTCCTACGGACTAAAACCCTCCGGTTTATATAGACACCGGAGAGGGCTAGGGTTACACAGAGTCGGTTACAATGGTAGGAGATCTACATATCCGTATCGCCAAGCTTGCCTTCCACGCCAAGGAAAGTCCCTTCCGGACACGGGACGAAGTCTTCAATCTTGTATCTTCATAGTCCAGGAGTCCGGCCGAAGGTATAGTCCGGCTATCCAGACACCCCCTAATCCAGGACTCCCTCAGTAATGTTACTGTCTATAAAGCTCGACTTGTTGCAAAAGGTTTTCGACAAGTTCAAGGGATTGACTACGATGAGACCTTCTCACCTGTAGCGATGCTCAAGTCTGTCCGAATCATGTTAGCAATTGCCGCATTTTATGATTATGAAATTTGGCAAATGGATGTCAAAACTGCATTCCTGAATGGATTTCTGGAAGAAGAATTGTATATGATGCAACCAGAAGGTTTTTGTGACACCCTCGATGCGGCTATATCTCCCACGTGTCGAAGCATGACTTAGAAGCATAACCACATTGAAAGCAATGTCGCAAGTGAGGTAATCTTCACACAACCCATGTAATACATAAGGGAAAGAGATACATAGTTGGCTAACAATCGCCACTTCACACAATTACATGAATAAAGCATTACATCATCCAGATACACACAAGGTCCGACTACGGAACCCAAAATAAAAGAAGACTACCCCAAATGCTACACAGATCCCCGATCGTCCCAACTGGGCTCCACTACTGATCAACTGGAGCGAATCAACACTACTAACAAGGTATTCATCGAGCTCTTCCTAGAGCACGGTTGCGTCACCTGCACGATATCATCGGCACCTGCAAACTGATTTTGGAAGTATCTGTGAGTCACGGGGACTCAGCAATCTCACACCCTCGCGATCAAGACTATTTAAGCTTATGGGTAAGGTAAAAGGTAAGAGGTGGAGCTGCAACAAGCGACTAGCATACATGATGGCTAACATGCGCAAATGAGAGCGAGAAGAGAAGGCAAAAGCACGGTCGAACAACTATGATCAAGAAGTGATCCTAGAACAACCTACGCCAAACATAACTCCAACACCGTGTTCACTTCCCGGACTCTGCCGAGAAAAGACCATCACGGTTACACACGCGGTTGATGCATTTTAATTGAATTAAGTTTCAGGTTTTCTACAACCGGACATTAACAAATTCCCATCTGCCCATAACCGCGGGCACGGCTTTCGAAAGTTCAATCCCTGCAGGGGTGTCCCAACTTAGCCCATCACAAGCTCTCATGGTCAACGAAGGATATTCCTTCTCCCAAGACAATCCGATCAAACTCGGCATCCTGGTTACAAGACATCCTCGACAATGGTAAAACAAGTAAAGCAAAGCCGCCCGAATGTGCCGACAAATCCCGATAGGAGCTGCACATATCTCGTTCTCAAGGCAAACTCAGATGAGACTAGCTACAAGTAAAACCAACCCTCAAGTTTCCCCGAGGTGGCCCCGCAGGCAGCTCAGTTCGGACCAACACTCAGAGGAGCACTGGCCCGGGGGGGTTAAAATAAAGATGACCCTCGGGAGCGCGACTCGCAAGGAAAAAGTAGGTGGTGGTGAGGCAAATGGTAAAAAACAAGGTTGGGCCTTGCTAGAGGAGTTTTATTAAAAGCGAACTGTCAAGGGGTTCCCATTATAACCCAACCATGTAAGGAACGCAAAGTCCGGGAACATAACACTGATATGACGGAAATTAGGGCGGCAAGAGTGGAACAAAACACCAGGCATAAGGTCGAGCCTTCCACCCTTTACCAAGTATATAGATGCATTAATTTAAATAAGAGATATTGTGATATCCCAACAAATATCCATGTTCCAACAAGGAACAAACTCCAATCTTCACCTGCAACTAACATCGCTATAAGAGGGGCTGAGCAAAGCGGTAACTTAGCCAAACAACGGTTTGCTAGGACAAGGTGGTTAGAGGCTTGGCTTAATAATATGGGAGGCATGATAAGCAAGTGGTAGGTATCGCAGCATAGGCATAGCAAAAGAGCAAGCAACTAGCAAGCAAAGATAGAAGTGATTTCGAGGGTATGGTCATCTTGCCTGCAAAGTTTTCCGAGAAGACGAAAGCTTGATCCTCGTAAACATACTCAACGGGCTCCTCGAACACGAACTCATCTCCCGACTCTACCCAAGCAAGAACAACAAGCAAAGGGAGACACAATCAACCACGTGCAATGCTCAAGCAACATGATGCAATCATGGTATGTTATGCGGGATGCGATATGCGATGCATATGCATGATTTGGAAAGGAATGATTGAACCTGGCCTCAACTTGGAAATCCAAGAGTGCCACTGGAAAGGTGAGGTGATTTCGGTCGAAATCGATATAAAGATCACTAGAATCGGATGCACGGTTTGGAAATGGCAAGCAAAACAAATATGGCACCGATCTACGATTAACAGCATGAGGCCATCTGAATGCATCAAGATAAATAAGCTACTGCACTCAAACATAGCAACAAAATACATGGCAGGGATCCACTCATGATTCTTGACAAAATATGAACACTGAGCTACGGCTAATTCACACAATAGCAGGTTCAAACAAGCATGGCAAAAGTGCAAAAGATTACAGGTTTCAGACTAAGGAAAATTAACAGCATGTCAAGAATTTATCATCAGGAAGCAATGTTTAGAGCACGATAACTACATGCTATAGGAACATATCATGGCAAATCAAGGCATAGCATGAAGCTACTCAAAACATACAACAAAAGTCCCTTAGTGACCATGAGCCAAAAGGGATCAGAAAATACAATTGCAAGCATGTGAACATAGCAAAAAGATAAACAGATTCAGACTTAGTGAAAAACCGAAGCATGGCAAAACAGACATCAAGTAGGCATGTTTACGAGCTCAATGCACTCACTACGAGGCATTGCATGACAAACTAAGCATACACCCAGCAATTAGACATGGCATAGAAGCTAGACATGGCAAGAACAACAACATAGCATGCACGGATCAATAACAACAAGCTCGGCAAAATCGCTAAACATGTTAACAATCTGCCAGGAACATTTTATAGCAAAAGTAGAGCTCGATTGACTCAAGCTAGGGTACTCCATAATTGCAAACAAAGACATGGATGGATAGAGCACAACATTATCTACAGAACATCCTTACTAATCATGCTCAAAAGAGGCATGGATCACTAGGAAACAACATGAACATATGGCATAAAAATAATGACATGGCAAGGACTTCGTGAAATTCAAAGTCCCTGAAATCAGCATCATTGAGTAAGCTACTTTGCATGCTTGTGCTAGTCACCACAAAGATCACAAAAATACATGGCATACACCCCTGTAAAGATGGCATGGCATTCTTCAAAACGTATGTAGAGCTCAGGATCATAGCATGCACACATTAATCATGGCAAAAATGACAAAAGTGCATTTGCTGAAACAGATCTGAAATTATCATCACATAGCCCTCTTCCAACAGCATTTCAGGCATCATGATGAGCTCAAATGAAAATGATGCAATGAGATGAAATGATGTACTCGTCGAGACGAACATTTTGATATGCTACACGCATGAATCGGAGCAACGGTGATGAAGTTATGATGCGATGAAAAGTGCATAAAATTACTGGGACTTAGTCGAAAATTAGACCTCTCCGAGAAAGTCAACCCGGGACGGAGATGTGCGGGACGGAGGGATCCGGATCTGGATGGAGGCCGTGTTTGGATGGACGAGTGGGTGGATCTGATCCCACTCGGACCAGATCTGACCGGAGAAACTCCGACGAGTTCTTGAACTCCGGTGAGGGGCGGCCCTTCCGGCGGTGACCCGCGACGGGCTCCGGCGAGCACCGGCCAGAGGCGGGTGCCGCGGGGAGGATCGGTGACGGAGGGCACGGAAGGCGGCCGGCGAGCCGCTGTCTCCTGCGGCGAGCACGAAGGGGCGGCGAGGTGGCCACGGGCGGCGCCGGCGAGCCCACCGCGGCGGAGCTTGGCGATGGCGGCGAAGGCGCGATGCGGGGAGGCGCGAGGAGGCGGCGTACGGGCAGGCGGCTGCGCGAGATCTGGCCCGGTTCGGCCCCGCGCAGGCCGGATCTGGGCCAGCGGGCTTCGGCGGCGGGGAGGAGAGAGGAGGTCCGGTGGGATGACGTGTCGCACCCGGATTGGTCCGGCACGGGGATGTTTTGTCCGGTGGCGCGAGGTAGAGGAAGGCTAGGGTTAGACCGCGAATTTCGGAGGGGATCAAAGATATATAGGTAGAGGGAGCTAGGAGAGTCCAAATGAGGTGCGGTTTGCAGCCACGCGATCGTGATTGAACGGCCTAGATGATGGAGGAGGTTTAGGTGGGTTTTGGGCCACTTTGGAGGGGTTTTGGGCTGCAACACACACGAGGCCTTTTCGGTCCCTCGGTTAACCGTTGGAGTACCAAACGAAGTCCAAATGGCACGAAACTTGACAGGCGGTCTACCAGTAGTAAACCAAGGACGCATGACAAGTCTCGGTCCAATCTAAAAACGTCTAATACCCGCACACGAAAAGAGGTAGAAAGGGACACCGGAGGACATAGGAGCGCCGGATGGCAAAACGGACAACGGGGAAAATGCTCGGATACATGAGACGAACATGTATGCAAATGCGATGCACATGATGACATGATAAGAGATGCATGACACACAAGCAAAAGACAAGGCAACAACAGCGAATAACTGGAAGACACCTGGCACATCGGTCTCGGGGCGTTACAGTTTTGTAGATCCAAAGGTAGCTAACAAAGTATGCAAGCTCCAGCGATCCATTTATGGACTGGTGCAAGCCTCTCGGAGTTGGAATAAACGCTTTGATAGTGTGATCAAAGCATTTGGTTTTATACATACTTTTGGAGAAGCTTGTATTTACAAGAAAGTGAGTGGGAGCTCTGTAGCATTTCTAATATTATATGTGGATGACATATTGTTGATTGGAAATGATATAGAATTTCTGGATAGCATAAAGGGATACTTGAATAAGAGTTTTTCAATGAAAGACCTCGGTGAAGCTGCTTATATATTAGGCATCAAGATCTTAGAGATAGATCAAGACGCTTAATTGGACTTTCACAAAGCACATACCTTGATAAAGTTTTGAAGAAGTTCAAAATGGATCAAGCTAAGAAAGGGTTCTTGCCTGTGTTACAAGGTGTGAAGTTGATTAAGACTCAATGCCCGACCACTGCAGAAGATAGAGAGAAAATGAAAAGTGTTCCCTATGCTTCATCCATAGGCTCTATCATGTATGCAATGTTGTGTACCAGACCTGATGTGTGCCTTGCTATTAGCTTAGCAGGGAGGTACCAAAGTAATCCAGGAGTGGATCACTGGACAGCGGTCGAGAACATCCTGAAGTACCTGAAAAGGACCAAGGATATGTTTCTCGTTTATGGAGGTGACAAAGAGCTCATCGTAAATGGTATACGTTGATGCAAGCTTTGACACTGATCTGGACGATTCTAAATCGCAAACTGGATACATGTTTATATTAAACGGTGGAGCTGTCAATTGGAGCAGTTCTAAATAGAGCGTCGTGGCGGGATCTACATGTGAAGCGGAGTACATTGCCGCTTCGGAAGCAGCGAATGAAGGAGTCTGGATGAAGGAGTTCATATCCGATCTAGGTGTCATACCTAGTGCATCGGGTCCAATGAAAATCTTTTGTGACAATACTGGTGCAATTGCCTTGGCAAAGGAATCCAGATTTCACAAGAGAACCAAGCACATCAAGAGACGCTTCAATTCCATCTGGGGTTTAGTCCAGGTGGGAGACATAGAAATTTGCAAGATACATACGGATCTGAATGTTGCAGACCCGTTGAGTAAGCCTCTTCCACGAGCAAAACATGATCATCACCAAGGCTCCATGGGTGTTGGAATCATTACTGTGTGATCTAGATTATTGACTCTAGTGCAAGTGGGAGACTCAAGGAAATATGCCCTAGAGACAATAATAAAGTTATTATTTATTTCCTTATAATCATGATAAATGTTTGTTATTCATGCTAGAATTGTATTAACAGGAAACATAATACATGTGTGAATACATAGACAAACAGTATGTCACTAGTATGCCTCTACTTGACTAGCTCATTGATCAGAGATGGTTAAGTTTCCTAACCATAGACAAAGTGTTGTCATTTGATTAACGAGATCACATCATTAGGAGAATGATGTGATTGACTTGACCCATTCCGTTAGCCTAGCACACGATCGTTTAGTATTCTGCTATTGCTTTCTTCATGACTTATACATGTTCCTATGACTATGAGATTATGCAACTCCCGTTTACCGGAGGAACACTTGTGCTACCAAACGTCACAACATAACCGTGTGATTATAAAGGTGCTCTACAGGTGTCTCCGAAGGTACTTGTTGGGTTGGCATATTTCGAGATTAGGATTTGTCACTCCGATTGTCGGAGAGGTATCTCTGGGCCCTCTCGGTAATGCACATCACTTAAGCCTTGCAAGCATTGCAACTAAAGAGTTAGTTGCGGGATGATGTATTACAGAACGAGTAAAGAGACTTGCCGGTAACGAGATTGAACTAGGTATTGAGATACCGACGATCGAATCTCGGGCAAGTAACATACTGATGACAAAGGGAACAACGTATGTTGTTATGCGGTTTGACTGATAAAGATCTTCGTAGAATATGTGGGAGCCAATATGAACATCCAGGTTCCGCTATTGGTTATTGACAGGAGACATGTCTCGGTCATGTCTACATAGTTCTTGAACCCGTAGGGTCCGCACGCTTAACGTTTTGATGGCAGTTATATTATGAGTTTATATGTTTTGATGTACCGAAGGTTGTTTGGAGTCCTGGATGTGATTACGTACATGACGAGGAGTCTCGAAATGGTCGAGACATGAAGATTGATATATTGGAAGCCTATGTTTGGATATCGGAAGTGTTCCGGGTGAAATTGGGATTTTACCGGAGTACGGGGAGGTTAATGGGCCTTTACCGAGAAGAGGAGAGGCGGCCAGGGCTGGGCCGCGCGCCCCTCCCCCCTAGTCCGAATAGGACAAGGAGAGGGGGAGGCTTCCCCTTCCTTCCTCTCTCCTTCCTCTTTCCCCCTCCCAAGTCCCAATCCAACTAGGAAAGGGGGGAGTCCTACTCCCGGTAGGAGTAGGACTCCTCCTGGCACGCCCTCTCTCCTGGCCGGCCGCACCCCCCTTTGCTCCTTTATATGCAATGGTAGGGGGCACCCTAGAGACACAACAATTGATCGTTTGATCTTTTAGCCGTGTGCGGTGCCCCCTCCACCATAGTCAACCTTGATAATACTGTAGCGGTGCTTAGGCGAAGCCCTGCGTTGGTAGAACATCATCATCGTCACCACGCCATCATGCTGACGAAACTCTCCCTCAACAGTCGGCTGGATCGGAGTTCGAGGGACGTCATCGGGCTGAACATGTACTGAACTCGGAGGTGCCGTACATTCGGTACTTGATCGGCCGGATCGTGAAGACGTACGACTACATCAACCGCGTTGTGCTAACGCTTCCGCTTTCGGTCTACGAGGGTACGTGGACAACACTCTCCCCTCTCGTTGCTATGCATCACCATGATCCTGCGTGTGCGTAGGAATTTTTTTTAAATTACTATGTTCCCCAACATAAAACGGCAAGGGTGAAGTGGGGGAGAGGAAAACGAGAGGCAAATGGCAAATAATGTAATGCGAGGGATAAGAGTTTGTGATGGGTACTTGGTATGTCTTCGCTTGAGTGTAGATCTCGTCGGCAACGGTGCCAGAAATCCTTCTTGCTACCTCTTGAGCATGCGTTGGTTTTCCCTTGAAGAGGAAAGGGTGATGCAGCAAAGTAGCATAAGTATTTCCCTCAGTTTCTGAGAACCAAGGTATCGATCAAGTAGGAGACTACACGCAAGTCGCCTAGTACTTGCACAAACAAATAAGAACCTTGCACCCAACATGATAAAGGGGTTGTCAATCCCTTCACGGCCACTTGCAAAAGTGAGATCGGATAAAGATAATAAGACAAATATGTTTGGTATTTTTGTTGTATAGATTGGAAAATAAAGATTGCAAAATAAATAGTAAACTAGAATTGTAGATCGGAAACTTATATGATGTAAAGTAGACCCGGGGGCCATAGGTTTCACTAGTGGCTTCTCTCAAGATAGCATATACTACGGTGGGTGAACAAATTACTGCCGAGCAATTGATAGAAAGGTGCATAGTTATGATGATATCTAGGCATGATCATCAACATAGGCATCACGCCCGTGTCAAGTAGATCGAAATGATTCTGCATCTACTACTATTACTCCACACATCGACCACTATCCAACATGCATCTAGACTATTAAGTTCATAAGAACAGAGTAACGCATTAGGTAATATGACATGATGTAGAGGGATAAACTCAAGCAATATGATATAAACCCCATCTTTTTATCCTCAATGGCAACAACACAATACGTGCCTTGCTTCCCCTACTGTCACTAGGAAAGTGTTGGGGAACGTAGTAATTTCAAAAAAATTCCTACGCACACGCAAGATCATGGTGATGCATAGCAACGAGAGGAGAGAGTGTTGTCTATGTACCCACGTAGACCGAAACGGAAGCGTTGACGCAACATAGAGGAAGTAGTCGTACGTCTTCCCGATCCGACCGATCCAAGCACCGTTACTCCGGCACCTCCGAGTTCTTAGCACACGTATAGCCCGATGACGCTCCCGGGGATCCGATCCAGCAAAGCTTTGGGGATGAGTTCCGTCAGCACAATGGCGTGGTGACGATGATGATGTTCTACCAACGCAGGGCTTCGCCTAAGCACTACAACGATATGATCGAGGTGGAATATGGTGGCAGGGGGCACCGCACACGGCTAAGGAACGATCACGTGGATCAACTTGTTTGTCTAGAGGTGCCCCCCTGCCCCCGTATATAAAGGAGCAAGGGGAGGAGGCGGACGGCCAGGGTGTAGGACTCCTAGTTGGACTAGGAGAGAGAGGGGGGAAATAGGAGGAAGAGAGGAAGGAAAGGGGGGGCGCCGCCCCCCTTCCCTTGTCCTATTCAGACTAGGAAGGGGAGGGGCGCGCGGCCACCTCTTGCCTCCTCTCCTCTTCTCCCTTAAGGCCCATGTAGGCCCAATAACCCCCAGGGGGGTTCCGGTAACCCCCCGGTACTCCGGTAAAATGCCGATTTCACCCGGAACAATTCCGATGTCCAAATATAGGCTTCCAATATATTAATCTTTATGTATCGACCATTTGGAGACTCCTCGTCATGTCCGTGATCACATCCGGGACTACGAACTAACTTCGGTACATCAAAATGCATAAACTCATAATAACTGTCATCGTAACGTTAAGCGTGCGGACCCTACGGTTCGAGAACAATGTAGACATGACTGAGACAAATCTCCGGCCAATAACCAATAGCGGGACCTGGATGCCCATATTGGCTCCTACATATTCTACGAAGATCTTTATCGGTCAGATCGCATAACAACATACGTTGTTCCCTTTGTCATCGGTATGTTACTTGCCCGAGATTCGATCATCGGTATCCAATACCTAGTTCAATCTCGTTACCGGCAAGTCTCTTTACTTGTTCTGTAATGCATCATTCCACAACTAACTCATTAGTTGCAATGCTTGCAAGGCTTATGTGATGTGCATTACCGAGAGGGCCCAGAGATACCTCTCCGACAATCGGAGTGACAAATCCTAATCTCGAAATATGCCACCCAACATCTACCTTTGGAGACACCTGTAGAGCTCCTTTATAATCACCCAGTTACGTTGTGACGTTTGGTAGCACACAAAGTGTTCCTCCGGTAAACGGGAGTTGCATAATCTCATAGTCATAGGAACATGTATAAGTCATGAAGAAAGCAATAGCAACATACTAAACGATCGGGTGCTAAGCTAATGGAATGGGTCATGTCAATCAGATCATTCTACTAATGATGTGACCTCGTTAATCAAATAACAACACTTTGTTCATGGTTAGGAAACATAACCATCTTTGATTGATGAGCTAGTCAAGTAGAGGCATACTAGTGACACTCTGTTTGTCTATGTATTCACACATGTATTATGTTTCTGGTTAATACAATTCTAGCATGAATAATAAACATTTATCATGATATAAGGAAATAAATAATAACTTTAGTATTGCCTCTAGGGCATATTTCCTTCAGTCTCCCACTTGCACTAGAGTCAATAATCTAGTTCACATCGTCATGTGATTTAACAGCAATAGTTCACATCACCATGTGATTAACACCCATAGTTCACATCGCCATGTGACCAACACCCAAAGGGTTTACTGGATTCAGTAATCTAGTTCACATCGCTATGTGATTAACACCCAAAGAGTACTAAGGTGTGATCATGTTTTGCTTGTGAGAGAATCTTAGTCAACGGGTCTGCCACATTTAGATCCGCATGTATTTTGCAAATTTCTATGTCAACAATGCTCTACATGGAGCTACTCTAGCTAATTGCTCCCACTTTCAATATGTATCTAGACCAAGACTTAGAGTCATCTAGATTAGTGTCAAAACTTGCATCGGCGTAACCCTTTACGACGAACCTTTTTTCACTTCCATAATCGAGAAACATATCCTTATTCCACTAAGGACAATTTTGACCGTTGTCCAGTGATCTACTCCTAGATCACTATTGTACTCCCTTGCCAAACTCAGTGGTAGGGTATGCAATAGATCTGGTACACAACATGGCATACTTTATAGAACCTATGACCAAGGCATGGGGAATGACATCCATTCTCTTTCTATCTTCTGCCGTGGTCGGGCTTTGAGTCTTACTCAATTTTACACCTTGTAACATAGGCAAGAAACTCTTTCTTTGACTGTTCCATTTTGAACTACTTCAAAATCTTGTCAAGGTATGTATTTATTGAAAAAAGTTATCAAGCGTCTTGATCTATCTCTATAGATCTTGATGCTCAATATGTAAACAGCTTCACCGAAGTCTTTCTTTGAAAAACTCCTTTCAAACACTCCTTTATGCTTTACAGAATAATTCTACATTATTTCCGATCAACAATATGTCATTCACATATACTTATCAGAAATGCTGTAGTGCTCCCACTCACTTTCTTGTAAATACAGGCTTCACCGCAAGTCTGTATAAAACTATATGCTTTGATCAACTTATCAAAGCGTGTATTCCAACTCTGAGATGCTTGCACCAGTCCATAGATGAATCGCTGGAGCTTGCATATTTTTTTGGCACCTTTAGGATTGACAAAACCTACTGGTTGCATCATATACAACTCTTCTTTAAGAAATCCATTAAGGAATGCAGTTTTGTTTATCCATTTTCCAGATTTGATAAAATGCGGCAATTGCTAACATGATTCGGACAGACTTAAGCATAGATACGAGTGAAAAACTCTCATCGTAGTCAACACTTTGAACTTGTCGAAAACCTTTTGCGACAATTCTAGCTTTGTAGATAGTAACACTACTATCAACGTCCGTCTTCCTCTTGAAGATCCATTTATTTTCTATGGCTTGCCGATCATCGGGCAAGTCAACCAAAGTCCATACTTTGTTTTCATACATGAATCCTATCTCAGATTTCATGGCCTCAAGCCATTTTGCAGAATCTGGGCTCATCATCGCTTCCTCATAGTTCGCAAGTTCGTCATGGTCTAGTAACATGACTTCCAGAACAGGATTACTATACCACTCTGGTGCGGATCTCACTCTGGTTTACCTACGAGATTCGGTAGTAACTTGATCTGAAGTTTTATGATCATCATCATTAGCTTCCTCACTAATTGGTGTAGTAGTCACAGGAACAGATTTCTGTGATGAACTACTTTCCAATAAGGGAGAAGGTACAATTACCTTATCAAGTTCTACTTTCCTCCCACTCACTTCTTTCGAGAGAAACTCCTTCTCTAGAAAGGATCCATTATAAGCAATGAATGTCTTGCCTTAGGATCTGTGATAGAAGGTGTACCCAACAGTCTCCTTTTGGGTATCCTATGAAGACATATTTCTCCGATTTGGTTTTGAGCTTATCAGGATGAAACTTTTTCACATAAGCATCACAACCCCAAACTTTAAGAAACGACAACTTTGGTTTCTTGCTAAACCACAGTTCAGATTGTGTCGTCTCAATGGACTTAGATGGTGCCCCTTTTTAACGTGAATGCAGCTGTCTTTAATGCATAACCTCAAAAACGATAGTGGTAAATTGGTAAGAAACATCATAGATTTGCACTATATCTAATAAAGTACGGCTATGACGTTCGGACACACCATTATGCTGTGGTGTTCTGGGTGGCACGAATTTGTGAAACTATTCCACATTGTTTTAATTGAAGACCAAACTCGTAACTCAAATATTTGTCTTCGCGATCAGATCTTAGAAGCCTTATTTTCTTGTTACGATGATTCTCCACTTCACTCTGAAATTCTTTGAACTTTTCAAATGTTTCAGACTTATGTTTCATCAAGTAGATATACTCATATCTGCTCAAATCATCTGTGAAGATCAGAAAATAATGATACCTATCGCGAGCCTCAATATTCATCGGACCACATACATCAGTATGTATGATTTCCAACAATCTGTTGCTCGCTCCATTATTCCGAAGAACGGAGTCTTAGTCATCTTGCCCATGAGGCATGGTTCGCAAGCATCAACTGATTCATAATCAAGTGATTCCAAAAGCCCATCAGCATGGATTTTCTTCATGCGCTTTACACCAATATGACCTAAACGGCAGTGCTACAAATAAGCTGCACTATCATTATTAACTTTGCATCTTTTGGTTTCAATATTATGATTATGTGTATCACTACGATCGAGATCCAACAAACTATTTTCATTGGGTGTGTAACCATATAAGGTTTTATTCATGTAAACAGAACAACAATTTATTCTCTTACTTAAATGAATAACCGTATTACAATAAACATGATCAAATCATATTCATGCTCAACGTAAACACCAAATAACACTTACTTAGGTTCAACACTAATCCCGAATTTATAGGGAGTGTGCGATGATGATCATATCAATCTTGGAACCACTTCCAACACACATCGTCACTTCACCCTTAACTAGTCTCTGTTTATTCTGCAACTCCCGTTTCAAGTTACTAATCTTAGCAACTGAACTAGTATCAAATACTAAGGGGTTGCTATAAACACTAGTAAAGTACACATCAATAACATGTATATCAAATATACTTATGTTCACTTTGCCATCCTTCTTATCCGCCAATCACTTGGGGTAGTTCCGCTTCCAGTGACCAGTCCCTTTGCAGTAGAAGCACTTAGTCTCAGGCTTAGGATCAGTCTTGGGTTTCTTCACTTGAGCAGCAACTTGCTTGCTGTTCTTCTTGACGTTCCCCTTTTTCCCTTTGCCCTTTTCTTGAAACTAGTGATCTTGTCAACCATCAACACTTGATGCTCTTTCTTGATTTCTACCTTCATTGATTTCATCATCATGAAAAGCTCGGGATTCGTTTTTGTCATCCCTTGCATACTATAGTTCATCACGAAGTTCTACTAACTTGGTGATCGTGACTAGAGAATTCTGTCAATCACTATCTTATTTGGAAGATTAAGTCCCACTTGATTCAAGCGATTGTAGTACTCAGACAATTTGAGCACATGCTCACTAGTTGAGCGATTCTCCTCCATCTTTTAGCTATAGAACTTGTTGGAGACTTCATATCTCTCAACTCGGGTATTTGCTTGAAATACTATCTTCAACTCCTGGAACATCTCATATGGTCCATGACGTTCAAAACGTCTTTGAAGTCCCGACTCTAAGCCATTAAGCATGGTGCACTAAACTATCAAGTAGTCATCATATTGAGCTAGCCAAACGTTCATAACGTGTGCATCTGCTCCTGCAATAGGTCTGTCACCTAGCGGTGCATCAAGGACATAATTCTTCTGTGCAGCAATGAGGATAAACCTCAGATCACGGATCCAATCCGCATCATTGCTATTAACATCTTTCAATACAATTTTCTCTAGGAACATATCAAAATAAACACAGGGAAGCAACAACGCGAGCTATTGATCTACAACATGATTTACAAAATACTACCAGGACTAAGTTCATGATAAATTTAAGTTCAATTAATCATATTACTTAAGAACTCCCACTTAGATAGACATCCCTCTAATCCTCTAAGTGATCACGTGATCCAAATCAACTAAACCATGTCCGATCATCACGTGAGATGGAGTAGTTTCATTGGTGAACATCACTATGTTGATCATATCTACTATATGATTCACGCTCGACCTTTCGGTCTCCGTGTTCCGAGGCCATATATGTATATGCTTGGCTCGTCAAGTATAACCTGAGTATTCCGCGTGTGCAACTGTTTTGCACCCGTTGTATTTGAACGTAGAGCCTATCACACCCGATCATCACGTGGTGTCTCAGCACGAAGAACTTTCGCAACGGTGCATACTCAGGGAGAGCACTTCTTGATAATTTAGTGAGAGATCATCTTATAATGCTACCGTCAATCAAAGCAAGATAAGATGCATAAAAGATAAACATCACATGCAATCAATATAAGTGATATGATATGGCCATCATCATCTTGTGCCTGTGATCTCCATCTCCGAAGCACCGTCATGATCACCATCGTCACCGGCGCGACACCTTGATCTCCATCGTAGCATCATTGTCGTCTCGCCAATCTTATGCTTCCACGACTATCGCTACCGCTTAGTGATAAAGTAAAGCATTACAGCGCGATTGCATTGCATACAATAAAGTGACAACTATATGGCTCCTGCCAGTTGTCGATAACTCGGTTACAAAACATGATCATCTCATACAATAAAATTTAGCATCATGTCTTGGCCATAACACATCACAACATGCCCTGCAAAAACAAGTTAGACGTCCTCTACTTTGTTGTTGCAAGTTTTACATGCCTGCTACGGGCTTAAGCAAGAACCAATCTTACCTACGCATCAAAACCACAACGGTAGTTTGTCAAGTTGATGCCATTTTAACCTTCGCAAGGACCGGGCGTAGCCACACTCGGTTCAACTAAAGTTGGAGAAACAGTCACCCGCAAGCCACCTATGTGCAAAGCACGTCGGGAGAACCGGTCTCGCGTAAGCATACGCGTAATGTCGGTCCGGGCCGCTTCATCCAACAATACCGCCGAACCAAAGTATGACATGCTGGTAGGCAGTATGACTTATATCGCCCACAACTCACTTGTGTTCTACTCGTGCATATAACATCAAACCATAAAACCTAGGCTCGGATGCCACTGTTGGGGAACGTAGTAATTTCAAAAAATTTCCTACGCACACGCAAGATCATGGTGATGCATAGCAACGAGAGGAGAGAGTGTTGTCTACGTACCCTCGTAGACCGAAGCGGAAGCGTTGACGCGACATAGAGGAAGTAGTCATACGTCTTCCCGATCCGACCGATCCAAGCACCGTTACTCCGGCACCTCTGAGTTCTTAGCACACGTACAGCTCGATGACGCTCCCCGGGCTCCGATCCAGCAAAGCTTTGGGGATGAGTTCCGTCAGCACAACGGCGTGGTGATGATGATGATGTTCTACCGACGCAGGGCTTCGCCTAAGCACTACAACAATATGATCGAGGTGGAATATGGTGGCAGGGGGCACCGCACACGGCTAAGGAACGATCACGTGGATCAACTTGTTTGTCTAGAGGTGCCCCCTGCCCCCGTATATAAAGGAGCAAGGGGAGGAGGCGGCCGGCCAGGGTGTGGCGCGCCAAGGGGAGTCCTACTCCCACTGGGAGTAGGACTCCTAGTTGGACTAGGAGAGAGAGGGGGGAAATAGGAGGAAGAGAGGAAGGAAAGGGGGGGGGGGCGCCGCCCCCTTCCCTTATCCTATTCGGACTAGGAAGGGGAGGGGCGCGCGGCCACCTCTTGCCTCCTCTCCCCTTCTCCCTTAAGGCACATGTAGGCCCAATAACCCCCGGGAGGGTTCCGGTAACCCCCCGGTACTCCGGTAAAATGCCGATTTCACCCGGAACAATTCCGATGTCCAAATATAGGCTTCCAATATATTAATCTTTATGTATCGACCATTTCGAGACTCCTCGTCATGTCCGTGATCACATCCGGGACTCCGAACTAACTTCGGTACATCAAAATGCATAAACTCATAATAACTGTCATCGTAACATTAAGCGTGCGGACCCTACGGTTCGAGAACAATGTAGACATGATTGAGACAAATCTCCGGCCAATAACCAATAGCGGGACCTCGATGCCCATATTGGCTCCTACATATTCTACGAAGATCTTTATCGGTCAGACCGCATAACAACATACGTTGTTCCCTTTGTCATCGGTATGTTACTTCCCCGAGATTCGATCGTCGGTATCCAATACCTAGTTCAATCTCGTTACCGGCAAGCCTCTTTACTCGTTCTGTAATGCATCATTCCACAACTAACTCATTAGTTGCAATGCTTGCAAGGCTTATGTGATGTGCATTACCGAGAGGGCCCAGAGATACCTCTCCGATAATCGAAGTGACAAATCCTAATCTCGAAATACGCCAACCCAACATCTACCTTTGGAGACACCTGTAGAGCTCCTTTATAATCACCCAGTTACATTGTGACGTTTGGTAGCACACAAAGTGTTCCTCCGGTAAACGGGAGTTGCATAATCTCATAGTCATAGGAACATGTATAAGTCATGAAGAAAGCAATAGCAACATACTACACGATCGGGTGCTAAGCTAATGGAATGGGTCATGTCAATCAGATCATTCTACTAATGATGTGACCTTGTTAATCAAATAACAAGACTTTGTTCATGGTTAGGAAACATAACCATCTTTGATTAACGAGCTAGTCAAGTAGAGGCATACTAGTGACACTCTGTTTGTCTATGTATTCACACATGTATTATGTTTCCGGTTAATACAATTCTAGCATGAATAATAAACATTTATCATGAAATAAGGAAATAAATAATAAATTTATTATTGCCTCTAGGGCATATTTCCTTCAGAAAGGACACCACAAGATTGAACCCAAAGTTAAGCACTTCTCCTATTGCAAGAAAGATCAATCTAGTCGGCCAAAGCAAACTGATAATTCGAAGAGACTTGCAAAGATATCAAATCATGCATATAAGAATTCAGAGAAGAATCAAATATTGTCCATAGATAATCTTAATCATAAACCCAGAATTCATCGGATCTTGGCAAACACGCCGCAAAAACAATTGCATCGAATAGATCTGCAAGAACATCGAGGAGAACTTTGTAGTGAGAACCAAAGAGAGAGAAGAAGCCATCTAGCTAATAACTATGAACCCGAAGGTCTGTGGTAAACTACTCATACATCATCGGAGAGGCTATGGTGTTGATGATGAAGCCCTCCGTGATTGAATCCCCCTCCGGCAGATCGCCGAAAAAGGTCCCTAGATGGGATCTCACGGGCACAGAAGGTTGCGGCGGTGGAAAAGTGCTTTCGTGGCTCCCCTGGATGTTTTCAGGGTATAAGAGTATATATAGGCAAAGTAAGTAGGTCGGTGGAGATACGAGGGGCCCACGAGGGTGGGGGGCGCGCCGCCCTACCTCGTGGCTGCCTCGTTGCATCCTTGACCTCCACTCCAAGTCTCCTGGATTGCGTTTGTTCCAAAAAATATCCTCGTGAAGGTTTCATTCCGTTTGATATTCCTTTTCTGCGAAACATTGAAATAGGCAAAAAAACAACAACTGGCACTGGGCCTTCGGCTAATAGGTTAGTCCCAAAAATAATATAAAAGTGCATATTAAAGCCCATTAAACATCCAAAACAAATAATGTAATAGCATGGAACAATAAAAAGTTATAGATATGTTGGAGACGTATCATTAGATTACCCAAATCATATTGATGAGAATCCCGTAATGGGCGGGCATGATCTTTGTTTTGACGAGACGTGCCAATGGAGGCTAGACCTCGAAACGCGAAACGGGAGGCGTGAAAACGGTTCGAAATGTTAAAGAGTCAAGTGTGACGCTTCGCTGAAAAAGTTGTCAGTAAAACACACTGTTCCTATTTTGACGTCTTGCCTTCATGGCTAAGGGTTGTATTGATTATGCAGAAAGCTAACTTAAAATATTCAGGAGAAGGAGCCCGACTTGCAATGCCGAAGATAATCCGCATGCCAAACACATAGTCATCGAAGACTAGTTCAGGGGCCACTAAGGGAGTCCTGGATTAGGGGGTTCTCGGGTGTCCTCTATTCGATATGGGCTGGACTGATGGGCCGTGAAGATAAAGCGGAAGGCTATCCCCCATGTCCGGGTAGGACTCCTATGTGCGTAGAACGACAAGTTTTGTGTCCGGGTGTAATGTTTCCTTCCTCTGCAAGACGACTCTGTACAACCCTAGGCCCCTCCGGTGTGTATATAAACCGGGGGGTTTAGTCCGTAGAGGCTATCAGAATAATCATAGGCTAGACAACTAGGGTTTAGCTATTATGATCTCGAGGTAGATCAACTCTTGTAACCCCTATACTCATTGAATACAATCAAGCAGGACGTAGGGTTTTACCTTGTTTAAGAGGGCCCGAACCTGGGTAAACATTGTGTCCCTATTGTCCCTTTTTACCATCGATCCTCAGACACACAGCTTGGGACCCCCTACCCGAGATCTGCCGGTTTTGACACCGACACTAGCTACATCTCTCTCAAGCATAATTTAACGGACTGGAGCACGATAGTTTCTAATTCTAGCCCTTGTAGTTATTGTGGCCATATAGGCACACAAAACAACAACCAAAACAGCAGCTTGCACTATCAGTGTATCTCGGGTCTTGCCGTTGTCATCCATCTATATAAATTCAGCACAAATTTATGAATTAATAAAGGTATGTGCACTGATAATATTTACATCATTTGCATCATCAAAACAAAATAAAATATATGCAAAAATATCCATACTATTTGCACTATTTGCATAACTATTTTGTCTACCTACTGATTCCTTCATTTACATAAGCTAGCAAAGTGTTCTAGACATATCATACATATTCATGCCAATGATAAATCTGAACCTACATAAAAACTACCCAGCCATCTCAAATCCATAGGGGAAGAGGAGGTTCTAGTGACAGATCTGTACCTACATAAAAACTACCTAGCCATCTCAAATCCATAGGGGAACAGGAGGTTCTGGTGACAGACCTGAACCTAAAAAGGAGAGGGGAGGCGATGGGAAAACAATGCATTCGTGCTAGCCATGGAGAAGCCCTCTTTCCCGTCCCTAACCATAGGAGGCCGCCACTCCATCCATCCGCATCAGAGAAGAAGCACCGCGAGTGTAGCGCGAGTGGCAGAGAGATGGGGGTGGGAGGACAAGAAATGGATGGGGACAGATGGGAGACAGGGAGAGGGAGGGGAGGAGGAGGGTTCTACCTCCACAGCGGCGAGGATGCCTGCCGGCAGTGTCGACAGAGGCGACAGGGCTGTGAGATCCACCGCTGTTGCAGGAGAGGGAGGGGAGCGACGAAAGCGGCGTGAATGAGTCAGGTGAGAGCGACGAGAGTGGAGAGAAACCCTATCCTTTCTCGCGTGGGTGCATGTGCGCATGCAGCGGTGGGTGTGGTCTCGCGGAAACACCCGAAACCTACGTTTCTCGTGAGCCTGGCTGGGAGCCTCCTTTGCATGCGCGGGGCCTGGTCAAGTTAGACGTGCAGGCTACCAAACAGCGAGAAAATTGCATGGTGGGCACGAGGCAAAGAACCAAACACGCCCTAAGTGGGTGTCGGTGGTGCTGAGGGAAGGCTCGCCACGGCTGGCATCCTCCAACCTGATGATGGCCACATTTTGTGCACGCTGCTGTTGTGATAGATCACCGATTTCTGTTCTGAACACCGTCACCGACGTCCTTTAGGGCCTTGGTCATGTCGCTGCGGAGGAGTTCGATGCCCTTAGGCCAACTCCACCGTACGACCCCAAACAGACGTTTGTTTTGTCCGGATTTCGTCCGTTTGGGGTGGCGATAGGTGTCAAAAAAGATATATGCGCCCAGCTTCTGTTCGAGGCACTCACCGCAACGACCAACCCTAAAATGTCCGCTGCCCCCGCGCCCGCCATAGCATGCCATGGCCGCTCGCGCTCGCTCGCCGGGGCCACCTCGACCGCCCGTGCCGCCCCACAGCTCGCCACCTCGACCGCCCGTGCCGCCCCGCAGCTCGCCACCTCGATCGCGCTGCCCCGATGCCGCCTGCACGCCGCGCTCGCCACCACCATGTCGCGTTCGCCTGCGCTCGTTCGGCCACGCCTGCTGCCGCGCGCGCAGCCCGCGTGTGCACACGCATCCGCCTACAGGCCACATCTGCAAGCTCCGGTGCAGATCGCGCCCCGCGAGCTCCGACACGAGGCCCTGCTCTGCACAGCGCGCCCGCGTCCTCGGCCCCTCCTAGCAGCTGCGCAGCACCCCGACCCCAGCCGCCGCGAGCTCAGCCGCGGCCGCGCCCTTCTCCGCGCGCTCGGCTCCACCCCGCCCAGGCCACGGCTGCGCCCAGCTCCACGCGCCCGGGCCCTCGCCCCGTCCCGGCCACGGAGAGCTCGGCCGCGCCCGCGCGTGCCCCGCCCTGCCCCGGCCGTGGCTGCGCCCAGCTCCACGCGCCCTCGGTCGCCCACGCGCGCCCGCCCCGGCCGCGACGAGCTCGGCCGCGCCCACGTGTGCCCTGCCCCGGTCGCGCCCAGCCCCGCGCGTGCCTCACCCTGCCAGCGACGCGCCCCTGAGGACGCTCGCCTAGCCCCTGCGCGCGCCCACCTCGCCCCGCGCGGTTGGCCGCCCGCGGTCGCTTGCTGCCCCCGCGCGCCCGCTCGTCGCCGCCGCCACCTGCTCGCCCGCTTGCCGCCAGCGCCGCATCCGCGCTCGCCCGCTCGCCGCCAGCGCCGCCTGCGCGCTCGCCGAGCCCGCCCGCTTGCTTGCCGTCGCATGCAGCAGTGGGTATTTGTATGACAGGCGGTCCATATTGCACATGCAGGCGGACCAAGGCGGACGAGGAGTGGCCAGAAAGTGTCTGTCTGTGTCCGCTTTGGCCTCAAAACGAGACCAACTTTGGTCCAGAGATGGGGTGAAACGGACACGAAACGGACACGAAACGGACAATAAAGTAAAATGGGGTCTGCCGCTGGGCCACCTCATTTGTCCGTTTTACCCCAAACGAACGGGGCCGCACAGGATAGGGTCACGCGGTGGAGTTGGCCTTAGCCAGATCGCCCAAATTTTGCTGGACGTCCTCGAAATCAGCTATGTTCCTTGGCAGCGGGGTCTTGAGGGTTTGAGGAAGATCAGAAGATCATGCTTCTTGGGAGAGGACGACATGCTCTAAAAGAAAGATTTTTTGTCGAAAGAGACCCTCTGCCCACTAGAATTGCTAAAAGAGACCCCCTGCAGACGAAATTGACAAAAGAGACCCCCTCACAAGTGGCGGCAGGCGTGGCAGGCGACATGTGTCACCTGCCGCCATGCCATGAGGCGGTGGGCCCCGCCGCCACCGCAGGAGGCGGCCGCGCGGGGCACAACGGCTTCTGCACAGTGCAGCATGCCGTGACGGAACAGGCCGCGCCAGGTGGGCCCAGCCACCACCGGGTGAGGCGGCCGCTGCTGCCGCTTGTCGCTCCCCGGCCGACACGTCCTGCTGCGCGTGGGCCCAGCAGGTGGGCCACGCCGCCACCAGCCGAGGCGGCATGTCTTGTGTTGCTGCACGCGCGATAGTGTGCAAACGGCGCTGATTCCGAGGCGCGACAGCGACACTGATGGCGGTGACTCCGACGCGCGGGAATATGGACGCTTTTGGTTCTTTCGCCCGGGAATCAGTCCTGGCTTTGCTTCTTTTGCCTCAGTGGATGCGATGGCACTGGGAATCCGATGTTGTGGGAAGCTGTTGTGCCGACACTATAGGGATCCTAAATTTCCCCGCTTAATTTTCTCGCCATCATTTATCGTCTGAGCTTATAAAAGGAGACACCGAGGCTCTCGTCCAGCCATCCTTGAAATCAGCACTGCGCAAAGTGTGTAACATATTTTTCAGTCGGTATGAGTTTGCCTTGCTCGGATCAAAGCATTAGGCCGAGGAAAATGAAGAATGCAAGTTTGCCTCCAGGGGTGGCAGTCCTGCGGTGTTGGTGTGGCGATCTTTGCAAGGTGAAGGAGGTTACGGATTTTTCAGATTGGTTGGGCATGAAGTTTTTCATGTGCGCCAATTATGAGGAAGATCCACCCATAGCTATTTCAGAGTACGACAAGCCTCTGGTATGCTTTAACCATCACAAATAGATATTGTTGGTATTTTGATAGATTCTTTAATAACATTCAGGTTTCTTGTTGTAGTCTCCTCCGCCTCTGTGCATGTACTATCATTGGATTGACACGGAGATGCCGGCTTGGGCAGTGACTGAGATTCGTGAAAGAAGTCGCAGTGCGTGGAATAGTTTCTATGCGAAAGAGCGGCGCGAGAAGGCGGAAGCTGAGAAGAAAGCAGAGCAAGAGAGAGAGTTAAAAGAATACTATGCGGAGCAACACCGGTTTTTTTAGGATTTAGGAAAGAAAAACAGGGAAGAGGCTCGTCTCATGGAGGAGCAGGAACGACAGCGAAAGGAGGCTCGTGAGGCGGAGAGGCAGAGAAAGAAAGAAAGAAAGGGCTCGTCAGGCCAAGGCAGCAGAAGAAGCTGGCGATGGAAAAGGAAAATATCCACGTTGGACTCAGTAGATTCCTGTGGTAGTATTTTAAATTTCGCAATCATTTGTATCTTTATTTCTGCAGTTTAATGTAGCTTTATTTCAGTAGTTAAATGTAGCTTTATTTAAATTCTACGATGTATCTTATTTTCAGTTGTACCTTGTCGTCTTGTATCTTATTTTCAGTTGTACCTTGTCGTGCTGGAAAAAAATATAGTTTTAGAATAAAGTAGTGGCATTTTCTTTCCCTCCACTAATTATCGAACATCGTGCAACAACTACAAAATGAAATTAAGATAGAACATAATGCCTTACAATAAGAGAGTACGAACTAATAATGCAAGTACATCTAAATTAAATGGTACAACTGGAATACAACTTAAAAACTACATGAAGGCATCATCGTCATCCTTCGTCGATGCAGAAATCTTGCCCTTCGAGGATGCGGAACTCTTAGCCTTGGACGATGAAGAACTCTTCCCCTTCGAGGATGCAGTACTCTTGACCTTGGACGATGCAGAACTCTTGCCCTTTGACGATGCAGAACCCAGAAGCGGCGGCATGAAGATATCATCTTCGTCCTTGCTCTCCTGAGTCCATAAAAATGGATGCTTTTCTATAGTCCTTCTAAAAGTTTCACTCTTCGGCTCCACTACCTTCTTCCACCTTGCATTCAACCTAAGAAGTTCTTTGCATACCTCCTCATAGGTCCTTTCACGCCACCCAGACCTACGTAATTGGTGACCCAACTCATTCATTATGGTGTCACTACCGGTGAGTTCGTCCCATGGAACTATCCTATTGTCCATCCTGAAATCGGTAGCTAGCCTCAGAAGAGTGCTGCTCATCGCAGGGTGAAAACTACGATCGAAAGGATAATGGGATATCTCACCTACACTACACTCGAATGCTTATCCACTCCGAAGAACTCTGTAACTAATGATGTAACTGTGTCGCCATGATCATGTGATGCTCCCCGGAGGCCTGTGTTGACACCATGATCATGTGATGCTCCCCGGAGGCCTGTGTTGACGCCACGTTGGGTGTTCTCATCGCCCCAATTAACATCAGGTATGTCCTGCACATAGAAACATTGTAAACAAACTGTTAGAGGATAATATATGATATCATTGTAAATGCATTGAAATGTAAACATGACTACCTGATCAGATCCCTCTCCTATACTGTCTGGCCATTGTACATGGTGCTGGTTTAAATCTGGTACACAAGTCTCCTCGGGCATGGGGATCCCTCACGTGGAGAGATACGGCTGAGATCCCTCACCTTGGGTGTATGCATCATATCTTGTGTACGCATATGGGTTAGGGGAAAGAAACTGCTCGGGCATCGAATCCAAGCCCGTGCCATGGTCCTGAGATGTCTGCCCCTGACGAAGCTGCATCGAAGAAGAGCGATGCAGTGGCAGAGATGAGTCATGTCGTGGCAATGTCGTTCTAGTACTCGGACCCTCCCCGCACTGCCCATGGCTCGTCCGCGCCTCGCTCGGTCTGGACGACGGCGCCGCACTCGGTCTGGCTGACCTCGCTACCGGCATGTTGTATGCTCCAGTGACAACGTCGTCGCCTCTACCGCATCTGAACTTCTTTGCCACGTATTGTTGAAAACGTTTCTGGAATGTCTTGCGAGATGGGCCCTGGGCCGGCATGCTATCTGTAGCCATCTGCCCTACTTCGTTGAATTTTGAAGCTGAACAATATTTGGATGTTATTTAGTTCAAATGATTATGAAATGATGGACCTAAAAAAGTTACAAGTGATTACCATCTGGTCACGACAGTAAGTTGCATGCAGCTCAACATGTCTTCGTGCCTGCTCCTCTTGTGTGAGATGTGTTGGTATAGTAGCTGGCTGACTGGCCAGGCTAGCACGTGTGTTCATGCAGTACCACTGCTTGTACGCTTGATCTGTACTTCCATCGTATGGTCTGCAAAATTAAATAATTACATAAACCGTTGTGATGAAAGCAAAGCATCTTCACGCATCGTATGATCATTGTAATAAAATAATGTACATAAAATACTGTAAATAAAATATACCTAAGTTGATGCACTATATCTGCTAGGGCTTCATTTTCCCACTTGTGTACCCATTCAATGTTCTCTTCCCTCCAATCGTATAAACTCCAACCCCTGCCCATATTGGTTAGCCTGCAAATTATGTAACAAAGTGTGAGTTTAGTAAGTTAAAAATGACACTAACTATTTAGGGATGTCACACCTTACTTATGTGTTTCCTCGTCGATACGTCTGGGAAAAGGTGGTGGAATTTCTTGATAGAGACCGAACTGTCTCATTACACGCTCTGGGTTGTAAGGCTCAACACACCACATGAACAATAAGTTGCAGCGAGTCAGCCAGAATGCACTATCGGTCAACATGCCTGGTGTGAAGTGTTGAGCATCAAAGACCATTTGTAGTTGGTCCTAAGTCCACGGGTTTCATGTGACTTCTGCCTCATCAAGTATCTCAAACTGCTGGTGGTACATAGGGTAACAATTTTTTGCAATATCTGGAGACCAACGTTTCCGTGCCTTTGTCCACCTGGTGGCCATAGTTGCGTTGGCACCCTCGCTAAAGTCGTATGGGTATACGGGTTGTACTATACGAGGTCGTCCTACAGGGAGGTATTCCCAGGACCAAAACTGTAGAAACTCATAGGTGACACAAAGTAATGGAGCTTTTTGTGCGAAAGAGGTTTTTTGCGTGGCATCACACAAGCCTCTGTATGTATGAGATAGCATGGCAGAACCGAAGCTGTATTTTGGCTGCTCGGGTAAAGGTTCATCTACCATATTCTCTGCAATGTAGATGAGACCAGGGACAACAACGTCCCCATGTGAATTTGGAAATAGATTCCCGAGGAGCCACAACAAATACGCAAACAGATGTCTTTTTCTCGTCTCCTCATTGGCGAAGCTAGATAAATTAAGAAAGTTATCACGAAGCCAGATGAGTGGGATGCCCCGAGGGTTACCAGAACGTTGTGATTCTGGCATTTCCATCCCAAGACGGGCTGCTATATCTAATGCCCAAGATGGAGACACTCGTGGAGAGACTACCGGCTCACCTCTAATTGGTAGAGCAGTGATCATAGAAACATCTTTCAGTGTAGGTGCAAGCTCCCCAAAACGAAAGTGAAAGGTGTGGGTTTGAGGTCTCCACCGGTCAACGAGGGATGTCAAAAGGGATGGGTCCAAACGTACTTGGTCGTCGCATGATGTGAGCCTAGCAAAACCTTGTAGTCCATAAGCGTCAAGGTGAGCAAGGAAAGAATTGTGTATTGGCCATGTTTTCTTTATGGTTCGAAGTCTGAAAGGCCGATAATCATGCTTAGTATTTGGTTTCAAAAATAGGTGGCAAGGGTGGCCGGCGTCATGGGGCCCCTGCAAAAGCACTGGCACTTCACCCATAACCTGCACACAAACATACAAATATAAATTATGAGGAAGACAGAAATACAAATGCAAATCAAAATTTAACTTAAAAAATACAAAGAGATACGATTTACATTAATTATCTGAAGTTAACATCAGGAGTACAATAATACAAAGAGATTCAATTTAAATTTAATATAAGTACACATAACGAGTAGAAATATAAATAGAGATGGCGAGTACATATATATCAACATCATGCGTTGTTGTTGGCTCGATACGGGCAGTCTCTGCGTGAATGTCCAGGACACCTGCAAACGCGGCATCGCCTTGGTTCTCCCATCTGGCTATGGTCCATGTCATTGCGATGACGCCTAGACTGACGTCGTCCCTTTGCGGTTCTCATCAAGTCGGCGTTCGGAACCCATTTCGGCCCATCTGGCCACAACATTTTGTAGTTCATATCAATGCCCCAAGCCCAAAACTCACCGTTCCAAGTGTTGTACAGATTGTACATGTTGAAGTACGGCGATATGTATGGCTCGACGCTGATTTTTTGATCAGCAGCCGCCCGGAGCACATGACTGCAAGGGTAGCCCTCAAGCTTGGGCTTGTTACAAGTGCACTCACAGGAGGTTGAGCCAAGGGTGACAGCTTGCTTTTTTGATCCTCTGTGGTGACCCTTAACGTACTTGGCTCGCACATTGACCTCCCACTTATTCCTAAGTGCGTCCACTTTCCTGCAGCCATGACTTTGGGACTTCTTTGCTTTCTCATCCAGATGTCTTTGCATCTTCTTGGACCATGGCTTGTTCAATTCAACTTGTGCTTTGGCGACGGTGACCCTGTCTGCAAAGTATGACAGGGTCCGGTTCCAAGTTTCTTCAATTAGAGCTGTGATAGGCAGTGCTCACACCCCTTTAAGAACACCATTGTACACATCTGACATGTTGCTGGTCATTATTCCATACCGAGCCCCGCTGTCGTGAGCCTGCGCCCACTTGTCCAAATGAGGGCAATTCTCGCGGATCCACTGGCTCAAATTTATGGGCGTCCTACGACCCCTCCGGTCTTCTCTCTATGGCAAGGCCGCGCGGTCGATCTCACCATTGATACCTGCCCAGATCGCATTCATTTTGGCTTCAGTTTTTTGCATGCACATCCTCTTGAATAACTTGAACCAATCCTTGTTTTTGAATTTGGAGTAAAAGTTTGCTGCCAAATGCCTCATGCACCACCTTCCCTCTAGATCGGGCCAGCCCCACTCTTCTTCCGACGCCTTAATTATTTCAAGAGCGCTTAATAATCCAGTGTTGCGATCAGAGATGATGCAAACACCTTTACGCTCTTGCACGACACCAATCTTCACGCAGCTCAGGAACCACAACCAGCTATCTTTGTTCTCGCTTTCGACCAATGCATATGCAATAGGAAGAAGCTGATTATTTGCATCCGCTGCAATCGCCACCAATAGTGTGCCCTTGTACTTTCCAGTGAGAAAGGTACCATCAACAAATAATACCGGGCGACAGTGCCTGAAGGCTTGCATAGTCTGGGCGAATGCCCAGAATAAGCAGTCCAGGATTAGCTCACCCGGGTTCATTGGGTTTGGACGTTCTCTCCGCCAAACTTGAGTCCCCCTATTAGCACTTGCTATTTGATGAAGCATTCTAGGGGCATAAGAATATGCCTCCTCATAGGTACCATACAAGTTCTTGAATATATTTTCCTTCACACGCCTAGCCTTGCTGTAGCTAACAGGGAATCCAATTAGATCCCCTGCATCTTTTTGCAGAGCGCTAACACTAATGTTGAGACTTCCCTACACAATTGTTTCCATCGTCTGTGCCACATATTTTGCTGTCACATTGCAGTGATCTGAAAGAGTCCCAGTTTGCTCACAGGTATGCTCCACTATTTTTGTGATATGCCATGACTGACATACCCTAGGCTTCAGTCTAGCGAGAACTCTTTTGCGGCAACCTTTCGCGGTGTGGATGCATATGACCTTCAACTCTTTTTTATCAGACTGCTTCACTCTATGTTGGTGGTTGTAACGCCCCGAGACCGATGTGCCAGGTGTCGTGCAGTTATTCGTTGTTGTTGCGTTGTCATTGCTTGCGTGTCATGCATCTCATATCATGTCATCACGTGCATTGCATTTGCATACATGTTCATCTCATGCATTCGAGCATTTTCCCCGTTGTCCGTTTTGCATTCCGGCGCTTCGTTCTCCTCCGGTGGTCAATTCTAGCTTTCTTTCATGTGTGGGGTTTAAACATTTCCGGATTGGACCGAGACTTGCCAAGCGGCCTTGGTTTACTACCGGTAGACCGCCTGTCAAGTTTCGTACCATTTGGACTTCGTTTGACGCTCCAACGGTTAACCGAGGGACCGAAAAGGCCTCGTGTGTGTTGCAGCCCAACACCCCTCCATTTTGGCCCAAAACCCACCTAACTCTGCTCCATCATCTCGGTCGTTCGATCACGATCGCGTGGCCACAAACCGCACCTCATTTGGACTCTCCTAGCTCCCTCTACCTATATATATGTGCACCCCTCCCAAAAATTCGCGGATGAACCCTATCCTTCGTCCACCTCGCGCCACCGGACAAAGTCCTCACCGGCCGGACATGTCCAACCCGCCCGGCCACCTCACCCGGACCAATGGGGAGCCGCCAAGTCGCCCGCCGCCGCCGCTCCAGGCCAACCACCGCGCGCCACCTCACCCTCCTCCTCTCTCCTCCGCCGCACGGGCCCGCGCGGCCCAGATCTGGCCCGCGGGGCCCGGATCCACCGCCGCCAGAGGACGCCTGCCCCGCCGCCCGGTTCCGCGCCCGCCGCCGCCGTTTTCCCGCGCGCCGCCGCCCGGGGCCGCGCGCCGCCCGCGCCTGGGCGCCTTGCGCCGCCGCCTCCCGTATCGCCACCGGCCGCCGCCCTCGCCACACCACCTTGACGCCGGCGCCATGACTCCGACGAGCCCCGCGGCGCCCCGGCCGGCCGGATTCGGCCACCCCCGCCGCCGCTCGTCTACTCCGGCGATCCTCCTCCAACTCCGGCCATCTTCATCGTCTCCGGCGAGATCCCGCGGATCGGGATCAGATCCACCACACCCTCCATCCAAACACCCCGCCTCAGATCTGCACCGCTCCATCCCAGATCCCTCCGTCCCGCGTTGACTTTCGCAGAGGTAAAAATTCGTCGAAGTCCCCGAAATTACCAGATCCATGATGCCCTGTTCGAGGCCTCGTAACTTTGCATCCGTAGCTCCGATTCATGCATATGATATATCAAAATCTTCGTCTCGACGAGTACATCATTTCATTCCATTGCATAATTTTCATTTGAGTTCATCTTGATGCCCTAAATGCTGTTAGAAGGAGGCATCGTGAGTTAAATTGCAGATCCGTTAGCTCATCATTGACTTTTGTCATTTTTGCCATGATTATTGTGTGCATGATATGCTTGTGCCCCTTTGGGATGAATTGTTTAGCATTTTGTCTTCTTTCCAGAGGTGCCACCCATGAATTTTTAGGATGTGTGTAGTGTCTTGTGCAAGCTTGCAAAGAGGGGTACCTGAGATTGCTGATTTCTGGGACTTAGTGATTTTCACTAAGTCTGGGATGTTTTAGTTCATGATGCTATATGTCCAGCTTGTTTCCTAGTGATCCGTGCCCCTTTTGAGTATGATCAGTAAGGGACATTTGTTAATCTTGTTATGCTCTATCCATCCATGTCTTTACTTGCTATGTTGGAGTGCTCTAGGTTGAGTCATTCGAGCTCAACTTTTGCATCGTTGTTAATTTGGGCAGATTGTGAACTCTTTTGCGATTTTGCCGGTGCTATTGTTAGTGATCCATGCATGCTATGCCATTGTTCTTGCCATGTCTAGCTAGCATTTTGTGCCTTCTTTATGGATATATGCTTGCCTTGCCATGACTTGCACCGTAGTGAGTGCAGTTAGAGTATTTTGTGAACCCTTTTGGCCCCAGGTCATTTTGGGTGTTTTGTTAAGCTTGTTGAGTAGCTCCATGCCATGCCCTTACTTGCCATGTTCAGGTTATGTTTTATGTTGTTTTGCTGCTCCGAAGAGAGCATCGTGGTCTGAAATTTCAGACTAGTGTTAATTTCACTAAGTCTGAGATCTATTTTGCTTATTCAGTTTTGCCATGCTTGTTTGAACCTCATAATGGATGAATTTGGCCGTGGCTCAGTCCTAGTGATTTGTTAAGCATCTTGTGTACATCCCTGCCATGTATTTTGTTTTCATGTTTGGTGGCTGTAGCATGTTCATTTCGTTGCATTTAGGAGCCTACTTGCTGTAAATCGCAGATCGGTTCGTTTCGTAAAACGCTTGCCATTTCCAAACCGTAGCTCCGATTCCTATGATCTTTATATCGTTTTCAGGTGATTTCTTCCCCTCTATCCAGTGGCACACTTGGTTTTCCCAGTTGAGGCCAGGTTCATGCATTTCCTGTCACGTCTTGCTTTTTGCATCCCGCATCGCATCCCGCATCTCGCATATCATACCATGTCCATGTGTTGGTTGTTTACTATGTTGTTTGCTCTTTTCCGGTGATTGCTTCTTCGGGTTGGTTCCGATAACGTTGAGTTTGTGAGGATCCGTTCGCCTACATCCGTTTGTCTTCTTCATGGACTCGTTCTTCTTCCTTGCGGGATTTCAGGCAAGATGATCATACCCTCGAAATCACTACTATCTTTGCTATGCTAGTTTGCTCGCTCTTTTGCTATGCCATTGCTACGATGCCTACCACTTGCTTGTCAGCCTCCCAAATTGCCATGTTCAGCCTCTAACCCACCAATGTCCTAGCAAACCGTTGATTGGCTATGTTACCGCTTTGCTCAGTCCCTCTTATAGCATTGTTAGTTGCAGGTGAAGATTGAAGTTTGTTCCTTGTTGGAACATGGAGATGTCGTTCCTTGTTGGAACATTTGTTTACTTGTTGGGATATCACTATATATCTTATTTAATTAATGCATCTATATACTTGGTAAAGGGTGGAAGGCTCGGCCTTATGCCTGGTGTTTTGTTCCACTCTTGCCGCCCTAGTTTTCGTCATATCGGTGTTATGTTCCCGGATTTTGCGTCCCTTACGCGGTTGGGCTATAATGGGAACCCCTTGACAGTTCGCCTTAAGTAAAGCTTCTCCAGCAATGCCCAACATTGGTTTTACCATTTGCCACCTAGCCTTTTCTTTCCCTTGGGTTCTGCAGACTCAAGGGTCATCATTATTTTACCCCCCCCCCCCCCCCGGGGCCAGTGCTCCTCTGAGTGTTGGTCCACCTGTCAGCTGCCGGTGGCCACCAGGGGCAACTCTGGGCTGGCTTACCCGTACCTAGGACAATCTGAGTGTGCCCTGAGAAAGAGATATGTGCATCTCCTATCGGGATTTGTCGGCACATTCGGGCGGTGTTGCTGGTTTAGTTTTACCCTGTCGAAATGTCTTGTTGTACTGGGATACCGAGTCTGATCGGAATGTCTCGGGTGGAGGTCTATTCCTTCGTTGACCGTGAGAGCTTGTGATGGGCTAAGTTGGGACACCCCTGCAGGGATTTGAACTTTCGAAAGCCGTGCCCGCGGTTATGGGCAGATGGGAATTTGTTAACGTCCGGTTGTAGAAAACCTGAAGTTGACCTTAATTAAAATGAATCAACCGCGTGTGTAACCGTGATGGTCTCTTTCCGGCGGAGTCCGGGAAGTGAACACGGTTGTTGGAGTTATGCTTGGCGTAGGTAGTCCAGGATCACTTCTTGATCATACTTTTATCGACCGTGCTTTGCCTTCTCTTCTGTCTCATTTGCGTATGTTAGCCACCATATATGCTAGTCGCTTGCTGCAGCTCCACCTCATACCTTTACCTTACCCATAAGCTTAAATAGTCTTGATCGCGAGGGTGCGAGATTGCTGAGTCCCCGTGGCTCACAGATACTTCCAAAACCAGCTTGCAGGTGCCGATGAGTTCGTGCAGTCGACGCAACCAAGCTCAGGAGGAGCTCGTTGAAGACCTTGTTCATTTGTGTTGTCTCATTCTAGTTGATCAGTAGTGGAGCCCAGTTGGGGTCGATCGGGGACCTTTGTCGCATTTGGGGTTCTTCTTTTATTTTGGTTCCGTAGTCGGACCTTGAGTGTAATTGTATGATGTAATGCTTTATTCATGTATTTGTGTGAAGTGGTGATTGTAAGCCAACTATGTATCCTTTTCCCCTATTGTATTACATGGTTGTGTGAAGATTACCTCACTTGCGACATATGCCTTCAATGCGATTATGCCTCTAAGTCGTGCCTCGACATGTGGGAGATATAGTCGCATCGAGGGTGTTACAGTGGTGGATGCCGATTGCATAGCTACCCATTGCCTGGTAAGCAGACTTCTTGTCTGGGAAAACTTGCCCAACCTCCAGGCTCCCCGCTCCTAGGCCAGAAGCAGAGTGAAATTCGTTGGTGATGCTCATATCTTGTAAAAACCCAGGTTGCAGTGCCGCCGCGACTGCCCTCTGAGGAGGAACATCTTCTTCTTCGCTTGACTCCGAAGACGCAGAAGAATGATCATCATCATCTAGCGCCTCCGGCAATCCCTCCACGTGTTCGCTCATGTCAACGGCCGCAGACCAATATCCTGTGTCATACACAGGCTGGCCGCCCGTCGGTTCCGATGGGCCGATGCTAGGGGCTGATGTGATGGCCAACTCGACCTCACCACCCCTGCTACTGCATCCGGTAACATCAGTGACTGAAATGAACTCCACATACACCATCGGCTGACCATACATTGTGTTATTGGGATTGCTTGCAAACCTCATGTACGACCCCCATGACCGATCACCTGTGATCGGCCGCAAACCCCAACGGGCAACTGTCCCATCATTTCCTCCGTCAACGACGAAGGCCTCCATTGTCATTTTTTCCCCTGCATCCCTGGGCCAAACACTGCTCGGATGCACCTTCTAACTGCTGCGTAACCCACGTTGACCATGTCTCTCACTACAACTGTAGTCGACTCGCACAAGGACACATCCACCCCCAATGGACCGTCGCGTAAGACGTTCCCATAGTACACTACTAAATTTTCCATAGTACCTAACCAACATACATGTTTACATTGCAAACAATTAGTAACAGAACATTTAGTAGTAGTACGATGACAACATTTACATATCATACGACTAAAATAATAATCGTATTTTCGTTACAAATATTCGGTTTGTTTCTAGAATCATTTGCTTAGACTTTCCGGGGTTGTTTGGTTAATGGGTATTTAGAGATCTAATTTTTCTCAAACTCGTCTACTAGCGTCACAAACTAAAACTCTGTTTGCTTTTCTCTAACTACCCCTAAAATATCCTAAACTGGTTCTCGTAACATGCAAAAACCGAGTTTTTGAAAAAACGACTATTAGTAAAAGCTAATTTTCTTACAATAGGTTATGACAAAATCGAGGGTAATTACTCGCTATCCAAACAACCATTAAACATAATAGTACGATAATAACATTTTAATATCATATGAGTAAAACATTTAATTTCTTCCAGCTTTATTTTTTTTTCATATCATACGATAACAATCATTTATTTACAAATAATAATATTTGCAGGGGCATGCACATTATTCACAACAGTACATCAATATAAAAAATATTAACAACATTACGGTGTCATTTTATATCTTAGCTCCAATATGGATGTGCTTGCGAATGCAATTAAGAGTCCAAATAGTTCGAATAAATATCCGTCACCAGTACTATATGAACAGAGTCAACCTATTATCATATGAACATCAATATTACACATGGATTTTTCTTTCTGCTATCAAAAGTATGAAAATAGCACTTGCATGTATGTGGTCATCACCTCAAAAGGGACAGCGAAGATGGAAACACAATTTCTTCAATCACGTCATCTCCTCCTTGTTTGCTACTAAGATTAATTATTTTACCTAATTACATACATCATCAAGTACATTAGCACATTATCGTAACATATAAAATTTAGATTATTGCGACATAACAAAGTAGACCTACAGCCTCCTAACTATAGACTTATTAATAAACATACCACATACAATGAACAATTACAGTACAAGTGTTTCTTAATTACCGCATTAAGATTTCTTGCATGTCAATACTAATGGACGCACCTAACATTGATACAACATCTTCAACCTACACTTTTCAAAAATATATTATAAATGCTACATCTGTCGTCTGAAATTATTTCTAACCTCTAATCACTAACATTGCATAGCTAATGATGAGCTAAAAGACTAACACTAATTACCACCTTGCATGCACAAAAAAAATCAATTTATTGCAAAGCTCATACCTTGATCTTCAACTTCGTACTTCAGTTCGCTAGGCAAATCGTACTCCTGAAGCTCTAAATGACTCTTCCAAATGCTAAAATTATGTCTAAAACAACAGAGAATACACACTTAGGAACTAATCAAACAGAACGAAAACATCATGCATGCGAACGAAACCAATAAAAATGGATGGATCTTACCATAATCTATCTTTTCTTCAACTTCATCATCTTCGAAATCCAATTCTAAATCGGCCAAAATCACGAGTGAAAGTGGCTACCAAGTTTTTCTTTGTCCGTGTATTCTTCTACACTTAGGAGAGCAGAGAGGCAGAGAAGGCAACCAGAGATATGCGAGAGAGAGAGTGTATGCGCACGGAGCTGTGGATGTACGTTTATAAAGAAGAGGACCACTGTATTGTCGGCAGAACGAGCCAGAACTCACCTACCGCGGCATCGGATTCCAGCATCGCGGTGTCTGATCACACAGCAACAACAACACTCTCGAGTGTGCGGCAGGAAGACACGCGTTCAAATTAGCACGCTTGAGTGCTGTCGCTTCGGCTGGAGCAATAGACGAAAAGGAGAATCACGCATCGCTTTAATCAGTGTCGTCTACGTAGCAATCGGTACTACAAAGTTTATGCGGGAATCTGATTCAGATCATCGAAACTTGTGGCAGAAAGCAAAACAAGAAACTGTGGAATCAGCACCCGTGAAAATCTACGGTGTCAGCATCGGAATCAGCGCCCGTGAAAATCCGCGCCGTCGGGAATCAGCGCTGTCCAACAGGGACGCCGCCTGCTGCAGTGGCGGCCTGGCCCACACGCTGGGCCCGCGAGCAGCACGACCTGTCGGCCCGGGAGCGACAGCAGCGACAGAGGCCGCCTCACCTTGTGGCGGTCGGGCCCACAACTCCTGGCCCGTTCCGTCCCAGCTGCTCCACTGTACGAAGGCCGTTGTGCCCCGCGTGGCCGCCTCCTGCGGTGGCGGCAGGGCCCGCCGCCTCCTGGCGTGGCGGCAGGTGCCACGTGTCGCCTGCCGCGCCTGCCGCCACTAGTTAGGGGGTTCTTTTTGACATTTTTATCTGCAGATAGTCCTTTTTGACAATAGCGTTCGGCAAGGGGTCCTTTTAGACAAAAAATCTAAAAGAAAAAGCCTGGCTCATCGGAGTCCCTCTTCTTGCATCACTCGCGACGCGTTTGGTTCCGCAAAAAGGGCGCGGCTTCCGATTACACCGACTTCCAAAACCATAGCTGGCGTTTGTTTCGCGCACGACGTTTTCCGTAGCAGCGCCTCCTGATACATCGCTTCAGAAAAGCTAAACCGCCCGATCGGAGGGGATTAGAAAAATAGGACTCGACCGCACCAACCAAACAATGGACGTATTGCGTAAAATTAATCGGAAGCGGCGCTTCCTGATACGGCGAAGCGAATGCGTTACCGGGGCCGAACCAAACGCGTCGTCGTTGTCTAGCTGACTGCCGGGTCTCGCATCACTCGATCAACGTCATCGGGAGACGAAGCAGTGACATCGACCTCAATGACGTATTCCACCCCAACTCGATCGGCGACTACACAGTACACACAAGACGGATCTAGGAGTTCTCTCGGCGATGGTGTAACTGATCGCGCTGTCCGACACCAGCGCAACCGCAGCATGTTTCCCACCGGCGACGCTGCCGCTGGGTCGCCTCGGCGCAGGAGGTGGCCAGCCTGTGACGGAGTGACTGGGTGAGCACACGCCGGAGCTTGCGAGGAGTGCACGGCGGGTGCTCGACGAAATGCGCCGGCGACATAGCCCGACAGGTGTTCGACGAAATGCGCCGGCAGCATCGACCCGCCCGGCAGGTGTTCGAGCCTTCGAGGTAACAACGCTCGCGAGTAATAAGTAATGGACCTGAACCGGGTGTCCTGCAAAATGGCGATGACGTGACCTTCCTGCCCAGCTCGCGGCGGCCGTGCACGCCTGCCGCCCGGCCCAGCTGCACTGCTGCTGCAGTGCCCAAGACGCCTGCTGCTACTGTGATAGGTATGCATGTGCCTACCTGCTTGCTCTTATCTTCTTGCGATTCCATTGCGCTTGCGCTGTGATGGGTACTTTAGTTATCAATGTGCAAAAGATCAGAAAAAGATCACTCCCTCTCTGTGTGAAACTAGTGGCAAATGTCATTGCATTATCTATCTTAAGCGGTTGGTGTTATGGGTTAGGACCCAGGGGACAGGCGCGAAGACTTGGGGATTGGCAAGTCTTCGGTCCGACGATGCATGCATCTGGTCGCAGCTTGCTGTCTTGTCGTCCTGGCCGGACTTAAAAACAAGCCGATCTCTGTCCCTGTGGCAGCCGGGTACTTGAGGCCCCTCTCAATGCTCCACCTTATACAGGTGCTAAGCCTTTCATGTAGGCAAAAAATCTGATGTGTTAAGTTATTTAAGAGGAGAGAGATGGGTTTGATGACCCCAAGAAGAACCAATGCTAAGCGCGTGAATCTAGGCAAAACATCTAAAAGAAAGGAGCCCACCAATACATGAAGAGCTTTAGTTGCTAAATCATTAAATAAAGCAAGCTTAACAACCATAAGCTAAGCACCTATGCATTGGGGAGTATAGTTGCTAAGCTATTTAATGTGCTTAGCACCCTATTAGCTTGCCATGCATCGTGGCACTTAAGTAAAGTAAATCTAGCGCGATTCTCGCTGGATACTACACAGGCACAGTCACAGAGCACCCCAACAAACCTCTGCAAGTCTTCAGGTCCAAGTCAATCAAAAGAACAAAGACAGGTCTGTGTTCCCACACACTTCACACACCTGCTGTAGGCCTGAAATTGAAATGGTGGTAGATAAACTTTCAGGCACCACAATCCAAGAATCGCAAAAGTTTTTCGTATATTCTCGAGGTTCAGTTAAAATGAAAAAGATAGATAGAAAGGGCAGAGGAAAGAGCCAGGAGGGAACATGCTCCCTCAAAAAGAAACATAGTAATATATTCAGATGGAAAGACACGAGGGATAACGACCGGCTCTGGAAAACTGCCTTGGACGTTTGTGCAAGTTGTGTTATAGTAGCTTGACAATACTGTACTACTGCAAGTTATCCTATTGCAATTCGGTAGGCATGGATGTAGTAAATATGCTCTTTTTTCTGTAGTAAATATGCTGTAATCTGATTATCTGAACTCAGCACACATTTTGCCCACATAAGTTTCTGGCGCTCCCAATTAGGTACTTCCTCCGTTTCGAATTACTCGTCGCAGAAATGGATGTATCTAGTACATCCATTTTAAGAGTGTAGTAAAGATGCTGTATGAAACTAGGACGGACTAGGGGTGGACTGCAGAAAAAAGAGTGCTGCGCTTTTATGGCTACAACGGCGAAGCTTCGGCCATTTGAAACGGTCCACGTTTTCGGCCATGGGGATATTTCTTCATCTTGCCCACTCCCCCCTTCCTGTGCAGTGGAACTGTGGAACACTCGACAAAGACCAGCGCCGTTTACTACTTCACCTCAATCTTGCAAACCCACACGAGCTACAATCTTCAGAGAGAAGCTAGAGATTTGCAAAGGAATCTCAGACCCATGGCGGATTCCGGGGAGCAGAACGGCAATGGCCATGCCCCTGCAGCTGCCGGCAACGCTCCCGTCGAGCCGCAGCAGCAGCAGCCAGCCGGCGCCGACGAGGCCGAGCTCGTGTGGAAGCTGAGGAAGTACCTGGTGCTGATGGCCATCCTCGTCGCGGCCATCACGTTCCAGGCGGGGCTGGCCCCGCCGGGCGGCGTCTGGCAGGAGAGCAACAAGGGCCGCGTCGCCAGCGACATCGTGATGAGGTCCAGCTACCCCAGGCGGTACCACGTCTTCTTCTACTGCAACACCACGGCGTTCGGGGCCTCGCTCATGGTGCTCATACTGCTGCTGGTGAGGAAGGTGAGCCGGAATCCGGTCTGGCTCCGCGCGCTTCAGTTCGCCATGATCCTGGGCTTGCTGGGGCTCATGGGGGCCTACGCCGCTGGGAGCTGCAGGGAGGTGAGGACCTCTGTTTACATCTGGGTGTTACTCCTTGGCATCTTCGCCTATGTCACACTCCATGTGGTGTTCTTCAAGCACCTGGCACCTGAGGGGCTGCGGAAATTTCTATCCGGTGTCAAGAAACGTTGGAAGGGAACTCTGGGGCACATTTTCAATTCATCAAAACCAGATGAGAAAAAGGCTTCAAATTCAGAGAGGGTAGCCGATGAGGGAGTGAATTCAATTAACATAGAAGAACCTGAAAGAAATGGCAGCTCCGAGCAGGTTCTTGCAGCAGCAGCAGCAGAAGAAGAAGAAGAGAAGAAGAAAAAGGAGAAAGAGGCTGCAGACAAGAAGAGAGAGGAAGAAGTGGAACATCTTGAAAGAAATCGCAGCTCCTTGCTGGTTCTTGCCACACTGGCAGCAACCGTGACTTATGTCGCAGGGCTAAGTCCTCCAGGTGGCTTCTGGTCTGATGATAACAATAACCACATTCCTGGTGACCCGGTGCTGCGAGATCACTACCCACGCCGATTCAAGGCCTTCTTCTATTGCAATGCCACTGCTTTTGCTGGATCACTCGTCATCATCATCATGCTCCTCAGTCAAACAGCGTTGGATCATGTTGTCAAGTCAAATGCTCTGCGGATGTGTGTGCTAGTTAGCCTCTTTGGGCTTATGGGGGCATATGCTGCCGGAAGTTGCAGGGAGGTCCATACATCTATCTATGTCTTTGCACTTGTTGGCGCAGTCTTTCTCTACCTCATCATTAAGTTTATTGGACCTGCTGTGCCCAAGCCGGGGGTTGTAGGAAACACCATCACACGTCTGGAAGAGAAGTGGGATAAACTGCTTAAGAAGCTGAAAGATTTCTTCATGACCCCGTCAGAACGTGACCAACCGCCTCAATCCAACAACAGCAACAGCTCAAACACTGATGATCCTGCTAAGGATGGTCTACAGAAGTTGCGCACATACCTTCTATTGCTTGGCATCCTTGCTGCCACAGTCACCTACCAAGCTGGGCTGAATCCACCAGGAGGCTTTTGGACAGATAGTACTGATGAGCATACTGCTGGTGATCCAGTTTTGGAGGTCATCAGTCCCAAGCGCTACAAGGCATTCTTCTATTGCAACGCCACAGCATTCGTAGCCTCTTTGGTTATCATCATCCTGCTCCAGAGTCAGCAGATTACACTTCATGCCATGAAGCGTAATGTACTGCAAACAGCGATGGCAGTGGTTCTCTTTGGTCTCATGGGAGCCTATGTTGCTGGAAGCAGCAGGAAGTTCTCAACATCCATTTATGTGTTCATCCTAGTGCTCCTGGTTTTCGCCTATGTGGCACTTCACACTATATATGTACCTCGCATTCTCAAGGCACCAGTGAAGAAGTTAATAGAGGATATAGAGGCTTCCATACCAGAATCCTCCCAAAATCTTGGTCCTTCTGAACTTGCTACTGAAGAAAAAGATTTGCAGAAGAGGCGCAAGTTTCTGATGTTGCTCGCAATTCTAGCAGCTTCTATCACATACCAAACTGGCATAAGCCCACCAGGTGGCTTTTGGACTGACAACAATGGCCACCGAGCAGGTAACTCGGTGTTTCGTGACGAGTTCCGAAACCGTTATAGGGTGTTCTTCTACTTCAATGCCACTGCTTTCATGGCGTCCCTGGCCGTTATTCTGTTGCTTGTTAGCAAGAGGCTATGCGACAGAGGTCTGAAGTGCTATGCGCTGCGCACATGTGTACTGGTTGATCTTATCAGCCTCATGGGTGCTTTTGCCGCTGGAAGCTGCAGAAAAGTGTCAACATCTGCCTATGTCATTCTTGTAATTGTTGCTGTGTTTGTCTATGTCATGATTCAAGTCAGGGTTCTAGTATATGCAAACGACAAGGTGAATAAACTGATGGTGTGGATGTTCAAAGGACAAATGGCCAGCTATAAAATTTTAGAGCACCAAGATACATCTATGGATCGCAAGAGAAGCACACGGGAGCACAAATGGCGCAAAGATTTAATGATGATTGGGACTCTTGCAATCACTGTCACATACCAAGCTGGTCTGCTCCCGCCAGGAGGAGTTTGGCCTGATGACCGGGATGGCCATTTTGCAGGTGACCCAATCCTCCATGATACCAACTTAACACGGTACAAGGTATTCTTCTACTGCAACGCCACAGCATTCATGGCCTCAATGGTCATGGTCAGCCTCCTACTGAACAACACAATAAGCAAGTACAAGAGATCTCTTCTTGTTATGAAAACGGCAATGGTATTGGGATTGCTTGGTTTACTTGGGGCATATGCCGCGGGCAGCTGCAGGAAGTTTAAGACATCTGCGTACATTTTTGCACTCGTCATTGCCGTGATCATCTACATCGTCATTCATGTCTTATTGTCATTTGACGAAGTGGCAAGGTTAGTGAAGGAGAAGTGGGAAAAGTGGGTGGGATGTCTGAAAAATTGCTTCGGTTGCAACTGATTCAAGCAATCAACCATCTGATGGTGAACCAGGACAAAGTCCTCTGCCTGTGTAAGAGTAGTCTCAGTTGTGGCATTTGTTCAGTCTATCATGAGATAGACTAGACACAACCTCCAAAGTTTCAATTTGTGTTTTATTCTTGCTCAAGGCCATCATGTAGTATTATTTGGTGCATTCTTTGAATGTGAGCAAAAGATAATACAAATGACAACTGTGAGGTGTGAAGTGGCTCTTCTTTCTTAGTTAACAATCTGTGGAATTACCTCATGAAGTGAAAATTGTTTGCCTGCACGAATATGCAGATCATATGGTAACCCAGGAATGCAATATGCCAATATTTATTAGTGGTAGAGAATGCTAACTGACAATATCCAAATTTGCAATAACACCAGAATAACCACCTAGTGGAGAGGGGCAAAACAGCCTGCATAGATACTCTCAATCCTTGAAATGATACTGAAAGAGATTATAAGGAGTGACGTTTTTTTTTTTGCGAATTATAAGGAGTGACGTTACAAAGTGAGGATGTAATTTTAGCTAAATAGTCTCTTTGAAAATGACGCAATTCAGTGGATTACTGCAGCGCGGTGTCACTAGCATTTTATCAGCACTGGAACACTGATACCTCCATTGGACTCTTGAGTTGAGTTCTCCTGTTCTTGTGTGTAGATGATGTTCAGGTATGAGGTTATTTTGGGTAGTATGCAATATTTCTACATACTGCACTTTCTCTGTTTTTACAAATAAAATTTCAAGGGGGGGAGAGGGGTTTGGAAGATACTTGTTCAAGGATGGAGTCATGGCAGGAATAAACCTTCCTTTCCTTTTTGCAAAAGCGGAAGGAGTAGATCATGGGAGTGTGCACAAGGCTCACTGTGCAGTTGTAAAGTATATTAATACATTATTCCCTTAAAAATTGATAAATGACAAGTAATCTGAAAGCTTGGTTGAGAATAGCTGTACCAATATGTTTGGATCACGCGATCTATGTACCGGGATGGCTTTAAAGCAATTAGAGGGATGGACATACAGCACTTCTTGACTGGAAATAAGATAATTTATAATTAAGCTAATACATATGGTTCCTTTTTAGGGGTTAGTTTGATATCTCATAATTTATAATTTATTTTAAAATCGGAATAGCTAATAAATGTACGCCCATGCTATTAGATCTTATAGTCGGAAAATGAGACTTAAATATTGCGCCATATGTAATCTGGAAGCAGATTCTCTGACATTAAGATTAGATGCTGCTATCAACATTAAGCTCAGGACCAACCAGGTCAACTAAAAGACAAGAGCACGCGGGAACTGTCTACTTTGTGCAAGATTGAGAAAATAAATACTGCAGACAAATGGCAAATGTCACAATCAGTGTTTTGAAGATGATTTCATCTAAGGGATAAAAGAAGCTTATAATCAGTGAGAGATAATAATTAAAAAAGATCATATCAGTGATTAGCACACATTCCTGAACAAGGACAAGGAATACTCTTTACATAATAAGCATAGAAATACCGCATTACAGGATTCAAACCCGTTTTACTGTTTATGCTGGGCCACTGCAAGAGATGCTTTGCAACTGTTACACAAAGCTGGGAATCGACTAGGAATAACCAAATGGAAACACTATTAGTTTTCTGTTTCTTTTTCATTTTTGACGATAGCATGGTCGTTTCTGAATGGCTAAATCTGAAGCTATTTTCTAATATCCTTTGACTATTTCTGTCTGTAAATTTGTCATTTGATTTGATTTCACTGTTTGTTTTCTTCACACCCTCTTAACTTCTGGAAATAATAACAAGGACCAGAACCTGGGAATATTCTGAATCCAAAGCAAGACAGATGAACGCGGCAATCTTCAGGCTTCAAATTCTTAGTTGAGATTTGCTTTGGTTCTATGAGCTCATGGTCATGGAGTCCGAGCCACGCCCTGGTAATGGTCATGAACCACAAAATACAGCAAGTCAACAACAACATCAGTATGATGAACAAACACCGAGTAGTGCTGATGAAGCAGAGTTTCTATCGAACCTGAGGAAGTACTTGATCCTGCTGGCAACTTTATCGGCCACTATCACCTACCAGGCGGGGTTGGCACAACCGGGTGGTCTCTGGCCAGATAACCAGCAAGGCTACCTTGCCAGTGACGCTGTCATGTTTCTTAGCCGCACCAAGCGGTACAGGATGTTCTTCTACTGCATTCCTTACATCACTCATTGTTCTGATCCTGCTCCTGGTCAGGGAGCTGAGACGGAATGCAATTTGGCTCCGTTCGCTGCAGTTTGCGCTGCTGCTTGACCTGCTCTGACTTGTGGGGGCCTATGCTGCCGGGAACCACAGGGAGGTCAGAACATCCGTTTATATCTGGGCATTACTTGTTGGCATCTTCACATATGTTGGACTTCATGTAGTATTCTTCCTCCATCTAGCTCCTGAATGGCTTGGAGAAATATTCTGGGACATCTAGAGGTTCCGGGAAGATTCTATAGCACACATTTTCAATAGAAGGTGGTACATAAAACATGAGCTAGATGCTGCTATCCAAGATGAGCTACATAAAACATGAACTTTTGTGTTCTCTGTCAGTGGCGGAGCCAGAAACTCAATATAGAGGGGGGCAAACATGTTATATAATGTTAGACAGGGCCAAATCATCTAAATCTTGCTAATTTTGTTTGAGAAATGCAGGATTAAGAGCACATATAGTGGTATTTATGAGAGCATAGGGGGGGGGGGGGGGGGGCTTGGCCCCTGCCAGCACCCATGCCTCCGACACTGTTCTCTGTTGCTTGGGCGGTTTGCTTTATATATAAAGCGGGGCAAAAGCCTCTTTTGGTATCCGAGATGAAAAGGAGGCACTGGAGCAGAATCACGGTTTTTTGCTGGTTGCCGCTACATTGGCAGCAACAAAGACATATACTACAGGGTTAAGTCCACCAGGTGGCAGATCTTACTGGTATGATAACAAGGGTAGCCACATTGCTGGCGACCTGGTGCTTCGAGACAAATACCCCCTCGGCTTCAACGCGTTTATGTTCTTAAATAAAACTGCCTTTTATGGATCCATTGTCATCATCATCATGCTTCTCAGTAAAACGGGAGTGAATTGCATTGACATGTCAAATGTAATTCGGTTGTGGATTCTGATCAGTCTTACGGCTACTTATGTCGTAGGGAGTCATAGGAAAATCCATACATCTATCTTTGTGTTCCCACTTTTTGGTGCAGTCCTACTCTACCTCAACATTCAATGGGTTGCTCCTATAGTGCCTAAGCCGGAATTTATGAGGAAGTGTATCAAGTGGATGGAAGGAGAGCAGAATAAGCTGGTCTTGAAGCTAAACTCCTTTATGTATAGTTGCAGCAGATCCATTGGGCAGGTGACACGATTACACTATGATGGGCAACATTCATTCAGAAATGGCGCATCAAGCACTGTTAATAATGTGAAAGATGACTTGGGGAAGTTGCAGACATACCTTTTATGGTTTGCCATCCTTGTTGCAAGTATTACATACCAAGCTGGGTTGCATCCCCCAGTGGGTTTTGGCCACCACCTAAACCGATTATGAAGTAAAGAGGTATTGTATTCCTCAGTCCAGAAGATATGCAAGAATCAAAGAAATCTATGAAGGAGAAAGGTATTAAATCTGAAGACGTTAAGAATCTACCACCTATTGTATTGAAGAAATACATGAACTTGAAATCCCGACATAGGTAGTGGAGGTAAATTCTCTTTATAGATTTGATGAGGGTGACATTTCTTATAATAAATCTCCTAGTCTATGAATTTGATAATTTCATTATTTAGCAAGAAAACTTCAATAAATACATAAGTGATCAAATGAAACACAATGCTTTTATGATTGAACGCTTGAGTGATATGATGTTTAGGATTGTTAATGATGTTAAAGGATTATATAAGCACTCATCTATGGTTCAAGCACAATTAGAACAAGTTGCTAAATCACAAAATGATCCGCTTAATGAGAAACAATAAAATGAACAATCATGTTGTTAGAGTAATAACTAGAGGAGGTAAAATGACTCAGGATCCTCTATATCCTGAAGGTCATCCTAAACGAATTGAATAAGGTTCTCAGAGAATTAATAATGATGTACTAGTTAACCTAGGAGGAAAAAGAAAAAGAAAAATATTAAGGATAGAACTTTGCATGCATCCTGTGAACTTGTCATAGAAAACCTTCTCAGAATTCTAAAGATGTTTCTATTTCTGATGCTGAGACACAGTCTGATAATGAACATATACGTAGTGATGATGAAAATGGCGATGCCAATGATGATCACATTGATACTCAATGAGACAATAATAAAGAATCTGATAGTGATATAGAAATAGAACCTGCAATTGATCTTGATAACACACCTCCTTAAAATAAAAGATATGACAAAAAGACTTCATTGTTAGAAAATATGATAAATAAAGAGAGCCTTGGGTTCAAAAACCCATGCCATTTCCTAGTAAGGTTGTAAAATACAGAGATGAGGAGGCTTTTAATCGCTTTGTTGAAATGCTTAGTGTCGTGGAATTGTCACGACAGATGTCCTAGCGGAAGGACTTAGTCGTAGGGCCATCGCAACTAGGAAGCTTAAAGGGGTTAATCCGGACAAAGGACACGAGAGGTTTTATACTAGTTCGGCCCATTACGATGAAGGTAAAAGCCTACGTCTAGTTGTGTCGGAATTGCTGGGGTTTCGATTACCAAGAGGCCAATCCGCCGGCTTGGTTATCAATCTCTTGTTTCTTGCCCTAAGCCGCTACCGGGTCGTCCCCTTATATTCATGGGCTGACGCCTGGCGGCCTACAGAGTCCCGGCCGGCTCATAAAGCGTGTCCGGCTTGGTGACTTCTTTTACATGCCTTTCCTTACAAGTCTTTCTTTACATACGACGGTTTACAACATTGGGCCTTAAGCCGCCTCTGGGCTTAGGCCTTCTATAAGCCTTAATAAACTATCACCTTGAATGTTTATTGGGCTTCCTTTGTGACCCGTCATTGGGACTGACCCGACCCCTCCTGGGCAGGTCATAACGGATAGCTATATCCCCAACATTAGGCCCCAGGTTGACTTTGAACTTTGTTCTTTGTCAATCTTTAATACTTAGAAAAAATCCATCTTCCTTTCTTCGCAGAAATTTTTATAACCTGCCATGACGTCATTTCCTGAAAACACAAAAAACCATTGTGACGTCATCTCTCAATGGATCTTTATTCTTTAATGCCTTACGAGAATCGAGGCGTCCATTTAGTTGGATAATCATTATCCGGGTCTCCTCGATTTTCGTGCCCGCATGTTCGCTTACTCCCTTATAAATAGGCACGCCCCGGTCTTCCTCATTCTTCTCTCTCCTTCGTCTTCCTTCTCTCGCAACCTCCGCTGCTGCTCGAGCTCCACCACCGCCAGAGAGCCTCTCACCTCCGTCGACCTCGGCCGCTGCATCGACCGGAATCAGTCCAGAAAAACGGCGGCGACCTTCCGTGGAAGCTCTGTGGCTGTAAGCGTTTCCCTTCTTGCTCTTCAAATCTACATTAGGGCTTTCTAGGTTTCTGCATGTTCTTCGTAGTTCATCGCAGCTTCTCCGTAGTTCTTCCCTGCAGCCTCTTCTTGATCCAAAAAGAGATACATGTTTGTGCAGTAGTTGTTTTGTGCTTGCTCTTGACACTAGTAGATCCCTTTTCCCAATATAAAGGCCTCATTAGGACTTACAAACTCGTCTGCGCTAAACTTTTAGGTCTAGAATTTTTTCCATTTTGAGTAACCATTTGATCTGGAATAATATCAAGCAATTTGGGAAACTTGTTTGTGTCAACACTTAGCTGAATCTGCTTTCTCAAATATCTGTAGTCATGGCGGCTTATGCTGCTGGCTTACTTTTCCTTATATGACATTAGCCCTTACTTAAGCTGCCATTACTCCCCTGTATCATCATCATTTACTTTCACCATTGTCATTGAATTAAGCCGGTATGTTGTTTTCTTTTCAGTTCGTCTTTTGAACATCATGCCGTCCAAAGCACCGACTGTCTGCAACTGGGTTCCCTCAACAGTCATTGAGGATAATATGAAGGAATTCTTTACCATAGGTTTTTTGCCAGGGAAGAATGTTATGTCCTACCGTGCGCCTGACCCGGAGGAGGAACGACCCAATTCAAAAGATGGTGAAGTTATCGTCTTTTCTGATCACATGAACCGTGGCTTTTCCCCACCCGACTCAAAGTTCTTCAGAGATGTCCTCCATATTTTCAAACTCCACCCTCAAGACATCGGACCTAATTCCATATCCAATATTTGCAACTTCCAAGTTCTCTGCGAGGTGTACCTTCAAGAAGAACCGACTGTGGAACTCTTTAGAGAGTATTTTTATCTGAACCGCCAGAATGAGTGCACCAACGGCCCTAGCCTGGAACTTGGAGGTATCTCAATTCAGCGTTGACAAGGCGCCGTCTTCCCCCCTAATAGTCTTGCCGAGTCATCCCAAGGACTGGAATCAGACTTGGTTCTATTGTCAAGACACATCACCAGCAAATGAGCATCCACTGCCGGGTTATCGCACAGAGCGTCTTGACTCCAAATTTGCACTCCCTGACAAGCTCACTGCCGCCGAATGCAAAAAGCTGATACCATCCATTAAAAGGATTAACGCTTTACTGGGGAACGTCTTAACCGGAGTTGACTTAACCCGTTGCTGGGTTGCGTGGCGGGTCATCCCTCTAAGCCGCCGATCCAAACTGATGTACGAATATGGTGGAGGCCCAGATGACTCTCTTCGTCACAGCTCTGTTCAATTAACCGAAGAAGATATTGTTTCAATTTCAACTCTTCTGGTGAACGGTAAATACGAAGACTGCAGTAAAGTCGGGTTAAACCCTTTTTGCAAGCTTAACCCGGTGCTAGAGGTAAAGAACCTTTACTCTCTTCCTCTTTGCATTTTTCTCAGTTGTTTTAAATACTTGCATGACCTTTCATCTTGCTTGTTTGTTTATAGGCCAAATCTGATTTCTGGAAAGCCAAGTACGATCACGAAGCCACCAAGAAAGCCAGAGCCGCCGCCATAACCGCCAAGAAGACGACCTGGAGATCTAAGAAGAAGAAGAAGAAAAGCACCGCTGAAGATCTGTTGAAGATTGATGATGATACTTTTGAGTCTCGGAGGTAGCCCTTGACTCCCTTGGCCAGCTTTTTAACAATCTTATTAACACTGATCATTGCCAGGACGACACGGGGGCCAGTCAGGCCGTGGAAGAAGAGGTAACTATTTCCTCCGACTTAGCCCATTTGCCAAGACAGAAACTTCGAGTCGTAACCCGGAAAGTAAGGTTTTCACACCCTTTGGCTTATCTGGACCCTCATTTTCTTTTGAAAAAGCGGCAGCATGAGAGCCGCCGTCAGGCCCGGAACGACGATGAACCGCCTCCCGTTCTTCAACAAACTCCTCAAAAACGGCCGAATGAGGTTTATTTCTTCATCTTTTACTCTTCAATGGATCTTATCCCTTGTATTACTAACTTTATTTTTGTCTTCGCAGGAGGTGTCTCGCTCTTCTGGCGACTCGTCTCAAACTCAATTCCCGGCCTTTAAGACTGCCCTTGGGTAAGGAAGAAATCATCTTTCCTCCGTGTCTTTCAAACTGCTTCTTTGTACTAACCGTTTCATAACATCTTTCTTAGTGGCCAAGCCAAGTCCAAGAAGGCCAAGGTGACTAGGCCGGTGGAAAACCCGTCAGTCTTTGCATCTGAACCAGCCATGCCGCCTTCTCCCCCTCATACTGAAGCACCATAAGAGCTGGCCCATACTCAATCAGATCCTCCTGAGCCGTCAGCTGACGATACCATCATTAACCCTTCTGCTATCGGACCATCCAGTTCGGCCAACCTGCCATCATCGTCTGTCCAGGACGTTCTGATCACTGGAAGCCGCTTTGTTGAGCCGGGGAATCCCACCGTATTGGCCCGTCATACTGCTAAACAAGAAGCACTGGAGAGACAGAAAGTGCGTTTTGATATTTCTCATTACAGCCATCTGAACGCCAATGACATATTGTCCAGCTATCTCAACCATGTGCACTCCAGCCGTGAGTCGGAAATTGAAATGGTCAAGCAGTTGCAGCTGAAGTATGAGGTATGTTTTTCCGGCTTACTTATATTCTGCCAGCCCCCAAGTCTATAGATTATGATAAAACCTGAATGATCTGTAGACTTATGATATAGGCTAAAAGCTTTACCTTTAGATTTTTCTGAAGTCCAAGAAAATAGAATAAGCTTCACCTGTAGTCCCCAAGGGCCGGTTCACTTGATCATAAATGAATTGGTACTTTTAATTTCATAACTGTCTTGTACCGAACTCAACAAACATTGCAATCCGGCTTAATCTTGAGAGACTTTCTGAATATTATGCATTAGCCCCCAAGTGCCAAGTGTTGTTACTTTGTGAGGTACTTGGGACTTGAAATATATTAAAGTCATAAGAAATTGTTTTGGCATACATTAGCCCCCAAGTGTCGAGTGGTTTTGCAGTGCAAAGCACTTGAGACTTGAATCTTGACTCTTGAACTTTGATTTAAACCTTGATACACTTGTGCATGCTTTGTAGAACGCCCTGTCTGAATTGGGTTCACAATTAACTGATGCCAAGACCCGGCTGGCGGATCAGGAGGCAGAAATCAAGGCTACTGACGCTAAGCTTCAATTAAGTCTTATTGAGACGGAAAAAATGAGAAACAGCTTGACTGCCAAGAAGAAAACCTGGGCTGAAGAGAAAACGCTGCTGACACAACGCGCTGAAAAAGCCGAAGCAGATCTTGAGGAGGTTACTACGGAGCTGACCGGCTTAAAGAACCGGGTGTCTCAAATGGTTTCTGCCATCTTTGGTAAGTCATCTGTAGTGATCTTATTTCACCTTCTTTTGACTTGGAATATAACCCGCCTGTCGACTCCTCGTTTGCAAAATTATATGCAGGCCCGCGAAGCAAGAACCTGAACCAGGATAATGTGAGGAAACTGAAGGCGGTCTACATCTTAGTGGAGCAGTTGTACACTGGTGCTCAACGAGCGCTCACTGCTATCTCTCCTGCCAATCTAGGACCCAACCGGCTTAGTGATGTCTTAAAGAAACTGTCAATCTTACCCGCCAGGTTCCAAGAGGTGAAACGATCCTGCGCTAGAGCCGGAGCTTTGACTGCTCTGAGCCATTCCAAGGCTTGGGTGCCAGACCTAGACCCGGTGGATGTAGCTAGGGGGTACCCAACTGTAAAGGAAGATGGGTCTCTCTTTGAGCAAGATGACTTCATGGCTTGCGTGAGGGGAGTTCGACCTCAAGCTACTATCCTTGGAGATGAAACTAATATTGACAAATACCAGCCGGGTTTTGATTTGGAAAATAAGAAGATGGCGACTCCTTCCTACAAAGTGACAGACCTTATCCCGCCAGTTCGTCAACACATGTTCGCTCCAGAGGTTGATCTGGCTGGCTTGATTGATGATGAATCAGAGTTCGTTGCTGTGAACGGCTTTGACTGGTCCAATCCCAGCTTTCAATTGACAGAAGGAGGTGAACTGGCGAGGGAAGAATGAGAATCATCTTCATGGGCTTTTAAAAGCCTTGTAATAGAATTAGCTTTGAAAACACTATGTATTTTGCCTATGCCATCGTGCATAAAACGCCGTGTGTGACTCTTTGCTTCCTTATTTCAATATATGCATCACAGTCATGGTTATCCTTGTAATATTTCTGTCGGATTTCGGGCTCCGCAAAACCCTTAAGATTCGAACACAGGGGCGTGACGAAGATCTCTCCCACTACACGTCTACCTAGTGCCTCGCTCTTCTCCTGGTGGTGGGAATGGAATGCAAGCAAGCAAACAAGTAGAGCACACAAGAGTTTACCCAGGATTCAGGCCACCTTGCGATGTAAAACCCTACGTCTTGCTTTAGTGGATTGGCCTCGCGAGGGCTCGAGTATGAACAAGTACAGTGGTTTTCTGAGCTCAAGAGGCGAGCTCGAGAGGGGTGAGGGAGCGGATGTTCTTGCTCCTTTGCTATGCTAAGTCCCAATGGGGTTGGTCCCTCCCCTATGCTAGGAACCCTAGCTACTTATATAGACGGCCATGGTCCTCTTCCCCCGAAATGTTTAGGCGGGAAGGGAATCCCACAACGGCCATTTGAGCGGGAACACAAGGACGCTCCTATCCTGACAAAAGGTGGTCTTCGCCTGCAAAGAGGGCAGACGGTGACGCGGTGGTGGACTAGGCGATGACATCCTTCCTGCTGTCCTTGCGGTCTTCAGTCTTGTTGCACCAAAGGGGAAACCTTTGTCTCGCCCCTCGGGAACCTACGCCTGCGCGGTCTCCTTTGCACCGATATGGAAACTGCGCGCGCTGGCGTCCGCTGGCATGGTTCGTCATGGCTTGCGTCACTGCCTCCTCCTGAGGCAGCCCTTGCCTTGAGATCTCCGCCCTCCCGAAGCAGCCTAGCTGAGGCCACTCTTGGGAGAGGTCTTGGTTGCCCCTCTGGAGCAGCCTAGGTGAGGCCGCTCCCTGAGGAGGTCTTGGTCGTTCTCCTCGCTAGGGCTGGCCCCCTCGCGAGGGTCTTGAGCAGCTGGTCGATCAGCTGGGCCCTACCGGGCCGTACCAGGAACGCGACGTGGGCTGTAGATAGGCAAGTCTGGGTACCCCGGTTCCCAGTACGCCGACAGTAGCCCCCGGGCCCAAGGCGCGCGCGGAGTTGGCTTCTGGGTGAAGCCTGGCCGAGGACGAAGCGCCGCGGGCCCCAAAGTCTGCGGGCCAGGCTGGCGCGTGACAGTTGGATGGGACGTGACGACTCCACTCCCCACGCAGCCTTGGTAACCGTGTGACTTGACAACTCCTTGGCGCGGGTGACAGAACCAGCGTGCCCGTGCACGAGTGGCTAGCGATTTGCCTTCTCAGTCTATAAATGGGGGACGAAACACCACGCCCGCTCATTTGGCTATTCCAGGCCAAAACCCCAGTTCCTCTTCCTCCGGCGAGGGTTTTTCGATGGAGCTGATTCGCAGGTTCTCCGCCACAGAGAAGGGGAAGGACCCGGTGGTGGAGCCCGAGCAGCTCCCGCTGAAGAAGAGGCGCCGCGATTCGCCGAGGGCGCCTTGGAGGCCGGCGGATGCCCGCACGTGGTACATGCGGGCGCCACCAGGGCTTTCGCCTAATACGGCCGCCCCAGCGACGGTCGTGCGCGGCGCGGGCGACGGCAACGGGGGCGGCGCAGGTGACCGCCCGACGAGGCGAGTGACGCCATGCCTCTCGTCGCTGCCCCATGCTAAGGACGACGTCCGTGAGTTCATCGTGTGGGCGGGAGCTCCCCCGCACACTTGGATCCTCCTCCCCCCGTTTCTAAGGGAGGTGCTTCCGGCCCGCGGACGAGTGACGATGTAGCTTCCGCATGATGGATACCATCTCCCCCATTCGTACGCCGACGTGAAGGTGATTTCCTCCGGTCAGGTCTACATGACCTAGGGTTGGGGCGTGGTGCGCCGCGCATGGGCCCCTGCCGGGAGGCACATTCTTCACTTCAGGCTAGATGGGCTGGCTTCACTGACCTTCAAAGTCTTCGGGGAGGATGGCCGGCGACGAGCGTGCAGCGAAGAGGAGGGGCTTGCCGACGACCATTTTCGGTGGTGCCTGGGCACCGAGGCCTGGGGCGAAGTGTTCGCCGTTGGCTCCGCCCCCGACTCCCCTAGTAGCAGCTCCGCTTCTCCCGGGACGGCCTCGAGCTCTGACGAGAGCTATGAGCCGCCTCGCCGCCGCCCTCGCCGCCGGAGGGATGCGGCGTCCTCCGACCGTCGTCGCCGCTGAAGGAGCTCGGGCGTCATTCCTCCGGAGGCGGTTTTCTTTTTCTTGGTCCCTGCGAGGCAACCATGAATGGCCTCCCGAGGGTGTGTAAATGTTTGCAACTTTCTTTTGCTGTCGAACAAGCATCGTAAACCCGGGTTCCTCATGAGATCCTTTGTTAGAGCAAGACCTTCCTTCTCTTCCGTCCCTGCGGTAGCTTAGTTCCCCACGCTTGCGAGACCCAGTCCCTAGGCAAGCTTCAGCCATCGCTGCCTCGACTGCACGGGCGCGGGAGACCGCGGAAGCCTAGTCAGCGTCCTCCGAGAAGCATCGCCAGGAGGCGAAAGACGAACTGAAGACCCTCCGTGAGGAGAGCGCGAAGCATGCCCTAGAGCTTGAGAGGTTGGAGAAGGAGCTCCAGGGCAAGAAGGCCGACACATCGCGGTTGTAGAAGGAGCAGCTCGCCGACCGCGCGAGCCTGGAGAAGCTTGTAAGTGCATCTAGTGCCCCTTAGTGATTTTGGTGTATTGAAGACTTATATGTTAAGGGACTAATGCGTGTGTGAGTGTACACAGGTCTATAAGTCTATGAGGAGTTTGATATTTACAGGAAAAGTCGACCCCTAAAAATGAATATCTTCGACTGAAGATTTTGGTATTTCTGAAGACTTTCATGAAGACTTTGAAAGTGAAGAGATTGGTGTGTCCGTGAAGACTTGATATTCATGCGAGGAATATGAAGCTTGAAGACTTTCATTTTCATAGTTTTGTTTTTCTCTTTCTTGAGTCATAGGAAACACCGTACTGTTAAAGGGGGTCGAGGAAATACTAAGGAAAAATTTCTATGTGATGCTCAACTCAAAATCCTACACCTACCAATCCCTTCGAGTGAAGCCATTGAAAATCTCATACAGTTCAGTCAATTTCTTCAGTGACAGAGACGAAGTTCTTCTGGTCTCTGAGGAATTTGTCCTGACTAAGGAGTTAGGAATTCGCTAGTGCGGATTGCCTACACAGTGAGGAACATGATAGCCCTGAGGATTTTGCTACTCAAAATTCTGACCGTTGCTGTGCTATGCGCCAGCTGTCCCAAAATATCTATCCACCTAACGGTCATATCACTGAAGAGCATTTATGTCTTATCATGTCGGGCTGCTCCCTAGGCTATAAATAGCCGCCCCCTACAACTACTAGCTGGTTGGCTGCTCCAAGAGAAACTGACACTTGTCATTTGAGAGCAACCCATCCCCCGAGGACTTTGAGCGAAAATCATCAAGTGAGGAAAAATCAAAAACCCAAAACCCAAACACCTACAAACCCCAAGTGATTGAGCATCACTGAAGAGATTGATCCTGAGTGGATCCGACGCTTGTTACCTTTGAAGACTGTGCTTCTTCCAGATGGTTAGGCGTCATGGTCTAGAGCATCCAAGAGGAATTGTGGATCGCCGGGTGACCAAGTTTGTGAAGGTTTGGAAGTCGCCTGAAGACTTACCACGAGTGATTGGACGAGGTCTGTGTGACCTTAGTTCAAGGAGAATACGGTGAGGACTGGGTGTCTTGGACTAAGTGTCCTTGACTGGGTGTCCGGGACTGTGTGTCCTTGAGTTTAAATACTCAGCCGCTCCAACCAGACGTACAACTGAGACAGTAGTTGGAACTGGTCTACCAAATCATTGTCTTCACCGAGCTTACTGGTTCTATTTCCTCAACTCTTTCATTTCCGCATAACTGTGCTGTATGTTTGTTCATATCTGTGTTTGAAGACTTTGACTGAAGACTTTCTCAATTTCCTTAGTTCAATTTCTTCAGTCTGTTTGTCTTCATCCTGTGTTATCCTGTGATTACGCTTCCTGTACTCTGTGCCTGTCTTCATTTCATCATGATGACTATGCTTGTATTCTGTTATGTTTACCTTTGAGTACTTATTCCGCTGCTAGTAGTTCTTCGCTAAGGAATTTCCTCACCGGCAAATTCCTTAGTGAAGAATTTCATAAAAATCGCCTATTCACCCCCCTCTAGTCGATATAACGCACTTTCAATTGGTATCAGAGCAATGTACTCCCTTGTTCTGTGTGATTTTGGTTTAACCGCCTGGAGTTTTAGTTATGTCGGCCGCAGGTATGACAAAGGTGACATGCCCCATCTTTGATGGTCACGAGTATCCCAAGTGGAAGGCCATGATGAAGAAACGCCTCATGGCGATGAACAACGAGTTGTGGACCGTCACTGAGATTGGCCTGACTGATCTGTGCAAGACGGCGGATGCTGATGACATTCGCAAGTATACTCTTCTCAACCTCACGACGAAGGATGTCATCTGATCCAGCCTGTCACAAAATCAGTTCAGGAATATCATGCATCTTGATCATGCGAAGCTCAGCTGGAATCGTCTCTCTGATGTCTATGAAGGTCATCGAACTTGTCATGATCCGTGGTTTGAGGACTTCAAGGAATCTCTCAAAACGATGACATTCGAACCAGAATCATCATCTTCTGCATCATGCCTTATGGCAAAAGATGCTGAGGTAACTGAATGCTACCTATCCGAGTCCAGTGATGATGAATCTGGTGATGAATTTGTACCCACCTATGTCAAACTTGCTTCCCTTGCTACTGAACAACAAAGAGCTTTGGAAAAAGCTCACTATATGCTAAACAAGAGCGATGATATGTTGGGTGAGGAAATGGATCGGTCAAAAGCTTTGGCTGAAAGTCTTCAGAGAATTCATACTAAGTATGACACCCTTCAAGATCAACATAACACTCTCTTATCGGATCCTGAGAAGCTTTCCTATGAATTTCTTCAAATAAAGCAAGATCTTGAGAAGCTAAGAGTGAGTTATGAAGATCTTCAGAAGGAGCGCGATTCATTACTTGCTCAACAAATCAGCGCATCTCAGGAAGAATTTGTTCCTCCATGCTTGAAGTGCATTGAACGTGAATCTGCTAATTCTTCATCTAAATGTTCAAATGCTGCTAATGTTTCAAATTCTTCACATGCCTCTGCTATCACTAATTCCTCATCTGAGGACATTGCTAGTATCACTGACAATGCAGGGCTGAAGGAATTGTACACGACAGGCATGTACAAAAGCCTCAAAGGGCATCAGGCTCTTTGTGATGTGCTTAAAAAGCAGATCCTCAACAGGAACCCTAGGAAAGAGGGTATCGCCTTTGAGAGGAAACTCAATGCTGATGGTACATATTGGAAGCCTGAGCAGTACCCCAAAACTACATGGGTTGCTGCAAAGGAACCTCTAGTTGATCCATCTAACTTATCTAGATTTGCATGTGAATCTCCTCATTCTGATGATGAGTCAATTGACTCCAACTATAAACTGTTCAAAAATCAGAATGGTGAAGTATTTGCTAGATATGTTGACACTAACTGCAGGAACGGCTCCCTTGTGAAGAAAATCTGGGTTCCCAAAAGATGCCTTGAAAATCTTTAGGTGAATGTCATCATGACGCCACCTGTGAAGAATAGGAACCCCAGATCAAATTCTTCATATGGACCAAATTCCTCATATGGATCAAAGTCCTCATATGAACATCATCGTGCTAACCCGTCTGTTTCGCAGGGAAGATCTAAGGATTATGGATATGTGCATTATTCTTCAAATCATTATGTCCATAAGTCCTCGAAGAATTTCTCTGCTTACTCTAACCCCTCTTATGTGAAACGAAATGGATTGGCTTCTATGCCATCCTTCTCGTATGGAGCTCGCAGAATGATGAACTCTTTGCCACCCCTTCATATGTGGGTGGTGAAGAAAAAGAACTAATCTCTTCTGCAGGGTCAGGTCTCCAGACGCACATAATCGTCTGAAGAATTTGCTGGAGACCTGAGCATGCCTGAAAGGACGCAAGCTAATCATGAAGAAATGAACTTTCATTTCTCACGTCCTCATATTGCTTTATCAGTTCTCTTACTTGATGAAATTGATCTGATGAATTGATGTTATATTCTTCACTGATGAAGTATATGAGTTTGTAAGCTGCACTAATTCATCTGCAGGATGACCAACCCAAAGCCACTGAGTGGGTCCTCGATAGTGGATGTACAAACCACATGACTGGTGACAAGAATCTATTGATGGATGCTCCATTATCTCCATCGCATCTGAAGCATATCATCTTTGCTGACAAAGGCAAAAGTCAGGTATTGGGTCTAGGTAAGGTTGCGATTACAAAGGATCGACACATGGACAAAGTCATGCTTGTTGAGTTCGTAGGATACAACCTTATGTCTATCTCAATGCTTTGTGATCTTGATATGGTTGTTGTCTTTGGCAAGTACCGTTGTGTTGTGGTTATGGAAGCTGACAATTCCAAAGTCTTCGAAGGCTTTAGGAGAGGAGACCTGTATATTGTTGATTTCTCTACAGGACCACAACCAGCCGTGTGCTTACTTGCAAAAGCTTCAGAAGGCTGGCTCTGGCATCGACGACTTGGTCATGCAGGCATGAGGAATTTGCACACGCTTGCGAAGAAGAAGCATGTCATTGGCATCGAGAATGTCAAATTCCTCAAGGATCACCTATGCGGAGCCTGTGAAGCTCGGAAGATGACCAAGGCCAAGCATCCAGTGAAGACTATCATGACCACCACTCGCCCATTTGAATTGCTTCACATGGATCTCTTTCGTCCTAATCATTATTCTGCTATCTCAAATGAAGCATCTCAATATGGCTTTGTTATTGTTGATGATTATTCTCGTTACACATGGGTACACCTTGTTACTTACAAACATGAAGTGCAGGAAGTCTTCAAACGATTTTCCTCGAGGGCTTCAACCAACTTTGGTGTGAAGATCAAGCACATCAGAAGTGACAATGGCACTGAGTTCAAGAATTCTGGTCTCGATGACTATCTTGATGAACTTGGTATTACTCATGAGTTATCTGCTGCTTACACTCCTTAGTAGAATGACGTCGTGGAGCGCAAGAACAGGACTCTTGCTGAGATGGCTCGCACTATGCTTGATGAATACAAAACGCCTCGTCGTTTCTGGACTGAGGCAATTGATACTGCGTGCCACATCATCAATAGAGTATATCTTCACAAATTCTTCAAAAAGACTGCCTATGAACTCCTCACTGATAAGAAACCCAATGTAAGTTATTTCAAAGTCTTCGGTGCTAAATGTTGGATTAGAGATCCTCATCACAACTCAAAATTTGCACCGAAAGCACATGAAGGTTTTATGCTTGGTTACGGAAAGGACTCACACACCTACAGAGTCTTCAATAACGTTCTTCACAAAGTTGTTGAAACTGTAGATGTGCGGTTCGATGAAACTAACGGCTCGCAAAGAGAGCACCTACCTACTGTGATAGATGAACCAGCACCTGAGGAAACTATCAAGTTCAAGGCTACTGAGGATGTCATTCCTACTGAAGAATCTGCTGAAGAATTCATTCCAGAACATGAAGAACGTTGAGCTAATGCACCTGAAAAAATGCTGAAGAAAATGATGCTGAAGAAAACGCTGATCAAATTCTTCAACGACAACCAGCTCATCCTCGCATTGCAAAAGAAGTGCAAGTTGAAAAGATCATCAATGACATCAAAGCGCCAGGTCCTCTCACACGCTCAAAAGCTTCACATTTGTCTAACTTTTGTGGGCAGTATGCTTTTGTCTCTATTACAGAGCCCACTAAGGTAGATGAAGCATTTCTGGAGCCTGAGTGGATTCAGGCCATGCAAGAAGAATTACATCAGTTCGAGCTCAACAATGTCTGGGAACTGGTCAAACGCCCAGATCCTCGCAAGCACAATATCATCGGCACAAAGTGGATCTACCGCAACAAGCAAGATGAAAATGGCCTTGTTGTGAGGAATAAGGCACGGCTTGTAGCTCAAGGCTACACACAGGTTGAAGGAATTGATTTCGATGAAACTTTTGCACCTATTGCTAGACTTGAGGCTATTCGCATATTAATTGCTTATGCTAACCATCATGATATCACTCTATATCAAATGGATGTGAAAAGTGCATTCCTCAATGGTAAGCTTGAGGAAGAAGTATATGTTGCTCAACCCCCAGGTTTTGAAGATCCAAAGAATCCTGACAAAGTCTTCAGACTCAACAAGGCCCTCTATGGCCTCAAGCAGGCCCCTCGGGCTTGGTATGATACTTTGAAGGAACTCTTCATGAAGAAAGGCTTCAAACCCGGTTCACTCGACCCTACTCTTTTCACTAAATCTTATGATGGTGAATTGTTTGTGTGCCAAGTATATGTTGATGATATTATCTTTGGCTGTACTGACCAACGTTATAGTGATGAATTTGCCTATATGATGAGTGAAGAATATCAAATGTCTAGTATGGGAGAGTTGAAATTCTTCTTAGGTCTTCAAATTCGTCAACAACACAATGGCATATTCATATCTCAGGAGAAATACCTCAAGGATGTACTGAGGAAATTCGGCATGCAAGATTGCAAAGGCGTCAAAATTCCTATGCCCACAAATGGCCATCTTTGCACTGATGAAAATGGTATTGACTTCGATCATAAGGTATACCGCTCCATGATAGGTTCCTTATTATACTTATGTGCATCTAGGCCAGATATAATGCTTAGTGTTTGCATGTGTGCCCGATTTCAAGCTGCACTGAAGGAATCACACCATAAGGCTGTGAAGCATATTCTTCGATATCTAGCTCACACACCAACACTTGGATTATGGTACCCCAAGGGCTCGACTTTTGATCTTGTTGGATATTCTGACTCTGACTATGCTGGTGATCGTGTGGATCGCAAGTCAACATCTGGTACATGTCATTTCCTCGGACGATCTTTGGTCTGTTGGTCCTCGAAGAAACAGAACTGCGTATCACTATCTACTGCTGAAGCTGAGTACATTGCCGCTGGTTCTTGCTGTGCCCAATTGCTATGGATGAAGCAAACTCTCAAGGACTATGGCGTCAACATGAAGAATGTACCTCTCTTCTGTGACAATGAGAGTGCCATCAAGATTGCTCACAACCCAGTTCAGCACTCAAAGACAAAGCACATTCAGATTCGTCATCATTTTCTTTGTGATCATGTGTTGAAGGGCGACATTTCTATTGAGCATGTGAAGACTGAAGAACAGCTAGCCGATATCTTCACAAAGCCCTTGGATGAGAAGAGATTTAGCAAGTTGCGGTGTGAGCTAAATATCCTAGAATCTTCGAATGTTCTGTGAAAAGGACACTCATCCTAACACTTATGCAAAATTGATGACTTAGATGTGCAACACATGAAGAAACGTTTTACTTCAATCAATGAAGAATAACACTCTTAGTGTGAAGAAATTAATGAAGAATTTGATTCTCAGAACCCTATGATAATTGTACGCGGTGTCTGAAATCATCTTTTTTATACGGTGGGTCACGCCACCACCAAAAGTTGAAATTCCTCAAATTATTCATTTTCTTCAACTTTGCAATAGTCTTCACTGGTTTCGTTGTTTTTCTTCATTGGCTATATATATATATATAGTGTTACTATTCATCACCCAGGTGCAGAATAAGTTATTCTTCACCCGAGGTAATCTTACGATCATTTCATAATTGAATTACGTTTCAAATTCAAATAGTTACATTCCTATTGATTCACTACGTAAAATTTGACATAAAAAAATAAAAATAAATGTCATAAGACAAGAAAATTTGCAGTTTATGTGTATTTTAGACTATGTTTTTACGTTTGTAATTTTACATAACATAAAATATTTTTTACGGCAATTATATATTTTTTTACGGTTCCATTTTGCGTCGGAAATAAGACAAAACTTATGGAACGTAAAATTACGATGCATTGATGGTAAAATAGAAGGGGGTGAAGAATAACTATTCCTCACCCAGGATGACGAATAGTCAATCCCTATATATATATATATATATATATATATATATGAGTTTATGTCCTCTACAGCATTCACTTATTGCTATTTCTTCAAGTTGTTTTTCTGCTAAGTGAATGTGATCGGACCCTTCCCCTCTATGCTATACTCAACCCAAGCTGTTCACAAATTCTTCATGTGCGTTCTATTTGAAACTCGTTCAAAATCTTTACTGTGTCCTTGTCAGCTGAAGAAATTGCGAACGGAACTTTAAAACTAATCTTATCCAAATTTTCGGTTTTGCCGCTCAAATCGTTCCGCATCCCATGATAAACTTTTAATTCACCCACGATCTCCACTACACACTACGTGGGTGACACATCTCGTGCGAAGGAGAAGGGTCAGGGGCACGTTCGTCCCAAATCTTTGGGCGAACGGTTTGTCACTGCTACTATAAATACCCCCTCATCCCTTCCTCACTTCCTTTACTCTGCTCGATCTCTCTCTCCTACTCGAGCTTCCCAAACCCTAGCGCCGCCGCTACTCCATCGTCGCCGGTGAGGAAGAGCTTCACTGCCTCGACCTCGTCATCGTCGTACTCGCGCCGACTGCGGAAATCTTCACCTCCGTCGCCGCCGTAGATGTCTTCCTCCGCCAAGTTAGGGTGTGGAAGATCTACACCGACGAACTCCACTGTTTCACCTCACTGTTCGTTGTGTTCTTCATTTAGGGTAATTAAAAGTTACTTTTACTGCCCTCTTTGATTCGAAGTTTCTCTACAAAATTTCAAAGCTGTTTTATTCTTCACATCTTCACACACTAAATACCTCACATGTCATCTGTTCTTGATTCGTTTCTCTAAGCATCATTTTTCTTCAAGATTCCTCAATTGTGTGGATCTTCGATCTATACAACTCTGGAGCCTAAGACAAAGAACGCTTAGTGAAAATCTTCAAGACTCATCTGGTCAAATTCCTCAAACTTGTTTTTTTGAAAAACCTTCTGAGAACGCATATGACCTCTCCAAATTCCTCGTAACTATACTCTGTTCATAGGTACACATGTCCACTGCTGAATCACTAGGTTCTCATCAACTTAACTCATTTGCAGCGTTCCTCGAAGAAAAGTTGCATACTTCTTCGGAGAATTCAATTGTTCAAATTCCTCAACTGAAGAAAATGGCTGACGGTAAGAAGCCACAGAAGGGAGGAAAGAGGCCTGAGGTAAATACAGCGTTTGAAATCCCTGATGACATATATGCTGGGTACTGCACACCTACTAAGGAAACCAAGAATGAGCGCAAAGTGCGCATTCAGAAGATAGAGAGGAGATGGGCAAGAGAATGGAGGGAGTACAGATATGTCACTCCTAAGTACATGAAGAAATTCACACTCAATCCTCCATACCCAAGAGCTCCACTGGCACCTGGCCAAATTGCTGATCCCACCAGCCTCAAGCGCGGTGAGGACTATCCTAATGAATGGGCCAAGCGCCAAGCCAAGCTGGCCAAGCAAGCAAGAGAAGCAGTGAGGAAATTTAATGAAGACTCTGCGGCTGTTGCTGCCTTTGCTGAGGCCTCTGTCAAGCCGAGGAAATCCATGCCTAAGAAGCCTGCTCGTAAGCCAAGTGCTTCACCAACAGTGCCCTCACGGCCAAGTTCCTCAGCTGCGCCCTCACGACCAGACTCTTCAAAGTCCTCATGACCAATCCCTCAAGCTGCTCCTTCAAAATCCTCAGCACTTTCTCCAAAGTCCTCAGCACCTGCGCATCTGGCCTCGTGCCAAAGGACTGCAGGCATCTCCATTGCCTCTGGTGTCTCAGCAAGCTCCTCAGCTGCACCAAATTCTTCATCTGGCCCCACTCTGCTGAAGACCAAGGCCACTGCTGGACGAGGTCCACGCCCAAGTCCTCAAAAGAAGCAAGTCGCTTTATAAGTGCCGTCTGAAGAAGATGAAGCTGATGATGATGAACTTGCAGAAATCATCAGAGACAGACAAGTTAGGGCCACTAGAGCCAAAGGCACACCTGTGCCACTGCTTTTGGATCCCAAGCTAATCCTCGACTACATTGATCTCTGGCACAAGGACCCAAATACACCTATGCCTGACTTCAAGTTGACACCTGGTCAAAATCACATGCTGACTCATTTCATCCAAGAGGAGAAATGGAAATATGATCAGGCCAGGCAGATCAAGAAGGCCCAGTACAGAAAGGAGAAATATCTGAAGAACAACGTTATCACTATGACAACTGATGAACTTGTAAAAATCCAATCTGAAATCAAAACCCTCAGCGATGACTTCAAAGCCTACTATGCTGATTGGCAAGGAGCCAAAGTTAGATTTGTAAAGATAACTGAACAGTTCACTTCAAATGTTGCTGCCCCAATGCAATAGGAAATTCCTCAGGCTGAAGCATCTGCTCAGCCGACTGAAGAACATGCCAGCACCGCTGATGAAAATCAGGCTGCTAAAAAATGTGAGTTCCAGGGCTGATGACTGCATTCCAGCCACTGAAGAGATTGCCAGGGCACCCACTTGTGGTGTGCCTGAAGAAACTGAAGAACTCAGGGAAAATGCATCCGTTGTGCCTGAAGAAAATCAACCAGATTCCTCAGCTGCTCCTGCACCAACACCAACTCCAATCCTTCCATCTGTATCAGATGTGAAGAAGACCAAGGCTGCAGAGCGTGCTACAGAGAAGAAAAGGAAAGCATCAGCTGCTTCAGATTCCTCAGCTCCGAAGAAAATGAAGCCTATGACAAGTTCATTTGCAAATCCGATTGATGCTGTTCCCATCTCAACCAGACCATCAAAGGACCTTGTTCCTTTTGATGAAGAATATGTGATCCCCAGCGGATCTGATGAAGAAACTCCTTCTGCTGCTTCGTCTGAACCGTTGGATGAAGAAATTGAAGTGGATGCAATCCCTTGAACACCTATCATCTCCTCGCCTATGCCTCAGTTCATAGCTGAAGAGGCTGGCGTTGAAGAAATGGAAGATGAAGATGTGGACATTGGCTGCTCCACACCTGTAATCAGTGATGAATTCTGGGAAAGTCAGCATGCAAACTCTCCAATGTTCACCCCTCTACAACAAATTCCTCAGTCCCCCACACAAACTGTTCACATGGGCTCTGAAGAAACTCATCCCACTGCATCTATCCATGAGGAAATTCCAGCCACTAGCGCTGAAGAAACTGCTGCTGCTGAACAACCAACAACGCAGACTGCCACTAAGGAAGAACTAGAAATTCCTCAGCCTGAAGAACCTGCGATTGAGATTCCTGAGGTCGTGATGCAACTCATCGACACTCCTCTGCCGAAGCCAAATGATCCATTATCACGCAAGCAAAAGTTCAAGGTTGATGATTTCTTTGGCGAGCACGTATTCTTCGAAGATTACAACCCATATTACTCTGCTCGCATTAGGAAGAGCCGTTTCTGGACTGGCAGTCAAGCAAATTTCTATTCCTCAGTGCTGTTCAACAAGGAGAAGATTTTCTAACATGAGCATATTCCTCACGTGGAGATGGAATCTCTGCCGTGCTTCGCACCAGTCCTTAGTGTTCTTCACGACGCTGGACTGCTCAATTTTTGCTCTGACATCTGCGATTGGAATGAAGAACCGATTCTTGAATTCTATGCAATGCTGCACATCACCGGAAATGCTGAAGATGTGAATTCATGGGTGCTGGACTGGATGTCTGAAAACACTCACTACACTGCACCAGCCTCTGAATTGCTTCGTGCTCTACCACTCAGTCCCCCCCTTGAAGAAGCTCGCTGCATCTACAGTGAACCTGAGCTCACACATCATTACATGCAACTGCTGATGAAGCCTTTGAAACCAGGTCAGGCACCACGAACAAAATTCCTCGTGAAGGAATTGCTGTACGTGCCCAAAACTGTCTATCGTATTCTTACGAGGACAATCAGTACTATCAAAGGCCATGACTCATCTGATGAGGAAATTGTTGGCATCATGAAGAATCTGGTATTCAACATCGTTCATGGCATTCCTGTCAATTATCACGATTTCTTCATGAGGACTATGGCCAATGTTGCACTGTCTCCGTTTGAGCTGAAGCTTATGCACCTTGGATTATGAGATTCCTCAGGACAAGGTCTTCCCTCAACTACAAAGCTGATTTCCAGAATCATCTCAGCTACTTACCCCCAATTGAAGTCCTCAAGCAGACATATTCCTCAGTTGATGGAAAGGGCAGGGCACCAGCTGTAATTGATGAAGGCATTCGTCCATTGGATGGTCAGTTTTGCAAAGCTGCATCTTATTCCAGCAATGATGACTCTGCCACACATGACTCTGCCAATGCTCCCAAGTCCACTCCTCAAGCCACTGCTCCGCGCGTGATGACAGACCGTGAACTTCTACTTAGTCTTCACCAGAAGGTGGATCGAAATCACAAATGGGTTAAGCGTTAGTTTGGTTCACTTCTTCACAACATGACTGCCACACACAATGCAGTGAAGAAAAACCACTACTACCTCCATCAAGTCTTCGGTCGCACCTGGGCAATCCTGTCCCATCTGTATGGTGAAGAAGATCTGAAGAACATGGGTCTTAATGAAGTTTTTGACTGGTCTGCACCTCCATCGAAGAAATTCAAGAAGGTCAAGGTTCCTTCTCTGGTGGCTAGCTCATATTCTTCATCGCGCGACACTGATGAACATGAAGATTTAGACGACACTGCGGCATGCCCTACATCAACCAACGACCCCAACAACGCTGGCGCTCCTTTATCAACTTGATTATCTTCAGGGGCGTTAGTCCTCAGTTTCGACCCTTTTGGTCATTTGATGACAAAGGGGGAGAAATTTGAGTTAGTCTTGAAGCGGGTCTATTTTATCACCCATATACACCGTTTTTTTTGCTAAGTTACAACTCTCGTTCTTCTGAAACTTTATTGGATCGAGTTGTAATCTTAAACCCAATGGTGCTCTGATACTTTTGATGCACTATGCTCTGATATTCTATTCTGCATGCTTATTCCTCGTTAATATTATTGCACGCATGCTGAATTTCATCAGGCACCATTTTTCATCATGCATTTCAAATTCTTCATATTATATGTTAAATGCGTGTATGAATTACAAGATATAGGGGGAGATCTCCATGATTCAACTCTTCAAGTGTGCATTGCTTCAAAAGCAAATTCCTCACTATGCACATCTTAAGGGGAGTTCTTCTATATCTTGCAATCAAATTCCTCAATATCAGTATTTACACTTCATATGTTTATCCCCGTTGAAAACTTAACATATATTGTCATCAATCACCAAAAAGGGGGAGATTGTAAGTGCATCTAGTGCCCCTTAGTGATTTTGGTGTATTGAAGACTTATAGGTTAAGGGACTAATGCGTGTGTGAGTGTACGCAGGTCTATAAGTCTATGAGGAGTTTGATATTTACAGGAAAAGTCGACCCCTAAAAATGAATATCTTCGACTGAAGATTTTGGTATTTCTGAAGACTTTCATGAAGACTTTGAAAGTGAAGAAATTGGTGTGTCCGTGAAGACTTGATATTCATGCGAGGAATATGAAGCTTGAAGACTTTCGTTTTCATAGTTTTGTTTTTCTCTTTCTTGAGTCATAGGAAACACCGTACTATTAAAGGGGGTCGAGGAAATACTAAGGAAAAATTTCCATGTGATTCTCAACTCAAAATCCTACACCTACCAATCCCTTCGAGTGAAGCCATTGAAAATCTCATACAGTTCAGTCAATTTCTTCAGTGACAGAGACGAAGTTCTTCTGGTCTCTGAGGAATTTGTCCTGACTAAGGAGTTAGGAATTCGCTAGTGCGGATTGCCTACACAGTGAGGAACATGATAGCCCTGAGGATTTTGCTACTCAAAATTCCGACCGTTGCTGTGCTATGCGCCAGCTGTCCCAAAATATCTATCCACCTAACGGTCATATCATTGAAGGGCATTTATGTCTTATCATGTCGGGCTGCTCCCTAGGCTATAAATAGCCGCCCCCTACAACCACTAGCTGGTTGGCTGCTCCGAGAGAAACTGACACTTGTCATTTGGAGCAACCCATCCTCCGAGGACTTTGAGCGAAAATCATCAAGTGAGGAAAAATCAAAAACCCAAAACCCAAACACCTACAAACCCCAGGTGATTGAGCATCACTGAAGAGATTGATCCTGAGTGGATCCGACGCTTGTTACCTTTGAAGACTGTGCTTCTTCCAGACGGTTAGGCGTCATGGTCTAGAGCATCCAAGAGGAATTGTGGATCGCCGGGTGACCAAGTTTGTGAAGGTTTGGAAGTCGCCTGAAGACTTACCACGAGTGATTGGACAAGGTCTGTGTGACCTTAGTTCAAGGAGAATACGGTGAGGACTGGGTGTCTTGGACTAAGTGTCCTTGACTGGGTGTCCGGGACTGTGTGTCCTCGAGTTTAAATACTCAGCCGCTCCAACCAGACATACAACTAAGACAGCAGTTGGAACTGGTCTACCAAATCATTGTCTTCACCGAGCTTACTGGTTCTATTTCCTCAACTCTGTCATTTCCTCATAACTGTGCTGTATGTTTGTTCATATCTGTGTTTGAAGACTTTGACTGAAGACTTTCTCAATTTCCTCAGTTCAATTTCTTCAGTCTGTTTGTCTTCATCCTGTGTTATCCTGTGATTACGCTTCCTGTACTCTGTGTTTGTCTTCATTTCATCATGATGACTATGCTTGTATTCTGTTATGTTTACCTTTGAGTACTTATTCCGCTGCTAGTAGTTCTTCGCTAAGGAATTTCCTCACCGGCAAATTCCTCAGTGAAGAATTTCATAAAAATCGCCTATTCACCCCCCTCTAGTCGATATAACGCACTTTCAAAGCTGAAGACAGAGCCTGAGGAAGCCGAGGTGTCCCAAACCAAGCGTGAGGGCGAGCTGAAGGCCAAGGAGGACGCCCTCGCAGCCTCGGAGAAGACGATGACGGTGGGCCATGAGGCCCTCGCCGCCTTTGACCTTGAGGCCCGCATGCTACTGCAGATCGCCTACGGGGAGTGGTTCGAAGAGCCGCTGGACACCCCGGAGGATGGCGCCACCGGGCTCCTAGCTGCGCTCGTGAAGGCCCTGGGCGACATGGCATCTGCAATCGGTCAGTTAGCTGATACCGAGGGCCGATCGCTTCTTACCTCCGCCTTGGCGCAGGTGTGCGACCATCTCTTCCTTCGTGACCCCAGCTTCGACCTGGCCACGCTATCCCAGCCGCTGGCTGCGAGCTTGGGGGGCGCGGCTGCTGAGTGTGTGGCGGAGAAGGTCAAAGAGCTCATGGAGGCGTTCCTTCCGGCTGCTGCTGATGCGTCTAAAGAGGCGGAAGCTGATGCCAGCGCGTCCGGCGATGCCTGACCTGTTCCTGCTAAGGAGAATGCGAGTGCCTCGGGGAGGTGTGAGCCTTGTTTGAGTTTGATGAACTTGAGCTTATTGTAATAGCTAGGCTTTGAATTCTATGATTTCCGTGCTTGCTGAAGGAAATATGCCCTAGAGGCAATAATAAAGTTATTATTTATTTCCTTATATCATGATAAATGTTTATTATTCATGCTAGAATTGTATTCACCGAAAACATAATACATGTGTGAATACATAGACAAACATAGTGTCACTAGTATGCCTCTACTTGACTAGTTCGTTGATCAAAGATGGTTAAGTTTCCTAACCATAGACATGAGTTGTCATTTGATTAATGGGATCACATCATTAGGAGAATGATGTGATTGACTTGATCCATTTCGTTAGCTTAGCACTTGATCGTTTAGTTTGTTGCTATTGCTTTCTTCATGACTTATACATGTTCCTATGACTATGAGATTATGCAACTCCCGTTTACCGGAGGAACACTTTGTGTGCTACCAAACGTCACAATGTAACTGGGTGATTATAAAGGTGCTCTACAGGTGTCTCCGAAGGTACTTGTTGGGTTGGCGTATTTCGAGATTAGGATTTGTCACTCCGATTGTCGGAGAGGTATCTCTGGGCCCTCTTGGTAATGCACATCACACAAGCCTTGCAAGCATTGCAACTAATAAGTTAGCTGTGGGATGATGTATTACGGAACGAGTAAAGAGACTTGTCGGTAACGAGATTAAACTAGGTATTGAGATACCGACGATCAAATCTCGGGCAAGTAACATACCGATGACAAAGGGAACAACGTATGTTGTTATGCGGTCTGACCAATAAAAGATCTTCGTAGAATATGTAGGAGCCAATATGAGCATCCAGGTTCCGCTATTGGTTATTGACCGGAGACATGTCTCGGTCATGTCTACATTGTTCTCGAACCCGTAGGGTCCGCATGCTTAACGTTACGATGACAGTTTCATTATGAGTTTATATATTTTGATGTACCGAAGGTTGCTTGGAGTCTCGGATATGATCACGGACATGATGAGGAGTCTCAAAATGGTCGAGACATAAAGATTGATATATTGGACGGCTATATTCGGACATCGGAAGTGTTTCGGGTGATTTCGGAGAAAACCGGAGTGTCGGAAGGGTTACCGGAATCCCCCGGGGAAGTATTGGGCCTTAGTGGGTCTGAGGGGAGAGAGAGGGCAGCAGCCCAGGAGGTGGCGCGCCCCCTCCCATGGGGAGTCCGAATTGGACTAGGGGAGGGGACGCGGCCCCTCTTTCCCTCTCCCTCTCCCTCTCTTTCCTCCCCCCTTCCCTCTTCCTAGTTGGACTAGGAAAGGGGAGTCCTACTCCTACTAGGAGGAGGACTCCCCCCTCCTTAGCGCGCCTCAAGGGCCGGCCGGCCTCCCCCCTTGCTCCTTTATATACAGGGGCAGGGGGGCACCTCTAGACACACAAGTTGATCTTCGTGATCGTTCTCTTAGCCATGTGCGGTGCCCCCCTCCACCATAATCCTCGATAATAATGTAGCGGTGCTTAGGCGAAGCCCTGCGACGGTAGAACATCAAGATCGTCACCACGCCGTCGTGCTGACGGAACTCTTTCCCGACACTTTGCTGGATCCAAGTCCGGGGATCATCATCGAGCTGAAAGTGTGCTAGAACTCAGAGGTGCCGTAGTTTCGGTGCTTGACCGGTCGGGCCGTGAAGATGTACGACTACTTCAACCGCGTTATGCTAACGCTTCTGCTTCTGGTCTACGAGGGTATGTAGACAACACTCTCCCCTCTCGTTGCTATGCATCACCATGATCTTGCGTGTGCGTAGGAATTTTTTTGAAATTACTACGTTACCCAACAGTGGTATCAGAGCCTAGGTTTTATGTGTTGATGTTGTGCATGAGTAGACACAAGTGAGTTGTGGGTGATATAAGTCATACTGCTTACCAGCATGTCATACTTTGGTTCGGCGGTATTGTTGGATGAAGCGGTCCGGACCGACATTATGCGTACGCTTACGCGAGACTGGTTCTACCGACGTGCTTTGCACACAGGTGGCTGGCGGGTGTCAGTTTCTCCAACTTTAGTTGAACCAAGTGTGGCTACGCCCCGTCCTTGCGAAGGTTAAAACAGCACCAACTTGACAAACTATCGTTGTGGTTTTGATGCGTAGGTAAGAACGGTTCTTGCTAAGCCCGTAGCAGCTGATGAAGTCATGTACCTATGGTAGGGACACGGACCCGTCCTAAAGAGCCCTACCATAGGACATCCCTAGAAGAAGTCACCTTTCAATCAACTTGAAGGTATCCCACTCGACGGGTTGAAGACACTCGACCAAGAAGCCAACCACTCGACTGCCAGAAGACCTCAAGTCACTCCGCAGGCAAACGGTCGCCTATTAAGTAGTCTTTATGATTATTATGACACTTTATTAGGGACGTTATCAGTAACGCCCATCTTAAATGTACCTTAAACCCTGCATTACTGAGGGCAGGAGAGGCTGGCGAACTCTATATAAGCCATCCCCCTCCTCAGTATCAAGGGTTCGCACCCCTGTCAATTTACACACGCATAATACAGTCGACCGCCTCCGGGCACCGAGACGTAGGGCTGTTACTTCCTCCGAGAAGGGCCTGAACTCGTAAACCTTGCGTGCTTACAACTTCCCAATAGCTAAGGTCTAGCCTCCTCATACACACCCCCTACCTCACTGTCAGACTTAGAACCACGACAGTTGGCGCCCACCTTGGGGCATTAGTCTTAGCGCCTAATTGGAGAAGTTGCAATTTTTCCGATCCACTTGATCATGTTTTCCTGCGGAGCTTTGGCAGAGGGACGCGAGATCCGTCTCGGCGGACTCACTTTCATCGCCGACGACTCCGCCTGGCTCCAGGAGGCGCCGCTTGACGTCGACGCGCTCCCCGTCCGCGGTGCGACGCATTTCCTCGCGTGCGTCCGTGGCGTCCTCCTGCGGCAGCCGTCGACCCCATATCGGTCGACTCCCGTGTCATCTCCCCGTCCTGTCTCCCGCCAGCGCAAGCGCTCGGGTCGGTCGAGACTCCAGCGGTGGATGAAGCACGCCGCGGCCCGCCAGTCGGCGGCCCCGCAAGTCGCGGCAATCGAGCCCGACGAATCCCTCTGCGGCCTGTTCGATCTGTCGACTGGCTCCACGGAGACCGCATCCGAGTGCGATAGCAGCGGCCCTTTGGCGGAGGTTCTAGCGGTCGAGGGGACACACAGTCCTCCTGGATTCCATCGCGCTGATAGTGGTGCAGATAGAGGCGATCCGTCACATCCTCACGACGAATACCTCCCCGAACCTCTTACGTCATTACAGCGGGAGGAGCTTCGTCCCTGGAACATGGACGCACTCTACACCCCTATTGTTAGAGAAACCCCCGAGGCCCGGGCCTTGGAGGACACGCGCTTGGCTAATCTAGCCGAGCGCACTCGACTGGAGAATCTACAGCGAGCTCTCGACGAGCGAGCGCGTCAGCGGGCTCCCGAGTCCAGTCGACGCCAGCAAGCTCCCGAATCCTGTCGACGTCAGCTCTTCCCACCACCGCAGGTATACCGAACTCCGGTTCAGAACCTGGCTGCCGCGGCCCGCATAGCAGAGTCAATCCAGCCCTCTCAGTCAGAGGCTGGCAGAGGATTGTTGCAGATCAGAGCATTGCTCCGAGCGGCGGGAAATCAGAATTCCGCCGTCTCTCAGTCGCGGGACAGGATCCACAGTCGATCCGTTGCAACGGAAACAGTCCAGTCGGCTCACAGCCCGAGATCGCCCCCGAGGCGTGAGGGACGTGGAGACCGGCACGATCAGTACAGGAGGAATGAACAATATGATCACCGACCCGACCATGATGATAGACGTCGAGTGCCGTCCCCTCCCCCGAGGAGTGGATCGTATGCACCTTGACATCGAGATGACAGGCGCCCCCATAACGTTGGGCAGAGGATCCCAGTCAACCCCAGAGACCCAGGCTTTGACGCGAGATCCATCCTCGTTCAAGGTCTGGTGGACAGGAACAGGGCTCATCGAGAGGGCCACAACAGAGATACGCCCACCGGCAGTAGAGCACATGCCTCGGGGCCTGAATGTTTCAGTCGAGCCATCAGAGCCGCGGTGATCCCTCCCAATTTCAGGCTGGCGACTGGAGTCAGCAAGTTCACTGGTGAATCCAAGCCCGACACGTGGCTCGAAGATTACCGAGTGGCTGTGCAGATTGGTGGCGGCAATGATGAGGTGGCCATGAAGCATTTACCCCTCATGTTGGAAGGCTCAGCTAGGGCGTGGCTGAATCAGTTGGCGCCCAGCAGCATTTACACTTGGGAGGATCTCTCCCGAGTGTTTATCACAACCTTCGAAGGGACATGCAAGCGCCCTGCAGGCCTTACGGAGCTGCGGTCTTGCGTGCAGAAGCCAAATGAAACTCTGAGAGAATACATCCAGAGGTGGATCACACTGCACCACTCGGTCGAGAACGTGCCAGATCATCAAGCAGTTTGCGCTTTCAAGGAAGGCGTTAAGTACAGGGAGTTGAATCTGAAGTTTGGCCGAACTGGAGAGATGTCCCTGAATCGGATGATGGAGATTGCCACCAAGTACGCTAATGGAGAAGACAAGGACCGACTCCGAAGTGGCAAACTCAAATCAGTCGCCCAAGAAACCGGAGGAAACTCCAGTCGGAAGCAGAAGCGGAAGGCCGAGCCAGCCGCCCCTGGGGAGGCCCTGGCTGTGGCCCAGGGAAATTTCAAGGGAAAACCCAAGGGCACATGGAAACCCAAGAAGGTTAAAGATCAGGATGGGAATGATGTGTTGGACTTGCCATGTCACATCCACACCAAGAAAGATGAAGAAGGAAATTTTATTTTCCCGAAGCATACCACTCGACAGTGTCAGCTTCTGATTCAGCAGTTCCAGGGCAAGCAGCCCAAGGATAAGGAAAAAGAACCAGACAGAGTTGAGGACAAGGAGGATAGTGACGATGGATACCCCCATGTCAATTCAACCTTGATGATTTTTGCTGATGTCGAAAGTAAAAGTCGACTGAAAGTCATTAACCGTGAGGTAAACATGGTTGCCCTGGCGACGCCCAGTTACCTGAAGTGGTCTCAGACTGCCACCACATTCGACCAGTCCGATCACCCGACGCACATTGCCACCCCTAGGAGGCAAGCTTTGGTGGTCGACCCAGTTGTCGAAGGCACTCGACTGACCAAAGTCCTGATGGACAGCGGCAGTTCCTGAACATACTGTACGCTGAAACTTTGAAAGGAATGGGCATTCCGATGTCCAGACTCAGCACCAGTAACATGAGCTTCCACGGAGTCATTCCTGGGAAGAAAGCCGAGTCACTCGGCCAGATTGCTCTTGATGTGGTTTTTGGTGATTCAAAGAATTACCGCAAGGAAAAGTTGACGTTTGAAGTTGTGGACTTCCAGAGTGCTTATCACGCCATCTTGGGCAGGCCAGCTTACGCACGCTTCATGGCTCGACCATGTTACGTGTATCTTAAATTAAAGATGCCTGGACCCAAAGGTGTGATCACTGTTACGGGCAACCGGAAGAAAGCAGAAGAATGTTTTCAGAAGGGATCAAAGATCGCCGACGCTCAGATGGCAGTGGTCGAGCTGAAAGAGTACCAAAAGGCTGCCGACCCGAGTGAATTGCTGCGAGCTAAGAAGCCTGCCTCCGAGTCAGATTTTCAGTCGGCTGGCGAAACGAAGACAATCCACATTCACCCGACCGATCCCGACGCTGCTCCGACTCACATCTCGACGATGCTCGACTCCAAATAGGAAGAAGCGTTCATCCAGCTCCTCCGTGAGAACTGGGACATCTTCGCATGGAAACCCTCTGACATGCCTGGAGTTCCCAGGGGGCTGGCTGAGCACCGTCTACGAGTCGACCCAAAGTTCAAGCCTGTGAAGGAACATCTTCGACGGTCCGTCGTCCAGAAAAAACAAGCCATTGGCGAGGAAGTGGCTCGGCTCTTAGCAGCTGAGTTCATCCGAGAGATTTACCACTCCGAGTGGCTCGCCAATGTCGTCATGGTCCCCAAGAAGGACAAGTCACTCCGTATGTGCATTGATTTCAAGCATATCAATCGGGCCTGCCCGAAAGATCATTTTCCTCTCCCTCGCATCGACCAGATTGTCGACTCAACTGCGGGATGCGAGAGATTGTCTTTTCTAGATGCCTACTCCGGGTACCATCAGATCCGTCTGTATGGGCCCGACGAAATCAAAACAGCTTTCATCACTCCATTCGGATGCTTCTGTTACGTCACCATGCCATTCGGCCTCAAGAACGCCGGAGCCACATTCATGAGAATGATCCAGAAGTGTTTACTCACTCAAATCAGTCGGAATGTGGAGGCGTACATGGACGATATCGTAGTCAAGTCCCGGAAAGGTTCCGACCTGCGGGCTGACCTTGCTGAAACCTTTGCCAACCTCAGGAGGTACGATATCAAGCTCAATCCGTCAAAGTGCACTTTCGGAGTTCCAGGTGGAAAGCTACTCGGTTTTCTCGTTTCCGAATGGGGAATCGACGCCAATCCTGAAAAAATTGGCACCATACTCTGGATGAAGCGTCCTGTACGTGTGCATGATGTCCAAAAGCTTACAGGCTGCTTGGCCGCCTTAAGTCGATTCATTTCTCGACTCGGTGGAAAAGCGTTGCCTCTTTACCGACTGATGAAGAAGTCTGACAAGTTCGAGTGGACTCCAGAAGCTGATGTAGCGTTTGCAGAGATCAAAGCTCTGCTCTCCACCCAGCCGGTGCTAGCTGCCCCAATCAGCAAAGAGCCTCTGTTGCTTTACATTGCAGCCACGGGACAAGTTGTCAGTATAGTACTTACGGTCGAGCGGGAAGAGGAAGGGAAGGCCTTCAAAGTTCAACGCCCTGTATATTATGTGTCTGAAGTTTTGACCCCTTCAAAACAAAGATACCCCCACTACCAGAAGATTGTATATGGGATTTATATGACCACGAAGAAAGTCGCACATTATTTCTCTGACCACTCCATTACAGTCGTCAGCGACGCCCCATTATCAGAGATCCTGCACAACAGAGATGCAACTGGCCGAGTGGCCAAGTGGGCGATTGAACTCCTTCCTTTAGATATCAAGTTTGAAGCAAAGAAAGCCATCAAGTCCCAAGCAATTGCGGATTTCATCGCCGAGTGGATTGAACAGCAACTTCCGACTCAAGTTCACTCGAAACACTGGACTATGTTCTTTGATGGATCCAAGATGCTGAATGGTTCGGGCGCGGGGGTAGTTTTGGTCTCCCCCCGAGGAGATAAGCTCAGATACGTTCTCCAGATTCACTTCGATTCCTCCAATAACGAAGCAGAGTATGAAGCACTTTTGTATGGGTTGCGCATGGCCTTTTCACTCGGCGTCCGTCGCCTCATGGTCTATGGCGACTCAAATCTGGTGGTTAATCAAGTGATGAAGGAGTGGGACGTCAGGAGTCCGGCAATGACTGGATATTGCAATGCAGTGCGAAAGCTAGAGAAGAAGTTCGAGGGGTTAGAACTCCACCACATCCCCCGACTGAAAATCCAGGCGACTGACGACTTGGCAAAGATAGGCTCCAAGAGAGAAGCCATCCCAAGCAACGCGTTCTTGGAACACATTCACTCGCCGTCAGTCCAAGAAGATCCTTTCACAGAAGAAGCCCCGCAGCCGAAAAGTGCCACAGATCCGACTGAAGTTGAAGTGCCTGCAGTGGTCGACCTAATCATGGAAGTCTTGGCAATCATCCCTGACTGGACAATACCGTACATTGCATATATCCTAAGGAAAGAACTTCCGGAGGACGAGGAGGAGGCTCGACAGATCGTCTGCCGATCTAAGGCCTTCACAGTCATAAGGGGACAGCTGTACAGAGAGAGTGTGACCGGAGTCGGCCAGAAATGCATAACGCCAGAAGAGGGTCAAATAATCCTTAACGATATCCACTCGGGGACCTGCGGTCACCATGCGTCCTCTCGGACTATTGTGGCTAAAGCATACCGAGCTGGATTTTACTGGCCAAGGGCAAATGAGATGAAAAAAGAGATAGTCGACAAGTGCGAAGGGTGCCAGTTCTACTCCAACATGTCGCACAAGCCCGCATCAGCCCTGAAAACTATTCCGCTCGTCTGGCCCTTTGCCGTCTGGGGATTGGACATGGTTGGCCCCCTGAGAACGGGCAGGAGTGGATTCACTCATGTACTTGTGGCAGTCGACAAATTTACCAAATGGATCGAAGCTAAGCCCATAAAGAGCCTCGATGCTGGCACCGCTATCAGTTTCATCAGAGGGTTAACATTCAGATATGGAGTCCCGCATAGCATCATCATTGATAACGGGTCAAACTTTGATTCGGACGAGTTTAGAGCATTTTGCGCTTCTCAAGGCACACGAGTCGACTATGCTTCAGTCGCTCATCCCCAGTCGAATGGACAGGCTGAGAGAGCAAATGGTCTGATTCTCAAAGGGCTAAAACCTCGGCTGATGCGCGATCTCAAGCACGCGGCAGGCGCTTGGGTCGACGAGCCTCCGTCAGTTCTGTGGGGATTAAGGACCACCCTAACCGGTCGACTGAAAGGACTCCATTCTTTCTGGTTTATGGAGCCGAAGCTGTCCTGCCAAGCGATCTTCTTCATAATGCACCCCGACTCGAACTTTACACCGAAGATGAAGCAGAGCAGGCCCGGCAAGACGCAGTCGACCTCCTGGAAGAAGAAAGGGAGATGGCCATGATCAGATTGACCATTTATCAACAAGACTTGCGCCGTTTTCACGCCCAAAATGTGAAAAGTCGAGCCTTCCAAGAAGGAGATCTGGTCCTCCGAGCGGGTCAACAGAAGCCACACAAACTTGCTCCTACTTGGGAAGGCCCCTTCGTAGTCACCAGAGTCCTCCACAATGGAGCATACCACCTCTACAACGTCGATCGCCAGATCGACGAGCCACGAGCTTGGAACGCGGAACTGCTCTGCCCCTTTTACACCTGAGTTCCCCTTGTAATGAGAAGAATAATTTCTACAGTTCATTTTTACCAAAGACAAGAGTGTTCCAATAATAGCTGTCACTTTGTTTGCATACAAAACCCCCAGTGGGTGACTTGGCTATGAATCCGTTTCGCCTAAATTTTAAAGAAAAAAGAAAAATCCTACCGAGTGGAGAGCAATCCTCCCACTCGGGGGCTTAGCTGCAGTCCAGTACTCGCCTAAGTTCTCCCACTCGGAAACTTAGCTGCAGTCAAGCACTCGCCTAAGTTTGAAAAAATCCTACCGAGTGGAGAGCAATCCTCCCACTCAGGGGCTTAGCTGCAGTCCAGTACTCGCCTAAGTTCTCCCACTTGGAAACTTAGCTGCAGTCAAGCACTCGCCTAAGTTTGAAAAAATCCTACCGAGTGGAGAGCAATCCTCCCACTCGGGGGCTTAGCTGCAGTCCAGTACTCGCCTAAGTTCTCCCACTCGGAAACTTAGCTGCAGTCAAGCACTCGCCTAAGTTTGAAAAAATCCTACCGAGTGGAGAGCGATCCTCCCACTCAGGGGCTTAGCTGCAGTCCAGTACTCGCCTAAGTTCTCCCACTCGGAAACTTAGCTTCAGTCAAGCACTCGCCTAAGTTTGAAAAAATCCTACCGAGTGGAGAGCAATCCGCCCACTCGGGGGCTTAGCTGCAGTCCAGTACTCGCCTAAGTTCTCCCACTCGGAAACTTAGCTGCAGTCAAGCACTCGCCTAAGTTTGAAAAAATCCTACCGAGTGGAGATCAATCCTCCCACTCGAGGGCTTAGCTGCAGTCCAGTACTCGCCTAAGTTCTCCCACTCGAAAACTTAGCTGCAGTCAAGCACTCGCCTAAGTTTGAAAAAATCCTACCAAGTGGAGAGCGATCCTCCCACTCGGGGGCTTAGCTGCAGTCCAGTACTCGCCTAAGTTCTCCCACTCGGAAACTTAGCTGCAGTCAAGCACTCACCTAAGTTTGAAAAAATCCTACCGAGTGGAGAGCAATCCTCCCACTCGGGGGCTTGGCTGCAGTCCAGTACTCGCCTAAGTTCTCCCACTCGGAAACTTAGCTGCAGTCAAGCACTCGCCTAAGTTTGAAAAAAATCCTACCGAGTGGAGAGCAATCCTCCCACTCGGGGGCTTAGCTGCAGTCCGGTACTCGCCTAAGTTCTCCCGCTCGGAAACTTAGCTGCAGTCAAGCACTCGCCTAAGTTTGAAAAAATCCTACCGAGTGGAGAGCAATCCTCCCACTCGGAAACCTAGCTGCAGTCAAGCACTCGCCTAAGTTTGAAAAAATCCCACCAAGTGGAGAGCAATCCCCCCACTCGGGGGCTTAGCTGCAGTCCGGTACTCGCCTAAATTCTCCCACTCGGAAACTTAGCTGCAGTCAAGCACTCGCTTAAGTTTGGAAAAACCCTACCGAGTGGAGAGCCAACCTCACACTCGGGGACTTAGCTGCAGTCCAGCACTTGTCTGAATACAAGACCAAAGTCCCACATGACAATTCAAAACCACGAAGACATTCAGCAAGAAATTAAGTTCGGATAAAGCTTAAAAGGCCCCAGGCCCCGAATCAAAGTACTCGAGCCCTCAGCTCGGCAGAATTTAAATGATTACAAGTCCACTCGGCATTCCGAGGCAAATTTAAGGAAAGGCATAAAAGTTTTCTCATTCCTCAGGAGGAGGACTGGCAGGAGCGACGAACTCATCCAGGTCGATCTCGTCCGCAATACGAGTGGCAACAGCAATGAAAGTCTCCATGAAGTCTTGAAAGCTGTGCCTCTTAGTATTAGCGACTTGGATGGCGGCCAACTTTTCTTCTCGCGCCTCCTTGCAATGGACGCGGACTAAAGATAGAGCCATGTCAGCGCCACACCGGGCAGAAGACTTCTTCCACTCCTGCACTCGATCGGGGATTTTGTCAAGTCGAGCCATAAGAGACTCGAGATCGTTCTGGAGCGTAGACTCTGGCCAAAGTGTCGAGTCGATCCGCGGCATGGCAACCTTTAGCCGAGCCAAGTAATCCACGGCGCCGTCGATTCGAGATTCCAGTCGGAGCAGGTTCATGGCAGTATCATCTTTCATCGGAGAATTGATTGGGTCCAAACCCGTTTCAATCCGCCCGGTCTCCTCTTCGAAGTTCTGACAAAACTCTGCATACAAGACCCAAAGATAAGCCAACGATCGCAAACCGAGTCGACACAAAAGAAAATAAGTCGGAATTGAACACACACCTTCGAGCTTGATATACAGCGCCTTGGCGAGGCTCCTCAGGTAGCTCTCCAGGTCGTCCCTCCTGCGAGCGACGCCTTCCATCTGCTTGCCCAGAGTGAGGTGCTTCTTCTTCCAATGCGAGCACTCCCTGTTGGCTTCGTTCAGAGCGGCCTTCAACTTGGTGTTCTCATCTTCTATCTGGCTGACCGAAGCCAGCTTCTGTTCAGCCAATGCGATCTTGTCATCAGCCTCCTTGTGGGCAGCAGCCAAGTCCCGATCCTTCTTCGCCAGGGCCTCGCTCAGTTCTCCTGCAAAAGAAACGATGATTGGTTCAAAAACAGCAAAAGATACCCAAGCCTAAAACAAAACCAGTCGACAAGGCCATCTACCAACAACGCCATATCTGACCTTCTGCAGCTCCGTTCTGGCCAGTTCCAGATCGAGAGACAGTTGAATCCGCTGCTTCTCCAACTCAGCATAGCGAGACGCAAGTTCACAAGATTTCTGCAAAAGGGAAATTCAGTCGACAGACATACAAGATAAGTTGCTTCTGAGTAACTAAGGGAAAAAGGTGACATTTCTAAGACTACAGCCGAATCGAAAACATTCAACAGTAGTCTCGGGGACTACACCCAGTGGGTGCACTCAGCGTGCCCCCACTGGTTCCGAAAAAAAGTCGAGTGTCCGCAGTCGACCAAACATGGATCCATTCGACATGACTCGACCAGATCAAGAAAGGAATACAGATTCAGAAACGCAATATAAAGACTATAGTCGACTGCCAGTAGTCCACCGTAGTCTCGGGGACTACACCCAGTGGGTGCGCTCAGCGTGCCCCCACTAGTCCAAGAAAGAGAAAACACACCCAGTGGGTGTACAAATACAGATACAAAGATCTTCAAAAAAAAGAAAGAGGGAGAAAGACTCTTCAAACAATCAAGTATCAAGTCGACTGACCTGGACGTTGCTCTGAAGCACCGAACTTGCGTCGTAAGCTGCCTGGCTGGCCTCTCGAGCCTTCTTCACCTGTTCCATCATGACCCCTGCCTGGTGTATGGCCTCCTTCGCAGCGGCCACTTCGTCTTCAAGGACAGAGTACGCGACAAAGAGCGAAGTCGGATTGGCAGTCGACGCCGAAGGCTGCGCACTCGACAGGGGATTGACAAAGGTCACAGAAGCCCGAGGGGCATCGCCGCCATCCCGAGCCACGGCCTCAGGCGCCGGAGCAGGCTGGGGAGTCCTGTCAGTCGACGGCCTCTTGGTCCTCCCTATCCTCAGCGGCTCGTTGTCGTCGTCATCCGGGAGGTCGATAACATGAGGAGGGGCTGCAGGAAGAACTTTCAATCGACCAGAATTGCAAGAAACGACCAAGTCAACTCAAAAAACAGAACGTCAATAATCGTACCAGGGTTGGAGGTAGCAGCGTCCCCCATCTCTTGGTCGTCGTCTTTGGCAGATCTCGGAGGTAGCAGCACTGCAAATTTCGAAGAATCAGCCAGTTAAGCATAACGAGTCGACCGAGGATCCGTCCTCCAATCGACGAAGGAAGACAAGATTTGTTACCCGAAAATAACAGGGACAGTTATCTTCATCTTGGGCAGAGTCTTGGGCGGCTTGGATAGCGTCGTGCGTGGTTGCTTGGGGACCTTCCCAGTCGGTGTTGGAGAAGAAGTCCGAGGGCGTTTCGACGATGGCCCGACGGAGGCAGTCGCCTGGCCACGTCCCTGCGCCGGGTCGTGTGCAAGCTTGGATCGCCTTTCCGGGCGGGGAGGTTCGGTCTCCTCCTCCTCCTCTTCGCTGGAGAAGACGTCATCACCTCCCTCTCCTTCGCCGTCTGACTCCCACTCGCCCTGGTCATCCCCGCTCTCACCTCCGCTCCCTTCTCCTTCCTCAGTCGACCCCTGTGCCCCATTGGGCGTCGAATACATCTCAGTGGTCACCTGAAAGACAGCAGACAAAACGGAAAGTCAGTCGACCCGCTCGAAAGAAGACCAATGCAGAAAACGAAGATTTCAGTCGAAAACATAAAAACGCACCTGGTCGACCTCATACGAGCTGTCGAGTGGAATGACCCTCCTAGCTCCTCGGGGGTTGTCCTTGTTCCCCGTGATGCTTGACAGCCACCCCTCCAACATCTCGTCGGTGACCTCCTCCGGGTGGATCCGAGTGGTGTCCTCGAGGCCAGAGTACAGCCACATCGGGTGGTCCCGAGCCTGGAGTGGTTGGATTCGCCTCTTGAGGAAGACTTCCAGCAGATCCATCCCCATCACGCCCTCACGGACAAGTTCAACCACTCGACCCGCCAGTATCTTGACCTGGGCCTTTTCTTCGGGCGTCACCTTCAGAGAAGCAGGCTTTTCGGCTCGGTCGAGGGTGAAGGGTGGGAGTCCAGTCGACTGCCCTGGAGTCACCTGATCCTGGCAGTAGAACCAAGTCGCCTGCCAGCCTTGAACTGACTCCGGGAAGGTAATGGAGGGAAAACAGCTTTTCCCCCTCGTCTGGATCGCCAAGCCCCCACACAGCTGGATCACCTGTGTCCTCTCGTCACTCGACTTGGCCTTCTTAACCGACTGAGAGCGACAGGTGAAGATGTGCTTGAAAAGCCCCCAGTGTGGGCGGCACCCCAGGAACGCCTCACACATAGAAATAAAGGCGGCGAGATAGACTATGGAGTTCGGAGTAAAGTGATGGAGCTGCGCTCCGAAGAAGTTCAAGAAGTTGCGGAAGAAAGAGTGGGGCGGAAGAGAAAACCCTCGGTCAATATGAGTCGCCAGGAGCACGCACTCACCGTCGCGTGGTTGGGGCTCGATTTCTCCCCCGAAAGACGCGCAACCTTGTGGGGAATGGCTCCTCCCTCGACCAGGTCGTCGAGGTCCTCCTGACGGAGCACCGAGGGCATCCAGTCGCCCTGGATCCACCCTTTGGGCAGGGCCGTCCGGGAGGAAGATCCGCCGCGCACAGACTTCTTCCCCTTCCCCGCCACCGCCGCCTTCTTCACGCGCTCCAGAGTGGTTGTCTTGCCCTTCACCATCGTCACCGGCGAGGTCTTGAGCTGGTTTGTGGTGGCTGGGCGAGAGCGAAGGAAGCAGGGGAGACGACGGAGAAACAGAGAAAGAAGGGGAAGAGATGAGCACGCACACGGTTGGAGGGCTCCGAGCCAGCTACTTATAAGGGGCCACTTCCGAGTGGCCGACAAGTGGGCCCGAGCTATCCAGTCAAATCCCGTGGCAGGCGCGGGCGCAGTACGTGGCGAAAAAGGCGGCGCGGAGATCAAGGAGCCTTCGCACTGTCGCTCCCGATTACTGCGGCCGTCCCCGTTCCGCACGCTTCCCAAAAAATCCGAATCCCGCGATCTCCGCTGGCTGCAGAACAACTTGACGAAACGGAAATCCCGCGCACACCGGCGCTCGATGCCTCACAGGTAAAGAAATCCATTCGACGAAAGGCCTGGAACGGATCAAGGCGACTGAAAGAGGTTAATGATGTCATCCGTGACAGTCGACCCAGAACGAAGCACCCATAATAACCCGAAGAATCGGTCGGAAAGGTCCCTAACCCCTTTTCTCACTCTAGCCTGAATCCGTTCGGGGGCTAATGATGAAGTCATGTACCTACAGTAGGGACACGGACCCGTCCTAAAGAGCCCTACCATAGGACATCCCTAGAAGAAGTCACCTTTCAATCAACTTGAAGGTATCCCACTCGACGGGTTGAAGACACTCGACCAAGAAGCTGTCACTCGACCAAGAAGCCAACCACCCGACTGCTAGAAGACCTCAAGTCACTCCGCAGGCAAACGGTCGGCTATTAAGTAGTCTTTATGATTATTATGACACTTTATTAGGGACGTTATCAGTAACGCCCACCTTAAATGTACCTTAAACCCTACATTACTGAGGGCAGGAGAGGGCTGGCGAACTCTATATAAGCCATCCCCCTCCTCAGTATCAAGGGTTCGCACCCCTGTCAATTTACACACGCATAATACAGTCGACCGCCTCCGGGCACCGAGACGTAGGGCTGTTACTTCCTCCGAGAAGGGCCTGAACTCGTAAACCTTGCGTGCTTACAACTTCCCAATAGCTAAGGTCTAGCCTCCTCATACACACCCCCTACCTCACTGTCAGACTTAGAACCACGACAGCAGCCACGTAAGACTTGCAACAACAAAGTAGAGGGCGTCTAACTTGTTTTTGCAGGGCATGTTGTGATGTGATATGGTCAAGACATGATGCTAAATTTTATTTTATGAGATGATCATGTTCTGTAACTGAGTTGTCGGCAACTGGCAGGAGCCATATGGTTGTCGCTTTATTGTATGCAATGCAATCGCGCTGTAATGCTTTACTTTATCACTAAGCGGTAGCGATAGTCTTGGAAGCATAAGATTGGCGAGATGACAACGATGCTACGATGGAGATCAAGGTGTCACGCCGGTGACGATGGTGATCATGATAGTACTTCGGAGATGGAGATCACAAGTACAAGATGATGATGGCCATATCATATCACTTATATTGATTGCATGTGATGTTTATCTTTTATGCATCATATCTTGCTTTGATTGACAGTAGCATTATAAGATGATCCCTCACTAAATTATCAAAGTATAAGTGTTCTCCCTGAGTATGCACCGTTGCGAAAGTTCTTCGTGCTGAGACACCACGTGATGACCGGGTGTGATAGGCTCTACGTTCAAATACAACGGGTGCAAAACAGTTGCACACGTGGAATACTCAGGTTTAACTTGACGAGCCTAGCATATAACAGATATGGCCTCGAAACACGGAGACCGAAAGGTCGAGCGTGAATCATATAGTAGATATGATCAACATATTGATGTTCACCATTGATACTACTCCATCTCATGTGATGATCGGACATGGTTTAGTTGATTTGGATCACGTGATCACTTAGAGGATTACAGGGATATCTTTCTAAGTGGGAGTTCTTAAGTAATATGATTAATTGAACTTAAATTTATCATGAACGTAGTACCTGATAGTATCTTGCTTGTCTATGTTTGATTGTAGATAGATGGCTCGTGCTGTTGTTCCGTTGAATTTTAATGCGTTCCTTGAGAAAGCAAAGTTGAAAGATGATAGTAGCAATTACACGGACTGGGTCCGTAACTTGAGGATTATCCTCATGGCTACACAGAAGAATTACGTCCTAGAAGCACCGCTAAGTGCCAAGCCTGCTGCAGGAGCAACACCAGATGTTATGAACGTCTGGCAGAGCAAAGCTGATGACTACTCGATAGTTCAGTGTGCCATGCTTTACGGCTTAGAACCGGGTCTTCAACGACATTTTGAACATCATGGAGCATATGAGATGTTCCAAGAGTTGAAGTTAATATTTCAAGCAAATGCCCAGATTGAGAGATATGAAGTCTCCAATAAGTTCTATAGCTGCAAGATGGAGGAGAATAGTTCTGTCAGTGAACATATACTCAAAATGTCTGGGTATCATAATCACTTGACTCAACTGGGGGTTAATCTTCCTGTTGATAGTGTCATTGACAGAGTTCTTCCATCACTGCCACCAAGCTACAAAAGCTTCATGATGAACTATAATATGCAAGGGATGAAAAAGACTATTCCTGAGCTCTTCGCAATGCTAAAAGCCGCGGAGGTAGAAATCAAGAAGGAGCATCAAGTGTTGATGGTCAATAAGACCACTAGTTTCAAGAAAAAGGGAAATGGGAAGAAGAAGGGGAACTTCAAGAAGAACAACAAACAAGTTGCTGCTCAGGAGAAGAAACCCAAGTCTGGACCTAAGCCTGAAACTGAGTGCTTCTACTTCAAGCAGACTGGTCACTGGAAGCGGAACTGCCCCAAGTATTTGGCAGATAAGAACAATGGCAAAGTGAACAAAGGTATATGTGATATACATGTTATGTGTACCTTACTAATGCTCGCAGTAGCACCTGGGTATTTGATACTGGTTCTGTTGCTAACATTTGCAACTCGAAACAGGGGCTATGGATCAAGCGAAGATTGGCTAAGGATGAGGTGACGATGCGCGTGGGAAATGGTTCCAAAGTCGATGTGATCGTGGTCGGCACGCTACCTCTACATCTACCCTCGGGATTAGTATTAGACCTAAATAATTGTTATTTGGTGCCAGCGTTGAGCATGAACATTATATCTGGATCTTGTTTGATGCGAGACGGTTATTCATTTAAATCAGAGAATAATGGTTGTTCTATTTATATGAGTAATATCTTTTATGGTCATGCGCCCTTGAAGAGTGGTCTATTTTTGATGAATCTCGATAGTAGTGATACACATATTCATAATGTTGAAGTCAAAAGATGCAGAGTTGATAATGATAGTGCAACTTATTTGTGGCAGTGCCGTTTAGGTCATATCGGTATAAAGCGCATGAAGAAACTCCATACTGATGGACTTTTGAAACCACTTGATTATGAATCACTTGGTACTTGCGAACCGTGCCTCATGGGTAAGATGACTAAAACACCGTTCTCCGGTACTATGGAGAGAGCAACGGATTTGTTGGAAATCATACATACAGATGTATGTGGTCCAATGAATGTTGAGGCTCGTGGCGGATATCGTTATTTTCTCACCTTCACAGATGATTTTAGCAGATATGGGTATATCTACTTAATGAAACATAAGTCTGAAACATTTGAAAAGTTCAAAGAATTTCAGAGTGAAGTTGAAAATCATCGTAACAAGAAAATAAAGTTTCTACGATCTGATCGTGGAGGAGAATATTTGAGTTACGAGTTTGGTCTACATTTGAAACTATGCGGAATAGTTTCACAACTCACGCCACCCGGAACACCACAGCGTAATGGTGTGTCCAAACGTCGTAATCGTACTTTATTACATATGGTGCGATCTATGATGTCTCTTAATGATTTACCGTTATCATTTTGGGGTTATGCTTGAGAGACAGCTGCATTCACGTTAAATAGGACACGATGCAGATCTTATCATCAAAGCTTCTCTTAAATTAAATTATTCCTTTGGTATAAGTTCATCTTATATCCGGGATCTGGCCTTTTGCAATCGTGGTTCCGACCATGTTCTCCTTAAAATACCATTTCGCGTGCAAGTTTAAGCGCTTGTATTTTGTAGAGCAATACCCCAGTCCAACCTCTACTTTGATCTGTCATCGAGTATTACCCCCTCTGGTATCTCGAGATTACCACGGAACTGCATAACTTCTTATGAGTTCTTCTTCAAGTATTATTTGACTTTCGTTGCATCATCATTTGACTTGATGTCATCACCGACCGATTACATCTTCATGAAATCTCTCGACAAATGTGTCGTGGTCATCAGCAACATCCTAAGCTCTTCCAAGATATATATCGAATTCTTGATGAGAAATACCATCCTCGCCCCTCAATGGTTTGTGTTATCACCGACTACTTTATTGCCTTCCGTTCAACACAAACTTATTCATGTTTTGTGTTATACCTTGAGATCCTTGCTATCCAGCATTTGTTCTTCTTTACCTTGGAATGTTACCTTTTATGTCAAGAATGTCGTGGTAATTTTACCACCTCTTGAGAATTCTTCATATAGTAATATCTCTCGCCTTTTGCATTCATTTCTTGGTCTCCGTGTTGTTTCTAACCGGAATACCGACAAATGGTCTGTGATGTGTAAATTCTAAACTTCTAGCAACACTATTGCTTTGAAGTTTTTGGTCTACAATTTCATTCTAAGTCTATTGCTTATTGAATCATCATTCAAACATTGATCGTGCTACCTAGTCCAGATTCCTGGGTGCACCCTTCTATCATTGTTCAGTTGTGTATGTTTCCCTCGAGCATACATCATTATATCATTTGATCTGACAAATGATATTTCCTTGTTCACATAATTGTGGAAATCAATCCTTTGGAAATCTCGATGATTTGTTGCTGAGCCGATCAGCCACCTCCTCATCCTCTCCTTGGTTTACTAATGAACTCTTGTTTCAGAGCTCACTTCCATAGATCATTTCTAAGAATCTCACAATGTCATCTCGTCAAATTGTGTTGCACCTTTTCTTCTCAGGCATACTGAGTCTGAGGTATCCTAACAGCAATCAAATCTGAATCTCGGTCAGATATGATGGTTGGAACATATTTCCAAGAATTATAACGTTGGTCTTTATATAACCCGGTAAGGTGGTGTCATACCTAGCCCACATGGCCGGAGGCTCTATTATTATAGTTCCCTTTTAGCAATGTTATCCATTATTCCATGAGGAAACTGTAAGACTTATTCCATAAGTTGTCCCTGATGGATCCTTTGTGTATCCAAGGTCTGACCTTTGCTTGAAGACCATGCCCATGCTGTCTCGAAGCATGTCACTGGTACTCCGATTTTCAACAAGAACATTTGAAGCCTAATGCTAAATGTTTCCTGCTCAATTATCCAAACACCGTTGTATGGGTAATGTCATGAAATCCCCCCCCCCCTTACCTAAAGGGGTTTCTACATTATATCCTGTCAAGGAAATCATACTTTGCTTGTTCTTGGGAAGGATATACCCTTGAGATATGTGTTTAAACACATTTTCCCTTCCATTATTCTGTTTAATCTGATAATCATATTTTCCTTTCCATTGTTTGGTTTAACCTTTCTTGTGATCTATATGATCCAAGCAGTATTATTCTCCTGCTTATGTAAACACCTCGGCGTACAATGCTGTCAGCAAGACCCTATTACTATTGTTGATGACTTTCCTGTAGCCACCGATGGACGAGAACTTTGCCTATTGGTCCGCCTCGTTCAACGAGCAGGAAAATGGATCTCTTAGTCCCTCGCCGTTGGTACCGATGTTGTTGCCAACATGCCTTGCTATCATGACCATGTAAGATGTCACCGCTCCTCCTACTTTTAACCCACCCGGTGGGCCCATAACCCACAGTTCCACAGGATCGAAACCTGACTCTCTTGTACACCCTGATGTCAAAGTTATTCCTCACACTTGACTTCGTATGTAATTCACCGTCCACCTGCCTAGTGATCTATTCTGGTATCAGATGCAATACTTATTCTCGTTGCTCTGAACCCCTTTCACCTTCTGATTAGGCCATCAAACGATTGCCTTCCCATTGGAAACTTCTCATGGTACCTTCTTACTTTACTCTCGATATGTTCTTAAGTATCTATTCGAGAATTACTTTTTGCCACATTCCCTGAGTTATCTGCTGGATAGTGAACCTTGTAAGGTCCGTTCTTTCGAAGATACCCCTCTTAATTTTTTTTGTTGGTACGATGGAGGTCCCGAAGAAAGGATGTCGACTTCATCATGATGTCCTGAAGCAAAGAAATGAAGAAATCAACGTAATGGATTGACCTCTTCGAGAAGAGCATCCAAGATCGAGAAGACTCATTAGAATTTCATAACCAGAACTCCCCCTCCTACAAAACCTCTTAAATCTCGAGACGAGATTTCTTGTAGTGGAGGAGAATTGTGATGCCCGGATAATTAGGCTACAGTAATCCCACAAATGATGCCACGTCACCACGGATACTGTTGTTAATCTCGTGTTAGTTCAAAATCGATCCAAATTCAAATTTGGATTAAAGGCAAAGAACAAAAGTTTTCAAATGTTAAAACCAAAATGTTCGGGTTGTGACAAATATTGCATAGGTAACTACAGTGAAGAACCCATAATTTAGTAAAATATTTAAATGCACTATAGTAGGTAAAACAGCGGCAAAACAATTATTTAAATACTAAACAAATATTAAACTAGTTCATTGGACCACCAAGTTTGTTGAGGAAGTGGCCTATGTTAAAATGCTAATTTAGGAGCGGGCGTTATATTTTTGTATCAGGATTTGCTAACTAAAATAAATAAAACTTAAAGAAAAATAAACAAAAGATAAAACAAAATAAACCCCCCCTCTCCCATGGGCCACGGCCCGACCGGCCACCCACCAGGCCGGCCCAATCGGCCCCTCCCTCACTCCCTTAACCCCTCCACTCCCCACCGAAACCCCACCGCGCCCCACTCCCCCCACGATCCCCTCGCACTCCCTCCTCCCCGATCCAGATCTGGATCAGGGGGGGAAAGAACCTCCGACCCCGTCGCCTTCGACGCCCCGAACCCTTCACCGCGACGCCGCCGCCTAGTGCCTCCCGCTACCTCGCCGCCCCGTCCGCGATCACGTCCTTGCTGGATCTCGCCGGACTGCCCCGCCCTAGACCTCCCCGACCGCCTTCGCCCAAGCCACGACGCCCATCGTCTCTCCAACACGGGTGAGGCCCCCGGCCTCCGCCACCTCTCTCCCCTATGCCCGCCATCCCCCGCGTCAGCGCTAATGCCCGCAGTCACCTCACAATCGCCGTGACCGAAGCCCTGTCGTGGCCGCATAGGAGCTCCGCTCCCTCACGCGCCCACTCGCTGCAGCCGTCCTCTGCCATGAGCCCCTCGCACGTCCGCGCGTGCCGCCGCACACGCCTCCACCTGGCCACGCCCGCGCTCTGCCGGAGCGCGCTGGCACCCGCACCCGCTAACCTCCTTGTGCGCGTTCGCAAGCCATATGCCGTGCCTTCGCCTCGCCCCCGCCACAGCTGCCCCGCTCCCTTTCCTCGCGCTCGCCCGCGCCGACGCGGGCCCCGGTGGCCCGTCGCCCAGCACCGGCCACGCCTACCCCGCGCCCTGCCGTGCCACGCCGACCGCGCCTCCCCGACAGCCCCTGCTTGCTACGCTCGCCGGCCCTTGTTGTTGCTAGACCAGCAGCGGTCGCGGCCATAGCCGCCGGCGCCGGACCCTAGCGCCCGCGCGCCCCCCTTTCCCCCGGGTTCTGCTAGGCGCGGCGCACGGCGGGTGCTCCTGCCCGCGCCCGGTAGCCCGCCCCATTTCGCCTCTGGGCCTATGGCAAACGGGCCCCACGCCCCAGAACGAAAATTAAAAAAAGGGATTTATAAAAAATATAATAGATAAATAATAAATAAATAAATAAATAAAATTAAATATCAATTAATTAATTAGTTAACTAAATAATTAAATTTAATTAATTCTGTTTAAACCAGCTAATTAGATAATTAACCTAATTAACTCTGTCTAATTAAATTGCTAACTAAACAGCTATGACCAGTGGGACCCACACGTCAGTTGACCAGTCAACACCCCTGTTGACTGCTGACGTCATGCTGGCATCATGCTGACGTCGGCATGTACTATTCTGGATAATGTTAAATTAAAATAATTTAATATATTCTAAAATGTTTTAAAACTTTAAAAAATCATATAAAATAAACTATAGCTCAGATGATAATACTTTCTACATGAAAGTTGCTCAGAACGACGAGACGAATCCGGATACGCAGCCCGTTCGTCCGCCACGCATCCCTAGCATAGTGAACATGCAACTTTCCCCCTTCGGTTCATCTACCCGAAAACACGAAACACCGGGAATACTTTCCCTGATGTTTCCCCCCTTCACCGGTATCACCTCGTACCGCGTCAGGTCACCCCTAGGACAATGTAATGCCGCATCTTGTTTTTCTTACATTGATTGCTCTGTTAATTATTGTGTTCCCCCTCCGTTACTTCTTTCCGGTAGACCCCGAGACTGCCGGAGGCCCCCAGTACGACTACGGTGTTGACGACCCCTCTCTCTTGCTAGTGCAACTAGGCAAGCCTCCCCTTAATCACCAGATATCGCCTACTCTCCTCTATACTGCTTGCATTAGAGTAGTGTAGCATGTTACTGCTTTCCGTTATCCTATCCTGATGTATAGCATGTCCTTGCTACTACTGTTGTTACCTTTACCTGCAATCCTAATGCTTAGTATAGGATGCTAGTTTATCATCAGTGGCCCTACATTCTTGTCCGTATGCCATGCTATACTACTGGGCCGTGATCACTTCGGGAGGTGATCACGGGAATATACTATATACTTTACACCATCACATTACCGGTGATACTGTTTGGAGATGGGGGCTGAAGGGGCAGGTGGCTCCATCCAGTTAGTGGTGGGCCTGAGTTCCCGACGGCCCCCAACTGTTACTTTGAGGCGGAGCGACAGGGCAGGTTGAGACCACCTAGGAGAGAGGTGGGCCTGGCCCTGGTCAGCGTTCACAGTTACTTCAAAATAACACGCTTAACGTGATCTGGGTATTTGATCTGAGTCTGGCTACTGGCCTATACGCACTAACCATCTACGCGGGGACAGTTATGGGCACTCGACATCGTGGTATCAGCCGAAGCCTTCGTGACGTCAGCGACAGAGCGGCACGTGCCGGGTTGGACCGCGTAACACAACTTCTTTTGTAATGGAGGTTGCTAGGTCTGCTCACCGGCCGCGTACGCAATGTGCAGGTGTGCAATGGGCGATGGGCCCAGACCCCTACGCCATAGGATTTAGACCGGCGTGCTAACCTCTCTGTTGTGCCTAGGTAGGGTTGCGACGTGTTGATCTTCCGAGGCCAGTCATGACCCAGGAAAGTGTGTCCGGCCAAATGGGATCGAGCGTGTTGGGTTATGTGGTGCACCCCTGCAGGGAAGTTAAACTATTCGAATAGCCGTGTCCCTCGGTAAAAGGACGACCCGGAGTTGTTCCTTGACCTTATGACAACTAGAATCGGATACTTAATAAAACACACCCTTCCAAGTGCCAGATACAACCGGTGATCGCTCTCTCACAGGGTGACGAGGGGAGGATCATCGGTTAGGATTATGCTATGCGATGCTACTTGGTGAACTTACCATCTACTCTCTTCTCCTGCTGCAAGATGGAGGTTACCAGATGCGTAGTCTTCGATAGGACTAGCTATCCCCCTCTTATTCCGGCATTCTGCAGTTCAGTCCACATATGATAGCTTTTTCCATTTGATACCAATGCATACATATGTAGTGTAGCTCCTTGCTTGCGAGTACTTTGGATGAGTACTCACTGTTGCTTTGCTCCCTCTTTTCCCCTTTTCTATACCCGATTGCTGCGACCAAACGTTGGAGCCCAGGAACCAGACACCACCGTCGACGACGACTACTACTACTCGGGAGGTGCCTACTACCACGTGCAGTCCGCTGACGACGACCAGGAGTAGTTAGGAGGATCCCAGGCAGGAGGCCTGCGCCTCTTTTGATCTATATCCCAGTTTGTGCTAGCCTTCTTAAGGCAAACTTGTTTATCTTATGTCTGTACTCAGATATTGTTGCTTCCGCTGACTCGTCTATGATCGAGCTCTTGTATTCGAGCCCTCGAGGCCCCTGGCTTGTAATATGATGCTTGTATGGCTTATTTTATTTGTAGAGTTGTGTTGTGATATCTTCCCATGAGTCCATGATCTTGATCATACACGTTTGCGTGTATGATTAGTGTACGATTGAATCGGGGGCGTCACACCTAGGTTTTATGCGTTGATGTTGTGCACGAGTAGAACACAAGTGAGTTGTGGGCGATATAAGTCATACTGCTTACCAGCATGTCATACTTTGGTTCGGCGGTATTGTTGGATGAAGCGGCCCGGACCGACATTACGCGTACGCTTACGCGAGACTGGTTCTACCGAGGTGCTTTGCACACAGGTGGCTGGCGGGTGTCAGTTTCTCCAACTTTAGATGAACCAAGTGTGGCTACGCCCCGTCCTTGCGAAGGTTAAAACAACACCAACTTGACAAACTATCGTTGTGGTTTTGATGCGTAGGTAAGAACGGTTCTTGCTAAGCCCGTAGCAGCCACGTAAAACTTGCAACAACAAAGTAGAGGACGTCTAACTTGTTTTTGCAGGGCATGTTGTGATGTGATATTGTCAAGACATGATGCTAAATTTTATTGTATGAGATGATCATGTTTTGTAACCAAGTTATCGGCAACTGGCAGGAGCCATATGGTTGCCGCTTTATTGTATGCAATGCAATCGCGCTGTAATGCTTTACTTTATCACTAAGCGGTAGCGATAGTCGTGGAAGCATAAGATTGGCGAGACGACAAAGATGCTACGATGGAGATCAAGGTGTCACGCCGGTGACGATGGTGATCATGACGATACTTCGGAGATGGAGATCAAAAGTACAAGATGATGATGGCCATATCATATCACTTATATTGATTGCATGTGATGTTTATCTTTTATGCATCTTATCTTGCTTTGATTGATGGTAGCATTATAAGATGATCCCTCACTAAATTATCAAAGTATAAGTGTTCTCCCTGAGTATACACCGTTGCGAAAGTTCTTCGTGCCGAGACACCACGTGATGATCGGGTGTGATAGGCTCTACGTTCAAATACAACGGGTGCAAAACAGTTGCACACGCGGAATACTCAGGTTTAACTTGACGAGCCTAGCATATAACATATATGGCCTCGGAACACGGAGACCGAAAGGTCGAGTGTGAATCATATAGTAGATATGATCAACATATTGATGTTCACCATTGATACTACTCCATCTCACGTGATGATCGGACATGGTTTAGTTGATTTGGATCACGTGATCACTTAGAGGATTACAGGGATATCTTTCTAAGTGGGAGTTCTTAAGTAATATGATTAATTGAACTTAAATTTATCATGAACTTAGTACCTGATAGTATCTTGCTTGTCTATGTTTGATTGTAGATAGATGGCTCGTGTTGTTGTTCTGTTGAATTTTAATGCGTTCCTTGAGAAAGCAAAGTTGAAAGATGATAGTAGCAACTACATGGACTGGGTCCGTAACTTGAGGATTATCCTCATTGCTGCACAGAAGAACTACGTCCTGGAAGCAACACTAAGTGCCAAGCCTGCTGCAGGAGCAACACCAGATGTTATGAACGTCTGGCAGAGCAAAGCTGATGACTACTCGATAGTTCAGTGTGCCATGCTTTATGGCTTAGAACCGGGTCTTCAACGACGTTTTGAACGTCATGGAGCATATGAGATGTTCCAAGAGTTGAAGTTAATATTTCAAGCAAATGCCCGGATTGAGAGATATGAAGTCTCCAATAAGTTCTATAGCTGCAAGATGGAGGAGAATAGTTCTGTCAGTGAACATATACTCAAAATGTCTGGGTATCATAATCACTTGACTCAAATGGGGGTTAATCTTCCTGTTGATAGTGTCATTGACAGAATTCTTCCATCACTGCCACCAAGCTACAAAAGCTTCGTGATGAACTATAATATGCAAGGGATGAATAAGACTATTCCTGAGCTCTTCGCAATGTTAAAAGCCGCGGAGGTAGAAATCAAGAAGGAGCATCAAGTGTTGATGGTCAATAAGACCACTGGTTTCAAGAAAAAGGGCAAGGGGAAGACGAAGGGGAACTTCAAGAAGAACAACAAACAAGTTGCTGCTCAGGAGAAGAAACCCAAGTCTAGACCTAAGCCTGAAACTGAGTGCTTCTACGGCAGGCAGACTGGTCAATGGAAGCGGAACTGCCCCAAGTATTTGGCAGATAAGAAGGACGGCAAAGTGCACAAAGGTATATGTGATATACATGATATTGATGTGTACCTTACTAATGCTCGCAGTAGCACCTGGGTATTTGATAATGGTTCTGTTGCTAACATTTTCAACTCGAAACAGGGGCTATGGATCAAGCGAATATTGGCTAAGGACGAGGTGACGATGCGCGTGGGAAATGGTTCCAAAGTCGATGTGATCGCGGTCGGCACGCTACCTCTACATCTACCCTCGGGATTAGTATTAGACCTAAATAATTGTTATTTGGTGCCAGCGTTGAGCATGAACATTATATCTGGATCTTGTTTGATGCGAGATGGTTATTCATTTAAATCAGAGAATAATGGTTGTTCTATTTATATGAGTAATATCTTTTATGGTCATGCGCCCTTGAAGAGTGGTCTATTTTTGATGAATCTCGATAGTAGTGATACACATATTCATATTGTTGAAATCAAAAGATGTAGAGTTGATAATGATAGTGCAACTTATTTGTGGCACTACCGTTTAGGTCATATCGGTATAAAGCGCATGAAGAAACTCCATACTGATGGACTTTTGAAACCACTTGATTATGAATCACTTGGTACTTGCGAACCGTGCCTCATGGGTAAGATGACTAAAACACCGTTCTCCGATACTATGGAGAGAGCAATGGATTTGTTGGAAATCATACATATAGATGTATGTGGTCCAATGAATGTTGAGGCTCGTGGCGGATATCATTATTTTCTCACCTTCACAGATGATTTAAGTAGATATGGGTATATCTACTTAATGAAACATAAGTCTGAAACATTTGAACAGTTCAAAGAATTTCAGAGTGAAGTTGAGAATCATTGTAACAAGAAAATAAAATTTCTACGATCTGATCATGGAGGAGAATATTTGAGTTATGAGTTTGGTCTACATTTGAAACAATGAGGAATAGTTCCGCAACTCACGCCACCCGGAACACCACAGCGTAATGGTGTGTCCGAATGTCGTAATCGTACTTTATTAGATATGGTGCGATCTATGATGTCTCTTACTGATTTACTGTTATCATTTTGGGGTTATGCTTTAGAGACGACAGCATTCACGTTAAATAGGACACCATCAAAATCCGTTGAGATGACGCCTTATGAACTATCGTTTGGCAAGAAACCAAAGTTGTCGTTTCTGAAAGTTTGGGGCTGCGATGCTTATGTGAAAAAGCTTCAACCTGATAAGCTCGAACCCAAATCGGAGAAATGTGTCTTCATAGGATACCCAAAGGAGACTGTTGGGTACACCTTCTATCACAGATCCGAAGGCAAGACTTTTGTTGCTAAATTCGGAGTTTTTCTAGAGAAGGAGTTTCTCTCGAAAGAAGTGAGTGGGAGGAAAGTAGAACTTGATTAGGTAACTGTACCTGCTCCCTTATTGGAAAGTAGTACATCACAGAAACCGGTTTCTATGACACCTACACCAATTAGTGAGGAAGCTAATGATGATGATCAAGAAACTTCAAAACAAGTTACTACTGAACCTCATAGATCAACCAGAGTAAGATCCGCACCAGTGTGGTACGGTAATCCTGTTCTGGAAGTCATGCTACAAGATCATGATGAACCTACAAACTATGAAGAAGCGATGGTGAGCCTGGATTCCACAAAATGTCTTGAAGCCATGAAATCTGAGATGGGATCCATGTATGAGAACAAAGTGTGGACTTTGGTTGACTTGCCCAATGATCAGGCAAGCAATTGAGAATAAATGGATCATCAAGAAGAAGACTAACGCTGATGGTAATGTTACTGTCTACAAAGCTCGACTTGTCGGAGAAGGTTTTCGACAAGTTCAAGGGATTGACTACGATGATACCTTCCCACCCGTAGCGATGCTTAAGTCTGTCCGAATCATGTTAGCAATTGCCGCATTTTATGATTATGAAATTTGGCAAATGGATGTCAAAATTGCATTCCTGAATGGATTTCTGGAAGAAGAGTTGTATATGATGCAACCAGAAGGTTTTGTCGATCCAAAGGGAGCTAACAAAGTGTGCAAGCTCTAGCGATCCATTTATGGACTGGTGCAAGCCTCTTGGAGTTGGAATAAACTCTTTGATAGTGTGATCAAAGCATTTGGTTTTGTACAAACTTTTGGAGAAGCCTGTATTTCCAAGAAAGTGAGTGGGAGCTCTGTAGCATTTCTGATATTATATGTGGATGACATATTATTGATTGGAAATAATATAGAATTTCTGGATAGCATAAAGGGATACTTGAATAAGAGTTTTTCATTGAAAGACCTCAGTGAAGCTGCTTACATATTGGGCATTAAGATCTATAGAGATAGATCAAGATGCTTAATTGGACTTCCACAAAGCACATACCTTGACAAAGTTTTGAAGAAGTTCAAAATGGATCAAGCAAAGAAAGGGTTCTTGCCTGTGTTACAAGGTGTGAAGTTGAGTAAGACTCAATGTCCGACCACCGCAGAAGATAGAGAGAAAATGAAAGATGTTCCCTGTGCTTCAGCCATAGGCTCTATCATGTATGCAATGCTGTGTACCAGACCTGATGTATGCCTTGCTATAAGTCTAGCAGGGAGGTACCAAAGTAATCCAGGAGTGGATCACTGGACATCGGTCAAGAACATCCTGAAATACCTAAAAAGGACTAGGGATATGTTTCTCGTATATGGAGGTGACAAAGAGCTCATCGTAAATGGTTACGTTGATGCAAGCTTTGACACTGATCCGGACGATTCTAAATCGCAAATCGGATACGTATTTACATTAAACGGTGGAGCTGTCAGTTGGTGCAGTTCTAAGCAAAGTGTCGTGGCGGGATCTACATGTGAAGTGGAGTACATAGCTGCTTCGGAAGCAGCAAACGAAGGAGTCTGGATGAAGGAGTTCATATCCGATCTAGGTGTCATACCTAGTGCATCAGGTCCAATGAAAATCTTTTGTGACAATACTGGTGCAATTGCCTTGGCAAAGGAATCCAGATTTCCCAAGAGACCAAGCACATCAAAAGATGCTTCAATTCCATTCGAGATTTAGTCCAAGTGGGAGACATAGAAATTTGCAAGATACATACGGATCTGAATGTTGCAGACCCACTGACTAAGCCTCTTCCACGAGCAAAACATGATCAGCACCAAGGATCCATGGGTGTTAGAATCATTACTGTGTAATCTAGATTATTGACTCTAGTGCAAGTGGGAGACTGAAGGAAATATGCCCTAGAGGCAATAATAAAGTTATTATTTATTTCCTTATATCATGATAAATGTTTATTATTCATGTTAGAATTATATTAACCAGAAACATAATACATGTGTGGATACATAGACAAACATAGTGTCACTAGTATGCCTCTACTTGACTAGCTCGTTGATCAAAGATGGTTAAGTTTCCTAACCATAGACATGAGTTGTCAGTTGATTAACGGGATCACATCATTAGGAGAATGATGTGATTGACTTGACCCATTTCATTAGCTTAGCACTTGATCGTTTAGTTTGTTGCTATTGCTTTCTTCATGACTTATACATGTTCCTATGACTATGAGATTATGCAACTCCCGTTTGCCGGAGGAACACTTTGTGTTCTACCAAACGTCACAATGTAACTGGGTGATTATAAAGGTGCTCTACAGGTGTCTCCGAAGGTACTTGTTGGGTTGGCGTATTTCAAGATTAGGATTTGTCACTCCGATTGTCGGAGAGGTATCTCTGGGCCCTCTCGGTAATGCACATCACATAAGCCTTGCAAGCATTGCAACTAATAAGTTAGCTGCGGGATGATGTATTACGGAACGAGTAAAGAGACTTGCCGGTAACGAGATTGAACTAGGTATTGAGATACCGACAATCAAATCTCAGGCAAGTAACATACCGATGACAAAGGGAATAACGTATGTTGTTATGCGGTCTGACCGATAAAAGATCTTCATAGAATATGTAGGAGCCAATATGAGCATCCAGGTTCCGCTATTGGTTATTGATCGGAGACATGTCTCGGTCATGTCTACATTGTTCTCGAACCCGTAGGGTCCGCACGCTTAACATTACGATGACAATTTCATTATGAGTTTATATATTTTGATGTATCGAAGGTTGTTCGGAGTCCCGGATATGATCATGGACATGACAAGGAGTCTCAAAATGGTCGAGATATAAAGATCGATATATTGGACGGCTATATTCGGACACAGGAAGTGTTTCGGGTGATTTCGGAGAAACCCGGAGTGCCGGAAGGGTTACCGGAACCCCCCGGGGAAGTATTGGGCCTTAGTGGGCCTGAGGGGAGAGAGAGGGCAGCAGCCCAGGAGGTGGCGAGCCCCCTCCCATGGGGAGTCCGAATTGGACTAGGGGAGGGGGGCGCGGCCCCTCTTTCCCTCTCCCTCTCCCTCTCTTTCCTTCCCCCTTCCCTCTTCCTAGTTGGACTAGGAAAGGGGAGTCCTACTCCTACTAGGAGGAGGACTCCCCCCTCCTTGGCGCGCCTCAAGGACCGGCCAGCCTCCCCCTTGCTCCTTTATATACAGGGGCAGGGGGGCACCTCTAGACAGACAAGTTGATCTTCGTGATCGTTCTCTGAGCCGTGTGCGGTGCCCCCCTGCACCATAATCCTCGATAATATTGTAGCGGTGCTTAGGCGAAGCCCTGCGACGGAAGAACATCAAGATCGTCACCACGCCGTCGTGCTGACGGAACTCTTCCCCGACACTTTGCTGGATCGGAGTCTGGGGATCGTCATCGAGCTGAATGTGTGCTAGAACTCGGAGGTGCCGTAGTTTCGGTGCTTGATCAGTCGGGCCGTGAAGACGTATGACTACATCAACCACGTTGTGCTAACACTTCCGCTTCCGGTCTACGAGGGTACGTAGACAACACTCTCCCCTCTCGTTGCTATGCATCACCATGATCTTGCGTGTGCGTAGGAATTTTTTTGAAATTACTACGTTACCCAACACTTGCTTCCATTCATGTTTCCTTAAGTGCTCTGCATCGGCAGGGCCCAGCCCCGCGCATACCTCCATCGCCATTGAGCCCTCCGGGTCACCAGGGTAGGCTCAAGGAATGAGGGGCTACGTGACTAGTGAGGCCCCTGGGTCGCGATGACCAGGGGTCCCCCTTAACGCTCAAGCGACCCATTTGCGTTCTGCGTCGGCAGGGCCCAGCCCCGCGCATACCTCGATCGTCGTTGAGCACCAGGCCCAAGGAGTGAGGGGCTATGTGACTAGTGAGGCCCCTGGGTCGCGATGCCCAGGGGTCCCCCTTGACGTACGAACGACTCTCATGAGGGAGAACGAGCACCATACCTTGCTCACGAGCCTTCGCCTAGGATGGGGGCGCGAGAAAGCCAGGTGTCTGGGCACATGGTAGGGTGGCGTCTGCCAGGCGTGAACTGAGCATAGCCCCCGTGCCTAGCCCCCCTCGCAATACCCTTCCAAGGAGAAGCTTTGAGCGTCGTGAGATAAAAAGCTCCCTGAGGTTGGTGCGACCGCTGGGGGCCGCCCTCAGTTGTTTATAACTAGCGCGGAGCATAGAGCTACCACACTTGCATGGAGTGTGGGCATAGCCGCTCCTCGGTCGTATCGACCAGTGCGGAGCTTGGTGCTTCCACTGGTTCATGGGCACAACCGCTCCTCGGTCTTGCTGGCGCGGAGCTAAGCACTTCCACTGGATCGTGGGAGGGGAGCCTCCCACCGGGAGAGACTCCCGGGCATGTACAGCCCGTCCGGACACATGGCTTGCACGGCGGGACAACCAGGGTGTATATGGGCCCTCCTCAGGACGAGCTGAACAACACTGAGGAAGTTCTTGCGAGCTTACGCATCATTCACGAGACCCTACCCTGAGGCGGGTTGCGCCTGAGGCGGTTGCGCCTGAGGCAGGTTGCGCCTAAGTCTTCTTCTGCAAAATGTGAAAAGAGATGGGTTTCCTAGACTTGCGCCGAATGCATCTCCAGAGGGCATTGCATGAGAAGCTCGCGGCACCAATGACCCCAGGAGGTGACGTTAGCGGGACCGGCCCGTAAGACAGAGCTCAACCGCTGGATTTATCGATGCTGCAGGGACGGACCCGAGCACAGACGCCGTGCCCAGTCTTCTCAGTCTATAGTCCAAAAGATAAACAACCGGTGCACGGTTCCCGCGGGAGCGAGGCACCTGCCATGGGCCCCTACTTACCCACCAATGATTAGCCCATGCAAGAACAAGGCACCAAGGACCATGGGAGGTGACTTCACGGGAATGGCTCGTGAGACAGAGCTCAGCCCTTGGGTTTAGCGACGCTGCAGGGACGGACCTGAGCACAGACGCCGTGCCAGTCCTTAATCATGGGGTGGTCGCGGGTGGGCTCACAAGGGCTCATGACCTTAGTGGCGGTGAGGGTGCCAACCATATAGATAATGCGAAAGGAAGCAACCAGTTCTGATTCATGCGCAAAAAGAGACAGCTGTGGGGGTAAGCCCCCAACAGCTCGAGGATGATGTAGCCCGAGGGGCGCCCTCGATGGAATACCTGAGACATCACCTGGTACTTGCTGCTGAAGAGGAGTTGGGGTAGCTGGAGACGCGAGCCATGCGGGTTGCTCCTGAGGAGAGTCGAGCTCCCAAGGCCCAGGGGCTCCGGAGGCCCTCAGCGGTCGCAGGGGTCCTTGTCCTGCTCCGTCAGGACCGCCTGCCGCTGAGCCTCCTGAGCCCCCACGGCCTGTTGTACGAAGTGCTGGTATGTGGAGGCCGCATTGCGGAGGCCAGAGGGGAAGACCCTCCTCCAGCTGACTGCCATCGGTTAGAAGAGGCCCTAGGCGGCAGCCCTATTGAGGCTTGGGATGTCGATGCAGACGCGAAACTGGTTGCTTGGGTCTTGAGTAGGTGGGTAAGGTTCCTTTGTAGCTTGGTCGATGGGGTCCTAAGCCCCCAGCGTTATGAGGCTCACGCTGGGCTCATGACGACGCACGGCGGGGCACGCCCGTAGTGGTGCTCGGGCACCTCCCTCACGACCAGGTCCGGGGCCCCCCTGAGGGGAGCCCCCGAGCCTGTCCTGAGAGGGGCGCTGGGCATGCCTCCCTATGCGAGGGCGGAAGGCGCCTCGTCAGCAGGCGCGGAGCTTGAGGTGGTGCCGTCGGGAGCCCCCGAGGCCTGAGAGTCGAGCAGTTGCTTCTTCTTCTTGGGGGCGGTCATCAGGGCGAAGACGGCTCCGTCTTCGTCGAAGCTCTCAATCGCCGCAGTCTGGTAGGCGCGCTCGAGAGAACGTACTGCTTCCTTCTCGTCGCAGGCGATCGTGATGACTCCGCCGCTTCCAGGCATCTTGAGGATGTTGTATCTGTGATGGGTCGCCGCCATAAACTTGGAGAGGGCCGAATACCCTAGGATGGCGTTGTACGGGAGGTTGATGTTGGCGACGTCAAAGTCGATGAGCTCGGTGTGGTAGTTGTCGCGGTTGCCGAAGGTGACGGGGAGGTGGACCTGCCCCATCGGGAGGGTGGAGCCATTTGTGACTCCGTAAAATGGCTTGGTCGGGTGCAGCTGATCGTAGGGTACTTGAAGAGTCTCGAAGATATGAACGGAGAGGACGTTGAGCCCTGCCCCACTGTCGATGAGGGTCTTGGTCACGCGGACGTTACTGATGGTCGGGGTGTAGAGCATCCGGAGAGTGCCTGGCGCGGCGGTGTACCTGAGCTGATCCTTGGGGTCGAAGGCGATGATCTACTTGGCCCACGTAAGGTTGCGCGCGGCGTCAGGCCTGGGGAGCGCCGCGTTCACCTCACGAGTGAACTGCTTGAAGATGCGGTGAGAAGCCGGAGTGTGGGCTCCTCCCAGGATGCATGCGACCCCGCGTGGCTCCTGGAAGCCCCCCGCTTCGTCTCCCTGGCGGTTGTCGTCGTTCCTTCTTGGTGGTGGTGGCAGCGAAGGCAGGCCCGCGTTGCCCTGAGGGCGACCCTCGCAAGGCTGGTCGCGCCAGGGGGCGTCACGAGGCTGCTCCTGCCAGCGGTCTTCACGAGGCTGATCACGCCATCCTTGGCGCGAGTTCCTGTCGTCCCAGCGTCCTCCGCCACGGCCTCCTCCGCGGCCGTAGCCACGGTTGTCGCGCTCAGGGCGCTGCCCAACGCGCCCGCCGCGCATCCCCCTGAGCTCTTGGCAGTTGTGGGTGTTATGGCTATGGACATCATGGAAGACGCAGTACGGACGGTTGTCTCTTGGAGGGTCGTTGTAGCCGCAGCTGCGCTTCACTTCTGGCTCCACGGCCAGCACGGCTGGTCCCTTGTGCTTTGCTTCCTTGGCCTTGGTCTTCTTGTCGTCGGCCTCCGCCTCAGGCAGTTCCAGGAGGGAAAGGCGGCCTTCATTTGCCCTGGCGCACTTCGCCGCGAGATTGAACATCTCGAGGGCCGTGCACAGGTCCTCGTGGATGGAAAGCTCCTCCTTCATCCTGACGTCGCGGACATCGCCGGAGAACGCCGAGATGCTGGCCTCATCGGAGACCCTGGGGATCTTGAGGCACACGGTGTTGAAGCGTTGGATGTATTTCTGCAGGGTCTCCCCAGGCTGCTGCTTCATGCGGCGCAGGTCTGCGGCCGCTGGAGCTCGGTCGCGGGTACCTAGGAAGTTGGCGATGAAGCGCTCACGAAGCTCCTCCCAAGAAGAGATGGATCCTGGATGAAGGTTCAGGAGCCAGGAGCACGCACCGTCCTTGAGGGCCATGGGGAACCAGTTCGCCATGACCTGCTCGGTGCCATTCGCCGCCTCGATGCTGAGCTCGTAGAGCTGGAGGAACTCCGCCGGGTCGGTGGTGCCGTCGTAACGCGGATGCAAGTCCAGCTTGAACTTGCCGGGCCAGACGAGGCGCCGTAGCTCAGGAGCTAGGGCACGGCATCCAGCCACGCTCATGATTGCTGGCGCCCCTATGCCTGCGGTGCTGGATCTTGGGGTGCGGGCACCACCACCTCCTGTGGGGCGCGGTTCTGGTGCTGCTGAGCGGGGAGCACGCGCGCTTTAGCCTGGGGGCATGGGACCACCTGGCAGCTCTCCTCGTCGCGCGCGGGGGCCATGCAGGGCTGTTCGCGCAGTGGAGCCTCGCGCCTGAGCCCCTGGCCGGCGCCACGCGGTGGAGGTGGGGGCGGAGCCCCGTGGTCCTCGTTCCCTGCCACGGGCGACGGAGGGAGAGAGGAATGGGTCGGTGCGGGCGCCTCCCCGGTCGCGCTGACGAGCTCGGTGATGCAGTGGAGCCACACATCATAGAGGTCGTCCGCTGGACGGTAGCGTAGGAGCACCCGTGCCATCAGTAGCGCAGGCTACTGGTAGACCGGCCCCCGGCGGACCAGCGAGGACGACGCCGCGGCCGGCGAAGGTGACCCCCACTAACAAGCCGATTAGCAAAAACTTAACGCCCCACCTCTTTGCCGTCTGCTAGCAGACGACAAAGAGAGAAAAATGCGGACGGTAAAGCCGCGGCGGACGGCAAAGCCTAGCCTAACTAACGGACCCCACCCCCTGCCCGTTACTCTCTCTTCTCTCCCTCGCTCCTCCCCGACGCCCCGCCACCAGATCCCCACCCACTGCCTCCCCCGCCACCCGGCGCCGCTCCCGCCCCCGCCCCACCGCCCGGCGCCGCCCCCTCCCCCGCTTGCCCCATCGCCCCACCACCCCTCCGCCCCCACCCACCCGCCGACGCCCCGTCGCCCCGCCACCCGCCGCCCGGCACCACCCCGCCACCACCCCCGCTTGCCCCGTCGCCCCACCACCCCGCCGCCCCACCCCACCCGCCGACGCCCCATCGCTCCGCCGCCCTAGCGCGCCACCATGTCGCCGGCCCACCCGCCCCGGCCACTGCCCCGACCATCCCACTGCCCCGGCGCGCCGCCACGTCGCCGGCCCACCCGCCCCACTGCCCCGACCATCCCATTGCTCCGGTGAGGGACACCATCTTTTTTTTCTTCTATTTTTCATTTTTTGCTGTTTAATTGTTAGTGCTAGAAATGTGTTAGTGTTAGTGTTAGAAAAGAATTAGAAGAAGTAGAAGTACAAGTAGAAGAAGAAGAAAAGAAAAGAAGTAGAAAAAGATGAAAAAAGAAGAAGAAGAAAAGAAGTAGAAGAAGAAGAAAGGAAGAAAAGAAAAGAAGTAGAAAAAAGATGAAAAAAGAAGAAGAAGAAAAGAAGTAGAAGAAGTAGAAGAAGAAGAAAAGAAGAAGCGAAAAGAACTTAAAAAGTAGAAAGAAGATGAAAGAAGAAGAAGAAGAAGAAGAAAGGAAAGAAGAAGAAGAGAAAGAAAGAAGAAGAATGATAGAAGGAAACACCCCGACCCCCTGACACCGACACCACACCCCGACACCCTGACCCCGACACCCCGACCCCGACACCCTGACCCCGAGACCGACACGACACCCCGACCCCGATACCCTGACTCTGACACCACACCCCGACCCCGACATGACACCCCGACACCCTGACCCCCTGAATCCGAAACCCCGACCCCGACACCACACCCCGACACCCCGACCCCCTGACCCCCTAACCACGACACCCCGACCCCGACACGACACCCCGACCCCGAAAAAGCACCCCGACCCCGACATGGCACCCCGACACCGACACGACACCCCGACCCCCGACACCTCCCGAAAAGGTGTTCTTTGGCCTTCTAGAGGCCGACGGGGTCATACATTTGTGAATTATTAGTTAGGTCATATATTTTTCGATTTTGTTATGAAAAACATCATATATAATTGTGTTGATCGGGTAGATTTAAATGTGCAGTTGTTTCATCGCTGCGAGGTTTGGTGTTCGACGAACTCGCCGTGCGTTTGACGAGCTCTGCCCCTTCGTTCGTGGGTGAGCACAAATGACATGTCCTCCTCCCCCATTAATTATTTGCTCCGTTCCGGTGTTCGTGCCGGTGAAACTTGATAGCTAGCTATATATGTGTCTTGAATCATCAGTATGCGTAACCAATATGTGTCTCCCATTCGAAAGCGTCATAGTTATAAATATGCATGCATTTGCATATTTATAACCTTAATTCTTTCGAATTGTCCAACGCTATCCATGGACAGCCCAAGTATGTGTAGATTGGGTTCATTTTCCCATATGCTTTGCTCCGGATCCGACGCATAAATTTCATCAATGCCTCCCTTGTTGTTCTCCGGGTACACATCCTCTCTGTTTATTGCAGAGACGTGTATCAGGAGAACAGTGGGGAGGTGCTGCCGATATTTTGCGTTGGATCCGGAGCATAGCATGGGAAAATGAACCCAATCTACACATACTCGGGTGGGATTAGGACCTATCATTACCTATTAGAGTGTAGGTTGCATGGACGTAATAAAATTGACAAAGTAGATCAACTGATGAATATATACATGGTGAATTATATATATATTTGTTGTGTGTCCAGTAGCTCTGAAAGTCAAGATGATTGATCGTGCGTGGATGTATACCGGTCACACTGGTCAGAACAAATGGAGCATTGAATGGTTCACAAAAACCAAGGGGTTTGTGCAAGCTGCATTTGCAAATGGCCAGAGGAAAACCCGGTGCCCCTGTTTCCGGTGCAGCATTTGGGAAAAGAGGACAGAGGCTGAAATGGGCAAACACCTGCAGAAGAGTGGTTTTACGCCCGATTATATGGTGTGGACATTTCATGGTGAGTCTGCCCAACGCGACCGAGCTGAGGTGGATCGTCGTCGCACTGACGAGCATGGTACCGGGATGGAAAACATGGTGCAAGACTATGATGATGCTCGGGATTCGGACGTGGAGATGGAGGAATCTGCAAAGGCCTTCAATGAAATGTTGGAGTCTTCCAAACGTCCGCTCCACGAGCACACTGAGCTTTGTCAGTTGGATGCCATATCACAAGTAATGGCTCTGAAGGCTCAGTTCAACTTGGGCAGAGAATGCTACGACGCAATTATGACATTATTTGGACGCTTTCTACCCAAAGGCCATGTAATGTCTGCAAACCTGTACCAGTCGGACAAAATCCGCCTTGCACTGAAGATGCCCTATGAGAAGATACATGCATGTGAGAAAGGATGTGCCTTATTTAGGCTTGACTATGCGGACTTGAACTATTGTCCCATTTGCAAGTCTTCCAGGTATGTTGTGGTAGACAACGGTATGGGTGAGAAGACACATACCAAAATCCCTGTTAGTGTTCTTCTGTATATGCCAATCATACCAAGACTTCAACGTCTTTTCATGGTCGAAGAGACGGCTAGACAGATGACATGGCACAAAACAGGCAAAAGAACCGAACTAGATGCAGATGGGAATCTGATGATGGTACACACATTGGATGGTGTTGCGTGGAAAAAGTTTGATGAATTACATGTTGACAAAGCGGCAGATCCGAGGCATCCTCAAGTCGGCATCAGCACGGATGGGTTCAGTGTGTTTGGTATGATGGCAGCCCAATACAATTGTTGGCCCGTATTTGTCTTTCCACTCAATCTCCCCCCCGGTCAGATTATGCAAAGAAAGAACATTTTCCTGACATTGATAATTCCAGGGCCAAACTATCCGAGGAAAAATATGAATGTGTACATGCAGCCGCTTAAGGACGAATTGCAAGAAGCCTGGGATAATGGGTTCAAGACATATGATGCCAATAGCAAACGGAACTTCATAATGCGTGTTTGGTACATGTACTCGACGCATGACTTGCCGGCGTATGCGCTATTCGTTGGCTGGTGTGTGCATGGAAGGTTCCCCTGCCCCACATGCAAGGGAGCTCTTGAGTTTCGTTCTCTTCAGGCCGGTCGCAAGTTTTCTTGCTTCGACATGCATAGACAGTTCCTGAATCCTCGCCGTAAGTTCAGGAAAGACAAGAAGAACTTCATCAGAGGTAGAGTTGTCAAAAACTCTACACCACCTGCGGTGACAGGCCAACAGACCCTGGATGAGTTAAACGCTCTCGAGCCAGAGCATCCAGGGTACTTCAAGGGGTATAATTCTAAGCACGCCTGGACTCACAAAACATGCTTATGGGATCTGCCTTACTTCAAAGACCTCCTTTTCCCACACAACATCGACGTGATGCACACTGAGAAGAATATTGCCGAGGCACTTTTTGGTACATTGTTCGGCATAGATGGGAAGTCAAAGGATTATACTAAGCCTAGAGCCGATCTGGAGGCGCTATGTGATAGGCCGTTACAAAACATGAAAGAACCGAAAGCAAAGCAAAACTGGACGAAGCCAAAGTCATGGTCTAATCTTGGAAGGCCAGCTATGAGGGAAATTATCTTGTGGGTGAAAATGCAGTTGATGTTCCCCGATGGGTATGCAGCGAATCTAAAGAGGGGAGCGAGTCTTGATAAATTGAAGATATTTGGTCTCAAGAGTCATGATTGGCACATATGGATTGAGCGGGTAATGCCGGTGATGTTGCGTGGCTTCATCCCTAAGGATGAATGGCTAGTACTGGCATAACTCAGCTATTTCTTCTGTGTTCTTTGTGCGAAAGAACTATCGCCTGGCGTGCTAGAAGAAATGGAAGAGTTGGCGCCGGAGTTGATCTGCAAGTTAGAGAAGATCTTTCCACCGGGCTTCTTTAATCCAATGCAACATTTGATTTTGCATCTCCCGACCGAGGCAAGATCGGGGGGGCCGTGCAAAATTGTTGGTGCTACCCAACTGAGAGGATGCAGAAGACGCTTCGACAAAAATGTAAAAATAAACATAGAATTGAAGCATCGATGGCTGAGGAATTCATCACTGAGGAGGCGGTAAACTTCGTGACAACACACTACGAAACCAAAAATCATCATTTGCATAATCCGAAGCCTCGGTACAATGCTGACGACCCTAAAAAGGGTGGATCCAACCTCAGCCTATTCAAAGGGAATCTCGCACCAGCCAGTGTTTCAAATCCAGTATCTTTGGATAACGAAGAATGGCGGACCATTTCATTGTATATCTTCAACAACCTGATAGAAGTGCGGCCGTACATCGAGTAAGTTCTCGGTACATTGTTTCACAACTTCTATTTCCTTTGAACTGCTCTTATTCCTGGATATTTCATACAGTCGATACGTCGCCATATTCTCGTATGGAGCGGTGATCCAAAAGGATTCCGTCGAAGAGTATGAGCTTCTCGCAAAGCAAGGAGGCGGCTATCCCGGTTTCATCTCTTGGGTCAAACAAACGGTAATTTCTATTAGACAATTTCATTTCATTCGCTAATTTGTGCGCAATGCAGCAATCCTTTCATATTAAACTTGTAGGCTAATTTAGAGTCTATGGACGCCGAATTGAGACAAGTCGCTAATGGTTTTGACTATAAGGTTCGTTCATTTGACAAATATGACATCAGCGGGTATCGCTTTCGTACCTATGGCAAAGCGCTATCTATGGCCGACCGAAAGTCTACTAATTGTTGTGTATCTGTGTCGGTGTACTAAAGTAGGGGTACCTTAGTACCCCGAAATTGTGCACGGGCAGTCACAGCGACCCGCAACAAGGCTTGCCGGGCGACCGCCAAGACCCTCCATGATTCCTCTGGAGCCATTCAAGAACAAAGTATCCAAGAGCAAAACAAGGCCCCGGCAAGAGGAGCTTGCCGGGAAAGGGAACAAGGCCCCGGAAAGAGGAGCTTGTCGGGAAGGAGACGAGACCCCGGCAAGAGGAGCTTGCCGGGAAGACAACCAAAGCATCTCAAGAGACTCGCTGCGGCGCACCACGCGCCCCGACAAGACCCGGTGAGCGACAAGCTCCCAGACGTGACAAGACAACACCCGTGGCAAGGCACTTGCCGCGGCAAGCAATTACCCCGCAGCCCGCGCTCCAGCTCACCCACCAACGTGTCGCCCTGGGACCATTCCTGGCGTACGTGGCGGGAGGCTGGGCGGCCGGGGGCATGCGGTGGCAAGCAGCCGCTGACAAGGAACCATCGTGGCAAACGGTGGCGTTCCTAGCGGTCCCTCTCTGGGCCGTCAAGGTGACACAGACGGGCATTTAATGCCCTTGTCCCCTGCCGTCAGAGTTAGGTAGGATGCGACATGTAGGCGGTGGAGCCAACTACCACCCCTTTTACATTTTTACCCTTACCTCTGTTGCCACGTGTCGGTGACCCCTTAGACATATAAAAGGAGGCCCATGCGCAACAGAGGAGGGGAGGACAGCCATTCCCACGCTCGGTCTCGCCAGCTGCTTGAGTGTACTGTAGCACTCGCCGCTCCCGAGCAAAAACTCAATACAACCACCAAAGCAGGAGTAGGGTTTTACGCATCCGTGCGGCCCGAACCTGGGTAAATCGATCATCTCGCTCGTGTGTATCGCCTCGATCTGCTCGTTGTGCATCCACCGCCCCCTGCCGAACCAAAAGGGGCTCGGTCCGCCGGTCCCCATTGGTGTGCGAGGGATCAGACACCCCCGACATCTTTGGTGCGCCAGGTAGGGGGTGCGTCGAGGTTGTGCGAAACTGATCCGGCGTTCGCACGAGCTGCATCTTCATCATCTTCATCAACATGCCATCGAAGAAGAAGATCTCGGAGGCAGCTGCTCCGTCTGCGCCGAGCCCGCCGTCGCCAGAGCGGACGGCTAGTGGAGCAGGCGCCGGCGGAAGGGCGGGCGCCGACGGGGAGACTCGTGGCGCTGCCAGGTCCAAGGACCAGGCTGCGCCGCGCGTCGGCGGCGCGGTCGCCTCCCACGACAACCGCGCGCACTCCAAGACCGCGGCGTCCGTACACGCACCACGCCCGTCCCAGGAGGCGCGGGACCAGCAGCGTCATGGTACCCATGGTACCATACGTCTGCTGGGCCAAGATCAAGCTGGCGGGTCCCGGAGCGCTCAGGACCTGCACGCACGCCAACATGCTGGCGCGAGCGCGGCGCGGTCGCTTGGACGAGATGTTGCTCCTTCTAACATGGTTAGGAGTCCGAGCATATCTCGCTCCTCGCACCGTTCGCTGCCGCCGCCCACCACTCCGGCGGAAGCGTTGGCGCGTGCCCAGCTGCTCCTAAACTACCCTCCAGCACCAGAGAAGATCGATGACTGGAGGGCCACTATTCAGAGCCTCATCGGCTTCGCCAATGGCGACAACCCATGGCAGCCGAGCGCATCGCTGCCGCGGCGAGTCAGCCAGGCGCGAGCCGGTGGCGACAAGACCGGCGAGGGTGCAACCACTGTGCACTCTCCGCCCCGAAGGCCGAGATCGCCGACTCACCGGATCCATCTCGACGGCTGCTCCACCGCGTCGTCAGATCCGCGAGCTCGCCGCGATCAACGCCAAGTTCTTTATGAGAGACAGCAAGAAGACGCTCGAACACGCATCGAGCGCCGAAGGGAAGCGCGGCGTCAATCAGACCTGCGCGCTGGGCCCTCTGTTGACTTGCATGCACCCGGAGAGCCAGGTAACTTGCCGTACGCGGCAGGTTGTCCTACGTTCACCCGTGAGCTGCGGCAAGTCCAGTGGCCCAACCAGAAGCATTTCAAGCCAGACGTGCCGGAGAAGTACGACGGCAAGTCGCACCCGTCGGAGTTCCTCAGCATCTACACCATTGCGGTGCAAGCTGCCGGGGGGCGAGACGACAAGGTCCTTGCCAACAACTTCCCGCTCGTGCTCAAGCCCGAAATCAGATCCTGGCTCATGCACTTGCCAGACAACTCCATATCCTCTTGGGCGGATTGGTGCCATCAGTTTGTCGGTGCCTTTACAGGCGGCCACAAACCACATGGCCAAGAGAGTGACCTCCACCTGCTCGCCCAGAAGGAAGGAGAACCCCTGCGCAAGTATATCCAGAGATTCAGCCGCGTGCAGCGCAACATCCTAGACATCCACCCTGCCGCGGTTATCAGCGCGTTCCATCAGAACGTGCGTAATCGCAGGATGCGGGAGGAGATGGCGATGAGCAGGATCAGGGACGTCAGCGAGCGGTACGCCCTGGCCGACAAGTGTGCACGCGCTGAAGAAGGGAGGAAACTCCCCGGAGAGGATGCTGGAGCGGGGGGATCGGACAGCGAGGATGCCGCCCCGGCAAGGAAGAACCGGAGGCGCAACAGGAAGAAGAGCGGCAAAGAGGTACTAGTCGTTGAGTAGTCCGGCGATGACGACCCCGCCAAGCAAGCCAAAGTTGGCAGCTCCGGCAAGGAGGTTGCCGCGTGCACCAACTGCCAGGCTGTGGCGGCCGACGACAAGCAGGGCAGCTCCGACAAGCAGTACTGCAAGATCCACCGCACCAAGGGTCATGATCTCCAGAACTGCAAGAGGGTCGAGCAGCTTGTCCAGCAACAAAGAGCTGAGTACGAGCGGTGCGACAAGGAGAGAGCCCAAGGAGGCGGTGGAGAAGCCGGCAAGAAGCGCGCTGGCCCGGGAGGAAGCCGCGGCAAGGCCAAGCAGTGGCAAGGAGACAGGCCTCCCCGCGGCTGCGACAAGGATGAAGACGAAGACGACGATGAAGACATGGATGATGTTGAGAACAGCGAGCAGGAGTTTCAGAAGGCTACAGAAGTCTTGTGTGTTGACGGTGGCGCTTCTGTACACACTTCCCACCGCCAACTTAAACAGTGGCTCCGGGAAGTTAATGCGGCAGAGCCACCTGTCGAATCACGCAAGCTTCTGAAGTGGTCCAGCACGCCTATCATCTTTGACATTGAGGACCACCCTGATCGCACAACTGCGGTCGGGTGCTTGCCGTTGTTGGTTTCCCCAACAATCCGCAACCTCAAGGTCACCAAGATGCTAGTTGACGGCGGGGCCGGCCTAAATCTGATCTCCTCCGCTGTACTCCAAAAACTCCAGATCCCGGACAGCGAGCTCGAAGAAACCGGTACATTCCAAGGAATTAACCCGGGAAGGAGCAAGCCGAAGGGAAAATTCGCGCTGCCGGTGACATTCGGCAGCGAGATGAACTTCAGGACTGAGAGGGTCACCTTCGACGTTGCCGATTTCCCATTACCCTACAATGGGATACTTGGCCATCCCGCACTCGCCAAGTTCATGGCGGCCTCTCACTATGCCTACAACATGCTCAAGATGCCAGGCCCGATAAGCGTCATCTCTGTCCCTGGCGACAAGAAGGACGCCCTTATCTATGCCGACAAGATCTACCAGGAAGCTGCCGCCGCGACAGACCGCAAGACACTTGCCGCTGAAGCTCCCGGGGGGAAGAAGACCAAGTCCGGCAAGAGCTCTGGTGCCCACTCCGGCAGGCGCGCCTCTTCGGAGTGCTGCGCTACCGTCGAGGACGCACCATCGAGCTCCGCCGGCAAGAAGAAGACCAAGCCCGGCGAGTGCTCTGATGCCTACTCCGGCAAGCGCACCTCTTCGGAGTGCTGCGCTGCCGTCGAGGACGCACCATCGAGCTCCGGCAGCAAGAGCAAGAAGACGATGGCCGCTCCACCACTTACCAAGAAGGTGCCCGCCAAGGAGGACGACACTGGTGGTACCTTCACCATCAGTGCCACCCTTGATCCTAAATAGGAAAGCGCGCTCGTTACTTTCCTGCGGGCGAATGTCGACGTGTTTGCATGGCAACCGTCTGACATCCCCGGTGTTCCCAGGAAGGTAATTGAGCACCACCTTGCAGTTTGTCCTCATGCGCGGCCCGTCAAGCAGAAGGTCAGGAAACAGGCGGTGGAGCGCCAAGAATTCATAGCCGAAGAAATCAAGAAATTGGAAGCAGCAGGCCTCGTCAGACGGGTGCTCCATCCCACGTGGTTGGCCAATCCGGTTGTAGTGCGCAAGGCGAATGGGAAGTGGAGGCTTTGTATTGACTTTACTGATGTTAATAAAGCTTGTCCAAAAGATCCACTTCCCTTGCCGCGCATTGACCAGATTGTTGACTCCACGGCCGGTTGTGAGTTGCTTTCATTTCTTGATGCATACTCAGGATACCATCAGATCTTCATGGCGGAAGAGGACGAGGAGAAAACCGCATTCATTACTCCATGTGGCACGTACTGTTTCTTACGGATGCCTTTCGGATTAAAGAGTGCTGGTTCGACATTTGCCAGAGTAGTCCATATTGCTTTGAAGCCATAGATACACAAAAATGTAGAAGCTTACATGGATGATATAGTGGTCAAAAGCAAAGATAGGGCAACTCTGATCCAAGACCTAGAAGAGACTTTTGTGAATCTGCGCAAGATCAACCTCAAGCTCAACCCTGAGAAGTGTGTGTTTGGAGTCCCTTCCGGCAAGCTTCTCGGGTTCTTTGTGTCTCAGCGGGGAATTGAAGCCAACCCCGACAAGATCAGGGCCATTGAGCAGATCGAAGCACCAAAGCGCGTCAAGGATGTACGGAAGCTTGCCGGCTGCATAGCTGCTCTTAGCAGATTTATCTCTCGGTCTGCTGAGCGCGCCCTACCCTTTTTCAAAATTTTGAAAAAGGCAGGTCCAATGAGATGGACTCCGGAAGCGGTGGCTGCACTGCAAGACTTGAAGAGATACCTGTCCTCCACCCCAACACTTGTCGCGCCTAAACCACAAGAGAAGTTGCTGCTGTACATAGCGGCAACCAATCAAGTGGTTAGTGCTGCGTTAGTAGCGGAAAGGGAGGCCGACGACGAGCCAGCGACCGCGGCAAGCACATCCGGCGACAAGCAGGGGGCTTCCCCGACAAGCTCTGATCCCGACAAGCAAGGATCTGCGCAGATACAAGAGGAGATACAGAAGAAAATGGTGCAGCGCCCAGTCTACTTTGTCAGCTCCCTTTTACATGGGGCTAGGTCAAGGTACTCTGGTGTGCAGAAGCTACTTTTCGGCCTCCTGATGGCCTCGAGAAAGCTGCGCCATTACTTCCAAGCACACGAGATCACAGTTGTCACTCGCTTTCCACTGAAGAGGATATTGCAAAATCCAGAAGCAACAGGCAGGATTGTCGAGTGGGCACTGGAACTGTCAAGCTTTGGTCTCAAGTTTGAGAGTACATCAACAATCCAGAGCAGAGCATTGGTAGAGTTCATAGCAGAGTGGACACCAACTCCGGACGAAGAAATTCCAGAGACGAGCATCCCCGCCAAGGAAGCAAGCAAAGAGTGGCTCATGTACTTTGATGGTGCTTTCTCGCTGCAAGGCGCCGGTGCTTGTCTACTCCTTGTCGCACCCACCGGAGAGCACCTCAAGTACATAGTCCAGATAGACTTTCCCAAGGAGCAAGTGACAAACAATACTGCAGAGTATGAAGGCTTGCTTGCCGGTCTCAGGATCGCGGCAGAACTTGGGATTAAGAAGCTCATTGTCAGGGGTGACTCGCAACTTGTCGTCCGCCAAGTGAACAAAGATTACCAGAGTCCATTGATGGAAGCTTATGTTGATGAAGTGAGGAAGCTGGAAGAGCGCTTTGACGGCCTGCAAATGGAACATGTTCCAAGAGCTGAGAACGACATTGCCGATGGCCTGTCAAAGTGTGCAGCACTTAAGTTACCTGTGGAACCAGGGACCTTTGTGCTCAAGCTGACTCAGCCATCCGTGACACCATCAACTGGACAGAGAAAGAAGAGGAGGTTGATCTCTGGTGACTATCTTCCGGCAGAGCTTCCCGAAGCCGCCGCCAACAAGGTTCCCAAGATCGACGCCAAGAATGCTGAGGAGCAATCTACTCCGGCAAACCCCAGGGTTTGTTCCGTTGAGGCAGATTCTCCCGACAAGCTCGGCCCCGACAAGCTTGTCGGGGAACGTCAAGCTCCGGCAGAGCCACGAGCTCTTGCCGTCGACGTGGATGTTCCCGCAGCAGCAGATGTGCCTTCAGTCCTTGTTGTCGAGCCACAGGCTCCAACATGGGCGCAGCAGATTGTCCGTTTCCTCCAGACAGGAGAGCTTCCCGAGGAACCAGAAGAAGCGGAAAGAGTAGCCCGACAGTCTAGTATGTACCAGTTTGTCGACAACACGCTGTGCAGAAGAAGACTCAACGGTGTGAAATTGAAGTGCATTCCTCGGGAAGAGAGACAGAAGCTGTTGGCAGAGATACACGGAGGCATATGTGGTCACCACATTGGCGCGAGAGCTCTTGTCAGGAAAGCATTCCGGCAAGGCTTCTTCTGGCCGACAGCCCTCCAGGATGCAACTGCACAAGTAACCAAGTGTGAAGCGTGCCAGTTCCATTCCAAGCAGATACACCAGCCAGCTCAAGCTCTCCAGACGATCCCTTTATCCTGGCCATTTTTGGTCTGGGGGCTCGATATCCTCGGCCCCTTCCCCTGAGCTGTCGGGGGCTTTGAGTACTTGTACGTTGCAATCGACAAGTTCACAAAGTGGCCGGAAGTGGAACCAGTGAGGAAGGTGACGGCGCTGTCCGCGATCAAATTCTTCAGGTCGATTGTTTGCCGTTTCGGGATCCCTAACAGGATAATTACCGACAACGGTACACAATTTACGAGCCGTGCCTTCATGCAGTACGTCCAAGATCTCGGCGCCAAGGTCTGCTTTGCTTCTGTCACTCACCCAAGAAGCAACGGCCAAGCTGAGAGGGCAAATGCTGAAGTGCTGCGCGGGCTCAAGACCAGAACATTTGACAGGCTGCACAAGCGCGGACGCAACTGGATCGAGGAGCTGCCGGTGGTTCTTTGGTCGATCAGGACGACGCCAAATCGAGCCACCGGGCAGACACCCTTCGCTCTAGTCTATGGAGCGGAGGCAGTTACCCCCACGGAACTCATATACAGGTCACCTTGAGTGCTCGCTTATCATGAGCTTGAGCAAGAGCGGCTGCGGCAAGATGATGCGCTACTCCTGGAGGAAGATCGTCTCTAGGCTGCTGTGCGAGCCGCTCGCTACCAGCAAGCTTTGCACCGCTATCATAGCCGCAAAGTTAACGCCAGGAGCCTCGAGGAAGGCGACCTTGTTCTTCGGCGCGTTCAATCCGCCAAGAATTCCAACAAGTTGACGCTGAAGTGGGAAGGCCCTTACCGCATGAAACGAGTCACCAGGCCTGGCGCTGTCCACCTGGAGACCGAAGATGGCGTACAAGTGAGCAACTCCTGGAATATCGAGCTTCTTCATAAGTTTTACCCGTAAGGCGCGGTTGTCGGACCCCGTCCGGCAACCACCCTTTTGTACAAGTCTTGTCGCTGTTGCATGTAATCCTTTGTACAAAGCCAGGCGCAGACCCCGAGCACAAGATAATGAAGCACTGGCGCCCAGAGTTATAGCATGCATGCTAGGTCGAGTCGAGTCCTCGGTTAGGGTTGATAGTGCCTAACAGCAGCTAACCCCTAACTTAGAGGTCTAGTGTGCGTCCCTTTGTCCTTCCTTCATTTCCTTTGGTTCGCAGGGCTTACATATCCTTGTCGGACCGCATGAGGACGAAAGGAAGAAGAAGGACGTGCCGGCATCCGAACCCCGGCAAGTCAGAGTTGCCGGGGGCTGCAAGTACCAAGGTTCACCCCACGGCAAGCCAGAGTTGCCGGGGGCTGCAGTCTCAGATAAGTCTTTCATCCCTCTTCATGCATTCTCTTTTGGACTGGGAATACGAAGCCTCGTTTCTTCCCGAAAGCCACCGTGCTCCCTTAGCTCTGGTCCCTGGGGCCCCAGGGCCAAGTTTTGGTCGCAGTCGCGGCAGGAAAGGGATGAAACGAGGGGCCGCACCCGCCTCGTCCCAGCCTCCGTCAAGAGCGTGAGAAAGGTCGAGCGACGTGGGTGTGCGGCAGGGCCTGTTGCCGGGGAAAGAGTGTCTATCTGTGAGATACCAAGGATTTGCTCCTTGGCGTGGGTTCTACCCGCGAGACAAGTAACCCGGCAAACATCCCCTTTTCATTAAAACATTCCACGCAGGTACAGTCCATAGAGAATGAGAAACATGAGAAGAGAGGATTACAAGTTTTAAATGCAGCTAAGGCCCGAAGGCTTACAAATTAAAAAGATAAGGTGCCTGTAATCCTTTTCCTGTCCCTCTTTTTAGGAGGTAGGTCAAGGAGGCGAGAAGGGCAAAAGGAGTGCCTAGGCAAACTATGGGTGCCAGAAGACACCAAGAGAACATCCCGGGGGCCGTCAAGGCTGGACGGTGATGGCGGCGCCAGAAGCGGGGCTCGAAGACGAGGCGGCAGGACGTCAGCACGCTGTCGAGGGCACCACTCCATCGTACTCCGACCTGACGGCCTTGCCGCCTGCCCTCTTCCTCTTCCGCAGCCTCCCTACGCCAGCCGCCCAAGGAGACGCCCCCGTGGAGTTCAAGGAGCCGGCGACATGGATGATGGGGTCATCGGTGCCGCACGGAGCGGCGCCCGACACCTAGTCGGACCCGCCATCCTGCCACCCGTTCCCCTCGTCGTCGCTGTCGCTCCCCTCCTCGTCACTCTCGCTCGAGGAGGAGCCTTCGCTGTCGGAGGAGCTTTCCACGCAGCACCGGGCCCGGACGCCGAAGCACCTGAAGACCTTGACGGAGAGGAGATCGCCCTCCACCAACTTGAAGTGGAGGGTGAGCCCCGGCGTCAAGCTGTGGATGCGGGCGAAAGTCTTCCACCCTCGGCAAAGATACATCACACCGGGGGCTGGGAATTCGGCGCGGACCCGCGTGCCGCTGATCCCACAGCCCCTCATCTGCAGCCTCAGCGTCTCGGGCGGGTCCAACTCCACCACTTCCGCGAACGGGTCCGGGAGTCGGAGGCGACGACGGGGCGCCCGGCGCAGCCTGACAAAGAACTCGCAAGGGTCGTCTCTGGCATGGACCACCGCGGGAGGAAGAGCCGCTAGCGGCGGCGAAGCCGACGCGCCGCCCCATCCACCTCTTCCCCGAGCGCCGCGGCCTCGTCCTCGACCACGTCCACGACCTCGCCCCCTCCCTCTTCCCCTTACGGCTGGCTCTGCCACCATGGGTGCGGGAGAGGGAGGGATGCGCTGCCTGGCGGCAACCCTTGCCGCCACTAACGAAGGACCAGGGTTCCCTCTCTCCATGGCGAATGGGGGGAGGGGCGCAGAAGCTGAAGGAAGGAGAAGATGGGAGGATGCGGGCTCCTGTCCTCCCCTCCCGCTCCTTATAAAGGAGCGAGGTGGGGGCTCGGCCGCCCCGCTCAGCGAATCAAGACGCGGGGAGCTGGGGCCGACCCGCTCCCCCGACCCACGACGGCCCCGTTTCCCGCCTCCGTCGCCCGCGGCCCCAAGTGCATGGGAACCGTGTGGTAGGTGTGCAGAACCAAGGTGACGGATGGGGCGGCCTCTCCCCACCCCGTGATCGTGGGGAGTGGGCACCCCGAAAACCGCCCATGATCTCTCCCATGATGCCACGTTCGACGCGTGCCGTTTGGGGAGGGCGCGGTGGATGCGGAATCTGTTATGGCGTAACCCAGGCCGCGCATGCCCGTGCATTGTTTTGGGCCTGGCCCAACAGCGCTCGGCACCGTGTATGGCCCAGGTCCGGGGGCTCCTGTCGGTGTACTAAAGTAGGGGTACCTTAGTACCCCGAACTTGTACACGGGCAGTCGCAGCGACCCGCGGCAAGGCTTGCCGGGCGACCGCCAAGACCCTCCATGATTCCTCTGGAGCCATTCAAGAACAAAGTATCCAAGAGCAAAACAAGGCCCCGGCAAGAGGAGCTTGCCGGGAAAGGGAACAAGGCCCCGGCAAGAGGAGCTTGCCGGGAAGGAGACGAGACCCCGGCAAGAGGAGCTTGCCGGGAAGACAACCAAAGCATCTCAAGAGACTCGCTGCGGCGCACCACACGCCCCGACAAGACCCGGTGAGCGACAAGCTCCCAGACGCGACAAGACAACACCCGCGGCAAGGCACTTGCCGCGGCAAGCTATTACCCCGCAGCCCACGCTCCAGCTCACCCACCAACGTGTCGCCCTGGGACCATTCCTGGCGTACGTAGCGGGAGGCTGGGCAGCCGGGGGCATGCGGTGGCAAGCAGACGCTGACAAGGAACCATCGTGGCAAACGGTGGCGTTCCTAGCGGTCCCTCTCTGGGCCGTCAAGGTGACATAGACGGGCATTTAATGCCCTTGTCCCCTGCCGTCAGAGTTAGGTAGGATGCGACATGTAGGCGGTGGAGCCAACTACCACCCCTTTTACATTTTTACCCTTACCTCTGTTGCCACGTGTCGGTGACCCCTTAGACATATAAAAGGAGGCCCATGCGCAACAGAGGAGGGGAGGACAGCCATTCTCATGCTCGGCCTCGCCAGCTGCTTGAGTGTACTGTAGCACTCGCCGCTCCCGAGCAAAAACTCAATACAACCACCAAAGCAGGAGTAGGGTTTTACGCATCCGTGCGGCCCGAACCTGGGTAAATCGATCGTCTCGCTCGTGTGTATCACCTCAATCTGCTCTTTGTGCATCCACCGCCCCCTGCCGAACCAAAAGGGGCTCGGTCCGCCGGTCCCCATAGGTGTGCGAGGGATCAGACACCCCTGACAATCTGCCATCGACGAAGGAGGTACCGAGTATTATGGGAGAGTTGAAGCAATTTATGAAGTTCTATTCTATGGTGAAAACCCACCGAATGTCGTAGTCTTCAAATGTTATTGGTTTCAGCCGAAGGAGACTAGAAGGACTCATGAACATATAGGGCTAGTTGAAATCAACCAAAGCACCCATTTAGATGTTCCTGATGTCTATATTACGGCTCAACAGGTGACCCAAGTATTCTATCTACCGTGGGCCTGCCAAACTAATCCAAATCTGAAAGGTTGGGATGCCGTTTATGAAGTGTCGCCACGTGCTAGACTATCTCCGCCAAAGGAAGAGGATTATGAATCTCACATTAACCCAGACACATATGAAGGAGAATTCTTCCAAGAGACACGTCTTTCCAAAAAGCGTGTCAAGAACCGCTATACTTCACCCCAAAACATTGAAGTAGACAGCGACAGTGAATCCGACATCACCCCAGAGGAGGAACAAGAAGAGCCGGAACAAGAAGAGGTTACTGCTGCGGATGACATGTCAATGCTTGACCGATTACGTCAAGGTGGCCTTCCACATGTTGATGCCACTGAACCCTATGGGCCCGTCATTGATTATAGTGATGATGATGATTATGCATTTATTGATGATACTGATCGAGATTATTAGTAGTGTCAGGTATTCAATTTTTTATGTTGTACTTGATGATGATACACTTAAGTGATATACATATTATTATTCATGTCGGTATTTTTTTATGTTGTACTAATTTCGTTTACTCTTTGTCATGGCAGGTGTTGAAAGATGGTGGGAGCTGGTCGGGAGCGCGCTGAGGCCCCTTCTTTCTTGTCGGCGTGTGGTGTGAGGTCTTCCATTCCACACACACCTCTCCACCGAGCGTTGCTGGACAGTATGGCGACACCGCCGGGCCCTTCTTCGTCGACTGCGGTGCCCAGCAGGGGACGAGGTAAGAAGAAGAGAGGAGCTAGAGCACGTGGTCGTGGGAGAGGAGGTAGGGTGACTGCTACGGCGCCTTCCTCACCGCCACCCAAGCTTGTTAGAATCGCGATTCTGTTATATGATTCTACGACTTTACGATCCAAACTAATCCCTCTGATTCTACGATTTTAGTTAATAGAATCTACGTTTTTACGATCCTGATAGTGAAGATTCCATGATTTGCGATCCTACCATCAGAGCTCCGATCCGATTCAAAATCGCGATTCTGACAACCTTGCCGCCACCCCCACCTATTTCACCCAAGCACTTGACTACTAGGGTGGACTCGTTTGAGGAGGAGGCTACACGGACTCTGGTCCATGGGTCTTCGGCCCACGAGCCTCGGGTCGACGGGCCTTCGGCCCACAAGAGTTCGGCCCACGAGACCCCGGAGGAGCACACGTCTGGATGGGGTACCTAGCCGGATCAGCCTGAGGAGCCGAGTGGCCATGCTGATGATGGCGGGGAGCCAACTCATATTGAGGAGGAGAGGGGCACCGTCTACCAGCGTGGTTGTACACGGCTCCCGTCCGTGCCGGCGACCCGCGAGCAGAGGTGGTTGATTTTCCCTGATGGGGAGAGGTAAGTGCATTTAATATTTTTGTACCTTCTTCATTCACGTTTCTTCAAATAACTAATGCGTTGGCCTTGTCATGCTGTAGGGGTTGGGACCACCATCATAGTGTCCGCCGGCCCAACTCCGTCCTTGGAGTTCTTTGTCGGCAAAACTTCTCGGGGTTTGTCACGTTTCCTGGTGAGGGTCGGCTTCCAGAGCTTGGATTGAGTTGGGAGCATTACATGGCTGCCTCGGCCCCGCCGGGTGAGATTATCGACGGTGTCTTGTGCAAGACGAGGGCAGACGTGGTGATCAGAAAGTTCTGGGTAATTTCTCCTTTACACAATTAAAAATCTTCAACTAGCTAGTTATTAATTATACTAATCAGTACTGTCTCATTTGATTGCAGACATTTTACAGGTGTGAGGAGGGATACGAGGAGGAAGTGGCAAATGTTATCGATAACGTCTGCAAGTGCCTACTACAGAACTTACGGCACGAGGCTCGGGTGCAGGCTGTTCGAGACTACTACGCCTCGCATGGTATCAAGAAGACCAAGCCGGCGTGCCACGAGAAGTTCTTGGGTAAGGAGCAGTACATGAAGGTAATTCTTAAGGCCATGTATTTACTTCCTTCATTTAGTAATTCATAGCCGTAGCGCTCAATTTGCTAACTTAGGCCCCTCCGAGATGGTGTGCGGATTGGATGGATTGTTGGGAGGTGTTGGTCAATGAGTGGTGCTCAAATGAATGGCTAGCCCTCCTCAACGAGGCCAAGGACAAACGTGCCCAAATGGAAGGTGTGCCACACCATCAAGGCAGCTCCAACTTATATCAATTCGGGCGGAACTGGGTATGTGGTTTGCTTCATGATTCATGCAATTCATTCATCATGCTAGATTTAGCCCTTTAATTACTAATTTACGTTGTTTCTCTCTTTTAGGCACGCTACAATAAGGCAGATAAGGTGCCAGAGGTGTACGACCTATATGCCATGGCCCACACTGGCCCTTACAAGAAAGTCAAGGCATTCTCTGCGTCTGACCTCGATGATCCAAAGAACTTCATCAACATCTCCTCCCACGACAAGCTCGTGCAATATAGAGATCAGGGGAAGGCGAGGAAAGGGGAGGACTTTAACCTGAGCCAGGGTCCCATTGATACAGAGTTGCTGATGATATCTGGTGGCGGGAGGTCCCATGGCCCCATAGCCATGGGAGATGGACTTATCCATTGTCCTAGCACTCTCTCGGGGATCAAGGCGCGCCAGTCGAGCTCTGCTCCTGAGATAAGGCCTCGTGAACGGCCAGTCCAACTCGCCTTCAAGGTTAGTTATACGTACTCAACTATCTTTCTCCATTACATTGTGTGCGCTTCCATCAATGGTTACAAATGGTCATGTGAGTGGTGTTGCAGGCTGCTATACAGAGTGGGAGAGATAGAATGAAGAAACTTCTGGCGGAGGCGGCGGAGAGGCAGCGGTAGTTTGAGGAGAGGACGACAAAGATGTTGGAGGAGGAGAGGGCACAGAATGACATGCAGGCAAGGGCCATGTACGAGCTCCTTGTGGTAAGTTTCTTCTGTAGATTAGCCAAAACATTCATGTAGTGTTTATCTCATTACTAACTAGTATGACTGTGTTGTCAAAACCAAATGTGCAGTCTGTGTGCGAGAAGTCCGATCAGACCGCTCCGCCGATGCCAGCGATTGCCCCTGGGACCACGGTGAGTTTAATTTGAATGGACATTACTTGCTAGTCTTAACATTTGAGTGTCATCATGCTAACAATACATTGGAAATGATCTTTGGCACAACGTAACTCTAGACAAGCATCGCACGATCCTTCTCCAGCTACTGGCACGAGCCAGCCCGCTCCTACACCTCCATGATCACGGTAAATTTCTCTAGTTTTTGCTTAACAAATGCATAAAGACCTAGACATAGCTTTATTTGCTCCAATATGCTTACCATAATGACCTAGAGTTAGCTTCTTTTCCTCCAAAATGACTTGACCTCCAAAACCATCCATTTTACCTAAGTTAGATCTAAAACGATCTGTACTTAGCTTACTTATGTCAAAAATTGCATAATTAGCTTAGTTAGCTCATAAACGATCCATTTTACCTAAGTTATCTCTAAAATGACCCAATTTAACTTAGTTAGCTTATAAATGATCCAGTTTATCCAAGTTAGCTCTAAAATGACCCATTTTACCTAGATTAGCTCCTAAATGATCCATTTTACCTACGTTAGCTTTAAAATGACCCATTTCACCTAGGTTAGCTCCAAAATGACCCATCTTACCTAGGTTAGCTCCAAAATGACCCATCACACCTAGGTTAGCTCTAAAATGATGCTTTTTACTAAGTTCGCTCATAAACGATCCATTTCAACTAAGTTAGCTCATAAACGATCCATTTCACCTAAGTTAGCTAAAAAACGATCCATTTCACCTAAATTAGCTCTTAAACGATCCATTTCACCTAAGCTAGCTCATAAACGATCCATTTCAACTAAGTTAGCTCATAAATAATCCATTTCACCTAAGTTAGCTCAAAAACGATCCATTTCACCTTAGTTAGCTAAAAAACGATCCATTTCACCTTAGTTAGCTCATAAACAACCCATTTCAACTAAGTTAGCTCATAAATGATCCATTTCACCTTAGTTAGCTCATAAACGACCCATTTCAACTTAGTTAGCTCATATATGATCCATTTCACCTAAGTTAGCTCATAAATGACATATACTTCTTGTTCTAGTCTTCTTCTTGTTCTAGTCTTCTTCTTCTAGTCACCTATTTCTAACTTTCTTATTTTACCATTTTGCAGATTTCATTCACTTCATGGAAGCTAGCTTGCTATGATGGAGTGCTTGTTTTTTCTTTCATTCTCTTCAAGTATTCTTCTAGCTTGCTATGATGGAACTTGCTATCTTGATGAAACTTTGCATTGTAATATGTATGGATGGAACAATGTGTATGTGCAACTTGATGGAACTTGCTTATGTATGAATGGATGGAACTATATATGTATGTACGATGAAACTTATGTGCTGGATGTGTGATATGTTTGCTGTTAAATAGCCCTGTGAAATATATCTATATATGTCATATATATTTGCTGTGAAAATTGTTGGATTAAAAAAACAGAAAAAGAGCCAATATGCAGGCTCTTTGCCATCTGCCACCGACGGCAACGGGCTCTTTGCCGTCAACCACGGACGACAAAGAAGCCACGTGGCAGCCAACTGTTCTTCCTGGGAGCTGACCCATTTGGTCAGTTTGCCTACAGTGGCGGCAGACGGCAAAGAGTAAACAATTTTGCCGTCAGCGGCGGATGGCAAAGGCCTGCCATGTAGTGACGTCTAGCTGACATCATACGGCGGACGACAACGGCAGGACAAATTTTGCCGTCAGCGGCGGACAGCAAAGGCCTGCCGTTAGCCACCTAATGGACCAACAGCGCAATCATTGATGTCTGCTTTCTTTGCCGTCCGCTGCTGATGGCAAAGGCCCCTTTGCCGTCAGCCGCCCAAAGCAGACAATAAAGTAGCTCTTTGCCGGACCTTACTTTGCCGGAGCCTTTTGCTGTCCGCGGCAGATGGCAAAGACCTTTGCCGTCGGCGTTCATGCCTTTGCTGTCTGCCGTGGCAGATGGCAAAGTAGATGATTCCTTTAGTGTAAGCATGAACATTGCGCCCAATCTAATTGTGAAGACAATAATGCATACACCGTTGATAAGTCGCCTGGGCACTCTTAAGCCCAAAAGGCATGGACACATAGCAGAAGGCTCCAAATGGAGTGATGAAGGATGTCTTCTCCTGGTCCTTAACTGCCATTTTGATCTGATGATAACCTGAATAAGCATCCAGAAAACTCAAACGCGCGCAACCCGCTGTAGCATCAATGATCTAATCAATACGAGGGAGAGCAAAAGGGTCAGGTCGACAAGCTTTGTTTAAATCAATGTAATCCACACACATACGCCAGGTGCCGTTCTTCTTTAGTACAAGCACCGGGTTGGCCAACCACTCTGGGTGAAAAACTTCCACAATGAACCCGACTGCCAAGAGTCGGGCGACCTCATCTCCAATGGCCTTGCACCTTTCCTCGTTAAACCGCCGGAAAACCTTTGTATTTGCGCACACCCTTGACTGAAAGTATGAAAATGCCTCCATATGCTAAATACATGAAGGATATTGTCACCAATAAAAGAAAAATACCGGAAGCTGAAATCTCCACCATGCTTGCAAGCTATTCCTTCGAAGGGAAAGTACATCCGAAACTAGGAGATCCAGGAATTCCTACTATACCATGCTCTATTAAAAATAAATATGTCAGAACTGATTTGTGTGATTTGGAAGCTGGTGTTAGTGTTATGCCTTTTTCTTTATATAGAAGACTTGACTTGAGTAAGTTTACACCTACTGAAATCTCTTTGCAAATGGCTGATAAAAATCGCTATACCTATTGGAATTTGTGAGGATGTTTCTGTTGTAGTTGCTAATGTTACTATCTTAACAGACTTTGTTATTCTTGATATGCCTAAGGACAACAATATGTCGGTTATTCTTGGTAGGCCTTTTTTTAATATTGTAAGGGATGTTATTGATTGCAACAAAAGCAAGTTCACTTTTCATATTAGTGGTAATGAGCATACAATATATTTTCAGAAGAAACAAAACCAAGTGAATAGTATCAATTCTATTGAAAGAATTATGACAATCACTACTGGAGGTTTTGAATTTCCCCTTCCGACTCCCGAAAAGAAATATCAAACTCTTATTGTAAGGGAAATGCATATCCCTGTTGAGGTAACCTAGTGTTATATGAAAGTTCTTCGGTTTTATGTTACTCGAAAATAGTTTTTTATTAGAAGGTACCTGCTCATTTCATTCAGTCAAAGGATTACAAAGAAAACGATGCAGACACCCTTGGAAATGTTGAGAGAAGACAATTGTCGAGGAATAAAGCAAAAAGGATCCCATTAAAATTGAAATTACAACCAAGGCCACAACCTCCCTCCAGCACAACCCAGCGCTGGCCGGAAGGGAAGAAGGCGCTCTTCCCACACACCGAAAACTATAGACGCACCATTGCCATAACTTGGCTTTGCGAGTTGATGAAGCACTCCGACACTGGCGGAGTTCCTACCGTTGTGGAACGTCAGGGCGGGCTCATCCCCATGCATCTCCGGCATCAGATCCGACATCCCCATGGACTTTCTCGGGGGGAGACACAAAATTTGCCAGCATCTTGCCACGAACTCTGCTCGTGAGTAGCCAACCACCTCGGACAACCGATGATGCCACCATGAAGCCACACAACACCCACTGGAAAACTCCTGTACAAATTCCCTTTCCCACCCTGACGGAGCCGTGATGGTAGCTGGAACTACGTCGGTATTTCCCTGGATTGGGAGGGATGAAGTAGCACAACTACGGTAGGTATTTCCCTAGGTTATGAAACCAAGGTATCGAACCAGTAGGAGAACCAAGCAACACAACATAAGCAGCACCTGCACACAAATAACAAATCCTCACAACCCGACGTGTTAAAGGGGTTGTCAATCCCTTTCGGGTAACGGCGCCAGAAATTGCGTGTGACGGGAGATAAAGTTGTAATAGATTGAAATAATAGATCACAAATAAAATAAAGTGCAGCAAAGTATTTTTGGATTTTTGGTGTAATAGATCTGAATAAAAATGCAAAGGAAAAGTAGATCGCAAGCAAATATATGAGAAAGAAGACCGGGGGCCGTAGGTTTCACTAGTGGCTTCTCTCGAGAAAAAAAAACAGTGGGTAAACAAATTACTGTTGGGCAATTGATAGAGCCTCAAATAATTATGATGATATTCAGGCAATGATCATTACACAGGCATCCAAGATTAGTAGACCGACTCCTGCCTGCATCTACTACTATTACTCCACACATCGACCGCTATCCAGCATGCATCTAGTGTATCAAGTTCATGGAAAATGGATTAATGCAATAAGAATGATGACATGATGTAGACAAGATCCGTTTATCTATATGGCGGTAGATATAGATCCCGTCTTTGTATCCTTAGTAGCAATGATATATACGTGTAGGTTCCCTTTCTGTCACTGGGATCAAGCACCGTAAGATCGAACCCACTACCGGGCACCTCTTCCCATTGCAAGATAAATAGATCAAGTTGGCCAAACAAAACCCAAATATCAGAGAAGAAATACGAGGCTACAAGGGATCATGCATAAAAGAGATCAAAGAAACTCAAATAGTTTCATGGATATAAAAACATAGATCTGATCATAAACTCAAAGTTCATCAATCCCAACAAACACACTGCAAAAGAGTTACATCATATGGATCTCCAAGAGACCATTGTATTGAGAATCAAGAGAGATAGAGAGAGATGAAGCCATCTAGCTACTAACTATGGACCCGAAGGTCTACAAAGAACTACTCACGCATCATCAGAGAGGCACCAATGGAGGTGGTGAACCCCATCTGAGATGGTGTCTAGATTGGATCTGGTGGTTCTAGACTCTGCAACGGCTGGATGAATATTTCGTCGACTCCCCTAGTGTTCTGGTATTTTTGGGGTATTATAGAGCAAAGAGGCGGCCCGGGGGCACCCGAGGTGTGCTCAACCCACCAGGGCGCGCCTGGGCCTCCTGGCGCATCCTGGTGGGTTGTGCCCCCCTCGGGGCACCCCCAGGTGCAACAAGGGCCCACTGCCTTCCTTCTAGCCCATAAAAAATCTCCATAAAGTTTCATGGCTTTTGGACTCCCTCTGATATTGATTTTCTATGATGTAAAAAATAGCAACATGCACTTGGCACTATGTCAATAGGTTAGTACCAAAAATTGATATAAAATGATTATAAAACATCCAGGATTGGTAATAAAACAACATGGAACAATCAAAAATTGTAGATACATTGGAGACATATCAGCATCCCCAAGCTTAACTCCTACTCGTCCTTGAGTAGGTAAGAGATAAAAATAGATTTTTTGATGTGGAGTGATGTTCATCAAGTCATATCATATTCTTTTGTTTATAGCATGGACATTCGGACTTTTATGTGATTCAAAGCAGTATTCTAGTTTTGACATAATAATTTAGATACTCAAGCATATCAACAAGAAACCATGTCTTTCAAAATATCAATTTTAAAACAAGTTATCCCTAACCCAGCATCCTCAAACATTGATCCATTCATGAAACACACTCGAATATTAACTACACCCAATACTTGAGCATGATCACATTGCCTCCTAGTTGGTGCTTTTATGAGAGAAGATGGAGACTCAAATTTCAAAATAAAGATTGCATAAAGTAAAAAAGAAAGGCCCTTCGTAGAGGGAAGTAGGGATTTGTAGAGGTGCCAGAGCTCAAAGCAAAAAAAATTAGAGATAAAAACATTTTGGGAGGTGTATCCATCCCACCAACGATAATGACTTAGAGTTCACAATACTTTCCATGCATAGATATATCATAGGCAGTTCCCAAATAGAAAATAAAGTTTATTCCTTTTGCCACCATAACTTTCACTTTCCATGGCTAACCGTATCCACGGGTGCCCTCCATACCAACACTTTCCAAGGAATTTATTATTTGACAGCATACAGTATAAATTCATTTCCTTTTTTGCATTTTGGGACTGGGCATCCCTAATACCTTTGCCTTACTCTCATGCAATGACAAATGAATAAACACTCATCTTGAGAATAACACATCTAGCATGGAAAATATTAGCCACCCCTCACCCTAGCGCGAGCAAAACAAACACACAAAAGAAAAGTTTATTTTGAAAATTAGAGATGGCACATGCAAATTTACTTAGAACGACAAAAGAATACCACATATAGGTAGATATAGTGGACTCATGTGGCAAAATGGTTTAAAGGATTTTGGATGCACAAGTAGAGGTCATACTTAGTGCAAAATGAAGGCTAGCAAAAAGATTGAGAAGTGACCAACGAAGAAACGAATAATCTCATAAGAAAGCATTAAGCATAATTAACACCTAATAATGCACCACAAGTAGGATATGATTTTCATTGCATGATTATTGACTTTCGTGCATGCATAGGGAATCACAAACCTTAACACCAATATTCCTACTAAAGCATAATTATTTATCAAGATGACTCACATATCACATCATCATATCTCAAAACTATTGCTAAGAATCAAGTTTATTTTGTCCAATGATATTCATGACATTTTCTTTTCTTTATCCTTCTTGGATATCTATCACTTTGGGACTAATTTTCATGTGTTTCTTTTCATAAGCTCAAACAAATATAAGTGAAGACCATGAGCATAACAAATTTTCTTTCTCTCAAAATAATTTAAGTGAAGCAAGAGAGAATTTCTTGAAAATTTTACTAACTCTCAAACAAATCTAAGTGAAGCAAGAGATTATTTCTTCAAAAATAACAAAGCACACCATGCTAAAAAAGATACAAGTGAAGCACCAGAGCAAGTCCTAGCTCATAAAAGATTTAAGTGAAGCATAGAGAGCAATTCTAGCAAGTCATGACATAATTTTGGCTCTCTCAAAAAGGTGTGCCAGCAAGGATTGATAACTTAAAACACAAAATAAAACAAGCAAAGGCACATATCATACAAGACGCTCCAAGCAAAAGACATATCATGTGACGAATAAAAATATAGTCTCGAGTAAAATACCGATAGTTGTTGGAAGAAAGAGGGGACGCCACTCGGGGGCATCCCCAAGCTTAGTTGGTTGCTCATTCTTGGATAATAGCTTGGGATGCCGGGGCATCCCCAAGCTTAGGCTCTTACATCCTTCACTACAAAAAAATACACTTCCATGATACGTGTTTGTCACAACAGGTCGTGTTTTTTGTCATGCATGTACATCCATGACGATTTTATGATAGAATCAAGATAGTCATACATGTGCTGTCGTAGAAGTGTTCCATGACATTACCAAAATTATCATCACGGAAGTGTCCACTTCCATGACGATAAATCGCGCGTCACAGAAGTGCTTTCGTCAATGGTGACCGACACGTGGCATCCATCGTAACGGAACACCGTTAAGCTATCGGGTGGGGTTTTGGATCCGATAACCCGTTAACAGCCCCGACCAATGGGGATTTTCCACGTGTAAAATCATCATTGGCTGGAGAAAACACGTGTCGGCTCATCGCTGGGACAGATGTGATCCACTCATTGAAGGCGCCTATGATACGTCGACATGTGGCACGGCCCAATAGAGGCCCATTCCTGTGAAAAGGCCGGCCTGTTTGACTTGGTCAAAAGGTGGCGGGCCGGCAAATGGAAAGCCTGTTAAGGGCATGTTCGCATATAGCCCATTTATAGCCCGCTAACCAAGGCCCGTTACGCCCTATTCGAATTAGGCCCAGTAGCGTAATCTGGGCCATCCAATATGATTCCAGCCCGTTTTCACTTCTGGCCCATGTATGGCCCATGACGTCTTTCAGCCCATATGAGGCCCTATGTAACTCTTGGCCTATTAATGGCCCGTGGTGAAACTGGCCCGTAATGAACAGTGTATCACTTTACGCCCATTAACGGCACGTGGTAAAACTGGCCCGTAAAGAATAGTGTATCACTTTATACCCATTAACGGCCTGTTATTCTGTTGGGCCGTTTCCAGCCCATGTTATCTTTCGGCCTTCTCAGAGCCCATTTATTCTTGGGCTATTTTCCAGCATTCTTTTACTTACGGCCCATTACTGTCATTTTCTGCTTGTGGGCTAAATTCAGCCCGTGGTTACAATCAGCCCGTTTGTGGTCCGTTAATACGTTGGGCCGTTTTCATAGCGTCGTCAAATACGACCTATTAACGATGGCCCGTTATGGTCGGCCCATGAACGGACGATTCCAACTCTAGCCCGTTTATGGCCAGAATGCGGTCTGTTTGGCCCATGTTTGGCCAATCGATCATACGGCCCGTATAAGGCCCATTGATGATACGGCCCGTAGAAGGCCCATTGTTTCTACGGCCCGTAGAAGGTCCATTGTTTCTATGGCTCGTAGAAGGCCCACTGTTTCTACGGCCCGTAGAAGGCCCATTGTTTATACGGCCCGTAGAAGGCCCACTGTTTCTACGGCCCGTAGGAGGCCCAGTGTCACTACAGTAAATATTAGCCCATGGTTACCGTGGCCTAGTTTAAAAAAATAGGTTCTTGCAGCCACTAGCAAACCGCAGAAAAAGAACTGCACTGACTACAAGCAAACAAATAAACAAGACAACAAGGAAATACATAAGCAAGCAACTTACACTAGGCTATCACGGCTATTACACATATTACATCCACTAGGCATCAAAGTTCGCCACCAGTGCAAATATAGGGAACACAGCAGCATATAAATGCCTCAGCAAAAAAAGTCCAGAACTGGAACCACTTAAGAAGAGCTCAAGAAACAATATCCTGGGTACCCATAATGCTAGCAAGATGCTTAGCAAGCTTATTAACTTTCTCTTGCTTGGTGCTTAAGTCCTCCAGCGCTTGCTGTTGCACCAGAAAGTATGCATCTGAATTCTGCAGGGACTTCCTCAGTCATTCGGCTTCCTGTTGCATAACATCTAATCGATGTATTTCAACTTGAAGTTGAGACTCAAGAAGCTGAACTGATTTAGGCAACGAGTTCGAAGAGCTGGTGCCAGCAGTGGTAGCCAATAACTCGAACACTACATAAAAACAAGACTTTGGGGTTGTCTCAGTGTCTTCAATATAGTTTTTATCAGCTTTCTTGGAGACCAACAGGGATGTCTCACTATCTTGAACCTTATCTGCATTACTTCCTTTATCATTGCATAACAGGGTACTCTTCTCCAATATTTTATCCGTGTTCTAAAAGAGAAACAAACAAACACATCTCAGGTTTACAATGTAGTATATGAAACTCATTTTGGTAAACCAGTTCAGTAGTAAGGTGGACAGGATAACCGCATGAAACAAACATATATCTATGTAGTATGGTCACTGTATGGCCGATATCATTCTAGTTTATGTTGCCAAATCAAGATAGATATAGTTCGAATCATATCTATTTAAGACAAAGCAGCATAGACAGAATATAAGTGTGGGAAACTATACAACAATAACAACACTTGTAATGTGCATGGCATGAGAACATAACTGTTTATTCAATTGAAACTGAAATCAACATAGAGCAAGTTACAACAGCAAATAGCCAAACACGTTGAAGAAACAGGTTTAAAACATACCTATTGCGCCATTGGAGTTTCAATTGCATCCTTGAAATTTTAAATTAGTTGGTATCAGTAAATACAGTGATGCCAGAGCAAAGTAGTGTGAACCATAGCTACGGAACCTGACCTGAGAATAATTCTTCTTCTGCTTTAAGCGTTGACTTCGGGTTCGGAGTGGTGGTCCTCGTGATTTGGGCACTGCAGTTGCCTTACTAACTGCTCGTGTTTGGGTGCTCTGCGGTGGAGACCGTGATGTGTCAACGGGAACTGGGTGTCTATCTACTGGGGTTGGGGTTAGAAGGGGTGTAGCTGGTTCTTTGTCCAACTGGGTAGGGGTACAATCGGCATGAGTGTGGGTTATGTGTGGTGTGGCTGGTTCTTGGGCAAGTACAACCGAGGTTCTATCTGCATCGACAGGTTGCACGATCTTTTCTGAAGACCGTGTTTTTACTCCCACAGATACTGCCATCACTCCCTTCAATTGAAATGGCTGATAAATAAGAAAATTAATTGAATGTACAGACATTGTAAGATAGACAGGTGCAATGGATAGTAGGGAAGAAAACAGTGCATGAAACATTTCACATTTATGTTGTCTAAGCAAACAGAATAACAGGACATAATTTCACATATATGATGGCTAATTAAACAGGATAGCATGACACAATTTCACATGTATGATGGCTAACTAAACAAGATAAAATGACATACTTCAAAATATGATGACTATGTAAATAGGATGACATGATATAACTATACGATGTGTCTATTAAAGTGGTTGGCATGCCATAAATCACAAACATGCCGTCGATGGAAACATGATGGCATGATATAATTCACTGATAGAATGACATAATTTAAAATATGATGACTATGTAAACAGGATGAGATGATATAACTATATTATGTCTTTAGAAAATGGGTTGGCATGCCATAATTCAGATACATGTTGTCTATGTAAACAACATGGCATGACATAATTCAAATATATGATTTATATACTAAGGAAGTGAGCAGAGGGCAATCGCATATATGATGTGTCAACTAAGGAGATGGCATTCAATATTGTGTATATGATGTAAAAACTAAGCATTGCAATACAACATATGCATTATATGAGTAATATAACCCTGCCAAGTTTGAGCATACACCTCAGGGGATAATAGGACTGGTCATCTGCCTCTGAATCCTCCTCTAAAGAGCTATCTGTAACCAGCAAGATATCTGCTTCAGCAGGTAGCATTTTCTGCTCTGAAGACCTTGTTTTCACTCCAGATTTCTCCATCACCAATTCAAATGGCTGATGCACAGGAAGAACAGTTGAATATACAAACATTGTCGACAAAAGCAATGAGAAATGCAAAAAAAGGATGACATGATATAATTCACATATATGACGCTTGCCTAAACAGCATGGCATTGCATAATTCACATACATAATGCCTTGCAACAAGATAACATTGCATAATTCACATATATAATGTCTTGCAACAAGATGGCATTGCATAATTCACATATATGGTAATTAGACACTAAACAGGTGGCATTCACACAAAGCATGTCTAAACTAAGCAAATGACATAGCAATGCAAGATACCATACGCACGATATGAGCAACATAACCCTGCCAAGTTAGGGCATGCACCTCGGGGGGGGGGGGATATGACTGGTCATCTGTCTCTGAATCCTCCTCTGAGGAGCTATCGGTAACCAGCAAGACATGTGCTTCGTCAGATAGCATTGTCTGCTCTGAAGGCCTTGTTTCCACTCCAGATTTTTCCATGACCGTGCCAAATGGCTGATGCACAGGAAGAGTAATTGAATGTACTAAAATTGTTGACAAATTTAACACATAATAAAAAATGATGGCATGATATAATTCACATATAAGATGACTGGCTAACCAGGGTGCCATTGCAAAATTCACATATATGATGCCTGGCTAGACAAGATGGCATTGCATGATTCACATATATGATAAAGAAACTAAACAAATGGCATTGACACAAAGCATGCCTAAACTAAGAAGGTGACATCTTTAATGTATACAATAAGCAATGCAAGGCACCATATGCATGATATTACCAACATCAGCATGCCAAGTTAGAGCGAAGACCTCATGGGGTAAATAGGAGTGGTCTTCTCCTTCTGAATCCCCCTCAGAACAGTTATCTTCCTCTTGATTACGATCCAAAATGGGTGGAGGGGGGCTGCCTTTGCGCCCACCATGGAACAATGTCTGCATGAAATTTTATTGCCACGCAAGGCTCGTCTCTTTTGCTCTACATGATCAGTTCCATTGTGTACAATAACTGGCACGCATAGGAATAAAACATAGTGAGATTATGTAAGGAGTGCATGCACAAATCTAGAGTGATGGTAGCAAACTGTGGATAGACCCAAAACCAATGATAGCAGGCAGATAATAGCTTTAGTTAAAAAATACAGATAATGGCTCCTTTAATGTTTGTTTGCACCCAACATGAAACTCATAGTAGACACCGGAGATTAACCAGATAGTAGACAGATAGTACTGATTGCTGCCCCAATATGTACCCCACAACCATTTAAAAACTCAAGTTCAACATTAGTTTGGACCTGACTCAGAGTCTAATAGGTGAACACGATGATAATGTAGCATGTCATCATATTAAGCGAGACATAACGTAAGTAGACACGGAAGAGTGCGACCTCTCTTGCGGACCCGTGTAGTCCTCAAGGTCATCTGCTCAGTTGATGATGGTAATGCAGTTGCCGTGGGTGCCGGCGGTGGGGAAGAAGATCTGAGGCGGCGATAGACAGTCTAGAGAGCGGATCCCTGCTGTGGTGAACCCTTCTGTCGTTGGAGCAGCTGAGCTGGGGTGGAACACAGCGCCGCAGGAGCAGGACAAACCACACAAGGTTTTTTTTGACACATATCTATATCAGAAGTAATTGAGTAAGGGCTTGTTTGAATTTGAGGATTCTAACAATGTAGGGATAGGAAATAGACAGGAATAGGATAGGAATGCACGTGCAAAATAGAGAATTTAAAAACACAGGATTTCTGCCAATCTGGGTGTTTGATTCACTACAATTGGAAGATCACAGGATGCAAAAAAGCATGGTGAGATTAAGTCAAACCACAAGAAAATGTACGGTTATAATGCTATTATGCTACTATCTCTTAGTCTTGTGCTTGATGAATAGGAATTTGAAAAGGAGGAGAAGTGGAAATTAGAATTCCTACGGTTTTTCTTTCAAGGAGACACTAAAGGAACAAATCCTACAGTTTTCCTTTGCTCCATTCCTTTGCACCAAATTCATGAAAACTAGTACCATAGGAAACTTTCCAATTTCGATGTTTTTCATTCACTTTTCCTTTCAAGCACTGGCGATTCTAGTAGGCAAGCTTGAGCAAGGAAAATCCTACACTGGAAAAATGTTTTTGTGCTACTTCTATTACTTTGGACCTAGGCCACTGCCATACTAGCTCAACTCCCAGGCCCATCGACAAATGCACAGCTCAAACGCGCAGAGATAAATAATGATGGCATTCAAGAGAGTCCATCACGGATAGCTAAGTTGCCTGGTACCTCACTGCTTGTCATATAGTAGGATAAAATAATCATATTTCCCGTTACTACGAGTGCTCAATGGACAATATATATAACATGTAGAGTAAAAAAATAGATGCAACAAGTGTACAACCTCTTTGGCGAAGCCATGTCGATCTCAGCGTGATTGGGTTGGCTGGTGAGGATGCTCCAGCTGACTTAGCTATCAGAGGAGGGGAAGAAGATCTTAGGCGTCTGGAGATGGAGCCCGAGGTACAGCTCCGCTGTGATGGAGGGTTTCATCATTGGAGCAGCTCCGGTGAGTTGTACGACGCCGAGGCTGAAGCAGGACAAGAGAGCCAACGAACAACATTAACCTGAGTGGAATTCTAATAGCATCTCCAATACATTACGTAAAATACATAACCACAAAGTGCTAGATGTAAAATACATCAGCTCCTCATCTCTTAACTTAACTGTTGAAACTGAATTTAACTGTCGAAACTGAACTTAACTGTCGAAACTGAACTTAACTGTCGAAACTGAACGCACTAGCAAGGTGAGGCTACACGTCGGTCGACTGACTTTTTCATCTCTGGTCAGTCGATTTTGCTGCCGTTGGATACGAAATCAAGGGCCCGCGGTTCATCTTCAACCTCCACCCCCCTAAGCCGCCAGCCACCACCGGCCAAACAGCAGCCCCCCTCCGCCCGTGGCCGGCGATGCGCCGCCCGCCCGCCCCGAAAACACTCCCCACCGCCGGTCCGCCGCCGCCCCGGCCATCCCTCTAGCCCCCCCCCCCCGTGCCGAGCTTTTTCTCTGGCGATCCCCACGCCACCACTCCGCCAACGCCCCTCCACCGCCGGCGACCACCGCCCCCATCCTGAACCCTAAGATAGATGGCGGGGTACCTCTCCGGTGAGCCCCCTCCCCACTGCGGCTGGTTCTTCCTTCACCCCGGCGAGCCCCCCCCCCCCCCCCACCCTTTAAAATCGACTGACCCAAAAGTCGATTCAGTCGACTGAAGTGTAGCTAAATCGGAGCAGCATCGCAAGCAAGAGCAAGAGCGAGAGCAGCAGCACGAGTAAGAGCAATAGCAAGAGCAGACCAGGTAGGGGACCGAGAGCAAGAGCAGAGCAGCAGCGCGAGTGAGAGCTAAAGCAGCAGAAGCTCCTACTGATGCGGACATCGCCGCCGAGGGAGCGACATCGTGGAGGAAGTGGCCGGTGGCGCCACCGTGGATGGAGTCGCGCCGTGTCGGCTCGGGACCAAGCGCCGGCAGCACCGTGAGATCGAATCAAGAAGAAAATGCAGCGATTAGTGTACAACCTCTTTGGTGGCGCCGATTAGGCCGCAGCTTCATCCAAGGAAACGGTGATGATGATGCTCTTCCGGTGGTGCAGGTGAAGACGGTGGTGTGGGAATGGAGGTGGCATGAAAGACGAGGGGAACATCGGGGCAGCTCCTTGGAGGTGGAGGATGGGTGGCTGAAATGGCGGGACGATGAGATCGACGACGGATCCTCATCCGGTACGGTGGATGAGGGACATCGAGGTGTTGCTGTGGACGACGTCGTCGGGGAAGAGGCTCCGGTTGGGTGGCGGACGGAGCAGGGTGTGGGGTTTCGTCACGGGTTTTCGCGGCTTCGATGTACGAATGGGTGGGCGGATGGGATGGCAGTGGGGAACCATGGCTTAGAGACGCGCTCGTCCGAAATGTGGGGTAAGTTACAAAAGTACCCCCACCGATTTGAGGCGATTCTGTCGGTTTAGGGGTACCACGGGCATTTTGCGTGTCAGGATTTCATAGGAGGTGGGAGTTTTCGTGCGCGTTGTAATTTCGGAATAGCAAGGCGCTGGTTGAGATGGAGGGAGTTGTCGGAGCACAACGAGACAAAGATATATCTTAAATATTTCGGGCTAACAAGGTGCGGGTTGAAGAGGCGGGAGTTTTGCAGCACGATAGACAGAGACACTAGCTTGAATTTTCGGCATAACAAGGCGCGGCTTGAAATTTCGGAAGAACAAGCTTAATGTGTACCCAAAAAAAGACAATTTGCACCTCAACACGCACAACACACACACAAACACCATTTAGACTAGAGTAAGGTACACGTGCATTGCAAGCATGAGATTTGGCAACCAAATTATGAATAAATACCACATTATAGCATGCAATCTTTGAGTCATATATGCATGATGTAGATGTTCGTTTAATTCTTATAGTTCATTTCATTCAAAATCATCTAGTTTTTATAAGAAAGCTAATCTATTTTAAGATTCATGGAATTGTGCGTCGTAAGACATAAAGTAAAAACAAATAATGGCAAATCATGTAGAAAAACATTTGGGCAATTCTGATACGGAAGATTCTAGAACAAATAAGAAATGCTTGTGTTTTGATGTTTGTGCATTATGCTTAAGTTCAACCATGGAGTCTTCTAGATTATACATGTGGCGAAATCTGGTGGAATCTAGATGATATCCAACAGCTAGTAGTGCTCAAATTTGCCATCTTTGGACCATCGGATTTGCCTCATCCAATGACCATCTTTCAAAGTTAAAGTTACTCGCACACAATATAAAAAAATATAATATATAATATATATGGGGTATAGATATAGATATGTGATGCGAAAGCCGCCCATCATCTCCAAATAGAATAGTGTGTCCATGCACGGATGCGACGTGGCCAAATGATGTCTGCCATCGGTATCTCAAATTCAAATCAGTCTGACCTTGTTCAATGTGTATACATTACAACATGCTCGTTTCCAAACCACACCACGCAGATCTCCGTTATATTCGTGCATGCATGGGTTTCAAACATCATGATCTCTTATTCAAATATTTGAATTCAACTTTACATTGATTATGACCTCACCTATTCTTTTACACCCACACAGTAGTCTTCTCTTTATAATTGTACCACTAACTTTCTCTCGTGCATGCATGCACACACACTACCAGTCGGCATTATCCATCGCACTCATGAAATCTTTTTCTTCAGGTCGGTCTCCCATGAAGGCACACACCCACACACATCCCCCTCTCCATCATATCAGGCATTCTTTATATCTCACGCGTGCATGCGCAGCGATCGATGTTCCTCTATGTATGTGTGTATATAGCTAGGTCTTTCATAGTTTTCCACACAAACCAATCAATCGATATATCCAGTGAGGTCTCACCCTCTTTCCCACGTCCACATCGATCAATCTATACCTCTCTATATAGGATTAACATATATATCTAATACACCCACATTAATTATATATCCAACGTCCCCCTCTCATCAACCATGCCTTCCACTTCATCTCTCAGACGTGTGCACAATGGCGAAGACAGGGGGCAGTAAGGGCCCTGCCCCCTCCCCCCCTAACATCACTATATATCGAGGCTAATATGAATGTGATCATTAGACAATTTCTGCTAAAAATGGTTTAAGTTCATGAATTGACCCTCCTCGTAAAGGATTAGCAATGCTTGGCCCCCTAGCTCATTTATTTTTCATGGCTCCGCCACTGTGCGCAACAGCGCATGTGTTCGCCCCTCTCTCTAAATATCGATCTTGCACTTGTGCATTCCTTCATAGTCTCCCTCCACTCGGCCCCTCGCACCATCTTCTAGCCCCCCACCGGATTTTGCCACATGTACAATCTAGCAGACTCCATGGTTGAACTTAAGCATAATGCACAAACCTCAAAACAACAGTGGTTCTCTTTTGTTCTAGAATCTACTATATCATAACTGCCCAAACTTTTTTTCTAGTTGAATTGCCATTATTTGTTTTTACTTTATGCTTTACAACGCACAATTCCATGAATCATAAAATAGATTAAGGGCTTCTTTGATTCAAAGGATTCTCAAAGGAATTTTGGATTATTCTAATCATTAGGAATTTTTCCTATCTTGGTTGTTTGATTCGTAGGATTGTAAACCATAGGAATTTTTCCATATGATTCATTTGCACTAGATTTCATAGGAAACATCCCATCCACTCAAACCTCTTTGAAAGAATTCTACGTTTTTTCTATGCACAATTACAATCCTTTAGGATTCAAGACGACATTCCACTATAATCCCATGTTTTTCCTATTCCCGCGTTCTTAGCTTTTTTATAAAAACGAAGGGCTACATCAGGCATATATGACTCAGAGCTTACATGCTATAGTGTGGTATTTATTCATAATTTGGTTGCAAAATCTGATGCGCGCAATGTACGTGTACCTTACTAGTACTTCGAGTATGTGGAAAACACGTAAATTAGAATACCAATGGCACGCTACATAGTGTCTCTCTTATAGTTCATGAAGCCACATGGCACATGTGGAGGCGTTGTCGCGACCTCCTTGCGTGGATTGATCACAGTGACATGCTGCTGGTTCCAGAAGAATGTACTCATCCTCCCTGAGCCATACTGGCGGTACATGCACGAAGCGAAGATGTGCACGCACGCCACACATGCACTCATTCCCTCGCACGCACATGCGGGTACATGGGCAGACGCAATTTTGTACCAAGATCCACCCCATGTGATAATTTGACGTGTGTAAAGTCGTTCACTTCATTGATGGTCAATTAATACAGCGCATGCAAATTGAGTGGACGTGGGGGCGGAAGAAAGACATTATTACTCCACTACGCGCATGCGAGTAATTAAATCGTGGGTTGCTAGTAGTACTTCCATTGGTCTCCTTCGTATTTTGTGCCAATTTTTGGCAGTAACATAATATTTACGCATTTGAGCAGTGTAGTACTTGAAATTTATGTTCCGCTAAACTCATCGGGAGCCGTTTCGGGCATTGAAACCAAAACCATTAATTAATCTTTACCTTGTTCCCATCACATTCGAAAGCCCGCTCACACATACTAGTACGTACCAAACCTGAACGTGTTCCCACTATGCAGGTATTAGTACTAGTGCTAGTACTTAAGTTATAAAAAGGGGAACTACCTAATCGAAAATTACTCTACCTTTCCTCCTCATAAGTGCTTCTTCTTCGTCCGTCGTTGCCATGGCCGGTGAGCAGAGCTCTAGGTTGAGAACTACTCGTAACAAGGGAGCAGCAACCAAGGCTGCGAGAAAAAAAAGAGAGGGCTCGCCACCACGCAGAGACCTCGAAAGATCTCTCACGGGCAGGCAATGGCTCCCAGGAGTGCCCTAGCCGCGGAGGCGAACATGCCGAGCCGGCGAAGCTGGAGTCATTATCCCTCGACGGCATGCCCGATCAGCTCAATAAGCACCTCAATAAGCAGAAGGAGTTCATCCAAGGCTTGATGGAGTTGCTAAAGGAGAGCCTTGACGACATGCCCGCTGAGCTCAATCAGCAGGGGGAGTTGACCGCCGGCTTGGTGATGCTGCTGAAGAAGAGCATTGCCTTGGAGAAGAAGGCGACCAGCGAAATCCTGTGACTTCAGGAGGACAAGGCGAAGCTCTGCCACGAGATCGACCTATTGAAGGAGAAGAACGCCGGCTGGAAGAAGCTGCATGAGAATAGTAGTTCCTCGATGAAGATGCTACAGGCCCTCGTCATGGAACAGAAGGAGGAGTTGGCGAAGCTCCGCATCGAGCACCTGGCTGCTGTCAAGGTATGTAATGCGGCTGTGGAACAGATGATGAAGGCTCGCGTCGAGAAATCCAGCGTCATGGACAGAATGAAGAAGATGGCGGAGGAGACGCGCAAGGAGATGGAGGCCGTGGAGGAGATGAAGAAGCAGTTACGACTCTGCGGCGAATTAGATCATTTGGGGTGATAATGTTCCTTCTTCTTTTGCTCCTGTGTTTCATCTTTTGCTTCGGGTGTTTCGCCGCACGTGTCACGTTCTCTGCGAGGCATGAATAGAACAATGGTTTTTTAGGGAATGAATAGAACAATGCTAACAATGAGATGACTAGCAAATTAGATTATTTTTATCGCCATATGGCACCGGGCTGCTGTGTTTCGTGCTCCTCCGTCGCAGTACTACTCCAATGGAAAACTTGAGTATACCGCACGTTTCTTTGCTCCTCCTCGATCAGGTCGTCGGCGCATTTATACGAGCAGTCAAATCACAAGGCCCCGCCTTCCAGCAATAATGAGTCGTCAAATCACAAAGGCCCTTGCCTCTCGTGAAACCGACCAAGCTAGACTGCCCCGCCCTCTAGCCTTTTAAAAAATGTATACTTTTGTACAGCAGTAGTATCGATGGATTGCGCCATGGAGCAAAACTTGAAATTAAAAAAAGGTGGTACATATAGAGAGCGATCATCGCCAAATTATGCATATAGTACTATTAAAAAGGCTAGTCACAATAATGGTGTCCAGCACAACCCACCCCTCAAATAAAACTAAGAGGGTGCTTGGATATGTTTTAGTCCCATGACTAAAAGTAGTGGGACTAAAACATGCTAGCCTCACCCATGCTTGGATCCAAATACTAAAAATGCTAAAATCAAGTTAATGAGCATTTATTATCCTCCAAACCCTCCAATCCAGAACTGGCATGTGTTAAAGGAGAGGAGTTAAATAAGTAGAGAGAGGACTAATCCACATTTTAGTAGGAGTACCCCTGACTAAAAAAATAGTCTCAAGACTAGTTTTAGCCCCTCTTTAGTCAGGGGTGCTTGGAACTTTAGCCTGTTAAAGAGACTATTTTTACTCAGACTAAAATAAGTCCCTTCGATCCAAGCACCCTCTAAGCATCCTGGAATTCTTTGACAAAACTAAGCACCCTGAAATTCTTTGACAACTAAACTGATGGCTATATGATGTTGGCCATATATATTGTACGTATATAATGTGAAGAAACGAGTGGTAGTACTATACCAACTAAAAGATGAAATGTAAGAAATACTAATATGTACGTACTGAAGAGTTAAAGTAAAGAGAAGAAACATAACATAGTTCTGCTGGGGGCTCAGCACAACACACCCCTCAAATTAAATTAAGCACACCTGAAATTAAACTTTGCAACTATTCCGGTAGACACTGCATTAGAACCACCATGAGCAACGCACTACCACCTTACTCGGAGTCCACGTCCATGTCCTCGACTTCGTCCGTGTCCCTCTTCCTCTTGGCCGATACTTCTTTGCTTGAACCGCACACTTGGCTGTTGCTCTTCATCCAACCCTTGTAGATATTGAAGCAAAGGTAGCCATCCATTGCAGCGTAGTGGATGTGGTCTATATCTAGTACATTCCGCTGCCATGCATGACGATGAAACGTGTATGGAGGTTTCTCCAGTTTACCGTACGAAGGATGAACCATCGCTCCTGCCAGGGTCAGCATTGAAGGCTGACGAGAGGACACCAGCCGATTCTTCTGGAGGTCGAAGGGGTTGCCTACAACAAGACCTATCCGACGTAGGACATCCCTGTCGTTCTTAAAGTCTACAGTAACGAATTTCACTATTTTGTCCTTGAGGAAGTTCTTAAAATCCTGGCACTCAACGTCGGCATGGCATATGTGGTAGACCAAGCAAACATTATGTACGCAAACCTGGATCACGGCGGGCTTCTTCCTCTCTTCGTCCTTTAGATCCTTCTTTGGTACCAGGACTATGGTGTACTCAACATCTAGCCTAGTGACCCACTCATCATCTGAGTTTTCGAACATGCATCTGAAGCGAGAAAGGCATCCTTCCACCGTCGCGGAAGAACGGGTGTAGATGACGTCGAACTCATCGCCGGTGATGGTTCTAACCTTGTACTCACCGCCGATCGTGGAGATTTGAGATGCCATGGATTTGGGAGGAGGGTTAGGATTAGTGGAACTGCCTTAATGTGAATGAACGGGATGACTAGGAGCGAACCGCCGTAGTATTGAAGGACGTGCGGGGACGAGTAGGAGCGAACTGCCAGCGTGCGAACAACAGGGTAGTGGCTTTCCATTCTCCCATGATACGGGCTTCCGAGAGCCCTTGGATCTGAGATCAAACGGTTGCATGGCGTGATTCTAGACCTATGGGTGAATATCCTATCCTGGAGGGTTATTCTGCAAATTTTCAGCAACTTAGCATGCGGACATTTGATCTCAGATCCAAGGGCTGCCAGCAGCCCGTATCATGGTCGCGCCTACCACGACCGTCGCGTCGCTCACGCGGCCGCGCCCTTGGAGATTTAACATGGTGCGTTAGGCTATCTGATGTTGTCATGTCATACATAGTCATCACTTAGTCACTCATACTACAACAAGGTTGGCTATAAGGTTGGCTATAAGTGTATTTTTTACTCCTCTCTATCTCTTTCTTTGTACTCCCTCCATCCCATAATATAAGAATGTTTTTGACACTACTGTAGTGCCAAAAACGTTCTTATATTATGGGACACAGGAAGTACTAGTATTTATTGTATTTGCCAAGGAGTGACCTCTTCCAATAAAATTGTGTTGCTAAGTTTGCTTCATTTAATTAGCTATAGACTCAAAATTGTCTTTTCACCTAGGTACACGCGCTTAGCACCGTTTCTTCCTTGGGTCACCAAACTAGTCTCACTCTTCTTGATTTACATGCCACATCAGACTTTATGCCTATGTGGCAAACTTAAGCACCTGTAGGAGCAAGTAAAAGTAAGTACAATAGTGCGCTTTACATGGCATTTTGCATATGTGGAGGAAAGAGAGGGAAGGAAAAAGTGGAGACGTGGGCTCTCATGCAAGAGCCAGCCTCTACTACATGGTGGAGCATTGGGAGAGGCACCTGTATGGAGGTGGTCAGGAATCGGGAGACTCACGCCGGTCGTAGCGCCGTAGTTAAAATGATAATGGAAAGTCAAATCACGGGGCCCCACCTGTCCAGCAGTAACTCGATGTCAAATCACACAGCCCTACGTTTGTAGCAGCCTACTCCCTCATCTTCTCGCGTCTCTGTCGAACCGACTAGACGGAACTGCCCCACCGCCTACCGCGCAGGAAAAGCCCCACCCTCGACTTTTAAATAGTATACAGTATACTAATTTTGTATCCATGGATTGCGCCTGCGCCATGGAGTAAAGCGTCTAGAAAACGGAGGAGACATGATGGTCTTGCAATAGAGAAGAGGGAGAGGCGAGATGATGGTTTTGGAATGGAGATGATGGAGAGGAGAGGGGGTGGTTTTGCAATGGAGAAGATCAGAAGAGGGAGAGGCGAGACAGTGGTTTTGGAATGGAGATGATAGAGAGGAGAGGAGGTGGTTTTGCAATGGAGAAGAGGGAAAGGAGCATGCGGCAGCGATTTAGGATTGGACAAGAGGGCCGGCGCGCTGTGACTGGATCAAAATCAAAATCAATTTACCCTTCAATTAAGAAAGGGACCCCACATTAACTAGTCTCCCTTTTATTCTGGGTCATAATTGACCATGATTTTCACACATAAAATACATGTTATATGTTGCAAAAATAATATAATTTGAAAGTACATTCAGATACGAACCAAACGATACAATTTTTGGTGACATGCATTCACATTTTGCTTGTCAAAATACAGTACGTGGTCAGACTTTGACCCAAAATACGCAAAACAACAAAGAAAAACTTCCAAGACCAGTGCCGCTCTTCCGCTGTTCTCCTATTAAACCATAGCCGCTCCTCTCCTGGTCCAATCTAAATGCAGCGCCGCTCCTCTCCTCTTCCATTTCAAAACCACCGCCCTCCTCTCATGTTCCAGTCCAAAACCAGCATCGCTCCTCTCCCGTTCTAATCCAAAACCAGCGCAGCTCCTCTCCTCTTCCATTCAAAAACCACGACCGACGAGTGAAGGTGCTGTGGAGAAGTAGATCGATGGAGGAGTACAACCGATACGTGAGGATCGCAGATGGCGACCCTGTGAAGCTACCTAGGATGTTGGAGATACAGTCTTGGTTTGACAACAAGGACCAACTAGCGGCGACGGCGACATCCATGGCCAAATATCGGCAACAGAGCGAAAAGGCGGTGATACTCCCGGAGGGAGTCGCGCCGGAGTACATAGAGCTGCTCCTTTGGGCCATGGAGCAAACAGATTCACTGAATCCGATCGTGAGGGAGTGGTGATGGGAGTATCGATCCCAGATGGAGCATCCACCAGAGATTGAAGGATCGAGCATCTACAGGGTGCCGTTTGTGAGGGTGTCCTTCCAGAGCGAGCCGATGGAGTCTTCGTCGACCGTACCCAACTGCAAGAGGAGAAAAGCAGTTGGCCCGATGACGCTTCCCCGCCATCGTCTCCCTCGCCGTTCACATCGTCTCACGGGGCTGCTATCTGCCGCCGAGGAATAGGAGGGGGCTGCCCCCCAGCCCAATAGTCGGGCAGGTTGTGAATTGTCAGGAGGAGCTTAGGGTTGTCAGTATTTGCAGGTTGTGAATTGTGATTTGTGTTGTGTACTTTGAGAGTACTTTCAGATATGAATGTCTTTTGAATTTCAGATTTGCAGTATTGAGCATATGAAGTATTTTATGAATTCTAGAGATCTATTTTTAGCACTTAAAAAATGTAGTTTCATAGGAGTATAAAAGTGCAGACAATGTGATTCTCAGAGAAGAAACTGCAAGTTTCAATTTCAGATAAGAAACTGCAACTTTCAGAGGTAGAGCATTTATATTAACACGGCCTTTTCAAACAAGGTTCACATCATGTTGGAAGTTTTATTCATGGTCGAAAATGGAACTACCAGCCAGTTAACATCATGCTGATCAACATCCATGCATAGCACATCTTCATATGATGCACAGTCAAAATGCCCACACAATGTCGAGTGTGCAAAACACAGAGACACCGAGGGACGAAGTTTTGGCAAGTGTTGGACGTGGTTTTGGGCTGCCCCGTCTAGGCTTTCATTTTTAACATGCGCAGCCCACGACCTCGAGTGGGAGGTCCATAGGCCTGTTTGTATTTTCTTAGGGCCGTCATGTATCGACCGGGCTATGACCTCCCAACCGAGTTTTATTTTTGGCAGCCCAATTTATGTATTTTTGTGAAGAAAACGTAGAGGTTTGTTCTATTGTTCTATATAAGAATAGGAACGCCAGGTCCAACTTATATTTCCCTTCTAACTATATTATATATATTTAAATTATTTTATATGTTGACTGTTTAGTTCACATAATTGGCAAATAGATGACCGCTCTCGCGATTCCCTTCGCCCCCGCCACCACCTCCACCCTCGCCGCCGCCCCCGCCACTACCTCCACCCTCGCCGCAGCCATAGATCTCGCCGCCACCCCCCGCCTCCTGACTCCAGGCGCGCCTGCCCCCTCAGCAAGTCCGCTCGCGTGCCCCAAGGAGTCGCCGGCCAGATCCACGGGGGAATGGTTGGAAGACAGGCAGATGTACAAGATGCATCTCCCACATGTCTACAAAGCCTTCCTGTGGAGGCTCCGGCCACTCAACTCCGTCGCGCCGGCGGTGCTGCGGGAGACTTGAGGGAGGAGATGGAGGGAGCGGGCGATGCGGATCCGCGATGATGCTCTCTCCTGGACCCAGTGCACGCGCGAATGGAGGGAAGCAGAGGAGGAAGCTACGAGGGAGGAAGCCGAGGAGGGACCGAATCCGTTCTCTCACGCGCGCGGGTATGCTCGGATGTGCAAGGATCATGTGGATTGGGAGCTGCTGAATCTAGCCCTGCGGATCTACTTCGAAGGAGATTTCTCGGAGAAGCACAGGATGCCCCACCCCAGGGAGCCGCCAATTGCGTTCTTTCGATGGGCGAAAGGATAAGTGAATTCAGGAGATCCACACCGTGCTGCGAGATGGGAATGCTTGACTGGACTCATGCCCACCAGCACGCCACCGGAGCCGGAGCAGGTGGATCCCCTACCTTACCTCTCCCCCAAACCTGTAGAAGATTGAAATTAGGCTTACAATCTGCTTCAATTGAGTTGTCTGGTGGTTATTTCTGCTTCCTGAGAGACAACATCTGGCTGGAGGATGAGAAGGAACCAGGAACTCCGATGAATTTCCCCTATCACAATGGGGGGAGCGCCGGTTGGGCAGTGGTATGGCCCACCTCCTCCCCAAATGGGGGCACAATCTGGGTAGGCTCCTGTAATTGCCCAAGATCAATCTGCTGGTGCTTCTGACTCTTAGATCAGTGGGAAATCTCAAGGCAAGAATCAGCAAAAGAAGAGACATGACATCAAGAAAACTGCTCCTGCCCCTGCTTCAGGCCTTATGGCACACTCTGAGGTGATCTGCTACAACTGTGGGGAACCAGGGCATCATTTGGATAAATGTGTCAAGTCCAAGAGTTGTTTTATCTGCAAAATGGTTACCCATAAAGTTGAGAATTGCCCTGTCAGAAGGAAAACCCACAGTTCTGCTAGATATGTTGGAAGTGCTGCTCCATGATTAGGGTTCTACCACATAGACCCACCTGATGAAAATGCTCAGTATCATGGCTCCTTGAAGAATGTGGGGATTGTTCTGGTAGAAGCTGGTGAAGTGACCAAGCAGGAACTTGCCACTGAGTTTGCAGACATTTAGAAAACCAACTAGCCCTGGCCAATCAATGCCCTAGATGAGTGGACATTCTTTGTCAAATTCCCTCCTGAAGTAGATGTAGTTCAACTTGCTGGATACCCCTGTTTTGATCTCAAAAAAGGCAATGTTGTAGTCAATGTTGAAGTCTGGAAAGGCAGGATTGAGGCTGAAGAGGACCTCCAGGAAACTTGGATCAAGATCAGGAAATTGAACCCCCAAGTGGTGTGACTGGACTATGCTGGATCAAATTACTTCCACTCTAGGGGTCTTACTGGATGTGGATTGGCAGCATAATATCAAGTCATTCTATGAAACTGTTAGGGTCAAAATCTTATGTAAAGATCCCTCCAAAATCCCTGCTGAAAGGATTTTTGGAGTTGGGAACAAAATCTACAAGCTACTCATTGAGGTGGAGTCCTTAAACCCCACTGAAATTGGCACCTCCACCAACCTCTCTGGTGGTACATATGTCTCTGCAGCTGAAACTGGTACCAATCTTACTGAAGATGTTGAATCCAACAGGAGCTCTAGATCTGAATCAGATAAAGGGCCTGTTGCCAATTCTGGGGCCCCTAATATCAGAGGACGGTCTTTTGGCCACAATCAGATGCTTGGAGAAACTACACCCACTTCAGTCCTCAAGACACACCTCCCTGATTCTCCATACACTCCTCAACTCAGCATCCAGGAAAAGATCTTGAATTCTGTGCTTGATGAAACTGATGGATTCAACCTCCACATGGAAATGGAGCTCCTGGAAGATGATGATCTGATGGAATTAAAAGGTTTTGTAGATCTACAAGAGGATCAAGAGGCACTTGTTGAAAAAACTGAACTCCCAAACAATTTGGACTCAAAATACAACTCTGACTTCCCTGACCTTCCTAAGGAGAAGCACATTCCCAAATGGGGTCCTGTTCAAGCCACCAGAACTAGTGTCAGGGTAGCTCGTGACAAGAGAACCATTATTGAAAAGGCTCAACAGCTCAAAGAGGTTCAGAACCTGGAAGTGCAAAAACCCCAGGGTATGAAACACACTTCCTTCTCCAACTTTAATGATCCTTCCTTCAATGCCATTGCTTCTAAGATTGGTGTAGATGTTACTTCTCTTAATGATGGCATTGAATGCTCTTCCTTTATTTACCCTCACCAAAACAGATCTGAAGGCTCTGTTTGTGAGAATTTTTTCTAGATGGTAGTTCTAGTTTAGACTGCGTTGAGCCCCCTACTGAGGCAAGTGAGGGCCTCTGGTCTCTTATTTGTAGACATAAATGGGGCAAGCACCCTAGGAACAACATTTCTCCATGAATGCTCTGTTCTGGAATATTAGATGTATTGCTGCTCCTGGTAGGAAACCCTTATTATTGACACCATTAACAAAACCCATGCTACCATCCTTGGGTTCCAGGAAACTAAGAAAGAGGATTTTTCCTCTTATTTTCTTAAATCTCTCATTAGCAACAGAGATTTTGACTGGCATGTTCTTCCATCCAAACGATCTACTGAAGGCATCCTGATGGGAATAGATTTAAGCACTTTTGAGGCTCTTGCTTGGTCACACCTAGACTTTCCTGTTAGTTCTTTTAGTTAATTTGAAAACTACTGGTCAAACCTTTAGGATTATCACTGTTTATGGCTCTCCTTATGAGGAAGGCAAAGAAGCTTTTATTTCTGAACTTCATACCTTATTTCTAGATACTCACATTCCCACCCTAATTGGAGGGGATTTTAATTTAGTTAGGAATGCTGCAGATAAAAGCAATGGTTCCATTAATCATAAATGGAGTGACTACTTCAATGCCTGGATTGAGATCTGGAGCTTGCTTGAAATTAAACTTTCTTCTAGAAAATTTACCTGGGCACAGAATTAGGTAGTTTCTTTCCCCTTTCTAGTTGTAGAGCTCTACCCAGATGTGGTAGTGACCACACTCCTTTGCTCTGGGACTCTGGTCTTAACCAAACTCCAAAGAGCAATAGTTTTAAATTTGAAAAGTGGTGGTTTCTTAGAGAAGATTTTACTGAGCTAGCCAGGAAAATCTGGAATGAGCCTACTGGGAGCAGCTGCCCCCTCGAAAATTAGCAGATCAAAATCAGGAGATTTAGAAGAACGACCACAGGGTGGAACTCCAATGAGGAAGCTAATCTTAGAAGATACAAAAGGCTTCTCCTCCTTGAGTTTGATTCTCTAGAGGTAGATGAGATGCTGAAAGTGGCTAGTGACTTCTACAAAGACCTGTTTAAGAAAGAAAACCCTTCTGGGTTCTCTCTACAAAACAATTTTTTTCTCTGCTTCTGAAAAAGTCTCTCCTGCAGAAAATGAGCTGCTAGAAGCCCCTTTTTCAGAGACAGAGGTGAAGGAAGCCATTTTAGCTCTTATCCTGATGGGGCTCCTTGTCCTGATGGGATTCCCTTCTTGTTTTACCAGCATTTTTGGGGCTTGGTGAAAGATAATCTCTTAGATCTTTTCCAAGCCTTTCATAGAGGAGAGTTGGACATATATAGGCTCAACTTGGCTATGCTCTCTCTTATTCCTAAAGAGCCTCAGGCCACCTCTATGAAGAAATTCAGGCCTATCAGCCCGATTAACTGTAGTTTTAAGATTTTCTCTAAAGTCCTCACCACTAGGCTCTCTAAAGTCCCGCAGAGGTTGATTGCTAGCAATCAATCTGCATTTCTGAAAGGGAGATACATTTTAGAGAATGTTGTTACTGCTCATGAAGTTCTTCATTCAGTCCACTCAGGAGGTGATAAAGGACTTGTCCTTAAATTGGATTATGAGAAAGCCTTCGATAAAGTTGACCTTGATTTCCTTATGAAACTCCTGGAGCTTAGAGGTTTTGGGGGTAAATGGACTAGTTGGATCCATCAACTTACTCATGGGGGGTCTGTTGGGGTCAAGTTAAATAACTGTGAAAGTGATTTTTTCCTTGTTGGTAAAGGCCTTAGGCAAGGTGACCCCTTCTCCCCACTTTCTTTTTAATTTAGTAGTGGACGTTCTTACTAAAATGTTGAGCAAAGTTGCTGATCATAGTCTGATTGCAGGGCTCTATCCTGAGGTCTGCCCTGGTGGCATCATCTGCCTTCAATATGCAGATGATACCATCCTTTTCTTAGACAATGACTCCACACGTGCTAGCAATCTGAAAACTGTTCTAACCTGTTTTGAACAAGTCTCGGGCATGAGAATCAACTACTCTAAAAGTGAACTCATCCCTATCAACATGGATGATCAGGAGTTAGCTGACTTCCTCTCTATTCTAGTCTGTAATAAAGGCAACTTCCCCATTAAGTACCTAGGTATCCCTCTCCACTATGATAAACTGAGGAGAGAGGATATCCAACCCCTTCTGGATAAAATCATTAAAAGGATTGCTGGGTGGAGGGGCAAACTTCTCTCTTACAGAGGTAGATTGATCCTCATACAAGCTTGTTTGGCTAGCATTCCAGTGTATCTCCTCTCCTTCTTCAAGTTCCCTAAATGGGCAGTGAACCTCATCAATTCTCAGATGTCTCATTGCTTGTGGAATGATTTTGAGGGAAATAGGAAGCTACACCTTGCTAATTGGGCCCTAGTCTCTATGAAAAAAGATTTTGGAGGCCCAGGCATACCTAACCTCCAAGAAATTAACATCTGTCTTCTAGGGTCTTGGATTAAAAGATTCTATGAGGAAGACCTGAAACCCTGGAACCTTCTTGTTGCCCATAATTACCTAGGAAATAAACCTAATATTTTTGTCCCTTCCTCCAACCCTAAGACCTCTAGATTCTGGAAAGGATTAAAATCTATTATGCATACTGTGAAATTTGGCTACAGATGGAACATAGGGGATGGGAGCAGAACCAGGTTCAGGGAAGATACTTGGTTTGGCACATCCCCCCTAGTAGTCCAATTTTGGCCTATTTACTCTGTCTGCAATGAGCTTAACAAAAGTGTCAATGAAGTTTGGGATGGTCAATGCCTAAAACTCTCTTATAGAAGGAACTTTAGTGATAGTCTCATGGAACAATGGTTCCAGTTGGAGGAAATTACCAAAAGCATTACCTTTACTGCCGAGTCGGATGCCCTGATTTGGCAGCTGGACAATAAGGGGAAGTATTCCTCCAGCTCCCTCTATCATGTTATCAACTTTAGAGGGGTTCAACCCGTGTTTATCCGTGCTGTCTGGAAATTGAGAGTTCCCCCTAAAATTCATGTATTTCTCTGGCTTCTCTCCAAAAGCAAATTGATGACTAGGGATAACCTTAGGAAGAGACACATCATCAAACCCCTTGATTGTGTTTACTACTTGGAACAAGAGTCTTGTTCTCACCTATTTTTTGAATGTATAGTTGCTAAACATCTCTGGGCCCACATTGAGGAATATTTCTCTAGTCAGATTGGCTCATCCTTCGAATCTGTCGCCAGATTCTGGATTGCTACCAAAAAGTGCTCAGTTTTAAATACTGTTAGCTCAGCTGTCCTTTGGTGCCTCTGGAAATATAGGAATGCTATGATTTTCAGTAACACCTCCTGGATTTCCATTCCGTAGGTCTTGAGGTTGATCAGGAACATGGTGAGGAACTGGGCGATTCTCTCCTCTGGATCGGACAAGGACAAGTTGATGAGCTTCGTGGAAACCCTAACAAGATCCCTCCAGAAACCGTTGGCGATCACTTGTGGCTGAACAAGGCTCGACCTGCTCTGGGGCTGGACCCGTGGGCTCGTCTCAAGATCTCTGATGAAGATGATGGGCACCTGGCGCTGAAAAAGAGGGACATCCACTATGCTACGCATTCCAGCCCGGTGTCTCTGGTTGCTTACTGGTCGCCACAGGCTGACACGGCCCCTCGGCTGAAGGCCATGAAGGCTTCACTGGACCCTCCTTGTGTCATTTGAGTGCTCTATCCGCTCTGCCTTTGGCACCGCTTAGGTGATTTGTGTTATTCAGAGAACTTGTTCATCCATCCCCCTAGTTTGTAGCTTTTCTACCTTTGCTTTTGAACTGCTCTTTGAGCTGCTGTATCAGAATATGTTGTGGTTTCGTTCTCAGCAATGCAACCGGGGAGATGCTCCCTGTTTTTCTAAAAAAAATATTTTATATGTTATTATATATTATTTTTATTGTCATCATATATTTAACAGATACTTACATATGTAAGAAAACAATATCCCACATCTTATTAACTTATAAAAATAATTTCTCAACAAATAAAATCCTGGATTGTTTTGGCACGAAAATCCTAGTGATTGTGTACAAAAGCTTGGTAAGATTTAAGGACGAATGTAATAACATCACTTATTATTTAAATATATTTATAACAAAATGCTCAGCCCCTTTTATTTTTTGATAACATTGCTGGCCAACCCAACATTATAATTAGAATCAACCCAGCAAAATCGTGTATTTCGAGAAAGTGCAAATGGCCTATAATTTTTTAGGAAATAAAATAAATGGGCTGCATGGACGCTACATTATTTGTTCACCCAGCCCAGCTAATGGTTGTATCTTCAATCTCTCGTCTTCTTCCTCCAGCGCCGCCCGGGACCACCTCCCGCCTCCTGCTACTAGCAGCTCTGCTTAGCACGCTTCGCTATGAAGCTCTACTCCACCGTTGGCCAGGCCATACCTCCACCACTCCACACCTCCTGTTCTTCTCCACCGACTGCCGAACCACACCGCACTAGAACCAGTTAACCCTCGTACATCTCTCCGTCTGCGACTCTACTCCCGCGTCTTCCCATCTCCGGCTCGTTGCTGTCCGGGGCCTCGCCGTCATCCACCACCTTGGATGCGCTCAGTGCGGCGTGGTCAACGTGGTCAACGAATGACACCATCAGAAGTAGACTGTGCGTGGAGAGGCTGGCAGCTGGGTCCACAGCTGCACACAAGGAAATGCCTCCTTATTACACGCAAAATAATGATTCCTCGACCTGACATCTGGGACCCACCGGAAGAGCCTCTGTATTTCGTGAAAATAATGTGCCCCCCGCTGACATGTCAGACCCACCAGCTATCTTCGCATGCAAGGAAGTGCCTCCTTATTACACACAAAAAAATGAATATTCCCCCTGCCAGCTGGAACTCAGCATAGTGGGAGGCTGACTTGTGGGCCTACCAAGTTGACGGGGACGGAGGGCTTTGTCAACTTAGTCAATATGAACGATTCTAGCTCCTGTTACTGTACGATGTTCATCCAACGGCCGTAGTGCTTCTTCAACCTCTGGTCTTCTTGCTCCAGCCGCCCAAACCAGCGCCGGTCGTGCCACGTGCTCCTGCCTCCCGTCGCCGGCTGTGATGCCGCGAAGGCCTCACCGCCCCCTACTACTCCCACTGTTGCCAGGCCATCCCTCTACTCACCCACACCGCCTATTATTCTGTGGCGATAGCAGCCTCACACCGCAGCCGAACCAGTGAACCCTCGTACTCCTCTTCGCGTGGGCATCCCCTGTTGCGTCTTCCCCGGCTCCGAGTCGTCCCCTTCCTATTCCTCACCGTCGTCCACCGCTGTGGTGCTCTCGGTGCGGCGTGGTTAACGTGGTCAAGGAACGACTTCCATCGAACGTGCACTGTATGTGGAGAGGCTGACAGCTGGGTCCACGGCCGCAGCAAGTAAGTGCCTCCTTATTACATGCAAAATAATAATTCCTCCACCTGACAACAGGGACCCACCAGACGGGCCACCGTATTTCACGAAAAAAATGTTTCCCCCTGACTGTTGGGACCCACCAGCTACATCTTCGCACGCAAGGAAGTGCCTCTGGGCAAAAAAAATGATTCGCCCCCCTGACTGCTGGGACCCACCAGCTACATCTTCGCACGCAAGGAAGTGCGTCCGGGCAAAAAAACAATTCGCCCCCCTGACTGCTGGGACCCACCAGCTACATCTTCGCATGAAAGGAAGTGCCTGACAGTCGGGATCCACCTGGTCGAAGCGTACGTAGCGTTGTCATTCTGGTCGCGAACATGTACGTACATATATACTGGTGGATGTAGAGGCGCGCACATGTCGTAGTAGAGGCGCGTACATGTCATAGTAGAGGCGCGCACGTAGCATGTACACGTACGTACAACGGCCAGGGTGCAAGAAAGAAAATACGGCCATGTATGTGTACATACGGGTGGGGTCTCAAACGCCTACTCACGCATACGTACGGCCAAGGCTCGTGTACATGGCTGGGTCGGAACGGAGAAACAACGTCGTCGTGTTCATGGGGAGGCAATGGAATGCGTCGTGTTCATGGGGAGGCAACAGAATGCGTCGTGTTCATCAGGAGGCAACGAAACGCGTGGGAGCCAACCGGCTGGGTCAGAACAGAATGCGTGGTCGTGTTCATCGGGAGGGCTTGGATGGAACAGGCGATGGAAACGAGGCATGGCGTACCGCACAACGGAGGAAACGGACCTCCTACGTCCGGAAAGGGGTCCTGTTGATTGGGACGGGTCTGGCACACCGCATAACGGAGGAAATGGACCTCCTACGGTCGAAATGGGGGTCCTGTTGATCGGGACGGTTGTGGCGTACCGCATAACGGACCTCCTACGGTCGAAACAGGGGTCCTGTTCATCGGGAGGGGTGTGGCGTACCGCAAAACAGACGAAACGGACTTGTGTTGGAGCACTACTGTCAAAACGGGGGTCCTGTTCATCAGGAGGGGTCTGGTGTACCGTAAAACGGGACTCCACGGTATACTATTCATCTCCACTGTTGACCTCCTCCAGCCTCCACGGGCTACCATCGACCTCCTCCAGCCTCCACGGGCTCTTGTTCACCCAGCCTCCACCGCGCGCTACTCCACCGGCTACTGTTCAACCACCCCTCCACGGGCACCCCTCCACCGTCTACTGTTCATCCAGCCCTCCACACTACGGGGTCCTATTCAACCACCCCTCCACCATCTACTGTTCATCCAGCCCTCCACCACACCATGGGGTCCTGTTCATCCAGAGCAACACCACCGCTCACTGTTCATCCAAACCCCCCGCAACGCTCACTGTTCATCCCAGAGGCAGCATCGATCGGCTTCAGTTAGCAGCAGTAGCGAAGGAATCGCTCGCTCAGGTTCAGTAACGCGTAGCCTGTAGTGCAATCACTCGGGTTTAGTTAGAACCCAACGCCTCGCTCGGGTTCAGTTAGAGCCAACGCCTCGCACACACGCGCGTACGTGTACGAGAGAAACGCACATCGCTCGGCCTCCGACCTCCCACCGTAACCCGGAACTCCCTGAAATTTTCCTCCCCCTCGCTTCTACCATGGTTTTTTCCGTCATGGACGGCCCAAAGAATGTCATGCAGCTGCGTCTCCGGCCCGCCCAGGATGAAAAGCCCATTTTCTATCATGATTGTTTGTCATAGAAGTAGGAGCCCACCACATCTATGATGATACCGGGTTTTGTCACAATTATCATCATAGAAGTGTCATATGTATGACAGAAAAAAATTCGTTCGGCCCAAAATGCGATGGATGTGTCTTTTTTTGTAGTACTTCCTTCATCCATCGTAAGATAACCCAAAACTTGAAAACTTCAATCACACAAAACTCAACAAAAACCTTCGTGAGATCCGTTAGTATAAGAATAATAAAACACTACTATAAGTGATGTATCAAACCAATTCATATTTTGTTATTGTATTATATCTACTGTATTCCAAATTTTCTATGGAAAAAACTTATCAAAGAAAACCATAGAGCCATCAAAATAAGCACACAACACAAAGAAAACAGAATCTGTCAAAACAGAACAGTTTGTAGCAATCTGACTATTTCAAATACTTATGTAACTCCAAAAATTATGCCAAATTAGGACGATCTGAGTAATTTTATATTGATCTACTGCAATTGGAATGGGTATTTTATCGCTCTCTGGTAAAAAATGATACTTGTTTTCGTGAGCGCAAAACTTTCTGTTTTTTTTAGCAAGATCAAACAACAATTGCCCAAGAAGATCCTAAAGGCTTTACTTGGCACAAACACTAATTAAAACAAAAAAACACAATCATAACAGTACCATAATTGTGCTAATAGTCAAAAACAGAAAGCAAAAAGCAAAAATAAATTATATTCATTGGGTTGCCTCCCAACAAGCGCTATAGTTTTACGCCCTTAGCTAGGCATAAAGAAAGGATCTAAGTTTTGTCATCTTTGATTCGAGATCCATAAGATGCCCTCATGATTGATTCATATGGTGGCCTAATTCTTTGTCACATCCCTAGTTCTGGTATGGTCCTACGCTTGCTTTGTGCATCATGGTTATTTTTTCAAATGAAATTGAAATGGAGATGTTTCAAACCCTAGCACCAAAGCAATATAAATAGGTTCAAATTAAAAATGGAATTTCAATGAACCCAAAATGCTATTCAAAAATGTTCATGCTCTTTGGATAATGTTGGGAACAACAACGAGAGGTGATGCACATTTTTGCTACTCATTTTGGATTTTTGAATCAATGCATAAATATTTGATTTGGAGCTGTTTAAATTATATAAATATTTTTAATGGCTCCAAAAATGTTGGGAATTGGTGAGGGCCTCTAGAATATTATATCTAGATGCCACAATTATTTTCAGCATTTATGGAAATGTTTTAACATTTCTTTTAGATACAAAACAAATGTCAGAAATAGAAAAAGAAAACAGAAGAGGGGAAAACACTTACCTGGGCCTTACCTGAGGCCTGGCTGTTACAGCCCAGCTGGCCAGCCCCCTTGGCAGCCCAGCTCACCAGGGGCAGACCCGTCTTCTACCTCTTGCCAGTAGGCAGAGGAGAAGCTGGGCACGACGCATGCGCGCGGCCACCGCGCGCCACCTCCACCCTGCCTGGCTGTCCTCCCGTCGCCTGGACCTCCCTCGCGTCGCCACGCACCCCTGGACCTCTCTCACTCTCTCCCGCGCTCCTCCCCTCCTATGATTTCTCTTCCCCGCAGCGCCACCGAGCTCAGCCGACGCCATCGCTCGCCGTTGCCGCGGCCACTGCCTCCCCCTCGCCCCCTGGACATGCCCAGGAGCTCCACGACGTCGTCTTCGTCATCTCCACCGAGCCAAGCGAGCCGAGCGCGCCATAGCGATGTCATCACCATCGTCTTCAACCTCTCGGCCGCCGAGATCGCCGGCGCCCGTCCGTCGTCTCCGACTCGTCCCCGAGCCCGCTGACCATCTCGTCGCCTCCGGTGTGAGATTCTGCGTCTCTTCCCCCTCTCCCCGAGCTCGTTTGCGCCCTATAGCCGTCGCCCCCTTGTCGACCGAATCGCGCCGCCGCCCAAGCTCATCGGCGGCAACGCTCCGGTGACCATTTGGTCCCAGACGCGTGTCCACCGAGCTTGCTGCCCCGCGCTAAGCCTTGCTGGCGCCTCCCCTTGCCCGCTTGCACCCCACAACGCCAACTCCGCGCGCACCCGAGCTCCGGCCGCCGCACTCGTCGTCACCGGCGCCACTCTGGCCGCTCCCCGGCCGCGTCACCACCACGGCTGGATGCGGACGAGCGTCCGCATCCCGTAGCTATACTCCGCGCGCCAAATGGCCCCCTATAGGCAGAACCCGCAGCGCACCGCCGCGTTCGGACTCGCCGGCGGCTAACCGCTGACCTTTGACCGGCGTGGTTTGACCCCCACAGCCCAGTTGACCTCCCCCTCTCTCTCACTGACCCGCAGGCCCCGCCCGACTAATTTCTATAGTTAACGCTAATTAACTAACTAGGTTAGCTACTACAGTCACTGACTAGTGGGCCCTGCCCAGTTAATTAGGACTAACTAACTTAGTTAGTTGACTGGGTGACTGACCAGTGGGACCCACTGGTCAGGTTTGACCTGGTCAGCCCCGTTGACTCGCTTACGTCATGCTGACATAGAGGTGACGCAATAATTGATTTCTGGAATTAATTTAAATCAGGAAATTCTAGAAAATAGTTAAAACTTCTAAAAATCATAGTAATTCAACCGTAACTCCAAATCAAATAAATTATATATGAAAAATTATCAGAAAAATGCAAGGAATCCATTTATGCTAGTTTCATGCATGAAAAACCAACTTATACTTGCTGTATAAGTGAAAACATAATAATGGCATGTTATATATTTAATTTGGGGTTTGCATATGAACCCTTGGTTCATATGGACTTTAACCAAATTGATGCTAGATGCATTAGGGAAAATCATAGCATCTTCAAAATGTCATCTTCATGCATCATATTGTTGCATATGGTTGTTTATTGATTGCCGGCGCCGTTGCCTCTCGATAGGTTCTGCTCCGGAAGGTGTCCCCAGTACCTGTCTGAGGAGCAGTGCTTCTTCGTGGACCTATGAGGCAAGCAAACCCCCCTTGAGCATCTCGATAAATCCCACTCTCTCGCTCCTGCTCCTTTTACTACATTAGGACAACAACGATTCAAACTGCTACTTTCTGCTGCGGTAGCTGAACCCATTCCTCTGCATGACCTGTCATTGCCACAGTAAATAGTTGAAACCCACTAGCATGAGTAGGAGTTGTTTGAGCCTTGATGTGCCTGCTCATCCATGCTTGTTTTCTTTATGCCAGCTATGCTTAGAGTTGTGTCAGGTCTGATTCTTCGGGAATGAATCGGAGTGGTGAACATGTCCTACCGGTAATGGCTACGTGTGTGAACACGTTTTGGTAAAGGTAGCGATGAGAGGCCATGTAGGAGTACATGGTGGGTTGTCTCATTGGAACCGTCCTTAAGCACTGAGTTCTGTGTATGTTGTCCAAGTCCAGTTACTACCACACATTGGGTTCCGGTTATCCGGCCCCTCTCGGCTTATTAATCCACTTGATCTCTGTCCAGGAGTTGCAACTAGTTTCTGGCGTTTGTAGGCAGTGCTACTTGTCTACTAGGTGGTGTCCGACGGGACAGGCTTGGGACAGACTAAGCACTGTGGCATGGTGTACCAAGTGGCACCCGGATGGTGGGCTTGGGAACCCTGCACACATCGTTTGGGGCCGTGAGCGACACCCCGGCCAGATCTCCTTGCGGATGGAACCCGAATAGGCGATAAACCTGGACGAGAGACTTGTGTGGTTAGTCAGGTCGTGGCCGACACCCTCGCCCGGTTTCCGCTTGAAGGTTGCCGAGGTACACGACGTGTACAGGGCTATAAGTGGCGAGAGCGTGTGTGAAGAGGTACACCCCTGCAGGGTCAATATTATCTATTCGAATAGCCGTTTTCCTCGGATATGGAGACTTGGAGGACTTATGTAGTACATAGAAAATTTGAAGTGGATACTCTAAAATCTGCAAGATAAGCGTGAGTGCTATGGATGGCCTTCTCGTAGGAAGACGGGAACGGATCCATAGTGGGGTATTGATATGGTGAATATGTGGACTCGTGTGCGTCTTCTCACCTCAAAGAAGTTTCTGATACTCGTAGTATAGACTAGCCACTGAGTCAAAGCTGGCTTGCTGCTGTTAACTCCACCACCCCCTTTGTTGATAATGTTGCATATGTAGATAGTTCTGATGTAAGACTTGCTGAGTACCTTTGTACTCACGTTTGCTTATTTATGTTTTGCAGTTGGTTACACTAGTGGCTTTGACGAGTAGCTTGTATCCCAGCTACGATCTTGTACCCTTGGGAGGGTCGTGTTTAGTCAGGCTTCTTAGTCTTTTAATTTTTGTAGTTGTCTGTACTCAGACATGTAATGCTTCCGTTGCCTGTATGCTCTGAATGATGGGTCATGAGACCCCTGTGTGTATTGATTGCTATGTGGCTCTTCTGGGCCTGTATCTATACGAGTTTGAGTTATGTTGTGATGCCATGATGTACAGCACATACTTGCATGTTATGCGTATGTGTATCGTGTATTGCTATGTGTGGGATCCGACAATCTAGTTGTTTGTCCTTGGCAGCCTCTCTTATGAGGAAATGTAGTCTAGTGCTTCCTTGGGCCATAGTAGTCCGCTACAGCCCGGTTCACTGGAGTCCTGCTAGCCCAGCACTACTTCTCGGAACACTTGACTGGCCGGCATGTGTTTCACTTTGTTCCTGTGTCTGTCCCTTCGGGGAAATGTCACGCGGTGACATCCGGAGTCCTGTTAGCCTAGTGCTACAGCCCGAATTCACACGTTGATGACCGACATGCTCGATGTGGTTCATGTATGCCTATCCTCATGGGTTAGTGCCGCTTTGGATTCACGACTAGCCATGTCGCCCGGGTTCTTTGTCATATGGATGCTAGCGACACTATCATATACGTGAGCCAAAAGGCGCAAACGGTCCCGGGCCAGGTAAGGTGGCACCCGTGGGAATACCGTGCGTGAGGCCGCAAAGTGATATGATGTGTTACATGCTAGATCGGTGTGACTTGGGATCGGGGTCCCGACATTCTTGTTCTCGAAAAGTGTTCCATACCCTTTCTTAAATGAAATTGGAACTTAATATTGCCTTCTTTCATATCAATCATGGCACCGATAGTGCGTAAAAACGGTCTACCAAGGATAATTGGACAAGACGGATTGCAATCAATATGAAGAACAATAAAATCTATGGGCACATAATTCCTATTTGCAAGAATAAGAACATCATTAATTCTTCCCACAGGCTTTTCAATAGTAGAATCCACCAAGTGTAAATTCAGAGAACATTCTTCAAGATTGGTAAGACCAAGCACATCACATAAAGATTTCGGAATTGTCGAAACACTAGCACCCAAGTCACATAAAGCAAAACACTCATAATTTTTAATCTTGAATTTGATAGTAGGTTCCCATTCATCATGCAATTTTCTAGGAATTGATACTTCTAATTCCAACTTTTCTTCCAAAGCTTTTATCATAGCATCAACAATATGTTTAGTAAAAGCTTTATTTTGTTCATAAGTGTGGGGTGAATTTATCATGGATTGCAACAAAGAAATACAATCAATCAAAGAGAAACTATCATAATTAAAGTCTTTGTAATCCAAAAGAGTGGGCACATTACTAGCTAAAGTTTTGACTTTCAAAACTCACTTTCATCAATTTTCTCAACAAGATTTTCACCCTCCAAAATATTGGGACGCCTTCTACCTAAAGTTTACTCTTCTCCAATCCCCTTTTCATCATTCTAAACTTTACTAAACAAGGAATCAATAGAAGAAACACCAATCATTTTAAGATCTTCATCACTTTTGCAAGAGAAATCACTAGAAAACGCTTTTTCTAAAAATTCTCTTTTAGCTCTAAGCATAGTAGTTCTTTTCTTACTTTCATCCATAGAAATAGAAAGAGCTTTAATTGATTCATCAACTTTAGGCACAAAAAATTTCATCTTGAGATTTTCCACATCATGAGTAATTCTATCAACACTTCTAGACAAATCATCAATCTTATTCAACTTTTCTTCTATGGAAGTGTTGAAAACTTTGTGCATGTTGATAAATTCTTTAATATTATTCTCAAGATCAGAGGTGTTCCTATTATTATTATAAGATTGATTTCCATAGGAATTACCATAATTATTAGATGAATTACTAGGAAAAGGCCTAGGATTAAAATTACCTCTATAAGCATTGTTGTTGAAATTATTGCGAGAAATAAAATTCACATCAATAGCATCACTATTTTGCTCAATCAAAGTAGACAAACGCATATCATTAAGATCAATAGGAGCACTTCTACTAGCAACCAATTTCACAAGAGCATCAATTTTTCACTCAAAGAAGAAATTTCTTCAACCAAATTAACTTTTTTAGTAGTAGGAGCCCTTTCGGTATGCCATTGCGAATAATTTGCCATGATATTGTCAAGGAATTTGGTGGCTTCACCCAAAGTAATTTCCATAAAAGTACCACCCGCGGCAGAATCTAAAAGATTACAAGAAACAAAGTTCAACCCCGCATAAAAAATTTGTGTGATCATCCAAAGATTTAACCCATGAGTTGGGCAATTCCTTAGCATCATTTTCATCCTTTCCCAAGATTGTGCAACATGCTCATGTTCAAGTTTCTTGAAATTCATGATCTAGGTTCTAAGGGAAATAATTTTTGCGGGAGGAAAATACTTAATGATAAAGGAATCTTTGCACTTATTCCAAGAATCGATGCTATTGCGAGGCAAAGAAGAGAACCAAAATTTTGCAGAATCATCCAAAGAGAACGGAAATAATTTCATCTTGACCACATAATTGTCAACATCTTTTTTTCTTTTGCATATCGCATAATTCCACGAAGGTATTAAGATGGGACGCGACATCCTCATTAGGAGTACCGGAAAATTGGTCTTTCATAACAAGGTTCAGCAAAACAGTATTAATACCACAAGTCTCCGCACTAGTGGCGGGAGGAGCAAGCGGAGTGTCAATAAAATCGTTGTTGTTGGTATTTGAGAAATCACATTGCTTGGTGTTCTCTTGAGTCATGATGACCACACAACAAGATTGCACTCAAAAACAGATCCGGCAAGAAAACGTCAGAGGCAAATAAAACGACATTTCTTTGTGAAGTGGGGGAGAGGAAAATGAGAGGCAAATGGCAAATAATGTAAATTGCAAGGAGATGAGATTTGTGATTAGGAACCCGATTATGTTGAAGATCCCCCCGGCAACGGCGCCAGAAATTCTTCTTGATGGTAGTTGAAACTACGTCGGTATTTCCCTAGAGAGGGAGGGATGGCGTAGCACAGCGACGGTAGGTATTTCCCTCAGTTATGAAACCAAGGTATCGAACCAGTAGGAGAACCAAGCAACACAACATAAGCAACACCTACACACAAATAACGAATCCTCACAACCCGACGCGTTAAAGGGGTTGTCAATCCCTTTTGGGTAACGGCGCCAGAAATTGCGTGTGACGGGAGATAAAGTTGTAATAGATTGAAATAATAGATCGTAAATAAAATAAAGTGCAGCAAAGTATTTTTGGATTTTTGGTTTAATATACCTGAATAAAAATGCAAAGGAAAAGTAGATCGCAAGGCAAATATATGAGAAAGAGACCCGGGGGCCGTAGGTTTCACTAGTGTCTTCTCTCAAGAAAAATAGCAAACAGTGAGTAAACAAATTACTGTTGGGCAATTGATAGAACCTCAAATAATTATGACGGCATCTAGGCAATGATCGTTACATAGGCATCACGTCCAAAATTAGTAGACCGACCCCTGCCTGCATCTACTACTATTACTCCACACATCGACCGCTATCCAGCATGCATCTAGTGTATTAAGTTCATGAAAAAAAGAGTACTTCAATAAGAACGATGACATGATGTAGACAAGATCTGTTTATCTATATGGCGGTATATATAGATCTCGTCTTTTTATCCTTAGTAGCAACGATACATACGTGTCGGTTCCCTTTCTGTCACTGGGATCAAGCACTGTAAGATCGAACCCACTACCGGGCACCTCTTCCCATTGCAAGATAAATAGATCAAGTTGGCCAAACAAAACCCAAATATCAGAGAAGAAATACGAGGCTATAAGAGATCATGCATAAAAGAGATCAAAGAAACTCAAATACTTTCATGGATATGAAAACATAGATCTGATCATAAACTCAAAGTTCATCGATCCCAACAAACACACCGCAAAAGAGTTACATCATATGGATCGCCAAGAGACCATTGTATTGAGAATCAAGAGAGAGAGAGAGAGAGAGAGAGAGAGATGAAGCCATCTAGCTACTAACTACAGACCTGAAGGTCTACAAAGAACTACTCACGCATCATCGGAGAGGCACCAATGGAGGTGGTGAACCCCATCCGAGATGGTGTCTAGATTGGATCTGGTTGTTCTGGACTCTGCGGCGGCTGGATGAATATTTCATCAACTCCCCTAGGGTTCTGGTATTTTTGGGGTATTTATAGAGCAAAGAGGCGGTCCGGGGCACCCGAGGTGGGCACAACCCACCAGGGCGGGCCTGGGCCTCCTGGCGCGCCTTGGTAGGTTGTGCCCCCCTCGGGGCACCCCCAGGTGCAACCAGGGCCTATTGCCTTCCTTCTGGCCCATAAAAATCTTCGTAAAGTTTCGTGGTATTTGGACTCCATTTGATATTGATTTTCTGCAATGTAAAAAACATGGAAAAACAACAACTGGCACTTGGCACTATGTCAATAGGTTAGTACCAAAAAATGATATAAAATGACTATAAAATGATTATAAACCATCTAATATTGATAATAAAACAGGATGGAACAATAAAAAATTATAGATACGTTGGAGACGTATCAAGCCGGAGCGAGCACCACCAAGGAAAGGGCGGAGAGAGGGGAACACAATACTTCGACTTTGGCACCGCCACTGCCTTAGAGCCGCCGTCCAGAAGACCTAATCGCCAACTCAAATCCAGGACATAGATCCAAGCTGCGAAGACCAAGGCTCCCAGATCCATGGACGACCTCGCCGGGAAGAAATTCAGAGCCAATTTACTGAATGATGTCGTTGTCTCCGTAGAAGCAGAGCGGACAGAGGGCCAGACCCTAGCTACGAAAACTACCAATCTACAGCTATACACGTCCGCGCGACGACTCCTCCCGCACCGACGAGCACAAGGCCCCCGGGGGAGAGGCATCACCGGAGCCAATACCGAAAAACTTGCCTCTCTGGTCGCCCCTTTCAGAGAAGAAGAGAAGGGAGAGGTGATACGTCTCCAACGTATCTATAATTTTTGATTGTTCCATGCTGTTATATTATCAATCTTGGATGTTTGTAATCATTTTATAGTCATTTTATATCAATTTTTGGTACTAACCTATTGACATAGTGCCAAGTGCCAGTTGTTGTTTTCTTCATGTATTTTACATCGCAGGAAATCAATATCAAACGGAGTCCAAACGCAACGAAACTTTACGAAGTTTTTTTTGGACCATAAGGAACATAATGGGCCCTGACTGCGCCTGGGGGTGCTCTGAGGAGGCCCAGGGCGTGCCAGGAGGCCCAGGCGCGCCCTGGTGGGTTGTGCCCACCTCGGGTGCCCCCGGACCACCTCTTTGCTCTATAAATACCCCAATATTCTCAAAACCTTAGGGGAGTCGATGAAATATTCATCCAGCCGCCGCAGAGTCCAGAACCACTAGATCCAATCTGGACACCATCTCGGATGGGGTTCACCACCTCCATTGGTGCCTCTCCGATGATGCGTGAGTAGTTCTTTGTAGACCTTCGGGTCAGTAGTTAGTAGCTAGATGGCTTCCTCTCTCTCTCTCTCCCTCCCTCCTCTCTCTCTCTCTCTCTCTCTCTCTCTCTTTCTCTCTCTCTCTTGATTCTCAATACAATGGTCTCTTGGAGATCCATATGATGTAACTCTTTTGCGGTGTGTTTGTTGGGATCGATGAACTTTGAGTTTATGATCAGATCTATCTTTTTTATATACATGAAAGTATTTGAGTTTCTTTGATCTCTTTTATGCATGATTGCTTATAGCCTCTTATTTTTTCTCCTATATTTGAGTTTTGTTTGGCCAACTTGATCTATTTATCTTTCAATGGGAAGAGGTGCTTTGTACTCGGTTCGATCTTACGGTGCTTGATCCCAGTGACAGAAGAGGAACCGACACGTATGTATCGTTGCTACTAAGGATAAAACGATGGGGTCTATCTCTACATAGATAGATCTTGTCTACACCATGTCATCGTTCTTATTTGTCACACCCTAGTTTAGTTCAAGCATTAGAGTGTGCATCATGTTTAATTTCCTACTAAATTTGAAATGGGGAAGACAAAACCCCCAGCACCCCCCTGGAAACAACTAGGGTTTACTAAAATTATTTTCAATGAACCTGAAATGCCCTTCTAAAAAGTTCACCCTCTTTGTCTTGGGTTAAAACCTCTGGCAAAATTGGTGCACAATTTTCTAGGTCAACAGAAGGTCATTGAATTAAATCATAAGTATTTGAATTTGGGCATTTAAATGCTATAAAATAATTTAAATGCTCAAATAATTCTGGGAATAAATGTTTCCTGTTGGAAATATTCTAAATAGAGCTTACAATTATTTTCAGGATTTTTGGAAACGTTTTAGTATTTTAATTAAAGCCCAACAGTTGCAGTTAATTAGAAAAATAGAAACAAATTAAAAAAAAGAGAGAGGGAAGCCTACCTGGGCCTTACCTGTGCTGGCCAGCCCACCTGGCTTGGCCCAGCCTACTGGCTCTGCCAGTCGTCGTCCTCCTCGCGCCAGAAGGATGCGGAGCGCGTGGCCGGTGCCCGCGGCCACACGCCGGCCACCTCCTGCTTCCGCCGATGCCTGGAGACGCCCAGGGATGGCACGCGACCCCCATGTCCCCCTCTCATCCTCCCTCACTCTCCCCCTCGTCTCCCTCACTCTCTCCCACGATGGCCGGGCGCGTCCCTCGCCGCCGATGGCCGTAGCCGCCACCAGAGCCACCCCCTCGCCCCTCCGACGAGCCCAACAGCTCCGCCTCGTCGCCCTGGACCTCTCCGTCGACCCACGCGACTCCAAACGCCGCCGAACGCCGTCTTCGCCCTTGTCTTCAACCTTAGGCACCCGAGCCATCTCCGGTCGATTCGCCGCCGTCACGGCCTCCCCAAGCTCGCTGACCGCCTCTCTGACTCCGCTGTGAGCTCCTCTTCCTTTTCCCCTATCTTCTGTGCTCGTTTGGCCTCTGTAGCCGCCATTTCCATCGCACCCGAGAGCTCCCCGCCGCCGGCCATGGCACCGTCGTGGCCAGTGCCACAGTGGCTCGAAGCCGAGCTCGCCATTGTGCTCAGTGCAGCACCAGGAGCCCGTAGCCACCACCAGCTCTTTCTCTCGTGCACCGTAGCGTCGAAACCAACCCCGTTTGAACTCCGGCCGCCGCCATGAGCTCGATTCCGGCGAGCTCGCTCCACCCCAGCTCCTCCCACTTGCCCCACTAGATGCGCACGAGCCCCAGCTACGCGTAGCACGTCTCCGCCGTCGATTTGGTCACCGGAGGACCAAATCTGAAGCCCTCCGCCGTCTCGGCCTCGCCGGTGACTCAACACCGGCGGGAGTAGCCCCGCTGACCAGGGGTTTGACCCCAGTTTGACTCCCCTGAGTCAATGACAAGTGGGCCCCCATCTGCTAACTAAATCAAATTAGTTTTAACTAAAAATAATTAGTTTAATTAACTACTGACACGCGGGACCCACCAGTCAGGTTTGACCTGGACGTCCCCGTTGACCACTGACGTCACCCTGACGTAATGCTGACGCAGTAATTAGATTACTGGAATTATTCTTATACAGGAAATTCTATTAAATGTTTAAAACTTCTAAAAATCATAGAAATTCAACCGTAACTCCAAATGAAATAATATATATATATATATGAAAAATTATCAGAAAAATTCAATCTATCCATCTGTAATGGTTTCATGCATGACAAAAGAAGTTTACCTTGCTATTTAAGCAGAATAAGGTAATGCACAAATAAGGTCATGTTTAATGAGCTAGTATTTGAATCTTTGATTCAAATGAGTTCATTCCCTTCTGTTATAGTTTGCATTAGGCCAAGACACATTCATATTGCCATGTCATAGCATGCATCATATTGTTACATATCGTCATGTGTTGATTGTGTTCCGATGTGTATGTGTTCTTCGTGGTAGGTTCTGCCTCCGAGGATATTCACGAGTATCCAACTGAAGGGCAGTATCCCACTACCACTCCATCAGGCAAGCAACCATTGATCATTCCAATACAAACCCATGTTCTCGCTTCTGCTCTTGTTTACTGCATTAAGACAACGCGTTTCAAACTGCTGTGTGCTACGGTAGTTGAACCCTTATCCTCCGCATGACCTGTCATTGCCACAGTAACTAGATGAAACCCACTAGCATGTGTAGGAGTTGATTGAGCCATGTGTTGTGATTCCTACCTTGCTATGCCTGCTATGCTTAGAGTTGTGTCAGGTCTGGTTCATCTGGGTGATGGGCTAGAGTGAAATGATTATGTCGGTAATGTGAGGGATGTGTGGAACATGTTTTGGTAAAGGTATCGATGAGAGGCCATGTAGGAGTACATGGTGGGTTGTTTCATTGAGGCCGTCCCTAAGAACTGAGATCTATATGTGTGATTTTAAGATTCAGCTACTACCATGCATTAGGATCCTTAATTGACCCCCTCGTCTTCTTAATCACCGTAGTACTCTGTCCAGGAGTTGCAAATAGTTTCTGGTGTTTGTAGGTTATGTGTTGGCGGCCGTGCGTAGTGCTGACCCTAGGGGTGGGCTATGTTGCGGTAGATACACCGTGGCCGGGTATGCCGAGCGCCCGTTTGGCGTCTCGGGACCCTGTTCACATTGTTCGGGGCCGTATGTGGAAACCTCGGCCGGACTCCCTGTGGATGGAACCTAAATAGGCGATAGACCTGGACTAGGGACTTAAGTGTTTAGGTAGGTCGTGGCCGACACCCTCGCTGGGCTTCCGCTTGAAGGTTTCCGAGTACATGTCGTGTAAACGACGGTAAGTGGTGAAAGCGTGTATGAAGAAGTACACCCGTGCAGGGTATAAAACTATTCGAATAGCCGCGTCCACGGTAAAGGACTACTTGGTTGCATATACAGTTCATAGACAAGTTAATGGATACTACTAAAAGAATTAAGATAAGCATGAGTACCGAGGATGGCCCTCTCGTAGGATGACGAGGGAGGATCCCCGGTGGAGTATTGTGTTGGTGAGTAGTGGACTCGTGTGTGAAAACTATTTACTAGAGAAGTTCCGTAGGATAGCTTAGCCAAGAGTCAAAGCTGGCTTGCTGCAATAACCCCACCACCTTCTTGAGGATGAGCATGTATTCTAGGTTCTGATGTAAGACTTGCTGAGTAACTTTGTACTCATGTTTGCTTAATTACTATTTTCAGACGACAACACCGCCCCCTCCGATGGGTTCTACGTAGACCTTGACGTCGACGAGTGACTAGCCACCCAGGTGGTGATCCTGGCCACGGAGGGCCCTATGTAGATAGACAGGCTTCGAGAAGCCTTCTTTCTTTCTAGTGTCTGTACCCAGACCGGTTGCTTCCGCATGTGCTTGTATGATTGTTTGACTTGAGTGTCGGGTCATGTGACCCCAATCTGTATGAACTTATTATGTATGGCTCCCTGGAGCTTTAAATAAAGTACTTGAGTTGTAGAGTTTTGTTGTGATGCCATGTTGTATGTACTCATATCGGGCATATTATGTGTATGATTGAAATGCTTGGTATGAGTGGGATCCGACAATCTAGTTGTTTATCCTTGGCAGCCTTTCTTATGGGAAATGTAGTCTAGTGTTCCTCGAGCCATAGTAGTCCGCTACAACCCAGTTCACCGGAGTCCTGCTAGCCCAGCACTACTGTTCAGGACACTTGACTGGCCGGCATGTGTTTCACCTCGTTCCTATGTCTGTCCCTTCGGGGAAATGTCACGCGGTGACTTCCGGAGTCCTGCCTAGCCTGCTACAGCCCGGGTTCCCCGGAGTCCTGTTAGCCCAGTGCTACAGCCCGGAATCACTCGCTGATGACTGACATGCTCGATGTGATTCATGTATGCCTGTCTCCATAGGTATGTGCCGCTTTGGGTTCACGACTAGCCATGTCGGCCCGGGTTCTCTGTCATATGGATGCTAGCGACACTATCATATACGTGAGCCAAAAGGCGCAAACGGTTCCGGGCCATGGTAAGGCAACACCCATGGGATACCATGTGTGAGGCCGCAAAGTGATATGAGGTGTTACCAGCTAGATCGATGTGGCTTGGAATCGGGGTCCTGACAGCGTTGGCATCAGAGCCGGACTGCCTGTAGGTTCGTTGAGCCAAACTGGTCGATGTCGAGTCTAGAAATGCTTTTGTTATATGTAGGGGAATTGATTATGGAAGGGAACGTAAGGCTCTTTTACTCCTTTACCCTATGCCTCTAATCTGAGTCATTCTCTTCTCATTCAACATGGGTTAAGGACTAGGCTCTCTTCTTCTACCAGGTTCACGTGTTACTAATCCGTAGTAGCTTATAGGATTGTTGTTACGAGTTCCAGTTCAGTTTCTACTATTTTTAGTATGTTGCTAATTGGATCAGAACCTTGGTATGATGTTGTTGAGTGGTATTGCGAACTGTTGTGGATGTCTCAATTCTTTTTCTGAGCATTTACAGCTGTTATGCTGTCCAATTTTCCCTAGAAATCCTGATGTCTTTGCATTGTGGTTGTGCTTTCAGATGGCCAACCGTGCTCAAAACCAAGTGGTTCGCCTGACCCGGTGCCTCGACGTGCCCGTTCATACTGCTATGTTAGTCCAGGTAATGATCGAGACGGGTTACCGTTGGTATCCTGAATACACTGTCAAAGAGCAGTTCCGCGACTTTAATCAAAGCCAGTATTTCTGCACCGTCAGGATATTTCCTTCTTATCCTGGATCTACCGAGCCCCTTCACTGTTCCTATGGACTCGGGGTTACTGTTGAGATGGCTATGCAGGATGCTGCCTATTCCATGATGACCATCATGCGAGTCCGGACTGGCCTGCTTCGGAATACCGACTTCTGTTACATGCCAGCTTCACTTCCGGGAGCGCAAGGGCATCTTCAAGCTAACTATGCTGACTCCACTTAGGAGGACTCGTTAACTCGTACCACTGCCGAGATGCTCGAAGATAAGGACCGAGAGAATCGGGCCTTGAGGCTGGAGCTTTTTGATACCCGTGCTGATCATTGGGCCACATTGACTCGATTTGCACCTGTGGTGCAAGCTGGATGTATGGATACAAGGGATATGTACCTTGTGAGATCTGCTTTGCCAGACGTGGTGGATTGGCGTGATGTGGGAGGCATCACCCCACCCCGTGGTCCCCGCAGGCCACCGTTTGTTGGTCCAAGACCCCATCCTAGCCCCTATGGTCCACAGGCTCCTCAGGACCATCTGTTCCCGGATGGTCACGTTGAACTTCCAGGCTATGGAGGTGACTTCTATGAGGACTACTACGGAGCTGTCTGAGTTAGTAGTAGTACCACTAGTATTGTAGTAGTTGTATCTCCACTGTCCTGCGTGACCTGTGGAATATGACTTTGCGTGTAATCGATTCCAGAGGTGTAGACAAATAATGTATAGGAGCTTGGAATGCCTCCGATGAGATGTAACGTATTTCATCATAGTTGTACTGTAGCCTGGGCTTGTACTGAACTATGTATGATGTGTATGACCATTGGTATATATATGACAGTTTTATATTACCATGACATACGGATGAACATCTCTGCATTCCGTGTTATCCACTACATTCTGCACTTCCTTGCTAAGTTTGAGCCATCCTTGTCTAAACCGTAGTCTTGTTTTCTCCTAGGATGGTCAACACCCGCAGCAACCCTGCTACCCAGGAGCAGGGGGAAGCCAGTGCAACTAGAGGTGAAAATCTGCCTCACCCGCCTTCTCTGGCCGAAGTAATGCTGGAGGCGGAAAGAAACAAGCGTGAGACTAACCGCCTGCTGGAGCGGATTGAGCAGAACACTACACGCCACCCGCGAAATGACTTGGTGTCAATTAATGACTTTATCAAGCTGTACCCACCAAAGTTTAACCATTCCGTCGAGCCCCTCGATGCGGATGACTGGCTTCGCAGCATCACCCACAAGCTATGTTCTGCCAACGTAGCCGAAGCCGACAAGGTTACCTACGCTGCCTACCATCTCGAAGGCCCTGCTAGCCTTTGGTGGGAAAACTTCGAAGCTATGCGCCCGGTCGGCCAAATCACTACTTGGGCTGAATTCAGTGAGGCTTTCCGTGAGCATCACATTCCGGAAGGTCTCACGGATCACAAGAGGGAGGAGTTCTGCAACTTCACCCAAGTAAGACTGACTGTGGATGCTTATAGTCGTGAATTTGGGAATCTGGCACGTTATGCCCCTGAAGAGGTATCTACTGACGCTAAGAAGCAGGCAAGGTTCCGCAAGGGACTTAGCCCTGAGCTTCACCGCGATCTTCGTCTGCAGAGTGCACCTCCTTTCAGAAGTTGGTCAATAAAGCCATCGGTGCTGAGACAAGCCAGACTGATTATGACGCTTCATGCAAGCACTCCCGTGATTTTGGCTCTTCATCCGGCTCTGGAGCTCAGAAGCGCCGGGAGTGGATCCCAAGCACGGCATTGCCACCCAGGTTCATTCCGAGGCCATCCTTTGAGGCGCCTCGTCCCAACCAGCAATTTGCACCGCCCAAGCCCTATGGTGGCCCCGCTGCTAATGCTGCTCCACGCCCCAATGTGGTGACATGCTTTAAGTGTGGAGAGCCGGGTCACTATAGTCGAGAGTGTCCCCAGAACAACAACCCCAATCAAACTAGAAAGTCCGTTGGCCGTGGTAAGCCCGCGGGAAAAACATTCTACGCCAAGCCGGCCACCACTGCACGTGGCCATGTCAACTATGTTTCAGCCGAGGAGGCTCATGAGGATCCCAACGTCGTCCTTGGTACGCTCCTCGTTAACTGCCATCCGGCATCTGTTCTATTCGATACTGGAGCATCTCATTCATATCCGAGAACTATGCTCGATTGCACAACACGACATTCTATGACATGCCCTCTACCATGGAAATTCAAACCCCTGGCTCTAGATGGCAAACTTCCAGAGTAAGCCATGGGAACGAAATTCTTGTCGATAGACTTGTCTTCCTTGCATCCTTAATAGTTCTCAAGTCCTCGGACATAAACATCATCTTGGGTATGGACTGGATGTCAGCTCATTATGCTAAGATTGATTGTGCCACTAGAACCATTCAACTTACTCACCCATCGGGCAAGACAGTTAATGTCTTAACTCGAGTGGCCAAGCGCCAACTTTACTCACTAAATGCCAAACCCCTTCTAGACCTTGAGGATGTTCCTGTAGTCCGAGACTTTCCGGATGTCTTTCCAGAAGAACTGCCAGGTGTTCCACCTGACAGGGATGTCGAGTTTGTGATAGACCTTGTTCCAGGAACCGTTCCAATTTCTAGAAGACCCTACAAGATGGCACCCTTAGAACTAGCCGAGCTTAAGAACCAACTCGATGAGTCCTTGAAAAAGGGTTTCATCCATCCTAGTTCCTCTCCTTGGGCTTGCCCCGTCCTCTTCGTCAAGAAGACGGATGGAACGGATCGAATGGTTGTGGATTACCGACCTGTCAATTTGTTCACCATCAAGAACAAATATCCGCTTCCCAGGATCAACGATCTGTATTATCAGCTCGCTGGATCCTCAGTCTTTTCCAAGATGGATTTGAGGTTGGGCTACCATCAAATCAAAATCATAAACGGGGACATTCCCAAAACGGCCTTCGTTACTCGTTATGGCCAATACGAGTACACCGTTATGTCCTTCGGTTTAACCAATGCCCCAGCCACCTTCTCCCGGTTAATGAACTCGGTCTTCATGGAGTACTTGGATAAATTCGTCATAGTATACCTCGATGACATACTCATCTACTCCAAGAGTGAAGAGGAACATGCCGAACATCTAAGGCTGGTATTGATGAAACTTCGAGAGCATCGCCTTTATGCCAAATTCTCCAAGTGTGAGTTTTGGTTGCCAGAAGTGACCAATCTAGGCCATGTAATCTCTGGTAAGGGTATTGCTGTCAATCCCGAGCGAGTTCAAGCCGTCCTTGATTGGACTCCACCTGAGACGGTTAAGCAAGTTCGGAGCTTCCTTGGCTTAGCGAGCTATTGCCGCCGCTTCGTCGAGAATTTCTCCAAGGTTGCTAAACCTCTAACTGAACTCCTCAAGAAAGATAAAAAGTTCAAGTGGACTCCATAGTGCGAGTTCAGCTTTCAGGAACTTAAAAGACGCCTGACATCTGCTCCCGTACTGGTACCACCAGACTTCTCCAAGGACTTTATTATCTATTTCGACGCCTCGCGACAAGGACTAGGTTGCATACTCATGCAAGATCGGCAGGTAGTTGCCTATGCTTCACGGCAATTACATCCACATGAGGAAAATTATCCCACACATGATCTAGAGCTGGCAGCTGTAGTCCATGCACTTAAAACTTGGCGACATTACCTCCTCGGTAATCATTGCGAGATCTTCACCGATCATCAAAGTTTGAAATATATCTTCACCCAACCAGACTTGAATCTCAGGCAAAGACGTTGGGTTGAGTTGATCTCGGATTACGACTTAGGAATAACTTACACCCCGGGCAAAGCCAATGTCATGCCTGATGTGCTAAGCCGTAAGTCCTATTGTAACAACCTGATGTTACAACAAAGTCAACCACTTCTCCATGAGGAATTTCGTAAGCTTAATCTTCACATTGTTCCTCGAGGATTCCTATCCACCCTGGTGGCGAAACCTACCCTTATGGATCAAATCATAACCGCCCAGCGGTATGATAAGGGCATATCCAGAATCAAGGAAAACATCGCTAGCGGAGTTGCTAAATGTGTCTCCATGGATGAGCGAGGTGCTGTCTTCTTTGAGAACCGTCTGGTGGTTCCCAAGAAACAACATCTGCGCTAGTTGATCCTTAAGGAAGCTCATGAATCCCCTCTCACCATTCATCCCGGTAGTACTAAAATGTATCAAGACCTACGCGAGAGGTTTTGGTGGACTAGGATGAAGAGAGAAATCACTCAATACATTGCTAATTGCGACGTCTGTCGTCATGTTAAAGCAGAGCATCAACGGCCTGCTGGCACCCTTCATCCTTTGGCTATTCCTGAATAGAAATGGGATAAAATCAGTATGGATTTCATCACTGGGTTTCCCAGGACCAAGAGAGGGAATAATGCCATCTTTGTCGTGATCGATCGACTTTCCAAAGTAGCCCACTTTCTACCTGTTCGTGAGAGTATCACCGCTAGCCAGCTAGCCGATTTATACATCTCCCAAATAGTGTCTCTCAATGGTGTCCCATTGGAAATTAACTCAGACCGTGGGAGTCTCTTCACCTCTCGATTTTGGGAAAGTTTCCAAAATGCTATGGGAACTCATCTCTCCTTTAGCACCGCCTTCCATCCTCAATCAAGTGGTCAAGTAGAGCGAGTCAATCAAATTCTAGAAGATATGCTCCGAGCTTCTGTTATCTCATTCGGAATGAGTTGGGAGAATTGCCTTCCATTCGCGGAGTTTGCTTATAACAATAGTTATCAAGCCAGCTTGGGCAAGGCTCCTTTCGAAGTTCTCTATGGACGAAAATGTCGAACGCCTCTTAACTCGTCAGAAACCGGGGAAAGACAACTCTTTGGCCCGGATATGATTCAGGAAGCAGAAGAGCAGGTTCGCGTTATTCGTGAGAAATTGAAAACAGCCCAATCTCGTCAAAAAATTCAATATGATCGTAAACATAAGCCTATTACTTGTGAAGTCGACGAGAAGGCTTACCTTCGGGTTACCCCGTTAAAGGGAACCCATCGTTTCGGCATCAAAGGCAAATTGGCTCCTCGTTACATTGGACCCTTTCGCATTCTTGCCAAACAAGGAGAAGTTGCCTACCAATTGGAATTACCTCCGCATCTTTCTAGAGTTCATGATGTCTTCCACGTTTCACAACTCAGGTGTTGCATCGCGGTTCCTATCCGTGGAGTGGACCACGAAACGCTTGATCTACAAGATAACCTCTCCTATCGGGAATATCCCATTTGTATCCTTGATCAAGCCGAGCGTACCACTCGACGTCATAATATCAAGTTTCTCAAGGTTCAATGGTCACACCACTCCCAGAAAGAAGCCACTTGGGAAAGGGAGGATCGTCTTTGACTCGAGTACCCCACCTTCTTCCCGGAGGATCCTAAATATCGGGACGAGATTCTTTTGAGTGGGGGTGAGTTGTCACACCCTAGTTTAGTTCAAGCATTAGAGTGTGCATCATGTTTAATTTCCTACTAAATTTGAAATGGGGAAGACAGAACCCCCAGCGCCCCCTGGAAACAACTAGGGTTTACTAAAATTATTTTCAATGAACCTGAAATGCCCTTCTAAAAAGTTCACCCTCTTTGTCTTGGGTTAAAACCTCTGGCAAAATTGGTGCACAATTTTCTAGGTCAACAGAAGGTCATTGAATTAAGTCATAAGTATTTGAATTTGGGCATTTAAATGCTATAAAATAATTTAAATGCTCAAATAATTCTGGGAATAAATGTTTCCTGTTGGAAATATTCTGAACAGAGATCACAATTATTTTCAGGATTTTTGGAAATGTTTTAGTATTTTAATTAAAGCCCAACAGTTGCAGTTAATTAGAAAAACAGAAACAATTTTAAAAAAAGAGAGAGGGAAGCCTACCTGGGCCTTATCTGTGCTGGCCAGCCCACCTGGCTCGGCCCAGCCTACTGGCTCTGCCAGTCGTCGTCCTCCTCGCGCCAGAAGGACGCGGAGCGCGTGGCCGGTGCCCGCGGCCACACGCCGGCCACCTCCTGCTTCTGCCGACGCTTGGAGATGCCCAGGGATGCCACGCGACCCCCACGTCCCCCTCTCATCCTCTCTCACTCTCCCCCTCGTCTCCCTCACTCTCTCCCGCGATGGCCGAGCGCGTCCCTCGCCGCCGATCGCCGTAGCCGCCACCAGAGCCACCCCCTCGCCCCTCCGACGAGCCCAACAGCTCCGCCTCGTCGCCCTGGACCTCTCTCCAAACGCCGCCGAACACCGTCTTCGCCCTCGTCTTCAACCTCGGGCACCCGAGCCATCTCCGGTCGATTCGCCGCCGTCAAGGCCTCCCCGAGCTTGCTGACCCCCTCTCCGACTCCGCTGTGAGCTCCTCTTCCTTTTCCCCTAGCTTCCGTACTCGTTTGGCCTTTGTAGCCGCCATTTCCACCGCACCCGAGAGCTCCCCGCCGCCGGCCATGGCGCCGTTGTGGCCAGAGCCACAGTGGCTCGAAGCCGGGCTCGCTGTTGTGCTCAGTGCAGCACCAGGAGCCCGTAGCCACCACCAGCTCTTTCTCCCGTGCACCGTGGCGTCGAAACCAACCCCGTCCGAACTCCGGCCGCCGCCATGAGCTCGATTCCGGCGAGCTCGCTCCACCCCAGCTCCTCCCACATGCCCCACTAGATGCCCACGAGCCCCAGCTACGCGTAGCACGTCTCCGCCGTCGATTTGGTCACCGGAGGACCAAATCTGAAGCCCTCCGCCGTCTCGGCCTCGCCGGTGACTCAACGCCAATGGGATTAGCCCCGCTGACCAGGGGTTTGACCCCAGTTTGACTCCCCTGAGTCAATGACAAGTGGGCCCCCCTCTACTAACTAAATCAAATTAGTTTTAACTAAAAATAATTAGTTTAATTAACTACTGACACGCGGGACCCACCAGTCAGGTTTGACCTGGACGTCCCCGTTGACCACTGATGTCACCTTGACGTAATGCTGACGCAGTAATTAAATTACTGGAATTATTCTTATACAGGAAATTCCAGAAAATGTTTAAAACTTCTAAAAATCATAGAAGTTCAACTGTAACTCCAAATGAAATAATATATATATATATATATATATATGAAAAATTATCAGAAAAATTCAATCTATCCATCTGTAATGGTTTCATGCATGACAAAACAAGTTTACCTTGCTGTTTAAGCAGAATAAGGTAATGCACAAATAAGGTCAAGTTTAATGAGCTAGTATTTGAATCTTTGATTCAAATGAGTTCATTCCCTTCTGTTATAGTTTGCATTAGGCCAAGACACATTCATATTGCCATGTCATAGCATGCATCATATTGTTGCATATCGTCATGTGTTGATTGTGTTCCGATGTGTTCTTTGTGGTAGGTTCTGCCTCCGAGGATATTCACGACTATCCAACTGAAGGGCAGTATCCCATTACCACTCCATCAGGCAAGCAACCATTGATCATTCCGATACAAACCCATGTTCTCGCTTCTGCTCTTGTTTACTGCATTAAGACAACGCGTTTCAAACTGTTGTGTGCTACGGTAGTTGAACCCTTATCCTCCGCGTGACCTGTCATTGCCACAGTAACTAGATGAAACCCACTAGCATGTGTAGGAGTTGATTGAGCCATATTTTGTGATACCTACCTTGTTATGCCTGCTATGCTTAGAGTTGTGGCAGGTCTGGTTCATCTGGGTGATGGGCTAGAGTGAAATGATTATGTCAGTAATGTGAGGGATGTGTGGAACATGTTTTGGTAAAGGTATCGATGAGAGGCCATGTAGGAGTACATGGTGGGTTGTTTCATTGAGGTTGTCCCTAAGAACTGAGATCTGTATGTGTGATTTTAAGATTCAGCTACTACCATGCATTGGGATCCTTAATTGACCCTCTCGGCTTCTTAATCACCCTAGTACTCTGTCCAGGAGTTGCAAATAGTTTCTGGTGTTTGTAGGTTATGTGTTGGCGGCCGTGCGTAGCGCTGACCCTAGGGGTGGGCTATGTTGCGGTAGATACACCGTGGCTGGGTATGCCGAGCGCCCGTTTGGCGTCTCGGGACCCTGTTCACATTGTTCGGGGCCGTATGTGGAAACCTCGGCCGGACTCCCTGTGGATGGAACCTGGATAGGCGATAAACCTGGACTAGGGACTTAAGTGTTTAGGTAGGCCGTGGCCGACACCCTCGCTGGGCTTCCGCTTGAAGGTTTCCGAGTACATGTCGTGTAAACGACGGTAAGTGGTGAAAGTGTGTATGAAGAAGTACACCCCTGCAGGGTATAAAACTATTCGAATAGTCGCGTCCACGGTAAAGGACTACTTGGTTGCATATACAGTTCATAGACAAGTTAATGGATACTACTAAAAGACTTAAGATAAGCGTGAGTACCGAGGATGGCCCTCTCGTAGGATGACGAGGGAGGATCCCCGGTGGAGTATTGTGTTGGTGAGTAGTGGACTCGTGTGCGAAAACTATTTACTAGAGAAGTTCCGTAGGATAGCTTAGCCAAGAGTCAAAGCTGGCTTGCTACAATAACCCCACCACCTTCTTGAGGATGAGCATGTATATTAGGTTTTGATGTAAGACTTGTTGAGTACCTTTGTACTCATGTTTGCTTAATTACTGTTTTCAGACGACAGCACCGCCCCCTCCGATGGGTTCTACGTAGACCTTGACGTCGACGAGTGACTAGCCACCCAGGTGGTGATCCTGGCCACGGAGGGCCCTAAGTAGATAGACAGGCTCCGAGAAGCCTTCTTTCTTTCTAGTGTTTGTACTCAGACCGGTTGCTTCCGCATGTGCTTGTATGATTATATGACTTGAGTGTCGGGTCATGTGACCCCTATCTGTATGAACTTATTATGTATGGCTCCCTGGAGCTTTAAATAAAGTACTTGAGTTGTAGAGTTTTGTTGTGATGCCATGTTGTATGTACTCATATCGCGCATATTGTGTGTATCATTGAAATGCTTGGTATGAGTGGGATCGGACAATCTAGTTGTTTATCCTTGGCAGCCTTTCTTATGGGGAAATGTAGTCTAGTGTTCCTCGAGCCATAGTAGTCCGCTACAGCCCGGTTCACTCGAGTCCTGCTAGCCCGGCACTACTGTTCAGGACACTTGACTGGCCGGCATGTGTTTCACCTCATTCCTATGTCTGTCCCTTCGGGGAAATGTCACGCGGTGACTTCCGGAGTCCTGCCTAGCCTACTACAGCCCGGGTTCCCTGGAGTCCTATTAGCCCAGTGCTACAACCCGGAATCACTCGCTGATGACCGACATGCTCGATGTGATTCATGTATGCATGTCTCCATAGGTCTGTGCCGCTTTGGGTTCACGACTAGCCATGTCGGCCCGGGTTCTCTGTCATATGGATGCTAGCGACACTATCATATACGTGAGCCAAAAGGTGCAAACGGTTCCGGGCCATAGTAAGGCGACACCCATGGGATACCGTGCGTGAGGCCGCAAAGTGATATGAGGTGTTACCAGCTAGATCGATGTGGCTTGGAATCGGGGTCCTGACAGTGTTGGCATCAGAGCCGGACTGCCTGTAGGTTCGTTGAGCCAAACTGGTCGATGTCGAGTCTAGAAATGCTTTAGTTATATGTAGGGGAATTGATTGTGGAAGGGAACGTAAGGCTCTTTTACTCCTTTACCCTATGCCTCTGATCTGAGTCATTCTCTTCTCATTCAACATGGGTTAAGGACTAGGTTCTCTTCTTCTATCAGGTTCATGTGTTACTAATCCGTAGTAGCTTATAGGATTGTCGTTACGAGTTCCAGTTCAGTTTCTACTATTCTTAGTATGTTGCTAATTGGATCAGAACCTTGATATGATGTTGTTGAGTGGTATTGCGAACTGTTGTGGATGTCTCAATTCTTTTTCTAAGCATTTACAGCTGTTATGCTGTCCAATTTTCCCTAGAAATTTTGATGTCTTTGCATTGTGGTTGTGCTTTCAGATGGCCAACCGTGCTCAAAACCAAGTGGTTCGCCTGACCCGGTGCCTCGACGTGCCCGGTCATACTGCTATGTTAGTCCGAGTAATGATCGAGACGGGTTACCGTTGGTATCCCGAATACACTATCGAAGAGCAGTTCCGCGACTTTAATCAAAGCCAGTATTTCTGCACCGTCAGGATATTTCCTTCTTATCCTGGATCTACCGAGCCCCTTCACTGTTCCTATGGACTCGGGGTTATTGTTGAGATGGCTGTGCAGGATGCTGCCTATTCCATGATGACCATCATGCGAGTCCGGACTGGCCTGCTTCGGAACACCGACTTCCGTTACATGCCAGCTTCACTTCCGGGAGCGCAAGGGTATCTTCAGGCTATCTATGCTGACTCCACTCAGGAGGACTCGTTAACTCGTACCACTGCCGAGATGCTCGAAGATAAGGACCGAGAGAATCGGGCCTTAAGGCTGGAGCTTTTTGATACCCGTGCTGATCATTGGGCCACATTGACTCGGTTTGCACCTGCGGTGCAAGCTGGATGTATGGATACAAGGGATCTGTATCCTGTGAGATCTGCTTTGCCAGACATGGTGGATTGGCGTGATGTGGGAGGCATCACCCCACCCCGTGGTCCCCGCAGGCCACCGTTTGTTGGTCCAAGACCCCATCCTAGCCCCTATGGTCCACAGGCTCCTCAGGACCGTCTGTTCCCGGATGGTCACATTGAACTTCCAGGCTATGGAGGTGACTTCTATGAGGACTACTACGGAGCTGTCTGAGTTAGTAGTAGTACCACTAGTATTGTAGTAGTTGTATCTCCACTATCCTGCGTGACCCGTGGAATATGACTTTGCGTGTAATCGATTCCGGAGGTGTAGACAAATAATGTATAGGAGCTTGGAATGCCTCCGATGAGATGTAACGTCTTTCATCATAGTTGTACTGTAGCCTGGGCTTGTACTGAACTATGTATGATGTGTATGACCATTGGTATATATATGACAGTTTTATATTACCATGACATACGGATGAACATCTCTGCATTCCGTGTTATCCACTACATTCTGCACTTCCTTGCTAAGTTTGAGCCATCCTTGTCTAAACCGTAGTCTTGTTTTCTCCTAGGATGGTCAACACCCGCAGCAACCCTGCTACCCAGGAGCAGGGGGAAGCCAGTGCAGCTAGAGGTGAAAATCTGCCTCACCCGCCTTCTCTGGCCGAAGTAATGCTGGAGGCGGAAAGAAACAAGCGTGAGACTAACCGCCTGCTGGAGCGGATTGAGCAGAACACTGCACGCCACCCGCGAAATGACTTGGTGTCAATTAATGACTTTATCAAGCTGTACCCACCAAAGTTTAACCATTCCGTCGAGCCCCTCGATGCGGATGACTGGCTTCGCAGCATCACCCACAAGCTATGTTCTGCCAACGTAGCCGAAGCCGACAAGGTTACCTACGCTGCCTACCATCTCGAAGGCCCTGCTAGCCTTTGGTGGGAAAACTTCGAAGCTATGCGCCCGGTCGGCCAAATCACTACTTGGGCTGAATTCAGTGAGGCTTTCCGTGAGCATCAGTCTCATGGATCACAAGAGGGAGGAGTTCTGCAACTTCACCCAAGTAAGACTGACTGTGGATGCTTATAGTCGTGAATTTGGGAATCTGGCACGTTATGCCCCTGAAGAGGTATCTACTGACGCTAAGAAGCAGGCAAGGTTCCGCAAGGGACTTAGCCCTGAGCTTCACCGCGATCTTCGTCTGCACGAGTGCACCTCCTTTCAGAAGTTGGTCAATAAAGCCATCAGTGCTAAGACAAGCCAGACTGATTATGACGCTTCATGCAAGCACTCCCGTGATTTTGGCTCTTCGTCCGGCTCTAGAGCTCAGAAGCGCCGGGTGTGGATCCCAAGCACGGCATTGCCACCCAGGTTCATTCCGAGGCCATCCTTTGAGGTGCCTCGTCCCAACTAGCAATTTGCATCGCCCAAGCCCTATGGTGGCCCCGCTGCTAATGCTGCTCCACGCCCCAATGTGGTGACATGCTTTAAGTGTGGAGAGCCGGGTCACTATAGTCGAGAGTGTCCCCAGAACAACAACCCCGATCAAATTGGAAAGTCCGTTGGCCGTGGTAAGCCCGCGGGAAAAACATTCTACGCCAAGCCGGCCACCACTGCACGTGGCCATGTCAACTATGTTTCAGCCGAGGAGGCTCATGAGGATCCCAACGTCATCCTTGGTACGCTCCTTGTTAACTGCCATCCGGCATCTGTTCTATTCGATACTGGAGCATCTCATTCATTCATATCCAAGAACTATGCTTGATTGCACAACACGACATTCTGTGACATGCCCTCTACCATGGAAATTCAAACCCCTGGCTCTAGATGGCAAAATTCTAGAGTAAGCCATGGGAACGAAATTCTTGTTGATAGACTTGTCTTCCTTGCATCCTTAATAGCTCTCAAGTCCCCGGACATAAACATCATCTTGGGTATGGACTGGATGTCAGCTCATTATGCTAAGATTGATTGTGCCACTAGAGCCGTTCAACTTACTCACCCATCGGGCAAGACAGTTAATGTCTTAACTCGAGTGGCCAAGCGCCAACTTTACTCCCTAAATGCCAACCCCCTTCCAGACCTTGAGGATGTTCCGGTAGTCCGAGACTTTCCGGATGTCTTTCCAGAAGAACTGCCAGGTGTTCCACCTGACAGGGATGTCGAGTTTGTGATAGACCTTGTTCCAGGAACCATTCCAATTTCTAGAAGACCCTACAAGATGGCACCCTTAGAACTAGCCGAGCTTAAGAACCAACTCGATGAGTCCTTGAAAAAGGGTTTCATCCGTCCTAGTTCCTCTCCTTGGGCTTGCCCCGTCCTCTTCGTCAAGAAGAAGGATGGAACGGATCGAATGGTTGTGGATTACCGACCTGTCAATTTGTTCACCATCAAGAACAAATATCCGCTTCCCAGGATCAACGATCTGTATGATCAGCTCGCTGGATCCTCAGTCTTTTCCAAGATGGATTTGAGGTTGGGCTACCATCAAATCAAAATCATAAACGGGGACATTCCCAAAATGGCCTTTGTTACTCGTTATGGCCAATACGAGTACACTGTTGTGTCCTTCGGTTTAACCAATGCCCCAGCCACCTTCTCCCGGTTAATGAACTCGGTCTTCATGGAGTACTTGGATAAATTCGTCGTAGTATACCTCGATGACATACTCATCTACTCCAAGAGTGAAGAGGAACATGCCGAACATCTAAGGCTGGTATTGATGAAACTTCGAGAGCATCGCCTTCATGCCAAATTCTCCAAGTGTGAGTTTTGGTTGCCAGAAGTGACCAATCTAGGCCATGTAATCTCTGGTAAGGGTATTGCTGTCAATCCCGAGTGAGTTCAAGCCGTCCTTGATTGGACTCCACCTGAGACGGTTAAGCAAGTTCGGAGCTTCCTTGGCTTAGCGAGCTATTACCGCTGCTTCGTCAAGAATTTATCCAAGGTTGCTAAACCTCTAATTGAACTCATCAAGAAAGATAAAAAGTTCGAGTGGACTCCACAGTGCGAGTTCAGCTTTCAGGAACTGAAAAGACGCCTGACATCTGCTCCCGTACTGGTACCACCAGACTTCTCCAAGGACTTTATTATCTATTTCGACGCCTCGCGACAAGGACTAGGTTGCATACTCATGCAAGATCGTCAGGTAGTTGCCTATGCTTCACGGCAATTACATCCACATGAGGAAAATTATCCCACACATGATCTAGAGATGGCAGCTGTAGTCCATGCACTTAAAACTTGGCGACATTACCTCCTCGGTAATCGTTGCGAGATCTTCACCGATCACCAAAGTTTGAAATATATCTTCACCCAACCAGACTTGAATCTCAGGCAAAGACGTTGGGTTGAGTTGATCTCGGATTACGACTTAGGAATAACTTACACCCCGGGCAAAGCCAATGTCATGGCTGATGTGCTAAGCCGTAAGTCCTATTGTAACAACCTGATGTTACAACAAAGTCAACCACTTCTCCATGAGGAATTTCGTAAGCTTAATCTTCACATTGTTCCTCGAGGATTCCTATCCACCCTGGTGGCGAAACCTACCCTTATGGATCAAATCATAACCGCCCAGCGGTATGATAAGGGCATATCCAGAATCAACGAAAACATCGCTAGCGGAGTTGCTAAATGTTTCTCCATGGATGAGCGAGGTGCTGTCTTCTTTGAGAACCGTCTGGTGGTTCCCAAGAAACAACATCTGCGCCAGTTGATCCTTAAGGAAGCTCATGAATCCCCTCTCACCATTCATCCCGGTAGTACTAAAATGTATCAAGACCTACGCGAGAGGTTTTGGTGGACTAGGATGAAGAGAGAAATCACTCAATACATTGCTAATTGCGACGTCTGTCGTCGTGTTAAAGCAGAGCATCAACGGCCTGCTGGCACCCTTCATCCTTTGGCTATTCCTGAATAGAAATGGGATAAAATCAGTATGGATTTCATCACTGGGTTTCCCAGGACCAAGAGAGGGAATAATGCCATCTTTGTCGTGATCGATCGACTTTCCAAAGTAGCCCACTTTCTACCTGTTCGTGAGAGTATCACCGCTAGCCAGCTAGCCGATTTATACATCTCCCGAATAGTGTCTCTCCATGGTGTCCCATTGGAAATTAACTTAGACCGTGGGAGTCTCTTCACCTCTCGATTTTGGGAAAGTTTCCAAAATGCTATGGGAACTCATCTCTCCTTTAGCACCGCCTTCCATCCTCAATCAAGTGGTCAAGTAGAGCGAGTCAATCAAATTCTAGAAGATATGCTCCGAGCTTCTGTTATCTCGTTCGGAATGAGTTTGGAGAATTGCCTTCCATTCGCGGAGTTTGCTTATAACAATAGTTATCAAGCCAGCTTGGGCAAGGCTCCTTTCGAAGTTCTCTATGGACGAAAATGTCGAACGCCTCTTAACTGGTGAGAAACCGGGGAAAGACAACTCTTTGGCCCGGATATGATTCAGGAAGAAGAAGAGCAGGTTCGCGTTATTCGTGAGAAATTGAAAACAGCCCAATCTCGTCAAAAGATTCAATATGATCGTAAACACAAGCCTATGACTTATGAAGTTGACGAGAAGGCTTACCTTCGGGTTACCCCGTTAAAGGGAACCCATCGTTTCGGCATCAAAGGCAAATTGGCTCCTCATTACATTGGACCCTTTCGCATTCTTGCCAAACAAGGAGAAGTTGCCTACCTATTGGAATTACCTCTGCATCTTTCTAGAGTTCATGATGTCTTCCACGTTTCACAACTCAGGCGTTGCGTCGCGGTTCCTATCCGTGGAGTGGACCATGAAACGCTTGATCTACAAGATAACCTCTCCTATCGGGAATATCCCATTCGTATCCTTGATCAAGCCGAGCGTACCACTCGACGTCATAATATCAAGTTTCTCAAGGTTCAATGGCCACACCACTCCGAGAAAGAAGCCACTTGGGAAAGGGAGGATCGTCTTCGACTCGAGTACCCCACCTTCTTCCAGGAGGATCCTAAATATCGGGAAGAGATTCTTTTGAGTGGGGGTGAGTTGTCACACCCTAGTTTAGTTCAAGCATTAGAGTGTGCATCATGTTTAATTTCTTACTAAATTTGAAATGGGGAAGACAGAACCCCCAGCGCCCCCCCTGGAAACAACTAGGGTTTACTAAAATTATTTTCAATGAACCTGAAATGCCCTTCTAAAAAGTTCACCCTCTTTGTCTTGGGTTAAAACCTCTGGCAAAATTGGTGCACAATTTTCTAGGTCAACAGAAGGTCATTGAATTAAATCATAAGTATTTGAATTTGGGCATTTAAATGCTATAAAATAATTTAAATGCTCAAATAATTCTGGGAATAAATGTTTCCTGTTGGAAATATTCTGAACAGAGCTCACAATTATTTTCAGGATTTTTGGAAACGTTTTAGTATTTTAATTAAAGCCCAACAGTTGCAGTTAATTAGAAAAACAGAAACAATTTAAAAAAAGAGAGAGGGAAGCCTACCTGGGCCTTACCTGTGCTGGCCAGCCCACCTGGCTCGGCCCAGCCTACTGGCTCTGCCAGTCGTCGTCCTCCTCGTGCCAGAAGGACGCGGAGCGCGTGGCCGGTGCCCGCGGCCACACGCCGGCCACCTCCTGCTTCCGCCGGCGCCTGGAGACGCCCAGGGATGCCACGTGACCCCCACGTCCCCCTCTCATCCTCTCTCACTCTCCCCCTCGTCTCCCTCACTCTCTCCCGCGATGGCCGAGCGCGTCCCTCACCGCCGATCGCCGTAGCCGCCACTAGAGCCACCCCCTCGCCCCTCCGACGAGCCCAACAGCTCCGCCTCGTCGCCCTGGACCTCTTTGTCGACCCACGCGACTCCAAACGCTGCCAAACACCGTCTTCGCCCTCGTCTTCAACCTCGGGCACCTGAGCCATCTCCGGTAAATTCGCTGCCGTCAGGGCCTCCCCGAGCTCGCTGACCCCCTCTCCGACTCCGTTGTGAGCTCCTCTTCCTTTTCCCCTAGCTTCCATGCTCGTTTGGCCTTTGTAGCCACCATTTCCACCGCACCCGAGAGCTCCCCGCCGCCGGCCATGGCGCCGTCATGGCCAGAGCCACAGTGGCTCGAAGCCGAGCTCGCCGTTGTGCTCAGTGCAGCACCAGGAGCCCGTAGCCACCACCAGCTCTTTCTCCCGTGCACCGTAGCATCGAAACCAACCCCGTCCGAACTCCGGCCGCCGCCATGAGCTCGATTTCGGCAAGCTCGCTCCACCCCAGCTCCTCCCACTTGCCCCACTAGATGCGCACGAGCCCCACCTACGCGTAGCACGTCTCCGCCGTCGATTTGGTCACCGGAGGACCAAATCTGAAGCCGTCCGTCGTCTCGGCCTCGCCAGTGACTCAACGCCGGCGGGATTAGCCCCGCTGACCAGGGGTTTGACCCCAGTTTGACTCCCCTCTACTAACTAAATCAAATTAGTTTTAACTAAAAATAATTAGTTTAATTAACTACTGACACGCGGGACCCACCAGTCAGGTTTGACCTGGACGTCCCCGTTGACCACTGACGTCACCCTAACGTAATGTTGACGCAGTAATTAAATTACTGGAATTATTCTTATACAGGAAATTCCAGAAAATGTTTAAAACTTCTAAAAATCATAGAAATTCAACCGTAACTCCAAATGAAATAATATATATATGAAAAATTATCAGAAAAATTCAATCTATCCATCTGTAATGGTTTCCTGCATCACAAAACAAGTTTACCTTGCTTTTTAAGCAGAATAAGGTAATGCACAAATAAGGTCATGTTTAATGAGCTAGTATTTGAATCTTTGATTCAAATGAGTTCATTCCCTTATGTTATAGTTTGCATTAGGCCAAGACACATTCATATTGCCATGTCATAGCATGCATCATATTGTTGCATATCGTCATGTGTTGATTGTGTTCCGATGTGTTCTTCGTGGTAGGTTCTGCCTCCGAGGATATTCACGAGTATCCAACTGAAGGGCAGTATCCCACTACCACTCAATCAGGCAAGCAACCATTGATCATTCCGATACAAACGCATGTTCTCGCTTCTGCTCTTGTTTACTGCATTAAGACAACGCGTTTCAAACTGCTGTGTGCTACGGTAGTTGAACCCTTATCCTCTGCATGACCTGTCATTGCCACAGTAACTAGATGAAACCCACTAGCATGTGTAGGAGTTGATTGAGCCATGTTTTGTGATTCCTACCTTGCTATGCCTGCTATGCTTAGAGTTGTGTCAGGTCTGGTTCATCTGGGTGATGGGCTAGAGTGAAATGATTATGTCGGTAATGTGAGGGATGTGTGGAACATGTTTTTGTAAAGGTATCGATGAGAGGCCATGTAGGAGTACATGGTGGGTTGTTTCATTGAGGCTGTCCCTAAGAACTGAGATCTGTATGTGTGATTTTAAGATTCAGCTACTACCATGCATTGGGATCCTTAATTGACCCTCTCGGCTTCTTAATCACCCTAGTACTCTGTCCAGGAGTTGCAAATAGTTTTTGGTATTTGTAGGTAATGTGTTGGCGGCCGTGCGTAGCACTGACCCTAGGGGTGGGCTATGTTGCGGTAGATACACCATGGCCGGGTATGCCGGGCACCCGTTTGGCGTCTCGGGACCCTGTTCACATCGTTCGGGGCCGTATGTGGAAACCTCGGCTGGACTCCCTCCGGATGGAACCTGGATAGGCGATAAACCTGGACTAGAGACTTAAGTGTTTATGTAGGCCATGGCCGACACCCTCGCTGGGCATCCGCTTGAAGGTTGTCGAGTACATGTCATGTAAACGGCGGTAAGTGCTGAAAGCGTGTATGAAGAATTACACCCCTGCAGGGTATAAGACTATTCGAATAGCCGCGTCCGCGGTAAAGGACTACTTGGTTGCATATACAGTTCATAGACAAGTTAATGGATACTACTAAAAGACTCAAGATAAGTGTGAGTACCGAGGATGGCCCTCTCGTAGGATGACAAGGGAGGATTGCCGGTGGAGTATTGTGTTGGTGAGTAGTGGACTCGTGTGCGAAAACTATTTACTAGAGAAGTTCCGTAGGATAGCTTAGCCAAGAGTCAAAGCTGGCTTGCTGCAATAACCCCACCACCTTCTTGAGGATGAGCATGTATATTAGGTTCTGATGTAAGACTTGTTGAGTACCTTTGTACTCATGTTTGCTTAATTACTGTTTTCAGATGACAACACCGCCCCCTCTGATGGGTTCTACGTAGACCTTGACGTCGACGAGTGACTAGCCACCCAGGTGGTGATCCTGGCCACGGAGGGCCCTATGTAGATAGACAGGCTTCGAGAAGCCTTCTTTCTTTCTAGTGTCTGTACTCAGACCGGTTGCTTCCGCATGTGCTTGTATGATTATATGACTTGAGTGTCGGGTCATGTGACCCCTATCTGTATGAACTTATTATGTATGGCTCCTTGGAGCTTTAAATAAAGTACTTGAGTTGTAGAGTTTTGTTGTGATGCCATGTTGTATGTACTCATATCGGGCATATTGTGTGTATGATTGAAATGCTTGGTATGAGTGGGATCCGACAATCTAGTTGTTTATCCTTGGCAGCCTTTCTTATGGGGAAATGTAGTCTAGTATTCCTCGAGCCATAGTAGTCCGCTACAGCCCGGTTCACCGGAGTCCTGCTAGCCCAGCACTACTGTTCAGGACACTTGACTGGCCGGCATGTGTTTCACCTCGTTCCTATGTCTGTCCCTTCGGGGAAATGTCATGCGGTGACTTCCGGAGTCCTGCCTAGCCTACTACAGCCCGGGTTCCCCAGAGTCCTGTTAGCCCAGTGCTACAGCCCGGAATCACTCGCTGATGACCGACATGCTCGATGTGATTCATGTATGCATGTCTCCATAGGTCTGTGCCGCTTTGGGTTCACGACTAGCCATGTCGGCCCGGGTTCTCTGTCATATGGATGCTAGCGACACTATCATATACATGAGCCAAAAGGCGCAAACGGTTCCGGGCCATGGTAAGGCGACACCCGTGGGATACCGTGCGTGAGGCCGCAAAGTGATATGAGGTGTTACCAGCTAGATCGATGTGGCTTGGAATCGGGGTCCTGACATTATTACATTACTCGGTTTCTCCATGAACTTAATACACTAGATGCATGCTGGATAGTGGTTGATGTGTGGAGTAATAGTAGTAGATGCAGGCAGGAGTCGGTCTACTAATCTTGGACGTGATGCCTATGTAATGATCATTGCCTGGATACCATCATAATTATTTGAGGTTCTATAAATCACCCAACAATAATTTGTTCACCCACCATTTGCTATTTTTCTCGAGAGAAGCCACTAGTGAAACCTATCGCCCCCGGGTCTCTTTCTCATATATTTGCCTGTGCGATCTATTTTTCCTTTGCATTTATTTTCAGATCTATTAAACCAAAACTACTTTGCTGCACTTTATTTTATTTGCTATATATTTATTCAATATATTACAACTTTCTCCCATCCACGCACCAATTTCTAGCGCTGTTACCCAAAAGGTATTGACAACCCCTTTAACACCTCAGGTTGCGAGTGGTTTTTATTTGCGTGCAGGGGTTGTTTATGTTGTGTTGCTTGGTTCTCCTACTGGTTCGATAACCTTGGTTTCATATCTGAGGGAAATACCTACGGCCACTGTGCTGCATCATCCCTTCCTCTTTGGGGAAATACCGACGTAGCTTCAAGCAACATCAAGAGGACACGACAAAGGAAGGTCGGAAACAGTTTGTTAATAAGACTTGATCAACCTTATTAATTGATTCTTTTTAGGGGCATGTGGTCGATGAATTTAGCAAGTACAACCTATTGTACTTATAGTTTGTTCTCTATTATTTTAAGTTTAATAAAGTAAAATGTCATGTTTATCTTATTTTTTGAATTATCCATACAATAAAAATGTCCTGAAAACAAAAGTTCTTAGAATGTTCGGAGAATTTAGTATGTTTTTTCCCGAATATACAAGAATTTTTGGCACTGAACACACCCAGGGGGTGCACTAGTGAGCTACAAGCTCACATGGCATGCCTGCCCCCTAGGTGGGCCATGCAGGCTTATGGGCCCCACAGGGACCCACTCACTTAGTGCCCATGCCCACAGCCTTCTTCCACCTCCAGAAAAAATCATCCTTGCTTCCTATCCCATGTTCTTACTCATTTTTGGGATATTTTCGATCTCCTTGCTCGGAGCATTGTTTCCAAACTGTCTGCAGGAATTACTCCTTGGTATGTGACTCCTCCGATGGTCCAATTAGTTTTGTTCTGGTGGATTATATTTTGCTACTGTTGGTGACCATGAATATGAGCTTTGCATGCTGAATTTGTTTGGATCTAAGTAGCTTTGATGCATGGTATAACCTCTAGGCACTTGAGTAGTTGCCATCAATGTTGTTGAGTTTTGTTCATGTTTATTTTGGGGACTAAAAATTTCAAAAAAATTCAGGGGAAAAATGTTCAGGTTCCTGAGAAGCTCTTCTAGTCGGGGTTCCACGGAAACTCCGGAAGAGAAGGCAAAATATAATCTCCCTCGTGTGGCCAAAGTGCGGCCTTGTGAATGGCCATGTGATTCTTAGGAGAAGCAGGTATTTATCAAGATTTCTATCAGTTGGCGGAAAACACTGGCCTATCTTCCTTCCTCGAAGATAAGTGTGATCAGTACGTTCTCCTCACTAATACCTTTGTGCAAAACTTTTGATTCATGTCTAGGAGAGACACACATATCGTTTCGTTTCACCTTTATGATCACCCTTATGAAATGATACTTGATAGGTTCTGTCAAGTTTGCAAAATTCCTAATGAGGGTAGTCTGCTAGAGCCACACACTAGAGGCTTTGAGGATTTCGTGCATGATGTGACTGTGGGGGAGATGAGAGGAGTCTCTCAGGCGAGAGTTGCTAGTTTACATTTTTTGCGTTCTGCGTTACTTCTCATTATTTGCGGGAAGATGTCTGACTAGTAGATGGGAGAGTGGAACACTTAGTTCACCTAATCTTGCTATTTTCCAATGTGCACTTTAAAGTGACAGTACCTTTAGTTCGGAAGCTATTTCTCCACGACAGTTGCGCACTAACCATTCTAAGGGTGTTATCTATGGTGGTATTTATGCTTCTTGTCTCACTAGACATTTTGAGATCCCTATCAGGCATGATGAGGATGAACTTCTACCCATGAAGTACCTAGACTATCATAGCATGACTGAACATAATTTATAATAAGGGTAAAGTTCGGTTTCAATATAACTTCGTATTTAGCCAGGACACCTGTGAGGTTATTACTTTGCCTGCAGTTGCTTTGTTTGATCTCTCCAGGGGTAGGTACACTATCATGTCAGATGATCTATATGCCTACTAGAGTTTGACGACAGAGTTTGTACCCACACCAGCACTGGTCTACCAGTGGAAGCCTCAGTAGCCTTAGTATCCCACTGGACCAGATGGATTCTTTTAGTGGTCGTAGACCAAGTTAAGCCAAAGGCCTAAACTTGGGGGAGTACGTATTTTCGCCGATATTACATTCATGTATCACACATTCATTTCAGTAGTCGATGTTCATCGTTTCCATTATTTATTCATGCTTGCTTTTATTTGTTTCTTTTGTATTTGAAAAACTTTCGAAAATCCAAAAATATTTCTCGCTTCTTTTCAGTGTTTCTTTCTTGTTTAATTAGTTGTAGCATTAAAAGAAAACCCAAAAATATTTCTTGTTTCCTCCTTTGTTATTTGTTGGGAGTTCTTCAATGTAAATAGTTTCTCGTTTTTGTTTTCCTTTCTTTAAGAAAAAACTCCAAAAATATTTTAGTGTGTTTCTATGAATTTATTTTATTTTCTTGAGTTGTCGTAAGGACAAGACCCTGCAATAATTGTCAAGTGGCTCCTATATGCATTTTCTTTGATCTAATAAAAGGGGCAATATTACCTTGTCTACTCCTTTGAATAAAGTGTTTGCAGATTTCAGCTTAGTCCACGAAACACTTGCACTATTATTATTATCACATCATTTGGTCGTGCAAGTGAAAGGCAATAATGACGATGAATTGATGAAGTGACTGTGGAAAGAAAAGTTGTTATGAACTCTTCTTGTTTTTATTTTTGTAAATATGTTTAGTTGAGTATCCATGATTCGACATATTATGAGTAAACATATTTGTGATGACAGTTAGAGATCATAGTTGGTCATGCCACGCTTAAGTAGCTAGGAGTGGGTAACGATTTATCTTGTGTGTTAACATGCATTAAAATGATTATGATGTAGTATGTTAGGATGGTATCCTTCTCCGAAAATTTCAAGTGGTTTGACTTGGCACATGTTTATGCATCTAGTTGATTTAAAATCAATGCATCCTTCATGATATTGATATTCAGGGTGTTTAGATCCTACTAATGCTCATTTTCAATGTTAATTATTCGCAATGCACGATTATGATAGTTGTCGCTCTCTAGTTGGTCGCTTCTTAATCTATTTGCTAGTCTTCGCCTGTACTAAGCGGAAATACTTCTTGTGCATCCATATTCATGAAAACCAAAGTTGTGCCAAAAGAGTCCACATATCTACCTATATACGGTATTACCCTTCTGTTCCAAGTAAATTTGCATGTGCCATCTCTAATCATTCAAATAAATATCTGTTTTGTGTGCCCATACCGCTCATGGAGCGATCGGACAGTCAATATCTTTCATGCTAAGTGAATTATTCTCAGGACGAGAGATTATTCACTCATCTTGCATGAGAGAGGCTAGTAAAAGGGATGCCCAGTATCGCTAAATGAAAACAAAGAATAATACTCCCTCCATCCCAAATTACTTGTCGCAAAAATGGATAAGAATGGATGTATCTAGAACTAAAGTACGTTTAGATACATCCATTTTCGCGACAAGTAATTCCGAACGGAGGGAGTATAATAAAATATACTCCCCTGGAAAGATGATTGTTTGGAGGGCACCCGAGAATTCGGCTAGCTATGGCTTGTGTTTGTATGGTTATGCGGGAGTAAGCCTTTACCTTTCTGCATATGGAAAATGTTGAAATCCTTTGTTGTGATGTTGACAGGAAAAACACACCACTCAAAATGTATTCATCTCTGTTTTAAGCTCTAAGCTCTGGCACCGCTGAAAATCCCTGCTTCCCTGTGTGAAGGGACTTTCTATTTACTTTCATGTTGTTTACTTTTATCATTGAGTCATCACCTTCTCATTCAAGCACCAACATAAAGAGCGCTATTGTCATTCTTAGTTTAACATGCATTGAGTCTAGTTAATGTTGGATGTGAGCATGACTAGATCTCTTCTATTCCCTCCGTTTCAGTTTAGAAGTCCTGTGCGTATACCTAGGTTGCCAATTTTATCACCCAAATATAAACTATATAACACAAAATTATACCGTTTGAAAATAGAACATCTGAAGTTTATAATGATATATTTTTATAATATATGACTTGTATTAGGTTGGTCAAATTGACGACCTAGGGGTGCGCACATGCCCAGTAAACTGAGAGAGAGAGGGAGTACCCTGAATTGCAATTTTGGTCATTGCTTTAATTTCAGAGGTGCTCTGCATTTATGTTTTGTGGTCTCAGAAAGGGCTAGCGCGATACTATGTTATCATATTATATCATGATTGTTTTGATAATTTTTTGGCATTTGAGATACATTATTATTCCATGGTGTTGATTATGCCATTGTCATGAGTAAATATGAAATCTAAGTGTTATCATTCACATGGCTATTTCACTACAAAAAAGACACATCCGTGACATTTTGGGCCGAACGAATTTTTTTCTGTCATACATATGACACTTCTATGACGATAATTGTGACAAAACCCGGTATCATCATAGATGTGGTGGGCTCCTACTTCTGTGACAAAAAATCATGACAAAAAATGGGCTTTTCGTCCTGGGCGGGCCGGAGACACAGCTGCATGACATTCTTTGGGCCGTCCATAACGGAAAAAACCGTGGTAGAAGCGAGGGGAGGAAAATTTCGGGGAGTTCCCGGTTACAGTGGGAGGTAGGGGGGCGAGCAATGCGCGTTTCTGTCGTACACGTACGCGCGTGTGTGCGAGGTGTTGGCTCTAACTGAACCCGAGTGAGGCGTTGGGCTCTAACTGAACCTGAGCGATTGCACTGCAGGCTACGCGTTACTGAACCCGAGCGATCGATCAATGGTTGTTAACTGAACCCGATCGAGCGATTCCTTTGCTACTGCTGCTAACTGAAGCCGATCGATGCTGCCTCTGGATGAACAGTGAGCGCTGCGGGGGGGTTTGGATGAACAGTTCCCGGTGGGGGTGGATGAACAGGACCCCGTGGTGTTGCCTCTGGATGAACAGGACCCCGATCGATCGAGCCGGTTGGGGCTGGATGAAGAGGACCCCATGGAGGACTGGATGAACAGGACCACCCCGTGGAGGGCAGGATGAACAGTAGACGGTGGAGGGCAGGATGAACAGTAGCCCGAGGAGGGGTGGTTGAACAGGAGCCTGTGGGGAGGGGTGGTTGAACAGTAGCTGGGGGAGTAGCGCGCAGTGGAGGCTGGATGAACAGGAGCCCGTGGATGAACAGTCGCAGGTGGAGGCTGGAGGAGGTCGACGATGGATGAACAGTAGCTCATGCAGGCTGGAGGGGGTCGACGGTGGAGATGAACAGTATCTCGTGGTGTCCCGTTTTGCAGTACGCCACACCCCTCTCGATGAACAGGACCCCCGTTTCGACCGTAGCGCTCCAACACAAGTCCGTTTTGTCCGTTTTGCGGTACGCCACACCCCTCCCGATCAACAGGACCCCCATTTCGACCGTAGGAGGTCCGTTTCCTCTGTTTTGCGGTACGCCAGACCCCTCCTGATGAACAGGATCACGTTTCGAACGTGGTCGGTCGAACACAAGGCCGTTTCCTCCGTTCTGCGGTACGCCAGGCCTTGTTTCCATCGCATGTTCCGTCCAAGCCCTCCCGATGAACACGACGCATTCCGTTGCCTCCCCATGAACACGACGCATTCTGTTGCCTCCCCATGAACATGACGATGATGCTATTTCTCCGTTCTGACCCAGCCATGTACACGAGCCCTGGCCGTACGTATGCGCGAGTAGGCGTTCGAGACCCCGCCCGTATGTACACATACGTGGCCGTATTTTCTTTCTTGCACCCTGGCCGCTGTACGTATGTGTACATGCTACGTGCGCGCCTCTACTGCGACACGTGCGCGCCTCTACATCAACCAGTACATATGTACGTACATGTTCGCAACCAGAATGACAACGCTACGTACGCTTCGACCAGGTGGGTCCCGACTGTCAGGCACTTCCTTGCCTACTAAGATGTAGCTCGTGGGTCCCAGCAGTCAGGGGGCCAATCGTTTTTTTTGCCCGGACGCACTTTCTTGCGTGCGAAGATGTAGCTGGTGGGTCCCAACAGTCAGGGGGAAACGTTTTTTTCGCGAAATACAGTGGCCCGTCCGGTGGGTCCCAGCTGTCAGGTGGAGGAATCATTATTTTCCACGTAATAAGGAGGCACTTCCTTGCTGCGGCCGTGGACCTAGCTGCCAGCCTCTCCACGTATAGTCCACGTCCGACCAAAGTCCTTCCTTGACCACGTTGACCACTCCGCGCCGAAAGCACCAGGGCGGTGGACGACGGAGAGGCCTACGAAGGGGACGACACGGAGGCAGGGAAGACTCGGCAGTTGTTTCCCACATGGAGGGGAGTACGACTGTATGAGGGTTTACTGATTCATCTGCCGTCGCCGGAGAATAACAGCAGGTGTGGGTGCGTAGAGGGATGGCTAGGCCAGCGATGGGAGTACGGTCAGGCGGTGAGGCCTGCGCGGCAGCACAGCCGGCCGCGAGGAGCAGGGAGCAGGCAGTCCCGCCGGCGCTTGTTTGAGCGGCTAGAGCAGGAAGAGCAGAGATTGAAGAAGCACGACGGCCGTTGGATGGACATCCAACAGTCAGTGCTTGTGCATCAACCTTTTTTTAGGAAAGCCTCAAATTTGTGGAAAACAGCATACATCCCATCTGCCATTATTTCTAATAATTTATAACCCATTTGCTAATTCTTAAGGTTTTTTGGAGCCCATATTCTTTTTGTTAGCATTACAGCCCATATTGTGGCAACGGTTAAAAAATTATATGAAATTTCGCATATTTCGGTGCGGTCTGAACTGTTTTTAATCCCGAAATTTCGACTCACATTCAAACTGATTTTAAAAATAAATGTATATCAATATAAAATCCAACAAATTCTCCACGCATAAAAATTAATGTAATTTAAAATCCTGAAATGAAAAAAAAGATATTTGAAACTAATTGCCGGTATAATGTGTTTTAAAAATGTACATCCCATTTCTCATTTTGATGGGCCATTTTCTCGGCCAGCCGAATGAAAGCTCTCCTCGTCTTGAAAGATTTGCAGCCCAACAGGCCTGACAAAGCGACTTACTTGGCAAATCACAAAAAAGTTATGCTGTGGCCGTGGACCCAGCTGTCAGCCTCTCCGCGTACAGTACTCTTCTGATGGAAGTCGTTCCTTGACCACGTTGATCACGCCGCGCGAAGAGCACCACGGCGGTGGACGATGGCGAGGCCTAGGAAGGGGACGACGCGGCAGTGGAAGCCCACGCGGATAGGACTACGAGGCTTCACTGGTTTGGCTATGGTGCGAGGTTACCGTCGCCGCAGGGCCTGGCCAGCGGTGGGAATAGTAGGGGGTAGTGAGGCCTCTGCGGCAGCACAGCCGGCCACGGGAGGCAGGAGCATGCGGCACGACCGACGCTGCTTTGGGCGGCTGGAGCAAGAAGACCAGAGGTTGAAGAAGCACTGCGGCCGTTGGATGGACATCGTACGGTCACTGGAGCTAGAATCCTTCATATTGACTAAGTTGACAAAGCCCTTCGTCCCCGTCAACTTAGTAATCCCACAAGTCAGCCTCCCAGCAAGGTGGGTCCCAGCTAGCCAGGGGAGTATTCATTTTTTATGCGTAATAAGGAGGCACTTCCGGTGGGTCCGAGCTGACAGCGGGGGGGGGGGGGACGTTTTTTTTTGCAAAATACGGTGGCCCGTCCAGTAGATTCCAGCAGTTAGGGGGAAACGATTTTTTTCACAAAATACTGGTGGCCCGCCCGGTGGGTCCCTGCTATCAGGTGGAGGAATCATTATTTTCCACGTAATAAGGAGGCACTTCCTTGCTGCCGCCGTGGACCCAGCTGTCAGCCTCTCCCCGTACGGTCCATGTCCGATGGAAGTCATTCCTTCCACATTGACCATGCCGCGCCGAGAGCACCAGGGCGGTGGACGACGGCGAGGCCTAGGAAGGGGACGACGCGGAGCCGGTGAAGACACGGCAGTGGATGCCCACACGGAGAGGAGTATTAGGGTTCACTCGTTCGGCTATGGTGTGAGGATGCCGTTGCCACAGGGCCTTGCCAGCGGTGGGAATAGTAGGGGCGGTGAGGCCTCCACGGCAGCACAGCCGGCCACGGGAGGCAGGAGCAGGCGGCACGACCGGTGCTGCTTTGGGCGGCTGGAGCAAGAAGACCAGAGGTTGAAGCAGCGCTACGGCCATTGGATGGATATCATATGGTCACTGCAGCTAGAATCGTTTATATTGACTAAGTTGACAAAGCCCTTGGTACATCAACTTAGTAGGCCCACAGGTCAGCTTCAAAAATGGTGCGCCCCAGATGTCAGGGGGAGGAATCATTTTTTGGGCGGGTGAAGCTAGAATATCCGAGATTGAAGAAGAAGCACGGCATCCGTTGGATGGACATCCAATGGCCACTGCTGCTAGAACCGTGTGTTGACTATAAGTTGACAAAACCTTGCATACGCGTCAACTCTGTTTTTTAGGGGACGCGTCAACTTAGTAAGGCCAGAAGTGTGTGGCGGAGAACTTATAGCCCATTTGAGATTTGTAAGAATGTGTAGCCCATTTTTGAATTCTAATGGAATTTACTACAGCCCATTTACAATTTGTTAAAAGTACATCCCATTTCAACCAACCGTTCAAAACAGAATTCAATAAAATTTCCCACATTTTGATGGGATCCGAAATATTTTTTCCCAAAATTTCTAGTCAGATTAAATACAATTTCAATATAAATTTATATTACATAAAAATCTAACGAAACATTGCATTCGCAACAATTAATGAAATTAAAATTTTCAATATCCAAAAATAATATTTTATAAAGTAATCACGTGTTTGGTGCATTTTTTATAGTCACTACCTAGTTTTTATAATTACATCCCATTTATTAATTCTTAAAGCCCATTTTCTTGTTAAGCCTAATGCATCCCTCCTAGGAAAGATTTGCAGCCCAGCGGGGCGGAGAATAACAACTTGACCTTGCCTAGGTATTCCTAAAAAAAAGTATAGCTGGGCTAGCCATTTTCAGCTTGAAAAAATTAATATCTGGGCTGGATATCTGGCCTGGGCTAGACGGGCCACAGCCCGCCCAGTTAATACCTGCAGCGATGTTTTTGTTGTTGTTCACAGGAGAAAAATTGATATCTGGGCTAAACATCGAAAAACTCTGCAGTGCTCACACCTCAAAAACACAAATACTGCTCGAGCTGCTTGGTCCCAACTGTCGGTCGCTTCTTGTGCAATTCTCTTGTTTATTGACTAGTACTAGATAGGTTGACAATGGTGTGGGACCGTGATGTCAGGAAACCAGGGGGAAGCAAAATAAATAACTCCAGTGAGCGCTTCCACCTCTGCCTCATTGTCTCCCGTGGAAACCTCTTTCCTCCCTTTTTTTTGCTCGGGCAAGGACCAATGCATGCAGCACGTCCATGCGGTTATTAGGCAAGAAATAAAAGCGCTTTGCATGCTATGAATTACGATGGCCTGCATGGGTAGCTAATAAGGCATCCTCTTAACTGCTGTGATTAAATGTTGTGTTTAGAAGAGAGAAATATTCTTCTTTTCCACCAATCTGCTTGCACCTAGGTCGTGATGCACCTTCTAATATGACTTATTCACCTAGACTGAGGGAGTATAGTTTTATACATATATATATATATATATATATATATATATATATAATAAGGAGGCACTTGCGTACGTGAGGCTATGGACCTGGTGGGTCCCCATTGTCATCCTCTCCAAGTAAAGTCATCTCCTCGCCCGCGCGCGCTTTCCGCCCGTAACAGTCAGCGCCACCCGCCCTGCTTCCCGGTGCAGGCGATTGCTCCGCCTGCAAATGACACAAGTGTCGTCCGTCCATCTGCCTCCCACATTAATGATACGCGGTTGCCAAGGGGGCTACTCTGGCGCCACATGCCTGTCCCTCCGCCCGCCCACCATTCCTATATAAACTGCTGCGCCAGCCATAGCCGTAGTCATCTGCATCTGTTCCCTTTCTCCTGTCCACACCACTACTGCCCACCATGGCTTCCTCATGCTCCAGCGCTCTTCCGGACGGGCGGACGACGGACCACAAGGAGATGGCAGCCATTGCTGCCGACCGGCTGGCCGGTAGGCAGCCGGAGGACGATGACGTCCCAATGGAGAACATGGTAGTCGATGATCCAGCGCCAACCCCCTCCTCCGCGCCATCCTCGCCGGTGCATTGCACCATGACCATCAGCGAGGCCCATGCCCAATATATGGACAGTGTGAGGCAGATGCATCAGGAGCAGTTCCGGGAGGCGCAGGCCGACGCCACCTATAACCACCATCTCCTCCAGGAGCATCTGCAGGCGGAGGAGCAGATCGTCGGGCGGAACAGGAGGCACTGCTCGACTCGTATCGCTCCGCTTGCAAGGGCCGCCTCGAGCGCTGGCGGGAGCGCATGTGGGTGGCGGAGGCTGCGACCGCCTACAAAGAGGCTAGCAAGGAGGGCGATGAAGTGGGCGAGGCGCTGTTTGGCGAGACCGAGGATGAGGCAGAGGACAATGCCGGCTCCGACGAGTCCCCGTTCCGCTGGCGTCGATGAGGCCCTGCTCCCCCGAGGCCCCGCGGCGCCAACAACGAGCCAGAGGACACCGACGGCTCCACCGAGGCCCCGCCCCGCCAACAACAAGGCAGGGACATCGCCGGCTCAACCGAGGCCCCACCCTGCCGGCAACGCGGGGGAGGATTTCCATCGCTCCGCTGAGGCGCCGCCCGCCGGCAACGAGATAGAGGACATTGCCGGCTCCGCCGAGGCCCCGCCCCGTACCAATGAGGCCGCGCCACACAGAAAACGAGGAAGAGTAGAACACGGTAGGTCGCCGCCACTCGGGTCCAAGTAAGGCCACCGCTGCTACCCTCCTGTTGAAGCCAAGCTAGGCGGGTTGACCATTGACGACCGGTTAGCTTCTTGGCGGCGACGTGGAGTCGAGGAGTTCTGCTGGAGAGTAACACTGCTTCTACTTAACTGCTGGTGCAGTTGGCTGACTAACATGTGGGCCTAATAGGCCACATGTAAGTTACGCAACTGCACCCACAGTTAAGTCACTGAAGCTTCTGTTTGGCTCAGCGGGACACAGGTGGGTAGCTTCGGTTAATTAATTATACCTCTAGCACACACCTTTTTAGTTGAAGAATGTATGAAATGTAATGAAATCTGGCATGTTTATATGAAATCCAACCGTGTATGAATGAATTTATTTTGATTAGTTCGAATTCCTGTATCACTAGCATTGGATGAACATGCAAAACAATATGCACTAGCATTATTCCCAGGGTGATCACCTCGTTTGCAACAGTTTCACATGTACTCCCTCCGGTCCTTTCTAGTCTGCATATAAGTTTTGTCTGCAGTCAAAGTATCTCTACTTTGACCAATCTTATACAAAAAAGTATGCACTTTCACAATGTGCGAAGTAAAAAGGAATAGAAGGAGTACAAAGAGTTTGAGCAGGTTTTTAGCGTTTTTGTACATTGCAATAAAACACACAGGCCTGGCAATTCATAGAGAACATTCAAAACAATCGACGATTATGCATCTCAGCAACTCACATGTCTTACTTCACAACTAAAGAATAAAGAAAAAATTAATCAACGCTGCTGATAGCAAGGGCATCCCATTCGAAAATATCAAACGCATGTCTTGCTAAAATCAATGAGCAAAATTTGACAAGGTTGTCCCATTCCAAAATATCAAATGCCTATGATTGTGGAATGGGCAGGGTTTGCCATTAGTTCGGACATTGACGTGGCACCTCGTGCTAAATAAACCAGCTGTTCTTTTTGTGCAGTTCCACTAAAATCAACCAAATCCGCGCGTAGCTTGTATGATTTCGCCCTTATATGTTGCAACACCTTGAACTTATCGGCACCTCCTTTCTTGTGGTGGAAATGAATGATTCGATGTATTCATGAACATTTTGTGCAGTTCCCATTGAAATCAAGCTGAGCACCCCTGTTTGCACAAATACAAAAAAGTGATTACTATAGAGAAAACTGTACTATGAATTGACAGTTTCAACAGGCACATACATGGTCCATGTAGAGCACACTTTTAGAAAAATCGAACTCACCAGAAAGAATCCTAGAACAACATTGTACTCGCGCATCACAGCAAAAAAATGGAGATTTTGTCGGTCCTTCTGAGCTGAAGTTAGTTTGGTCTTGTGGGGAGTAATGTAACCATCCTTCAACTGCTCCTTCTGATGATAAGAAAGACAGGGCTTCTTCATCCTGGCATAATCGGAACTAGTCTCTTCACGTACTCCATATTCTTCTTCAGAGGAAGATGATCCTGTTGTGCAAAGACAAGAGGACTACTAAATGCTAGCATCACTGTTTGCTCGAAAAAAAAGGAAAGCCATTATTTAAAACAGCACAGATGAAGCACTTCTCAAGGACAATACCACTTTTCATGACAGCACCAGGAGTTGATTTTTGTTTTTCTTCCCCTTATTCTTCCCCTTCATCACTTGGTTCAATAACAAACAAGCTTCGCCTTCAATGTAAGATTTGGCATGTCAATTAGGGAGCACAAGTATAGTACTAAACTTAATTTTCTGATGAAAGTGGCAAAATACAGGCCAGCAGTTGTGAAATATCCTTATCTTACCTCAGTGGGATATTACGGTGCACATACAGATTGGAAGTCTTGTCTCCATTTGTGCAGTTCACTAAAATCAAATAACATTATCGTACAAGTAGCACAACATACGAATGCACACTGCAGAATCATGTGAAAGAAGACTAGTACTGACCTCTCATGATGCGGAATTCAAACAACTCACAAGAAGAAGATCTGAACCAAATTTGCCTTAACGGATAGGAAGTAAGATCTCCTCTTATGCAGTTCCACTAAGATCAAGCAATCAAGCAACATTGTCGGTGTGACATTTTGCAAAAGTGTTTTGTGCAGTGCAACAAAAGGTCATAATGGCAACAAGGTGAAGCAGATAATCCTATTTACACAGAGGTGCAAAGGAAACAATTAGTGGTCAATAACGGTGTACGACACAGAAGCCAACAAAAAGAAGCATATACCTTATCTAAATGGGAAAGAAAGCAAGACAATAGCATTTCCCAAACAGTGGCATTGATTAATATTAACATAGAGACTATATTAACAATAAAACTCGTTAAACATGTAATTTGCTTTTAACTATGGCATTGCATCAATTTTGCAGCGGCATTATTAGAGGGTGTTTGTTGACAGGGACATTTTGGTGTAGGGACTAAAAAAACTCCGTGTCAGTCCGTGTTGGTCCCAGTTTTGTTATCATACGCCTTTCCCTATGTGAGCGCAGCAAATCTAGTCCTGCTCAAACTCTACAGCCTTGTCCCTTCCTTTCCTTTTTGAACTAGTACTTTCGCCCCTTCTTTTCCTTTTTGAACCACGTCCTAGATTTATGCGATACAACTTTCCCCACTACTTTCACCCATTCCTTTCCTCTTTGAACCACGTCCTAGATTAATGCTATACAACTTTCCCCCTTCATTTCCTCTTTGAACCACGTCCAAGATTCATGCTATATACAACTTTTCCCACTCCTTTCCTCTTTGAACCGCGTCCTAGATTCATGGTATACATGCAGCTAGAGCAATGCATGTGGAGTAAGTAAATTATACCTTAAGGTTCTTAGGGCGTGGTTCGGCGAGCGACGGGACGGCGGCGAAGAAGAAGGGGTCGGAGGCCCTCCCGCGTCGCCGCTGGGTGGAAAGTGAACAGCTGCGCTGGTAGTCCCTCGCCGACGGCGATAGTGTTAAGCCTCCTTCCCTTCCCGGCGAACGGATCCTGCCGGCTCTTTGAGCGGCAGTGAGGGGAGAGAGAGGCCAAAAAAGTCTTGTTTAGATCTAGAGAGGGCGAGAGAGTGTGAAGAGAGCAACTACAAGCGCTGAGGCTCCAGCGGGAGAGGGCGAGAGAGTGTGAAGAGAGCAACTACAAGCGCTGAGGCTCCAACGTGTATATATATACTGGAGAGAGAGTGTGAAGCGTGCAAACCCTAGAAAACATTTTGACCAGTCAAAGAATGCTCCTGGCACAAATTATGATCAAGTGTAGTTATTGAACCCGAGACCTCAAGTTTGATGAGCGAACAGGCTAACCAGCTACACAACCCTCCCGTTATGTTCAACAAGAGGGAAATAACCTTTTATACATTCCTGAATCCTTATTATAACACATACACAAATTTTGGGCACTTGTATTCGTCTTAAGTCGGTGTGCCACCGTATCTCGTATACTTACTACTCCCTCCGTCTAGGTGTAATAAGTCACGTTAGAAGGTGCAACAGGACCAAGGTGCGTGCGTGTGCGCGCGTGTGTGTGCGTGTGTGTTTAACACCATGTGTATGTTAGAGAGAGCGACAAATCGACCTACTCCTACAGAGAGATGTTGTGTAGTGTATGATTTTAGCCGCGAGAGTCGGTGCATCCTCTTGTTTCCGGGCGTGTCCGGTAGGGACATGCGGACAGGTGCCACGGCCGCTCCTGACCAGCCTGGCCCACCCAAAGCCCCTCCATCGCCCGCGCGCGCTTCCCGCCCGAAACGTTCGGCGCCGCTCCAAAGAATCGGTGCCGCATTCATGCCCGGGCAGAGCGGATGCAACCTCTCACTAGCGCAAGAGTGATGGTTGCTACGTCCGTCCAACTTACTGTTGGGTCTATGTGATTTGACGGCTCATTGGTCTTTATTACTGAGGTCGTAGGACTGCTGGATGTCCCACGCTTTCGGCGAAAGGAGGTATACCTACTAGATTACAATTTTCTCCATTCTTACAGCGGAGGCGTGCAAGAGCAGTGAAAACATGCAGGCTCGGTGATCCGCATGTGGTTCATGGTGAAATCTCTACAAAAACTTATATTTAGGTACGAAGGAAGTACTAGTATAGTATGTACTATAATTTATCAGCGAGATAAATTTGTACAATGCTAAGAAGCTTCCAGCTTCTGTTACATGTATCTTGCGTCCAAGGTTGCCCATTGCAACATTTCATCAAATACAAAGGAGACTAACATGCATGCTATTGCATCTCAATGATTGACAGATCATAGCAAATATGTACTCCCTCCGTTCCAAAATAAGTTTCTCAACTTTGTGCAAACTTTGGTACAAAGTTGTACTACTACTAAAGTTGACACTTATTTTCAAACAGAGGCAGCTAAAGAAAAAAACGATTCATGCAGTCCCTAGCCCTTGAACTGTGTGTCGTGGATCTAAGACTGACAGTAGAATGGGGGTAGGTATGAGGAGGCAAGATCCTAGCTATGGAGTAGTTGTACACACGAGTTTTATGAGTTTAGGCCCTTCTCGGAGGAAGTAACAGTCCTATGTCTCGGTGCCCTGAGGCGGTCGACTGGATTATACGTGTGTGTGTGTGTGTGTGTGTTTACAAAAGTGCGAACCCCTGTCCCAGAGAAGGGGGTGGCTTATATAGAGTGCGCCAGGAACCCAGCTCCCCTCCGTTACACAGGGTTCAATGTTCATAAAGGTGGGGCGTTACTGGTAATGTCTAGAATAAAGTGTTATAAATGCCCATAATGCTATGGTTTAAGTCGCGACCGTTGCAAAGTGGAGGGCTTCTCGTCTTCTGGTGGTCGAGTGTCTTCAAGGTGGTCGAGTGTCTTCAAGGAAGTCGATTGAGCACATCTTCATGGTCGAGTGGATGATATTTTCTCTTTGACTGCTTCTGATTCTTTGTAAAGATGTCCTCGGGGAGGGTATGTTGTACAGGTCCATGACCCTACCCTAGGTACATAGCTTCATCATTAGCCCCCGAATTGATCAGGGTTCGAATGAGGAAGGGGTTGAGAACACTTCCAACCCACTCTTTGTGCGATGAATATGCCTTGTCCTGAAACAATGAGTTGAGGAGACGACGTCGACTCCTTTCTCATTCGCCGTGGTCCATTCTTGGTTGTTGTCGAGTGAACTTTCATGGTTGAATTCCGAATGATGATGAAGAGGGTGTTTGTCTTCAGTCTGACAGGTTGTTCCGCTCTCCGCGGATCTCGCGGGATTCGAATTTTGGGAAGCGTGCCAGACGGGAGGAAACGAGGTCATCGGGACGGATTAGGTAAGTCTCATCGATCCCCGCACCACCTTTTTCGCCACGTACTGCGCGTGTGACTGTTGCGGGATTTGTTTAGATCGCTTGGGTCCACTAGTCAGCCACTCGGCGGAAGGTCTTATAAAAGGTCTCGAGCCAGGCCTCTGCTCCTCACGCCACCATTCTCTCTTCTATTTCTCCCGATCTCTCTGCCACTCTCGCTTCTGCCTCATCGCCGGACCTCAGCTCGAGCTTGATCTGCCACCATGGGGAAGGATAAGACGGCGGTGCTGGAACGCACGAACAAGGCGACCGCGAAGGCAAAGGGCAAGCGGACCAGCCGGGGCGGATCCTCGTCGAGGTCCGGCCTGCCGGCGGGCTGGATCCAGGGCGACTGGATCCGCTCGGCAATCACGCAGGACGACCTCGACGACCTGGTGGAGGGGGGATTGATCCCCCACAAGTCGGCTCGGCTCCCAGGGGACGAAACTGAGCCACAGCCTAGAGAGGGTGAGTGTGTCCTCCTAGCAACCCACGTAGATCACGGATTCTCGCTGCCTCCCCACCCTTTCTTCCGGGGTTTTTTGAACTTCTTTGGGGCTCAGCTCCACCATTTCACTCAGAACACCATAGTCTATCTGGCCGCTTTCGTGTCCATGTGCGAAAACTTCTTGGGCTGTCGACCGCACTGGGGGCTTTTCAAACACATCTTCACTCGCCATTCCCAGTCGGTCAAAAAGGCCAAGTCGAGTGATGAGAGGACGCGGGTGATCCAGATGTGCAGGGGTCTAGGGATCCAGATGAGGAGCAAGAGTACTTTCCCATCGATGATCCTTCTTGACTCGGTCCAGGGCTGGCAGTCGACTTGGTTTTACTGCAAGGATCAGCCAACCCCTGGCCAGTCGACTGGACTTCCTCCTTTCTCCTTGGCTCGAGTGGAGAAGCCTGCTCCCCTGAAGGTAGTTCCAGAAGAGAAGGCGCGGGTCAAGGAGCTGGTCGAACGGGTCGTCCAGCTTGTCCGCGACGGAGTGACCGGGATGGATCTGCTGGAGGTCTTTCTCGGTCGACGCATCCAACCTCTTCAGGCGTGCGATCATCCGATGTGGATTTACTCTGGGCTTGAAGATACCACTCGGATCCACCCGAAGGAGGTCAGCGAGGATATCTTGGAGAACTGGTTGAGGGGAATCACTGCCAACAAAGACAACCCTCGGGGATCCAGGAGGGTGATTCCATTCGACAACTCGCGCTAGCCGGAGCAGGTATATTTCTGTTTTATCAAGTATCTTTCCGATTCACCACGTGATGTCCGGTTTGTGGTCGACTGAATGTCGTCTTTTGATTGTTATCCTTTCAGGCCCTCATTGAAATGTACTCGATGCCCGACGGAATGCAGGACCCCGGCGCTGAAGAAGAAATGAGCGGGGCGAGAGTGGCGAGGAGCATTCGAAAGCCGAGGAGGATGAGGAGAGCGATGAATCGACCGATGAGGAAGAAGTCGACTCGCCTCCTCACAGGGAGAGGAGGTCCAAGCACACTCATGACCAGGCACGCGCTCCGGACTTGGTGGCTACACCGATCGGGCAATCCTCGAAGCGCCCTAGGACGTCTTCCCCGACGCCAACTGAGAAGCCTCCAAAGCAATCCAAGGTCGTGCCGCTTCCAGCGCCGAAAGTGCCGAAAGCCATCTCTTCCAAACCGCCCAAAGCTTTGCCTCGGATCAAAGTGACTGTTCCTACTATCTCCGGGTAACCATCTGACTTGTCCTTCATGTGGATACAATTAACTGGGTGTAACCGATTGAATGCGGGCCTTTCCAGTGCTGCTATGTCAGGGACCTCTTCATACCAGTACCAGGACGAGGAAATGGAGGATGCGGTGACCTCTAACCCAGGTATGAACTCTTGCGATTTCGATTCTTGGTCCTTTTAGGGTCGAGTGGTTCACTTGGGGTCGAATGTTCTGTCTTGCAGCTCCACCCAACATCATTGACCTTCCGGACGACGACGAAGATGTGGCTCCTAAGCCTGGGAAGAGCAAGAAGGTAACAGTTGGCAGGGTGGCTCAGCAGGAACCAACTGCAACGCCTCCCGTCTATCAAGCTGAAGATGCGGGCAGGGCCGCTGTGACGTTCGCTGCACCCTTGCCGAGTGGGCACCCCATGCGGTCGACCGCGCCTGTGGTTCCTTCAACTATCCAACTCCACACCACGGAGCCTCAAGCAGCTGCACCTGGGTCGTCTGCACATTTTTTCACCAGCTACCCCGTCCTAGACAACTAGTTGGAAGCGACTGTGGAAGCCATCCGACAGGATGATATGATGATGGAGCGGGTGAAGATAGTGCACGAGAGCAGTCAGGCTGCCTACGACGCTAGTGCCGCTCTTCGGGCCAACGTCGAGGTGAGTAGACTTTCCGACTGTTTTTGTTCTTGAAAAATCTTCTTCTGCACAATCTCCTATTGTTCATGTTGAATTAGAGCACCCACTGGATGTTGCTGTCATTTTTGGTAGTTTCGCTCTTCCACTCGGTCTGGGTGAGTGGGATCAGAACCGGTGGGGGCACGCCAAGTGCACCCACTGGGTGTAGTCCCCGAGACCGCGGCGACTGCTGGCAGTCGACTGTGGTCTGAGTTCTTCTTTTCTTGATGGCGCAATTGTTCTTTCTCTCCCTCTCTCTTTTACTCCTTGCACTCGACTCCGGCGGGCCGGGCGAGTGGGATTAGAACTGGTGGGGGCACGCCAAGTGCACCCACTGGGTGTAGTCCCCGAGACCGCGATCGACTGCTGGCAGTCGACTGGGGTCTGAACAGCTTGTTGTCCACTTCTTTAGGTTTTATTCATTCGAAAATGAACTGCTTTCAAACCTATCGATTGACCTGTCTCTTGCCTCCTGCAGAAGTCTTGTACTCTTATCTCCAAGTTTGCCAAACTCGAAGAGAAGCAGAGGCAACTCAACTTAGACTTGGAATTGGCTCAGCAAAATCTGAAAAAAGGTCAAGACGAGGCCGCTGGTATGGAAGGTAACTGATTGCCGACTGAATTTCAATATATCTCTTTGATCTCTTTTTTGATTTGATTATTTCTTTTGCAGAGAAAATGAAGTTGGCTCTGGACAAGAAGGACTCGGACCTCGCCTCCACGCAAAAAGCAGCCCAAGACAAAACCGCTCTCGTAGAGAAGAAGCTTGCTTCAGTGGGAACGCTTGAAGGAGAGGTGACTAGACAGACATCTTGTCTTAATGAAGCTAACCGCGAAGTGACCAGCCTGAAGAAGGATAAGGTCATCCTGAATGAAAAGTTGGAGTCTACGATCCGCAAGAGGAACGACACAGAAGCTTATCTGAGGACCCTCGCCAAGAAGCTTTTTCTCGTGCTGGGAGGTATTTCTTTTAATCCGACTGTGTTGATGTTTGCCATCGGATTTTGCTCGGTTGATTGAACTGACTTTTGGCTGCAGAACTTTGTCAAGACATTGACGAAGAAACTGGGAGGGTCGAGACGGGTCTGGGCCCTATCGCTTCCTCGGTCTGTGATGAAACTGTGATGAACGTGCTTCGACTGGAGTCCCGTATCGCTAGCGCCACAAGCTACCTCGCACGCCTGAAGGAGGTTGTCTCTCGAATCGACTCGACGCTTTGGCTGGAGGCGACACTTCAGAATGATCTAGAATCTCTGATGACTCAACTGAACGAGATCCCTGACCGAGTGCAAGAATGGAAGAAATCCTCCACCCGGTGTGGTGCTGACGTGGCGTTGTCCCTGGTGCGAGTCCATTGCAAGGAGGTTCATGAAGACAAGCTGGCTGCTATCGGCATTCTGGGAACGGGGGTCCCCAGACTTGCCTGCCTGCGGCCTGCGGCATGGCTCAAGCGGGGGCCCAGCGAGGCCCAACTTCATCAACATGAGGCTCAAGACCCTCGCGAGGGGGCCAAGCCTCACGAGGCGGACGACATGGCGCATCCTTAGGCACAGCCTCGTCAGGCTGGCTCGCGAGGAGGTGGAGAGTTCAAGGCGGGGTACCTCGCGAGGTGCCCATGACGCAAGCCATGACGACACGGGGCGCCAGGCGGGTGCCAGCGCGCGCAGCGTCCCTCCTTCCTCTTTGGTGCAAAGGGGACAGGCGTATCCGCGGAGTACCGTGGCATCAGGCAAAGGTTGCCACTTCGGTGCAACGAGACCAAGACCAAGAGGACTACGAGACAGAGGTCACCATGGAGCCCAGCGCGGCGTCATCACCAGAGCCTTTGGCAGGCGAAGACTGCTTTTGCCAGGATAGATGTACTCGCTGTCCCCCTTCAAATTAGCCCGCCATTGTTGGATCCCTCCCCGCTCAATATTTAGGGAGAGGACCAGGGCCTCTATAAATAGGACTAGCCACCCACATAGCAAGGGGTTCGCTTCGGTTCGGTTCGGGGTTCGGTTGGGTTCGATTCCTGGTTGTTCGGTCCAGGATCTGAGAGAGAAAGAGAGAGAAAGGATACTGAACTCTTCATAGCAGTTCATCTCCACAGCCAAGAACAGACCCTCGCGAGGCTGTTCTTCCTTGTATTGTTCATCCACACCAGCCCCAGGAGGCAATCCATCCACCACACACTGGAGTAGGGTATTACACCACATCGGTGGCCCAAACCAGTATAAATCTTGTGTCTTTCATGCAGCTCTTTTAGTAGTTTAGATCCCATCGAGATGGAGAGGTTGAAGGTGAGATTTCCGCGCGCTCCCCGGTGTTCGAACCTTAAGGGTCTGCCAGAACCCGAAATCCGACATTTGGCGTGCCAGGTAGGGGTGCGCCGGATTTCGTCTTCCACTGCTCCGCTCTCCTTCGACCGTCGCATCCATGTTTGACGCTCGTCGGTCCCGCGTCGAGCGCCGGGCTGCCATCGCTTCCCGCATCGCCCAGACGGCCCCCATCAGTGGGCGTCCTTGTCGTTCCCCATCACCCGCCGTCAATGCCGCCACCGGCCCGGCGGGGGGCGAGCAGCAGGCCTCGTCTCAGCACCGGCCCGCGCGACGGAGTGACTGCACCACGGCGCCGATGCCTCCGGTCGTCGCGGCCCTCCTGGGCGGCTCGCAGGCGCCGCCCACCTGTCGCCACGTCAAGCCTTTTGCCCGCCGGGTTAGCATCGCTGCCGCGCGGCAGGGGGCTCCCCCGGACCGGGCGACGAGCGAGGTCGATCTGACCTTCAGCTCGGAGAACCACCCCACCAACCCGGTCAGCTCAGGCGCGCTCCCCTTGTTGTGCACCCCCACCATCTGCTAGGTGGCCGTCACCCGGACCCTCATCGACGGCGGCGCGGGCCTCAGCTTGCTTTCGGTCGAGACTTTCGACCTCTTCCGCATACCCCGGGAGCGGCTACGACCCAGCCGATCCTTCTCGGGCGTCGGGGGCGGATCATCCGACTCCCTGGGGCAGATCCGGCTCCCGGTGACCTTCGGCACCTACGACAACTTCCGCACGGAGACGGTCGACTTCGACATCGCCCCCATCGGCCTTCCTTACAACGCCATCCTCGGCTACCCGGCACTGGCCAGTTCATGGCCGCCACGCACCCGGCGTACAACCTCATGAAGATCCCAGGGAGCAATGGTACCCTCACTGTGCGCGGGGACACCGGGGACGCCCTGCGAGTACTCGAGCTCGCCTTCAAGACAGCGGCGTCGGCACGGCCCGCCGACGCGGAGGCCCCTGAGCCCAAGGGGGCTGCGCCCGCCAAGAAGAAGCAGTTGTTCACCCAGGACAAAACAGGAACAAGGAAAGCCTGCAGGAGCCACAACCACAGCTGAGGAGGGTCAACAGCCGGGAAATGCACCGGGGGCAGGAGAGGCCACCCGACCATGTAGTCCACCTCCCGAGGCCGCGACGCCTCGCGAGGCGCCCTCACCTCCCGAGGGCGCGGCAACCCCAGATGCTCCTAGTCTTGTCGAGCACCTAGTTTACTTTGGCAGCACGGTGCTACGGGACGCAAGGGCACGGTACCCAATGCCTCAGAAGCTCCTCCTCGCGCTACTAATAGCCTCGCGCAAGCTGCATCACTACTTCCAGGCTCACCCCATCAAAGTTGTCTCGTCATACCCCCAGGAGAGGGTGCTCAGGAGCCCTAACTCAGCCGGAAGGGTCGCTGAGTGGAACATAGAGCTGCAGGCGTTTCAGCTCGAGTTCAGCACAACCAGGGTCATCAAAGGAGCAACGTTGGCGGATTTTGTGGCAGAATGGACAGAGGCACCAGGCCTCAAGGCCGACGAGGATCGGTCCCTCTCCCCGGGGAGCGAGGCGCCAGAAGGCTGGGTCATGCACTTCGACGGGGCGTTCTCCAGACATGGTGCTGGGGCTGGGGCGGTGCTCATATCGCCCACTCAGGACAAGCTCTACTACACCGTACAACTCTGTTTCCAGTAAGGTGAAAAGGTCTCCAACAACATAGCGGAGTATGAAGGTTTGATAGCGGGCTTCAGGGCCGCGGCAGCCCTGGGGGTGAAACGCTTCACCATTAAGGGCTATTCGCAGCTCCTTGTTAATTTCTCCAACAAGGTATATGAGCCAAAATATGAGCACATGGAAGCCTACCTTGCGGAGGTCCGCCGGATGGAGAAGTAGTTCTGGGGGTTGGAGTTGCAGCATGTGCCCCGTGGCACCAATCAGGAGGCCGACGACATCACCAAACGGGCGTCCAGGCGGTTACCTCAGGCGCCTGGTGTCTTCGAGGAGCGGCTCTTCAAGCCCTCAGCCTTGCCGTCGTTGTCAAACACGGCTCAGCCTCGGGAGGAGCTCCCCCAGCCACCTGCCTCAGGAGCCCCGGTCTGTGGCCCAGCCTCGGGAGCACGCCTGCTCCTGACGATGGAACCTCAGGAGGGGTGCTGGATCACGGAGCTCCGGAGCTACCTAACACAAGGGACCTTGCCGGAGAAGGAGGAGGAAGCGGAGCGTGTGGCACGGCAGGCCACGACGTACTGCATCAAGGATGGAGAGCTCTACCAGAAGCGACCAAACGATGTATCCCTGCGCTGCATCTCCAGGGAGCAAGGAAAGGAACTGCTGGAAGACATACACGGCGGAGACTGTGGACATCATTCATCGTCACGGACCCTCATCGGCAAGGCGTTCCGCCGTGGGTTTTATTGGCCCACCGCACTCAATGACGCCGTCGAACTGGTGAAAGCTTGTGAAGCCTGCCAGTTCCACGCCAAGCAAATTCATCAGCCGGCGGGAGGCCTGCAGACTATACCCCTTTTGTGGCCATTCGCAGTCTGGGGGCTGGACATCCTGGGCCCGTTTCCTCGGGCGCCAGGGGGCTACCGCTACCTCTACGTCGCGGTGGACAAGTTCACCAAGTGGGCTGAAGTGGAGGCCGTCCGCACCATCCCTGCGGGCTCCGCGGTCAAGTTCATCAGGGGCATCGTGAGCCGGTTCGGGGTGCCGATCCGCATCATCACGGACAACGGTTCGCAGTTCACCAGTAACCTCTTCAAAACATAATGTGCTAACCTTGGAACGCAGATATGCTACGCTTCAGTGGCGCACCCTCGAAGCAACGGCCAGGCTGAACGAGCCAACGCAGAGGTCCTGAGAGGCCTCAAGACCAGGACGTTCAAGAAGAAGCTGGAGGCCTGCGGCCGAGGTTGGTACGACGAGCTTCAATTCGTGCTGTGGTCCATCCGCACCACCGCGACCAAGCCGACTGGAGAGACCCCATTCTTCCTGGTCTATGGAGCGGAGGCAGTCCTCCCTCACGAGGTCATACGTTGCTCCGCGCGGGTCCTGGCGTTCGACGAGGCGCAGCAGGATGCCATGCGGGGGACAGACCTCGTGTTGGGGGAGGAACGACGACGGGAAGCCGCACTGCGGGCGGCGAGGTATCAGCAAGCGTTGCAGCGATACCACTGCCGCAACTTCCGCCCCAGGACCCTCGAGGTAGGAGACCTCGTGCTCAGGCGGGTTCTCTCCAGGGAGGGATTGCACAAGCTCTCTTCCATGTGGGAGGGCCCGTTCAAGGTTGTTCATGTTTCCAGGCTCGGCTCCGCGCGCTTGGAGACTCAGGAGGGAGTGCCGGTCCAGAACGAGTGGAACATCCAGCACCTCCGGAGGTTCCACCCCTAAGAAAGGCCCGGAGCCTGTGAAACAAGGCGAGTGCCTGTGAAGATCATCTCTTTTGGAAAGGCCCGAAGCCTCTGAAGCAAGGCGAGTGCCTGTGAAGATCATCTCTTTTGGAAAGGCCCGGAGCCTGTGAAGTAAGGCGAGTGCCTGTGAAGATCATCTCTTTTGGAAAGGCCCGGAGCCTGTGAAGCAAGGCGAGTGCCTGTGAAGATCATCTCTTTTGGAAAGGCCCGGAGCCTGTGAAGCAAGGTGAGTGCCTGTGAAGCCCTCGCGCTCAAGGAAAAGGCCCAGAGCCTGTGAAGCAAGGCCAATGCCTGTGAAGCTCACCGCCCCGTGACACTCTCACGTAATAATGAGTGGGGCTGTACACGCCCCGGAGTCTCAGGAGCGCCGGCCTCAGGCCCTGGGGCTCCCTCCCACGCGCAGTGGCAGCACTTAGCTCCGCGCTGGTGAGAAGACGTCAAAGACTAGATTAGGTGCCGGACGCGGCTTTTCCATTTGCTTTCCGCAGTTGACGTGTTCGTTTGCATTTGGAGACTTATTGGAGTTATCGCTGTTGCTGGTTTATGGTTCGTCGATTTTCACCCCTCGCTTTGGTTTCTCTCGTGAACAACGTCGCGAGGGATGGTGCTCAGACGCCCTCGCGAGGGTTTCTGCCCTAGCCACAGGAGGGTTTCACGGCCCTGGCGCATTACAGGAGCACCCCACCTAGTCTGTGCCCCTTGGGTACCACGACGCGCGCACAGGGCCTGGGTCGGTTGCCCCACTCCCCGGCAGGGGTCGAAAGCTATCTACGCACAGGCGGGAAATCAGGAAGTACAAAAATGAGATCAAGGTAATAGCTGAAGCGGCAACATTTCCCAACACGCCCCAAGGGGGCTCCATGCATCTGTTCTGTCTTACACAGGGAACAAAAGAGAAAGGAAAAAGACGAGCCTGGCGCCGCCCCTCCCGCATCGGCCCACGGCGGTGACACAGGCTGCCTCAGGGCCTCAGGCGGACTCCCTCTCATGCCTCACCGGGGCACGACGGTGGGCGGACGAACCACCACCTCCTAGGCAAACCCGGCGGCGCGGGGGAGGACTGCTGCCACCACTGGAGGAGTTGCTTGAGGAAGAGCTGACGAAGCTGGGGGAGTTGCTGATGCTGCCACCCGCTCGGGCGCTATCTCCCCCATCACCATCGGAGCGGGGCCCGCGGACGCGTTCATCATCCTCAGGGCAGCACCCCGCGCGGCGACCATCTTCCCCAAACACCCTCACGTAGAGGGTGGCGTCGCCATCGAACCTGAAGTGCAGAGTGCACCGACGCTCCAGGCCACGAGCGTGGGCGAACGCTTGCCAGCCACGAGTGAAGGCCAAGCCCCCGCTGGCGGAGACCTCCAGCGCGACCCATGAGGACCTGCTGCAGCAGCCCTCCGCCTGGAGCCAGAGGCCGCCAGGAGCGCCGGCCGGGAGTTCGCCAAGGAGGAAGCGAGGGAGCGGGAGCCTGGCGCGAGCCAGCTCTGCCGACCAAATGATGAATTCTGGCGGCGCCTGCACGGCACGAGAGCGCGGCCTGGGGGAGCACGCAACCCGGGCGCACCCTCCGGCTGCGGCGGCTTGCCCGCCGCCGCACTAGGAGCCCCCCCCCCATGGCCGCTGGAAGCTGCCAGGGCGCCCACCGGGTGCTTCCGAGGGCGTCCGCGACCACGCTTGGGTGGGGGAGAGGAAGGACCGACCTGGAGGGCCTTCCCCTTCTCTGCGGCCGAGTACCTCCTCGATGGAGCCATCACACCAAGACGGAGCAAGAACTGAGGCGAAGGAGAGAGCAAGAAGAGATGGACTGGACGGGCACGAGCGGTGCCGTACTTATAGCCGGCGAAGGCCAACCGCCGGTCTCCACGATCACAGGTAATCATAACACGTTCTGCAAGCAGGGACTTGCCCAACTCGCACGATCACCAAGGCATCATGGGGAAGCGGAGGCGCCACGTCCAATCAACCACCACGCGGCGTCCAAGGCCGCAGGCTGTTGGGGCCTGTGGCGCTTCACCCTTGCCCTTTCGCCTCTCGGCACGGCCCAGTCCATGTGCGCCTTGGGCCCGGGGGCTACTGTCGGTGTTCTGGGAACGGGGGTCCCCAGACTTGCCTGCCTGCGGCCTACGGCGTGGCTCAAGCGGGGGCCCAGCGCGGCCCAACTTCATCAACACGAGGCTCAAAACCCTCGCGAGGGGGCCAAGCCTCGTGAGGCGGACGACACGGCGCATCCTCAGGCACAGCCTCGTCAGGCTGGCTCGCGAGGAGGCGGAGAGTTCAAGGCGGGGTACCTCGCGAGGTGCCCATGACGCAAGCCATGACGACACGGGGCGCCAGGCGGGTGCCAGCGCGCGCAGCGTCCCTCCTTCCTCTTTGGTGCAAAGGGGACAAGCGTATCCGCGGAGTACCGAGGCATCAGGCAAAGGTTGCCACTTCGTTTTAACGAGACCAAGACCAGGAGGACTACGAGACGGAGGTCACCATGGAGCCCAGCGTGGCGTCATCACCAGAGCCTTTGGCAGGCGAAGACTGCTTTTGCCAGGATAGATGTACTCGCTGTCCCCCTTCAAATTAGCCCACCATTGTTGGATCCCTTCCCGCTCAATATTTGGGGAGAGGACTAGGGACTCTATAAATAGGACTAGCCACCCACATAGCAAGGGGTTCGGTTCAGTTCAGTTCGGGGTTCAGTTGGGTTCGATTCCTGGTTGTTTGGTCTAGGATCTGAGAGAGAAAGAGAGAGAAAGGATACTGAAATCTTCATAGCAGTTCATCTCCACAGCCAAGAACAGACCCTCGCGAGGCTGTTCTTCCATGTATTGTTCATCCACACCAGCCCCAGGAGGCAACCCATCCACCACACACTAGAGTAGGGTATTAGACCACATCGGTGGCCTGAACCAGTATAAATCTTATGTCTTTCGTGCAGCTCTTTTAGTAGTTTAGATCCCATCGAGACGGAGAGGTGGAAGGTGAGATTTCCGCACGCTCCCCAGTGTTCGAACCTTAAGGGTCTGCCGGAACCCGAAATCCGACAGCTGCGATCAAAGTCGCTAACACCAAAAGCACGACTTCCAGTCCTTCATGGAGACTTTCATTGCTGCCGCCACTCGGATCGCTGATGGGATCGATCTGGACTCATTCATGGAGCCTGCCATTCCTCCTCCGGCTGAGTAAACAATCTTATGAAACTTTGATACACTTTAAATTTGCCTCGGAATGTCGAGTGGTTTCTGTAACCGTTAAACTCCTTTGGGCTTGGTGCCCGAGTACTTTTGATTCGCTGCTTGGAACCTTTTAGTATTTATCTTTATTTGGTTTATCTCCGAATGTGCTTGTGTTTGCCTTCAGATGGACTTTGCTTGCTGCACCTCTTCGTCCTTGCGGATAGGGATGGAGCGGACGTTGTATTTGTGCCACAGCTCCGAAGGAGAAGGTAGCAGTCAACCTACACCTCGTCGTCTTTGCGGATAGGGATGGAGCGGAGGTTGTATTAGTGTCGCAGCTCCGAAGAAGAAGGTTGCAGTCAACCTGCACCTCGTCGTCCTTGCGGATAGGGATGGGTCTCAAAATTAGGCGAGTACTGGACTGCAGCTAAGCCCCCGAGTGGGAGGATTGCTCTCCACTTGGTAGGATTTTTCCAAACTTAGGCGAGTGCTGGACTGCCATTAAGCCTCTTAGTGAGAGAACTTAGGCGAGTGCTCGACTGCAGCTAAGCCCCCGAGTGGGCGGACTGCTCTCCACTTGGTAGGATTTTTTTCAAACTTAGGCAAGTGCTGGACTGCCGTTAAGCCTCTTAGTGAGAGAACTTAGGCGAGTGCTCGACTGCAGCTAAGCCCCCGAGTGGGAGGACTGCTCTCCGCTCGGTAGGATTTTTTCAAACTTAGGCGAGTGCTGGACTGCCGTTAAGCCTCTTAGTGAGAGAACTTAGGTGAGTGCTCGAGTGCAGCTAAGCCCCCGAGTGGGAGGACTGCTATCCACTCGGTGGGATTTTTTCAAACTTAGGCGAGTGCTGGACTGCCGTTAGGCCTCTTAGTGAGAGAACTTAGGCGAGTGCTCGACTGCAGCTAAGCCCCCGAGTGGAAGGATTGCTCTTGACTCGGTAGGATTTTTTCAAACTTAGGCGAGTGCTGGACTGCCGTTAAGCCTCTCAGTGAGAGAACTTAGGCGAGTGCTCGACTGCAGCTAAGCCCCGCGAGTGGGAGGACTGCTCTCCACTCGGTAGGATTTTTTCAAACTTAGGCGAGTGCTGGACTGCCGTTAAGCCTCTTAGTGAGGGAACTTAGGCGAGTGCTCGACTGCAGCTAAGCCCCCGAGTGGAAGGATTGCTCTTCACTCGGTAGGATTTTTCCAAACTTAGGCGAGTGCTGGACTACCGTTAAGCCTCTTATTGAGATAACTTAGGCGAGTGCTCGACTGCAGCTAAGCCCCCGAGTGGGAGGACTACTCTCCACTCGGTAGGATTTTTTCAAACTTAGGCGAGTGCTGGACTGCCGTTAAGCCTCTTAGTGAGAGAACTTAGGCAAGTGCTCGACTGCAGCTAAGCCCCCGAGTGGGAGGATTGCTCTCCACTCGGTAGGATTTTTCCAAACTTAGGCGAGTGCTGGACTGTCGTTAAGCCTCTTAGTGAGAGAACTTAGGCGAGTGCTCGACTGCAGCTAAGCCCCCGAGTGGAAGGATTGCTCTTCACTCGGTAGGATTTTTTCAAACTTAGGCGGAATAGATTCGCGACTAAGCCCACCCACTAGGGGATTTCAGGAGTAAATAAGAACAACACAATCGAATGAGAGAACCGTAAGCTCTTGTCTTTGATAAACGAATTACAAAAGGTGTTGCTTATTACATTTTATTCGAATGAGTGTTTAAGTCTAAAGGGGCGGAGCAGCTCCGCGTTCCAAGCCCGTGCCTCGTCTTTCTGATGCTCGATACTGTAAAGATGGTATGCTCCATTGTGGAGAACTTTGGTGACGATGAAGGGGCCTTCCCAAGTTGGAGTGAGCTTGTGTGGTTTCTGCTGATCCACTCGAAGAACCAAGTCTCCTTCTTAAAAGGCCCGACCCCTCACATTCCTGGCTTGGAATCGACGCAAATCTTGCTGATAAATGGTCGAGCGGATCAAGGCCATCTCTCTTTCCTCCTCTAAGAGATCGACTGAATCTTGCCAGGCCTGCTCTGCTTCTGCTTCGGAGAAGAGTTCAACTCGGGGTGCGTTGTGGAGAAAATCACTTGGCAGAACAGCTTCGGCTCCGTAGACTAAGAAGAAAGGAGTTCTTCCAATCGGCCGATTAGGAGTTGCCCTTAAACCCCACATAACTGATGGAAGTTCATCAACCCAAGGACCTGCTGTGTGTTTGAGATCACGCATCAGTCAGGGCTTCAGTCCTTTGAGAACTAAGCCATTGGCTCTTTCTGCTTGTCCGTTCGACTGCGGGTGAGCAACAGAAGCATAGTCGACTCGAGTGCCCTGAGAGGTGCAGAAAATTCTGAACTCATCGGAATCGAAGTTCGATCTGTTGTCCATGATGATGCTGTGTGGGACACCATATCAGAATGTCAATTCTCTGATAAAACTGACAGCGGTGCTAGTGTCAAGGTTCTTGATGGCTTTGGCTTCGATCCATTTGGTAAAGTTATCGACTGCAACAAGCACATGAGTGAAGCCGCTTCTGCTGGTCCTCAGCGGTCCAACCATATCCAGTCCCCAAACAGTGAAGGGCCAGACAAGGGGGATGGTCTTCAAGGCTGATGCTGGCTTGTGAGACATATCGGAGTAAAATTGACAGCCTTCACATCTGTCGACTATATCTTTCGCCATCTCATTTGCTCGTGGCCAATAGAATCCAGCTCGGTATGTTTTAGCCACGATGGCCCGAGAGGACTCATGGTGACCACAGGTCCCCGAGTGGATGTCATTGAGGATCATTCGACCTTCTTTTGGTGTTATGCACTTCTGATCGACTCCAGCCACACTTTCTCTGAACAGCTGCCCTCTTATCACAGTAAAAGCTTTAGATCGGCGGACGATCTGTCGAGCTTCTTCTTCATCCTCTAGGAGCTCTTTCCTGAGGATGTACGCAATGTAGGGCACCGTCCAGTCGGGAGTAATGGCCAGAACCTCCATGATTAGGTCGACCATAGTTGGGACCTCGACTTCAGTCGGATACATGGCACTCTTGGGTTGTGGGGGCTCTTCAATGAAAGGGTCTTCCTGAACTGTCGGCGTGTGAATATGCTCCAAGAACACATTGCTGGGAATGGCCTCTCTCTTGGAACCTATCTTTGCCAATTCATCGGCTGCTTGATTTTTCAATCGGGGGATGTGGTGGAGTTCTAACCCCTCGAACTTCTTCTCAAGCTTCCTCACCGCGTTGCAGTAACCAGTCATGGCTGGCTTCTGACGTCCCACTCCTTCATCACTTGATTAACTACCAAATCTGAGTCGCCATAGACCATGAGGCGATGGACGCTGAGTGAGATGGTCATGCGCAACCCATACAGGAGTGCTTCATACTCTGCTCCATTGTTGGAGGAATCAAAGTGAATCTAGAGGACATATCTGAGCTTGTCTCCTCGGGAGGATACCAGAACTACTCCAGCACCAGAACCGTTCAACATCTTGGATCCGTCAAAGAACATGGTCCAGTGCTCCAAGTGAACCTGAGTCGGCAGTTGCTGTTCGATCCACTCGGCGAGGAAATCTGCTATTGCTTGGGACTTGATAGCTTTCTTTGCCTCAAACTTGATATCCAAGGGAAGGAGTTCAATCGCCCATTTTGGCACTCGGCCAGTTGCATCCCTGTTGTGCAGAATCTCTGACAATGGAGTGTTGCTGACGACTGTAACAGAGTGATCTGAGAAGTAGTGTGCAACCTTCTTCGTGGTCATGTAAATTCCATAGACAAGCTTCTGATAGTGAGGATATCTCTGCTTTGACGGGGTCAGGACTTCAGAAATATAATAAACTGGGAGTTGAACTTTGTACACTTTTCCTTCTTCTTCCCGCTCGACCATAAGTACTGTACTGATGACTTGTCCAGTGGCTGCTATATAAAGCAAAAGAGGCTCTTTGCTGATTGGAGCAGCAAGCACCGGCTGGGTGGAAAGCAGGGCTTTTAGCTCTGCAAATGCTGTATCAGCTTCTGGAGTCCACTCGAACGCATCTGATTTCTTCATTAGTCAGTAAAGAGGTAGGGCCTTTTCACCGAGGCGAGAAATGAATCGACTTAGGGCGGCCAAGCAACCAGTAAGCTTCTGGACATCATGCACACGCACAGGGCATTTCATCTAAAGTATAGCGCCTACTTTCTCTAGGTTAGCATCGATTCCTCGTTCGGAAACAAGAAAACCAGGTAACTTTCCGCCTGGAACTCCAAACGTGCACTTTGATGGATTGAGCTTGATATGATATATTCTGAGGTTGGCAAAGGTTTCGGCGAGGTCGGTCAGCAGGTTAACCTTTACGTGACTTGACCACAATGTCATCCATGTATGCTTCCACATTCCGACTGATCTGAGTGAGCAGACACTTCTGAATCATTCGCATAAATGTGGCTCCGGCGTTCTTCAAGCCGAATGGCATTGTGACATAATAGAAGCACCCGAACGGGGTGATAAAAGTTGTCTTTATTTCATCGGGTCCGTACAGACGGATCTGGTGGTACCCGGAGTAGGCATCCAAAAAGGACAAACGCTCGCACCCAGCAGTCGAGTCGACTATCTGATCGATGCGAGGGAGAGGGAAGTGATCTTTTGGGCAGGCCTGATTGATATGCTTGAAATCGATGCACACACGGAGTGAGTCATCTTTCTTTGCGACCATGACAACATTGGCTAACCACTCGGAGTGGTAAATCTCTCGGATAAACTCATCTGCCAAAAGCCGAGCCACCTCTTCACTGATTGCTTTTCTTTTCTGGACGGCGGACCGTCGAAGATGCTCTTTGACTGGTTTCACTTTCGGGTCGACTAGCAAACGATGCTCAGCCAGTCCCCTGGGAACACCTGGCATATCAGAAGGCTTCCATGCAAAGATGTCCCAGTTCTCACGGAGGAACTGGATGAGCGCTTCTTCCTATTTGGAGTCGAGTGTGGTCGAAATGTCGGTCGGAGCTGCATTGGGGTCTGTCGGGTGAATGTGAACAGACTTCGTCTCACCAGACGATTGGAATGTTGAATCTGTGGCTGGCTTCTTGGCTCGCAACAAGTCACTCGGGTCTGCATTTTTCTGGTATTCTTGCAATTCTGCCACGGCCATCTGGGCATCGGCGATCTTTGAGCCCTTCTGGAAACACTCTTCCGCCTTTTTCCGATTACCAGAGATAGTGATCACTCCTCTAGGACCAGGCATCTTCAGTTTGAGGTACATGTAACAAGGTCGAGCCATGAATCGTGCATAAGTTGGCCTGCCCAGAATTGCATGATACGCACTCTGAAAATCCACGACTTCAAACGTCAACTTTTCTTTGCGGTAATTTTTGGCATCACCGAAAACCACGTCGAGTGCAATCTGACCGAGGGACGCAGCCTTCTTGCCTGGGATGACCCCATGGAAACTCATGTGGCTTTCACTAAGTCTGGACATCAGAATGCCCATTCCTTTCAACGTTTCTGCATACAGAATGTGCAGGCCACTGCCACCGTCCATCAGGACCTTTGTCAGTCGAGTGCCGTCGACCACCGGGTCGACCACTAGTGCTTGCCTCCCAGGGGTGGCGATGTGCGCTGGGTGATCAGACTGGTCGAACTTAATGGTAGTCTCCGACCATTTCAAGTAATTGGGTGTCGCCGGAGCGACCATGTTCACTTCTCTGTTGATGACTTTCAATCGACTCTTGTTTTCAACATCAGCAAAAATCATCAGAGTGGAATTCACGTGAGGATAACAATTATCATCTTCCCCTTCACTCTCAGCCTTGTCTGCCTCCTTCTCCTTTTCCTTGGGCTGTTTCTCTCGGAACTGCTGGATCAAGAGCCGACACTATCGAGTGGTATGCTTCGGGTAAATGAAATTACCTTCTTCGTCTTTTTTGGTGTGGATATGGCACGGCAGATCCAACATGTCATTTCCATCTTGATCTTTTACTTTCTTGGGGTTCCACGGCCCTTTGGGATTCCCCTTGAACTTTCCTTGAACCATAGTCAAGGCCTCACCCGGAGCAGCTGGCTCGGCCTTGCGTTTTTGTTTCCGACTGGAGTTCCCTCCTCCAGCTTCGTGGGCGACTGCTTTGTGCTTGCTGCTCCGCAGTCGCTCCTCCTCTTCACCATTGGCATACTTGGTGGCGATTTCCATCATCCAAGTCAAAGTCATGTTTCCTGTCCGACCGAATTTCAGATTCAACTCTCGGTACCTGACGCCTTCCTTGAAAGCACAAATTGCCTAATGATCAGACACATCTTCCACCGTGTGGCGCAGGGTGATCCACCTCTAGATATAATCTCTCAAAGTTTCATTCGGTTTCGGGACGCAACACTATAATTCTGTCAAACCTGCTGGCCGCTTGCAAGTACCCTCAAACATTCTGACAAACACTCGGGCAAGATCTTCCCAAGTATAGATGCTGCCAGGCGCCAACTGATTCAGCCACGCCCTAGCCGAGCCCTCCAACATCAGAGGAAGGTGTTTCATGGCCACCTCATCATTGCCCCCACCAATCTGGATAGCCACTCGGTAGTCTTCGAGCCAGGTGTCAGGCTTGGACTCTCCGGTGAACTTACTGACTCCAGTCGCCAACCTGAGGTTGGGGGGAATCACTGCAGCTCTGATATCTCTGCTGAAGCACTCTGGGCCAGAGACATGCACCCTGTTGCTGGTTTGCAGGCCTCTGTCATGGCCATCTCGGTGAGCTCTATTTCTGTCGACCAAGCCTTGTACGAGAATAGATCTCGCATCAAAGCATGGCTCTCTGGGGTCGACTGGAATACCTCTTCTGATGCTGTTAGGGCGCCTGTCTTCATGTGGCCGCGGCACGTATGACCCACTCCTTGGAGGAAGCGTGGGCACTCGACGGAGACCATTGCGATCGGCTCGACGATCATACTGCTCCTGGTTTCTGTACTGATCACGCCGCTCTCCACGTCCTTCACGCCTCGGGGGCGATCTCGGGCTATGGGCCGACTGGACCGTATCTGCGACCATAGGTCTGCTATGGATCCTATCCCGCAATTGAGACACGACCGTATTCTGCTCTCCTGCTGCCCGGAGCAAGGCCCTGATCTGCGCCAGACCTCGGCCAGCTTCTGACTGGGAAGGTTGAGTCGACTCTGCTATCCGTGCCGCAGCTGCTAGGTTTTGGATCGGTGTTCGGTATACCTGAGCCGGAGGTGGAAAAAGTTGGCGTCGGCTGGACTCAGGAGCATGTTGACGAGCGCGATCGTCGAGTGCGCTGTAGGTTCTCCAGCCGAGTGCGCTCAGCCAGATTGGCCAAGCGAGCCTATTCCAAGGCCTGGGCCTCGGGCGTTTCTCCAACTATAGGAGTATGCAGGGCATCCATATTTCAGCGACGAAGTTCTTCTCGCTGCTGCGAGGAGAGAGGCTCGGGGCGGTACTCCTCGTGAATGCGCGACGGATCGCCGTTCCCGTCACCTCCGTTTTCACGATCCAAGCCAGGAGGACCACGTGGTCCATTGACCATCAAGACTTCTGCTGCCGAGTCATTGCTGCCACACTCGGATGCAGTCTCTACGGAGCCAGTCGACGGATCGAACAGGCCGTAGAGAGACTCGTCGGGCTCGAGCGCCATGACTTGAGGGGTGGCCGAGTGGCGGGCCACCGCATGCTTCACCCACCGTTGAACCCTCGGCCGGCCGATGCACTTGTTCCGGCGGGTCGCAGGGAGGGGGAAAGCCGTAGGAGTCGCTGGTACTGGGTCGACGGTTGCCACAGGAGCACGCCGCGGACGCACGCGTGAAAGTGCGTCGCCCCGCGGGCGGGGAGCGCATTGACGTAGAGTGGTGCCTCCTAAAGCCAAGCGGAGTCGTCAGCGACAAACACGAGCGCGCCGAGACGGATCTCGCGGCCCTCAGCCAAACCTCCGCCTGGAACCATGATGATGGGGATCGGAAAAGTGGCAACTTCTCCAATAAGTCGCTAAGACACCTGCCCCACGGTGGGTGCCAACTATCGTGGATCTCAGACTGATAGTAGAATGGGGGTAGGTATGAGGAGGCAAGATCCTAGCTATGGAGTAGTTGTACACACGAGTTTTACGAGTTCAGGCCCTTCTAGGAGGAAGTAACAGCCCTACGTCTCGGTGCCCTGAGGCGGTCGACTGGATTATACGTGTGTGTGTGTTTACAAAAGTGCGAACCCCTGTCCCAGAGCAGGGGGTGGCTTATATAGAGTGCGCCAGGAACCCAGCTCCCCTCCGTTACACAGGGTTCAATATTCATAAAGGTGGGGCGTTACTGGTAACATCTACAATAAAGTGTTATAAATGCCCATAATGCTATGGTTTAAGTCGCGACCGTTGTAGAGTGGAGGGCTTCTCGTCTTCTGGTGGTCGAGTGTCTTCAAGGTGGTCGAGTGTCTTCAAGGAAGTCGAGTGAGCACACCTTCATGGTCGAGTGGATGATATTTTCTCTTCGACTGCTTCTGATTCTTTGTAAAGATGTCCTTAGAGAGGGTATGCTGGACAGGTCCATGATCCTACCCTAGGTACATAGCTTCATCACCGTGAACCCTGACCAGGCTTCAATTTTCTGGCAACGTTCGAGCTTCCTAATAAATGAAGTTTGCAACCTTTTGACCATCGGATCATTTTGTGCAATTTCACCAAAATCGAGATGAGCATCCCTGTGGCAAAGAAATTGAACAAGCGTGATTAGAATAAGATTATTGGGACTAGTTGATGAGACATAAACTCATCACAAATACAGTACGTAGAAGCCAGTAGAGGTATGTGCGGGGCAAAGAAGTAGAGAAATATCCACAGGGAGTGATGTGAGCAGCTGGAGCAGTGGTGCAAGCCAGCTGTAAAGGTAGTTGTACCTGAGGGACATAGCTCAACCTTGAGGAGGGCGGCAGGAGGCGGCAACTGCCCATGTCGCGGCAGTGAGCAAGGGACGAAGGCAACCTCACCGGCTTTGTGAGAGAGAATGACGGGGACCCCTGATCGGGATGTGCCGACAGTGGTTTTTCGCCGTCGGCGACGGCCACCACATCTACACTAAGCATCCACCCCTTCGCCAAGCGGACGTGATCCGCCGGGATGTTAGAGATGTGGCCACAGTCATTTTGTGCAAGAGAGTGTGAAGAGAGCAACCCCAGCAAGCAACCGTGTAGGCTGGCCCGTCCTGACTATGTATATAGTGGAGCGGTTTCCTTTTCTGTCCATATGAACCTATCATATTGTGTACGTGCCACTGGAGAAGAAAAAAACTTTATTTATAAATGACGCGGCACCTACTACTCGTTCTCCTATAACCTTGCGCTTGGCATCTCCAAGATATTAACCTTGCGATTGGCTCTTCGCCTCTTCGGGAAGTCGAGCAATAATGGTAGTGCAGTATATATCGTTCTGGCTATATGAGACCGAATTAATTGCTGCACTTCCACCACGTGGGCGAGGGTCGAGGGGCAAGGGAGAGTGCTACATATGGAGCAAAATGAGTGAATCTACACTCTAAAATACGTCTATATACATCAGTGTTTGGAGTATGTACTAGTAGTTCATATTGAAATCTACTAAAGGACATATATATTCCAAACAATCTGATAGTATAATCTCTATAACCAAGGTAGTAGGGACGAGGAGTAAACGGAGGGAGTAGTAAAATTTTCTCCTCGGGCTGCGAGCCACCGCACGCGTGGGCGAGGGAGCGGGCGTAAGGCGTGGTAAGCAAGCTTCACCTCATCCTGCGAGCCACCGCGCCCGTGGGCGGGGGAGACGGCGTACTAAGCAAGCTTCTCCTCGTTCTGCGAGTTGACGGGACACATCAAAGTACTCCAGTGTATAGAGCCTTGCCTCTAAGGTAGGCCCCACATGGTTTGCCTCTTTTTTTAACATAACACGTCAAGTCGCAATTTGTTTGTTCACCCGTGGTAGACGATCCTCCCACCACCAAGTGGACAACCAGTACATGTGCCAAATTACCACGTGGGCTGCCTTTTTCGTACAGAAATGAGCTCCACCGTGTACCCGCGCGGGTGTGGTTGGGAAAGAGATGGGAGTATGTGCGCCGTGCATGCACCTCTTCTCTTCGTGCACGTCCCCCACCTACATGGGGTGTGTGTGAGAGATACAAACCGCGTTCGTGAGTGTTTTTTGTTTTGGGGTGGGGGTGGGGTGGGGGTTGATTTCGTGAATTATTTGTGGGAATATGTGTCGATGACATCTCAAACAAAATTTTGCATGCAATGTGTGTGAAATGGAGGCCTATCCATATCATACATAGAGGGTCGGGAAATCCACGAGAAGAGAGGAAGGGGTCATAGCTATCGATAGAGTCAAAGAGAGGATCAAGTGGGTGGGTGCAAGATCGATGAAGAGAGCCATCGAAATTGTTTGTGTGTACAAGTCAAAGATATAGGGCGACTAGCCTACCGGAACGTTAGAGGGCACACGTCAAGTTTGTGTGTGGCAGGGAGACATGACTAGAGCGCTCGATGTATCGGTGTGTGTGGGGGGAGGGGGTGGTGGGAGGGGTAGGCAGAGGCCTAACTATAGAGGTAGAACGACCCGTATATGTTTTGAGAAGGAGAGACCCAGCTATGTCTTGAGGGAGATAGGTCGACATCCATACATAACTGAAGGACGGTAAATATGATGGGACAGAGAGAGAGAGAGAGGAGGGATGGAGAGGGAGGGAGAGGGGTAGAGTGCTGGATGGGTGATGGAGTTGCTTCTCGAAGATGGTGGGAGAGGCCTACTAGACAAACTGAGGGTGGAACTGCAATGTTATCAATAAGAGTGGGGATGTGTTTCTGTGTGTGCCTGTGCGTGATAGATCTGTCGGGACGCATCCATGGATGATGAAGGGGAACCATGTGTTTGGTAAGCAAACCTAACTAGATCGGTAGATCAATTGTTGTTTGCCGGAGGAAGGGAGAGACACAACTAATGAGGTAGATCGATTGACGTGTGGGTAAAAACGAGTTATAAGGACCTAGCTAGCTATATGTATAGCGAGAGATCGGTCGGTGTACATCCATTTGTTAGAGGCAAATAAGGCCCAGCGAGATGGATAGACAGAGAGAATCTAGCTAGGAGGTGGTGCGAGAGGCCCAACTACTAGCTAGATAGGGGGAGGAGTGTGCGGTTGTGAGAGCGATGAAAAGAGGGACGAGAGTTTACACGTGTGTATGACCGTATGAGAGACACGAGGCAAGGACACATAAAGGAGGAGATTGAAGGTGTGTTTGTATGTTGTAGGCAGGCACCGCTGGAGAGGTTTATCGATCGGTGTGTGTCTGAAAGGAGTTGTGGAGACTCTCAGAGAACGACCTAAAGAAAAAAATGAATGTGCCGAGTGGATAGAATGCTGAGGGAGGGGGAGGGTGAGGAGGGCATGTGCATGCACGAGAGAAAGTTAGTGGTAGCTACAAAGGTTAGAGGATTGTGTGGGTGTAAGAGACTAACAAAGATCATAATTTGATATGAAAGCGGATTCATATATTTGAATAGGAGATCATAGTGTTTTAAACATTGCATGCATGAATATAGCGGTGATACACGTGTTGTGCACATGTTATACCATAATGTGATAATGCATGGCGTTTGCAACTCATAGCTAAATGCCGAACAATCTAAACCATACTATACATCAAACAATCTCACATTTTATTTGAATTTGTGATAATGTGTGGCGTTCGCAGCTTACAACTAAATATCAAACAATCTAAACAATACTATATATCGAACATTCTCACATTTTATTTGAATTTGTGGTAATGTGTGGTGTTTGCAACTCACATCAAAATACTTGTAGGCATAGGGGGCGGGGCACCATACATAATGTGATAAACACATTATACATATGAGACATGGTTTAGATTATGAAGATCTAGCTAGAGCTAGAAATGTAATGTGATTTGAAATCAAAATAAAGTGGATTCAAAAAATCTAGTTGGAGTTCATATATGAGTACACATAGTTCATATGTAACTCGAGACTAATCATGTGGTGTGCTGTGAAGATAATACACAAACGATGGTTTAACTTGACAATAATGATGATTGTAGATCTTATTAAAATAGAGAAACAAATTCAAATGCTTTGACTTCACAACAATCATTACAGTAGATCTTATTCAAATAGAGAAACGAATGCAAATTTAGTTCATATTGAAGCGGTAGTATATACGTTTGGAATGCACTAAACCGTTCATTTGAGTAGTAGGTTGCATGCATTATACACGTAGCGAAATATTTTAATTGGACATAACATGAATTCAAAGTTTTGAATGACATTTGTAGGGTGCATTGATTTGGGACAGTACACGTTAGGCTTGTCCGGAAATTTCATCCCGCACCTTGTTAGCCTGAAATATTTAAGATATATCTTTGTCTCGTTGTGCTCCGACAACTCCCTCCATCTCAACCCACGCCTTGCTATTCCGAAATTACAACGCGCGTGAAAAATCCCACCTCCTATGAAATCTAGACACGCGAAATGCCCCTAGTACCCCTGAACCGAAAGAACCGCCTCAAATCGATGGGGGTACTTTCATAACTTACCCCACATTTCGGACAAGCGCATCTCTAAGCCATGGTTCCCCACTGCCATCCCATTCGTACACCGAGGCCGCGAAAACCCGCGACGAACCCCACACCCTGCTCCGTCCGCCACCCAGCCGGAGCCTCTTCCCCGACGATGTCGTCCACAGCAATACCTCGGCGTCCCTCATCCACCGTACCGGATGAGGATCCATCTTCGATCTCATCGTCCCGTCGGTTCAGCCACCCCGTCCTCCACCTCCAAGGAGCTGCCCCGACGTTCCCCTCGTCTTTTGCGCCACCTCCATTCCCACACCGCCGTCTTCACCTGCACCACCGGAAGAGCATCATCATCACCGTTTCCTCGGATTAAGCTGCGGCCTAATCGGCGCCACCAAAGAGGTTGTACACTAATCGCCGCATTTTCTTCTTGATTCGATCTCACGGTGCTGCCGGCGCTCGGTCCCGAGCCGACACGGCGCGGCTCCATCCACGGCGGTGTCGCCGGCCACTTCCTCCATGGCGTCGCTCCCTCGGCGGCGACGTCCACATCAGTAGGACCTGCTGCTTCTTTAGCTCTCACTCGCGCTGCTGCTCTACTCTTGCTCTCGGTCCCCTGCCTGGTCTGCTCTTGCTATTGCTCTTGCTCGCGCTGCTGCTCTCGCTCTTGCTCTTGCTTGTGATGCTGCTCCGATTTAGCTACACTTCAGTCGACTGAATCGACTTTTGGGTCAGTCGATTTTCAGGTGGTGGGGGGGCTCGCCGGGGTGAAGGAAGAACCAGCTGCAGCGGGGAGGGGGTTCGCCGGAGAGATACCCCACTATCTATCTTAGGGTTCAGGATGGGGGCGGTGGTCGCCGGCGGTGGCAGGGCGGTGGCGGGGCGGTGGCATGGGGATCACCGTCGCCCCGCTCAGCACGGGGTGGCCTAGAGGGATGGCTGGGGCGGCGGCGGACCGGCGGTGGGGAGTGTTTTTGGGGCGGGCGGGGCGACGCGCCGCCGGCCGCGGGTGGCGGGGGGCTGCTGTTTGGCCGGCTCAGGGGGTGGAGGTTGAAGATGAACCGCAGGCCCTTGATTTCGTATCCAACGGCTGCAAAATCGACTGACCAGAGATGAAAAAGTCAGTCGACCGACGTGTAGCCTCACCATGCTAGTGCGTTCAGTTTCGACAGCAAAATTCAGTTTTGACAGTTAAGTTCAGTTTCGACAGTTAAGTTCAGTTTCGACAGTTAAGTTCAGTTTCAACAGTTAAGTTCAGAGATGAGCGGCTGATGTATTTTACATCTAGCACCTTGTGGTTATGTATTTTACGTCATGTATTGGAGATGTTATTAGAATTCCACTCAGGTTAACATGGTTCGTTGTCTCTCTTGTCCTGCTTCAGCCTCGACGTCGTACAACTCACTGGAGCTGCTCCAACGACGAAACCCTCCATCACAGCGGAGCAGTACCTCGGGCTCCATCTCCAGACGCCTAAGATCTTATTCCCCTCCTCCGACAGCCAAGTCAACTGGAGTATCCTCACTGGCCAACCCAATCACGCTGAGATCGACATGGCTTCGCCAAAGAGGTTCTACACTTGTTGCATCTCTTTTTTACTCTACATGTTATATATATTGTCCACTGAGCACACAGATTTGTTCCTTTAGTGTCTCCTTGAAAGAAAAAACGTAGGAATTTTAATTTTCACTTGTCCTCCTTTTCAAATTCCTATTCATGAAGCACAAGACTAAGAGATAGTAGCATAATAGCATTATAACTGTACATTTTCGTGTGGTTTGACTTAATGTCACCATGCTTCTTTGCATCATGTGATCTTCCAATTGTTGTGAATCAAACACCCAGATTGGCAGAAATCATGTGTTTTTAAATTCTCTGTTTTGCACGTGCATTCCTATCCTATTCCTGTCTATTTCCTATCCCTGCATTGTTGGAATCCTCCAATTCAAACGAGCCCTTACAGAATTACTTCTCTTATAGATAGTTGTCAAAGAAAACCTTGCATGGTTTGTCCCGCTCCTGATGTGTCGTCGTCCGCCCCAGCTCAGCTGCTCCAACGATAGAAGGGTCCAGCACAGCAAGGATGCAGCCTCCAGACTGTCTTCCGCCACCTCAGATCTTCTTCCCCGCCGCTGGCAGCCATGAAAACTGCACTACCATCATCAACCGAGCAGATGACCTCGAGGACTACATGGGTCCGCAAGAGAGGTCTCACTCTTTCATGTCTGCTTACGTTATGCATCGCTTAATATTACATGCTACTTTATCGTCCTGTTCACCGATTAGACTCTGAGTCAGCCCCAAACTAATGGTCAAACTTGAGTTTTTAAATGGTTGTGGGGTACATATCAGGGCCGCTATCAATAGTATCTATCTACTATCTGGTTAATCTCTGGTGTCTACTATGAGTTTCATGTTGGGTGGGAAACAAGCAGTAAAGAAGCCATTATGTGTATTTTTTAACTGAAGCCATTATCTGCCTGCTACTATTGGTTTTGGGTCTATCCACAGGTTGCTACCATCACTCTGGATTTCTGCATGCACTCCTTACATAATCTCACTATGTTTTATTCCTATGCATACAGTTATTGAAACAATGGAACTGAACATGTAGAGCAAAAGAGACGAGCCTTGCGTGGCAATAAAATTTCATGCAGACATCGCTCCATGGTAGGCGCAAAGGCAGCCCCCCCCCCTCCACGCATTTCGGATTGTAATCGAGAGGAAGATATCTATTCTGAGGGGGATTCAGAAGGAGAAGACAACTCCTATTTACCCCCTGAGGTCTTCGCTCTAACTTGGCATGCTGATGTTGGTTATGTCATGCATATGGTGTCTTGCATTGCTTACTTTATACATCAAATATGCCATCTGCTTAGTTTAGACATCCTTTGTGCGAATGCCATTTGTTTAGTTTATTCATCGTTTATGTGAATTATGCAACACCATCTTGTTTAGCCATGCATCATATATGTGAATTTTGCAATGCTATCCTGCTTAGCCAGTCATCTTATATGTAAATTATATCAGGCCATCCTTTTTTTGGTTACATATTACATTTGTCAAAAATGTTATTACATTCAACTACTCTTCGTGTGCATCGGCCATTTGACACGGTGATGGCAAATTCTGGAGTGAAAACAAGGTCTTCGGAGCAGACTATGCTATCTGACGAAGCGCATATCTCGCTGGTTACGGATAGATCCTCAAAGGAGGATTCGGAGACAGATGACCAGTCCTATCCCCCCCCTGAGGTGTATGCTCTAACTTGGCAGGGTTATGTTGCTCATATCATGCGTATGGTGTCTCGCATTGCTATGCCATTTGATTAGTTTAGACATGCTTTGTGTGAATGCCACCTGTTCAGTGTCTAATTACCATATATGTGAATTATGCATTGCCATGTTGTTGCAAGACATTATATATGTGAATTATGCAATGCTATCTTGTTGCAAAGGCATTATATATGTGAATTATGCAATGCCATGTTGTATAGCCAATCATCATGTATGTGAATTATATCATGCTATCATTTCTTTGTATTACGTGTTCCATTTGTCGACAACGTTTGTATATTCAACTACTCTTCCTATGCATCAGCCATTTGAAGCAGTGATGGAAGTATCTGGAGTGAAAACAAGGTATTCAGAGCAGACAATACTACCTGCTGAAGCAGACATCTTGCTGGTTACAGAGAGCTCCTCAAAGGAGGATTGAGAGACTGATGACCAGTCCTATTTTCCCCTTGAGGTCTATGCTCAAACTTGGCAGGGTTATATTACCCATGTCATGCATGTTGTCTTGCATTGCTTAGTTTTTACATCATATATGGATTGCCATCTGCTTACTTGCTTACTATATAAATCATATATTTGAATTATATCATGCCATCATGTTTACATAGTACATACACATCATATATCTGAATTATGGCATGGCAACCCATTTAATAAAGACATCATATAGTTATATCATCTCATCCTGTTTAGTGTTTGTAGTCATCATATTTTGAATTATGGCATTCTATCCGTGAATGTATGTGAATTATGGCATGCCAACCTATTTAATAAACACATTACATAGTTATCTCATGTCATCCTGTTTACATAGTCTCATATTTTGAACTATGCCTTTCCATCTTTTTTAGTTAGCCATCATAATGTGAAATTGTGTCATGCTATCATGTTTAGTTAGCCATCATACATGTGAAATTGTGTCATGCTATCCTGTTTGGTTAGACAACATAAATATGAATTATTTCATGCCCTCTTTTGTTCCCCACTATCCATTGCACCTATCTATCATACAATGTCTATACTTTCAATTACTTTTCTTGTTTATCAGCCATTTGAATTGGAGAGCATGATGGCAGTATCTAAGGGAGTGACAACACGGTCTTCAGAAAAGATAGTGCTACCAGTTGATGCAGATAGAACCACAGTTGTACTTGCCCAAGGACCAGATCCACCGCATAAAACCCAGACTCTCACAGATTGTAACCCTACCCAGTTGGACAGAGAACCAGCTACACCCTTTCTAACCCCAACCCCGGCAGATAGTAACCCAGTTCTAGTTGACACAGCACCGTCTCCACCACAGAGCACCCAAACACGAGTAGTTAGTAAGGGAACTGCAGTGCCCAAAGCACGAGGACCACCACTCCGAATCCCAACTCAACGCTTAAAGGAGAAGAAGATTTGTTCTCAGGTCAGGTTCTGTAGCTATGGTTCATACTCCTTTGCTCTTGCATGACTGTATTTACTCATACCAACTATTTTCAAATTTGAAGGATGGAATTGAAACTCCAATGGTGCAACAGGTATGTTTTAAACTTGTTTCTTTAACTGGTTTGCTGTTGTAACCTGCTCTATGTTGATTTTAGTTTCAATTGAATAAACAATTATGTTCTCATGTCATGCACATTACAAGTGTTGTTATTGCTCTATAGTTACCCACACTTATATTCTATCTATTCTGCTTTGTCTTGAACCAATATTATTTGAACTGTGTCTCTATCTTGATTTGGCAACAAAAACTAGAATGATATGGACCATAAAGTGACCATGGTACATAGATATATGTTTGTTTCATGCTGTTATCCTGTCCACTTTACTACTGAACTCATTTACCAAAATGAGTTTCATATACAACATGGTAAACATGTGATGTGTCTGCTTGTTTCTCTTTTAGAATGCGGACAAAATATTGGAGAACGGTACCACGTTATCCAATGGTAAAGGAAGTAATGCAGATAAGGTTCAAGATAGTGAGACATCCCTGTTGGTGTCCAAGAAAGCTGATAAAAACTATCTTGACGACAGTGAGGGAACCCAAGAGTCCTGTCTTGATGTAGTGTTCGAGTTACTGGCCACTACTGCTAGCACAAGCTCTTCGAACTCGCTGCCTGAATCAGTTCGTCTTCTTGAGTCTCAACTTCAAGTTGAAAGACATCGATCAGATGTGTTGTGACAAGAAGCTGAAGGACTGAGGAAGTCCCTGCAGAATTCAGATGCATATTTTCTGGTGCAACAGCAAGCGCTGGAGGATTTAAGTGCCAAACAAGAGAAAATTAATAAGCTTGCTAAGCATCTTGCCAGCATTATGGGTACCCAGGATATTGTTTCTTGAGATCTTCTGAAGTGGTTTCAGTTTTGGATTTGTTTTGTTGCGGCGTTTATTTGCGCTGGTCACCAACTTTGACAACCAGTGTATATGATATGTTGCTTTGTTCCCTATATTTGCACTGGTGGCGAACTTTGATGCCCAGTGGTTGTAATATGTGTAATAGCCGTGATAGCCTAGCGTTAGTTGCTTGCGTATTTATTTCCTTGTTGTCTTGTTTATTTGTTTGCTTGTAGTCATTGCAGTTCTTTTTCCGCGGTTGGCTAGTGGCTGCAATAACCTATTTTTTAAAACTAGGCCACAATAACCATGGGCTAATATTTACTGTAGTGACACTGGGCCTCCTACTGGCCATAGAAACAGTGGGCCTTCTATGGGCCGTAGAAACAATGGGCCTTATACGGGCCGTAGAAACAATGGGCCTTCTACGGGCCGTATTATCAATGGGCCTTATACGGGTCTTATAATCGATTGGCCAAACATGGGCCAAACAGACCGCATTATGGTCGTAAATGGGCTAGAGTTGGAATCGTCCGTTCATGGGCCGACCATACGGGCCATCGTTAATAGGCCGTATTTGATGACGCTATGAAATCGGCCCAATGTATTAACGGACCACAAACGGGCCGACTGTAACCACGGGCTGAATTTGGCCCACAAGCACAAAATGGCAGTAACGGGCCGTAAGTAAACGAATGCTGGAAATGAGCCCAAGAATAAATGGGCTCTAAGAAGGCCGAAAGATAACATGGGCTGGAAACGGCCCAACGGAATAATGGGCCGTTAATGGGTATAAAGTGATACACTGTTCATTACGGGCCAGTTTCACCATGAGCCATTAATGGGTGTAAAGTGATACGTTGTTCATTACGGGCCGTTAGTAGGCCAAGAGTTACATAGGGCCTCATATGGGCCGAAAGACGTCATGGGCCACACAAGGGCCAGAAGTGAAAACGGGCTGGAATCATATTGGATGGCCCAGATGACGCTACTGGGCCTAATTCGGATAGGGCGTAATGGGCCTTGGGTTAGCAGGCTGTAAATGGGCTATATTCGAACAAGTCGTTAACAGGCTTTCCATGGGCCGGCCCGCCAGCTTTTGACCAAGTCAAACAGGCCGACCTTTTCACAGGAATGGGCCTCTGTTGGGCCGTGCCACGTGTCGACGTATCATAGGCGCCTATCTGACCCACTGACAAGCTGACACATGTTTCATCCGACCAATAAGAATTTTACACGTGGAAATTTCCCATTGGTCGGGGCTGTTAACGGGTTATCGGATCCAAAACCCGACCCAATAGCTTAACGGCGTTCCGTTACGGTGGATACCACGTGTCGGTCACCCTTGACGAAGGCACTTCTGTGACGCGCAATTTATCGTCATGGAAGTGGACACTTCTGTGATGATAATTTTGGTAATGTCATGGAACACTTCTATGACAGCACAGGTATGACTATCTTGATTCTTTCATAAATTTGTCATGGATGTACATGCATGACAAAAAAAGCGACCTACTGTGGCAAACACGTATCATCACGGAAGTGTATTTTTTGTAGTGTTTCATGATCTTTGCTAGAAACTTAGTTACTAGCTAAGCTTATATACGACAACAAAACAAAAGAGTTTGTAAAAGTCTTTCTTTATCACTTTCAGTTTATCAACTGAATTGCTTGAGGACAAATAATGAGTTAAGCTTGGGGCAGTTGATACGTCTCCAACGCTGTTTTCAGCAGAACTACCATGGTGTTGTTTTTTTGAAGAAATAAAAGTTCTTGGATTGGGATGAAAATTTACGGACTCAAATATATAACAAAAATACTGGCAAAAATATATATTGGAGGGGGACACAAGCTCAGGTGGCGCCCCCGCCTAGGGCGTGCCACCTGAGCTTTTGGGCCCCTCGAGCCTCCGTTTGCCCTCCCTCTTGTCATATAAGTTCCGTCTTGCGGAGAAAAAATAAGATAGAAAGTTTCATCGCTTTTTATGATACGAAGCCATCACCACCTCCCATTCTTCAACGGGGAGGACTGATCTAGAGTCCGTTCGGGGCTTCGAAGAGGGGGATTCATCGCTATCGTCATCATCAACCCTTTTTCATCAACAATTTAGTGATGCTCACCATCGGGAGTGATTAATCCCTTTGTAGGCTTGTTGGACGGTGATGGAGTTGGATAAGATTGATCATGTAATTGAGTCAATCTGTTAGTGCTTGATCCCTAGTATCCACTATGTTCTGAGATTGATGTTGCTATGACTTTGCTATGCTTAATGCTTGTCACTAGGGTCCGAGTGCCATGATTTCAAATTTGAACCCTTTATATTTGCATCAATATATTTGAGTTCTTGATGCTATCTGCTAGTTATATGCACTTGTTATTATTCTGAACCGTAGACCCCAAAGTGACAATAATTGAGATACTCTTTGGGATGACTGTAATTCGAGGAGTTCATCTATTCACCATATGTTAATGCTTTGTTCTAGTTCTCTATTAAAAGGAGGCCTTAATATCCCTTCGATTTCCTTATGGACCCCGCTTCCACGAGAGGGTAGGACAAAGATGCCATGCGAGTTCTTATTATAAGCACGTATAACTATATACGAAATACATGCCTACATTGAATTGATGAATTGGAGTTATTGTGTATCGCTCTAGGTTGTGACTGTTACAGGATGATTGTCATCCACACAAATATACATCATTTATCCAATGCCTACGCTTTGCTCATATTGTTTTTGTTAAGTTACTACTGTTGTTGCTATTACAATCACTAAAAACTGCTACAGTTACTGTTACTATTGTTATTGGTACTGTTACCACTACTATCAAACTATCAAATTACTGTGCTACTAAACACTTTGCTGCAGAGAAACAGCTTTCCAAGTATGGTTGAATCAACAACTCAACTGCTAAGGATTATAAATATTATTTGGCTCCCCTTGTGTCAAATTAATAATTTTGGGTGAAATACTACCCACGAAGTTTTTCACGATCCCCTATACTTGTGGGTTATCAGTGACGAAGCGGTCGAGTTTCCACGCCGCGGTGAGGTCCGGGTCATTGCGGACCCATTCCGATGCCACGTCCGTCTTGGTGAGTGTCGGTGTCAAAACCGGCGGATCTCGGGTAGGGGGTCCCGAACTATGCGTCTAGGCCGGATGGTAACAGGAGGCAGGGGACACAATGTTTTACCCAGGTTCGGGCCCTCTTGATGGAGGTAAAACCCTACGTCCTACTTGATTAATATTGATGATATGGGTAGTACAAGAGTAGATCTACCACGAGATCAGAGAGGCTAAACCCTAGAAGCTAGCCTATGGTATGATTGTTGTTGTATATGATCTATCGATTAGCCTGGCCTCGGTTTATATAATGGACCAGAGGCCTAGGATAACAAGAGTCCTAGCCGAATACGCCGGTGGGGAGGAGTCCTTGTCTTGATCGCCAAGTCTTGTGGAATCTTCCTTGTATGCGGCAGCTGTCCGAACTGGCCCATGAGTATACGGCCATGGGGGTCCTCGGCCCAATCTAACAGATCGGGAGATTACGTGGTGAGTACCCCCTAGTCCAGGACACCGTCAGTAGCCCCCTGAACCGGTCTTCAAGTTAGGGACGCTCCTCGATTCTTCCGAACCGTTCTTGATCTTCGGTCGTCGGTCTTGAAAACTGGTTCAACAAATCTTCTCATCTCCGATCTTGAGGATCGCCGAAATGCATTCAACGAGTTTACATGTCGGGTATCTGAGGAGCCCCTTTAAGTTTCCGGCCTTTATCAATGCCTTGTTATTTTTATGCCACACCTCGGGTTTGAACTTGTTCCCGGGCGGCAGCGTCCTCTTGCGTCCGAGCTCCAACGCCGGACTGCATTCGAGGTATCTTTTGTAGCCGAGCACCAATGTCGGACCGCTTCCCAGCTCTAACGCCGGAATGTATCCGAGCTCCAACGCTGCACTATGTATCCGAGCTCCAACGCTGGACTGTATCCGAGCTCCAATGCCGGACTGTATCCAAGGTGTCGTAAATCACCTTGGTTCAAAGAATTTTGAAGGAGTTTAGCCGAGCTTAATGCCGGAAATGCCCTCTATGGAGCCAGCCACTAGCGCCCGAGCTTTATGCCGGACTGCTTCTGAGGTGGTGCACCACCCCGAATGTGGGCCGATTTTTGTCAATATTTTTGATTGGTGCAATTTATTCTCTGCCGATATATATAGCCAGTAGCCCTCAAGGTGGGTATCAGTCTAAAACCCGAGATGCACATGAAGGATGACATAAGACCGCAGATCCCTGTAGCCGCTGAGACTCGGGTTGATTTGCAAAATCGGTCTGAGGATCAAGTCCTAGCTCGGCAGAATACTTTGGGACACAAAAAGCGGCGTGCTCAGTCCTCGAGACTCAGGTTGGGTGTGTCCGACCAACCTGAGGATCAAAATCTCCTCGGAAACTGTATTACACTTAAAATTTTCTGCATTGGACAGGCAATGCAGTAGCCCCCGAGACACTGCTCGGGTGGCAACACCAGATCAGGGGATCGATGTGCCCCTTTAATATTTGTAAATAATAAGCCCGAAGCTCAGTAGCCCCCGAGCCTTAATGCGGGCACGAGTGGCCGAATTAAGGATTGATATCCATAGTAAAATCACAAATTATGTGTAATGACTCTATGTATCCAAGTACTTTACGACATTAATGCTCGGATCCGCATTGTACAAAACTTTGTTGACCGACCATGGGCTTCCACCTCCTCGGCCAATAGCCGAGGAGTGTTTGTCCTACCTTATAAAGCCTTTATGAGGGCAAAGATTTACAACAAACAAGGCAATCTGGCTATATGGTTTAATAAACAAAGGTACGCAGAGAGATATGTTATATTACTATTTAACGGAAGAAATGTCTTCCAAAGAAAATAGTCCCGCTATCGGTTCCTTTCTTTGGGTTGTCATGCTAAGCATGATCATGAAACCTCGGCTCCAATATAAGAGCAAAATATCGAGGATTTAGTTTGGGAGGGCAGTTAATAGCCCCCGGTAGTGTTTGGCGACAGTCGAGGTCAAGCCGTAAACACTTCGGCCATTGTTATGAATGGCCCGTCATTCAACACCGTTATCGGATTGCTGACTAGTTTATGCTTATTGTGACAGTCAGTTTTCGGCTTTCTCCACTGAGGTGCTTAACCATGTGAGCTGGTGAAAGAGCAATCATGCCCTTATATTATGTTTTGATGTTGATGACAATGTACATGTTGGGGGCCTAACAATGTTTGTCAAGTAAATCTCAGGTGTTAGCCCCCGGGTCATCGAAGTGTGTGGATCAAGAGCATACAGAGTGATTTTACTCAAGGATGAAGCATAAAAGTTGATTACATATTTTGTTTTCTTGAGTATAGGATCCCGCACTATTAAGAGGGGATCGATTGGGATAGTTAAAAGCTTGCTCTTGCCACCAAATACCCATGCCATATTTACTCATGACAAAATCTTCATGGCTCTGTTTCTGGGCTGCCGGATGTCCGGGCTTAAGGCCGGATGTCCGGACATCACGCCGGATGTCCGGGCCTCCCGCCGGATATCCGGGCCTAGCCATTCTAGAATGCATTTTTGTGTAGCGCCGCGGCCGGATGTCCGGCCCTCTACGCCGGATGTCCGGGCTCCCCGTACTCCCCGGATGTCCGGGCCTCTCGACCGGATATCCGGGCTATGCCATCCAGGAGCTGCTGTGTTTCGATAAAACACGCCGGATGTCCGGGCACCTGCCGGATGTCTGGGCCTTCCTGTTAGGCCGGATGTCCAGCCCTCTAAGCCGGATGTCCGGGCTCCCCGTACTCCCCGGATGTCCGGGCCTCTCGACCGGATATCCGGGCTGTGCCATCCAGGAGCTGTTGTGTTTCGATAAAACACGCCGGATGTCCGGGCACCTGCCGGATGTCCGGGCCTTCCTGTTATGCCGGATGTCCGGGCTTGTGCCCCGGATGTCCGGCCCCTCTGTTCTCTTATTCTGTTTTTGTTCTGTTCTCGCAGCGTATCATGCCGGATGTCCGGCTCCTTAGCCCGGATGTCCGGCCTGCTCACTCACTTACACTGCAACGGCCATATTCAAGCTCACACTATATATAGCCCCTCTTCTCCACAAGAGAGGGTTGACCATTCACTCTTGAACAAACCCTAGAACACATCTCACTCTCTCTCATACACCTCCACACCAAATCTTAGATCCCCAAGGGATTTGAGAGCACTTGAGAGAAGTTGTCCACTCAAGTGATAGATCCACTCCTTCTCCATCTTTGCACCAAAGGAATTTGTGATTTGAGCAAGTCTTGAGCTTTTCCCCATCGATCTTGTTACTCTTGGAGGTTGGAGACTCCTAGGCGGTAGGAGTCTTTCGGAGAGGAATCGATCTTTGTGATTACCCCTGGATAAGTTTGTGAGGGTTTGGAGACCACCCCAAGGTCTACCACTAGTGGTTGAGAAACGCCTTCGTGGTGTTGTCTCAAAGGGAGAATAGGGTGAGCCTTCGTGGCGTTGGTGTGCCTTCGTGGCAACATCCACCTCTCTAACGGTGACGTAGCTTCCCTCCAAGGAAGTGAACATCGGCATACATCCTCGTCTCCCGGAGTTGCGGTTATCCCTAACCCTAACTCTCTACTTGTGGTTACTTGTCTCTTAAACACTTACTTCATCACTTTGTATTTGCCTAGTTCCTACTCGTGTTACCTGCTTAGTACTTAGTAATTCACTTGCAATTGTTAGGCTCACTTTCACATTCCGCATTATTGCCTAAAATTGCTAAGTAACAATTAAAATTTGTAGTTGTACCTATTCACCCCCCCCCCTCTAGGTCCATCTCGATCCTTTCAACTGGTATCAGAGCCTCGTGCTCTATTCTTGTGGCTTAACCGCCCTAGAGCGAGATGAACCCCGATGGGACTCCCCTTGTTGTAGATCCGAAGGATAAAGGCGAGGCTTCTTCTGAAGTCAAGACCTTTACTTCCGAGGATCTAGAATGGGCCCTTGCTAAACAAAAGGAGGAGCATGATGCTTCTGTCGAGGCCTTGGTCCAAATGAAGATAGCCACATTGTCCACGGTGCTTGCACCACTTTCGGGTGGTGCGGCCTCGAGGCCAACTGTGCCTACTCCGTCACTTGGTCAACAACCTCCTAGCAATGAACACTCTAGTGTTCCTTGGCTTTATGCAAGACCCCAAGTTGAGAAACCAAAATATAACTCTCAAGGCAAACCTCCTTTACTTGATGCCACTTCCGATTTTGCTTTGTGGAGAGTTTCTATGCAGGATCATCTTCGATATGGAAACGATGAGATGCTAGAGATCTTGGAGTATGGTTACCATGTGGTTGATCCAAATAATCCTACACCAAGAGAAATTTATGACAAGAATCTCAATGACACTGCAATCATGTGTATAAGGAGAGGTATGGTTGAAAAGCAAAGGAGACCTTTCATACACATCACAAGTGCCAAGGAATTATGGGAAAGTATTATAAGATCCAAGACCGGTACCTCCACCCTCCGGAGTGCTCAATATGAAATTGCCAAGGGACAATTGCAAAACTTTTGTATGGAGAAAGGTGAAACTCCAAATCAACTCCTTGAGCGTCTCATGACTCTCACCGCTGATATTGAGTCGTGTGAGTGTGACAAGACACAAGATGGATTTAACATGACTAAGCAATTCCTTGTGGACAAGTTGCTCCATGCTCTTGCTCCAAATCACCATCAGATGGTATGGGACATAAGACAACACCATGCCTTCAAGGAAATGACTACAGATGACATCATATCCACTTTCCAACTATTTGAAGAGTCAAAGGAAAATGCTACAAAACATCTTGCCATGCATGGTACTCCATCGTCGAAGATCAATCTTGCATTGAAGGCCAAGCATGTATGTGAAGATGAGCAAAGTGAAGAAGAAGATGATGATGATGATGAAGAAGATGGTGATGAGGTTGAATCCGATGAGGGCCCTTCATATGAAGACATGGCTCTCTTTGTCAAGAAGTTTAGCGCGGGAAAATTCAAGGGTAGGTTTCAAAAGAAGAAAGTAAGAAAATGCTACAACTGTGAAGAAACCAACCACTTCTCCAACGAGTGCCCTTATGAGAAGAGAGAAGATAAACCAAGGTTTCCCAAGACCTTTCCCAAGATGAAGCTACCAAATCCTTTGAACTCCAAGCTCAAGAAGAGAGATGGGAAAGCAATGGTTGCTCAAGAAGAATCCGATCCAGATGATGTTAGTGGTGTTGCCGAAGTTGCTCAAGATTCTCAAAACACATTGACGCTAGTCAACAAGAGTGGTGAAGTTGTCACCTACAACTACATGAAAGATTACAAGGGCAACGCTCACAAGTGCCTCATGGCGAAGGCCGTGGTAGAAGATGGAGAGGACCAACACTCTCCTGACAAGGTCAAGGTAACCCCACGATCAAACCCTCCTCTTTTCACTCCTCCTACTTCTGGTGATGAATATCTTGATGCGGAGGATAGTTATGAGGATGATGATATAAATGATCCTATGCTTGCTAAATTAAATGAGTTCATGTGCTCCCTTAAAGGAAAGAAGCTCACTATGTTTCGTATGCTTATGGAGATGGTGAGTAAGCACACCATTCCATTAAGGAACTCGAAACCCTCGTCACCGAGGAAAAGGAAAAATATGAAATCCTTGAGCGGAAAGTCCAATATGAGGAAGCACGCAATGATGAACTATGCTTAAAAATTGGTGCAAACATTGATGTTCATACTAGGGATCTTGCCTCCTTGAAAAAGGCTATCAACTCTTGCGAAGAGTTGATGAATGATAAAAGTAAGCTCGTAAAGTCTAATGCTTCTCTCTCTAAGGATTGTGAGCTCCTATCCGTGTCCCTCAAGACCAAGGAAGAAGAGCTCACCCTCCTTACAAAGAGTTTTGATACACTCAAGCTTACTTATCTTGAAACTCTAGCCAAGGCTTACTCTTCTCCTATTATCAATGTTGATGCTTGTACTACTAACTCTAGTAGTGATCTAGCGTCTATTCTTGAGGAGAATCGCTTTCTCAAAGCTCGAATTAAGAAAGGACTCATGACATGTGCTCAAGGGCAAAAGAACCTTAATGAGGTGTTGAGCCAACACAATGAGGTGTTTGCCAAAGAGGGACTCGGGTTTGACCCAAGCACAAGCAAGAAGAAGACGTCCTCTCAAAAGTGCACCACTCCTTTAAAAGAAACTTTTGTACGTGAAGGGCACAAGGAGAAAGGTAAGGTTGTTAGTGGGAAGGCCACAAGGGGCATGCCTACTCTCAACAAGCCAAAAGTGTTCATGCCTCCATCCTATGTACTTCGTAAGAATAAGGATGGAGAAGTTTTTGCTAAGTTTGTTGGTCCTCGAAATGCATTTCGGTTTTATGCTATTTGGGTCCCTAAGACCCTTGTGACTAACCTGAGAGGTCCCATTGCAAAATGGGTGCCTCTAACCAAGCCATAATTGTGTGTAGGTCGATTTCTCCGGTGGAGTAAATGGGTGATTGACAGTGGATGTACCAATCATATGACCGGAGATAGCAAGTTGCTCTATGATTTCATGGAAGCTATTCAACCATTTATGAGCATTATGTTTGGTGGAGGTTCAAAAGGATAGGTACTCGGATTGGGCAAAGTGGCCATCACAAATGACATGTCTCTTGCAAATGTGATGCTTGTCCAATCCCTCAAATACCATTTGCTTTTTGTTCGCCAATTGGCTTCTGTTGGTTATGATACACTTTTTGGACTAACGGATGTGAAAGTCTTTAAGAGAGATACTCTTGAAGTGGCCTTTGTTGGAGAGTTGGATGGCAACCTTTACACGATTGATTTCTTGAAAGAGAGCACATTCCATGCAACTTGTCTAATGGCCAAGGCCGACAAGGGATGGCTATGGCATCGCCGGCTAGCCCATGTCGGCATGAGAAATCTTCAAGATCTCTTAAAGGGTAATCACATCCTTGGACTAACAAATGTCTCTTTTGAGAAAGATCGTGTGTGTAGTGCGTGCATAGCCGAGAAGCAACATCAATCAAAGAACCCACCCAAGAATATTGTGTCTACTTCAAGGCCTTTGGAGCTCCTTCATGTGGATCTGTTTGGGCCTCCTTCATGGGATAGTCTTGGTGGGAAAAAGTATGGACTTGTCATTGTGGATTATTACTCAAGATACACATGGGTGTTTTTCCTCAAGTCCAAAGACGAGACGAAGATCACCTTTATTGATTTTGCCAAGCAAGCACAACGCAAGTTTGACAAAGAAATCATGGCAATAAGAAGTGATAATGGTTCCGAGTTCAAGAATTACACCTTGGAAGGATTTCTTAGTGATGAAGGGATTGAGCATCAATATTCAGCTCCTTACACTCCCCAACAAAATGGTGTTGCAGAAAGGAAGAACCGCACCCTTGTGGAGATGGCAAGGTCCATGTTGGATGAATACAAGTCGCCACATAGTTTTTGGGCCGAGGCCGTCAACACTGCATGTCATGCATCAAACCGGCTCTTCCTCCGCACAATATTGGAAAAGACTCCATATGAGCTCCTAACCGGGAACAAGCCAAATGTCAAGTACTTCCGTGTATTTGGGTGTAAATGCTTCATCCTCAACAAAAGAGAGCGGTTAGGAAAATTTCAATCTAACACCATTAAGGGCATATTTGTTGGCTATGGATCAAACTCTCACGCCTATAGAGTCTACAACAAATCCAATGGATGTGTTGTAGAAACTTGTGACGTGGTGTTTGATGAATTTAATGGCTCCCATGGGGAGCAAGTTGATCTAAGTGATGTAGGTGAAGAAGATTCTTCTCAAGATATCTTGACAATGGGTGTTGGCGCACTTCTTCCAATGGAACAAGACTCTCATGATGATGAAGAAGAAGATGAAGGCCTCACACACCATCAAACCTCTTCCACACCCATACCACCACAAGCCCCTATTACTCAATCAATTCCCATAGTCCAAGTACAAGATGATGATCAAGTTCCTCTTCATGATAATCATCAAGAACAAGATCATCCTCAAGGGCAAGAACAAGAAAGTGCAATCATTGACAATGAACCTCAACAAATGCAAGAAGAAGAAGAAGATTTTCCACCACACATTAATGATCAATATGTTGAGCACGTGGATGATGGACATGAACTTGAACCTCGCGAAACCTTAACCTCCATCATGCCTCGAGTGGCCGGTCGTGTTGATGTTGATAAAATCCTCACTGGCATATCGGAAGGTAGAGTCACTCATAAACAATTGACAAACTTTTGTGCTCACTTCTCTTTTGTGTCTAGTGTTGAGCCTCTGAAGGTACAAGATGCGTTGATAGACAACGATTGGCTCATTGCTATGCAAGAAGAGTTGAATAGTTTTGAGCGCAATCAAGTGTGGTCATTAGTCAAGAGGCCAACTACGGAACACAACGTCATTGGAACAAAGTGGATTTTCAACAACAAGCAAGATTCGAATGGCGTAATCATCCGCAACAAGGCAAGATGATATCATTTTTGGTTCTCCTAACATTCATTTATGCAAGAAGTTTGCGGCATCAATGACCAAGAATTTTGAAATGTCACTCAATGCGGATTTGAAGTTCTTCCTCGGCTTTCAAATTCAACAATTTCAAGAAGGAATTTTCTTGTCTCAAGCCAAATACCTCAAGGATATCCTAGCAAAATTTGGCATGACTGATGCTAGCCCATGTAAGACACCCATGCCAACCAAAATTGTACTCACTGAAGACTCAAACGGTATCCCCTTTGACCCATCTAAATACCGCTCTATGATTGGTCCATTGCTTTATCTTTGTGCATCTAGACCAGACATCATGTTTAGTGTATGCATGTGTGCTAGATTTCAAGCTTCCCCTAGGGAAAGTCATCATAAGGAGGTTAAGCATATTCTTAGATACCTTGTTCACACCCCAAAGTTGGGTCTATGGTACCCCAAGGATGCTAAGTTTGATCTCATTGGGTACACGGATGCGGATTGGGCTGGAGACAAAGTGGATCGTAAGTCCACCTCCGGTGCTTGTCAATTTCTTGGACGCTCCTTGGTAAGTTGGTCCTCGAAGAAGCAAAATTGTGTTGCTCTCTCCACAGCCGAAGCTGAATATATTGCAACCGCCAGTTGTGCAACTCGGTTATTATGGATGAGGCAAACTTTGAAGGATTACGGTATCACCTATAGACATGTGCCCCTTCTATGTGATAATGAAAGTGCCACTAATATTGCTGAGAACCCCAAAGATCATACCCGCACCAAGCACATTGACATTAGGTACCACTTCTTGAGAGATCATGTGGAGAAGGGTGATATTGACATTGCTCATGTTGGTACAGATATGCAACTTGCAGATATTTTCACCAAGCCATTGGATGAAGCAAGGTTTTGTCAACTTAGGCGTGAACTTGGTATCTTGGAGCTTGACAACATTATGTGAAATATAGTACCCATTCATACTTAAACTTAATGTCTTGTCTTGATGTAGGCATATATTTAGGGGGAGACACTCAATTCATGAGTACTCTCACCTTACATAATGCATAAATAGAACAAACACTCTCAAAGTTATCCTAGTTTTCAACCTAGGGTACTTTAACATGATGGAGTCGTGACCATGTGCTCAAAGTTTACATCTTTGCGGTACTATGTTCCATATGCTCAAACATGGTGACCTCGGTCACCGCTTGTACAATGCTTGTATGGACCTTTCTTTCTTAAATAATGTGTGGTTTGTTAATGCATCTTAGTATGGCCTTAGATGTCTCAGGTTCTCTCTCTTATTAGTCTCATGTAAACTCCTTGGCGGAGTCTATATAAACTTATACTTGTTGGCCCCTCCCTCTTTCACATCCTTCCCTTGCCCCTAATCTCTATTCAGTGGCCGGACATCCGGGTTTCAGCCGGACATCCGGGCCCTGGGAAAACCCTTGCCACTCAAAACAATCACCAACCATTTACAGTGGTCGGACATCCGGGCCTCAGCCGGACATCCGGGCCCTGTACCCATGCTGCTGACTTCCTCACGCCGGATATCCGGGGTTACTCCCGGATGTCCGGCCCATTGGCACTGTTTCTTTTGCTCTGTTATTCCACTCGCCGGATATCCGGGCCTAGCCCCGGATGTCCGGCCCGTCGCCCGCAGTCGCATATACCTGCGGAGGGGTGTGGGATTTGGGGGCAGTTCCTCACTTCCTTCGTCCCTCTCCTCATCTCCCCTCACAGCTGCCGCCGCCGGGCCATCACTCCGGTGCTGCCCCGGCCATCTCCACCGACCTCCGGCCCCGATCTCCTGCTCACGGACACTTCTCCTCCCGATCTACGATTCTATCCAATCCATTTCTTGGGTTGTGCTGTGAATCGCTCGGGAGGGGCCGGTGTGTTGTGAGATTCACCGCCAGAGTTTCTCATGGCACGAACCAAGAACTGCGGCCCGAATCATCCCGAGCTTTCTTCCAGGGGTATGGATGCTATCTCTACTCCAGTCTTCTTGAATGATGACCGACAGTTCTTAGGGTTTCATTCTCTCATACAAATCTTGTCATCTCTATCTTGCTAGTGTTTTGGTGTCTCTTGCCTAAACCTAGAAATCTTCCTATGTACTTGTTGGCTTCGTCTCATTGGAATCTATTCGTTGTCCACTCCAGTTGATCGTCGGCAAGGCTCAACCGACTTCGATGAGCATGCTCGGCCTAAGAAGAAGAAGACCACCACCAAGAAGAAGAAGCGGGCACCATCCACAAGTCCGTCAGCCTCGGATCCAGATGATGTGGACTATGTTGGCGAAGAAGAGGATGACAGTGCACCAAGACAGTCTGTTGGACAGTCCAAGCCCGGTACTCGGAGGGCACCGGTGCCTCAAGTTCGTGGCTCTGCGATGCCCATTGTGCATGGTCGTCGCATCTCCATGGAGCTTCCTGACAGTAGAGGTCGCCCCATTCACGACTTCACAAATGTGGGTGCGGGACAATACCTCCGTTTTCATCGGGATGTCAATCAATATGAGATGGTGGCTGATGCCGAAGATCCTCGGTTCCGGACTCGTATGTAGCAGGACCTCTATTCCAGTTTCGTCCATGGGCGTGGCCTTGCTTCTCACTCATATGTGGATCTCAACTTTCTGCGTGATAATCCTGCCATGGTCCCTAACAATCCGGTCCAGATCATTGAGGATATGACTCTTGCTTCCACAATGACTTTCAAGTGTGATTGGAGTGAAGCTGCCATTCTACAGTTCTATGCTACCTGTTTCTTTGGTCCAGATAACACTCTCACTTGGATGACCGATGACACTACACTAAGCATCACCTATGACAGGTTTGTTCAGATTTTGGGTCTCTCCGGTGTTGGTCAGTGCATCCACAGTATGGATCCAGAGTACAAGCCCAAAGGGATTGATGCTTGCATGGCACTTATAAAACCTACATCTCAGCTCACTGACGAAGAAAAAGAATATCCAGTCAATGAGGTTTCCATTTTCCGTGCTCCCTTCTACATCCTCTATCAGTGTGTGCTTCGCACTCTCTACCCTAAGAAGGGAGATCGCTCGAGGGCACGCAACTATTGCATTGACTTGATGGTTCGTATGCATGACAAACCTACTGAGCCTCTGGACACAGCCAATTTCATTTGGCATGAGATCCGTCTCTGCAGTTTCATTCAGACACGCCAGTTCCCTCATGCTCCATTTATTCAGGCTATAATTGATCACACTGCTCCCTTCGAATTGGTTAAGACAACTGTGCACTCCATTTGGAAGCCCCCTCCTCATATGCGCGTGGTAGCTACTGCTCCTACTCAGCCTAGGAGGTCTGCTAGTGGGAAGACAGCTGCTCCTACTCAGCCCACTGGTTCTTCTATTCCATCTTCATCGTCTGCCCCTCGTGGATGCCTTGCCTCGTTCTTCGGCAAGGCTCAGTCTGCTATCATGAAGGCAATCACCTTCAACTGTCAGCAAAATCATGATGTTCAGAAGCGCCTCATCATCTCCAAGAATCAGCTGAAGCAGCGCCTCCGTGACCGTGGCAGCCCCGTGAGTGAGGATGGTCCTCTTCCCGTGGCTCCATCCACTTCCACCTTCGGGTTCCCGTCTCGCGCTGACTACCCCGAGTTCTTCGCTGATGATGATGACATCCGCCAGGAGTGACCCAGCCCGTTTGGTTCTTCCCCTCTTTTTCCTTGTTGATGTCAAAGGGGGAGAAGTAGTATCTTAGTATGGTCATGCTATTTGTGTTAATGTGCTACCCTTATCATGGGAAACTATGTTATGAGTTGGCTATTTGTGTTACTGTGCTACCACTGAATCTTGATCATGTGAAACTATATGTTATTATCTTGTGGTTATGAATTATCTTGTGGCTATGAAATGTTTTTAGTTCTAGTCTATGAGTTATTATGGTTTCATATGTGCTACATATGCTATCATACGAAGAATTATATTGAGTACCCTAACATGTCCATCTCATGCTCACAATAAGGGGGAGCTAAAAGCAAATAGAAACATTTACGTGTTTTGTACCTTTCTGCTCTCATGATTGTCAAATGCTAAGACTATTTATTGCATCTATGATACTACATGTGTGATTGTCATCAACAAACAAAAAGGGGGAGATTGAAAGAGCAATCATGCCCTTATATTATGTTTTGATGTTGATGACAATGTACATGTTGTGGGCCTAACAATGTTTGTCAAGTAAATCTCAGGTGTTAGCCCCCGGGTCATCGAAGTGTGTGGATCAAGAGCATACAGAGTGATTTTACTCAAGGATGAAGCATAAAAGTTGATTACATATTTTGTTTTCTTGAGTATAGGATCCCGCACTATTAAGAGGGGATCGATTGGGATAGTTAAAAGCTTGCTCTTGCCACCAAATACCCATGCCATATTTACTCATGACAAAATCTTCATGGCTCTGTTTCTGGGCTGCCAGATGTCCGGGCTTAAGGCCGGATGTCCGGACATCACGCCGGATGTCCGGGCCTAGCCATTCCAAAATGCATTTTTGTGCAGCGTCGCGGCCGGATGTCCGGCCCTCTACGCCGGATGTCCGGGTTCCCCGTACTCCCTGGATGTCCGGGCCTCTCGACCGGATATCCAGGTTGTGCCATCCAGGAGCTGCTGTGTTTCGATAAAACACGCCGGATGTCCGGGCCTTCCTATTAGGCCGGATGTCCGGCCCTCTACGCCGGATGTCCGGGCTCCCCGTACTCCTCGGATGTCCGGGCCTCTCGACCGGATATCCGGGCTGTGCCATCCAGGAGCTGCTGTGTTTCGATAAAACACGCCGGATGTTCGGGCACCTGCCGGATGTCCGGGCCTTCCTGTTATGCCGGATGTCCGGGCCTTCCTGTTATGCCGGATGTCCGGGCTTGTGCCCCGGATGTACGGCCCCTCTGTTCTCTTATTCTGTTTTTGTTCTGTTCTCGCAGCGTATCATGCCGGATGTCCGGCTCCTTAGCCCGGATGTCCGGCCTGCTCACTCACTTACACTGCAACGGCCATATTCAAGCTCACACTATATATAGCCCCTCTTCTCCACAAGAGAGGGTTGACCATTCACTCTTGAACAAACCCTAGAACACATCTCACTCTCTCTCATACACCTCCACACCAAATCTTAGATCCCCAAGGGATTTGAGAGCACTTGAGAGAAGTTGTCCACTCAAGTGATAGATCCACTCCTTCTCCATCTTTGCACCAAAGGAATTTGTGATTTGAGCAAGTCTTGAGCTTTTCCCCATCGATCTTGTTACTCTTGGAGGTTGGAGACTCCTAGGCGGTAGGAGTCTTTCGGAGAGGAATCGATCTTTGTGATTACCCCTGGATAAGTTTGTGAGGGTTTGGAGACCACCCCAAGGTCTACCACTAGTGGTTGAGAAACGCCTTCGTGGTGTTGTCTCAAAGGGAGAATAGGGTGAGCCTTCGTGGCGTTGGTGTGCCTTCGTGGCAACATCCACCTCTCTAACGGTGACGTAGCTTCCCTCCAAGGAAGTGAACATCGGCATACATCCTCGTCTCCCGGAGTTGCGGTTATCCCTAACCCTAACTCTCTACTTGTGGTTACACTACTGGAATCAGCTAATTTGCCATCTGCCAGTTCTTTGCCGTCTGCCAGCAGACGGCAAAGAAGCTTTTGCCATCAGCTACCAAAAAGCAGACGGCAAAGAACTGGCTGATGACAAAGAAGGTCTTTGCCATCAGCCAGTTCTTTGCCGTCCGCTAGCTGACGGCAAAGATTCTTTGTCGTCGGCTAGCCGACGGCAAAGAGGGAGGGGCCCCACTGACGAGCTGCTTAAAAAAAATAACGGGCCCCACCTCTTTGCCGTCTGCTAGCAGACGGCAAAGATGGATAAAGGCGGACGACAAAGAATGGCGGACGGCAAAGGGCTGCGTAACTAACGGCCCCCCACCCCCCGCCCGTTACTCTCACTCTCTCTACACTCCCTCTTCCCTCCCCGACGCCCACCAAATCCCCACCGCCGCCCCCACCGCCCGGCGCCGCCCTCGCCCCCGCCGCCACCCCCCGCCCCGCCGCCCGGCCCCGCCCCAGACCCCCCCCCCCCCGCCCGGCGCCGTCCCGTCGCCCGCACCACCCTGCTCCCCCTCCGCCCACCGCCCCCACCGCCCGGCGCCGCCCCCGCCGCCACCCCGCCCCGCTGCCCGGCTCCGCCCCCGCACCCGCCTCGCCCCCGACCCCCCCCCCCCGCCCAGCGTCGCCCCCGACCCCCCCGCCCGACGCCGCCCCGCACCACCCTGCTCCCCCTCCGCCCACCGCCCGCACCGCCGGCGCCGAGCCTCGCCGCCGTCGAGCACCGCCCCCACCCCGCCGCCCCACCCTACCACCGCACCTCGCCGCACCTCCCTGTCCCGGTGAGAGCCCCTCTTCTACTTTTTTGTTTTTTCTATTTTTTTAGTTTAGATTACTTTTAGTTTTGTTTTAGATTTAGTTTAGTTTTATATTTAGTTTAGTTTAGATTACTTTTAGTTTTAGGTTTAGTTTAGTTTTAGGCTTACGTTTAGTCATGAAAAAAGAAGAAGAAGAAGAAGAAGAAGAAGAAGAAGAAGAAGAAGAAGAAGAAGAAGAAGAAGAAGAAGAAGAAGAAGAAGAAGAAGAAGAAGAAGAAGAAGAAGAAGAAGAAGAAGAAGAAGAAGAAGAAGAAGAAGAAGAAGAAGAAGAAGAAGAAGAAGAAGAAGAAGAAGAAGAAGAAGAAGAAGAAGAAGAAGAGGAAGAAGAAGAGGAGGAAGAAGAGGAGGAGGAAGAAGAGGAGGAAGAAGAAGAAGAAGAAGAAGAAGAAGAAGAAGAAGAAGAAGAAGAAGAAGAAGAAGAAGAAGAAGAAGAAGAAGAAGAAGAAGAAGAAGAAGAAGAAGAAGAAGAAGAAGAAGAAGAAGAAGAAGAAGAAGAAGAAGAAGAAAAGGAAAAAAGGAAGAAAAGGAAAAAGAGGAAGAAGAAGAAAAGGAAAAAAAAAACCCAACCCGGCACCCCGACACGACACCCCGACCCCGAGACCCCGACCCCGACCCCGAGACCCCGACCCCGACACCCCGACTCCGACCCCGACCCCGACCGCGACCCCGACACCCGACCCCGACACCCCGACCCCGACCCCGACCCCGACACCCCGACCCTGACACCCCGACCCCGACCCCCCAAGCCTGACCCGACACCCCGACCCCGACCCCCCGAGCCTGACCCGACACCCCGACCCCGAGCCTGACCCGACACCCTGACCCCGACACCACACCCCGACCCCGAAACAACACCCCGACACCGACACGGCACTACCCCGACATCGACACGACACCCCGACCCCCCCCGACCCCGAAACAGCACCCCGACCCCGACACGGCACCCCAACACCGACAGGACACCCCGACCACCGACACCTCCCGAAAAGGTGTTCTTTGGCCTTCCAGAGGCCGACGGGGTCATATATTTGTGAATTATTAGTTAGGTCATATATTTTTCGATTTTGTTATGAAAAACATCATATATAATTGTGTTGATCGTGTAGTTTTAAATGTGCAGTTGTTTCATCGCTGCGAGGTTTGGTGTTCGACGACCTCGCCGTGCGTTTGACGAGCTCCGCCCCTTCGTTCGTGGGTGAGCACAAATGACAAGTCCTCCTCCCCCGTTAATTATTTGATCTATTCCGATGAAACTTGATAGCTAGCTATATATGTGTCTTGAATCATCAGTATGCGTAACCAATATGTGTCTCCCATTTGAAAGCGTCATAGTTATAAATATGCATGCATTTGCATATTTATAACCTTGATTCTTTCGAATTGTCCAACGCTATCCATGGACAGCCCGAGTATGTGTAGATTGGGTTCGTTTTCCCATATGCTTTGCTCCGGATCCGACGCATATATTTCGTCAGTGCCTCCCCTGTTGTTCTCCGGGTACACATCCTCTATGTTTATTGCAGAGACGTGTATCAGGAGAACAGCGGGGAGGTGCTGCCGAAATTTTGCGTCGGATCCGGAGCATAGCATGGGAAAATAAACCCAATCTACACATACACGGGTGGGATTAGGACCTATCATTACCTATTAGAGTGTAGGTTGCATGGACGTAATAAAATTGACAAAGTAGATCAACTGATGAATATATACATGGTGAATTACATATATAATTGTTGTGTGTCCAGTAGCTCTGAAAGTCAAGATGAGTGACCGTGCTTGGATGTATACCGGTCACACTGGTCAGAACAAATGGAGCGCTGAATGGTTCACAAAAACTAAGGGGTTTGTGCAAGCCGCATTTGCAAATGGCCAAAAGAAAACCTGGTGCCCCTGTTTCCGGTGCGGCAATTGGGAAAAGAAGACAGAGGCTGAAATGGGCAAACACCTGCAGAAGAGTGGTTTTACGCCCGATTATACGGTGTGGACATTTCATGGTGAGTCTGCCCAACGTGACCGAGCTGAGGTGGATCATCGTCGCACCGACGAGCATGGTACCGGGATGGAAAACATGGTGCAAGGCTATGATGATGCTCGGGATTCGGACGAGGAGATGGAGGAATCTGCCAAGGCCTTCAATGAAATGTTGGAGTCTTCGAAACGTCCGCTCCATGAGCACACTGAGCTTTGTCAGTTGGATGCCATCTCACAAGTAATGGCTCTGAAGGCTCAGTTACTTGGGCAGAGAATGCTATGACGCAATTATGACAGTATTTGGACGCTTTCTACCCAAAGGCCATGTAATGCCTGCAAACCTGTACCAGTCGGACAAAATCCTCCGTGCACTGAAGATGCCCTATGAGAAGATACATGCCTGTGAGAAAGGATGTGCCTTATTTAGGCTTGACTATGCGGACTTGAACTATTGTCCCATTTGCAAGTCTTCCAGGTATATTGTGGTAAACAACGGTATGGGTGAGAAGACATAGACCAAAATCCCCGTTAGTGTTCTTCGGTATATGCCAATCATACCAAGAGTTCAACGTCTTTTCATGGTCGAAGCGACGGCCAGACAGATGACATGGCACAAAACAGGCAAAAGAACCGAACTAGATGCAGATGGGAATCTGATGATGGTACACACATCGGATGGTGTTGCGTGGAAAAAGTTTGATGAATTACATGCTGACAAAGCGGCAGATCCGAGGCATCCTCGAGTCGGCATCAGCACGGATGGGTTCAGTGTTTTTGGTATGACGGCAGCCCAATACAGTTGTTGGCCCGTATTTGTCTTTCCACTCAATCTCCCCCCCCCCCGGACAGATTATGCAAAGAAAGAACATTTTCCTGACGTTGATAATTCCAGGACCCAACTATCCGGGCAAAAATATGAATGTGTACATGCAGCCGCTTAAGGACGAATTGCAAGAAGCCTGGGATAATGGGTTCAAGACATACGACGCATTTAGCAAACGGAACTTCATAATGCGTGTCTGGTACATGTACTCGACGCATGACTTGCCGGCATATGCGCTATTCGTTGGCTGGTGTGTGCATGGAAGGTTCCCATGCCCCACATGCAAGGGAGATCTTGAGTTTCGTTGGCTTCAGGCCGGTCGCAAGTTTTCTTGCTTCGACATGCATAGTCAGTTCCTGGATCCTCGCCATAAGTTCAGGAAAGACAAGAAGAACTTCATCAGGGGTAGAGTTGTCAAAAACTCTGCACCACCTGCATTGACAGGCCAACAGACCCTGGATCAGTTAAACGCTCTCGAGCCAGATCCACAACGTCCAGGGTACTTCAAGGGGTATAATACTAAGCACGCGTGGACTCACAAAACATGCTTATGGGATCTGCCTTAATTCAAAGACCTCCTTTGCGCACACAACATCGACGTGATGCACACTGAGAAGAATATCGCCGAGGCACTTTTTGGTACATTGTTTGGCATAGATGGGAAGTCAAAGGATAATACTAAGGCTAGAGTTGATCTGGAGGCGCTATGTGATAGGCCGTTACAAAACATGAAAGAACCGAAAGGAAAGCAGAACTGGACGAAGCCAAAGGCATGATTCAATCTTGGAAGGCCAGCTATGAGGGAAATTCTCTTGTGGGTGCAACAGCAGTTGATGTTCCCCGATGGGTATGCAGCGAATCTAAAGAGGGGAGCGAATCTTGATAAACTAAAGATATTTGGTCTCAAGAGTCATGATTGGCACATATGGATTGAGCGGGTAATGCCGGTGATGTTGCGTGGCTTCATCCCTGAGGATGAATGGCTAGTACTGGCAGAACTCAGCTATTTCTTCTGTGTTCTTTGTGCGAAAGAACTATCGCCTGGCGTGCTAGAAGAAATGGAAGAGTTGGCGCCGGACTTGATCTGCAAGTTAGAGAAGATCTTTCCACCGGGCTTCTTTAATCCAATGCAGCATTTGATTTTGCATCTCCCGACCGAGGCAAGATTGGGGGGGGGCGTGCAAAATCGTTGGTGCTACCCAACTGAGAGGATGCAGAAGACGCTTCGAGAAAAATGTAAAAATAAATGTAGAATTGAAGCATCGATGGCTGAGGCATTCATCACAGAGGAGGCGGCAAACTTTGCCCACCGCCCCCACCGCCCACGGAGGAGCACACGTCAGGATGGGGTACCTGGCCGGATCAGCCCGAGGAGCCGAGTGGCCATGCTGATGATGGCGGGGAGCCGACTGATCTTGAGGAGGAGGGGGGCACCGTCTACCAGCGTGGTGCTACACGGCTCCCGTCCGTGCCGGTGACCCGCGAGCAGAGGTGGTTGATTTTCCCTGATGGGGAGAGGTACGTAAGTGCATTTAATATTTTTGTACCTTGTGCATTCATGTTATTTGAAATAACTAATGCGTTGGCCTTGTCATGCTGCAGGGGTTGGGACCACCATCATAGTGTCCGCCGGCCCAACTCCGTCCTTGGAGTTCTTTGCCGGCAAAACTTCCCGGGGTTTGTCACGTTGCCTGGTGAGGGTCGGCTTCCAGAGCTTGGATTGAGCTGGGAGCACTACGTGGCAGCCCCGGCCCCGCCGGATGAGATTATCGACGGTGTCGTGTGCGACATGAGGGCAGACATGGTGATCAGAAAGTTCTGGGTAATTTCTCCTTTACACATCTAAAAATCTTCAACTAGCTAGTTATTAATTGTACTAATCAATATTGTCTCATTTGATTGCAGACATTCTGCAGGTGTGAGGAGGGATACGAGGAGGACGCGGCACATGTTATTGAGAACGTCTGCAAGCGGCTACTCCAGAACTTACGGCACGAGGCTCGGGTGCAGGCTGTTCGAGACTACTACGCCTTGCGTGGTATCAAGAAGACCAAGCCGGCGTGCCGCGATAAGTTCCTGAGTAAGGAGCAGTACATGAAGGTAATTCTTAAGGCCTTTTCTACTTAAGTTCCTTCATTTAGTAATTCTTAGCCATAGCGCTCAAGTTTCTATTTGCTAACTTAGGCGCCTCCGAGATGGTGTGCGGATCAGATGGATTGTTGGGAGGTGTTGGTCGATGAGTGGTGCTCAAAACAATGGCTAGCCCTCCACAATGAGGCCAAGGACAAACGTGCCCAAATGGAAGGTGTGCCACACCATCAAGGCAGCTCCAACTTATATCAGTTCGGGCGCAACTGGGTATGTGGTTTGCTTCATGATTCATGCAATTCATTCATCATGCTAGCTTGAGCCCTTTAATTACTAATTTTCATTGTTTCTCTCTTTCAGGCACGCTACAATAAGGCGGATAAGGTGCCAGAGGTGTACGACCTGTATGCCATGGCCCACACTGCCTCTTTCAAGAAACTCAAGGCTTTCTCTCAGTCTGACCTCGATGATGCAAACAACTTCACCAACATCTCCTCCCACAACAAGCTCGTGAGATATAGAGATGAGGGGAAGGCGAGGAAAGGGGAGGACTTTAACCCGAGCCAGGGTCCCATTGATCCAGAGCTGTTGATGATTTCTGGTGGCGGGAGGTCCCATGGCTCCATAGCCATTGGAGATGGACTTATCCGTTGTCCTAGCACTCTCCCGGAGATCAAGGCGCGCCAGTCGAGCTCCGCTCCTGAGATAAGGCCTCGTGAACGGCCAGTGCAACTCCCCATCAAGGTTAGTGATACGTACTCAGTTATCTTTCTCCATTACATTGTGTGCGCTTCCATCAATGATTACAAATGGTCATGTGAGTGGTGTTGCAGGCTGCTATACAGAGTGAGAGAGATAGAATGGAGAAACTTCTGGCGGAGGCGGCGGAGAGGCAGCGGGAGTTGGAGGAGAGGACGACAAAGATGATGGAGGAGGAGAGGGCACGGAATGACATGCAGGCAAGGGCCATGTACGAGCTCCTTGTGGTAAGTTTCTCCTGCAGATTAGCCAAAACATTCATGTAGTGTTTGTCTCATTACTAACTAGTATGACTGAGTCGTCAAAACCAAATGTGCAGTCTGTGTGCGAGAAGACAGGTCAGACCGCTCCGCCGATGCCAGTGATTGCTCCTGGGACCACGGTGAGTTTTATTTGAATGGACATTACTTGCTAGTCTCAACATTTGAGTGTCATCATGCTAACAAGACATTGGAAATGATCTTTGGTGCAGCGTAACTCCAGACAAGCATCGCACGATCCTTCTCCAGCTATCGACACGAGCCACCCCGCTCCTACACCTCCTGGATCTTGGTAAGTTTATCTAGTGTTTTGCTTAACACATGCATAAAGACCTAGACTTAGCTTTATTTCCTCCAATGCTTACCATAATGACCTAGACTTAGCTTCTTCACCTCCAAAATGACTTAATAAGCTTACTGACCTCCAAAACCATCCATTTTACATAAGTTAGCTCTAAAACGATCTGTACTTAGCTTACTTATGTCAAAAATTGCATAATTAGCTTAGTTAGCTCATAGACGATCCATTTTACCTAAGTTAGCTCTAAAATGACCCATTTTACCTAGGTTAGCTTATAAATGATCCAGTTCATCCAAGTTAGCTCAAAAATGACCCATTTTACCTAGATTAGCTCCTAAATGATCCATTTTACCTACATTAGCTTTAAAATGACCCATTTCACCTAGGTTAACTCCAAAATGACCCATCTTACCTAGGTTATCTCATAAACGATCCATTTCAACTAATTTAGCTCATAAACGATCCATTTCACCAAGTTAGCTAAAAACGATCCATTTCACCTAAATTAGCTCTTAAATGATCCATTTCACCTAAGTTAGCTAAAAAGATCCATTTCAACTACATTAGCTCATAAATGATCCATTTCACCTAAGTTAGCTCAAAACGATCCATTTCAACTAAGTTAGCTCATAAATGATCCACTTCACCTAAGTTAGCTAAAAAACGATCCATTTCACCTTAGTTACCTCAAAAACGATCCATTTGACCTTAGTTAGCTCATAAACGACCCATTTCAACTAAGTTAGCTCATAAATGATCCATTTCACCTTAGCTAGCTCATAAACGACCCATTTCAACTTAGTTAGCTCATATATGATCCATTTCACGTAAGTTAGCTCATAAATGACATACTCTTCTTGTTCTAGTCTTCTTCTTGTTCTACTCTTCTTGTTCTAGTCTTCTTCTTGTTCTACTCTTCTTCTTGTTCTACTCTTCTTGTTCTAACTTTCTTATTTTTCATTTTGCAGATTTCATTCACTTGACGAAAGCTTGCATAGATGGAGTGCTCCTTATCCCTTTCTCTGTTTCTTTTGTATCGTTGAACTATGCATGTATCGTTGGATGAAACTATTGTAATATATATGGTTGGATGCCTCTATGTTGAACTTGTTATGTATGATGGAACTATGCATGTAATATATATGGTTGGATGATGAAGTTATGTGTTGGATATCTTATATGTTTGCTCTGTAATGGCCTTTTGAAATATATCTATATATGTCATATATATTTGTGATGAAAATTGTTGGATTTAATAAAAAACAGATAAAAGAGCCAATATGCAGGCTCTTTGTCGTCTACCACCGACGGCAACGGGCTCTTTGCCGTCTGCCGCGGATGGCAAAGAAGACACGTGGCATCCAGTTGTGCTTCCTGGGAGCTGACCCATTTGGTCAGTTTGCCTACAGTGGCAGACGGCAAAGACTTTGCCATCAGTGGCGGACGGCAAAGAACCTGCACTTTGCCATCAGTGGCAGACGGCAAAGGCCTGCCATGTAGTGACGTGTAGATGACATCATACCGCTGCCTCTCCGCTGCCTCCGCCAGAAATTTCTCCGTTCTATCTCTCTCACTCTGTATAGCATCCTGCAACACCACTCACATGACCATTTGTAATCATTGATGGAAGCGCACACAATGTAATGGAGAAAGATAACTGAGTACGTATCACTAACCTTGATGGGGAGTTGCACTGGCCGTTCACGAGGCCTTATCTCAGGAGCAGAGCTCGACTGGCGCGCCTTGATCTCCGGGAGAGTGCGAGGACAATGGATAAGTCCATCTCCAATGGCTATGGAGCCATGGGACCTCCCGCCACCAGAAATCATCAACAGCTCTGGATCAATGGGACCCTGGCTTGGGTTAAAGTCCTCCCCTTTCCTCGCCTTCCCCTCATCTCTATATCTCACGAGCTTGTTGTGGGAGGAGATGTTGGTGAAGTTGTTTGCATCATCGAGGTCAGACTGAGAGAAAGCCTTGAGTTTCTTGAAAGAGGCAGTGTGGGCCATGGCATACAGGTCGTACACCTCTGGCACCTTATCCGCCTTATTGTAGCGTGCCTGAAAGAGAGAAACAATGAAAATTAGTAATTAAAGGGCTCAAGCTAGCATGATGAATGAATTGCATGAATCATGAAGCAAACCACATACCCAGTTGCGCCCGAACTGATATAAGTTGGAGCTGCCTTGATGGTGTGGCACACCTTCCATTTGGGCACGTTTGTCCTTGGCCTCATTGTGGAGGGCTAGCCATTGTTTTGAGCACCACTCATCGACCAACACCTCCCAACAATCCATCCGATCCGCACACCATCTCGGAGGCGCCTAAGTTAGCAAATAGAAACTTGAGCGCTACGGCTAAGAATTACTAAATGAAGGAACTTAAGTAGAAAAGGCCTTAAGAATTACCTTCATGTACTGCTCCTTACTCAGGAACTTATCGCGGCACGCCGGCTTGGTCTTCTTGATACCACGCAAGGCGTAGTAGTCTCGAACAGCCTGCACCCGAGCCTCGTGCCGTAAGTTCTGGAGTAGGCGCTTGTAGACGTTCTCGATAACATGTGCCGCGTCCTCCTCGTATCCCTCCTCACACCTGTAGAATGTCTGGAATCAAATGAGACAATATTGATTAGTACAATTAATAACTAGCTAGTTGAAGATTTTTAAATGTGTAAAGGAGAAATTACCCAGAACTTTCTGATCACCATGTCTGCCCTCGTGTCGCACACGACACCGTCGATAATCTCATCCGGCGGGGCCGGGGCAGCCACGTAGTGCTCCCAGCTCAATCCAAGCTCTGGAAGCCGACCCTCACCAGGCAACGTGACAAACCCCGGGAAGTTTTGCCGGCAAAGAACTCCAAGGACGGAGTTGGGCTGGCGGACACTATGATGGTGGTCCCAACCCCTGCAGCATGACAAGGCCAACGCATTAGTTATTTGAAAAAACATGAATGCACAAGGTACAAAAATATTAAATGCACTTACGTACCTCTCCCCATCAGGGAAAATCAACCACCTCTGCTCGCGGGTCACCGGCATGGACGGGAGCCGTGTAGCACCACGCTGGTAGACGGTGCCCCCCTCCTCCTCAAGATCAGTCGGCTCCCCGCCATCATCAGCATGGCCACTCGGCTCCTCGGGCTGATCCGGCCAGGTACCCCATCCTGACGTGTGCTCCTCCGGGGGCGGTGGGCGAAGTTTTCCGCCTCCTCTGTGATGAATGCCTCAGCCATCGATGCTTCAATTCTACGTTTATTTTTACATTTTTCTCGAAGCGTCTTCTGCATCCTCTCAGTTGGGTAGCACCAACGATTTTGCACGGGCCCCCCCAATCTTGCCTCGGTCGGGAGATGCAAAATCAAATGTTGCATTGGATTAAAGAAGCCTGGTGGAAAGTGATGAAGTCATGTACCTACCGTAGGGACACGGACCCGTCCTAAAGAGCCCTACCATAGGACATCCTTAGAGGAAGTGACCTTTCAAACAACTTGAAGATATCCCACTCGACGGCTTGAAGACACTCGACCAAGAAGCTGTCACTCGACCAAGAAGCCAACCACTCGACTGCCAGAAGACCTCAAGTCACTCCGCAGGCAAGCTATTAAGTAGTCTTTATGATTATTATGACACTTTATTAGGGACGTTATCAGTAACACCCACCTTAAATGTACCTTAAACCCTGCATTACTCAGGGCAGGAGAGGGCTGGCGAACTCTATATAAGCCACCCCCTCCTCAGTATCAGGGGTTCGCATCCCTGTCATTTTACACACGCATAATCCAGTCGACCGCCTCCGGGCACCAAGACGTAGGGCTGTTACTTCCTCAGAGAAGGGCCTGAACTCATAAACCTTGCGTGCTTACAACTTCCCAATAGCTAAGGTCTAGCCTCTCCATACACACCCCCCTACCTCATTGTCAGACTTAGAACCACGACAGTTGGCGCCCACCGTGGGGCATTAGTCTTAGCGCCTAATTGGAGAAGTTGCGATTTTTCCGATCCACTTGATCATGTTTTCCTGCGAAACTTTGGCGGAGGGCCACGAGATCCGTCTCGGCGGACTCACTTTCATCGCCGACGACTCCGCCTGGCTCCAGGAGGCGCCGCTTGACGTCGACGCGCTCCCCGTCCGCGGTGCGACGCACTTCCGCGCGTGCGTCCGTGGCGTCCTCCTGAGGCAGCCGTCGACCCCATATCGGTCGACTCCCGTGTCATCTCCCCGTCCTGTCTCCCGCCAGCGCAAGCGCTCGGGTCGGTCGAGGCTCCAGCGGTGGATGAAGCACACCGCGGCCCGCCAGTCGGCGACCCCGCAAGTCGCTGCAATCGAGCCTGATGAATCCCTCTGCGGCCTGTTCAATCTGTCGACTGGCTCCATGGAGACCACTTCCGAGTGTGACAGTAGCGACCCTTTGGCGGAGGTTCTGGCGGTCGAGGGGACACGCAGTCCCCCTGGATTCCATCGCGCTGATGATGGTGCCGATAGGGGCGATCCGTCGCTCCCTCACGACGAATACCTCCCCGAGCCTCTTACGTCATTGCAGCGGGAGGAGCTTCGTCGCCGGAACATGGACGCGCTCTACACCCCTATTGTTGGAGAAACCGCCGAGGCCCGGGCCTTGGAGGACGCGCGCTTGGCTAATCTAGCCGAGCGCACTCGACTGGAGAATCTACAGCGAGCTCTCGACGAGCGGGCGCGTCAGCGGGCTCCCGAGTCCAGTCAACGCCAGCAGGCTCCCGAGTCCAGTCGACGCCAGCAAGCTCCCGAACCCAGTCGACGTCAGCTCTTCCCACCACCGCAGGTGTACCGAACTCCGGTTCAGAACCTGGCTGCCGCGGCCCGCATAGCAGAGTCAATCTAGCCCTCCTAGTCGGAGGCCGGCAGAGGATTGCTGCAGATCAGAGCATTGCTCCGAGCGGCGGGAAATCAGAATTCCGCCGTCTCTCAGTCGCGGGACAGGATCCACAGTCGATCCGTCGCAACGGAGACCGTCTAGTCGGCTCACAGCCCGAGATCGCCCCCGAGGCATGAGGGGCATGGAGACCGGCACGATCAGTATAGGAGGAACGAACAATATGATCACCGACCCGACCATGATGATGGGCGTCAGGTGCCGTCCCCTCCCCCGAGGAGTGGATCATATGCACCTCGACATCGAGACGACAGGCGCCCCCATAACACTGGGCAGAGGATCCCAGTCGACCCCAGAGACCCAGGCTTTGACGCGAGATCCATCCTCGTTCAAGGTCTGGTGGACAGGAACAGGGCTCATCGAGAGGGCCACAACAGAGATACACCCACCGGCAGCAGGACACACGCCTCGGGGCCTGAATGTTTCAGTCGGGCCATCAGAGTTGCGGTGATCCCTCCCAACTTCCGGCTAGCGACTGGAATCAGCAAGTTCACCGGTGAGTCCAAGCCTGACACATGGCTCAAGGATTACCGAGTGGCTGTGCAGATTGGCGGCGGCAACAATGAGGTGGCCATGAAGCATTTACCCCTCATGTTGGAAGGCTCAGCTAGGGCGTGGCTGAATCAGTTGGCGCCCAGCAGCATTTACACTTGGGAGGATCTCTCCCGAGTGTTTATCACAACCTTCGAAGGGACATGCAAGCGCCCTGCAAGCCTTACGGAGCTGCGGTCTTGCGTACAAAAGCCGAATGAAACTCTGAGAGAATATATCCAGAGGTGGATCACACTGCACCACTCGGTCGAGAACGTGCCAGACCATCAAGCAGTTTGCGCTTTCAAGGAAGGCGTCAAGTACAGGGAGTTGAATCTGAAGTTTGGCCGGACCGGAGAGATGTCCCTTAATCGGATGATGGAGATTGCCACCAAGTACGCTAATGGAGAAGACGAGGACCGACTCCGAAGTGGCAAACTTAAGTCAGTCGCCCAAGAAACCGGAGGAAACTCCAGTCGGAAGCAGAAGCGGAAGGCCGAGCCAGCCGCCCCGGGGGAGGCCCTGGCTATGGCCTAGGGAAATTTCAAGGGAAAGCCCAAGGGCACATGGAAGCCCAAGAAGGTTAAAGATCAAGATGGGAATGATGTTCTGGACCTGCCATGTCACATCCATACCAAGAAAGATGAAGAAGGAAATTTATTTTCCCGAAGCATACCACTCGACAGTGTCGGCTTCTGATTCAGCAGTTCCAGGGCAAGCAGCCCAAGGATAAGGAAAAAGAGCCAGACAGAGTTGAAGACAAGGAAGATAGTGACGATGGATACCCCCAAGTCAATTCCACCTTGATGATTTTTGCTGATCTCGAAAGCAAAAGTCGACTGAAAATCATTAACCGAGAGGTCAACATGGTTGCCCCGGCGACTCCCAGTTACCTGAAGTGGTCTCAGACTGCCATCACGTTCGACCAGTCCGATCACCCGATGCACATTGCCACCCCTGGGAGGCAAGCTTTGGTGGTCGACCCAGTTGTCGAAGGCACTCGACTGACCAAAGTCCTGATGGACGGCGGCAGTGGCTTGAACATACTGTACGCTGAAACCTTGAAAGGAATGGGCATTCCGATGTCCAGACTCAGCACCAGTAACATGAGCTTCCACGAAGTCATTCCTGGGAAGAAAGCCGAGTCACTCGGCCAGATTTCTCTTGATGTGGTTTTCGGTGATTCAAAGAATTACCGCAAGGAAAAGTTAACGTTTGAAGTTGTGGACTTCCAGAGTGCTTATCACGCCATCTTGGGCAGGCCAGCTTACGCACGCTTCATGGCTCGACCATGCTACGTGTATCTTAAATTAAAGATGCCTGGCCCCAAAGGTGTGATCACTGTTATGGGCAACCGGAAGAAAGCAGAAGAATGTTTCCAGAAGGGATCAAAGATCGCCGATGCTCAGATGGCAGTAGTCGAGCTGAAAGAGTACCAAAAGACTGCCGACCCGAGTGAATTGCTGCGGGCTAAGAAGCCTACCTCCGAGTCAGCTTTTCAGTCGGCTGGCGAAACGAAGACAGTCCACATTCACCCGACTGATCCCGATGCAGCTCCGACTCACATCTCGACGACGCTCGACTCCAAATAGGAAGAAGCGCTCATCCAGCTCCTCCGTGAGAACTAGGACATCTTCGCATGGAAACCCACTGACATGCCTGGAGTTCCCAGGGGGCTGGCTGAGCACCGCCTGCGAGTCGACTCAAAGTTCAAACCTGTGAAGGAACATCTTCGGCGGTCCGTCGTCCAGAAAAAACAAGCCATTGGCGAGGAAGTGGCTCGGCTCTTAGCAGCTGAGTTCATCCGAGAGATCTACCACTCCGAGTGGCTCGCCAATGTTGTCATGGTCCCCAAGAAGGACAAGTCACTCCGTATGTGCATTGATTTCAAGCGTATCAATCGGGCCTGCCCGAAAGATCATTTTCCTCTCCCTCGCATCGACCAAATTGTCGACTCAACTGTGGGATGCGAGAGATTGTCTTTTCTAGATGCCTACTCCGGGTACCATCAGATCCGTCTGTATGTGCCCGACGAAATCAAAACAGCTTTCATCACTCCATTCGGATGCTTCTGTTACGTCACCATGCCATTCGGCCTCAAGAACGCTGGATCCACATTCATGAGAATGATCCAGAAGTGTTTACTCACTCAAATCAGTCGAAATGTGGAGGCGTACATGGACGATATCGTAGTCAAGTCCCGGAAAGGTTCCGACCTGCGGGCTGACCTTGCTGAAACCTTCGCCAACCTCAGGAGGTACGATATCAAGCTCAATCCGTCAAAGTGCACTTTCGGAGTTCCAGGTAGCAAGCTACTCGTTTTTCTCGTTTCCGAACGGGGAATCGACGCCAATCCTGAAAAAATTGGCACCATACTCTGGATGAAGCATCCTGTACGTGTGCATGATGTCCAAAAACTTACAGGCTGCTTGGCCGCCTTAAGTCGATTCATTTCTCGACTCGGTGAAAAAGCGTTGCCTCTTTACCGACTGATGAAAAAGTCTGACAAGTTCGAGTGGACTCCAGAAGCTGATGCAGCGTTTGCAGAGCTCAAAGCTCTGCTCTCCACCCAGCCGGTGCTAGCTGCCCCAATCAGCAAAGAGCCTCTGCTGCTTCACATTGTAGCCACGGGACAAGTTGTCAGTACAGTACTTACGGTCGAGCGGGAAGAGGAAGGGAAGGCCTTCAAAGTTCAACGCCCTGTTTATTATGTGTCTGAAGTTTTGACCCCTTCAAAACAAAGATACCCCCACTACCAGAAGCTTGTATATGGGATTTACATGACCACGAAGAAAGTTGCACATTATTTCTCTGACCACTCCATTACAGTCGTCAGCGACGCCCCATTATCGGAGATCCTGCATAACAAAGATGCAACTGGTCGAGTGGCCAAGTGGGCGATTGAACTCCTTCCTTTAGACATCAAGTTTGAAGCAAAGAAAGCCATCAAGTCCCAAGCAATCGCGGATTTCATCGCCGAGTGGATTGAACAGCAACTTCCGACTCAAGTTCACTCGGAACACTGGACTATGTTCTTCGATGGATCCAAGATGCTGAATGGTTCGGGCGCGGGGGTAGTTTTGGTCTCCCCCCGAGGAGATAAGCTCAGATACGTTCTCCAGATTCACTTCGATTCCTCCAATAACGAAGCAGAGTATGAAGCACTTTTGTATGGGTTGCGCATGGCCATTTCGCTCGGCGTCCGTCGCCTCATGGTCTATGGCGACTCAGATCTGGTGGTTAATCAAGTGATGAAGGAGTGGGACGTCAGGAGTCCGGCAATGACTGGATACTGCAATGCAGTACGGAAGCTAGAGAAGAAGTTCGAGGGGTTGGAACTCCACCACATCCCCCGACTGAAGAACCAGGCAGCTGACGACTTGGCAAAGATAGGCTCCAAGAGATAAGCCATTCCAAGCAACGTGTTCTTGGAACACATTCACTCGCCGTCAGTCCAAGAAGATCCTTTCACAGAAGAAGCCCCGCAGCCGAAAAGTGCCACAGATCCGACTGAAGTTGAAGTGCCTGCAGTAGTCGACCTAATCATGGAAGTCTTGGCAGTCACCCCTGACTGGACAATATCGTACATTGCATATATCCTAAGGAAAGAACTCCCGGAGGACGAGGAGGAGGCTCGACAGATCGTCCGCCGATCTAAGGCCTTCACGGTCATAAGGGGACTGCTGTACAGAGAAAGTGCGACCGGAGTCGGCCAGAAATGCATAACGCCAGAAGAGGGTCAAATAATCCTCAACGATATCCACTCGGGAACCTGCGGTCACCATGCGTCCTCTCGGACCATTGTGGCTAAGGCATACCGAGCTGGATTTTATTGGCCAAGGGCAAATGAGATGGCGAAAGAGATAGTCGACGGGTGCGAGGGCTGCCAGTTCTACTCCAACATGTCACACAAGCCCGCGTCGGCCCTGAAAACCATTCCGCTCATCTGGCCCTTTGCCGTCTGGGGATTGGACATGGTTGCCCCCCTAAGAACGGGCAGGAGTGGATTCACTCATGTGCTTGTGGCAGTCGACAAGTTTACCAAATGGATCGAAGCTAAGCCCATAAAGAGCCTCGACGCTGGCACCGCTATCAGTTTCATCAGAGGATTGACATTCAGATATGGAGTCCCGCACAGCATCATCACTGATAACGGGTCAAACTTTGATTCGGATGAGTTCGGAGCATTTTGCGCTTCTCAAGGCACACGAGTCGACTACGCCTCAGTCGCTCACCCCCAGTCGAATGGACAGGCTGAGAGAGCAAATGGTCTGATTCTCAAAGGGCTAAAACCTCGGCTGATGCGCGATCTCAAGCACGCGGCAGGCGCTTGGGTCGACGAGCTTCCGTCAGTGCTGTGGGGATTAAGGACCACCCCTAACCGGTCGACTGGAAGGACCCCATTCTTTCTGGTTTATGGAGCCGAAGCCGTCCTGCCAAGCGATCTCCTTCATAATGCACCCCGAGTCGAACTTTACACCGAAGATGAAGCGGAGCAGGCCCGGCAAGACGCAGTCGACCTCTTGGAGGAAGAGAGGGAGATGGCAATGATCAGATCGACCATTTACCAGTAGGACTTGCGTCGATTCCACGCCCGGAATGTGAAGAGTCGAGCCTTTCAAGAAGGAGATTTGGTCCTCCGAGTAGATCAACAGAAACCTCACAAGCTCGCTCCCACATGGGAAGGCCCCTTCATCGTCACCAGAGTCCTCCACAACGGAGCATATCACCTTTACAATATTGATCGACAAATCGACGAACCTCGAGCTTGGAATGCGGAGCTTCTCCGCCCCTTTTACACTTAAGTCCGCTCTCAAACCAGATGTAATAAGAAAAACTCCTGAAGTTCATTTTTATCAGAAATAAGAGTGTTCCAATAATTGCTGTCACTGTCGTATGTATCCAAAATCCCCCAGTGGGTGATTTAGCTGCGAATCCGATTCGCCTAAGTTTGAAAAATCCTACCGAGTGGAGAGAAAACCTCCCACTCGGGGGCTTAGCTGCAGTTCAGCACTCGCCTAAGTTCTCCATGAAGAGACTTAGCTGCAGTCAGACACTCGCCTAAGTTTGAAAAATCCTACCGAGTGGAGAGCAAACCTCCCACTCGGGGGCTTAGCTGCAGTTCAGCACTCGCCTAAGTTCTCCATGAAGAGACTTAGCTGCAGTCAGACACTCGCCTAAGTTTGAAAAATCCTACCGAGTGGAGAGCAAACCTCCCACTCGGGGGCTTAGCTGCAGTTCAGCACTCGCCTAAGTTCTCCATGAAGAGACTTAGCTGCAGTCAGACACTCGCCTAAGTTTGAAAAATCCTACCGAGTGGAGAGCAAACCTCCCACTCAGGGGCTTAGCTGCAGTCCGGCACTCGCCTAAGTTCTCCACGAAGAGACTTAGCTGCGGTCAGACACTCGCCTAAGTTTGAAAAATCCTACCGAGTGGAGAGCAAACCTCCCACTCGGGGGCTTAGCTGCAGTTCAGCACTCGCCTAAGTTCTCAACGAAGAGACTTAGCTGCAGTCAGACGCTCGCCTAAGTTTGAAAAATCCTACCGAGTGGAGAGCAAACCTCCCATTCGGGGGCTTAGCTGCAGTTCAGCACTCGCCTAAGTTCTCCACGAAGAGACTTAGCTGCAGTCAGACACTCGCCTAAGTTTGAAAAATCCTACCGAGTGGAGAGCAAACCTCCCACTCGGGGGCTTAGCTGCAGTTCAGCACTCGCCTAAGTTCTCCACGAAGAGACTTAGCTGCAGTCAGACACTCGCCTAAGTTCGAAAAATCCTACCGAGTGGAGAGCAAACCTCCCACTCGGGGGCTTAGCTGCAGTCCGGCACTCGCCTAAGTTCTCCACGAAGAGACTTAGCCGCGGTCAGACACTCGCCTAAGTTTGAAAAATCCTACTGAGTGGAGAGCAAACCTACCACTCGGGGGCTTAGCTGCAGTTCAGCACTCGCCTAAGTTCTCCACGAAGAGACTTAGCTGCGGTCAGACACTCGCCTAAGTTTGAAAAATCCTACCGAGTGGAGAGCAAACCTCCCACTCGGGGGCTTAGCTGCAGTTCAGCGCTCGCCTAAGTTCTCCACGAAGAGACTTAGCTGCGGTCAAACACTCGCCTAAGTTTGAAAAATCCTACCGAGTGGAGAGCAAACCTCCCACTCGGGGGCTTAGCTGCAGTTCAGCACTCGCCTAAGTTCTCCACGAAGAGACTTAGCTGCAGTCAGATACTCGCCTAAGTTCGAAACCCACCTTCTCCTGAAGAGCTCCGCCACAAATACAATGTGAGCTTCGTCCCACTCTACAGTAACAAGGCGTGGGTCGACTGCCACCTTTTCCCGAGAGCTCCGCCACAAATACAATGTACAACAACAGGGTGAGGGTCGGCCATCAAGCCCCACACGACAGTTCCAGACCACGAAGACATTTAGCAAAAATTAAGTTTGGATAAAGCTTAAAAGGCCCTGGGCCCCGAATCAAAGTACTCGAGCCCTCAGCTCGGCAGAATTTAAACGATTACAAGTCCACTCGGCATTCCGAGGCTGATTTAAGGGAAGGCATAAAAGTTTTCTCACTCCTCAAGAGGAGGACTAGCAGGAGCGACGAACTCATCCAGGTCAATTCCGTCCGCAATGCGAGTGGCTGCAGCAATGAAGGTCTCCATGAAGTCTTGGAAGCTGTGCCTCTTGGTATTGGAGACTTGGATGGCGGCCAGCTTTTCTTCTCGCGCCTCCTTGCAGTGGACGCGGACTAAGGATAGAGCCACATCAGCGCCGCACCGGGCAGAAGACTTCTTCCACTCCTGCACTCGATCGGGGATTTTGTCAAGTCGAGCCATAAGAGACTCGAGATTGTTCTGGAGCGTGGACTCTGGCCAGAGCGTCGAGTCGATCCGTGACATGGCGACCTTCAGTCGAGCCAAGTAATCCACGGCGCCGTCGATTCGAGATTCTAGTCGGAGCAGGTTCATAGCAGTATCATCTTTCACCGGAGAATTGATTGGGTCCAGACCCGTTTCGATCCGCCCGGTCTCCTCTTCGAAGTTCTGACAGAATTCTGCACACAAGACCTAAAGATAAGCCAACGATCGCAAGATTGAGTCGACACAAAAGTACAAAACAGTCAAAATTAGATGTGCACCTTCAAGTTTGATGTACAGCCTCTTGGCGAGGCTCCTCAGGTAGCTCTCCAGGTCGTCCCTGCTACGGGTGATGCCTTCCATCTCCTTGCCCAAGAGGAGGTTCTTCTTCTTCAAACTGGCAGTCAGCCTGTTGGCATCAGTCAGAGCAGCCTGCAACCTGGTGTTCTCTTTTTCCAACTGGTCGACCGAAGCCAGCTTCTGTTCGGCCAGAGCCGTCTTGTCGTCAGCCTTCTTGCGGGCAACAGCCAGGTCCTGGTCCTTCCTCGCCAAAGCTTTTTCCAATTCTCCTACAAAGAAATGGCGATTGAATCGGAAACAGCAGAGGAATGCTCAAGCCTGAAAACAAAATCAGTCGACAAAGTCGCTTTACCTGCGGCGCCCTCCCTGACCTTCTGCAACTCCGTCCTGGCCAGCTCTAGATCAAGGTCCAGTTGAATCTTCTGTTTCTCCAATTCAGCATAGCGAGCGGCAAGTTCGCAGGATCTCTGCAAAAAAAACAGCCGACAGACGTTCGAGATAAGTTGCTTCCGAGTAACTAAGGAACAATGGTGACGTTTCTAAGACCACAGCCGAATCAAAAACATTCGACAGTAGTCTCGGGGACTACACCCAGTGGGTGCACTCAGCGTGCCCCCACTGGTTCGACCAAAAAAACGACTGCCCGCAGTCGACAGGACACGGTCCCACTCGACCTGGCCAGACCAAACCGAGTGAAGAAGTACAGATTCACAAACGCAATATACAGACTACAGTCGACTGCCAGCAGTCCACCGTAGTCTCGGGGACTACACCCAGTGGGTGCACTCAGCGTGCCCCCACTAGTCCAGGAAAGAGAAAACACACCCAGTGGGTGTACAGATACAGATACAAAGATCTTAAAAAAGAAAAAGAAAAAGGGAGAAAGACTCTTCAAACAAACAAGTATCAAGTCGACTGACCTGGACGTTACTCTGAAGCGCCGAACTCGCGTCGTAAGCCGCCTGGCTGGCCTCTCGAGCCTTCTTCACCTGTTCCATCATGACCCCTGCCTGGTGTATGGCCTCCTTCGCAGCGGCCACTTCGTCTTCAGGCACAGAGTACGCGACAAAGAGTGAAGTCGGATTGGCAGTCGACGCCGAGGGCTGCGCACTCGACAGGGGATTGGCGAAGGACACAGAAGCCCGAGGGGCATCGCCGCCGTCCCGAGCCGCGGCCTCAGGCGCCAGAGCAGGCTGGGGAGCCCTGTCAGTCGACGGCCTCTTGGTCCTCCCTATCCTCAGCGGCTCGTTGTCATCGTCATCCGGGAGGTCAATAACATGAGGAGGAGCTGCAGGAAGAACTTTCAATCGACCAGAATTGCAAGAAACGACCAAGCCAACTCAAAAACAGAACGTCAATAATCGTACCAGGGTTGGAGGTAGCAGCGTCCCCCATCTCTTGGTCGTCGTCTTTGGCAGAGACCTCGGAGGTAGCAGCACTGCAAATTTCGAAGAATCAGCCAGTTAAGCATAACGAGTCGACCGAGGATCCGTCCTCCAATCGACGAAAGAAGACAAGACTTGTTACCCGGAAATAACAGGGACAGTTATCTTCATCTTGGGCAGAGTCTTGGGCGGCTTGGATTGCGTCGTGCGTGGTTGCTTGGGGACCTTCCCAGTTGGTGTTGGAGAAGAAGTCCGAGGGCGTTTCGACGATGGCCCGACGGAGGCAGTCGCCTGGCCACGTCCCTGCGCCGGGTCGTGTGCGAGCTTGGATCGCCTTTCCGGGCGGGGAGGTTCGGCCTCCTCCTCCTCCTCCTCGCTGGAGAAGACGTCATCGCCTCCATCTCCTTCGCCGTCTGACTCCCACTTGCCCTGGTCGTCCCCGCTCTCCCCTCCGCTCCCTTCTCCTTCCTCAGTCGACCCCTGTGCCCCGTTGGGCGTCGAATACATCTCAGTGGTCGCCTGAAAGACAGCAGACAAAATGGAAAGTCAGTTGACCCGCTCAAAAGAAGACCAATGCAGAAAATGAAGATTTCAGCCGGAAACATAAAGACGCACCTGGTCGACCTCATACGAGCTGTCGAGTGGAATGACCCTCCTAGCTCCTCGGGGGTTGTCCTTGTTCCCCGTGATGCTTGACAGCCACCCCTCCAACATCTCGTCGGTGACCTCCTCCAGGTGGATCCGAGTGGTGTCCTCGAGGCCGGAGTACAGCCACATCGGGTGGTCCCGAGCCTGGAGTGGTTGGATTCGCCTCTTGAGGAAGACTTCAAGCAGATCCATCCCCGTCACGCCCTCACGGACAAGTTCGACCATTCGGCCCGCCAGTATCTTGACCTGGGCCTTTTCTTCGGGCGTCACCTTCAGAGAAGCCGGCTTTTTGGCTCGGTCGAGGGTGAAGGGTGGAAGTCCAGTCGACTGCCCTGGGGTCACCTGATCCTGGCAGTAGAACCAAGTCGCCTGCCATCCTCGAACCGATTCCGGGAAGGTAATGGAGGGAAAACAGCTTTTCCCCCTCGTCTGGATCGCCAAACCCCCGCACAGCTGGATCACCTGTGTCTTCTCGTCACTCGACTTGGCCTTCTTAACTGACTGAGAGCGACAGGTGAAGATGTGCTTGAAAAGTCCCCAGTGTGGGCGGCACCCCAGGAACGCCTCACACATAGAAATAAAGGCGGCAAGATAGACTATGGAGTTCGGAGTAAAGTGATGGAGCTGCGCCCCGAAGAAGTTCAGGAAGTTGCGGAAGAAAGAGTGGGGCGGCAGAGAGAACCCATGGTCAATATGAGTCGCCAGGAGGACGCACTCACCGTCGCGTGGCTGGGGCTCGATTTCTCCCCCTGGAAGACGCGCCGCCTTGTGGGAAATGGCTCCTCCCTCGACCAGGTCGTCGAGGTCCTCCTGGCGGAGCATCGAGGGCATCCAGTCGCCCTGGATCCACCCCTTGGGCAGGGCCGTCCGAGAGGAAGAACCCCCGCACGCAGACTTCTTTCCCTTCCCCGCCGCCGCCGCCTTCTTCGTGCGCTCCAGAGTGGTCGTCTTACCCTTCACCATCGTCGTCGGCGAGGTCTCGAGCTGGTTTTGTGGTGGCGGGGCGAGAGCGAAGGAAGCGGAGGAGGCGACGGAGAAACAGAGAAGGAAGAGGAAGAGATGAGCACGCGTACTGATGAAAGGCTCCGGGCCAACTACTTATAAGGGGCCGCTCCCGAGTGGCTGGCAGGTAGGCCCGAGCTATCCAGTCAAATCCTGTGGCAGGCGCGCGCGCTGTACGTGGCGAAAAAGGCGGCGCGGGGATCGAGGAGCCTTCGCACTGTCGCTCCCGATTACTGCGGCCGCCCCCGTTCCGCGCGCTTCCCAAAAAATCCGAATCCCGCGATCTGCGCCGGCTGCAGAACAACTTGACAAAACGGAAATCCCGCGCACGCCGGCGCTCGATGCCTCACAGGTAAAGAAATCCATTCGACGAAAGACCTGGAACGGATCAAGGCGACTGAAAGAGGTTAATGACATCATCCGTGACAGTCGACCCAGAACGAAGCACCCATAATAACCCGAAGGGTCGGTTGGAAAGGTCCCTAACCCCTTTTCTCACTCCAGCCTCAATCCGTTCGGGGGCTAATGATGAAGTCATGTACCTACGGTAGGGACACGGACCCGTCCTAAAGAGCCCTACCATAGGACATCCTTAGAGGAAGTCACCTTTCAAACAACTTGAAGATATCCCACTCGACGGCTTGAAGACACTCGACCAAGAAGCTGTCACTCGACCAAGAAGCCAACCACTCGACTTCCAGAAGACCTCAAGTCACTCCGCAGGCAAACGGTCGGCTATTAAGTAGTCTTTATGATTATTATGACACTTTATTAGGGACGTTATCAGTAATGCCCACCTTAAATGTACCTTAAACCCTGCATTACTAAGGGCAGGAGAGGGCTGGCGAACTCTATATAAGCCACCCCCCCTCCTCAGTATCAGGGGTTCGCATCCCTGTCATTTTACACACGCATAATCCAGTCGACCGCCTCCGCGCACCGAGACGTAGGGCTGTTACTTCCTCAGAGAAGGGCCTGAACTCGTAAACCTTGCGTGCTTACAACTTCCCAATAGCTAAGGTCTAGCCTCTCCATACACACCCCCCTACCTCACTGTCAGACTTAGAACCACGACAGAAAGATCTTCTCTAACTTGCAGATCAACTCCGGCGCCAACTCTTCCATTTCTTCTAGCACGCCAGGCGATAGTTCTTTCGCACAAAGAACACAGAAGAAATAGCTGAGTTCTGCCAGTACTGGCCATTCATCCTCAGGGATGAAGCCACGCAACATCACCAGCATTACCCGCTCAATCCATATGTGCCAATCATGACTCTTGAGACCAAATATCTTTAGTTTATCAAGATTCGCTCCCCTCTTTAGATTCGCTGCATACCCATCGGGGAACATCAACTGCTGTTGCACCCACAAGAGAATTTCCCTCATAGCTGGCCTTCCAAGATTGAACCATGCCTTTGGCTTCATCCAGTTCTGCTTTCCTTTCGGTTCTTTCATGTTTTGTAACGGCCTATCACATAGCGCCTCCAGATCGACTCTAGCCTTAGTATTATCCTTTGACTTCCCATCTATGCCGAACAATGTACCAAAAAGTGCCTCGGCGATATTCTTCTCAGTGTGCATCACGTCGATGTTGTGTGGGCAAAGGAGGTCTTTGAAGTAAGGCAGATTCCATAAGCATGTTTTGTGAGTCCACGCGTGCTTAGTATTATACCCCTTGAAGTACCCTGGACGTTGTGGATCTGGCTCGAGAGCGTTTAACTGATCCAGGGTCTGTTGGCCTGTCAATGCAGGTGGTGCAGAGTTTTTGACAACTCTACCCCTGATGAAGTTCTTCTTGTCTTTCCTGAACTTATGGCGAGGATCCAGGAACTGTCTATGCATGTCGAAGCAAGAAAACTTGCGACCGGCCTGAAGCCAACGAAACTCAAGAGCTCCCTTGCATGTGGGGCACGGGAACCTTCCATGCACACACCAGCCAACGAATAGCGCATACGCCGGCAAGTCATGCGTCGAGTACATGTACCAGACACGCATTATGAAGTTCCGTTTGCTAAATGCGTCGTATGTCTTGAACCCATTATCCCAGGCTTCTTGCAATTCGTCCTTAAGTGGCTGCATGTACACATTCATATTTTTGCCCGGATAGTTGGGTCCTGGAATTATCAACGTCAGGAAAATGTTCTTTCTTTGCATAATCTGTCCGGGGGGAGATTGAGTGGAAAGACAAATACGGGCCAACAACTGTATTGGGCTGCCGTCATACCAAACACACTGAACCCATCCGTGCTGATGCCGACTCGAGGATGCCTCGGATCTGCCGCTTTGTCAGCATGTAATTCATCAAACTTTTTCCATGCAACACCATCCGATGTGTGTACCATCATCAGATTCCCATCTGCATCTACTTCGGTTCTTTTGCCTGTTTTGTGCCATGTCATCTGTCTGGCCGTCGCTTCGACCATGAAAAGACGTTGAACTCTTGGTATGATTGGCATATACCGAAGAACACTAACGGGGATTTTGGTCTATGTCTTCTCACCCATACCGTTGTCTACCACAATATACCTGGAAGACTTGCAAATGGGACAATAGTTCAAGTCCGCATAGTCAAGCCTAAATAAGGCACATCCTTTCTCACAGGCATGTATCTTCTCATAGGGCATCTTCAGTGCACGGAGGATTTTGTCCGACTGGTACAGGTTTGCAGGCATTACATGGCCTTTGGGTAGAAAGCGTCCAAATACTGTCATAATTGCGTCATAGCATTCTCTTCCCAAGTAACTGAGCCTTCAGAGCCATTACTTGTGAGATGGCATCCAACTGACAAAGCTCAGTGTGCTCGTGGAGCGGACGTTTCGAAGACTCCAACATTTCATTGAAGGCCTTGGCAGATTCCTCCATCTCCTCGTCCGAATCCCGAGCATCATCATAGCCTTGCACCATGTTTTCCATCCCGGTACCATGCTCGTCGGTGCGACGACGATCCACCTCAGCTCGGTCATGTTGGGCAGACTCACCATGAAATGTCCACACCGTATAATCGGGCGTAAAACCACTCTTCTGCAGGTGTTTGCCCATTTCAGCCTCTGTCTTCTTTTCCCAATTGCCGCACCGGAAACAGGGGCACCAGGTTTTCTTTTGGCCATTTGCAAATGCGGCTTGCACAAACCCCTTAGTTTTTGTGAACCATTCAGCGCTCCATTTGTTCTGACCAGTGTGACCGGTATACATCCAAGCACGGTCACTCATCTTGACTTTCAGAGCTACTGGACACACAACAATTATATATGTAATTCACCATGTATATATTCATCAGTTGATCTACTTTGTCAATTTTATTACGTCCATGCAACCTACACTCTAATAGGTAATGATAGGTCCTAATCCCACCCGTGTATGTGTAGATTGGGTTTATTTTCCCATGCTATGCTCCGGATCCGACGCAAAATTTCGGCAGCACCTCCCCGCTGTTCTCCTGATACACGTCTCTGCAATAAACAGAGAGGATGTGTACCCGGAGAACAACAGGGGAGGCACTGATGAAATATATGCGTCGGATCCGGAGCAAAGCATATGGGAAAACGAACCCAATCTACACATACTCGGGCTGTCCATGGATAGCGTTGGACAATTCAAAAGAATCAAGGTTATAAATATGCAAATGCATGCATATTTATAACTATGACGCTTTCGAACGGGAGACACATATTGGTTACGCATACTGATGATTCAAGACACATATATAGCTAGCTATCAAGTTTCATCGGAATAGATCAAATAATTAATGGGGGAGGAGGACTTGTCATTTGTGCTCACCCACGAACGAAGGGGCGGAGCTCGTCAAACACATGGCGAGGTCATCGAACACCAAACCTCGCAACGATGAAACAACTGCACATTTAAAACTACACGATCAACACAATTATATATGATGTTTTTCATAACAAAATCGAAAAATATATGACCTAACTAATAATTCACAAATATATGACCCCGTCGGCCTCTGGAAGGCCAAAGAACACCTTTTTGGGAGGTGTCGGTGGTCGGGGTGTCCTGTCGGTGTCGGGGTGCCGTGTCGGGGTCGGGGTGCTGTTTCGGGGTCGGGGGGGTCGGGGTGTCGTGTCGATGTCGGGGTAGTGCCGTGTCGGTGTCGGGGTGTTGTTTCGGGGTCGGGGTGTGGTGTCGGGGTCAGGGTGTCGGGTCAGGCTCGGGGTCGGGTGTCGGGTCAGGCTCGGGGGGTCGGGGTGTCGGGGTCGGGGTCGGGGTCGGGGTGTCGGGTCAGGCTTGGGGGGTCGGGGTGTCGGGTTAGGCTTGGGGGGTCGGGGTGTCGGGGTCGGGGTCAGGGTGTCGGGGTCGGGGTGTCGGGGTCGAGGTCGGGGTAGGGGTCGGGGTGTCGGGGTCGGGGTCTCGTGTCGGGGTGCCGGGTCGGTGTCGGGGTGCCGTGTCGGGTCGGGGTCGGGGTGTCGGGTCAGGCTTGGGGGGTCGGGGTGTTGGGGTCGGGGTCGGGGTGTCAGGGTCGGGGTGTCGGGGTCGGGGTCAGGGTCGGGGTCGGAGTCGGGGTGTCGGGGTCGGGGTCTCGGGGTCGGGGTCGGGGTCTCGGGGTCGGGGTGTCGTGTCGGGGTGCCGGGTTGGGGTCTGGGTACCGTGTCGAGTCGGGTTTTTTCCTTTTCTTCTTCTTCCTCTTTTTCCTTTTCTTCCTTTTTTTCCTTCTTCTTCTTCTTCTTCTTCTTCTTCTTCTTCTTCTTCTTTTTCCTCCTCCTCTTCTTCTTCCTCTTCTTCTTCTTCTTCTTCTTCTTCTTCTTCTTCTTCTTCTTCTTCTTCTTTTTTCATGACTAAACATAAACCTAAAACTAAACTAAACCTAAAACTAAAAGTAATCTAAACTAAACTAAATATAAAACTAAACTAAATCTAAAACAAAACTAAAAGTAATCGAAACTAAAAAATAGAAAAAACAAAAAAGGAGAAGAGGGGCTCTCACCGGGACAGGGAGGTGCGGCGAGGTGCGGTGGCAGGGTGGGGCGGCGGGGTGGGGGCGGTGCTCGACGGCGGCGAGGCTCGGCGGCGGCGGTGCGGGCGGTGGGCGGAGGGGGAGCAGGGTGGTGCGGGGGCGGCGCTGGGCGGGGGGGTCGGGGGCGGGGCGGGGGCGAGGGCGGCGGTGCGGGGGCGGCGTCGGGCGGCGGGGCGAGGGTGGCGGCAGGGGCGGGGGCGGCGCCGGGCGGTGGGGGCGGTGGCGGAGGGGGAGCAGGGTGGTGCGGGCGACGGGGCGGCGCCGGGCGGGGGGTCGGGGGCGGCGGCAGGGGCGGGGGCGGCGCCGGGTGGTGGGGGCGGCGGTGGGGATCTGGTGGGCGTCGGGGAGGGAAGAAGGAGTATAGAGAGAGTGAGAGTAACGGGCGGGGGTGGGGGCCGTTAGTTACGCAGCCCTTTGCCGTCCGCCACTCTTTGCCATCCGCCTTTATCCATCTTTGCCGTCTGCTAGCAGACGGCAAAGAGGTGGGGCCCATTAAATTTTTTTAAGCAGCTCGTCAGTGGGGCCCCTCCCTCTTTGCCGTCTGCTAGCCGATGGCAAAGAATCTTTGTCGTCAGCTAGCGGATGGCAAAGAACTGGCTGATGGCAAAGACCTTCTTTGCCATCAGCCAGTTCTTTGCCGTCTGCTTTTTGGTAGCTGATGGCAAAGAGACGGCAAAGAACTGACAGATGGCAAATTAGCTGATTCCAGTAGTGATTATTGCCTAAAATTGCTAAGTAACAATTAAAATTTGTAGTTGTACCTATTCACCCCCCCCCCCTCTAGGTCCATCTCGATCCTTTCAGCTGGAAGCACAATCGCAGTGGTTCTCCCTTTGCACACCTAGCCGAACAAAGCGGAACGTAGGAGGCAAGCGCAGGAGCCAGGCAACCCAACTATTGACCGAAGACACAATTCGAAACCGATGCATATATAGCAATATCCGAGAATGTTTTTGCCGAATCTCTAAAGGTGTCCGGCATTGCACTGCGAGACTTGTGCTGAAAACACACAAATAGTTTAAAAGTGCCATAAGCTTGGAAAACCAAAAAAACGTCAGTAAAAACTTGACGTCCGAACAAGATCAAGTGTTCGGTGCCAATCCAAAAATTGGCCTTAGCAAAAGAAGTGCTTCTGTCGTGCTTTAACATGATACATCCTATCTCAAGACTTCAAGCGGGTCAGCCCACGGCTTCAACCTCCTATCCCGAGGGCGGGGTACTTCTCATTAGGCCAGTTTAGCAAACTAAACTCTAGCGGCTTTGAGAGAGAAATTAGGCTCCCCGGCTAGTGACCACACGCTCGTGTCAAAAAAAGGAATGATAGATAATAATAATAATAATAATAATAATAATAATAATAATAATAATAATAATAAACTTTGCAATGACTAAGAAGAAGAACACTTATCATAAAACGGCTCATATAAATTTAAGAGCCCCCAAGTGACTTGGGTAAAAGAATGATTGCATGTACCGAAGTACTTATATCATATCTATGTTCAACCGAACTTTAAACGCGTCTTAACCGACCGTCGGCTTCTCCCTCTTCGGTCAACGACCAGAAAGTGTTATGTACTCCATCTGTCGAGAATATCGCCGGTGTTTCCAATAACCAGGCAATCAGGCCATAAGGCTGTAACAGACAAAGCGTGCTCAGGGAACTTATGCTATATTACTGCGAAGTGTAAGAAGCATCTTCGAAGAAAATAGTACCCCCACCGATACCTTTCTTCGGTGCTCATTGTTATTATGAGACTTGTGCAATAGATTTTTTGTACTCATGAGTTCCGTTGTGTGCCGACCATCATTGAAAACTATAAGAGCGCTAGCTTTCGGCTTCACCCAGTCTGAGGTCCGGATCGAATGACCCGATCATGACAATCGCAGAGGTGCTCCCTTTACTCCCTAGCCGAACAATCGGGAACGTAGGGGTAAACACAGGAGCGAGGCAACCCAGCTTGCAAATCTCTTAAGTCAATGTGGTGCATATTGTGGCGTAATACACGAACAAGGAACGAAGCCGTACAAGTATAATCATATGCAAGAGGAAAAGCTTCATGAAGGAATCCCCCAAATGAATTGGGTATTTGAATTTATGCGTCACAAACAAAGTTTGGACAAGGAAATTTTTTACAAGCAACTTTTTTCCAAAAAAGTATAATGCTTGGTCGAACCGAACACAAGTTAGAAATTAAAGCTTTGAGCATGAAAGTGACTTAGCTGGTTAATGTGTTCGGTATTGATGACGCGGTCCGAGCTTGATGCGGGACAAGGTTCCATCCCCCAAGCCGGTCCCGAGGTGGCGGAGCAGAGAGCTCGACACACCGAAGTAGTGACATAGCACGGTCAATGCAGACCGGCAGAGTGACGCCGAAGTCCCCGGATCATTTTCCTGTGCACAAAAAATAGTGCAAACCAGAGATAATAGTAATAATGATAATTAAAAAAATCGTTGCATAATAAATAATTTATGCAAAGTGAGTAATAAAAGAAATATGGCCTGGCGCCGAAGTCAATGTCGATGCAGGGCGTCAGCGTGATACGGTAAAGGCGTGGCAAAGCCCGAATTCACAGGTCGGTCTGAGCTCCGGATGCGGCGTTCGCCAGACTATGTACGGAAACTGACCGAACCACCATGCGACTGCCGTTAATGCGGCCACCATTTGATAGACCTGTGTACATATGATGGACAAACCAGAGTAATAATTCCTTGGGAAAAATGAACCCAAACAAGCAAAAAATACTGGGATTAATAGCACCTGGTTTATTTGTTGTAGCAATCCGAAGGAAGGTGATTCCCAAAATTAGGACTTGATCCGCACAAAATTAGGACTCGATCCACACACCCATTGCCTGAGGGGCGATAAAACGACGGCATGGCAATGCTGACAAAAGTTGGCTCGCCGAGGCAAAGCCCTCGGTCCAGCTAACATGACGGAGCTGGTCGGCTAGTGACGCCAAAGTGTCCGAAGTAGGTTGATGAAGAGATGGCGAAACCCCCGGTCCAGCCGAGATGTCGAAGCCTCGATGTCAGTCGATGAGTCGAAGTAGGTCGGCGTGATGGACACCAGCTTGAAGAAGCAATAGTGCGTCCCTGCCGATGCAGGTCCTGACGTGGTCGATGTCGGCTTGATGAAGCGACCGTGCGGCGATGTCGGTATGCCCGCTCCGTGTAATCCGTGGGGCGGCGATATTGACGATGATTTATCCTTCGCGATGCCGGACTCTTGTTCGGCTTGCCGAGATGATGATCCGAAGAAGTTGAGCTCGGCTCAACAAAGTGACGACGTGTCTAGCGCAGGTCGGCAGCCATGGAGCAATATTGCCGGACTGGTTTGACACCAGCATGATGTTGAAGATCATGTTCAAAAGATCTTAAAGTTAGCAGGATATGTTCAGAAACAAAACACAATACCCCATACAAAACTTCCTTCAAAAGGGATGTCCGAAATCCCGTTCATAAAAAAGACGAACTCGGGTTGGATTTGTTTTCACGCAGAAAACAGATTCGAAAAATGATGCACTAATCGGAAGGTTCCCGGAGTTTGGACGGTCGGATCGAGCTAAAATTTTGAGAGGTGGTAGATATAAGAATTCCGCAGCCGATCAACGGTTGGATCTTTTAAAGGACGTCCGAGCTAGAAGCTGGACACCACGCCCTAAACTCATCCAGATTCCCGTCCAGATTTGACAGGGCTCCGGTATATAATGGATTGCCAGAGATTCCTCCATCAGAACTCGATGAAATTTTCCAGGGTTGTTGTAGACTCAATTCCGCACAATTCCACCAAAGCGATCGTTAAAAAGACACTTGAGGAGGCGGTGGCGGCGGACAGAAATTTGCTGACCAGAAAAATAGCACGGTCGCCCGAGGGCAATGTTGACGTTGAGCCCCCCGGGCTCCCTGGATGATTCCTCCATGATCTTTGATAGAGATCGGAGTTGATGTTTATAAACACCCTCATCGGAACATGACGATCGGAGGTAGGGCGTAGTCCTTGGTCAAACCAAGGTGACCAGTCGAGCTGGTGACGAAGATGTTGAAGTCGCAGTTGATCTACAGGCGAGCCATCAACCTTTTGCCGAACACACAGCGGAACTCTCAATGAAAGCACCAATGTCGGTGTCAAAACCGGCGGATCTTGGGTAGGGGGTCCCGAACTATGCGTCTAGGCCGGATGGTAACAGGAGGCAAGGGACACAATGTTTTACCCAGGTTCGGGCCCTCTTGATGGAGGTAAAACCCTACGTCCTGCTTGATTAATATTGATGATATGGATAATACAAGAATATATCTACCACGAGATCAGAGAGGCTAAACCCTAGAAGCTAGCCTATGGTATGATTGTTGTTGTATATGATCTATCGACTAGCCTGGCCTTGGTTTATATAATGGACGAGAGGCCTAGGATAACAAGAGTCCTAGCCGAATACGCCGGTGGGAGGAGTCCTTGTCTTGATCGCCAAGTCTTGTGGAATCTTCCTTGTATGCGGCAGCTGTCCGAACTGGCCCATGAGTATACGGCCATGGGGGACCTCGGCCCAATCTAACAGATCGGGAGATTACGTGGTGAGTATCCCCTAGTCCAGGACACCGTCAGTGAGCATGGAGCAGCGACCAACATTGCACCGGTCGTACCTCGCCTAGTGCCGCACCACGCGCTCGGCCTCGGATACCATTGTTGGGGAACGTAGTAATTTCAAATTTTTCCTACGCACACACAGGATCATGGTGATGCATAGCAACGAGAGGGGACAGTGTGTCCACGTACCCTCATAGACCGAAAGCGGAAGCGTTAGCACAACGCGGTTGATGTAGTCGTACGTCTTCACGATCCGACCGATCCAAGTACCGAACACACGGCACCTTCGAGTTCAGCACACGTTCAGCTCGATGACATCCCACAAACTCCGATCTAGCAGAGCTTCACGGGGGAGTTCCGTCAGCGCGGCGGCATGATGACGGTGATGATGATGCTACCGACGCAGGGCTTCGCCTAAGCACCGCTATGATATGATCGAGGTGGATTATGGTGGAGGGGGAACCGCACACGGCTGGGAGAGATCAACAAATCAAGTTGTGTGTCTAGAGGTGCCCCCTGCCCCCATATATAAAGGAGTAAGGGGGGAGGCCGGCCGACCCCAGTAGGCGCGCCAGGAGGAGGAGTCCTCCTCCTAGTAGGAGTAGGACTCCCCTCTTTCCTACTCCGACTAGGAGGGGGAAAGGAAGGGGGAGAGGGAGAAGGAAAGGGGGCGCCACCCCCCTCTCCTAGTACAATTCGGACCAAACAGGAGGGGAACGCGGCCTGCCCTAGGCCAGCCCTCTCTCTCTCTCCACTAAGGCCCATAAGGCCCACTATTTCTCCCGGGGGGGTTCCGGTAACCCTCCGGCACTCCGGTTTTCTCTAAAACCACCCGGAGCACTTCTGGTGTCCGAATATAGTCGTCCAATATACCGATCTTTACGTCTCGACCATTTAGAGACTCCTCGTCATGTCCGTGATCATATACGGGACTCCAAACTAACTTCGGTACATCAAAACACAAAAACTCATAATACCGATCGTCACTGAACTTTAAGCGTGCGGACCCTACGGGTTCGAGAACTATGTAGACATGACCGAGACATGTCTCCGGTCAATGACCAATAGCGGAACCTGGATGGTCATATTGGCTCCCACATATTCTATGAAGATCTTTATCGGTCAAACCGCATAACAACATACGTTGTTCCCTTTGTCATCGGTATGTTACTTGCCCGAGATTCGGTCATCGGTATCTCAATACCTAGTTCAATCTCGTTATCGGCAAATCTCTTTACTCGTTCCGTAATACATCATCTCATAACTGACTCATTAGTTACAATGCTTGCAAGGCTTATAGTGATGTGCATTACCGAGTGGGCCCAGAGATACCTCTCCGACAATCGGAGTGACAAATCCTAATCTTGATCTATGCCAACTCAACAAGTACCATCGAAGACACTTGTAGAACACCTTTATAATCACCCAATTACGTTGTGATGTTTGGTAGCACACAAAGTGTTCCTCCGGTAATCGGGAGTTGCATAACCTCATAGTCATAGGAACATGTATGAGTCATGAAGAAAGCAATAGCAGTAAACTAAATGATCAAGTGGTAAGCTAACGGAATGGGTCAAGTCAATCACATCATTCTCCTAATGATGTGATCCCTTTAATCAAATGACAACTCATGTCTATGGCTAGGAAACTTAACCATCTTTGATTCAACGAGCTAGTCAAGTAGAGGCATACTAGTGACACTCTGTTTGTCTATGTATTCACACATGTACTAAGTTCCCAGTTAATACAATTCTAGCATGAATAATAAACATTTATCATGATATAAGGAAATAAATAATAACTTTATTATTGCCTCTAGGGCATATTTCCTTCAGTCTCCCACTTGCACTAGAGTCAATAATCTAGTTCGCATCTTTATGTGATTAGTTCACATCTCCATGTGACTAATACCCAAAGGGTTTACCAGAGTCAATAATCTAGTTCACATTGCTATGTGATTAACACCCAAAGAGTGATCATGTTTTGCTTATGAGAGAAGTTTAGTCTACGGGTCTGCAACATTCAGATCCGTATGTATTTCGCAAATTTCTATGTCTACAATGCTCTGCACGGAGCTACTCTAGCTAATTTCTCGCACTTTTAATATGTATCTAGATCAAGACTTAGAGTCATCTAGATCGATGTAAAAAGCTTGCATCGACGTAACTCTTTACGATGAACTCTTTTATCACCTCCATAACCGAGAAATATTTCCTTAGTCCTCTAAGGATAATTTTGACCGTTGTCCAGTGATCTACTCCTAGATCACTATTGTCCTCCCATGCCAGAATCATGCTAAGGTATACAATAAGACTGGTAAACAACATAACATACTTTTTAGAACCTATGACTGAGGCATAGGGAATGACTTTTCATTCTCTTTCTATTTTCTGCTGTGGTCGGGTTTTGAGTATTTACTCAACTTCACACCTTGCAACACAGGCAAGAACTCCTTCTTTGATTGTTCCATTTTGAACTACTTCAAAATCTTGTCAAGGTATGTACTCATTGAAAATATATCAAGCGTCTTGATATATCTTTATAGATCTTGATGCTCAATATGTAAGTAGCTTCATTGAGGTCTTTCTTTGAAAAAATCTTTTCAAACACTCCTTTATGCTTTCCAGAAAATTCTACATTATTTCCGATCAACAATATGCCATTCACATATACTTATTAGAAATGCTATAGTGCTCCCAGTCACTTTCTTGTAAATACAGGCTTCACCGCAAGTCTGTATAAAAACATATGCTTTGATCACTTTATCAAAGCATATATTCCAACTCCGAGATGCTTGCACCAGTCCATAGATGGATCACTGGAGCTTTCTCACTTTGTTAGCACCTTTAGGATCGACAAAACCTTCTGGTTGCATCATATACAACTTCTTCTTTAAGAAATCCATTAAGGAATGCAGTTTTGACATCCATTTGCCAGATTATATTAAAATGCGGCAACTGCTAACATGATTCGGAGAGACTTTTAAGCATCGATATGAGTGAGAAAATCTCATCATAGTTAACATCTTGAACTTGTCGAAAACATTTTGCGACAATTGTCGTGGTATTTCTCACGGGGGGCTTGCGAGTCGACAGATGCCACAAGGGCTTAGTGTGTGGGTAGGACTGTTGCTGATAGGACCGGGAGCGGGTATGCGAGTAGCACGCGGTGGTTTACCCAGCTTCGGAGCTCTCCGGAGAGATAATACTCCTACTGCTGCATGTCTGAGTGTATCTGGTATATCTGGTACAGAGTCGCTCCTAGAGCTGTATCTGAGGTCAGTGCCATAGGCATCTGACTTGGTAAATGCATGCATGTGGTATGCTAGTGGCCGTGAGAGCATGTGTGCTCTAGTGGCCGTGTGTGAGAGTGTCCATCCCCTGGATGGATGGATGAGGCCTCCTTTTATAGTGTGTAGCTAGCTTAATGTGTAAGCTAGCTAGTGGCATGGGTGGTAGTGGCTTTGGTTGTAAGCTACCTTGGGTAGCTTACAAGCCAAGCTATGTAGGCATAGCTAGTGGCATGGTGCATGTTATGCATGTCCCCTAGGGTACTTTATAAATCAGTACCCAGGGGACACTATACACTGTAGATGACATCGCAGTATGGTTGTCTTGTCCGCGGTATGGCCGTCTCGTCAGGGTCTTGTCGGTGTCGGGTCGGGCTGCAGTCGGCAGCCGACTGGCCGGCGCAGTCGGCAGCCGCCTGGTTGGCGCAGTCGGCAGCTGGCTGGTTGGCGCAGTCGGACTGAGGGGCTTTGCTAGCCCCGATGTCTTGAAATATCATCTTGCCGTCTTCGGGGTATCCGTGTCCAATTACTCCGACAGTAGCCCCCAAGCCTCCGGGCAACTTGGTAAAGTTGGGCGGAGGTTTTTTGGCAAATGTTCATGGAAATTGTCAAGAAAAAAGACAAAGTTAGTCCATGCAGATATATCGAATGTTTGTTTTTAGCATTGCAAGTTTTATGCGGAGGGTGCCGACTCGGTTTCGTCCGAGCCCTCTTTCATCTTTTTCGTGTTCCCTCCACTCTTTGGCTTGTGCTCTTGCTTGCCGGAAAGCCGCTCTGCGGTCTGTGGCTGAGAGTGGGCCGCGAAGTGGAGTGTACAGTACTCAGAGTCAAGGAGCAGATTCAACTGAGTAGATACTCATAAAGGAAATGACCGGGTCACCCGAACCGTTTTTCTTCCCAGACGTTTTTCACGTGGGTGGCCTCCAGCATTCACTCTTGCTAGTCGGACAGCCGCTCTGTGGTCTGTGACTAAGAGTGGGCCTTTGGTACCGCGCACGCTACTAAGCTGTCTGCGGGAACTAATGTCTCAGGCCAAGCGGCCAGCCCCCGGGCCGACTCTGGCTGGCGCCGGGGTGAACAGTGATGCTACTGTGATTAAAATGCGGAGATAGGCCCCGAGCGTCGCTCGGCGTTATCCGTGCTTGCGTGATGCAAAAACATGTGGGCGAGGAGGTCACATTGATTTTCGTGTAGTCGTGGTCGTCGAAGACAGCCGGCGCGACTCGACGCTCGCGGAGCGCGTCGGCGCACCCGCTGGGTGTAGCCCTCGAGCCCCCGGGTGCTCGAAGGGGGTCCCGGCCAGTCAGGCTCGACCGGCCAGGCGGTGAGGCGTCTTGCAACGCCCTTTTTCTTCTTTTTCTCTTCTGCCGGCTGCTGGCAGCCGGACAAAACTTTTATCTTGTCTGCAATCTTCGCGGGGGCGCGTCAGCGCACCCGCTGGGTGTAGCCCCCGAGATTCGGGCCGACTGCTGAGCAGTCGGGCCGGATCTTCCAGCAACTACTTTTTTCTCTCTCTCTCGCGGGGGCGCGTCAGCGCACCCGCTGGGTGTAGCCCCCGAGATTCGGGCCGACTACTGAGCAGTCGGGCCGGATCTCTCGGCGACTACTTTGTCTTCTCTCTCATGCGGGGGCGCGTCAGCGCACCCGCTGGGTGTAGCCCTCGAGATTCGGGCCGACTGCTGAGCAGTCGGGCCGGATCTCCCGGCGACTACTTTGTCTTCTCTCTCTCGCGCGGGCGCGTCAGCACACCCGCTGGGTGTAGCCTCCGAGATTCGGGCCGACTGCTGAGCAGTCGGGCCGGATCTCCCGGCGACTACTTGGTCTTCATCTCTTTTTCTTGTCAGCCGGCCACGCGCAGCCGGACCAGCTTGTCGGTCGGCCAGGCGGCAAAGCGGGCAGACGAAACAGCCGGCCGAGCGGCAACGCGGGCTGTTGATCAAAGCACTCGGCTAGACTGTAGTCAACGCGGGCTCTCTTTTTTCTTAAAGTCGGCCCTTGACTTTTCTCTCCTTCCGCCCCTTTTCTTTTTCTCTTCTCCAGCCGGCCACGGGCAGCCGAACAGTGGGAGCCGGCAGCCGGCCGGGCCGGACAACGGGTGAGCAGCGAGCCGGAAGCCGGCCAGGTGGCGGGCGAAGCCGGCGGGCCTAGAGGCGGGGAAGCCGGTAGCCCAGCAAGACGACCCGGATGCGGAGCAGGCGGCCGGCGGGGCGACTCGGCGGTGGAGCAGCCGGCCATGGACGGGGCCGGCCCAGCAGGCGCGGAACGGGAGGTCGGGCGCAGCCAGCCACCGCGAGCCGGCGCGGGCCGCATGGGGAAGGGCGTGGGAATCGGCGATGGGGTGCGGCCAAGCAGCGCGCGGGAGGCGGCGATGCGGGCCAGAGCTGCAACGAGGCCGGTGGGCCGGATGGCGGAAGTCGGCGCAGGTGAAACCGGCCGACCGGGTTGCGAAAGCCGGCGCGCAGGAGGGGCACGAGTGGTGCAGGCGGAGCCCGGCAACGGGGAAGCAGCCGACGCCGGGAGCCGGTGCAGCGGCTAGAGGGCCGGACCGGGCGCAGGCGACTCGGGAGTGGCCGGACTCGCCGCTGGGAGGGAGCCGGGCACCGCGGTGTGGACGCGCAGGGGGGGCGGAGCAGAGCGACGCGGGAGAGGGCGCTGTGGAGGCGGCGCAGGGCCGGACCCGGCCTATGCGGATGAAGCCGGCGTGGTGTGGTGTAGGCGGAGCCGGCAGGCAAGACCCGGCCACGGGCGGAGGCAGAGACGGACGGGGTCATGACGACGGCCCAGGGAGTTGCGCGGAGGTGGCGGCTTGATGCGGGGGCGCTGACGCACGGAGTCCGGGCCGCGGGACGGCGCGCAGCAGAGGACCCGGCCCGCGGTCAGCCGGGGCAGAGGACCCGGCGCGTGGTGGGGCCGGTGCAGAGGACCCGGCCAGCAGCGAGCCGGACAGGTGCGGCGACGGCGAGCCGGCGGGCGCACGGGGGGCGCAGACGATGGGGTGTTGCGGGCACAGGGCCAGTTGGAGCGGCCGGCCAGGTGGCGAGGAGGCACCGAAAAAGGAAGGTGCGAGCGCTCGGGGCCATGGCCAATGATTTGAGCTGTAGGAGGCTTGGCCGAAGCAGCGGCACGCAGCAGGCAGCCGCGGGGAACCATGGAGGTTCGGGCGCCGGCACGCCTTGCCGCGGTTCGAGCGGATGCGGGGAAAGCCATCGCGGCCAGGCGCAGGAACGGCCGGAGACGGACATTATCTGGCTAGTGTATTGGCACGATGCGGGAAGTGTATGAGCGGAGGAACGACATGTAGTGCAGAGGGGAGCAGACGTGCTGCCGTGGATGGAAATGGCCGACCGAAGCGAGGCAGCGCGGCACGCGCGGATGGCCGGCGTCGCAACGGTGGTGACGAAGATGCATCGCCCAGCACAGACGCGCCGAGGGCGTGCTGATGTCGAGCCCTCGACAGGCGCCGGAGAGGTGGCGACGTCGCGGTGATGATGAAGATGGTGAGACCGACGGCGAGGACGCGCCGTCCCGCACGGCCGCTCCGGGGACGAGTCAAAGTCGAGCCCCCGAGTGCTACCGGAGAGACGACACAATGCCGTGGCGGTGATGGCGAAGATGGTCCCACCCGGACAGTGAAACCAGCAGCAGCGCGGTAGCATAGTAGTAGTACCACCCCACGGTGGGCGCCAACTGTCGTGGTATTTCTCATGGGGGGCTTGCGAGTCGACAAATGCCACAAGGGCTTAGTGTGTGGGTAGGACTGCTGCTGATAGGACCAGGAGCGGGTATGCGAGTAGCACGCGGTGGTTTACCCAGCTTCGGAGCTCTCCGGAGAGATAATACTCCTACTGCTGCATGTCTGAGTGTATCTGGTATATCTGGTACAGAGTCGCTCCTAGAGCTGTATCTGAGGTCAGTGCCATAGGCATCTGACTTGGTAAATGCATGCATGTGGTATGCTAGTGGCAGTGAGAGCATGTGTGCTCTAGTGGCCGTGCGTGAGAGTGTCCATCCCCTGGATGGATGGATGAGGCCTCCTTTTATAGTGTGTAGCTAGCTTAATGTGTAAGCTAGCTAGTGGCATGGGTGGTAGTGGCTTTGGTTGTAAGCTACCTTGGGTAGCTTACAAGCCAAGCTATGTAGGCATAGCTAGTGGCATGGTGCATGTTATGCATGTCCCCTAGGGTACTTTATAAATCAGTACCCAGGGGACACTATACACTGTAGATGACGTCGCAGTATGGTTGTCTTGTCCGCGGTATGGCCGTCTCGTCGGGGTCTTGTCGGTGTCGGGTCGGGCTGCAGTCGGCAGCCGACTGGTCGGTGCAGTCGGCAGCCGGCTGGTTGGCGCAGTCGGACTAAGGGGCTTTGCTAGGCCCAATGTCTTGAAATATCATCTTGCCGTTTTCGGGGTATCCATGTCCAATTACTCCGACAACAATTCTAGCTTTGTAGATAGTAACACTACTATCAGTGTTCGTCTTCCTCTTGAAGATCCATTTATTCTCAATGACTCACCAATCATCGGGCAAGTCAATCAAAGTCCATACTTTGCTCTCATACATGGATCCCATCTCAGATTTCATGGCCTCAAGCCATTTCGCAAAATCTGGGCTCATCATCGCTTCCTCATAGTTCGTAGGTTCGTCATGGTCAAGTAACATGACATCCAGAACAGGATTACCATACCACTCTGGTTCGGATGTCACTCTGGTTGACCTACGAGGTTCGGTAGTAACTTGATCTGAAGTTACATGATCATCGTCATTAGCTTCCTCACTAATTGGTGTAGGAGTCACAGGAACAGATTTCTGTGATGAACTACTTTCCAATAAGGGTGCAGGTACAGTTACCTCATCAAGTTCTACTTTCCTCCCACTCACTTCTTTCGAGAGAAACTCCTTCTCTAGAAAGGATTCATTCTTAGCAATGAATGTCTTGCCTTCGGATTTGTGATAGAGGTGTACCCAACTATCTTCTTTGGGTATCCTATGAAGACACATTTCTCCGATTTGGGTTTGAGCTTATCAGGATGAAACTTTTTCACATAAGCATCGCAACCCCAAACTTTAAGAATCGACAACTTTGGTTTCTTGGCAAACCATAGTTCATATGTTGTCATCTCAACGGATTTAGATGGTGCCCTATTTAACGTGAATGCAGTTGTCTCTAATGCATAACCCAAAACGATAGTGGTAAATCGGTAAGAGACATCATAGATTGCACCAGATCTAATAAAGTACGGTTACGATGTTCGGACACACCATTACGATGTGGTGTTCCAGGTGGCGTGAGTTGCGAAACTATTCCGCATTGTTTATTTATATTGGTGTTAAACATACTGTATTCCAACTTCTCTATGGTTTATAAACTATTTTACTAGCCATAGATTCATCAAAATAAGCAAACAACACAATGAAAACAGAATCTGTCAAAAACAGAACAGTCTGTAGTAATCTGAATCAAACATATACTTCTGGAACTCATAAAATTCTCAAATAAATTGCTGGACCTGAGGAATTTATCTATTAATCATCTTCAAAAAGAATTAACTAAATAGAACTCTCCAAATAAAAATGGCAGCAATTCTCGTGAGCACTAAAGTTTCTGTTTTTGACAGCATGATCAACAAGAATTTCCCCAAGTCTTCCCAAAGGTTCTACTTGGCACAAACACCAATTAAAAGCATAAAACCACATCTAAACAGAGGCTAGATGAATTATTTATTACTAAACAGGAACGAAAAGAAAGGAACAAAAATAAAATTGGGTTGCCTCCCAACAAGCGCTATCGTTTAACGCCCCTAGCTAGGCATGATGATTTCAATGATGCTCACATAAAGGATAAGAATTGAAACATAAAGAGAGCATCATGAAGAATATGACTAGCACATTTGAGTCTAACCCACTTAATATGCATAGGGATTTTTTGAGCAAACAACTTATGGGAATAATAATCAACTAGCATAGGATGGCAAAACAAGCATAACTTCAAGATTTTAAGCACATAGAGAGGAAACTTGATATTATTGCAATTCCTACAAGCATATGTTTCTCCCTCATAATAATTTTCAGCAGCATCATGAATGAATTCAACAATATAACCAGCACCTAAAGCATTCTTTTCATGATCTACAAGCATAGAAAATTTACTACTCTCCACACAAGCAAAATTCTTATTCGGGATAGTGGGAGTATCATAAGAGACTTGGATACTATAAATTGTTTCCACATTAAAAGAGTAATATTCAGAAAAGGGGTAACCATAATCATGACAAGTTTTATAAATATAATCCTCACTACTTTTTATAGCATATGTATCATCACAATAATTCTCATAAGTAGGAGGCATGCTATCATCATTATAAAGTTGCATATCAAAACATGGGAGACTAAAAATATCATCTTCATTAATCATAGCTTCCCCAAGCTTGGGACAAACATTAATTGCAGCAAATATATTCTCAAAAACATCATCTTCATCAAACATAGCATCCCCAAGCTTGGGCCTTTTCAAATCATAAGCATAATCACTCTCATCATTAATAGTATGGATAGCACCAATAGTATAGAATTATCATATTCTTCCAAGCAAGTGCCAAAAAGATTTTCAAGATCATAAGAAGTATCATTATCTTCCACAATTATATTTTCATGAGGCACAATAGTAATAGGAGCAGCATTATTTGGGAGAGATATCTTTTTACCTCTCTTCCTTTTTCTTTTCTTCTTATTTACCACATCATGTGTGGGTTCAATCCTCTTTTTGGAGCTCCTTATTAATGAGATTGGTTGAATAGAAGGCTCCTTCTCGTTACCTAATTCATCATAAGAAATAATAGGAGGATATTGGGAAGTCTCTTCCCTCTTATTAGCATTCTCTTCATCCTCTATTTCTTTTCTTTTCTTTATGTAGTTGGCAATATAAGGATTTTCAATGCAATTCACCGCATAATACATATAAACCTTCTCTAGATCAATATCGAGGAATTCCTCAAGGTTATATTCTAGAATATGTTTAGTTTGACGTTTCAATTCTTCATAACCCAAAAGCAAACTTAGTTCATTATAATGCGCAAGGGAAATCAAGTCATCACAATTTTTGGACATGATTCGGTCATGAAACAATTTGCATTTGATATTTAAATGACCATGTTCATTGCAAAGTTCACAAGTATGGTAAAGATATTTTAAATTTTTAGCACTCACATCAAGACTTTCTTGCAACAATTTAGTTTCTAAATACTTATGCCTCTTGCAATATCTATCTTCCCTATTTGGTGTGTACTTGCAAACCCAACGGACTCCACAAAAATTGACATGTTTATAGGAGACATTTTCATCATAGCTAGTGCAATCATCATTAGTACCATGGATATTCAAGGAGTTCATACTAACAACATTGCAATCATGCTCATCATTCACATATTTAGTGCCAAACAATTTAATGCATTCTTCTTCTAACACTTCGGCACAATTATCCTTTCCATCATACTCACGAAAGATATTAAAAAGGTGAAGCGTATGAGGCAAACTTAATTCCATTTTTTGTAATTTTCTTTTATAAACTGAACTAGTGATAAAACAAGAAACTAAAAGATTTGATTGCAGGATCTAAAGATATACCTTCAAGCGCTAACCTCCCCGGCAACGGCGCCAGAAAAGAGCTTGATGTCTACTACACAACCTTCTTCTTGTAGATGTTGTTGGGCCTCCAAGTGCAGAAGTTTGTAGGACAGTAGCAAATTTCCCTCAAGTGGATGACCTAAGGTTTATCAATCCGTAGGAGGCATAGGATGAAGATAGTCTCTCTCAAGCAACCCTGCAACCAAATAACAAAGAGTCTCTTGTGTCCCCAACACACCCAATACAATGGTAAATTATATAGGTGCACTAGTTCGGTGAAGAGGTGATACAAGTGATATATGGATAGTAGATAAAGGTATTTGTAATCTGAAATTATAAAAACAGCAAGGTAACAAATGATAAAAGTGAGCGTAAACAGTATTGCAATGCGTTGAAAAAGGCCTAGGGTTCATACTTTCACTAGTTCAAGTCCTCTCAACAATCATAGCATAATTGGATCACATAACTATCCCTCAACATGCAACAAAGAGTCACTCAAAAGTCACTAATAGCGGAGAACGAACGAAGAGATTATGGTAGGGTTCGAAACCACCTCAAAGTTATTCTTTCCAATCAATCTGTTGGGCTATTCCTATAAGTGTCACAAACAGCCCTAGAGTTTGTCCTAGAATAACACCTTTAGACACAAATCAATCAAAACCCTAATGTCACCTAGATACTCCACTGTCACCTCAAGTATCCGTGGGTATGATTATACGATATGCATCACATGATCTTAGATTCATCTGTTCAACCAACACAAAGGACCTCAAAGAGTGCCCCAAAGTTCTACCGGAGAATCGCGTCGAAAACGTGTGCCAACCCCTATGCATAGGTTCATGGGCGGAACCCGCAAGTTGATCACCAAAACATACATCAAGTGAATCACGTGATATCCCATTGTCACCACAGATATCCACAGCAAGACATACATCAAGTGTTCTCAAATCTTTAAAGACTCAATCCGATAAGATTACTTCAAAGGGGAAACTCAATTCATTACAAGAGAGTAGAGGGGGGAAGAAACATCATAGGATCCAAATATAATAGCAAAGCTCGCGATACATCAAGATCGTATCACCTCAAGAACACGAGAGAGAGAGAGAGAGAGAGAGATCAAACACATAGCTACTGGTACATACCCTCAGCCCCGAGGGAGAACTACTCCTTCCTCGTTATGGAGAGCGCCGGGATGATGAAGATGGCCACCGGAGAAGGATTCCCCCTCCGGCAGGATGCCGGAACGGATCTAGATTGGTTTTCGGTGGCTACGGAGGCTTCTGGTGGCGGAACTCCCAATCTATTGTGTCCCTGATATTTTTAGGGTATATGGAGATATATAGGCGGAATAAGTACGTCAGGGGGCCACGAGGGGCTCACGAGGGTGGAGGGCGCACCCAAGGGGGTGGGCGCGCCCCCTGCCTCATGACCTCCTCGCAGATCCCCCGACGTGCACTCCATGTTTTCTAGGCTTCTTTCCTTCCAAAAATGAGTTCCATGAAGTTTCAGGTCAATTGGACTCTGTTTGATTTTCCTTTTCTTCGAAACCCTAAAACAAGGTAAAAACAGAAACTGGCACTAGGGTCTGGGTTAATAGGTTAGTCCCAAAAATGATATAAAAGTGTATAATAAAGCCCATAAACATTCAAAACAGTAGATAATATAGCATGGAGAAATCAAAAATTATAGATACGTTGGAGACGTATCAGCATCCCCGAGCTTAATTCCTGCTCGTCCTCGAGTAGGTAAATGATAAAAACAGAATTTTTGATGCGGAGTGCTACTTGGCATAATTTCAATGTAATTCTTCTTAATTGTGGCATGAATATTCAGATCCATAAGATTCAAGACAAAAGTTCATATTGACATAGAAAATAATAATACTTCAAGCATACTAACAAAGCAATTATGTCTTCTCAAAATAACATGGCTAAAGAAAGTTATCCCTACAAAATCATATAGTCTGGCTATGCTCTATCTTCACCACACAAAATATTTAAATCATGCACAACCCCGATGACAAGCCAAGCAATTGTTTCATACTTTTGATGTTCTCAAACTTTTTCAATCTTCACGCAATACATGAGCGTGAGCCATGGATATAGCACTATAGGTGGAATAGAATGGTGGTTGTGGAGAAGACAAAAAGGAGAAGATAGTCTCACATCAACTAGGCATATCAACGGGCTATGGAGATGCCCATCAATAGATATCAATGTGAGTGAGTAGGGATTGCCATGCAACGGATGCACTAGAGCTATAAGTGTATGAAAGCTCAAAAAGAAACTAAGTGGGTGTGCATCCAACTCGCTTGCTCACGAAGACCTAGGGCATTTTGAGGAAGCCCGTCATTGGAATATACAAGCCAAGTTTTATAATGAAATATTCCCACTAGTATATAAAAGTGACAACATAGGAGACTCTCTATCATGAAGATCATGGTGCTACTTTGAAGCACAAGTGTGGTAAAAGGATAGTAGCATTGCCCCTTCTCTCTTTTTCTCTCATTTTTTTATTTTTATTTATTTGGGCCTTCTTTTTTATGGCCTCTTTTTTTATTTGGGCTTATTTGGCCTCTTTTATTTATTTATTTTCGTTCGAAGTCTCATCCCGACTTGTGGGGGAATCATGGTCTCCATCATCCTTTCCTCACGGGGACAATGCTCTAATAATGATGATCATCACACTTTTATTTACTTACAACTTGATACTTAGAACAAGATATGACTCTATATGAATGCCTCCGGCGGTGTACTGGGATGTGCAATGATGCATGAGTGACATGTATGAAAGAATTATGTACGATGGCTTTGCCACAAATACAATGTCAACTACATGATCATGCAAAGCAATATGACAATGATGGAGCGTGTCATAATAAACGGGACGGTGGAAAGTTGCATGGCAATATATCTCGGAATGGCTATGGAAATGCCATAATAGGTAGGTATGGTGGCTGTTTTGAGGAAGGTATATGGTGGGTTTATGGTACCGGCGAAAGTTGCGCGGTACTAGAGAGGCTAGCAATGGTGGAAGGGTGAGAGTGCGTATAATCCATGGACTCAACATTAGTCATAAAGAACTCACATACTTATTGCAAAAATTTACAAGTTATTAAAGAAAAGTATTACCCGCATGCTCCTAGGGGATAGATTGGTAGGAAAATACCATCGCTCGTCCCCGACCGCCACTCATAAGGGGGACAATCAATAAATAAATCATGCTCTGACTTCATCACATAACGGTTCACCATACATGCATGCTACGGGAATCACAAACTTCAACACAATTATTTCTCAAATTCACAACTACTCAACTAGCATGACTCTAATATCACCATCTCCATATCTCAAAACAATCATCAAGCATCAAACTTCTCTTAGTATTCAAAACACTCATAAGAGAATTTTATTATTAATCTTGTATACCTAGCATATTAGGATTTTAAGCAAATTACCATGCTATTTAAGACTCTCAAAATAATATAAGTGAAGCATGAGAGTTCATATATTTCTTCAAAATAAAACTACCACCATGCTCTAAAAGGTATAAGTGAAGCACTAGAGCAAATGACAAACTACTCCGAGAAATATAAGTGAAGATCAATGAGTAGTCGAATAATTATGCAACTATGTGAAGACTCTTTAACATTTAATAATTTCAGATCTTGGTATTTTATTCAAACAGCAAGCAAAGCAAAATAAAATGGCATTCTAAGAATAGCAAATATCATGTGAAGAAGCAAAAACTTAGGATCAACCGATACTAACCGATAGTTGTTGAAGAAGAAAGGTGGGATGCCAACCGGGGCATCCCCAAGCTTTGATGCTTGAGACTTCTTGAAATATTATCTTGGGGTGCCTTGGGCATCCCCAAGCTTGAGCTTTTGTGTCTCCTTAATTCCTATCATATCACGGTCTCCCTAAATCTCAAAAGCTTCATCCACACAAAACTCAACAAGGACTCGTGAGATAAGTTAGTATAAACCATTGCCAAAACCTTATCATACTATACTGTAGGAAATCACTAAAATTATTATTAAACATTGCATACTAAATGCCTCTGCATATTTAATAGTCCTATCCTCAAATAGAATCATTAAAGAAGCAAACATATGCAAACATAACAGCAATCTGCCTAAACAGGATAGTCTGTAAAGAATGCAGCAACATCCATACTTCCCTAGCTCCAAAAATTATGAAATAAAATTCCCACTGTATTAAATTTATCAGAGCTTAATATGCAAAAGGTTTCAACATTTTATCACATTCTGAATTTTCTAGAGAATTATTGCAACAGCGGTAAACTTTCTGTTTTCAAACAGCAACATGTGGACTTCTAAAATAGGCATAGTAAAGGCTATCAATGCCACTTTTATTGAAATAAAAGATGCAAAAGATTGTTCTAGATAACAGCAATCAAATCCTAACAAAATAAATTGACGCTCCAAGCAAAACACATATCATGTGGTGAATAAAAATATAGCTCCAAGTAAAGTTACCGATGGACGAAGACGAAAGAGAGGATGCCTTCCGGGGCACCCCCAAGCTTAGGCTCTTGGTTGTCCTTGAATATTAACTTGGGGTGACTTGGGCATCCCCAAGCTTAGGCTCTTGCCACTCCTTATTCCGTAGTCCATCGAATCCTTACCCAAAACTTGAAAACTTCACAACACAAAACTTAACAGAAAACTCGTAAGCTCCGTTAGCGAAGGAAAACAAAACACCACTTCAAGGTACTGTAATGAACTCATTATTTATTTATATTGGTGTTAAACCTAATGTATTCCAACTTATCTATGGTTTATAAACTATTTTACTAGCCATAGATTCATCAAAATAAGCAAACAACACAATGAAAACAGAATCTGTCAAAAACAGAACAGTATGCAGTAATATGAATCAAACGTATACTTATGGAACTCATAAAATTCTCAAATAAATTGCTGGACCTGAGGAATTTATCTATTAATCATATACATAAAGAATTAACTAAATATCACTCTCCAAATAAAAATGGTAGCAATTCTCGTGAGCACTAATGTTTCTGTTTTTGACAGCATGGTCAACAAGACTTTCCCCAAGTCTTCCCAAAGGTTCAACTTGGCACAAACACTAATTAAAAGCATAAAACCACATATAAACAGAGGCTAGATGAATTATTTATTACTAAACAGGAACGAAAAGCAAGGAACAAAAATAAAATTGGGTTGCCTCCCAACAAGCACTATCATTTAACGCCCCTAGCTAGGCATGATGATTTCAATGATGCTCACATAAAGGATAAGAATTGAAGCATAAAGAGAGCATCATGAAGAATATGACTAGCACATTTAAGTCTAACCCACTTCCTATGCATAGGGATTTTGTGAGCAAACAACTTATGGGAACAATAATCAACTAGCATAGGAGGGCAAAACAAGCATACCTTCAAGATTTTAAGCACATAGAGAGGAAACTTGATATTGTTGCAATTCCTACAAGCATATGTTTCTCCCTCATAATAATTTTCAGTAGCATCATGAATGAATTCAACAATATAACCAGCACCTAAAGCATTCTTTTCATGATCTACAAGCATAGAAAATCTACTACTCTCCACACAAGCAAAATTCATCTCATTCGGGATAGTGTGAGTATCACAAGAGACTTGGATACTATAAATTGTTTCCACATTAAAAGAGTAAAAGGGGTAACCATAATCATGACAAGTTTTATAAATATAATCCTCACTACTTTTTATAGCATATGTATCATCACAATAATTATCATAAGTAGGAGGCATGCTATCATCATTATAAAGTTGCATATCAAAACATGGGAGACTAAAAATATCATCTTCATTAATCATAGCTTCCCCAAGCTTGGGACAAACATTAATTGCAGCAAATATATTCTCAAAAACATCATCTTCATCAAACATAGAATCCCCAAGCTTGTGCCTTTTCATATCATAAGCATAATCACTCTCATCATTAATAGTATGGATAGCACTAATAGTATAGAATTATCATATTCTTCCAAGCAAGTGCCAAAAAGATTTTCAAGATCATAAGAAGTATCATTATCTTCCACAATTATATTTTCATGAGGCACAATAGTAACAGGAGCAGCATTATTTGGGAGAGATATCTTTTTACCTCTCTTCCTTTTTCTTTTCTTCTTCTTTACCACATCATGTGTGGGTTCAATCCTCTTTTTGGAGCTCCTTATTAATGAGATTGGTTGAATAGAAGGCTCCTTCTCGTTACCTGATTCATCATAAGAAATAATAGGAGGATATTGGGAAGTCTCTTCCCTTTTATTAGCATTCTCTTCATCTTCTATTTCTTTTCTTTTCTTTATGTAGTTGGCAAGATAAGGATTTTCAATGCAATTCACCGCACAATACATATAAACCTTCTCTAGATCAATTACGAGGAATTCCTCAAGGTTATATTCTGGAATATGTTTAGTTTGACGTTTCAATTCTTCATAACCCAAAAGCAAACTTAGTTCATTATAATGCATAAGGGAAATCAAGTCATCACAATTTTTGGACACGATTCGGTCATGAAACAATTTGCATTTGATATTTAAATGACCATGTTCATTGCAAAGTTCACAAGTATGGTAAAGATATTTTAAATTTTTAGCACTCACATCAAGACTTTCTTGCAACAATTTAGTTTCTAAATACTTATGCCTCTTGCAATATCTATCTTCCCTATTTGGTGTGTACTTGCAAACCCAACGCACTCCACAAAAATTGACATGTTTATAGGAGACATTTTCATCATAGCTAGTGCAATCATCATTAGTACCATGGATATTCAAGGAGTTCATACTAACAACATTGCAATCATGCTCATCATTCACATATTTAGTGCCAAACAATTTAATGCATTCTTCTTCTAACACTTTGGCACAATTATCCTTTCCATCATACTCACGAAAGATATTAAAAAGGTGAAGCGTATGAGGCAAACTTAATTCCATTTTTTGTAATTTTCTTTTATAAACTAAACTAGTGATAAAACAAGAAACTAAAAGACTCGATTGCAAGATCTAAAGATATACCTTCAAGCGCTAAACTCCCGGGCAACGGCGCTAGAAAAGAGCTTGATGTCTACTACACAATCATCTTCTTGTAGACATTGTTGGGCCTCCAAGTGCAGAGGTTTGTAGGACAGTAGCAAATTTCCCTCAAGTGGATGACCTAAGGTTTATCAATCCGTAGGAGGCGTAGGATGAAGATAGTCTCTCTCAAGCAACCCTGCAACCAAATAACAAAGAGTCTCTTGTGTCCCCAACACACCCAATACAATGGTAAATTGTATAGGTGCACTAGTTCGGCGAAGAGATGGTGATACAAGTGGGATATGGATAGTAGATAAAGGTATTTGTAATCTGAAATTATAAAAACAGCAAGGTAACGAATGATAAAGGTGAGCGTAAACAGTATTGCAATGCGTTGAAACAAGGCCTAGGGTTCATACTTTCACTAGTGCAAGTCCTCTCAACAATCATACCATAATTGGATCACATAACTATCCCTCAACATGCAACAAAGAGTCACTCCAAAGTCACCAATAGCGGAGAACGAACGAAGAGATTATGGTAGGGTACGAAACCACCTCAAAGTTATTCTTTCCAATCAATCCGTTGGGCTATTCCTATAAGTGTCACAAACAGCCCTAGAGTTCGTACTAGAATAACACCTTAAGACACGAATCAATCAAAACCCTAATGTCACCTAGACACTCCAATGTCACCTCAAGTATCCGTGGGTATGATTATACGATATGCGTCACACAATCTCAGCTTCATCTATTCAACCAACACAAAGGACATCAAAGAGTGCCCCAAAGTTCTACCGGAGAATCATGATGAAAACGTGTGCCAACCCCTATGCATTGGTTCATGGGCGGAACCCGCAAGTTGATCACCAAAACATACATCAAGTGGATCACGTGATATCCCATTGTCACCACAGATATCCACGGCAAGACATACATCAAGTGTTCTCAAATCTTTAAAGACTCAATCTGATAAGATTACTTCAAAGGGGAAACTCAATTCATTACAAGAGAGTAGAGGGGGGAAGAAACATCATAGGATCCAAATATAATAGCAAAGCTCGTGATACATCAAGATCGTATCACCTCAAGAACACGGGAGAGAGAGAGATCAAACACATAGCTACTGGTACATACCCTCAGCCCCGAGGGAGAACTACTCCCTCCTCGTCATGGAGAGCGCCAGGATGATGAAGATGGCCACCGGAGAAGGATTCCCCCTCCGACAGGGTGCCGGAACGGGTCTAGATTGGTTTTTGGTGGCTACGGAGGCTTCTGGCGGCAGAACTCCCGATCTATTGTGTCCCTGATGTTTTTAGGGTATATGGAGATATATAGGCGGAAGAAGTATGTCACGGGGCCACGAGGGGCTCACGAGGGTGGAGGGCGCGCCCCCCTGCCTCATGACCTCCTCGCAGATCCCCCGACGTGCACTCCATGTCTTCTGGGCTTCTTTCCTTCCAAAAATGAGTTCCTTGAAGTTTCAGGTCAATTGGAATCCGTTTGATTTTCCTTTTCTTCGAAACCCTAAAACAGGGTAAAAAACAGAAACTAGCACTGGGCTCTGGGTTAATAGGTTAGTCCCAAAAATGATATAAAAGTGTATAATAAAGCCCATAAACATTCAAAATAGTAGATAATATATCATGGAGCAATCAAAAATTATAGATACGTTGGAGACGTATCACCGAACTAAGCGAAATAAGATGCATAAAGGATAAAGGATAAACATCACATGCAATCAATATAAGTGATATGATATGGCCATCATCATCTTGTGCCTTTGATCTCCATCTCCAAAGCACCGTCATGATCACCATCGTCACCGGCTTGACACCTTGATCTCCATCGAAGCATCGTTGTCGTCACATGGTCTTCTCGCCAACTATTGCTTTTTCAACTATTGCTATCACATAGCGATAAAGTAAAGCAATTACATGGCACTTGCATCTTATGCAATAAAGAGACAGCCATAAGGCTTCTGCCAGTTGCCGATAACTTTAACAAAACATGATCATCTCATACAACAATTTTTATATCATCACGTCTTGACCATATCACATCACAACATGCCCTGCAAAAACAAGTTAGATGTCCTCTACTTTGTTGTTGCAAGTTTTACGTGGCTGCTACGGGCAGAGCAAGAACCGTTCTTACCTACGCATAAAAAACCGCAACGTGGTATAGTGATTGCTTTTTGATCTTCAGAAAGAACCCTGTTAATTGAATCTGATTGAACTAAAGCTGGAGAAACAGACACCCACTAGCCACCCGTGTGCGAAGCACGTCGGTAGAACCAGTCTCGCGTAAGCGTACACGTAATGTCGGTCTGGGCCACTTCATCCAACAATGCCGCTGAATCAAGAATCAACTAGTGATGGCAAGCAATATGTATATACCCACGCCCACAACTCCTTTGTATTCTACTCGTGCATATAACATCTATGCATAAACCTGGCTCTGATACCACTATTGGGGAACGTAGTAATTTCAAAATTTTCCTACGCACACACAGGATCATGGTGATGCATAGCAATGAGAGGGGAGAGTGTGTCCACGTACCCTCGTAGACCGAAAGCGGAAGCGTTAGCACAATGCGGTTGATGTAGTCGCACGTCTTCATGATCCGACCGATCCAAGTACCGAACGCACGGCACCTCCGAGTTCAGCACACGTTCAGCTCGATGATGTCCCACAAACTCCGATCCAACAGAGCTTCACGGGAGAGTTCCGTCAGCACGACGGCGTGATGACGGTGATGATGATGCTACCGACGCAGGGCTTCGCCTAAGCACCGCTACGCTATGATCGAGGTGGATTATGGTGGAGGGGGGCACCGCACATGGCTGAGAGAGATCAACAGATCAACTTGTGTGTCTAGAGGTGCCCCGGCCCCCGTATATAAAGGAGCAAGGGGGGAGGCCGGCCGGCCCCAGGAGGCGCGCCAGGAGGAGTCCTCCTAGTAGGAGTAGGACTCCCCTCTTTCCTACTCCTACTAGGAGGGGGAAAGGAAGGGGGAGAGGGAGAAGGAAAGGGGGCGCCCCCCCCCCTCTCCTAGTCCAATTCAGACCAGAGGGGGAGGGGCACACGACCTACCCTAGACCAACCCTCTCTCTCCACTAAGGCCCATAAGGCGAGGGGGTTCCGGTAACCCTCAGACACTCCGGTTTTCTCCGAAACCACCCGGAACACTTCCGGTGTTCGAATATAGTCGTCCAATATACCGATCTTTACGTCTCAACCATTTTGAGACTCCTTGTCATGTCCGTGATCATATCCGGGACTCCGAACTACCTTCGGTACATCAAAACACAAAAACTCATAATACCGATTGTCACCGAACTTTAAGCGTGCGGACCCTATGGTTCGAGAACTATTTAGACATGATCGAGACACGTCTCCGGTCAATAACCAATATCGAAACCTGGATGCTCATATTGGCTCCCACATATTCTACGAAGATCTTTATCGGCCAAACCGCATAACAACATACGTTGTTCCCTTTGTCATCGGTATGTTACTTCCCTGAGATTCGATCGTCGGTATCTCAATACCTAGTTCAATCTCGTTACCGGCAAGTCTCTTTACTCATTCCTTAATACATCATATCATAACTAACTCATTAGTTACAATGCTTGCAAGGCTTATAGTGATGTGCATTACCGAGTGGGCCCAGAGATACCTCTCCGACAATCGGAGTGACAAATCCTAATCTTGATCTATGCCAACTCAACAAGTACCATCGGAGACACCAATCGAGCACCTTTATAATCACCTAGTTACTTGTGATGTTTGGTAGCACACAAAGTGTTCCTCCGGTAATCGGGAGTTGCATAACCTCATAGTCATAGGAACATGTATGAGTCATGAAGAAAGCAATAGCAGTAAACTAAATGATCAAGTGCTAAGCTAACAGAATGGGTCAAGTCAATCACATCATTCTCCTAATGATGTGATCCCTTCAATCAAGCAACAACTCATGTCTATGGCTAGGAAACTTAACCATCTTTGATTCAACGAGCTAGTCAAGTAGAGGCATACTAGTGACACTCTGTTTGTCTATGTATTCACACATGTACTAAGTTTCCGGTTAATACAACTCTAGCATGAATAATAAACATTTATCATGATATAAGGAAATAAAAAATAACTTTATTATTGCCTCTAGGGCATATTTCCTTCAACCATGGCCCGAGAGCCAGAGGCACTGCCTTAACCGCCACCTCTGAGATAGTGGAAGATGCGGCCACGCGCCTTGGCGATTGCGGGCGGCAGCTCCTCCTTCGCCTACCGGCGATGGCGTTGTGGTGGAGACGAGGGCCCGTCGATCCGCGTGTAGCGGCTATGCGGTGGGGGCGGCACCGGCTCGTCCTTCACGCGACAGAGGCGCTGGGGGGATGCCGACTCCTGCTTCACGCGACCGCTGATGTGGAGGCCACGGTTGCGCGGCGGGGACGCCGACTCGTCCTTCACTGGCCAGAGTGGGGATGCCGGCTCCCTCTTTGTGTGGATCCGTGGTGGGGACGGTGGCTCCTCCTTCATGCGCGTCGGCGATGGTGGCGTTGATACGTCTCCAACGTATCTATAATTTTTGATTGCTCCATGCTATATTATCTACTGTTTTGGACATTATTGGGCTTTATTATCCACATTTATATTATTTTTGGGACTAACCTATTAACGGGAGGCCCAGCCCAGAATTGTTGTTTTTTTGCCCATTTTAGGGTTTCGAAGAAAAGGAATATCAAACGGAGTCCAAACGGAATGAAACCTTCGGGAACGTGATTTTCTCACCGAACATGATCCAGGAGACTTGGACCCTACGTCAAGAAACAAAGGAGGAGGCCACGAGGTAGGGGGCGCGCCTACCCCCCTAGGCGCGCCCTCCACCCTCGTGGGCCCCCTGTTGCTCCACCGATGTACTCCTTCCTCCTATATATACCTACGTACCCCCAAATGATCAGAGACGAAGCCAAAACCCTAATTCCATCGCCGTAACTTTCTGTATCCACGAGATCCCATCTTGGGGCCTGTTCCGGAGCTCCGCCGGAGGGGGCATCCATCACGGAGGGCTTCTACATCAACACCATAGCCCCTCCGATGAAGTGTGAGTAGTTTACCTTAGACCTTCGGGTCCATAGTTATTAGCTAGATGGCTTCTTCTCTCTTTTTGGATCTCAATACAATGTTCTCCCCCTCTCTTGTGGAGATCTATTCGATGTAATCTTCTTTTTGCGTTGTGTTTGTTGAGATCGATGAATTGTGGGTTTATGATCAAGATTATCTATGAACAATATTTGAATCTTCTCTGAATTCTTTTATGTATGATTGGTTATCTTTGCAAGTCTCTTCAAATTATTAGTTTGGTTTGGCCTACTAGATTGATCTTTCTTGCAATGGGAGAAGTGCTTAGCTTTGGGTTCAATCTTGCGGTGTCCTTTCCCAGTGACAGTAGGGGCAGCAAGGCACGTATTGTATTGTTGCCATCGAGGATAACAAGATGGTTTTTTTTATCATATTGCATGAATTTATCCCTCTACATCATGTCATCTTGCTTAAGGCGTTACTCTATTTTCATGAACTTAATACTCTAGATGCATGCTGGATAGCGGTCGATGAGTGGAGTAATAGTAGTAGATGCAGGTAGGAGTCGGTCTACTTGTCTCGGACGTGATGCCTATATACATGATCATACCTAGATATTCTCATAACTATGCTCAATTCTGTCAATTGCTCAACAGTAATTCGTTCACCCACCGTAAAATACTTATGCTCTTGCGAGACACCACTAGTGAAACCTATGGCCCCCGAGTCTATCTTCATCATATTAATCTCCCAATACTTAGTTATTTCCTTTGCTTTTTTACTTTGCTTTTATTTTACTTTGCATCTTTATCACAAAAATACCAAAAATATTATCTTATCATATTTATCAGATCTCACTCTCGTAAGTGACCGTGAAGGGATTGACAACCCCTTATCACGTTGGTTGCGAGGAGTTATTTGCTTTGTGCAGGTACGAGGGACTCGCGCGTAGCCTCCTACTGGATTGATACCTTGGTTCTCAAAAACTGAGGGAAATACTTACACTACTTTGCTGCATCATCCTTTCCTCTTCAAGGAAATCCAACGCAGTGCTCAAGAGGTAGCAAGAAGGATTTCTGGTGCCGTTGCCGGGGAGGTTCGCGCAAGTCAAGATTTGACTCCCGACAATGAGCCATTTCTGGCGCTGTTGCCGGGGAGTCTACGCAAAAGTCAATATACCAAGTACCCATCACAATCCTTATCTCCCGCATTACATTATTTGCCATTTGCCTCTCATTTTCCTCTCCCCCACTTCACCCTTGCTGTTTTATTCGGCATCTCTCTCTCTTTCCTGCCTCTCTTTTTCCGTTTGCTTGTCCTTATGGCTAGTCCCTTATCTTCTCCGTTGTCTCCCGAGAATGAAATTCTAAATTTTAAGCAAAGGGAGGGAGAAAATCAAAAAGACGCTTGGTATAGAATTTGCAATGCTCAAAACAGATCTACCAGGAAGCAATCTACTTCTGTTCTTCTTCGCAATTTTTATGTAGGCGCTACTCCTTGGCACGGATATGTCCTTGATACTATTACCGGAGTGAACTTCTTGGGTAGCCATACTTTTGATTCTTATAATGCTACGATATATTTGTTTGGCTCACCCCCTCTTTTGGTTAATGGAACTGTATTAACTTTGGAGCATGTAATGCAAAGGCTCGGAATTATTGAAAATAAGGTTGCTACTGTAGAGTTAATTGAAAATTTGGATAAAAAGATCCACAACCGAATCTCTCAATATGGATCTAAAGTAGGAGTCACTTTGAAAAATATTAAAGAGAAGGAACCCATAGTTAATCAGAAAATAAATTACGATTCCACTAGGATCGATAAACTTGAGGATATTATTACCAACTTGGGAACCACTTTTTCTTTTGTAAAGAATACTCCAAGTCCTCCCACTAAAATTGCCAAGCTTATGTATGTTCCTAAAAATAAGGGTGAATCCTCTAGTAAGAAAACTGCGGATCTCAAATCTATAAGTATTCATCCCAATCTTTTTGCTATCATTAAGGAACCATTTGTTACAAATGAATTTTTTGATCTTGTGCCTAAAAGTTTGATAATAAATAAACAGAAAGAAATTCCTAAAGATGGTAGACGCCTCATTGAAGAATTGCCTACCAAAGATGGCAATACCTAGATCTATCCTTGCTTTTTATGCCTAGCTAGGGGCGTTAAACGATAGCGCTTGTTGGGAGGCAACCCAATTTTATTTTTATTCCTTGCTTTTTGATCCTGTTTAGTAATAAATAATTTATCTAGCCTCTGTTTAGGTTATGTTTTGTGTGTTTAATTAGTGTTTGTGCCAAGTAGAACCGTTGGGAAGACTTGGGGAAAGTCTTGATATCTTGCTGTAAAAAACAGAAACTTTAGCACTCACGAGAACTGCTGCCATTTTTATTTGGAAAGTGTTATTTAGTTAATTATTTTTGAAGATGATTAATAGATAAATTCCTCATGTCCAGCGATTTATTTTAGAATTTTTGGGGTTCCAGATCTTGCGCTAGCTACAGATTACTACAGATTGTTCTGTTTTTGACAGATTCTGTTTTTCGTGTGTTGTTTGCTTATTTTGATGAATCTATGGCTAGTAAAATAGTTTATAAACCATAGAGAAGTTGGAATACAGTAGGTTTAACACAAATATAAATAAATAATGAGTTAATTACAGTACCTTGAAGTGGTCTTTTGTTTTCTTTCGCTGACGGAGCTCACGAGGTTTTCTACTTTAAATTTTGTGTTGTGAAGTTTTCAAGTTTTGGGTAAAGATTTGATGGATTATGGAACAAGGAGTGGCAAGAGCCTAATCTTGGGGATGCCCATGGTACCCCCAAGATAATCTAAGGACACCTAAAAGCGAAAGCTTGGGGATGCCCCGGAAGGCATCCCCTCTTTCGTCTACTTCTATCGGTAACTTTACTTGGAGCTATATTTTTATTCACCACATGATATGTGTTTTGCTTGGAGCGTCTTGTATGATTTGAGTCTTTACTTTTTAGTGTACCACAATCATCCTTACTGTGCACACCTTTTGAGAGAGCCATACATGATTTGGAATTTGTTAGAATACTCTATGTGCATCACTTATATCTTTTTGAGTTATATAGTTTTGCTCTAGTACTTCACTTATATCTTTTAGAGCATGGTGGTGGATTTGTTTTATAGAAACTATTGATCTCTAATGCTTCAATTAGATTGTTTTGAGAGTCTTAAGTAGCATGGTAATTTTCTTAAATAATCCTAATATGCTAGGTATTCAAGATTAGTATTTTTTCTTATGAGTGTTTTGAATATTAAGAGAAGGTTGATGCTTGATGATTGTTTTGAGATATGGAGGTAATAATATCAAAGTCGTGCTAGTTGAGTAGTTGTGAATTTGAGAAATGCTTGTGTTGAAGTTTGCAAGTCCCGTAGCATACACGTATGGTAAACGTTATGTAACAAATTTGAAACATGAGGTGTTATTTGATTGTCCTCCTTATGTGTGGCGGTCGGGGATGAGCGATGGTCTTTTCCTACCAATCTATCCCCCTAGGAGCATGTGTGTAGTGCTTGGTTTTTGATGACTTGTAGATTTTTGCAATAAGTTTGTGAGTTCTTTATGACTAACGTTGAGTCCATGGATTATACGCACTCTCAACCTTCCATCATTGCTAGCCTCTTCGGTACCGTGCATTGCCCTTTCTCACATTGAGAGTTGGTGCAAACTTCGCCGGTGCATCCAAACCCCGTGATATGATACGCTCTTTCACACATAAACCTCCTTATATCTTCCTCAAAACAGCCACCATACCTACCTATTATGGCATTTCCATAGCCATTCCGAGATATATTGCCATGCAACTTTCCACCATTCCGTTTATCATGACACATTCATCATTGTCATATTGCTTAGCATGATCATGTAGTTGACATAGTATTTGTGGCAAAGCCACCATTCATAATTCTTTCATACATGTCACTCTTGGTTCATTGCATATCCCGGTACACCGCCGGAGGCATTCATATAGAGTCATATCTTGTTCTAAGTATCGAGTTGTAATTCTTGAGTTGTAAGTAAATAGAAGTGTGATGACCATCATTCATAGAGCATTGTTCCAAAAAAGGGGGGAAGGCCAAATAAAAAAAGAAAAAAGAAAGAAAAAGAAAGGCCAAATAAAAAATAAAAAATAAAAGGGACAATGCTACTATCCTTTGCCACACTTGTGCTTCAAAGTAGCACCATAATCTTTATGATAGAGAGTCTTTTGTTTTGTCACTTTCATATACTAGTGGGAATTTTTCATTATAGAACTTGGCTTGTATATTCCAACAATGGGCCTCCTCAAGTGCCCTAGGTCTTCGTGAGCAAGTAAGTTGGATGCACACCCACTTAGTTTCTTTTGTTGAGCTTTCATATATTTATAGGTCTAGTGCATCAGTTGCATGGCAATCCCTACTCCTTGCATTAACATCAATCGATGGGCATCTCCATAGCCCATTGATTAGCCTCGTTGATGTGAGACTTTCTCCTTTTTTGTCTTCTCCACATAACTCCCATCATATTCTATTCCACCCATAGTGCTATATCCATGGCTCGCGCTCATATATTGCATGAAAGTTTATAGGTTTGAGATTACTAAACTATGAAACAATTGCTTGGCTTGTCATCGGGGTTGTGCATGATGAGAGCATTCTTGTGTGACGAAAATGGAGCATGACTAAACTATATGATTTTGCAGGGATGAACTTTCTTTGGCCATGTTATTTTGAGAAGACATAATTGCTTAGTTAGTATGCTTGAAGTATTATTATTTTTATGTCAATATGAACTTTTATCTTGAATCTTTCGGATCTAAATATTCATACCACAATTAAGAAGAATTACATTAAAATTATGCCAAGTAGCACTCCGCATCAAAAATTCTGTTTTTATCATTTACCTACTCGAGGATGAGCAGGAATTAAGCTTGGGGATGCTTGATACGTCTCCAACGTATCTACATTTTTTGATTGATGCATGCTATATTATCTACTGTTTTGGACATTATTGGGCTTTATTATCCACTTTTATATTATTTTTGGGACTAACCTATTAACCGGAGGCCCAGTCCAGAATTGCTGTTTTTGCCTATTTTAGGGTTTCGAAGAAAAGGAATATCAAACGGAGTCCAAACGGAATGAAACCTTCGGGAACGTGATTTTCTCACCGAACATGATCCAGGAGACTTGGACCCTACGTCAAGAAACAAAGGAGGAGGCCACGAGGTAGGGGGCGCGCCTACCCCCCCCCCCCCAGGCATGCCCTCCACCCTCGTGGGCCCCCTGTTGCTCCACCGATGTAATCCTTCCTCCTATATATACCTACGTACCCCCAAACGATCAGAGACGAAGCCAAAACCCTAATTCCACTGCCGTAACTTTCTGTATCCACGAGATCCCATCTTGGGGCATGTTCCAGAGCTCCGCCAGAGGGGGCATCCATCACGGAGGGCTTCTACATCAACACCATAGCCCCTCCGATGAAGTGTGAGTTGTTTACCTCAGACCTTCGGGTCCATAGTTATTAGCTAGATGACTTCTTCTCTCTTTTTGGATCTCAATACAATGTTCTCCCCCTCTCTTGTGGAGATCTATTCGATGTAATCTTCTTTTTGTGGTGTGTTTGTTGAGACTGATGAATTGTGGGTTTATGATCAAGATTATCTATGAACAATATTTGAATCTTCTCTGAATTCTTTTATGTATGATTGGTTATCTTTGCAAGTCTCTTCAAATTATTAGTTTGGTTTGGCCTACTAGATTGATCTTTCTTGCAATGGGAGAAGTGCTTAGCTTTGGGTTCAATCTTGCGATGTCCTTTCCCAGTGATAGTAGGGGCAGCAAGGCACGTATTGTATTGTTGCCATCGAGGATAACAAGATGTTTTTTTATCATATTGCATGAATTTATCCCTCTACATCATGTCATCTTGCTTAAGGTGTTACTCTGTTTTCATGAACTTAATACTCTAGATGCATGATTGATAGCGGTCGATGAGTGGAGTAATAGTAGTAGATGCAAGCAGGAGCCGGTCTACTTGTCTCGGACGTGATGCCTATATACATGATCATACCTAGATATTCTCATAACTATGCTCAATTCTGTCAATTGCTCAACAGTAATTCGTTCACCCACCGTAAAATACTTATGCTCTTGAGAGAAGCCACTAGTGAAACCTATGCCCCCCGGGTCTATCTTCATCATATTAATCTCCCAATACTTAGTTATTTCCTTTGCTTTTTTACTTTGCTTTTATTTTACTTTGCATCTTTATCACAAAAATACCAAAAATATTATCTTATCATATCTATCAGATCTCACTCTCGTAAGTGACCGCGAAGGGATTGACTATTTGCTTTGTGCAGGTACGAGGGACTCACGTGTAGCCTCCTACTGGATTGATACCTTGGTTCTCAAAAACCGAGGGAAATACTTACGCTACTTTGCTGCATCATCCTTTCCTATTCAAGGAAATCCAACGCAGTGCTCAAGAGGTAGCAGGTGTCGGACCCATCTGACGAAGCGAAAGCTCCGTCATGATCTCCATCTGACGGACAAATTCTTCGTCTATCAGAGCTGCCTCCGAGAGGAGATAGGGTCGCTACTGCGGTTGGTCCTCCTCATCGCCGGGGAAGATGACTATCTCCTCCTTGCTAGAGGAGCTCGTTGTTTTGGATGCGGATGGTCCAGGTGAGCGAGGGCGGCGACGCCGCGATCCGCCTAACGACAAACATCCATTGTTGCCGCATGCCGGCGCGGAGAACCAGGACTTCGGCATCGTCGCTGGGCTCGAAGAGGAGGAAGGGCTTGACCAGGGGGAGGAGGACGGTGTGGTGCTCAGGATGGTGTGGGTCTGGACGGCGCCGGAGCGCGACTTAAATAGTTGCGGCCAGGCCGGGCGGAGGTGCAGTCAGCCCGCTTCAATGCAGCGCACGACCGGAGTTGGTTTCTCAGGATGCAGCATCTACATTGAATCAGCGGCAACGCCCGAGAGGTCGCTTCCGTCTGCGCTGCCTTCCCGTCCGGTCAAAATGCGGCATCAATGCCGGCCAGTGCATGCTCTAGGTCAGCATGAATGCGGCGCGGTAAGCGACATGGGGCATGGGATGGAAAAGCGCGGGAAGGGCGGGTGGGTGGTTTGGGTGGGCCAGGGCGGTCAGAAGCGGGCTTAGGAAAGGTACATACTCCCGGAAAGCTCCCTTCCCCACGTTTGTCTCTGGTCTACAAGAGAAAACGCGTCTGGACCGCCCTGCGGACCGATACAGGGCTGCACCAGATGGCTTCCGCGGTCCAGACAGATGCGGGAGGTTTGAGGGTAGGCGTTGGAGATGCCCTTAGGTCATCCACTTGAGGGAATTTGCAACAATAAAGTTGCGTAGTAGACCTCAGGAGCCGACGTCCCCGGCGCCACTGCATCGTTCCGGATGCTACAAGGAGGTGGCACTTCAACCTCGGTGGCGCATGACCTTTGTGAAGGAGGAGGAGGTGCCCTCCCCGGCGATCGCTAATGCACACGATCGCCTGCTCTACTACCTCGGATGTGGCGCTCAAGGAGCGGCAGAACACGATGCGATGTTCGACCTTCGCTATGTCGGTTGCGGCGTCAGACTGGGTGTGCGCCGACCTGGACCTTGCATTAGCCTGGGTCAAGGATCTATCCAGGACCACCGGGCGGCCGCCCGCCCACGTCCGGCGCCGGACCAGCGACTGGCTCTGCAAGATCGCGTTGGCCGAGTCCGAGCTCGTCTCTTGTGCCTTCACCAACAAGGGCAAGGGTAGCGACGTGGGCCGGAGTCCACCCCCGACCGTCGCCACCAGCTGGGCGTGGTCGATTGTTCGTGTAAGGTGGAGCGGTTGCGCCGCAATCTCATTGTGGCGACTCACCAGGGCTGTTGAGACCCTTAGGAGGTCGTTCACCACTGAAGGATGACGACGAAAGTTCCGACGGCCTCAAAGGACATGACTACGAGGTCATCGTCTGGTGCCTCACATTGATTAGTTTAGTTATTAGAGTTTAAAATTTGTTCGGTTTAGTTGAACTTTGTTAAATTTCGTCCTTTTGATTGTAAATATATTAAATTTAAGAAATACAATATCTTCTAATTTGCATGTTTTCATCCATTTTTGTGAAATATCCGTTTAAAATAGAGATAATTACACCTATAGTCCCTGTACTCTCCGGCATGTAACACCATGGTTCTCGAACTCGCGGAGTGCTCCACTACGGTCCTCAAACATGAGAATACGTTCCAGTACGATCCTGGCTATGTCTCCTGCTACTCCCTGCAATACCGTATAAGTGTGGAACCCGTGTGTCAGATTGTGAGTGAGAAAATTGGTGAAAAAAAACATTCACATGGGATTCAAACTTGAGACAATTCGTTAGAAAACAGCCAAGCTAACCATTGATCCACTCCATTCCTGATGTGAATAACTGATCTAAAGTACCTATAAGTCTGTTTTTGTATCACGCCATTAGCAGTACATATTTTTTTTGCGGGGACAGTACATATAATTAAGTCGGGCCAGAAACGTATCATACCTTTTTTTTAATATCTTCAGGCGATTTTCCTGGTGCTTATTCCGTTTTCGTTATATTTTAACAAGTTTTCTGTTAATTTTCTCTTTCTCGTATAAACAAGTCATGTTGTTTTTATATTCTGTTCTCATTATTTTTATGCCTTGAAAAGGTAACCATGACTTATAAAATTATTTTGATTTAAAAAAGTGTAGGAAAATTTATGTATCTTCATTCAGGATCACAAGCACGGACATTTATTTTTAATACTCATTGTATTTTTAAATACAAAATAATTTAAAATTTTGACAGCGTGTATTTTATATAGTGTCCAACATGGTGTTAGAAAATATTTATATTTTTATCCAACCCTATGCCTAGTTACGGATTTTCCTATTCTTCCATTTTCAAGTTTGTCTCTTTAACTTTTCCCATTTTAAAAATAAATGTAAGAAAAAACTAGAATAATTATTAATAGGTTATTTACCTATATTAGTATTTTTTATAAAATAAAAAGGGGAAATAAACATGAATTTGTTTTTTAGATCTAATGCAAAATTGGTAAATAAAATACAAAGGAAACCAGTAGAATATGAAGAGAGGTACGTTGCCATATATGTGATGCCAGGAACTTGCTTATTAGGGCATCTCCAGCTGCGCCCCCAACAGGCCCTCTCAGGCCACTTTTTCGCCACTGGCGCCGAAAAAACGGCCCATTCGCACCCCCAGGACGCCGAAAATCGCCGGTTTGGACCTTTTTCCGCCCGGCGGTTATAGGCCGAGCCCGGCGCGCTGGGGAGCAGTTGGGGGCTCCGGCGCTCGGGAAAAGCACGCCTGGCCCACACCGAGAGGGGAAAAGTCAAGGTTTTCTTCCCCCGACTCGCCTCGCACCCCCGCGCGCTCGGCCACCACTAGCTATATCCCGGCGACGGCCGCCGCCCTACTCCGCTAGATAGCCATTCCCCGCCGGAAAATAGCAGCGCTTCGCCGCGACAGCCCCTCCCACAGCAGCTGGGCGTTTTCGGCCGCCGTTTCCGGCCGCGGAGGCGCGGTTTAGCGGTCGGTACACGCCCACCGAGCGCAAGGTGTTCAGGGTTTTGCCTGACTCGGCGATGGACTCGGATGACGAGGAAGAGCTCGCCACGCTGCTGGAGGAGGAAGCCGCGGCCGACGTCCAGGAAGAAGAGCATCTCATGGTGCTCGCCGCACTCGCCTAGCTGCTGGCGAGCAATGAAAAGCCGCGGTGAGGTGGCTCGGCGCCGGGGCGGGTGAAAGCAAAGAACCGGCATCGTCTCGAAGACTACTGCATGCTCTACTCCGACTACTTCGCTGATGCTCCACTTCATGGCGAGAAAACATTTCGGCGCCATTATCGGATGAGCCGAAAGCTCTTCCTCAGGATTGTGAATTCCATCCGAGAGTTCGACAACTACTTCAAGTGCAAGATGGATTGCACTGGCGCTCTTAGATTCACTTCCATCCAGAAGTGCACAACAGCGATGAGGATGCTTGCATATGGAGCTCCCAGTGATTCACTCGACGACTATGGGCGCATGGCCGAGTCCACCAGCACAGAGTGTTTCTACAAATTCTGTCGGGCAGTGGTGGCAGTGTTTGGGCCATAATACTTGAGAACACCCAATGCGGAAGACACTGCTCGGATCCTAGCCCAGAATACAGCAAGAGGATTTCCTAGGATGCTTGGAAGCATCGACTGCATGCATTGGAAATGGAAGAATTGCCCATTTGGTTGGCAGGGGATGTACAAAGGCGCCAAAGGCGGTGCAGTGTGGTGCTTGAGGCGGTAGCCACACAGGACCTCTGGATCTGGCACTCCTTCTTTGGTATGCCAGGAACTCACAATGACATCAACGTGCTGCAGTGCTCTCCTGTTTTTGCCAAGCTCGTTGAGGGCCATTCTCCTCCGGTGAACTTCGAGATCAATGGGCACCAATACAACAAGGGGTACTACCTAGCAGATGGCATCTATCCGAGATGGTCGACATTTGTGAAGACGATCTCAAACCCTGCGGCAGGAGGCAAGAACGTCTGGTTTGCGAAAGTTCAGGAGGCTTGCAGGAAGGATGTCGAGCGGGCATTTGGTGTGCTCCAATCTCGATTCGCTGTTGTTCGATACCCCTCTCAGACCTGGTCCAAAGATCAAATGTGGGAGATTATGACTTGTTGTGTCATCTTGCACAACATGATCATCGAGAGCGAACAAGAAGACCCAGTGTTTGACACTGAACCATACTACAGACAGGGGCCTCTAGCCGAAGTTGATCAGAATCTACCGGCAACTTGGACTGCCTATCTCAGTATGCGTCAGGAGATCTGAGACCCACAGGTGCATCATCAACTGCAGAAAGATCTGATTGAGCACCTATGGAGGCTCAAGAGGGACGCCGTGTGATGAAATACGAGTTTTTATTTGTTGAACTATATAATTTGTATTGAACTATTTGTTGTTGTACTATTTTGTTGAAGTATTTGATTTTTCTGTGATGAAATATGTGATAAGAAATAATTGTGTTGATAATTGAACGCCGAGACACGGCAAAACCACGCCGAATATGGGCCTATTCTCGCCCACATGGGTCCTTTATTCGCTGAAATTGGGCTGCAAAGTGGGCCAATTTCGACGCCTGGGGGCGACGACTGAGCGCAAAACCGCCCCCAGCGCCGATTGTATCGCCGGCTCGCCCCCAGGGAGCGATTTTTATGCGTCCTGAGGGGGCCAACGGCTGGAGATGCCCTTAGCTAAACATGATGCATGGTCTAGTGTGAAGGTTAACCTGGCTGTCAGGTATGCCTTTGGTGCCGGGTTTGAATTCTCCCTCAAAATTTCTGCACATTCCTCACTCTTTGATGTATTGACATGCAGGCCCCACACATGTATTGTATGCTAATGTGGCACCGCGCTGGGCTGCGGGAGATGTAGCTAAGATGGTATTGGAGCGTATTCTCGTATTTGAAGACCGCAGTGGAGCATTTCACGAGTTTGAGGACCATTGTGTTATATGCCAGAGAATATAAGGATGGTAGGTGTAATTATCTCATTTAAAATCAGAAACACTAACGCCCACACATGTGGGCGTTTCCCAACTCGCCCACACGCCTGAATCGCCGCTCACTGTTTTTTGCACGAATCTTGATACGAAAAGGTGAATATGGTGTGCCACGTAAGACGGGGTTGGTGTGTGAGCGTTGGAGAGTTTGCCCACACGCCCGCACCATGCTGTTTGCCAGCTACGCTGTGTGGCCGAACTAGTTTATGTCCACACAGCCATCACCTAGTTCATGTGCGTGTGGGCGAACTGCTTTTCGCCCACATGATACTCCTACATTGTGGATGGCAACTGCAGTTACGCGAATGTGGCAATTAGGTAAACACACATGAGAACTGTGATCCTTTGCTAGATGGCAACTGCCGTTGCGCGTATGTGGCAACCAGATAAACACATATGGCAATTGTGATTAACAATACATGGCAACTATGCTTGGACCACACGTGGCAACTAGGTAAACATACATGGCAACTACTGTTTGACTATATGTGGCAAGTAGTTAATCACACAGGGCAACTACCAAAAATTAGACATGGCAACTATAGTTAATCAAATCAGATGGAGTTGTCATGCTTTTACAACTACACTTGTCATCACGGATAACTATATCTGCCAATCAGGATGGCAACTAAATTGTCATCCCGCGAGGTACCTAACGCAGCTGCGCCAGGACGTGTGGGCATTTTTGCTTCGTGCCACACACGTGAGATGAAGATGAGTAATACTTGTTGGACGTGTAGCACGAAGTAGCCGCGTCCACACGTGTGAACAATTCTAATATCTATCCACACACAGTTCGTGCGGGCTGCCTTCTACTCACACCATACATAATGTGGACGCATATGGAATATACCACATATGTGACAGTTCCCCGCTATCCACCCTTCGGGGACGGTGTGTCCAATTTGATACTCGGCGTTGGGTTTGATGCACACCTATCCCCACTGTCCAGCAAGCTCGGCTCACGAAGCCCCTCTTCTTGCATCACGCTGTCCAGCAAGTCCGGCTCACGAAGCCCCTCTTCTTGCATCACGCGTTGCCTGGCTGACTGCCGGGTGTCGCATCACTCGATGAACGTCATCGGATCCAAAGGCATGACATCGACCTCGATGACGTATTCCACCTCAACTCGATCGGCGACGACACGCACATGACGTATCTAGGAGTTCTCTCGCTGATGGCCCAGCTGATCGCGCTGCCCGACACCAGCGCAACCGCAGCATGTTTCCCACCGGCGACGCTGCCGCTGGGTCGCCTCGGCGCAGGAGGTGGCCGGCTTGCGTCGGAGTGGCTTGGTGGGCGCACGCTGCAGCTTGCGAGGAGCGCGCGGCAGGTGCTCGACGAAATGCCCCGGCAGCATAGCCCGACAGGTGCTCGACGAAATGCGCCGGCAGCATCGCCCGGCAGGTGTTCGAGGTAACGCTCCAGTGTCCTGGAAAATGGCTATTGGGTGACCTTCCTGGCCAGCTCGCGGCGGCCGTGAACGCCTGCCGCCCGGCCCAGCCGCACTCACTGCTGCAGTACCCGAGGCGCCTGTTGCTACAGTAAAAGGTACGCATGCGCCCACCTGCTTGCTCTTACTATCTTCTTGCGTTTTCATTGCACTTGCGCTGTGATGGGTACTTTAGTTATCAATGTGCAAAAGTTCAGAAAAAGATCACCCCCTCTCCTCTGTGTGAAACTAGTGGGAAATGGGATTGCATTGTCTAGGCGGTTGGCGTTAGGACCGAGGGACAGGCACGAAGACTTCGGCATTGGCAAGTCTTCGGTGAGAGGATGCAGCTTGTTGTCTTGTCGTCCTGGCCGGACTTAAAAACATGCCGATCTCTGTCCCTGTGGCAACCTGGTACTTGAATGGCATTATACTAGCTTGCCATGCACGTGGCACTTAAATAAAGTAAATCTAGCACGATTCTCGTTGGATACTCCACAGGCACAGGCACAGTCACAGTGCACCCCAACAAACCTCTGCGCAGTGGTATTAACAAAACTAGAAGAGCCAGGTATCAGGTCCAATGTTCACACACACTTCACACACCTGTTGTAGCCCTGAAATTGAAATAGTGATAGATAAACTTTCAGGCTTCACAATCCAAGAATTGCAAAACTTTTCGTATATTCTCGAGGTTCATTTAGTTAAGATGAGAAAGATAGATAGAAAGGGCAAAAGGAAAGAGCTAGGATAGGAGTTTAAAGGGAACAAATGACTGATCCCCTTGAAAGCAACATACTAGCACTATATTCAGATGGAAATACATGAGATGTCTGACAGGCTTTGGAACACTGTCTTGGATGTTTGTGCAAGTTGTACTACAGTATCATGGCTTGACAGGAGTACTGTGCTACTACTACAACAAGGGAGTTTATCCTATTGCAATTTGGCAGGCATGGATTTAGTAAATATGCTGTAATCTGATTAGGCTGAACCCAGCGCATATTTTGCCCACATAAGTTTGTGCTGCTCCAAATTAGGTAGGAATGTACTATCTCCGTCTTAAAATGTAAGCTGTTTTTTTAGGCTATGTAATCTGATTATCTGAACGAAGCACATATTTTGCCCACGTAAGTTTATGCTGCTCCAAGTTTGGTAGGAGTGTAGTAAATATGCTGCATGAAGCTAGGACTCACCAGGAGGAGTAGACTGCAGAAAAGGACTGCTGCGCTTTTATGGCTACAACGGCGAAGCTTCGGCCATTTGAAACGGTCCACGGTTTTCTCCATGGGATATTACTGGTGGGCTGGGACTGCGATGTGGCTTTGAAGTTTACTTCTTTATCTTGTCCACTTCCCCCCCTTCCTGTGCAGTGGAACTGTGGAACACTCAGCAGAGACCAAGACCAGCGACGTTTACTAGTTCATCTCAGTCTTGCAAACCCACATACGCTACAATCTTTAGAGAGGAGCTAGAGATTTTCAAGGAATCTCGGAGCCATGGAGGATTCCGGAGGGCAGAATGGCAATGCCCATGCCTCTGCAGCTGCAGGCAACACCTCCAACGAGCCGCTGCAGCAGCAGCCAACTGGCGCCGAGGAGGAGGAGCTCCTGTGGAAGCTGCGGAAGTACCTGGTGCTGATGGCCATCCTCGTGGCGGCCATCACGTTCCAGGCGGGGCTGACCCCGCCGGGCGGCTTCTGGCAGGACAACGACGAGCACGGCCACGTCGCCAGTGACATCGTGATGAGGTCCAGCTACCCCAGGCGGTACCTTGTCTTCTTCTACTTCAACACCACGGCGTTCGGGGCCTCGCTCATGGTGCTCATACTGCTCCTGCTGAGGGAGCTAACCCACAAGGCGGTCTGGCTCCGCGTGCTCCAGTTCGCCATGATTCTTGGCTTGCTGGGGCTCATGGGGGCCTACGCCGCTGGGAGCTGCAGGGAGGTGAAGACCTCTGTTTACATCTGGGTGTTACTTGTCGGCATATTCGCGTATGTCACACTTCATGTGGTATTCTTCAAGCATCTGGCACCTAAGAAGCTGCAAGTTTTATTATCCGGTATTAGTGAAAGTTGGAAGGAAACTCTGAGGCACATTTTCATGCCATCAAAAACAGACATTGCAACAGATGTGCAAGAGGCGCCAGTCCAGATGGAAGAAGTAGTAGACCTTGAAAGAAGTCGCAGCTCGGTTCTTGATCTTGCAGAAGAAGAGAAGAGAAAAATTGCAGAAGAGGCTGCAAAGGAGAGAGAGGAAAGGGAAAATCTTGAAAGAAATCGCAGCTCCTTACTGGTTCTTGCCACATTGGTAGCAACAGTGACATATGTCGCAGGGCTAACCCCTCCAGGTGGCTTTTGGTCTGATGGTGACAGTAACCACATTGCTGGTGATCCGGTGCTCCGAGACCATTATCCACGTCGATTCAAGGCGTTCTTAATCTGCAATGCCACTGCTTTTGCTGGATCCCTTGTCATCATCATCATGGTCCTCAGTCAAACAGCGATGGATTATGTTGTTAAGTCAAATGCTCTGCGGTTGTGTGTGGTAGTTAGTCTCTTTGGGCTTATGGGGGCATATGCTGCTGGAAGTTGCAGGGAGGTACATACATCTATCTATGTCTTTGCCCTTGTTGGTGCAGTCTTGCTCTACCTCATTATTCAGTGTATTGAACTTGCTTTGTCTAAGTTGGCATGTATTGCAAACACCATCACACGTGTGAAAGAGAGAAATAAAGAAATGGTTCAGAAGGTGAGGGATTTCATCAAGGCCTTGTTGGAACCTGACATGCAAGATCAATCAAACAACGGCACCCCAGGCACTGATGTTAAGAATGATTTCCAGAAGTTGCGCACATACCTTCTATTGCTTGGCATCCTTGCCGCCACAGTCACCTTCCAAGCTGGGATGAATCCACCAGGAGGCTTCTGGACAGATAACAGTGATGGGCATATTGCTGGTGATCCAATTTTGGAGGCCATCAGTCCCAAGCGCTACAAGATATTCTTCTATTGCAATGCCACAGCATTTGTAGCCTCTTTGGCCATCATCATCCTACTCCAGAGCCAGTTGATTACCATTCATGCCATGAGGCGTCATGTACTGCAAACAGCGATGACACTGGTGCTCTTTGGTCTTATGGGAGCCTACGTTGCTGGAAGCAGCAGGAAGTTCTCAACATCCATTTATGTGTTCGTCCTAGTCCTCCTTGTTTTCGCCTATGTTGTACTTCATACTCTATATGTACCTCCCATTCTCAAGATATGGTGGGAGAGCATAATAGGGGCTTCTTCTGGACCTACTGATACTCCAGAAGACAAAGATTTGCGGAAGAGGCGGAAGTTTCTGATATTGCTCGCAATTCTAGCAGCTTCTATCACATACCAAACTGGTATAAGCCCACCAGGTGGCTTTTGGACTGATAATGAAAACGGCCACCGAGCAGGTTACTCGGTGTTTCGTGATGAGTTCCGAGAACGCTATAGGGTGTTCTTCTACTTCAATGCTACCGCTTTCATGGCATCCCTGGCAGTAATTCTGTTGCTTGTTAGCAAGAGGCTATGCGACAAAGGTCTGAAGTGCTATGCGCTGCGTGCATGTGTACTAGCTGATCTGATCAGCCTCATTGGTGCTTTTGCTACTGGAAGCTGCAGAAAAGTGTCAACATCTTTCTATATCATTCTCGTTGTTCTTGCAGTGTTTGTCTATGTCATAATGCAAGTCCTGGTTCTGAATTTTGCAAAAGAAAAGGTGAATTGCTCGCTGCTGGGGCTGATGTTCAAGTTCAAGGCCAAGCCTTCCGAGCACCAAGATTCATTAACGAATCACACGACAAGCACAAGTGATACTGATAGTAAGAGAACGGAGCACAAATGGCGCAAAGATTTGATGCTGATCGGAACTCTTGCAATCACTGTCACATACCAAGCCGGTCTGCTTCCGCCTGGAGGAGTTTGGCCTGATGACAAGGATGGCCATTTTGCAGGTGACCCAATCCTCCATGATACCAACCTAACACGATACAAGGTATTCTTCTATTGCAACGCCACAGCATTCATGGCCTCTATGGTCATGGTCATCCTCCTACTGAACAACACAATAAGCAAGTACAAGAGATCTCTCTTTGCCATGAATACAGCAATGATCTTGGACTTGCTTGGTTTACTTGGGGCATATGCCGCGGGCAGCTGCAGGAAGTTGAAGACATCTGCGTACATTTTTGCACTCGTCATTGCAGTGATCATCTACATCGTCATTCATGTCTTGTTGTCATTTGACAAAGTGGCACGGTTAGTGAAGGAGAAGGGGGAAAAGTGGGTGCAATGTCTGAAAAGGTGCTTTGGTTGCAACTGATTCAAGTAATCAACCATCTGACGGGGAACCAGGAAAAAGTCCTCTGCCTGTGTAAGAGTAGTCTCAGTTGTGACATTTGTTCAGTCTATCATGAGATAGACACAACCTCCAAAGTTGTAATTTGTATTTTATTGTTGCTCAAGGCCATCATTTAGTATTATTTGGTGCATTCTTTGAATGTGAGCAAAAGATGATATAAATGACAACTGTGAGATGTGAAGTAGTTCTTCTTTCTTAGTTGATAATTTGTGGAATTACCTTCTGATGTGGAGAGGAGCAAAACAGTCTGCATCGATACACAATCCTTGGAACAATGCTGAATGAAAGAGAGAAATAGGTGTAATGTTCCAAAGTGAGGATGTAATTTTAGCTAAATAGTCTCTTTGAAAATGAAGCAATTCAGTCGTTTACTGCAGGGCGGTGTCACTAGTATTTTATCGGCACAGTAACACTGATACCTTCATTGGATTCTGAGTTGAGTTGCCCTGTTATTGTGTGTAAATGATGTCCAGGTATGAGAATATTTTGGGTATGCATTATTTCTAGGCACTGTACTTTCTCTGATTTTATAAATAAAATTTCAAGGAGGGGAGGGGGGGGGGGGGGGGGGGGGGGTGTGTGGAAGATAGGTGTTCAAGGATGGAGAGACATGAGAATAAATCTTCCTTTTTCCTTGCTAGAGAGGAAGGAGTATTTGGCGGGACTACCAGGGAACTCCCTTCCTGGTTTCTCTGAAGAAATTCCGTCAACGGGCCCATGAGGCCCTTGTCAGTGTCTGATGAATTTCTCTGTAACACGGCGCATCAACAGCTTGGCGAAGTGCCAGGAGATTGCTCAAATAACACTGCGTCTCAGCTTGCCAAACTAATCGGCATGGGCCATCTGTGGCCCAAACTCAGTGGAGTGATTGGGATGAGGACCTGATTTTGGATGGTGCAGAATGCCAGGTTGGACAGTGCATCTGCTTATATGCTCTAAATGATTTTGCTTCAGTGTGGGCATGTCACCAACATTAGAAGCTAGTGAAAGCTAAATATCCAAGTTAAAAGCAAAATATCCTTGAATAACAGCCCAGTATAGGACCAAGAATTCATTCATTCAAGGAAGACTAGGATAACAAGATAACAGAACCTCGCATTCCCAGTTTATCTACCACACCAATGAAAGGAACTAGTTTGCATTCCTAGCGTACTAGTGTACCAGGGTAGAACCCCCTGGTAACACAAGTGCCTACGGATCAGGGAAGTGTGCACAAGGTTCATTGTGCAGTTATAACCTATATTAATGCTTTTATTCCCAAAATTGATAAATGATAAGTAATTCGAATGTTTGGTTGGAAATAGGTGGGCCAATATGTTTGAATCACGTGATCTATGCACCGGATGGCCCTAAAGCAAGTAGAGGAACGGTATAGTGAAGTTGATACATTTGGTTCCGTTTTAGGGGTTAGTTTGGTATACCTCATAATGTATGATCTGAATATCTGATAAATGAACACCCATACTATTAATCTTGTAGTTGGAAAATGAGACTTTTTTTGGACAGTGTGAGACTAAAATATTTTGCCATGTGTGATCTGCAAGCAGATTTTCTGACACACTAAGATTAGACACTGCTATCAACAGTAAGTCCAAGATCAACCAGGTCAACTAAAAAGACAAGAACAAGGGGAAACAGTCTACTTTGTGCAGGATTGAGAAAAAAATACTACTGGACAAATTGTGAATGTCAGAATCAGTTTTCTGAAGATGATTTAATCGAAGGGAAAAAAGAAGCTTATAATCAGGGAGAGGATAATAAAAGAAAGGTAAGTTGGAAAATAAATACTCTTACATAATAGCGTAGAAATACCTCACCGAAGGATTCAGACCTGCTTTACTGTTTATGCTGGTCTACTGCAAAGAGATACTTTAACTGAAACAATTACACAAAGCTTTGATTGCAAAAGAAAAAATTACACAAAGCTGGGAATCCACTAGGAATAACCGAATTGAAATACTATTAGTTTCTTTGTTTCGTTTTATTTTTTTGACAAAAGCATGATCATTTCTTGGTGGCTAAATCCAAAGCTATTTTTAGTATCCTTTTGACTGTTTCTGGCAATAAATTTGTCATTGGATTTGATGTCACCGTTTGTTTTCTTCACACCCTCTTAACTTTCGGAGATAATAACAAGGACCAGAACCTGGGCATATTAAGAGTCCGAAGAATGATAAATGAACGTGGCAACCTTCAGGCTTCAAATTCTTAGCCGAGATCTGCATTGGTTCTATGAGCTCATGGTCATGGAGTCTGAGCCACAGCCTGGTGATGGTCATGAACCTCACAATACCACAAGTCAGCAACAAAAACACCAGTGTGATGACCAAACACCGAGTAGTGCTGATGAAGCAGAGCTTCTATGTGTTAGGAATAAGCAACTTGTATTTTCATGAGGCCATAGGCCGATATATATACATGTACAGGTGTGGAACATATGCAGGAAACCCCTTATACAACGGGATAAACACAAAGGGGTACATGACTTATATTATAACTCTAACACCCCCGCCCCCCCTCAAACTCATGGTGGATGAACAACACTGAGTTTGGAGAGATAAAAGCCATGTTGTGCTCTAGTCTGGGCCTTCGTCAGGAAATCCGCCAACTGTAACTCGGAAGGCACATACTGAAGAGCAATAACTTGATCCTGCACACCAGCGCGCACATAGAAAAGCATCAACACCAATATGCTTGGTGAGCTCATGCTTCACAGGATCGCGCGCAATGCTAATAGCACCTGTATTGTCAGATAGGAGCAAAGTCGGTGTAGTGACAGAAACACCAAAATCCTGAAGTAACCACCGTAACCAAGTCACCTCTGCCGTCAAAAGAGCCATGGCTCGCAACTCAGCCTCAGCACTCGAACGGGAAACTGCAATCTGTTTCTTCGTCTTCCAGGCAATGAGAGAACCGCCAAGAAAAACACAGTAAGCAGAAAGTGAACAGCGATCAGAAGGATCACTAGCCCACGTAGCATCCGAATAGGCCTGAAGCTGTAAAGAACTGGAGCTAGGAAAGAATAGACGGTGAGAGATTGTGCCTCGAAGATATCGGAGAACACGAAGGAGATGACTATAGTGAACCGATGTGGGAGCAGAGACAAACTGACTCAAAATATGAACCGGATAAGAGATGTCCGGACGAGTGACAACTAGATAGACAAGACCGCCAACGAGATGACGATAACGCGTCGGGTCAGGGAGAGGATCACCATCAGTAGCACGGAGGTGAACATTGAGCTCCATAGGAGTTTCAACAATGCGCTCGTCAGTAAGAGCAGCACGAGCAAGAAGATCCCGGGTATACTTTTCCTGGGATATAAAAAAGCCATCAGAGGTAGAAGAGACTTCAATCCCAAGAAAGTAGCGAAGAGGTCCAAGATCAGACATAAGAAACTGCTCACTAAGACGCGCCTTTACAAAGGCAATATACTCGGGGTCATCCCCAGTGATGATCATGTCATCAACATAGAGAAGAAGAAGAGTCCGACCACGAGGAGAAAGGTGAATAAACAATGCTGGATCATGAGCACTTGCTGAAAAACCAGCAGTAGTGACCACAGAGGCAAAACGCTCAAACCAGGCGCGGGGGGCTTGCTTAAGGCCATAGAGAGAGCGATGAAGACGACTGAAAGATCGTGGATGTCGCCTAGAGGGGGGGGGTGAATAGGCGTTTTAAAATAATTACGGTTTAGGCTTGAACAAATGCGGAATAAACCTAGCGGTTAATTTGCCAAGCACAAAACCTAAAACAACTAGGCTCACCTATGTGCACAAACAACTTATGCTAAGCAAGATAAGCAACTATGAGATAGCAAGATATATGACAAAGGACAATATGGCTATCACAAAGTAAAGTGCATAAGTAAAGGGCTCGGGTAAGAGATAATCGAGGCACGCGGAGACGACGATGTATCCCGAAGTTCACACCCTTGCGGATGCTAATCTCCGTTTGGAGCGGTGTGGAGGCACAATGCTCCCCAAGAAGCCACTAGGGCCACCGTAATCTCCTCATGCCCTCGCACAATGCAAGATGCCGTGATTCCACTAAGGGACCCTTGAGGGCGGTCACCGAACCCGTACAAATGGCAACCCTTGGGGGCAGTCACCGAACCCGTACACTTTGGCAACCCTTGGGGGTGGTCACCGGTACCCGTCAAATTGCTCGGGGCGATCTCCACAACCTAATTGGAGACCCCCGATGCTTGCCCGGAGCTTTGCACCACAATGATTGAGCTCCGAACACCAACAACCGTCTAGGGCGCCCAAGCACCCAAGAGGAACAAGCTCAAGGGTACCAAGCACCCAAGAGTAATAAGCTTCTCAACTTGTAACTTCCACGTATCACGTGGAGAACTCAAACCGATGCACCAAATGCAATGGCAAGGGCACACGGAGTGCCCAAGTCCTTCTCTCCCAAATCCCACCAAAGCAACTAATGCTAGGGAGGAAAATGAGAGGAAGAACAAGAAGGAGAACACCAAGAACTCCAAGATCTAGATCCAAGGGGTTCCCCTCACATAGAGGAGAAAGTGATTGGTGGAAATGTGGATCTAGATCTCCTCTCTCTTTTCCCTCAAAAACTAGCAAGAATCCATGGAGGGATTGAGAGTTAGCAAGCTCGAAGAAGGTCAACAATGGGGGAAGAACACGAGCTCGAAGAATTAGGTTCATTGGGGAAGAAGACCCCCTTTTATAGGAGGGGGAAAATCCAACCGTTACCCACCAACCAGCCCGCGGCCAGCGGTATTACCGCAAGGCTGCACGATACTACTGCTTGCAACCAAGCGGTACTACCGCACGGCTGTGCGGTACTACCGTACCGACCCACGGTACTGCTGCAACCCCAGCACAGAACCGATAAACAGACGCACAGGAGCTGGGGGCGGTACTTCCGCATGCGCGGTACTACCGCGCCCCCCATGTGGTACTACCGCGAGGCAAAAATCCCAGCCAGGGGAGAAGGGAAACTACCGTGCCTACTTCCGCAAATAAACGGAAGTAGCAAAAACCCGACACAGTAGTACTGTCGAGGGGCGGTACTACTGCCTGACCGCATAGCACGGTACTACCGCACGGCGAAGGCGGTACTACCGCGGCAGGTGCGGATGTAAAAAATTACATCCGCTCCTACTACCGCAAAGGGGGCGGCACTAGCCTGGTGGGTAGCGGTAGTGCGGCTCCGGGGGAGCGGTACTACCGTGGGCATCAGCGGTACTACCGCGCCACCGCACGGTACTACCGTGGATGCCTACGGTACTACCGTTGATCCAGGAGCAGTACTACCGCAACCACAACAGCAGCCAGTCAAAGGAGGCAGGAAAACGGAGGAAGCCCCAAGGAAGGAGGGGAAAAAGAAGGAGACGTGTACGTGATGAAACCACCCAAACCTTTCCAACGCGGACCCTGACAAAAACCACACTCAAGAAAACAAGAACTGCCATAACTTCTGCATATGAGCTCCGAATTGAGCAAACTCAAGCTTGTTGGAAACAAGACGACGAGTAGCATCAAAACAGCGACTGGTTATAGTAAGAAGAGGCAGGGGAGGTATGCCTAACAAATATAGGAGTGAAACCTCCAACCGAGAAGAACCGGCAAAACCTCCAACATCGAAAACATCATAGAAGAAGCATGAGAACTCCGTTTTCGATGAACTCGAGCTTGTCATCAAGATGACCATAAGCTCTAAGACTCTCAAAGAGAACCAAACAAGAACCAAGAAAGATGATGCAAGGATGCAATGGTTTGAGCTCTCAGCAAACGATACGATCAAGCTACTCATCGAGAGCCCCCCTTGATAGTACGACAATCGATCCTATAACCCGGTCTCCCAACTACCATCATGAGACCGGTAAAATAGAAAACCTATCAAGGGCAAACCTTTGCCTTGCACATGGTCCACTTGAGCTAGATGATGACGATCTTGACTCCCTCAAGTTGGACCACCTTTCTTGATTGGGTTGACTCGATGAAGACTAGTTGATTGCTCCCCCATACTCCATTATGGGTGAGCCACTCTTCCGCACATCTTCACAAGTCCATTGTCACCACAAAGAACGGCAAGCTTCAAGCATTTGATCTCTTCGTGATGCTCCACTTGAACTTGCACACCGCAACCTAACCCCACAAAGAACCCTCACGAAGACCATGGGTTAGTACACAAAGCGTAATTGGCAATGCTTACCATACCATGGGATCACTTGATCCCTCTCGGTACATCTTCTACGCTTTGTGGGTTGATCAACTTGATTCACTCTTTGACTTAGTCTTGATCAACCTCTCACAAGACCAATCTTTAGGTAATTCCTTGAATAGCACCTTGGTCGACACAAACTCTCCTTGAACCCAACACATGTACTCCAAGAAAAGCCTATGGACAAAACCTTCAAATATAACTCAAGGCAACCATTAGTCCATAGAGACTGTCATCAATTACCAAAACCAAACATGGGGGCACCGCATGTCCTTTCAACGACATACCATGCCATCAGGAACAGAATACCCATGTGGTGGCTGCATGTACACCTCACGCAGCTCACCATTAAGAAAAGCATTCTTAACATCAAGCTGAGATATAGACCAGTGGCGTGCAGAGGCAACGGCAAGTGTACGAACAGTGGTCATATGGGCCATAGTAGCAAAAGTCTCGTCATAATCACGACCATGCTCCTGCTGAAAACCACGAGCCACAAGACGAGCTTTGTGACGCCCAAGAGAACCATCGGAGCGAGTCTTAACCTTGTAGACCCACTTACAAGTGATGGGCCGGACTCCAGGAGGAAGAGAAACAAGATCCCAGGTACCAGTGCGTTCAAGAGCAGCAATCTCCTCTGCCATCGCAAACTGCCATTCAGGATGAACAACAGCCTGACGATAAGAAGTCGGCTCAAGAACAGCAGCACCAGCGGTGGGAAATCCAAAGCGATCAACAGGCGGAAGAGGACGAGAACGCAAGCCATAAGTAGGCTGAGAGGAAGATGACGACTCATCCAATAAGGCATCCACATGTCGTGAACGACGAGTGTAATGCTGAGGAAAAGATGGAACAATAGAAGGAGGAATCGCCAAGGTAGAATCGGGGGGTGGCGACGAAGAAGTCACCGGAGATGAAGGTGTAGAATCCGGTGGCATGCTAGGCGAGGAGACCGGAGAAGATGGTGGCTGCAAATCGACTAGAGGTGGAGAAGCAGAGGGAGTGGAACGAATAGGCACAGGGGCGACGGGGGTGATAGGTGAGTCAGGAAAAGTGAGGAAAGAGATATCCTCCACTGAAAAAATCAAGGAAGATGGGCGTGGGTAGAAGGGACGAGACTCATTAAAAGTCACGTCTCGAGAGATACGCATCCGACGACCGATAGGATCCCAACAACGATAACCCTTATGCTCATCATTGTAGCCTAAGAAGACACACTCAACAGACTGAGCGGTCAGTTTGGTGCATTCGCGAGGGGCAAGAAGAACATAACAAACACAACCAAACAAGCGAAGCATCGAATAATCGGGAGAACGATCAAAAAGACGCTCGAAAGGAACACCACCATGTAGAGCAGCGGAAGGCTGTATATTGATAAGATAGGTGGAGGTGGAGACGGCCTCAGCCCAAAAATGAGGCGGGAGAGAGGCAACAATCATCAATGCACGAGCCGTCTCAAGAAGATGTCGATGCTTTCGCTCAGCCACACCATTCTGAGCATGAGCACCAGGACAAAAGAATTGAGAGAGAGTTCCTTGCTCAGCAAGAACACCACGCAACATCTTAGAGATATACTCGCCAGCGGAGTCAGCACGAAAAACACGAATGGGTGAAGAGAACTGACTATGAACCATGGCAGCAAAACGCTTATAAATAGACAACACCTCATTACGAGAAGTCATGAAATAAAGCCATGTGTAACGAGAGAAATCATCTATGAAAATAATATAGTATTTATGACCACCTTTCGAAGCGAAAGGAGCCGGACCCCATACATCAGAATGGACTAAATCGAAAGGACGCTTAGACACTGACTCACTATGTGAATATGGTAACTGAATCTGCTTGCCAAGACGACAACCCTGACACTCTAAAGAGACATCTCCTGAGACAGACCCCAGAAGACCTCGACGAACTAAAGACGACAATCGAGAACCACACAGATGACCAAATCGATGATGCCACTGTTTGAAGGAACCAGTAACGGAGGCGACTGAAGCGGAGGAACTGGCGATGGTGGTGGCAGCGGAAGGAACATGAAGCCAGTCCAACTCCCAAAGACCCTGAGAATCACGGCGGCGAGGGCCAGCCCCAACCAGAGTGTGCGTGCGACGGTCCTGGACAGAACAAGAGTCAATGTCAAGGATGACGCGACAACCAGAATCGGTAAGTTGACCAGCAGAAAACAGATTCATGGTAAGTCGAGGAACATGAGCAACATCAGGAACAGAATAAGGAGTGGTAAGATTGCCCCTACTAGAAACAGAAAGTGGAGTACCATCAGCAGTGAAGACATGAACAGGAGAATCCAGCAATCGAAGAGAGGACAAAGTGGAAGAATGAGAAGACATATGAAAAGAAGCTCCAGAGTCCAGAACCCATGGGGATGTACCTGACTGTGTAGAGGGCGGTTGCTCAGTGCGGGAAGCATCAGTCACAGAACCAGCAGTACCCGTCGAGGAAGAACCTAAAGCCGCGAGCAGACGCTTAAGTCTCAGAATATCCTGCTCAGTCAAAGCAATGGCTGAAGCTGTCAAGGTAGATGACGAAGTCCCTGAAGAGGATGATCACGCCTTGCGCAGGTGTTTCCTCTTCGTGTAGCACTGGGACTCAATATGACCATCATTGTTGCAGTAATCGCAATGTGGACGGGGGCGACCTGAGCCTCCAGAAGGAGTGGGCAAGAGCGGCGGAGCACTCGAGCAAGGAGTCGGTGCAGCAGGTGGCGTGGAAGAAGACCGAGTAGCGAGCAGAGAGGGAACCTCCAGCAAACCAGCACCACGTAAGCGAGTCTCCTCAGCACGAATCTCAGAAAGCGCCTTCATGAAAGAAATACGGCGGCTCAAACTCCTTACGGAGCCGAGACAGGAACTCGTAGACGTGATGAAACTCCAAATTGGCCTGGACAGCCTGGCAACAGGGGCAAGTACGACAACCAGCACTGCAGAGAGAATCAAGCTGGCGCCAGATAGCAGAACTCTGTGCATAGAAGTCATCAACAGTAGAGTCACCCTGCTGAAGAGCCTGCTCCTGACGGACCACAAAAAGGTATAAGGCATCACCAGAGGGCTGATAGCGCTGACGAAGACGGGTCCACATCTCAAAGACAGTAGGAAGACCCAGAAACTCAGAAGCAAACTGAGGCAGAACACTAGCAGTGAGAACAACTGCAGCACGAGCATCATCATCAAGCCACTGGGTGTAAACAGACAGAGCACCATGATACGTCTGAAGAGCCTCCTCATAAGCCAAAACCCTCTCATCATAAGCACGAGCAGCAGCCTCATCAGCAAGCTTAGCCGCATCCTTGGCGGCCTGATTAGCATCCGTAGGAAGAACCGGTGGAGTCGGCGGAGTAGGGGCCATCGGAGGAACTGGACGTGGCGGAGAGCAGACCTCGCCGGAAAGAACACCCCAGAGACGGATGCCACGCATGTGAATGCGCATGAAGCCAGTGAACTCGGTGTAGTTAGTACCATCAAAGATCACCGGACAACGAGGAACAACAACATAGCCCGATGCAGCAGACTTTTTTTTTCTTTTTTTTGGTCAATGACTGCGTGGAAGCCCGATCCGATCTGGAGGGCAGAATCGAGCAGCTAGGCAGCGGGATCCGATCGGGAGGCGAGCAGGAAGAGGAGCAGCTCGGCAGCAGGATTCGTCCTGGAAGCAGGAGGCGAAAAACGGGTCGGCCACCTCGTCACGTGAAGCTGGCTTCGATCACGGGAGCCTCGGAAGCGGAAGACAGGGCAGAGCCGCCGATCCAATCGGGAGATAAGGGGGGGGGGGTGCGAGCAACGCCAAAACCGAGAGGACAACGAGCAGGCGGCTTCGATCCGACTTCGAGTGCGATCGGGAGCGGAGAGAGAAGCAGCCGCAGCGCCACGAGAGGATCAATCACACGAGTTGCGGCGTGTAAAAAATTGACCTAACTCTAATACTATGTTAGGAATAAGCAACTTGTATTCCCATGAGGCCATAGGCCGATATATATACATGTACAGGTGTGGAACATATGCAGGAAACCCCTTATACAACGGGATAAACACAAAGGAGTACATGACTTATATTATAACTCTAACAGTATAGAACCTGAGGAAGTACTTGATCCTGCTGGCAACTTTATCAGCCACTATCACCTACCCGGCGGGCTGGCACAACCGGGTGGTCTCTCGCCAGATAACCAGCAAGGCTACCTTGCCAGTGACGTTGTCATGTTTCTTAGCCACACCAAGCGGTGCAAGATGTTCTTCTACTGCAACACAACAACATTCATTACATCACCCATTGTTTGATCCTGCTCCTGGTCAAGGAGCTGAGACGGAATGCAATTTGGCTTCGTTTGCTGCAGTTTGCGCTGCTGCTTGACCTGCTCGGACTTGTGGGGGCCTATGCTGCCGGGAACCGCAGGGAGGTCAGAACATCCGTTTATATCTGGGTATTACTTGTTGGCATCTTCACATATGTCAGACTTCATGTAGTATTCTTCCGGCATCTAGCTCCTGAATGGCTTGGAGAAGTATTCAGGGACATCCAGAGGTTCTGGGAGGACTCTGCAGCACACATTTTCAACAGAAGGCGGAACATAAAACATGAGCTAGATGCTCCTATCCAAGATGAAAAGGAGGCACTGGAGAAGAATCACGGTTTCTTTCTGGTTGCAGCTACATTGGCAGCAACAAAGACATATACTGCAGGGCTAAGTCCACCAGGCGGCAGATCTTACTAGGATGATAACAAGGGTAGCCACATTGCTGGTGACCTGGTGCTTTGAGACCAATACCCCCTCGGCTTCAATGTGTTTATGTTCTTCAATAAAACTGCCTTTTCTGGATCCTTTGTCATCATCATCATGCTTCTCAGTAAAACGAGTTCACATCCGAGGGTGGCCCGATCTTCACGTCGTAGGATCGAATCGGGAGGGATAACTAGCTGCAAGCAACCGGGATAACTAGCTTCATAGCCTGGTCGCCTTCCACGAGAATGACTAGAACTTTTGACTCACAACTTCAAATGATGTGAAGTTTTTTGCATTGGAAAGTAAATTTGATGTAGCTTCTGGTGATGTACCCATATGTCCCCGTCTCTCCTCCAAATGGGTGTGGCACAACGAAACACCAAAGGTAAAAACTGGGAGCATCAACTTCACTTGAAACTTGTTTTGACAACACTTGTTTCTTCGACTTTGTTTCTTCATGCGCTAAGATATTATTTGCTTCCTTTGATATTGCGCCTGAAATAACCAACAACAAGGAGATGAAAGCATAGTTGTGTCATCAAGGTTACAAGGTAAACTTAAGTTAGCGTTCACCATGATTTCTCCTTTGATGTTTGCGTGTGTATCAATGGTTGCCATCTCCCCATCTCAGGAGAGCTTCGGCGCCGATGAAGGTCAACGGGCTCGAGCGGATGCGAGAACAACGAGGGCGAGAAGAAGAAGAAAGGTTCGAGCGGGCGCGAGGTAAAAATGGATCTGGGACCCCTGCCATCCTATTTATAGACAGGGTAAATACCCAAGCATCACGGTCAAACCCTAGGTGGCACACTAACTTTTTGCTAAGAAGGCACCTCGATTCTCGCGTTGACATGATTTGGCCTAGATTGGGAGTACCAGAAGAGAATGGGCAAAAATAAAAGATAAGTATGAAAGAAGTATTCATAACCGGTGAAAAATGGCCGAGAGGTGGAATAAGAGACGTCTTAGCTCGAAGCATGGGACAAAGCTGACTCTTGCAGGTGATACCCGTATTTTGGTCCTTAATACTTTTAGCTTACTCTTATTTTCAAGGAAAGCTTAGCAGGAATAAATCCAAGCTAACTCGAGGGCTAATGTTGGGGATATTCCCCACAGGTGAGACCCAGCCAAGGAAACCCGGCGAAGGATTGGAAGTGTAACCTGGCCTGTGTTGAAACCCGCCAAGATCCAGAAGGCTCACACTGGAGAGCATTGTAAGAGATGCCGAGTGGTCCATGGGCTTGTAAGGAAAACCCGGCCTAGGGTAGCCGGCTTATGACAAATCCCAAGCCAGAAGGAGTTCTCTGAACTTGGAAGACAAAGAAGATCTACAAGATTTAGAATAGGACTCTGATTATGGGTACAACCCGGAATCCACTGTAAGCTAGGGACCCAGCCTATTATATAAAGGGGGTTTCTGGGACGTCCAAAGGGACAGACAAGTTAGAATCTCTCGAAAACTAGGTAGCAAGATACTAGCACGAGTAGACTTTTACCTTCGCCGTGAGGGGCCGAACCTGGATAAACTCGTGTCTTTCGGTTTCGATCAACCCCGTCCAAACTTACACCTAGCAGCAATGTCCTCACAACTTAGTTCTCCTATGAGGACATTTGCCGTGACAAAACCACGACACATGCTCCAGTGTCAGGTCATCTACTGCTAGGTGATAGAGGCAAGTGGAATGCCTCAACCGACCATTATTTGTATAACAACACCAGGGCCAGGCCCACAGTTGTACAAACTGTGCGGCCCGCACAGGGCCCATAGAGTTTGAGGGGCCCCAAAAATTTTACAGGCCTATGTATTTACTTTCGCTGGCATGGCATGGCATGGCATGGGCATTGGGCCGGTCGGCGCCGGCATGTCAAGCCTCGACCATCTCCCTGTCCCGGGCTGCCTGCTCAATCAGTTATGCCCTCGATGCCTCGATCGCAGGAGGCAGGGATCGATCGCATCCAGAGGAAACCGAACAGCGCGGAATCTGGTTCGCATCTAGATCCGCTGACGCCGCGACGGGCGACACGGTAACAGGTACAGGAATTACAGCCTTCATTGGTTCGTATCCATGATCTATCGATCATTCCTCTCGTAGTCTCCTGATCTCGGGTTTTCGGAGAGGAATTTTCAATCATATACTTGTTGGCTGTCTTTTGACGCCTCTTCTACATGTATTGAGAGAGTATCTGCTAGCTAGCTATCATGATTCTATCATTCTAGTTAGTGTGATTCGATGATATACCTATTGTGATTCTAGCTATCTACTATCACCTTCTTTTCATAATATAAAAACGTTTTTAACATTAGTATAGTGCCAAAAATATTCTTACATTATGGGACAGAGGGAGTAGCTAGCTATTGTGTTATCAACACGGTATATACCTAGTTATTGTGATTCAGGTTCTCAGGGAGCAAAATTGTTTCTTATACACTGTATATACGTTGGACAGCCCTCATTGTACTCCTAATTCTACTCTTATAAATTGTTTCTTATATACTGTATATACGTTGGACAGCTCTCATTGTACTCATAATTCTATTCCTATTATCCTAATTCCTATTTCCAAATTACTTTTGGCAGGGATTGTTAGACAGATGGGTTATTTCCTCCTCGGTTAAATATCACAGTATAGCAGTTCAACCAGACAAGAGATGTGACTAGTTGAGTTAGACGGTTCGTCTAATTGCCAAATATCGACGCATAATCTTCAATTGATATCTGGTGCCATATGAATAGGTATGATTTTTTATATAACCAATTGTTATGTAAGACATTATATCATAATTGCTCTTTAGTTCATTTTAGTAAGATAGGGCTCCACTTTTTAGTTTCACACAGGGCCTCCAATTTTACCGGCCCGGCCCTAAACAACACACATATTTTTACCAACCAAATGTGGTACCCCAGGCCTATAAGGGGAGGGCCAAGGTCGAAAGAGGGAGAAGCAGGTTAGCACCCGCAACACTACCAGCAACCACCATTGAGCAGAAGACTAGTAGCTAAGAAGAAGAGTAGAGATAGGAGTGTTCGGGCACTCTACCTAGTACCGGGACCAATATTGGTCTCACCCAGACCACCGCCTTTGTAACACCGGAGCACTTGTATTCCTTAGATTATATCAATACCAACACGACGTAGGTTTTTACACTAACATGGCGAACTGGGCCTTACAAAATCCCCTGTGTCCTTACTTTCTCATGTGGCTTTGATAGTGGATTGACTAGGCGTTTAGCCCCTGGTAGAACTCACAAATATCCTTGATCCCTGGTGTCCGGAGAACACACTCTGACACATGTGCCTCCACTCCCTCCGCCATGAGCAAGAACAAGAGTTTGCACATATAGAAGCGTCAAGGAAAAAACGTTTAAGGGAATGTTGGTCCTTATCAACGATCAACTCTACAAGATCAGACTGGCCGAGTTCGAGCGAGTCGCTCGTGCCCTTGCCAACAAGGGTAAGGGCTGGAGCGTGCGGGTCGAAGTCCGCGCCCGACCGTCACCGCCCATTGGACGCGGTCGATTGTCTGCGCGAGACGAAGCGGTTGCGTCACGATCGATCAGGGCTGCCGCGGCTCCTGAGAGGTTTTTCGCCACTAGAAGGATGATGATTGTTAAGCTACATGTATATGTGTGTGAGTATTGTACGTAGTCTCTACATCAGACTAGTATAGCGTACGTGTGTGCAGTTTTCCCTTACGCACACACGTCCCTCCACCTCTCGAGCATGGCCACTCCACGATCTCCGTCGTGGCTCAAGTGCCCGCTGCTCCTCTGTACATGTAACCCCTCAGATGAATGAAATCGATGTGTTCGATCTCTTTCCCTGAAATATGGTATCAGACGCTGCCGCAACCAACCCGTTTGCGCCCGATCTGTCCTCTCCTTCCGCTGCCATGGACACCAATCCCCTAGCCATCCCTGACACCTCTGACGACGATGCATCCGCTCCGGCCGCGAGCGCGCCTCTGCCTTCTGCTCTGGCGAACGCCCCGCCCGCGAGCGCGCCTCTGTCCACCGCACCCCCGACACCGCTGCTCACGCCCGACGCTTTTCCGTCCACGGTCCTGCAGACCATCGACATCCGGCATCACATTCCGGTCACCCTCGACCTCCATGCCGGCAACTACGCCCAGTGGCGACGCTTCTTCCTCACCATTGTCGGCATGTTTGGCGTGCGCGACCACCTCGTCGCTCCTGCCGCCCCTCGCCGTCGTGATCCCGAATGGGTCATGGTCGACCACTGCGTTGTTCATTGGCTCTACTCCACCGTCTCTCCCGAGCTGCTCGACGCCGTGATGCAGCCCGATGACACTGCCGACGTGCTCTGGGCTGCAATCGAGGGCATCTTCCACGACAACAACCTCTCCCGGGCGGTGTATCTCGATGCCGAGTACCACGCTGTGGTGCAGGGCGACCTCATGGTGATGCAGTATTGCACTCGCCTCAAGTCCTTCGCCGATCAACTTCGCGACCTCGGCCAGCCTGTCTCCGAGCCGCAGCAACTGTTCAACATGCTGCGCGGGCTCGGGCGCCAGTACCACACCGCGATTCCCCACCTCACCTCGCGTGTCCCGCTGCCCACGTTCCTTGAGGCCCGCTCCTTCCTCCTCCTCGAAGAACATGAAGGAAATATGCCCTAGAGGCAATAATAAAGTTATTATTTATTTCCTTATATCATGATAAATGTTTATTATTCATGCTAGAATTGTATTAACCGGAAACATAATACATGTGTGAATACATAGACAAACAGAGTGTCACTAGTATGCCTATACTTGACTAGCTCGTTAATCAAAGATGGTTATGTTTCCTAACCATGAACAAAGAGTTGTTATTTGATTAACGAGGTCACATCATTAGTTGAATGATCTGATTGACATGACCCATTCCATTAGCTTAGCACCCGATCGTTTAGTATGTTGCTATTGCTTTCTTCATGACTTATACATGTTCCTATAACTATGAGATTATGCAACTCCCGTTTACCGGAGGAACACTTTGGGTACTACCAAACGTCACAACGTAACTGGGTGATTATAAAGGAGTACTACAGGTGTCTCCAATGGTAGATGTTGGTGGCGTATTTCGAGATTAGGGTTTGTCACTCCGATTGTCGGAGAGGTATCTCTGGGCCCTCTCGGTAATGCACATCACATAAGCCTTGCAAGCACTGCAACTAATAAGTTAGTTGTGAGATGATGTATTACGGAATGAGTAAAGAGACTTGCCGGTAACGAGATTGAACTAGGTATTGGATACCGACGATCGAATCTCGGGCAAGTAACATACCGATGACAAAGGGAACAACGTATGTTGTTATGCGGTCTGACCGATAAAGATCTTCGTAGAATATGTAGGAGCCAATATGGGCATCCAGGTCCCGCTATTGGTTATTGACCGGAGACGTGTCTCGGTCATGTCTACATTGTTCTCGAACCGTAGGGTCCGCACGCTTAACGTTACGATGACAGTTATTATGAGTTTATGCATTTTGATGTACCGAAGGTTGTTTGGAGTCCCGGATGAGATCACGGACATGACGAGGAGTCTCGAAATGGTCGAGACGTAAAGATTGATATATTGGAAGCCTATGTTTGGACATCGGAAGTGTTCCGGGTGAAATCGGGATTTTACCGGAATACCGGGAGGGTTACCGGAACCCCCCGGGAGACTAATGGGCCTATTGGGCCTTAGTGGAAAAGAGAAAAGGGAAGCCCACTAGCTGGCCGGCGCCCCCCCCCCCCAAGTCCTATTAGGAATAGGATAAGGGGCCGGCCCCCCTTCTCTCTCTTTTCCCCTCGGGAGTCCTAATTGGATTAGGATTGGGGGGAGGAGTCCTACTCTCGGTGGGAGTAGGACTCCCCTGCGCCTCCCCTCCCTTGGCCGGCCGGCCCCCCTCCTCCAACCTTTATATACGGGGGCAGGGGGCACCCCAAGACACACAACTTGATCCTTGAGATCGCTCCTTAGCCGTGTGCGGTGCCCCCTGCCACCAAATTCCACCTCGATCGTACCGTTGTAGTGCTTAGGCGAAGCCCTGCGTCGGTAGTACATCAAGATCGTCACCACGCCGTCGTGCTGACGGAACTCCTCCCCGAAGCTTTGCTGGATCGGAGCCCGGGGATCGTCATCGAGCTGAACGTGTGCTAAGAACTTGGAGGTGCCGGAGTAACGGTGCTTGGATCGGTCGGATCGGGAAGAAGACGTACGACTACTTCCTCTACATTGTGTGATCGCTTCCGCACTCGGTCTGCGTTGGTACGTAGACAATACTCTCCCCTCTCGTTACTGTGCATCACCATGATCTTGCGTGTGCGTAGGAAAATTTTCGAAATTACTGCGTTCCCCAACAGTGGCATCCGAGCCTAGGTTTTATGGTTTGATGTTATATGCACGAGTAGAACACAAGTGAGTTGTGGGCGATACAAGTCATACTGCCTACCAGCATGTCATACTTTGGTTCGGCGGTATTGTTGGGTGAGACGATCCGGACCAACCTTACGCGTACTCTTACGCGAGACCGGTTCCCTCGACGTGCTTTGCACATAGATGGCTTGCGGAAGACTGTCTCTCCAACTTTAGTTGAACCAAGTGTGACTACGCCCGGTCCTTGAGAAGTTTAAAACGGAGTCTATTTGACGAACTATCGTTGTGGTTTTGATGCGTAGGTGAGATGAGTTCTTGCTTAAGCCCGTAGCAGCCACGTAAAACTTGCAACAAACAAAGTAGAGGACGTCTAACTTGTTTTTGCAGAGTATGTTGTGATGTGATATGGTCAAGACATGATGCTGATTTTATTGTATGAGATGATCATGTTTTGTAACCGAGTTATCGGCAACTGGCAGGAGCCATATGGTTGTCGCTTTATTGTATGCAATGCAATCGCAATGTAATGCTTTACTTTATTACTAAGCGGTAGTGATAGTCGTGGAAGCATAAGATTGGCGAGACGACAACGTTGCTACGATGAAGATCAAGGTGGCGCGCCGGTGACGATGGTGATCATGACGGTGCTTCGGAGATGGAGATCACAAGCACAAGATGATGATGGCCATATCATATCACTTATATTGATTGCATGTGATGTTTATCCTTTTATGCATCTTATCTTGCTTTGATTGACGGTAGCATTATAAGATGATCTCTCACTAAATTATCAAGAAGTGTTCTCCCTGAGTATGCACCGTTGCCAAAGTTCGTCGTGCCCAGACACCACGTGATGATCGGGTGCGATAAGCTCTACGTCCATCTACAACGGGTGCAAGCCAGTTTTGCACACGCAGAATACTCAGGTTAAACTTGACGAGCCTAGCATATGCAGATATGGCCTCGGAACACAGAGACCGAAAGGTCGAGCGTGAATCATATAGTAGATATGATCAACATGACGATGTTCACCATTGAAAACTACTCCATCTCACGTGATGATCGGTTATGGTTTAGTTGATTTGGATCACGTGATCACTTAGAGGATTAGAGGGATATCTATCTAAGTGGGAGTTCTTAAGTAATATGATTAATTGAACTTAAATTTATCATGAACTTAGTCCTGGTAGTATTTTGCAAATTATGTTATAGATCAATAGCTCGCGTTGTTGCTTCCCTGTGTTTATTTTGATATGTTCCTAGAGAAAATTGTGTTGAAAGATGTTAGTAGCAATGATGCGGATTGGATCCGTGATCTGAGGTTTATCCTCATTGCTGCACAGAAGAATTATGTCCTTGATGCACCGCTAGGTGACAGACCTATTGCAGGAGCAGATGCAGACGTTATGAACGTTTGGCTAGCTCAATATGATGACTACTTGATAGTTTAGTGCACCATGCTTAATGGCTTAGAATCGGGACTTCAAAGACGTTTTGAACGTCATGGACCATATGAGATGTTCCAGGAGTTGAAGTTAATATTTCAAGTAAATACCCGAGTTGGGAGATATGAAGTCTCCAACAAGTTCTATAGCTGAAAGATGGAGGAGAATCGCTCAACTAGTGAGCATGTGCCCAGATTGTCTGAGTACTACAATCGCTTGAATCAAGTGGGAGTTAATCTTCCAGATAAAATAGTGATTGACAGAATTCTCTAGTCACCATCACCAAGTTAGTAGAACTTCGTGATGAACTATAATATGCAAGGGATAACGGAAACAACTCCCAAGCTCTTCGTGATGCTGAAATCAACGAAGGTAGAAATCAAGAAAAACATCAAGTGTTGATGGTTGACAAGATCACTAGTTTCAAGAAAAGGGCAAAGGGAAGAAGGGGAACTTCAAAAGAACGGCAAGCAAGTTGCTACTCATGTGAAGAAGCCCAAGTCTGGTCCTAAGCCTGAGACAAAGTGCTTATACTGCAAAAGGGACTAGTTACTGGAAGCGGAACTACCCCAAGTGATTGGCGGATAAGAAGGATGGCAAAGTGAACATAAGTATATTTGATATACATGTTATTGATGTGTACTTTACTAGTGTTTATAGCAAACCCTCAGTATTTGATACTAGTTCAGTTGCTAAGAGTAGTAACTCGAAACGGGAGTTGCAGAATAAACAGAGACTAGTTAAGGGTGAAGTGGCGATGTGTGTTGGAAGTGGTTCCAAGATTGATATGATCATCATCGCACACTCCCTATAATTTCGGGATTAGTGTTGAACCTAAATAAGTGTTATTTGGTGTTTGCGTTGAACATGAATATGATTTGATCATGTTTATTGTAATACGGTTATTCATTTAAGTAAGAGAATAAATTGTTGTTCTGTTTACATGAATAAAACCTAATATGGTTAAACACCCAATGAAAACAGTTCATTGGATCTCGATCTTAATAATACACATATTCATAATATTGAAACCAAAAGATGCAAAGTTAATAATGATAGTGCAACTTATTTGTGGCACTACCGTTTAGGTCATATTGGTGTAAAGCGCATAAAGAAACTCCATACTGATGGGCTTTCGGAATCACTTGATTATGAATCACTTGATGCTTGTAAACCATGCCTTTTGGGCAAGATGACTAAAACGCCGTTCTACGGAACAATGGAGCAAGCAAAAGATTTGTTGGAAATCATACATACTGATGTATGTGGTCCGATGAATATTGAGGCTCGCGACATGTATCATTATTTTCTGATCTTCACAGATGATTTGAGCAGATGTGAGTATATCTACTTGATGAAACATAAGTCTGAAACATTTGAAAAGTTCAAAGAATTTCAGAGTGAAGTGAAAAATCATCGTAACAAGAAAGTAAAGTTTCTATGATCTGATCATAGAGAAGAGTATTTGAGTTACGAGTTTGGTCTTCAGTTAAAAACAATGTGAAATAGTTTCACTACTCACGCCACCTGGAACACCACAGCATAATGGTGTGTCCGAACGTCATAACCGTACTTTATTGGATATAGTGCAATATATGATGTTTCTTACCGATTTACCACTATCGTTTTTGGGGTCATGCATTAGAGACAGCTGCATTCACGTTAAAAAGGGCACCATATAAATCCGTTGAGACGACACCGTGTGAACTATGGTTTGGCAAGAAACCTAAGCTGTCGTTTCTTGAAGTTTGGGGTTGCGATGCTTATATGAAAAGGTTTCATCCTGATAAGCTCAAACTCAAATCGGAGAAGTGCGTCTTCATAGGATATCCAAAAAGAAACTATTGGATACACCTTCTATCACAGATCCGAAGGCAAGACTTTTGTTGCTAAAATTCGGAAACTTTCTGGAGAAGGAGTTTCTCTCGAAAGAAGTGAGTGGGAGGAAAGTAGAACTTGACGAGGTAACTGTACCTGCTCCCTTGTTGGAAAGTAGCACAACACAGAAAACTGTTTCTGTGGCACCTACACCAGTTAGTGAGGAAGCTAATGATGATGATCATGAAACTTCAGAACAAGATACTACTGAACCTCGTAGATCAACCAGAGTAAGATCCGCGCCAGAGTGGTACGGTAATCTTTTTCTGGAAGTCATGCTACTAGATCATGATGAACCTACGAACTATGAAGAAGCGATGGTGAGCCCAGATTCCGCAAAGTGGCTTGAAGCCATGAAATCTGAGATATGATCCATGTATGAGAACAAAGTATGGACTTTGGTTGACTTGCCTGATGATCGGCAAGCAATTGAGAATAAATAGATCTTCAAGAGGAAGACGGACATTGATAGTAGTGTTACTATCTACAAAGCTAGAATTGTCGCAAAAGGTTTTTCGACAAGTTCAAGGTGTTGACTACGATGAGAGCTTCTCACTCGTATCTATGCTCGAGTCTGTCCGAATCATGTTAGTAATTGCCGCATTTTATGAAATCTGGCAAAAGGATAAACAAAACTGCATTCCTTAATGGATTTATTAAAGAAGAGTTGTATATGATGCAACAGAAGGTTTTGTCAATCCGAAAGGTGCTAACAAAATGTGCAAGCTCCAGCGATCCATCTATGGACTGGTGCAAGCATCTCGGAGTTGGAATATACGCTTTGATGAGTTGATCAAAGCATATAGTTTTATACAGACTTGCGGTGAAGCCTGTATTTACAAGAAAGTGAGTGGGAGCACTACAACATTTCTGATAAGTATATGTGAATGACATATTGATGATCGGAAATAATGTAGAATTATTCTGTAAAGCATAAAGGAGTGTTTGAAAGGGGTTTTTCAAAGAAAGACTTCGGTGAAGCTGCTTACATATTGAGCTTCAAGATCTATAGGGATAGATCAAGACGCTTGATAAGTTTTTTCAATGAGTACATACCTTGACAAGATTTTGAAGTAGTTCAAAATGGAGCAGTCAAAGAAAGAGTTCTTGCCTGTATTTTAAGGTGTGAAGTTGAGTAAGACTCAAAGCCCGACCACGGCAGAAGATAGAAAGAGAATGAAAGTCATTCCCTATGCCTTGACCATAGGTTCTGTAAAGTATGTCATGCTGTATACCAGATCTATTGTATACCCTGCACTGATTTAGCAAGGGAGTACAATAGTGATCTAGGAGTAGATCACTGGACAGCGGTCAGAATTATCCTTAGTGAAATAAGGATATGTTTCTCGATTATGGACGTGACAAAAAGGTTCGTCGTAAAGGGTTACGTCGATGCAAGTTTTTGACACTGATCCAGATGATTCTAAGTCTCAATCTGGATACATATTGAAAGTGGGAGCAATTAGCTAGAGTAGCTCCGTGTAGAGCATTGTAGACATAGAACTTGCAAAATACTTACGGATCTGAATGTGACAGACCCGTCGACTAAAATTATCTCACAAGCAAAACATGATCACACCTTAGTACTCTTTGGGTGTTAATCACATAAAGAAGTGAACTAGATTACTGACTCTAGTAAACCCTTTGAGTGTTGGTCACATGACGATGTGAACTATGGGTGTTAATCACATGGTGATGTGAACTATTGTTGTTAAATCACATGGTGATGTGAACTAGATTATTGACTCTAGTGCAAGTGGGAGACTGAAGGAAATATGCCCTAGAGGCAATAATAAAGTTATTATTTATTTCCTTATATCATGATAAATGTTTATTATTCATGCTAGAATTGTATTAACCGGAAACATAATACATGTGTGAATACATAGACAAACAGAGTGTCACTAGTATGCCTCTACTTGACTAGCTCGTTAATCAAAGATGGTTATGTTTCCTAACCATGAACAAAGAGTTGTTATTTGATTAACGAGGTCACATCATTAGTTGAATGATCTGATTGACATGACCCATTCCATTAGCTTAGCACCCGATCGTTTAGTATGTTGCTATTGCTTTCTTCATGACTTATACATGTTCCTATAACTATGAGATTATGCAACTCCCGTTTACCGGAGGAACACTTTGGGTACTACCAAACGTCACAACGTAACTGGGTGATTATAAAGGAGTACTACAGGTGTCTCCAATGGTAGATGTTGGGTTGGCGTATTTCGAGATTAGGGTTTGTCACTCCGATTGTCGGAGAGGTATCTCTGGGCCCTCTCGGTAATGCACATCACATAAGCCTTGCAAGCACTGCAACTAATAAGTTAGTTGTGAGATGATGTATTACGGAATGAGTAAAGAGACTTGCCGGTAACGAGATTGAACTAGGTATTGGATACCGACGATCGAATCTCGGGCAAGTAACATACCGATGACAAAGGGAACAACGTATGTTGTTATGCGGTCTGACCGATAAAGATCTTCGTAGAATATGTAGGAGCCAATATGGGCATCCAGGTCCCGCTATTGGTTATTGACCGGAGACGTGTCTCGGTCATGTCTACATTGTTCTCGAACCGTAGGGTCCGCACGCTTAATGTTACGATGACAGTTATTATGAGTTTATGCATTTTGATGTACCGAAGGTTGTTTGGAGTCCCGGATGAGATCACGGACATGACGAGGAGTCTCGAAATGGTCGAGACGTAAAGATTGATATATTGGAAGCCTATGTTTGGACATTGGAAGTGTTCCGGGTGAAATCGGGATTTTACCGGAATACCGGGAGGGTTACCGGAACCCCCCGGGAGACTAATGGGCCTATTGGGCCTTAGTGGAAAAGAGAAAAGGGAAGCCCACTAGCTGGCCGGCGCCCCCCCCCCCAAGTCCTATTAGGAATAGGATAAGGGGCCGGCCCCCCTTCTCTCTCTTTTCCCCCCGGGAGTCCTAATTGGATTAGGATTGGGGGGAGGAGTCCTACTCCCGATGGGAGTAGGACTCCCCTGCGCCTCCCCTCCCTTGGCCGGCCGGCCCCCCTCCTCCAACCTTTATATACGGGGGCAGGGGGCACCCCAAGACACACAACTTGATCCTTGAGATCGCTCCTTAGCCGTGTGCGGTGCCCCCTGCCACCAAATTCCACCTCGATCGTACCGTTGTAGTGCTTAGGTGAAGCCCTGCGTCGGTAGTACATCAAGATCGTCACCACGCCGTCGTGCTGACGGAACTCCTCCCCGAAGCTTTGCTGGATCGGAGCCCGGGGATCGTCATCGAGCTGAACGTGTGCTAAGAACTCGGAGGTGCCGGAGTAACGGTGCTTGGATCGGTCGGATCGGGAAGAAGACGTACGACTACTTCCTCTACGTTGTGTGATCGCTTCCGCAGTCGGTCTGCGTTGGTACGTAGACAACACTCTCCCCTCTTGTTGCTGTGCATCACCATGATCTTGCGTGTGCGTAGGAAAATTTTCGAAATTACTGCGTTCCCCAACAGAACATCGCGCCGAGCAGGCGGCTCGTCAGCAAACCGCCCATGCTCTCATCGCGGCGCGCCCGCCGGTCAGCCCAGCGCCCCAGGCGCCTCCCTCCGACGGCGGGGCTGGTCACGGGCGTGGGCGCAACCGCCACCGCGGTCGGGGCAACCGGGGGGGGGGGGGCTCGTCTTCGGCTCCACCACCCTCGACTCCGCTCGTTCCACGTCCGGCTGCGTTACCAGGCTCCTCCCCGAGCGCCCACTCCTGGACGTGCATGGTCCAGGCGTGGCCTATGCCCTGGCGTGCGCCAGGGGCCGGCGTTCTCGGGCCTCGCCCGGGCGTCCCGACCCAGCAGGCTCTCTTCGTCGGTGGTGCGCCTGCCGCGCCACTCCCGTACGGCTACGGCGGGTATCCTGTGCTCCTCCCCGGGGTCACCTACGGGTCGCCAGGTGCCAGCTCCAGCAACGCGCCTCCACCACCGCAGCAGCCCTGGGACATGGGTGGCCTTCAGACTGCGCTTCAGGCCGCGCATTCCTCCTCGCCGCCGCCACCGACTAGCACCTCGGACTGGTACATGGATTCGGGCGCCTCATCGCACATGACCTCCAACCCTGGTACTCTCCACTCCCTTCGTCCTTCTTTTCCTCCTCGTGATATCATTGTTGGCAATGGCGGCCGCATGCCCATTACGCACACCGGTCGCGGCTCGCTCATTGCTAACAACTCCTCCCTCGAGCTCCACAATGTGCTCCTCTCTCCCTCCATCATCACCAATCTTCTTTCTGTACGTCGTCTTACTCACGATAATCCTGTGTCCGTGGAATTTGACGCTTTTGGGTTTTCTGTCAAGGATATTCGCACCCGCCTGGTGATCCTTCGGTGTGACTCGATCGGCGACCTGTACCCGGTGTGCTGCAACCCTGCAGTCCCGCGCGCTAGCTACTTCGCCGGCGTCGCGTCCACTGAGTTGTGGCATAGCCGTCTTGGGCATCCCTTCAAGGAGGTGCTCCGTCGTGCTCTGGGTCAGTTCAAGTTCACCTGCGCTCCTTCCACTCCGCACTCCTGCTCGGCGTGTCGCCTCGGCAAGAACACACGCCTGCCGTTCGCTGCTTCTACGTCTACTAGCTATTTCCCGTTTCAGCTATTACACTTAGATGTTTGGACTTCTCCAGTTGTTAGCATTTCTGGTTTCGAATACTACCTAGTTATCATTGATAGCTGTACGCACTATGTATGGACATTTCCTCTTCGAAACAAGTCTGATGTGATTTGTGTGCTCACTGCTTTCTATGCCTACGTTCATACTCAATTTAAGCGTCCTATCCTGGCTTTGCAAACCAATAATGGCCGCGAGTTTGACAACCTCGCCGTTCGCTCTCTTCTCTCTCGCCACGGCACATTCCTTCGCCTACCATGCCCCTACATGAGCCAACAAAACGGGGTTGCCGAGCGTGCTCTCCGCACTCTGAACGAGGGCGTGTGCGCGCTTCTTTTCCACGCCTCACTCCCGCCTCGCTTCTGGGCTGAAGCGCTCGCCACCGCCACGCTCCTCCACAATTACAAGCCCTGCGCGTCTAGCTCGCCGCGTACCCCGCATGAACTCCTCCTTGGCGTAGCTCCCGACTACTCCGCCTTGCGCGTTTTCGGCTGCCTATGTTATCCCAACACCACTTCGACCGCGCGTCATAAACTTGATGCTCGCTCTGTGGCATGTGTTTTCTTGGGCTATCCTGCTACGACCCAACCACTCGTCGCGTGCTCACTTCTCGCCATGTTCGCTTTGACGAACTCACCTTTCCCTTTGCCACGCCGCAGCTACCACCCGCTCCCACGATCTGTCACCCACGCCTCGTGCCAGTGCCCACTCGTCCTTCCCTGATCACACGCCCCAGTCAGCCCACGTCTTGCCGCTCCCCCGAGCGCGCGCACACACCACTTTTGACCAGCGTCGTCGGATCCCCATCCTGCGGCCCACATTCAAACCCTCCCTCACCCACTTCCCTCGCGTCTCGGGACGCGTCCACTCCCTCCTCCAGCCCATGCACGTCCGGCTCCCATGCATCCGTCGGATCTTCATCCGATGGCTCCGGCCGCTCTGTTGCTCCGCCTCCTCCCGTGCCAGGGGTCGTCACTCGTGCTCGCGCCGGCGTGTTCCGGCCAAACCAGAAGTACGCCGTCGACTATGTTTGCGTTGCCTCTGCCGCCGCTTCACCGACAATCTTTGCACTCCCGCGCTCTGTGCGCGTTGCTCTTCGATCCTAACTGGATCGCCGCCATGCGAGAAGAGTTTGCCGCTCTCACTGCAAACCGTACCTGGGAGCTTGTGCCTAAACCTCCCCGCACCAATATCATCACGGGAAAATGGGTTTTCCGTCACAAACTGCGCGCGGACGGCACTCTTGAACGATACAAAGCGAGGTGGGTTGTGCGTGGCTTCAACCAACGCGCTGGTGTCGACTACGGGGAGACCTTCTCTCCTGTCGTTAAACCAGCGACCATTCGCGCCGTCCTCACTCTCGCCGCGTCGCATCGGTGGCCAGTCCATCAACTCGACGTGAAGAATGCTTTCTTGCATGGCACACTCCAGGAAGAGGTTTACTGTCTCCAACCTGCGGGCTTCATCGACACCGACAAGCCAGATCACGTGCCGCCTTTCCAAGTCTCTGGATGGCTTGAAGCAGGCGCCGCGCGCGTGGTTTCTTCGCTTCACCGGCTTCATCACCACCCTTGGGTTCACGGCGACCCGCTCCGACAGTTCGCTGTTCACGCTCGCGCGCGGAGCTGACGCCGCGTACCTGCTGCTCTACGTGGACGATATCGTCCTCACGGCCTCCTCCTACGCCTTCCTTCGTCGCATCATCGCCGTGCTCACCACAGAGTTCGCCATGAAAGACCTCGGCACCCTGCACTACTTCTTGGGCATCCGCGTCACGCGCTCCGATGCTGGCTTCTTCCTCTCGCAAGAGCAGTACGCCGAGGACGTGCTGGAGCGCGCCGCCATGGACAACTGCAAGCCCGCGCCTACTCCTGTGGACACCAAGGCCAAGCTGCCCGCGGCGACCGGCCCCCGCGTGGCTGACTCCATTGAGTACCGCAGCCTCGCCGGTGCCCTGCAGTACCTCACCGTCACGCACCCGGAGCTCGCCTACGCCGTCCAGCAAATATGTTTGCACATGCATGATCCGCGCGAGTGCCACCGTGCGCTGATCAAGCGCGCTCTCCGGTACATCCGCGACACTGCCTCCCTCGGATTACATCTGCGCGCGTCCTCGACACTTGATCTCCGCGCCTACACCGACGCCGACTGGGCTGGCTACCCGGATACGCGGCACTCCACCTCGGGGTACTGCGTCTATCTTGGCGACACTCTTGTCTCCTGGTCATCCAAACGCCAGCCGACCGTCTCCAGATCAAGTGCTGAAGCTGAGTATCGCGGTGTTGCCAATGCGGTGGCTGAGTGCATCTAGCTTCGACAACTTCTGGGCGAACTCCGCTGCTCTGTCAAGACGGCGACGCTTGTGTACTGCGACAACATCTCTTCGGTGTACCTGTCCAGCAATCCCGTCCATCACCGGCGCACCAAGCATGTCGAACTCGACATTCATTTCGTCCGCGAGCGCGTGGCCCTGGGTGAATTTCGCGTTCTTCACATTCCCACGCGCCAGCAACTCGCCGATGTGATGACCAAAGGATTGCCCGTCGATGTCTTCCACGACTTCCGTTCCAGTCTCTGCGTCGCTCCTCGCGCCGTCACGACTGCGGGGAGGGGGGGGGGTGTTAAGCTACATGTATATGTGTGTGTGAGTATTGTACGTAGTCTCTACATCAGGCTAGTATAGCGTACGTGTGTGCAGTTTTCCCTTACGCACACACGTGCCTCCACCTCTCGAGCATGGCCACTCCACGATCTCCATCGTGGCTCAAGTGCCCGCTGCTCCCCTGTATATGTAACCCCTCAGATAGATGAATGGAATCGATGTGTTCGATCTCTTTCCCTGAAACAATGATGACGGATTGGCCGGTGATGGAGGTGTTGATGGCCTCGGAGCCCATCCCACGAGGTCACCGTTTGGTACCTTGCTTAGTTTAATTTTGATTCAAATTTCGTTCAGTGCTTGAACTTCGTTAAGTTTTGTCCTTTTGGTTATAAATATATCAAAATTTAATAAATATTAATTTCATCCATTCTTGTGAAAGATTAATTTGAAATGGCGTTTGATGCACCGGGTTGGATAGCCGCGCCAATCCTTTGCACGGACGTGTCCGTGGACGTTTGATGTGTCCGTCTTCGATTTGATGCTTGGAGTTGCCTTTACAGGTGGTCCCCACTGTCCAGCAAGCCCCACACAGCCCCTCTTCTTGCATCACGCGTTATGTGGCTGACTGCAGGGTCTCGCATCACTCGATGAACGTCATCGGTGACATCGACCTCAGTGACACAAGACGGCTCCGGGAGTTCTCTCGCTGATGGTCCAGCTGATCGCGCTGCCCGACACCAGCGCAACCACAGCATGTTTCCAACCGGCGACGCTGCCGCCGGGACGCCTCGATGCAGGAGGCGGCCAGCTTGCGACGGAGTGGCTGGGTGCAGCTTGCGAGGAGCGCGCGGCAGGTGCTCGACGAAATGCGCCGGCTGCATAGCACGGCAGGTGCTCGACGAAATGCGCCAGCAGCATGGCCCGGCAGGTGCTCGAGGGTAACGCGTGCAAGAAAATCCCAATGGACCCGGTGCACGCCTGCCGCCCGGCCCGGCCCGGCCCGCTGCTGCAGTGCCCGAGGCCTGCTACTGTAGCAGGTATGCATGTGCACGCTCCTTGCTCTTATCCTCTTGCGTTTCATTGCACTCGCGCTGTATGATGGGGCTGCTTGGGCATGGTTATTTTCTACACTTTTTTCGAGGCAACGAACGTGGGTATTTCAGTTATCAATGTGCAAAAGTTCAGAAAAAGGTCACTCCCTCCTCTGCTTGCCGTGTGAAACTATTGGGAAATGGATTTGCATAGTCTTAAGGGGGTGTTCGTTTCAGAAGTCATAGAACTTTTTTTAGTCATAGGGACTAATCAAAAATGACTCTTTAATAGAGTTTTTTTCTAGTCCCTGTAGAAAAAGTCCCTCCCGTTTGGTTTCTAGAGACTTTTTAGGGACTTTTTCTAGTCTCGGGGACTAAAAAGTCCCTGAACCAAACACCCCCTAAGGACTTGGTGATAGGACCCAGGGGACAGGCATGCAGACTTGGGCATTGGCAGCCCAGTCTTCGGTCCGAGGATGCATACATCTGGTCGCAGCTTGTTGTCTTGTCGTCCTGGCCGGACTTAAAAACATGCCGACCTCTGTCCCTGTGGCAACCTGGTACTTGAATGGCATTATATATTAGCTTGCACTTAATAAATAAAGTAAATCTAGCACGATTCTCGCTGGATACTCACAGGCATAGGCACAGTCACAGTCACGGAGTATCATACAGTATAATATACTCCAGTATTCAGATGGAAAGGCATGAAGGATGTCGACATGCTTTCTTGAATGTTTGTGCAAGTTGTATCATGGCTTGCGAATAATACAAGGTATCCTATTGCTATTCGGTAGGCATGCATGGATGTTGTAAATATGCTGTAATCTGAGATTATCTGAACCCAGCACACATTTTGCCCACATAAGTAAGTTTGTGCTGCTCCAAATTATAGGTAGGAGTGTAGTAAATAGCTGCATGAAGCTAGAACTCACCAGGAGTAGACTGCAGAAAAGGACTGCTGCGCTTTTTATGGCCACAATGGCGAAGATTCAGCTATTTGAACGGTCCACGTATTTGTCCATGGGATATTATTGGTGGGCTGGGACTGCGATGTGGCTTTGAAGTTTAGTTCTTTATCTTGTCCACTCCCCCCCACCCCCTGTGCAGTGGCACTGTGGAACTCTCAGAGACCAAGACCAGCGCCGGGTAGTTCACCTCAGTCTTGCAAACCCACATACGCTACAATCTTTAGAGAGGAGCTAGAGATTTTCAAGGAATCTCAGAGCCATGGAGGATCCCGGAGAGCAGAATGGCAATGCCCATGCCCCTGTAGCTGCCGGCAACACTCTCGACGAGCCGCAGCAGCTGCAGCAAGACGGTGCCGACGAGGCCGAGCCGCAGCAGCTGCAACAAGAGGGCGCCAACGAGGAGGCCGAGCTCCTATGGAAGCTGAGGAAGTACCTGGTGCTGATGGCCATCCTCGTGGCGGCCATCACGTTCCAGGCGGGGCTGGCCCCGCCGGGCGGCTTCTGGCAGCACAACGACGAGCACGGCCACGTCGCCAGCGACATCGTGATGAAGTCCAGCTACCCCAGACGGTACCTTGCCTTCTTCTACTACAACACCATGGCGTTCGGGGCCTCGCTCCTGGTGCTCATACTGCTCCTGCTGAGGGAGCTGACCCACAAGGCCGCCTGGCTCCGCGCGCTCCAGTTCGCCATGATTCTTGGCTTACTGGGGCTCATGGGGGCCTTCGCCGCTGGGAGCTGCAGGGAGGTGAGGACCTCTGCTTACATCTGGGTGTTACTCCTTGGCATCTCTGCCTATGTCACACTCCATGAGGTGTTCTTCAAGCACCTGGCACCTGAGCGGCTGCGAAAATTTCTATCCGGTGTTAGTAAACGTTGGAAGGGAAGTCCGGGGGACATTTTCACGTCATCAAAACCAGATGAGCAAAAGGCTTCAAATGCAGAGAGGGTAGCCGATGAGGGAGTGACTTCAATCCAGATGGAAGAACCTGAAAGAAATGGCAGCTCCGTGCAGGTTCTTGCAGAAGAAGAGAAGAAGAAAAAGGAGAAAGAGGCTGCAGACAGAGAGGAAGATCTTGAAAGAAATCGCAGCTCCTTGCTGGTTCTTGCCACATTGGTAGCAACAGTGACATATGTGGCAGGGCTAACCCCTCCAGGTGGCTTCTGGTCTGATGACAACAAGAACCACATTCCTGGTGATCCGGTGCTGCGAGACCACTATCCACGCCGATTCAAGGCCTTCTTCTATTGCAATGCCACTGCTTTTGCTGGATCACTGGTCATCATCATCATGGTCCTCAGTCAAACAGCAGTGGATCATGTTGTCAAGTCAAATGCTCTGCGGTTGTGTGTGGTAGTCAGTCTATTTGGGCTTATGGGGGCATATGCTGCTGGAAGTTGCAGGGAGGTACATACATCTATCTATGTCTTTGCACTTGTTGGCACAGTCTTGCTCTACCTCATCATCCAGTGTATTGAACCTGCTCTGTCTAAGTTGGCATGTATTGCAAACACCATCACACGTGTGAAAGAGAGAAATAAAGAAATGGTTCGGAAGCTGAGGGCTTTCATCAAGGCCTTGTTGGAACCTTCCATACCAGTACAAGTTCAGTCAGACAACAGCACTCCGGGCACTGATGGTAAGGATTTCCAGAAGTTGCGCACATACCTTCTATTACTTGGCATCCTTGCTGCCACAGTCACATTCCAAGCTGGGCTGAATCCACCAGGAGGCTTTTGGACAGATAACAGTGATGGGCATATTGCTGGTGATCCAATTTTGGAGACCATCAGTCCCAAGCGCTACAAGGCATTCTTCTATTGCAATGCCACAGCATTTGTAGCCTCTTTGGCCATCATCATCCTACTCCAGAGCCAGTTGATTACCATTCATGCCATGAAGCGTTATGTACTGCAAACAGCAATGACACTGGTGCTCTTTGGTCTTATGGGAGCCTACGTCGCTGGAAGCAGCAGGAAGTTCTCAACATCCATTTATGTGTTCGTCCTAGTCCTCCTAGTTTTCGCCTATGTTGTACTTCATATTCTATATGAGAGGGCACTAGGGAATACTGGGAGCACAGCAGGGAGTACTGAGAGCACAGCAGGGAATACCGAGAGCACAGTAGGGAATACTGGGGTTTCCATGCCAGAAACCCCCCCAAATCCTAGTTCTTCTGAACCTACTCTTGAAGAAAAAAAAGATTTAACCTCCCAAAATCCTAGTTCTTCTGAACCTACTCCTGAAGAAAAAAAAGATTTGCAGAAGAGGCGCAAGTTTCTGATGTTGCTCGCAATTCTAGCAGCTTCTATCACATACCAAACTGGTATAAGCCCACCAGGTGGCTTTTGGACTAACGGCCACCGAGCAGGTTATCCAGTGTTTCGTGACGAGTTCCGAAACCGCTATAGGGTGTTCTTCTACTTCAATGCTACTGCTTTCATGGCATCCCTGGCAGTAATTCTGTTGCTTGTTAACAAGAGGCTATGCAACAAAGGTCTGAGGTGCCATGCGCTATGTGCATGCGTATTGGTTGATCTGATCAGCCTCATGGGTGCTTTTGCTACTGGAAGCTGCAGAGAAGTGCCAACATCTGGCTATGTCATTCTTGTTGTTCTTGCAGTGTTTGTCTATGTCATAATTCAAGTCCTGGTTCTGACACCAAAAGATAAGTGGAAAGAGTTGCTGCGGCCTTCTAAGAACCAACATTCATCAATGAATCACACGAGAAGTATACATGATACTGATAGTAAGAGAACAGAGCACAAATGGCGCAAAGATTTGATGCTGATTGGAACTCTTGCAGTCACTGTCACATACCAAGCCGGTCTGCTTCCGCCAGGAGGAGTTTGGCCTGATGACCAGGATGGCCATTTTGCAGGTGACCCTATCCTCCATGATACCAACCTAACACGGTACAAGGTATTCTTCTATTGCAACGCCACAGCATTCATGGCCTCAATGGTCATGGTCATCCTCCTGCTGAACAACACAATAAGCAAGCACAAGAGATCTCTCTTTGCCATGAAAACAGCAATGGTCTTGGACTTGCTTGGTTTACTTGGGGCATATGCCGCAGGCAGCTGCAGGAAGTTGAAGACATCTGCGTACATTTTTGCACTTGTCATTGCCGTGATAATCTACATCGTCATTCATGTCTTGTTGTCATTTGACGAAGTGGCAAGGTTAGTGAAGCAGAAGGGGAAAAGGTGGGTGCGATGTCTGAAAAGGTGCTTCTGTTGCAACTGATTCAAGCAATCAACCATCTGACGGGAACCAGGAAAAAGTCCTCTGCCTGTGTAAGAGTAGTCTCAGTTGTGACATTTGTTCAGTCTATCATGAGATAGACACAACCTCCAAAGTTGTAATTTGTGTTTTATTGTTGCTCAAGGCCATCATGTAGTATTATTTGATGCATTCTTTGAATGTGAGCAAAAGATGATATAAATGACAATTGTGAGATGTGAAGTAGTTCTTTCTTAGTTAACAATTTGTGGAATTACCTTCTGAAGTGAAAATTGTTTGCCTGCACGAATATGCAGATCATATGGTAACCCAGAAATGCAATATGCCAATATTTATTAGTGGTAGAGAATGCTAACTGACAATATCCAAATTTGCAATGACAAAAGAATAAGCATCTCGTGGAGAGGGGCAAAACAGTCTGCATAGATACTCAATCCTTGGAACAATACTGTAAGAGAGATAATAGGAGTAATGTTCCCAAGTGAGAATGTAATTTTAGCTAAATAATCTCTTTGAAAATGACGAAATTAAGTGGATTACTACAGCGCAGTGTCACTAGCATTTTATCAGCACTGGAACACTGATACCTCCATTGGACTCTTGAGTTGAGTTCTCCTGTTCTTGTGTGTACATGATGTTCAGGTATGAGGTTATTTTGGGTATGCAATATTTCTACATACTGCACTTTCTCTGCTTTTACAAATAAAATTTCAATGGGGGGAGGGGGGTTTGGAAGATACTTGTTCAAGAATGGAGAGACATGGCAGGAATAAATCTTCCTTTCTTTTTTGCAAGAAAGGAAGGAGTAGATCTTTGGCGGGACTACCAGGACCTCCCTGGTTTCTGTGATGAAATTCCATCAACAGGGCCTGTGAGGAAGAGCCCTTGTCAGTGTCTGATGAATTTCTCTGTAACACAGCGCATCAACTGCTTGGTGAAGTGCCAGGAGATTGCACAAATAACACTGCGTCTCAGCTTGCCAAACTAATCGGCATGGGCCATCTGTGGCCCAAACTCAGTGGAATGATTGGGATGAGGACCTGATTTTGGGAGGTGCAGAATGCCAGGTTGGACAGGGCATCTGCTTAGGCCCTCCACTATATAGGCCAAAACAGGTGCCAAATTCACTTTTGATGCATTTGGCATCGATGACGCTCAGCTGGTGCCCTCAAAAAAATTCAGGGCATCGGAGCATTTACTTGCTTCGGTGCCAAATTCACTCACGCAATAAAAAAAAGCACTTTTATGGGAGAGGGAGAGGCTGGTGTAGTTGGGTTTATTGATTTGTTTATATATATGTGGGACTGTGTGCACAGCGGTGCCAAACTCTCTAACGTTGTGAGAGCAGTGCCAAAAGTTTTTTATATTTGGCATCGATGCGTACATGGCATACTTTTCAGAAGTATGGCACCGGACACATAGTGGAAGGCCTATGCTCTAAATGATTTTGCTTCAGTGTGGGCCTGCCATCAACATTAGAAGCCAGTGTCGTGGTTTTGTCACGACAGATGTCCTAGAAAAAGGACTTAGTCGTGGAGTCATCGCAACGGGTTAGCTTGAAGGGGTTAAAGCGGACACAGGGACGCAAGAGAGTTTATACTAGTTCGGCCCCTTCGATGAAGGTAAAAGCCTACGTCTAGTTGTGATGGAATTGATGGGGTTTCGATGACTAGGGAGCAAACAAGCTTCGCCTAGGTCTCGAGTTGTTGTCTGTTGTCCTTGAACCGCCACCGGGTCGTCCCCTTATATACACGGGTGACGCCCGTCGGTTCACAGAGTCCCAATACCGGCTCATAGATGTGTCCGGTTTGGTCTCTACTTATTCCTAACTTAGAATACAAGTTAACTACTAACGCCGGTTTACGGCTACAGGCCTTGAACCGACCATGGGCCTTGAGCCCTCATCTGCCTTCTTGGGCTTTAACATACTTAACTACTGACGAAGTTAACCCGGCCCAGATAGGCCGGTTTACGCCCAGTAGTAATATCCCCAACATTAGGCCCTAGATTGATTTGAACAAGTTCATGTCAATCCTTTAGCAAAAATCTTCATCTTCAATATCTTCTTATAGTTTGTTGAACCGCCGTGATGTCATCTTCTCTGGTCGTTGTAAACCGGCGTGACGTCACCTGTTATAAAGGACCTTAATAGGTCTGCGACAATGTAACACCCTCGATGCGACTATATCTCCCACGTGTCGAGGCACGACTTAGAGGCATAATCGCATTGAAGGCATATGTCGCAAGTGAGGTAATCTTCACACAACCCATGTAATATAATAAGGGAAAGAGTACATAGTTGGCTTACAATCGCCACTTCACACAATTACATGAATAAAGCATTACATCAATCAAATACACTCATGGTCCGACTACGGAACCAAAATAAAAGAAGAACCCCAAATGCGACAAAGGTCCCCGATCGACCCCAACTGGGCTCCACTACTGATCAACTAGAACGGAACAACACAAAGGACAAGATCTTCAGCGAGCTCCTCCTGAGCTGGGTTGCGTCACCTGCACGGACTCATCGGCACCTGCAAACTGGTTTTGGAAGTATCTGTGAGCCACGGGGACTCAGCAATCTCGCACCCTCGCGATCAAGACTATTTAAGCTTATGGGTAAGGTAAAGGTGTGAGGTGAAGCTGCAGCAAGCGACTAGCATATATGGTGGCTAACATACGCAAATGAGAGCGAGAAGAGAAGGCAAAGCACGGTCGATAAAATATGATCAAGAAGTGATCCTAGGCTACCTATGTCAAGCATAACTCCAATAACCGTGTTCATTTTCCGGACTCCGCCGGAAAGAGACCATCACGGTTACACACGCGGTTGATTCATTTTAATTAAGGCCGACTTCAGGTTTTCTACAACCGGACGTTAACAAATTCCCCTCTGCCCATAACCGCGGGCACAGCTTTCGAAAGTTCAAATCCCTGCAGGGTGTCCCAACTTAGCCCATGACAAGCTCTCACGGTCAACGAAGGAATAGACCTCCACCCGAGACGTTCCGATCAGACTCGGTATCCCAGTACAACAAGACATTTCGACAGGGTAAAACTAAACCAGCAACACCGCCCGAATGTGCCGACAAATCCTGATAGGAGCTGCACATATCTCTTTCTCAGGGCACACCAGATCGTCCAAACTTCCGGTAGGCCAGCCCAGAGTTGCCCCTGCTGGCCACCGGCGGCTGACAAGTTGGACCAACACCCAGAGGAGCACTGGCCCGGGGGTTAAAATAAAGATGACCCTTGAGTCTGCAGAACCCAAGGGAAAGAAAAGGCTAGGTGGCAAATGGTAAAACCAATGTTGGGCATTGCTGGAGAAGCTTTACTAAAGGCGAACTGTCAAGGGGTTCCCATTATAGCCCAACCGCGTAAGGGACGCAAAATCCGGGAACATAACACCGATATGACGGAAACTAGGGCGGCAAGAGTGGAACAAAACACCAGGCATAAGGCCGAGCCTTCCACCCTTTACCAAGTATATAGATGCATTAGTTAAATAAGATATATTGTGATATCCCAACAAGTAAACATGTCCCAACAAGGAACAACATCTCCATGTTCCAACAAGGAACAAACTTCAATCTTCACCTGCAACTAACAACGCTATAAGAGGGGCTGAGCAAAGCGGTAACATAGCCAATCAACGGTTTGCTAGGACATGGTGGGTTAGAGGTTTGACATGACAATTGGGAGGCTGACAAGCAAATGGTAAGCATCGTAGCATTGGCATAGCAAAAGAGCGAGCAAACTAGCATAGCAAAGATAGTAGTGATTTCGAGGGTATGATCATCTTGCCTGAAATCCCGCAAGGAAGAAGAACGAGTCCATGAAGAAGACAAACGGACGTAGATGAACGGGTCCTCACAAACTCAACATTACCGGAACCAACCCGAAGAAGCAATCACCGGAAAAGAAGCACACAACATAGTAAACAACCAACACATGAACATGGTATGATATGCGAGATGCGGGATGCGATGCGGGATGCAAAATGCAAGACGTGACAGGAAAATGCATGAACCTGGCCTCAACTTGGAAAACCAAGTGTGCCACTGGATAGAGGGGATGAAATCACCTGAAAACGATATAAAGATCATAGGAATCGGAGCTACGGTTTGGAAATGGCAAGCGTTTTACGAAACGAACCGATCTGCGATTACAGCAAGTAGGCTCCTAAATGCAACGAAATGAACATGCTACAGCCACCAAACATGAAAACAAAAAACATGGCAGGGATGTACACAAGATGCTTAACAAATCACTAGGACTGAGCCATAGCCAAATTCATCCATTAAGGGGTTCAAACAAGTATGGCAAAACTGAATAAGCAAAACAGATTTCAAACTTAGTGAAATTAACACTAGTCTGAAATTTTAGACCACGATGCTCTCTTCGGAGCAGCAAAACAACATGATACAAAACCTGAACATGACAAATAAGAACATGGCATGGAGCTACTCAACAAGCTTAACAAAACACCCAAAGTGACCTGGGGCCAAAAGGGTTCACAAAATACTCTAACGAGCACACGAACATAGATGAAACACAATCAGTTTTCAGACTTAGTGAAAACTGAGACATGCTGAAATTATAACTCACGAAGGCATGTAAACGAGCTCGATGCACTCACCATGGTGCAAGTCATAGCAAGGCAAGCATATGTCCATAAAGAAGGCACACAATGCTAACTAGACATGGCAAGAACAATGGCATAGCATGCACGGATCACTAGCAATAGCACCTGCAAAATCGCAAAAGAGTTCACGATCTGCCCAAATACACAACTATGCAAAAGTTGAGCTCGATTGATTCAACCTAGGGTGCTCCAACATGACAAGTAAAGACATGGATGGATAGAGCATAAAATAAATATCAAAACTCCCTTACCGGATCACTAGGAAACAAGCTGAACATATGGCATCATGAACTAAAATATCCCAGACTTAGTGAAAATCACTAAGTCCCTAAAAACAGCAATCTCAGGTACCCCTCTTTGCAAGCATGCACAAGTCACCACACACATCCTAAAAATGCATGTGTGGCACCTCTGGAAAGAAGACAAAATGCTTAACAATTCATCCCAAAGACTCTCAGGCATATCATGCACACAATAATCATGGCAAAAATGACAAAAGTCTATGATGAACTAACAGATCTGCAGTTTAACTCACGATGCCTCCTTCTAACAGCAATACGGGCATCAAGATGAACTCAAATGCAAATGATGCAATGGAATGAAATGATGTACATGTCGAGACGAAGATTTTGATATATTATATGTCCAAAACGGAGCTACGAATGCGGAGATATGACAGGTCAAACATAGGCATATGAATCTGGAAACTCCGGGGACTTAGTCAAATCTCACCTCGCGGGAAAGTGAACGGGTGGATGACGTGGTGCGGGATGAGAGGATCCGGGCGCGGGGAGGCTGTTTGGTTGGGTGAAGTGGTGGATCTGGTCCCGATCCCCGGGATCTCGCCGGAGATGAAGAAGGTGGCCGGACTTGGGGAAGACCTCGCCGGAGTTGCGCCGGGGCGGACCCAAGGCGGCGGCGGGGCACATGGCGGCGGCGGTGGGGCCACGACGGCGCGGCAGAGGCGGAGGAAAACGGGCGGCGAGCGGCGCGGGATCCGGCTGGTGGCGGGCGGCGCACCGGCGATGGGTGGCGCCGGCGGGACGCGAGGCCGGGCGGCGGGGTTGAGAGGCGGCGAGCGCAGCACTCCGGCATGGGCGGCGCGGCGGAGGCGGCACGAGGAGGCGGGCGGCGGGGACGGCCCGGCGCGTGGCGGTGACCGGATGGGCCGGGCGGGCCCGCGATGGGCCCCGGCGGGCCTGGCGCGGTGGCGACGAAGTGGGGCGCTGGCGGCGGTGATGTGGCGCCCCGCGGTTGGCTCGGGCGGGCGGCGCGCTGATGTGGCGGCCCCCCATTGGTCCGGGTGATGTGGCCGGCTGGGTGGACGTGTCCGGCCGGCGGGCGGACATGTCCGGCGGCGCGGAGAGAGGGAGATTAGGGTTCATCTGCGAAAATTTCGGGGATGCACACATATTTATAGGTAGAGGAAGCTAGGAGAGTCAATGAGGTGCGGTTTGCGGCCACACGATCGTGATCGAACGACCGAGATGATGGAGCAGAGTTTGGTGGGTTTTGGGCCAAATTGGAGGGGTGTTGGGCTGCAACACACACGAGGCCTTCTCGGTCCCTCGGTTAACCGTTGGGGTATCAAACGAAGTCCAAATGGTACGAAACTTGACAGGCGGTCTACCGGTAGTAAACCAAGGCCGCATGACAAGTCTCGGTCCAATCCGGAAATGTTTAATCCCCACCACGAAAGAAAGCTAGAAAAGACCACCGGAGGAGAACGAAGCGCCGGATTGCAAAACGGACAACGGGGAAAATGCTCGAATGCATGAGATGAACATGTATGCAAATGCAATGCACGTGATGACATGATATGCAATGCATGACACGCAAGCAAATGACAAGGCAACAACAGCGAATAACTGGAGGACACCTGGCACATCGGTCTCGGGGCGTTACAGACAATTAAGGGGACATCTTCGTTTCCAAACCCTCGGTCCCTTGATTTTCGCGCCTGACTCCTGTCCCTTGCCTTATAAATAGGACCGGAGGGTCATTTCTTTTTCCCCTCCACGCCCTTCTGCTTTGTCTTCCTCGCGTCGCCCAGCTTCGGAGCTCCGCCGCCACCGTCAACCTCTGCATCAACCTTGGCCACTGCATCAACCTGGGCGCACCAGAGTACCGCGGCAACCTTCCGCGTCTTTCTCATCTCCAGTAAGTCTTTCGTTCTTTTCAACACAGATCTGTTCTAGGGTTTCATGTTCTTCTAGTGTTCATCGCCTGTTTGATGTTCATACGATAGCTCCTAGATGCATTTGTGAATCCTTGCTCTGTGTAGCGATAGGTTTTAGCATCCGCTTTCAGTTTCATGCCTCAAGACCATAGATCTATATGTATCTCTGCCCATTGATTCAGTACTGTTCTTTTTTTGAACCTTGAATATTGTCCTTCTTTTCTGAACTTGCTTCAGATCCGTTGATGTAGAGAAGTCTTGTGAAATCTGTTTCTGTAAACTTACTCATCTGCTTCAATGTTTAGACCAGGCGGTTTAACTTTGTAGAAAAAATTGCCAAACCGGTATATACCATTAGTCCCCTTGTTGAACCGCCAGATGTTGTTGCTTCATAAAACTCCGGTTTAGATAGATCTGTCTCCGGTTTAACATTGCACATACCAATGTACTTTACTCAATGCATTTTTGAACCGGGATCATCTACCTTGTAGATTTCCTCATGGCCAAGCAAGTATATGAGTGCAACTGGGTTCCTTCTCACGTCACAGAGGCTCAACTAGACGATTTAGTCCTGATCGGTGCCTTAGGCAGCAAAGATACCATCCATTGGAGGGCTCCTGGCAAAGAATGCCCTCCCACACCTCAAGAAGGAGAGGTCGTCGTTTTCGTAGATCACTTAGCCCGGGGCTTTAAGCCGCCCGGTTCTAAATTTTACTGGGACGTTTTTAGCCGATTTTCAACTCCATCCACAAGATACTGGCCCCAACTCTGTTACAAACATGTGTCACTTCCAAGTGCTCTGTGAGGCGTTCTTTCAAGAGGAGCCCACAGTGGAATTGTTCAGAGACTGTTTCCATCTAAACCGCCGTACTGAGTTTACTGACGGCTCCAATACGGAGTTGGGTGGCGTAGCGATTCAGAAAAGGAAAGAGGTCACATACCCTCATGCCAAACTGCACAACCACCCCAAAGACTGGAAGCAAACATGGTTCTACTGCAAAGACACCTCCTCTGCTGGTGAAAATCCCTTGCCTGGCTTTTGTCCGAAGCGGCTCAGCAATACACACCCCTTTCCGCAATGGTTGACTGCCCAGGAGAGAAGCAAATATGCTCCTCAACTGTCGAAGCTCAGAGCCTTTATGGCCAACGGTTTAACAGGGGTTGATCTCGCCCGCTGTTGGATATCATGGAGCATACTGCCCCTTAGTCAGCGCTCCGGTTTGGTGTGCGAGTATACTGGCAGTGTTGATGACCCACTGCGACATTCCAACATCCAGCTCACCGATGAAGAAATCACAGAGGCTGCGAATAAGATGCTGAATGAACCGGAACACATCTGTGCTAAAGTCAGCCTGCTTCCCTTCTGTGCCACCAACAAACCGCCAGCTGTAAGAATTTGATTTTTCTTTTTGCTAAATCTGCTATTGATATATCTGGTCATTGTTTAATATCAGTGTCTGTGTAACCAGGGCAATGATCCGTTTTGGAGCAAGAAACTGCAGCAGGAGAAACCAGAAAAACCAGACAAACCAGAAAGAGCAACCCGGCAAAAGACTAAAGCTGTGAAGAAGACTGCCCACAGGAAAAGAACCACTGCATCCTCTAACCCGGCCCCTGATGATGATGTGGATAATCCGGACCTTGAGGTAGGACTTGACTCACTTGGCTTATTCTTCATGCGTCTTATTGATGATGATATTTGTCAGGATGATGCCGAAGCCAGCCATGCTGATGCTGCAGAGGTAATTATTCTCTCTTCCGATTCAGAACCTTTGCCTTCACTAAAAATCCGTCAAGCAAACCGGAAAGTTAAATTTTCTCATCCTCTTGCTTATTTGGATCCCAAATTTCTTATGAAGACCCAACAGCATGAAGCTCGTCGCACAACCCGGCACAGCGGCCAGGTAGTTACCTCCGCCGGTTTACCGAACAGTCCGGTTCGGAAACGCCATTCAGAGGTCTCTAATTTGCTTGTCAGTGCTTGTCCTAAAGCGGGCTGCTTTCGTCAACCTCTTAATCCATCTGACTCCGATTACCAGGTTACTTCCCACTCATCCTCTGGCGAGTCATCGGCTACTCAGCTGCCACCGCTCAAAACGGTGCTTGGGTAAGCTATACTTATCATAATTTTTGCAGCACATCGCCTTGGAACATATGCTATATTTGATTTTGTTATTCCTTTCAGGGCCAAACCTAGGCTAAGCAAGAAGGCTCGCCTGGACAAAGCGGACGAAGAAGATGCCGTCCTTGAACCGGGCAAAACACCAGATCTTGAAGCGGCTATTCCTGAGGATATACCCAATGATCCACCGCAGCAAGACGACAATCTTATTGCTGAAGAGAGACCTATTGATACCTCAAGTCCTGTCAATCAGCCCACAAGCTCTATCCGGATTGAGAAATCCACCGGTCCAACAAAGCCTACTGACAAACCAACAGCCCTAGTGCAAACCGGCGATACCAAGGATGATGAGGTTGTCATTACTGGCATTGGCCATACAGAGCCAAGCAATCCTGTCGCTTTGTCCAAACATTCTGTCAAGGAAGAATTTGCTGCCTTTGGCAAAGGCAAGTGGAATGCTGATCTGGCGACTTACGCTGCTCTGAACGCCCAAGTTATCCATTCCAGCTACCTAAACCGGCTGTATATCAGTCGTGACTATGAAGCCGGTCTGGTTAATATGATGAAAGATAAATATGAGGTAACTTCCATATGCTCTTTCCTGCTTGTATATTTCAATTCTTGTTGACGCTCCTAGCCCCTGAGGGCCGGTTTGTAATCTTCTTTCAAACCGGAACTTACTAATATAAATCTTAATGCTTTGAAATTCGCTGTTGTAGTCCCCAAGGGCCGGTTCAACTTAGCGTAGTTACACCGGGACTTTAAGTAATTGAGATCGCCGCACCAGAATATATATACGAGCAAATAGCCATTAGCCCCCAAGTGCCAAGTTGAATACTTGTATTGATCTTGGGACTTTGTAAGCAATGGAAAGATGAAGATCGAATATGCATTAGCCCCCAAGTGCCAAGTGCATAACTTGTTATGTGGTTGGTACTTCAATCCTTGTACCATTTTGCTGAATCATATAACTGTCTGCATGCAGGCTGAGCTGAAGACGAAAGAAAGCCAAGTCGCCGATCTCCGAGAAAATCTGAAATCCCAACAAGCTGAAACCTCCAAAGCAAAAGAGGAATTAACCAGCGCTTTAAGCGCCATGGAACAGCTTAAGGAGGGCTTCAAGAAAGAGCGGGCGGATTGGGCCACTGAAAAATCTGCTTTAACCAAACGAGCAGAAGATGCCGAGGCTGCACTTAAACCGGTGGTGGACGAACTGGCCAGCATAAAGCGGCATGTGCATGCCATGACCACTGCTATCTTTGGTAAGCTGGTTTGATTTCTAGATTGCCTCAACCGTCTTATAGAGCTATCGGTTTGTTAACCCTTTGTGATACTTCAGGGACACGCATTGGTCATTTGGGGTCAGATGTGCGGAAGAAATTGAAAGCCGCCTATACGTTGATCGAACAACTGTATACTGGTGCGCAGCGGATCATCTATACTGCATCCCACAACAAGCCGGCACCCACTTTGATTCAGGACACTCTGCAGAAACTGTCGGTGCTTCCTGCCCGGGTTGAAGAGCTGAAGAAATCTGCTGCTCGAACCGGCGCGATCAACGCCTTAATCCGGGCAAAAGCTTGGGTGCCGGATTTTGATCCTATTGAAGCGGCTCAGGGCTATCCCAGCCTGAAGGAAGACGGGTCAGAGTTTGGTGAAGCGGATCTGCGAGCAATAAACCGGGAGGTGCATCCGCTAGCTTGTCAATTGGCTGAAGAAGCAGACTTGTCTCACTATCAAGCCCATTATGACAATCAAAACAAGCGAGTAGCTGCACCAATTCATGAAGCGGAAAATCTTATCCCTCCAATCCGTAAGCATACTTATGCTCCCGATATTGAACCGTCGTTGCTGATCCATGATGAAGCTGTCTTTCGAGCATTAATGGGAATCGACTGGACAACTGTTGATTTCCAGCCGCTGGGTAGAGAAACTGGAGCTGAAGCGGCGCGGGATGATCCACAACCATTAGGCCAGGCTGGTGACCAAGCTTGAACCGGAAGCCGGTTTAAACTGCTTCTCCTTTGAAAAACAATGATCTTATTTTGGGCACCGTGTTGCCTTGTAATAGGCTAGCTGATACTCTTGATCTTAATATGCCTTCATGCATAACCACTGCAATTTGTGCTTCTTTTGGGTGATGAACTGTCCAAAGTATTTTCTGCAACATAAAAAATCTTAAAGTGCCACCGCGGTTGTACCGTCAGGCGGAGTATGATGTCTGCATATGTAAAATCAAAATATCTGAAATTTAAGCATATGATCAAATCTTTGAGATACATAATACCTACCATCGTTGAACATGAAGTTGGTTTAGCCAATCTTAAAGCGGAGGTTTATAAACCCACACTGTTTGGAGGAGATAGCAGGTCCTATATATATAATGCCGGTTTACCATGTAAACCGCGCCGGGTTGTAAAACACCGTGTTACTCCGTAATAGGATGTTAACAAAAAATCAAACCGAGCAAATAGTCGCCGGATTAAAAATGGACCGTGTTCCGTCAATTGACAGTGTGAACCGGTTGAAAACTTTGTCGGTTTAAAAAACGCAATAAAAAGAAAGAAATATCTTTCAGAGAAAAGTGTGAAGCAAAGGCAATGACAAAACCGTTTGCAAAAAAGGCTTATTTGAGCTGATCAGATGGCGTTACCATGGTCGAACACGACCAAGCTCCCGATAGGTGTAGCTATGTTTCAAGTCAGCCAGGTCCCCAAATAAAACCGTGGCATTTATGCCGATCAAGTGGCATGGCAATGGTTCAGGTTCGACCAAGCCCCCAAGTGATTCTGTGGCCTTAGGACGATCAAGAGGCATGACTGGTTCAGACGTGACCAAGTCCCCAAGTGATCTGTTGGCTCTCGCCTATCAAGAGGTATTGCATTGGTTCGTACACGACCAAGCCCCCAAGTGATATAACATGATGCTTTTGAAAAGCTAACTCAAGGGGTAAACCGGAGGCCGCTCTAGAACAACTCCATGTAGCCACACATGATGTAAAAGAACAGATACCCCGCTTTAGCTGAGGTTCCGGTTTATTATATTTAATCATAATATATACATCGTCGTAATATGTACATAAGTAGAGCCAATGGCTCAGGTATAGTAAGGCCGAAGATGAGCTATGTTCCACGGCATGTTGGTCTCCTCCTTTGATGTACGTGAGTCTTTATGCTCTCGAATATCGATCAAATAGTATGACCCGTTGTGCAGATTCTTGCCGACCACGAAAGGCCCCTCCCAAGGTGGGGATAGTTTATGCATATCAGTCTGATCTTGGATGAGCCGAAGCACCAAATCTCCTTCCTGAAAGGTTCTGGTTCTGACTCGGCGATTGTGATAACGACGAAGATCCTGTTGGTAAATCGCCGATCAGGCGACTGCTATGTCACGCTCTTCATCCAACCGGTCCAAAGCATCTTGCCGTGCTGTCTCGTTGTCCGCTTCAACATAAGCCGTCACACGAGGTGAATCATGACGGATATCACTGGGGAGAACCGCCTCCGCTCCGTAAACCATGAAGAACGGTGTGTATCCTGTTGATCTGTTGGGTGTGGTATTGATGCTCCATAACACAGATGGTAATCCTTCTACCCAACAACCCAGTGTTCTCTGCAAAGGAACCATGAGCCGGGGCTTGATGCCTCTCAAGATCTCTTGATTAGCCCTTTCTGCTTGACCATTGGACTGTGGGTGTGCCACTGATGAAATGTCGAGCCGGATATGCTCCCGTTTGCAGAACTCCTTCATGGCACCCTTGGACAAATTGGTACCATTATCTGTGATGATACTATGTGGAAAGCCAAACCGGAAAATCACTTTTTTGATGAACTGAACCGCCGTGGCTGCGTCACACTTACTAACAGGTTCTGCCTCCACCCATTCTGTGAACTTGTCAACCGCCACCAGGAGGTGGGTCTTCTTATCTCTGGACCTTTTGAAAGGCCCAACCATATCCAGCCCCCAAGTCGCAAACGGCCAAGTAATTGGAATCATTCTCAATTCTTGAGCCGGCACATGAGCACGTCTTGAAAACTTTTGGCAACCATCACATCGTCTGACCAGATCCTCCGCATTAGCATGGGCAGTTAACCAATAGAAGCCATGGCGAAACGCTTTAGCCACCAGAGATTTTGAACCGGCGTGGTGAACACAATCTCCTTCGTGGATCTCACGCAAAATTTCACGGCCTTCTTCAGGAGACACACATCGTTGAAATGCCCCTGACACACTGCAATGATGCAACTCGCCGTTGATAATAGTCATGGACTTGGATCGCCGGATTATCTGTCGGGCCAGAGTCTCATCATCTGGTAACTCGCCCCGGTTCTTGTACGCCACGTAAGGAAGCGTCCAATCCGGAATAACATGAAGAGCTGCCACCAATTGAGCCTCCGGATCAGGAATAGCCAAATCCGCTTCAACAGGGATCTTGACCGATGGGTTGTGCAGCACATCCAGAAAAACATTGGGCGGGACCGGTTTGCGCTGAGAGCCTAGCCGGCTTAAAGTGTCCGCCGCTTCATTTTTCCGCCGGTCCACGTGGTCCACCTGATAGCCTTTAAAATGACCTGCAACAATATCCACCTCGCGACGATATGCTGCCATGAGTGGGTCCTTGGAGTCCCAAGTGCCAGACACTTGCTGAGCCACGAGGTCCAAGTCACCAAAGCACTTAACTTGACTTAGATTCATCTCCTTAGCCATCCGGAGACCATGGAGCAAGGCTTCATACTCAGCTGCATTGTTAGTACAAGGGAACATTAAGCGGAGAACGTAACAAAACTTATCACCTCATGGGGAAGTTAATACGACTCCAGCCCCCGAGCCTTCCAATTGCCTGGATCCGTCAAAATGGATGGTCCAATATGTGTGATCCGGCTTTTCTTCAGGTGCTTGCATTTCCATCCAATCATTGATGAAATCAACAAGTGCTTGAGACTTAACCGCCGTCCGAGGCACATACTTCAAACCGTGCGGCCCAAGCTCTATAGCCCACTTGGCAATCCGGCCAGTTGCTTCCCGGTTCTGGATGATATCCCCCAAAGGAGCAGAACTAACCACCGTAATTGGGTGCCCTTGGAAGTATTGTTTAAGCTTCCGGCTTGCCATAAAAACTCCATACACCAGCTTCTGCCAATGCGGATACCTTTATTTGGACTCAATGAGTACCTCACTGATATAATAGACCGGACGTTGCACCGGATGCTCCTTACCTACCTCCTTTCGCTCCACCACAATAGCCACGCTGACCGCCCGAGCATTAGCAGCAACATATAGCAGTAACGGCTCCTTGTCAATGGGAGCGGCGAGCACATGCGGATTGGCCAAATGCCGCTTTAAGTCCTCAAATGCTTCATCAACAGCGGAACTCCAAACAAACTGATCCGTCTTCTTCAACATATGATACAAAGGGATTGCCTTCTCACCAAGACGACTGATAAACCGGCTTAACGCGGCAATCCGGCCTGCCAGGCGTTGAACATCATTGATACACTTCGGTTTAGCCAGGGAGGTGATGGCTGTGATCTTCTCCGGATTAGCCTCAATTCCCCTATTGGACACCAGAAAACCCAATAACTTGCCCGCCGGTACACCAAAGACACACTTGTCCGGATTAAGCATAATCTTGTATGTCCTCAGGTTATCAAAGGTTTCCTTCAAATCATCAATCAGAGTCTCCTTCTCCCTGGATTTAACCACGATATCATCCACGTAAGCATGTACATTACGGCCAATCTGCTTGTGAAGACAATTTTGCACACACCGTTGATAAGTTGCCTGGGCACTCTTGAGCACAAAGGGCATAGACACATAGCAGAAGGCTCCAAAGGGAGTTATGAATGCCGTCTTCTTTTGGTCCTTAACTGCCATTTTGATCTGATGATAGCCAGAATATGCATCCAAAAAACTTAAACGCTCACAACCCGCCATAGCATCAATAATTTGATCAATACGGGGGAGGGCAAAAGGATCTGCTGGACAAGCCTTATTAAGATCTGTGTAATCCAGACACATGCGCTAGGTGCCGTTTTTCTTAAGGACGAGCACCGGATTGGCAAGCCACTCAGGGTGAAAAACTTCAACAATAAAGCCAGCTGCTAAGAGCCTGGCTACCTCTTCTCCAATCGCCTTGCGTCTTTCTTCGTTAAACCGGTGGAGGAACTGTTTCACCGGTTTGTATTTAGGATCCACATTAAGGGTGTGCTCAGCGAGTTGCCTCGGTACACCTGGCATGTTAGAGGGCTTCCATGCAAAAATGTCCCGATTCTCACGGATGAACTCGATGAGCGCGCTTTCCTATTTCGGATCCAAGTTGGCACTGATGCTGAACTGCTTGGACGAATCGCTAGGTACGAAGTCAACAAGCTTAGTTTTTGCTGCCGATTTGAACTTCACGGCCGGATCATGCTCCGTAGTTGGCTTCTTTAATGGAGTCATGTCTGCCGGATCAACATTGTCCTTATAATACTTCAGCTCCTCGGTGGCACAAACCGACTCTGCATAGGCCGCATCTCCTTCCTCGCACTCCAAAGAGATTTTGCGGCTTCCGTGAACCGTTATTGTCCCCTTGTGACCCGGCATCTTGAGCTGCAAATACACATAACAGGGCCGTGCCATAAACTTGGCGTAGGCCGGTCGCCCAAACAGGGCGTGATATGGACTTTGGATTTTCACCACTTCAAACGTCAATGTCTCCGACCTTGAATCATGATCATCCCCAAAGGCCACTTCCAGAGCTATCTTACCAACAGGATATGCTGATTTGCCAGGTACTAAACCGTGGAACACCGTATTAGGCGGTTTGAGATTTTTATCTGTTAGTCCCATACGATGGAAGGTCTCATAGTACAAGATATTAATGCTGCTCCCTCCATCCATGAGCACTTTGGTGAACTTGTAACCTCCCACCTGAGGCGCCACCACCTGAGCCAACTGACCCGGATTATCAACCTGGGGAGGGTGATCCTCTCTGCTCCATAATGATTGGCTGTTCAGACCAGCGTAGATAACGGGGCATGGCCGGCTCAACAGAGTTGACCGCCCGCCTCTGAACCTTCCGGTCTTGCTTGTCCAAGCTAGTGGTGAAGACATGGTACTGCCCACTACTCAACTGCTTTGGGTTGCTCTGGTAACCTGACTGTTGCTGCTGTTGGTTGTAACCACCCTGGTTGTTCTGACTATTTTGATTATTATGTCCGCCCGGATTACCATTAAATCCTGAACCGGAATTTCCTCCACCGTAACCCGGCCCGGACCCTGAGCCACCGCCGGAGCCGTGATCATACCGGAAAGCATTAGAATTCTTGAACTCCTGCATAATGAAGCAATCCTTCCAAAGGTGGTTTGCTGGCGCCTCCTTCGTCCCATGTCTTGGACAGGGCTGGCTCAGTAGATAGTTTAGGCGGTCCGGGTTAGGGTTGGGTGCCCCAGTGCGATTTTTCGGTTTACCCTTACGTTGCTAGCCATTGTCCTGCGTGTTTGTATTAGCCACAAAGTCCATGTTACCATCCGCTTTACGCTTGCCTCCACCACCATTGCCTGCCAAGTGATGCTATTGACCTTTGGAGTTGATGTTCCTCTTTCCCTTCCCTGCCTTGTCATCATCAGATTCGGGATCCTTGGTACTATCAGAATCAGCATACTTTACCAAAGCACCCATGAGGGTCCTCATGTCAGTGCAATGACGCTTCATCCATCCCAACTTCAGCTTTAGGGGCCCAAACCGGTAGTTGCCTTCTAGGGTTAATACTGCGGTGTCAGCGTTGATGCGGTCTGATGAATGCAACACTTGTGAAACCCGGCGCACCCAATGAGTCGTTGATTCTCCTTCCTCCTGGACGCAGGCGGCTAAGTCCACTATCGACATAGGCTGTTTACATGTATCCTTGAAATTGCTGATAAACCGGGCTCGTAATTGGGCCCATGAACTGATAGAATTAGCCGGCAAGCTTTTTAACCAAGTACGGGCCGTACCTTCAAGCATCATGGTGAAGTATTTCGCACACGCCGCGTCATCCACATCAAGCATCTCCATGGCCATCTCATAGCTTTCCACCCATGTCTCTGGAGGTTGATCCGCCGTGTAATTTGGTACTTTGCGCGGGCCTTTGAAATCCTTGGGCAGGCGCACATTGCGTAAAGCGGGGACAAGGCAAGGCACCCCCAAAGAACTAGAAGTAACACCAGGTTCGATCGAGATAGTTGGACGAACCGGCGTGAGCTGCCGAGCCTGATGCTGTGCGGCTAACTCGGCCTCCCTGCGCGCTCGGGCCTGGTCCACCACTTCCTGAGCGTTATCAGCACCACCCGCCGGGTTGTTGCCACGGGGTGCTCCACGTCGTTCATTACTCGACACTGCCGGTTCATCCATATGTCTGCTATAGCTCCGGCTTGGACGGGGGGTCGAGTGGATCCGGTCGCGGCTGTACGAGTATGCTTCCTGTTGGACCAAAGTTGTCCTCAGAAGCTCCTTGACCCGTCGCGTCTCTACTGCCTGCGGCGAGTCACCTTCAATTGGAATGGCCTCCAGCCGTGCAGCAGCGGCGACGAGATTGTCCATTGGGTTGGAGTAGTGACCCGGAGGTGTTAAAACAGCCTGAGGCATAACGGTGTTTTGACGAGGCGGGTCCATCCGATGAGGCTGAACCGGCGCACCGGTCCCAGGAGCTTCCGCCCGGTTTCCCTCCAGCGGATTACTGGTTCCTGCTCCTGGGGTGTTGAAAAGGTCTCTGGCCTCGAAAATCGGAGGCAAACGGGATCGGTACTTCCTCCTCATGACTTCATGCGACGCGCTCTGGTCCAACATGAGCCTGTAGGCTTGTGCGTCTAGAGCGGCCCGCTCTGTGGCCATCCTGGTGTCCTCAGCTGACAGATCCGCCTTGGCCTGGGTGATCTGTTCCTTTACCTTTACGATCTCCGCGTTGTGGACGTCCTGATCCGCCGGATTAGCTTCCGCCATAAGCACAGCCAATGCATCAAATAGCTCTGATAGAACTTGAGCCGGCGGGCGCACAGGGCCTCCTGCCCCGGCAGCCATCGCCGCTGCTGAACCGGAGGTTGTTGCCGCAGCGGTTGAAGAATGAAGCGCTGCTTGTGTGCCGGCCATGAATATTCCAACTCGTTTGGGCAGATCAGAGGGGTCCGGAATACTGTCGCCATCGGAACAGCCCCCAATCCGGCCATCTTGTAGCTGATAAAGAGATTCGGTTTCTCCGGTCGATGACTCGTCATCGGAACAAACGTTTGTCTCGCCGCGAGATTCCGATCCATCCTCATAACTTACTCCATGGATGACTCCCACGAAGGCATGGTTCATGGCCGGTTTAACCCTTGCAGATTGCGCACACTGAGCCGTCTCGACGAGGTCGGTGCAGATGTCCGGCTTAGGGCCCGGTTCACCGATCTTGCCAATGAAAACGTGAATGCCACCAAAGGGGACCCGGTACCCGTACTCAACTGAGCCGGCCTCGGGGCCCCAGTCTGCGTCATCGATGTAGAGCTTGCCGCGACGACTCTTAGTCATCCGGCCTACAGCGTAGCCCTCGAGTCCTTCAAAGCGGCCCTCCAAGAACCTGAAACCATCATGCGATAGCCCCACGGTGGGCGCCAACTGTCGTGGTTTTGTCACGGCAGATGTCCTAGAGAAAGGACTTAGTCGTGGAGCCATCGCAACGGGTTAGCTTGAAGGGGTTAAAGCGGACACAGGGACGCAAGAGAGTTTATACTAGTTCGGCCCCTTCGATGAAGGTAAAAGCCTACGTCTAGTTGTGATGGAATTGATGGGGTTTCGATGACTAGGGAGCAAACAAGCTTCGCCTAGGTCTCGAGTTGTTGTCTGTTGTCCTTGAACCGCCGCCGGGTCGTCCCCTTATATACACGGGTGACGCCCGTCGGTTCATAGAGTCCCAATACCAGCTCATAGATGTGTCCGGTTTGGTCTCTACTTATTCCTAACTTACAATACAAGTTAACTACTAACGCCGGTTTACGGCTACAGGCCTTGAACCGACCATGGGCCTTGAGCCCTCATCTGCCTTCTTGGGCTTTAACATACTTAACTACTGACAAAGTTAACCCGACCCAAATAGGCCGGTTTACGCCCAGTAGTAATATCCCCAACAGCCAGTGAAAGCTAAATGTCCATGAATAACCAAGTTTATTCATTGTGTTCCCAAGCATTTATTATTTTGAGGAAGACCAGGATGACAGAATAATGGAACCTTTATGTGTTCCCATTACTATCTGCCCCAGCAATGAAAGAAACTAGTTTGCATTCCTCGCGTACTAGTGTACCCCCTGGTAACACAACCGACTGAGGTTCAGGAGAGTGTGCACAAGGTTCATTGTGCAGTTATAACCTATATTAATGCATTACTGAAAAAGGCTTTCATCTCGCTTTATATATATAAAGCAAACCATCAGAGCCACAAGATTCAACAGAGCCTGGATTTCCGCAAAGATGTCGGGGAAGTTGTTGTTGCACCAACGTCCACCGACCACCTCCCGGAAGCAACTCCAAAGGAATTGCGCAGATACACAAGTGAAGAAGATGTGATTCGAGTCCTCCACCGTCCCACACAGGGGGCAAAGCCGATCACCAGGGCCATTCCTCTTGAGGACCACCATCTCTGAAGTTACCCGGCCTCAAATCCATTACGATGGGAAGATCCTAATCTTCAACGGAAGTCTAATAGCCTAGATATCGACCGGTGGCTCAGGGCCCAGAGTAGTCGCAATGGCCTGGTATAGCGATTTGGGAGAGAATCGGCCCGAAGACTCCAGATGCCAGGAGATGCGATCGCTCGACTGATCCACGTCAGGCGACTGGAGGGTGATGCACTCAAGGATCTCATGCCAGGCGGCATGTTCCGGAGGCCCAACTGGCCGCCGAAACGCGAGGCGCCCTAAGTCAATAAGGGCCACCTCGATGGAGATCCTAGGTTCCACCGCGATGGAGAACAAGTCCAGGAATCATGTGGTGAAGGGGCGATCCCCACTCCACTTGTCGAACCAGAACAAGGTCGATGCACCGGACACCACCGAGATGGAGGTCCCGATGCAGAGAACCGGAAGCAGCTGTATGATGGACTGCAAGAACTGTGAGCCGCCAGACCACTGACAGAAGGCAAGCAGTTGCCCTTAGGGATATTTTCTCCTGATGATGTCTAGCCAAAGGCCGCCCTCCCCATTTGCAATTCGCCACAACCAACAAGTCAGCAGGGCGATGTTCATGCGTTTGGACGACATGATCCCGAGCCCGCCTTGGTCGTTGGGTTTCCAAATATTGTTGGGGAACGTAGTATTTCAAAAATTTACCTACGATCACGCAAGATCTATCTAGGAGAAGCATAGCAACGAACGGGGAGAGTGTGTCTACGTACCCTCGTAGACCGAAAGCGGAAGCGTTTAGTAACGCGGTTGATGTAGTCGAATGTCTTCGCGATCCAACCGATCCAAGCACCGAACGTACGGCACCTCCGCGTTCAGCACACGTTCAGATCGATGACGTCACTCGAACTCTTGATCCAGTTGAGGCCGAGGTAGAGTTCCATCAGCACGTAGGTGTGGCGACGGTGATGATGAAGTTACCGGCGTAGGGCTTCGCCTAAGCACTACGACGATATGACCGAGGTGTGTAACTATGGAGGGGGCACCACACACGGCTAATAGATTGTCTGTTGTGCCTTTGGGGTGCCCCCTTGCTCCCGTATATAAAGGAGGGGAGGAGGAGGGCGGCCAACAAGGGGCGAGCCAGGGAGACGGGAGTCCTACTAGGACTTCAGTCCTAGTAGGATTCGGCCCCACCATTTTTTCCTTCTACCGGAGGGGGAAAAAGGGGAAGGAGAGGAAGTAGGAGAAGGAAAGGGGGGTGGCGCCCCCTTCCCAAGTCCAATTCGGCCTCCTCCCTTGTGAGGGCGCACCAGCCCCTTGTGGGCTGGTTAGCCTCCCTCCTATGGCCCATAAGGCCCATATCTTTTCCCGAGAGGTTCCGATAACCTCCCGGTACTCCGGAAAAATGCCCGGATCACTCGGAACCATTCCGATGTCTGAATGCAACCTTCCAATATATGAATCTTTACGTCTCGACCATTTCGAGACTCCTAGTTATGTTCGTGATCTCATCCGGGACTCCAAACAAACTTCGGTCATCAAATCACATAACTCATGATACAAATCATCATCGAACGTTAAGCGTGCGGACCCTACGGGTTCGAGAACTATGTAGACATGACCGAGACACATCTCCGGTCAATAACCAATAGCGAAACCTGGATGCTCATATTGGCTCCTACATATTCTATGAAGATCTTTATCGGTCAAACCGCATAGCAACATACGTTGTTCCCTTTGTCATCGGTATGTTACTTGCCCGAGATTCGATCGTCGGTATCATCATACCTAGTTCAATCTCGTTACCGGCAAGTCACTTTACTCGTTCCATAATGCATCATCCCGTGACTAACTCATTAATCACATTGCTTGCAAGGATTACAGTGATGTGCATTACCGAGAGGGCCCAGAGATACCTCCCCGATACACGGAGTGACAAATCCTAATCTCGATCTATGCCAACCCAACAAACACCTTCGGAGACATCTGCTACGTTGCATGGATACTTGGATATGTATCGGATACGCGATACGGGGATACGCCCTATACGCCAATTTTCTGAAAACATGGATACGGGGATACATTTATATATAGGTATTACATATATTAATTATGAAAAAGATTGAAAACAAAATAGAGCTTCTAGGTCAAAACTTGCCTCAATAGGATTATTCCCTTTGTTTTCTTGCACTTGGTCCACTTTCATTAATTGGTAGTGGGATTTTCCTGGGTTTGTTGTTCCAATCAGTGCATTGACTTTCTCTTGCTCACCTTTCAATTGAACAAGAACATTGACAGTCATGTTTTGGCATGAACTCACACCCATGTTAAGTATCTTCAATGCCTTTACTATTGAGGGGATTTCACGTCAAGCGAGGGGTTTCGGGTATCCAAAAAGTATCACAGAAGTATCCTAGAAGTATCAAACATTATTTTCTTTTTTTTAAAATCAAAAAATCAAGGGATACTTACGGGATACGTATCGGGCCGTATCGAGGCAGTATCCGAGTATCGGGGCAGTATCCGGCTAGATACGCCCGCTTTCTGAAGTATCCGCTCAACGTAGGACATCTGTAGAGCATCTTTATAATCACCCAGTTACGTTGTGACGTTTGATAGCACACAAGGTGTTCCTTTGGTATTCGGGAGTTGCATAATCTCATAGTCAGAGGAACATGTATAAGTCATGATGAAAGAAATAGCAATAGAACTAAACGATCATTATGCTAAGCTAACGGATGGGTCTTGTCCATCACATCGTTCTCCAATGATGTGATCCCGTTCATCAAATGACAACACATGTCTATGGTCAGGAAACATAACCATCTTTGATTAACGAGCTAGTCAAGTAGAGGCATACCAGGGACACTCTGTTTTGTCTATGTATTCACACATGTACTAAGTTTCCAATTAATACAATTCTAGCATGAATAACAAACATTTATCATGATATAAGGAAATATAAATAACAACTTTATTATTGCCTCTAGGGCATATTTCCTTCAAATATCGGGCCAGCAAACCATATGGTATTTTTGCTTATCGCCCTCCCCAGCCCAGAAGAATCTCGCTTCATACTTGGCGATCTCATGATGGAGGGTCTCATGGAGGCCATAGAAGCTCATGATGTACAAGAGCAGGCTAGAAAGTGAGGAGTTGATGAGCACTGTCCGAGTTGCCTTGGACAACATATGCCCCGCCAAGGTTCGACACGGTGTTGGAGCTTAGTCATAGCCGGTCGTAGGTCCACCATGGAGAGTCGAGAGTCACTAATGGGTATCCCCAGGTAGGACGTAGGGAAGGAACCCAACCGACAATTAAGTTGGTCGACAATGCTCTGACGCTCGGCAGGTGAGTAGCCCATAACCATCACCTCGCTCTTGTCGAAGTTGATCATGAGACCCGACATCTTTTGAAAGCAGAGGAGGAGGAATTTCAAATTTGTGATGTCGGCCACGGAGCCTTCCACCATGATAATGGTGTCATTGGTGTATTGCAGGAGGGAGACCCCACCCCTCCCACAAGGTGCGGAACCACACCGCGGATGTGACCCATGGTTTTGGCCTTGTCTAGAATGGTAGCGAGAGCATCGACCACCATATTGAACAAAAAGGGGAAGAAGGGGTCATCTTGTCTAACCCCACATAGGGTGGGGAAGAAGGGGCCGATCTCGTTAATGTTGATCGTGGTCCGCCCGCAGGAGACCATCTGCATGACACGGGTGACCCAACGATCATCGAAGCCCTTACGGAGTAAAACTTCCCGAAGGAAGGGCCAGTGCACCGTGTCATAGGCTTTATGAAAATCAATCTTCAAGAAGACTGCTTTCTAATGTCTGGCGTGGACCTCATGAAGGACTTCATGGAAGACCAAGACCCCATCTAGGATATATCGGCCTTGGATGAAGGCTGACTGATTTGGATGGGTGATGTGCTTAGCAAGTGAGGTCACCCTATTGGCGTACCCCTTCGCCAGAATGCGGAAGATCACAATGATCACCGTGATCGGGCGAAACTGGCGGATGCCCGAGACCCCTGGCACCTTGGGGATGAGAGTGATGATCCCGTAGTTAAGTCGGGACAGGTCTATGGAGCCCACGTAGAACTCCTCGAAGAGCGCCATCACTTCATGCTTGATGATGTTCCAGAATGTTTGGAAGAACTTTACAAGTAGGCCATCGGGTCCCGGGGCGGATGCCGGATTCATGCCCTTAATGGCCATCAGAAACTCCGCGTCGAATAAAGGTGTTGTGAGGGCATCATTCTCGGTTGCCGAGACACGCTGATGCTCGGCCAAAATGTCTGGGCCAGAACCCCCCCCCCCCCTAGGGGAGGAGAAGAGGGCTTTATAAAAGCCATCGACATGAGTGCGAATCTCCGCCGGACGTTGGAGGAGGTTATCACTGTCCCATAGGAGAGGGATGATGTTACGACTTCTCCGGCCATTGGCAATGGCTTGGAGGTACGCCGTATTAGCATCGCCCTTGAGGACACATCTCTGGGTACCTCATTGGCTCCAGCATGCCTCCTCATCAGTGTAAATGACCGTAAGCTAGTCCTCAAGGTCATACCGGAACAACCATTTGTCGGAGGACAAGCCCGAGGAGTTTGCCCGGAGGTCTAATGTCTGGATGGATGCGAGAAGAGCTTTCTTACATTTCCCTCAAATTCCGGCCGAGGTTGTCACCCCCAACCCTTCACAGCAGAAAGGGGCCAGTGAGGGGTTACATGGGCCGCAATCCACCAATCGCGGACGGCCTCGACGAACCCTTGTTGGTTAAGCCAGAAGGTCTCGAAGCGAAACCGGGAGGGGTGGTGGAGGTGGCCACTCACTCTCCAAAGATAGGAGAAGCGGAACGTGGTCAAAACCGATTCAGGTGATGGCCCGTAGGGAGGCTAGGAGACACCAAAGCTCCCACTCCGAAGACAAGAAAACGCGATCGATGACGGACCGCGTCGGGTCAGCTTGGCGGTTGGTCCAGGTGAACCTGGCACCAACCCTATCTAATTCTCGGAGACCGAGATCAGCAATGTAGTCGTTGAACAACTGCATCCGTGGGTAGTTGACTAAATGATTGCTCTTATCCTCAACCGAGCGAATCAAGTTGAAGTTGACCCGGAAGCCGAAACTTTCCTCGTAAGCTCGTCGAGGAAGGTCTCGGAACACGGTGGTTGGCGGGGCCGTAGATTATGACAATTTCCAATTTGAAGTTGGGGGCCCTCTCGAAGATCTCCATGCTGCCCACCTCGAAGATGACATCCTTTACGCCTAAAAGGATGCCACCCGAATGGCCAGTGGTCCAACTAGAAGGGAGCTAGTGCCACGAAAATAGGTCGATGCTTAACCATTCTAGTTCCAGAAGAACAAAATCCAAACACATGGTTTTTTGGATGGCCACAATGTCGATCCTCTCGTCACGCATGTACTCGATGAGTTGGCGGCGTCGGCCATCTTGGCCAAAACCGCGAATGTTCCAGAAGAAAGTCTGCATCAAGGAGCCATCGGGGGACTGCTTGACCCCAGGATGAGGGAGGCACTTTGCGCGCGCAAGGCAGTAGTGCGGGAGCGGGTTCGGCCATGGATCTGGTTGGATGTCTCCGGGTTGGAGGCGCTAAGAAGGCGAGCCCGAGTCTCAGCTAATTTCCCATCTAGGATCTCGCGTGGACTGGGGGGGGGGGGGGGGGGGGGGGGGACATCTCCCCTGAAGATGATCGCCAAGTCCGCCGCGACCTTAGCCAGATGGCCTAGCGGAGCTGACTCGAGAGCAGAAAATGAGCAATTTGATGAACTAGCAGTGATGTCTGGGGTACCTGTCTCGAGGTTGTGGACGGCCTCTCGGATCTCCGCCCGCTCGAGGATGGACGGTGCCGAACTGTCCACCGGTCTCGCCATGTCAAGTCGAGCGCTGCGACGAGAGGCGGTCACCGGTGTCGAGGCAGACCTGATCTGCCTGGAGTAGGCCGCAGTCCATGGTGGGTGGGGATGGAAGGCCACCAGAGTGGTCACCTCCACGGCTGCCACCACAGACACAACCGTCGGGGAAGCAGGGGCCACCTCAGGCAGGAAACTAGCGAGGCAGGTAGCCAGGCGAAGCAGAGGTACGGGATGACTCGGGCGAGGCTGCATGGGCGCGGGGCCTCCTGGACAGGGACCTCAGCAGCAGGGGCCGGTGGCTAGGTGACCTGGGCGGACTGCCCCGGGAGCCGGCTTGAGGATGCCGCCACAATCACGGCAGGGCTGGCGCGCCCAGGAGGCCGAGCGTGCGAGCCTGCAGGGCCGGAGGAGCGGGTCCGAAAATTGATAAATGACAAGTGATTCGAATTTTTGGTTGGAAATAGCTAACTATATATTCGAATCACGCGATCTATGCATCGGATGGCCCTAAAGCAAGTAGAGGAGTGGTATAGTTAAGTTAATACATTTGGTTCCGTTTTAGGGATTAGTTTTGTATACCTCATAGTATAACTGAATATCTGATAAAAGTACACCCATACTATTAATCTTGTAGTTACAAAATGGGACTAAAATATTTTGCCATGTGTGATCTGCAAGCAGATTTCTGACACACTAAGATTAGACACTGCTATCAACAATGAGGCCAAGGCCAACCAGGTCAACTAAAAAGACAAGAACAAGGGGAAACGGTCTAGTTTGTGCAGGATTGAGAAAAAACATACTGCTAGACAAATTGCGAATTCCACAGATTATTACATAATAGCATAGAAATACCTCAACGCAGGATTTAGACCTGATTTACTGTTTATGCTGGTCTACTGCAAAGAGATACTTTACCTGAAACAGTTGCACAAAGCTTTGATTGCAAAAGAAAAAGTTGCACAAAACTGGGAATCGACTAGGAATAACCGAATGGAAACACTGTTAGTTTCTTTGCTTTGTTTTATTTTTTCGATGAAAAGCACAATCATTTATTAGTGGCTAAATCCAAAGCTATTTTCTACTATCCTTTTGACAGTTTCTGGCGGTAAATTTGTCATTGGATTTGATGTCACCGTTTGTTTTCTTCACACCCTCTTAACTTCTGGAGATAATAACAAGGAACAGAACCTCAGCATATTAAGAGTCCGAAGAACGAAAAATGAACGCAGCAATCTTCAGGATTCAGATTCTTAGCTGAGATTTGCATTGGTTCTATGAGCTAATGGTCATGGAGTCCGAGCCACAGCCTGGTAATGGTCATGAACCTCACAATACCACAAGTCAGCAACAAAACCTCCAGTGTGATGACCAAACACCGAGTAGTGCTGATGAAGCAGAGCTTCTATGGAACCTGAGAAAGTACTTAATCCTGCTGGCAACTTTATCAGCCACTATCACCTACCAGGCGGGGCTGGCACAACCGGGTGGTCTCTGGCCAGATAACCAGCAAGGCTACCTTGCCAGTGACGTTGTCATGTTTCTTGGCCGCACCAAGCGGTACAGGATGTTCTTCTACTGCAACACAACAGCATTCATTACATCACTCATTGTTCTGATCCTGCTCCTGGTCAGGGAGCTGAGACGGAATGCAATTTGGCTCCGTTCGCTGCAGTTTGCGCTGCTGCTTGACCTGCTCGGACTTGTGGGGGCCTATGCTGCCGGGAATCGCAGGGAGGTCAGAACATCCGTTTATATCTGGGTATTACTTGTTGGCATCTTCACATATGTCGGACTTCATGTAGTATTCTTCCGGCATCTAGCTCCTGAATGGCTTGGAGAAGTATTCAGGGACATCCAGAGGTTCTGGGAGGACTCTGCAGCACACATTTTCAACAGAAGGCGGAACATAAAACATGAGCTAGATGCTCCTATCCAAGATGAAAAGGAGGCACTGGAGCAGAATCGCAGTTTCTTGCTGGTTGCCGCTACATTGGCAGCAACAAAGACATATACTGCAGGGCTCAGTCCACCAGGTGGCAGATCTTACTGGGATGATAACAAGGATAGCCACATTGCTGGTGACCTGGTGCTTCGAGACCAATACCCTCTCGGCTTCAACGCGTTTATGTTCTTCGATAAAACTGCCTTTTCTGGATCCTTTGTCATCATCATCATGCTTCTCAGTAAAACAGGAGTGAATTACATTGCCATGTCAAATGTACTTCGGTTGTGGATTCTGATCAGTCTTATGGCTACTTATGCCGTAGGGAGTCGCAGGAAAATCCATACATCTATCTTTGTGTTCTCACTTTTCGGTGCAGTTCTGCTCTACCTCATCATTCAATGGGTTGCTCGTATAATGCCTAAGCCAGAATTTATCAGGAAGTGCATCAAGTGGATGGAAGGAGAGCAGAAAAAGCTGGTCTTGAAGCTAAACTCCTTTATGGATAGTTGTAGCAGATCCAATGGGCGGGTGCCACGATTACAGTATGATGGACAGCATTCATGCAGAAATGGCGCATCAAGCACTGTTAATAATGTGAAAGATGACTTGGGGAAGTTGCAGACATACCTTTTATGGTTTGCCATCCTTGCTGCAACTATTATATACCAAGCTGGGTTGCATCCCCCCGGTGGGTTTTGGCCACGCAGTCGAGATCCAATCCTCGAGGCCATCAATCCCATTCGGTACAAAGCATTCTACTACTGCAACACCACTGCATTTTTGTCATCATTGGTTATCATCATGCTACTCCAGAGCCAGCTGATCACCATAGGCGCCATGAAATGATATGTGCTGCAGATAGCCATGGTTTTTGACCTCTTCAGTATAATGGGGGCATATGCTGCTGGGAGCAGCCAGACTTTATCCACACAAATGTATGTGATAATCTTAGTCATCCTTGTTCATATTGCACTATTTGTGGACGCAAGAGTTCCTGATGGATCAGCTCAGCAGCAAGATGATAGCGCTGAAGCAAAACATTTGCAGAAGCGGCACAAGTTTCTAATGCTGCTTGCAGTTCTGGCAACATCCAGCACATATCAAGCCGGCATAAGCCCACCAGGTGGCTTCTGGACTAACAACAGAGATGGCCACCAGGCAGGTCACCCTCACCCATTGTTCAGCGATGCGTTTCCACGCCGTTTCAAGGCTTTCATCTACTTCAATTCCACTGCTTTCATCGCATCATTGGTTTTAGTTGTGTTGCTTGTTAGCAGAAGGCTGTGTCACAGGGGACTGCAGGATCAGTCTTATGGGTGCTTTTGTCGCTGGAAGCTGCAGAACAGTGTCGGCATCGGTTTATGTCATCCTGATCTCGGCTGTTGTTTTTGCCTGTATCATGATTCAGGTTCTACTACTGAAATTTGCAAAAGATGTGGCAATTGACTTCTTTGACTGGATGTTTCACATCACTGCTTTCAAGCGTCTGAATTTACCCAAGAATTGTGATGGAAGCATCAAAGGGAACAAGAAAACTAGCCAAAAATGGCGTGAAGATTTGATGCTGATTGGAGCTTCCGCGGTGTCTTTTTCTTACCAAGCTGGGATCCTTCCTCCAGGTGTCCTCTGGCCTGGTGACCGCGATGGCCATTTCACATGTGATCTAGCCATCTATGATACACATCCGATGCAGTATAAGGTATTCTTCTACTGCAATGCCACAGTGTTCATGGCATCGACGGTCGTAGTTATCCTGCTGCTGAACACCACAATGAGGAAGTACAAGAGATATGCCCTTGCCATGAAAACAGCAATGATGATGGGCATGCTTGGTCTGCTCGGGGCGTATGCTGCAGGCAGTTGCAGGACTTGAAGACATCTGATATATTTTCACACTCTAATCGATGTATTCATCTACATTGTCATTCACATTTTGATGCCGTTCGATATGATGGCGCTATTGCTGAAGAATATGGGAGAACAACAGATGCCATGCCTGACGAAAATATATGATTGCTCATTTAAACTGAACCTTCAAACCATGGGCCATCATCTACTGAACAGACGTGAGAGATGCTTCTAGGCTTCTAGCTGTGTGTCTTAGTTCTTTTCGTGCAATTAATTCAGCTGTGTGTGGTTATGTTAAGAATGTATCTTCTCCACGTTTGAGATTTTTCAATCTTTCACAAACATAGTTTTACATTAATTAATTTTTGAGGGGGAAGCCTGAGTGACTGATACGTCCTAAACATATCTATAATTGTTCATGCTATATCTTGCCTCATTATACAATATTTTATTACATAATGCAAAACTCGTTTAATGAAAGAAACTAGTTTGCATTCCTCGCGTACTACTAGTGTACCAGGGCAGAACCCCCTGCTAACACAAGTGCCTGTGGATCATGGGAGTGTGCACAAGGCTCAGTCTGCAGTTGTAAACTATATTAATGTATTTATTCCCTACAAAATTGGTAAATGACAAGCAATCTGAACGTTTGGTTGAAAATAGACGTGCCAATATGTTTGGATCACACGATATGGCCCTAAAGCAAGTAGAGGGATGGACAGACATCACTTCTTGACTGGCAATAAGATAGCTATAGTTAAGTTAATACATATGTCCTTTTTAAGGGTTAGTTGATATCTCATAATGTATAATTTATTTTATAATCGGAAAATCTGATAAATGTACGCCCATACTTTTATTTATTTATTTAGATAGAAATGTACGCCCATACTATTAGATCTTATTGTTGGAAAATGAGACTTAAATATTGCGCCATATGTAATCTGGAAGCTGATTCTCTGACACTAAGATTAGATGCTGCTATCAACAATAAGCTCAAGACCAACCAGGTCAACTAAAGACAAGAGCAAGCGGGAACTGTCTACTTTGTGCAGGATTGAGAAAATAAATACTACCAGACAAATTGCAAATGTCACAATCAGTGTTTTGAAGATGATTTCATCAAAAGGATAAAAGAAGCTTATAATCAGCGAGAGATAATAATTAAAAAGGTCATATCAGTGATTAGCACACATTCCTGAACAAGGACAAGGAATACTTCTTACATAATAGCATAGAAATACCGCATTACAGGATTCAAACCCGTTTTACTGTCTATGCTGGGCCACTGCAAGAGATACTTTGCAACTGTTACACAAAGCTGGGAATCGACTAGGAATAACCAAATGGAAACATTATTAATTTTATGTTTCTTTTTCCCTTTTGACGCTAGCATGGTCATTTCCCAGGGCTAAATCTGAAGCTATTTTCTAACATCCTTTGACTGTTTCTGTCGGTAAATTTGTCATTGGATTTGATTTCACTGTTTGTTTTCTTCACACGCTCTTAATTCATCGGATTTGATTTCACTGTTTGTTCTCTTCACACCCTCTTAACTTCTGGAGATAATAACAAGGATCAGAACCTGGGAATATTCCAAATCCGAAGAATGACAAATGAACGCGGCAATCTTCAGGCTTCAAATTCTCAGCTGAGATTTGCTTTGGGTCTATGAGCACATGGTCATGGAGTCCGAGCCACAGCTTGGTAATACTGGTCATGAACCTCAAAATACCACAAGTCAGCAACAACATCAGTATGATGACCAAACACCGAGTAGTGCTGATGAAGCAGAGTTTCTATGGAAGCTGAGGAAGTACTTGATCCTGCTGGCAACTTTATCAGCCACCATCACCTACCAGGCGGGGCTTGCTCCACCAGGTGGTCTCTGGCCAGATAGCCAGCAAGGCCACCTTGCCAGTGACATTGTGATGCTACATAGCTACGCCAAGCGGTACAAGGTGTTCTTCTACTGCAATGCAATGGCATTCATGGCATCACTCGTTGTTCTGATCCTGCTCCTGGTCAAGGAGCTGAGCCGGAATGCAATTTGGCTCCGTTCGTTGCAGTTTGCAATGTTGGTTGACCTGCTGGGACTTATGGGGGCCTACGCTGCTGGGAGCTGCAGGGAGGTCAGAACATCCGTTTACATTTGGGTATTACTTGCTGGCATCTTCACATATGTCACACTTCATGTAGTGTTCTTCCGGCATCTAGCGCCTGAATGGCTCCGAGACATATTCAGGAATATCCAGAGGTTCTGGGAGGATTCTATGGCACAAATTTTCAGCAGAAGGCACAACATCAGAGATGAACCAGATGCTCCTCTCCATGATAAAGAGGAGGCACTGGAGCAGAATCGCAGTTTCTTGCTGGTTGCTGCTACATTGGCAGCAGCAGTGACATATACTGCAGGGTTAAGTCCACCAGGTGGCTTCTGGCCTGACAACAAGGGTAGCCACATTGCCGGTGACCCGGTGCTTCGAGACCACTACCCCCGCCGCTTCAAGGCATTTATGGCCTGCAATTCCACTGCCTTTTCTGGATCCCTTGTCATCATCATCATGCTCCTCAGTAAAACGGGAGCGAATCACATTGCCAAGTCAAACGTACTTCGGTTGTGGGTTCTGGTCAGCCTGCTTGGCCTTATGGCTGCTTATGCTGCAGGGAGTTGCAGGGAAGTCCGTACTTCTATCTTTGTGTTCTCGCTTGTCGGAGCGGTCCTTCTCTACCTCATCATTCAATGGGTTGCTCCTGTGGTGCCCAAGCCAAAATTTATCAGGGACTGGATCAAGTGGATGGAAGGAGAGCAGAATAAGCTGATCTTGAAGCTAAACTCCTTTATGGATAGTTGCAGCACATCCAATGGGCAGGTGACACCATTAGAGTATTATGGGCAACATTCATACAACAACGATGCATCAAACACTGTTAGTATTGTGAAAGATGACTTAGGGAAGTTGCGCACATACCTTTTATTGCTTGGCATCCTTGCTGCGACTATTACATACCAAGCTGGGTTGCATCCCCCAGGCGGGTTTTGGCCAGACAGTCGAGATGGGCATCTTGCTGGAGATCCAATCCTAGAGGCCATCCATCCCATGCGGTACAAGACATTCTTCTACTGCAACGCCACTGCATTTGTGGCGTCATTGGTTATCATCACCCTACTCCAGAGCCAGTTGATCACCATAGGTGCCATGAAACGATATGTGTTGCAGACAGCCATGGTTTTTGACCTCTTCAGTATAATGGGGGCATATGCTGCTGGCAGCAGCCGGACTTTATCCACATCAATGTATGTGATAATCTTAGTCATCCTTGTTTTCTCTTATGTTGTGCTTCATATTGTGCTATTTATGGACACAAGAGTTCCCGGTGAATCAGCTCAGCAGCAAGATGATAACCCTGAACTGAAAGATTTGGAGAAGCGGCGCAAGTTTCTAATGCTGCTTGCAATTCTGGCAGCATCCAGCACATACCAAGCCGGCATAAGCCCACCAGGGGGCTTCTGGGCTGACAATGGAGATGGCCACGAGGCAGGTCACCCATTATTCAGTGATGAATTTCCACACCGTTACCAGGCTTTCATCTACTTGAATTCCACTGCTTTCATGGCATCATTGGCTGTAATTATGCTGCTTGTTAGTAGAAGGCTGTGTCACAAAGGATTGCAGGGGCACACACTGCGTGCATGTGTGCTACTAGATCTGATCAGTCTCATGGGTGCTTTTGCCGCTGGAAGCTGCCGAAAAGCGTCGGTGTCGGTTTATGTCATCCTAGTCTTGGCTGTTGTTTTTGCCTGCATCATGATCCTAGTTCTGGTACTGAATTTTGCGAAAGATAAGGTGATCAACTTCTTTAACTGGATGTTTCACATCACTGCTTTCAAGAGTCCGAATCCACCCAAGAATCATGATAGAAGCATCAAAGTAAACAAAAAAACTAGCCAAAAATGGCGTAAAGACTTGATGCTGATTGGAACTTTCACAGTGTCCGTTACCTACCAAGCTGGGCTCCTTCCTCCAGGTGCCCTTTGGCCTGATGACCGCGATAGCCATTTCACAGGTGATCCAGTCATCCATGATACCCATCCGATACGGTATAAGGTATTCTTCTACTGCAATGCCGCGGCGTTTATGGCATCGATGGTTATAGTCATCATGCTGCTGAACAGCACAATAAGTAAGTACAAGAGATCTCTACTTGCAATGAAAACAGCAATGGTGATGGACTTGCTTGGTCTGCTCGGGGCGTATGCTGCAGGCAGTTGTAGGAACTTGAAGACGTCGGCGTATGTTTTCGCACTCGTCATTGCTGTCTTCATCTATATTGTCATTCACATTTTTCTGTCGTTCGATAAAATGGCACGATTGGTAAGGACTATGGGAGAACAATGGATGCCATGCCTGACGAAGATATGGGTACTCATTGAAATTGAACCTTCAAACCATGACCCATCTACTGAACAGCCTTGAGAGATGCTTCTAGCTGTGCATCTTAACTCTGTCTGTACAATTTATTCAAGTGTCTGGTTATGCTAAGAATGTATTTTCTCCACTTTTTTAAGTTTGAGAATTTTCAATCTTTCAAGACATAGTTTTAAATCAAATATGTAACTCAGTTCCTTCATGGTTTCAAATTTTGTGTTCAATGTAGCATTCCTGTAATCTGCCGAAACTCCCGTACTTCCGTTCATCTCCAGAGGTATTCTGACAAACACTTTCTTCTATATGATTGCCAAGAGAGGTTGACGCAAACATTATGCTAGTTATTTGAAGTTTGGACAGCTGTATCAAAGATCATGATGATATCGATGCATCAGCAGCAACTAAAACTACGGGGTTTATTGACTAGTTGTGCTGTTCAATGTATTCATGGTGTGTATAAATTTTGATATTGGATTTTTTTTATCTTGTGCATCTGAAATATCTATGTCCAGAATATATGTATCCTTCCGTGAAAATTATAAATTGCTTTATTTTTCCCTTCAAATCCGTTTTAGTAGTGTTTCAGAACTTGTTTTATTTATTTGATCAGATCAGTGCCAAGTTCACAGTGCGCATTTCTTGTCTCACATTGCCGACATTATTTGCCAATATACTGATTCTACTGTGCGGCGTTTTATTTCATTCTTTTCCTAGACTCTAGGGTCATATTGCTGTGAGTTTTCCCCAGCTTTTGTAGCCAAACTATTCATCGATGCTCAATTTCAGACTCTACAAGGAAACGCTGCTGAACTGTGCCACAGTTCTTGCATGGTGCTGTTCAAGTGGTGCTTAGGTTTTGCATTCTCAGACAAAAAAGCGATTATGTTCTGAGCAAAACGGCAATGCTTCAGATTCTGTTTGTCAGGTTCAGAATTAAAATCTGGAAAGTTTTGCTTGGTCTCCTTTTATTTCTTCAGGTTCTCCTCAGATGTGCTTCGCATTAACCATATCACGTTTCAGTTCCTATTCAAAAATTGATTTATTATGAGCAAACCTTTCATACACTACCTTCTACATAAAAATATTTTCTGTCTGTCGGCAGATTTTTTTTAAAAGACCGATCGGCTCGCGAGCCATCCAATCTATAATGCGTATGATCGGCAACAAGCCATCCAATTTATAATGCGTATGATTTGCAACAAGAGTCTTGTTGCAATTGCAACATGACATTTGTTGCAAATTGCACTATGACTTTTTTAGGGAGGCTGCTTGTTTTTTTGAGGCGGTAGTAACATGACTCTTTTGCAACATGCCCTTTGTTGAAAAAGAACATCTCCGCTCATGAGTGTGTCCGTTGTCAGAGTTGTCTTCTCGGACCCACCACCCCAAACCACACATCTCACCTCGTGCTCGCCCTGCTCACGCACAGTCACCGACCTTCTTTGCACAACCACGGTTCGCCAGGCAAGCACGGTTCGCACGAAGATGCGCCGCAAGGTTTGCTGACCTGTTTACATGCTGAATAACAAAAAAAGAGGAAATATTACTGAGCGCTACTATTTGTAACATGATACTCGCTCCATTCCACAATGTAGTGCTTCCTTTATCCACGTGCTTCAACTTTGACCGTAAATTTAACTAGCAAGACCGATTGCGGCGGGAGCAAAAATTATATCAGTGAATTCGTATTTGAAAGAAGTTTTCAATTATATAATTTTTTTCTTCCGCCGCAGTTGCTTTCGTTGGTTAAATTTATGGTCAAAGTTGGACATCGGAAAGCGCGGACGCACTATATTTTGGAATGGAGGGAATATGAGCCAGAATTAAGCGAGAATTGTGGTGAGTGTTCCATGCAATCAACTTCCATTATCACATGCGAAAACCCTCGAAGAGAACCAAATGTGTTGAAGATTGCTTTATCACATTTTAAAATTATAATAAGAGTGCAGACGCTCCTCCATGCGGTTCCTAGTACTAGTATAGTGCGTACCTTTATGAACTATAGTAGTAGTACTAGTAAACTTTGCGCTTGGCTGTTTGGGAAGTCGAACAATAATAGCACTAGTAGTATAGTGTATGCTTCTGGCAATCTGACACCGAATTAACTGTTGCACGTCCATCGCCTGAGCGAGGGAGAGCTTGCATTAGTCAAAAGTTTCTCCTTGTCCTGCGAGCCACCGCGCGCAAGCTTCTCCCGCCCTGCAACCTTCTCCTCGTTCGGCAAGTTGACGGGACACAGCAAAGTAATGCTAGTCCATGCTACCTCCTCCCCGGTTAATATGGCTTAATTTCAAACGAGATAAATACACTGTCTGTCACTGTATATTTGTAAAAATACGGTCAGTGGACTTCATAATACGCTCATTGCGCTCAATATATATATTTTCCGGTGTTCATACGGTCACTAGCTCATCCTGACTGAGTATGTGTGTGCATGCACGTGTAGGTTGAGCACTTGAGCGTGACCGTGTGTGTTCCGTCGTGTGCTCGGACATACATGCATTAGGGCGTCGCGCGCGTTTTTGCGTCCATGTGTACGTGTGACTGTTGCATACACGTAGGGGGAGTGCATGTAGGGGCCACTAAGGAGCAGTCAAATCACACAGTAAGTTAGTCGGAAGAAGCAACCATCATTTCACTCTTGAATGACACGTACGCAATATAAAATGGTTGATATGGAAAGAAAAAGAAAACCATTATATATACACTAGCAGGAGCCTAAGCTACAAGCCTGCTTGCTTAGGTTGCTCTCTTCACAAGCATAGAACGACGGGCCTGATCCCGCAGCTGGGGGAAGGGAACAATGTTCTGCGTAGACGCGGTCGACATCGGCGAGGGAGAAAACCCACAATCGGTGCGTCCCAATCGGGGGTCACCACGGTATGGGCCGATGCCGCGTCCCAACCGCCCTTCTAGCTACAGCCCGACGTCCCAGGTAGTCCATCTTCCTTTTGGAGCCACCTTGCTCCACTGCCGTAGCTCCATCTCCATGTCGATCTTTCTCTACTTCTACCGGCTTCTATTTGTGATAAGTTTATGTCTCATGAACTAGTGCCAGTACTATTATTCTAATCACACTTCTTCAATATCTTTGCTATCAGGGATGCTCAGGTCGATTTTAGTGGAACTGCACAAAAGCATCGTATGATCCGAGGGTGCCAGCCGTCTTTCCTTCCCGACATGGAATGTGCTATGGAATATGAGGTATCAGAAGGTGGAGAACCAAAGAGTGTTGCTTCTATTGTTGCTGACATTCTCACTAAAGAATCTCCCTCTAGCACATTCCTTCGACAGGTTCTACCTGTCCAGGAAATTAAATCATGTTTAGGGTTTAAGGTTTAAGTCGCAGTGACCCCATCAGTAGTTTTTCTATCGTACACGCTCTCACAACTTTTTTCTTTAGTTGTGAAGTAAATATTGGCTATGATCTGTGAATCATTGAGATGCATCAGCATGCGTGTTAGTTTTCCTTTGTATTGTTGTAACAGGGCAACCTTGGAATAGGAATGAAAATGGAGTGGAAAAGTTTCCGTTTTTCCGGAGAAAAATTGGAAACGGAGAGAAACCAACGTTTCTTTTTGTTGGATCGCGCCATTGAGCAAAACCAACATTTAAATCACGTCCGTCGTGTTCGTGTCTCACCTTCCTCCACAGCTCGACCCCACATGGTCGCTCGGCATGCCACTCACCGCAAACCGAGTAGTATACCATAACTTTCCTGCCTGCTTGTCGATGGATCGTGCCATGGAGTACTAGCACTACTGGAAGAGATTGACGAGTTGGGAGAGGACAACTAGCTGTAGCACGGACTCCCAAGAACTTACTGCTGGAAGAGATCACGCATGTTGTAGCCGGCTATTGCGACCTTTGAACGCAGAGCAGCCGCGTGCATCCGGAAGCGACACGGGCGACGCTCTCTCGGTCGGCGCGCCGCAATCAATGCCGACGCCAGTGAGAGGTCGCGTCCGCTCTGGCCGGGCATGAATGCGGCACTGACCGTTTCGGGCGAGAAGCACGCGCGGGTGATGAAGAGGGTTCGGGTTGGTCAGGATTGGCCGTGGCAGCGGTCCGGACGTGCGCAAACACGAGATGTTGTACGTTAATATTGCTACGTATATATTAACAACGTAAATAATGTGCCAGTTGGACAAATATGATTGGAGATGGAAATGAAATTTTACGTAAACACGGATATGCATGTCTGTCTATGTGTGTGTGCGCGACGACTCTCGCGACCTGGAAGCGGGGGCGTGTTTTTGATCGAGTTTTCTTTCTTGGTACGTTAGAAAATCAGTTTGTCTAATTCACATCTAGATGTTATTTAAGGATATCACATCGAAGCTCCCACAAGTATAAAATGTAGCAACAAGAAACAAAAAAAACTAGGAAAAGACCACAAATAGAGTGGACATCAACTTATATGTGACATAACTATGTCACATCTAGATGTGCCCTAAACAGACCCTTAAAAAATTGTCCGCCAGTTTTCGTTTCTTTTTTCCGGAAACGCGCGTATTCTATTTAAAACCACTGCTATGGAGAGATTTTTTTACTCCATTATAGCCTCTTGTTTGATAGAGTTTCTCGCGTCTCGCTCTCTCACACTCTCCATATCAAAACAAGATGACAGTGTCCACTCTATCTCTCTCCTCACCGGTGGTCACAGATCCGGCCGAATCCCGTCCGCTGCGGGAGGTGAGGAGGTGCAGCATTGACGTTGTCGCCGTCGGCGACGGAGGAAGCCGATGCGCACCGTCCTCTCAGAGCCGGCGCTGGCGCGGACGAAGATCCTCCGCGCCCTTGTTCGCTGCCGTCGTGTGGGCAGATCCCGCCCGCCCGCCTAAACGACATCTCGCCCACCTGAGGTATAACTTCTTGTACTGGTCCAGCTCCCCATGTCGCTGTGTGCGGGTTTTCTTCTATGCGACTACTCCCCAGCTCCCCATGCATAGTAGCTAGGGTTCGTCGGCTGGTCCAACATCACCTACTAGTACTATTATAGAGGAAATGCCACTCAAAAAGTTGTCCTGATTTATGCCTCGGTGGAGGTATACATGTTGTTTTGACAAAAAGTACATGGTGGTTGTGCGGTCATTGTCCATATGGTGGTAGTACTATCACTGGTTAAATGAAGAAATGCTTTTTTTCTCGGGTATCCTGGTTTAGTTCCCATCAAGATAATTATGATGCTTCTGTTTGTTGGTGTACTTTTCATTAATTCTTATTGACAATTGAGATGTCCTTGCTAACCCTTTTTTATATTTTTGGAAACAGCGATGCGTGTCTCCATACCTGGGCATGTCTTCCTCAATTTTAGTGGAACTGCACAAAATTGGATGGCCATTGTTGTTCCGCCTCACTGTCCTCTGCCACGTGGTTCTTCCTTCCTCGAGCTTGATTACTGAGAAGAAACAGACCACAGTGAGGATTTGTCGAACTTCTTAGGTGCCTCACCCAAATTTGATGCCAAATGGATGATGCATCAGCACGATGACCTATCGATGCTCATGGTTGCGCCTCATGGTTGCGTCGGCTGGTGAAGCTGATCGATTTTCGACGAAAAACAAGCTATCTTCCATCAGTGCTCTTTGTTTGTTACGCACAAAGATGATATCCTTCGTCAATTCACCTTGGTTGCGTTGGAGACGCAGTCGTCTTTCACGTTGGTGCAATTTTCGCTAGGGTTTTACGACAGGTGGGCCCAAAATGTGACTGGCTCACCTGTCATACAGCCAAAAGCATGTGCAGTGAAGGCACCGGAGCTCAGTCCGTACTATAGTAGTATATATATAAGCGGGAGCCTCAGCGCTTGTTCGCTAGGGTTTGCACTCTCCACACGCTCGCCGCACTACATATATGTTACTCCCTCCGTTCCGAATTACTTGTCTTAGATTTGTCTAGATACATTTGCTAGAGTTTGCTATATTCACAGTCTCTCACACTCTCTTCACCATATCTAAACAAGACTGCGTTGGCCTCTTGTCTCTCTCTCCTCCCTCACAGCTGGTGAAGGAGGCGTCCGTATCCCGTCGCACCGGGAAGGGGAGGAGGTGCAGCGTTCACTCTATCGCCTTCGGCGAGGGAGGCAATCCACTGCCGGCTGCACTGTTCTCTTTCACACAGCGCATGTGCGGGAGGGCCACCGACCCCTTCTTCCTCGCTGCCGTACTTAGTGTGGGCAGATCCGGCCTCCCGCCGCACGCCTTGCCACATCCCGACGACCCTAAGGTATAAGTTTCTTTGAAACCATCGTTGCTCTGGCTGCATGTGGATCTTTTTCGATCTGTAGTCGAATCTAGGTATTGGTTCAAAGAGGAATGAAGGGTGCGGTGGGCTGGAGCAAGAATCTAGGACATGGTTCAATGAGGAAAGGAGGGGCGGAAAGTAGTATAGACTGGCTATCCAGTCGCTTTGTAGGTCGAAAAGGGAAAAAGGGGGTAACCCAGTACACACATATGTAAGGAACCGATCTCTTTGTTGAAAAGGGAAAGAAACTGGGGGGTCGGGTAGTTTGTGCACGACTAGATTTGCTGCCCTCACATAGGAAGAAGGTTCAAAGAGAACAAATATGGGACCATCGCATATATGTTGCTTGGCTACATACTCTGCATCACCCATTTATACGTGTGGACGCACATGGTGCTGGCATGTCCCATGCAGCTATTTTGCTGTTGTTAATCTCAGAATTAACTACTGATCTATTTTAAAAGAATTTCTATGTTAATATGAATCAATGCAACTATTTTAGAAATGCTACTGTCCTATACTTTCTTTTCCATCAAGATAAGGTAGATGCTTCTTTTTGTGGCCGCATGTTTCATCCTCCTTTATTGACCAGTATTTTTTTCTTTTTTGCCTCTTAAAACAGGGATATCTATTCAACTTGTTGCTATAGAAAACTTAAATGTTACACCGGCAACTTTGCTTGATTTCAGTGCAACTGCACAAAACTTGATTGGATTTCCTATTCGTGTTGGTAGATTCGTATTTTATGTTGGTCGTCTCATGAAAGGTCAGTACAGGCCTTCATCCACATGATTGTGCAGTGTGCTTTGAGATGCTGCTCTACTTGTATTGGTACTGTTTTAAATAAATGATGAATTGAAATTATTGTATTACTGTCTTTTCCCATTAAATAGTGAACAAAAATGCGACCAACCCAGACATGATGCTTGTTGCTTTGTTACAAAAAATTCAGCATCACCCCCTTTATAAGCCAGTAATTGATGCCACTCTCAGAATTAACTACTGAATCTTATTTTCAAACTGCAACACTTGCTAGGAATTGGCGGGATTACCATTTTTGTGGCCGCATATTTCATCCTCCTTTATTAGCCAGTAATTGATCCCTTTTTTGCCTCTGTTTATATAGGGATATCTATTCAACTTGTTGCTATTGTGACATTTTGCTTCGCTACGCGAAACACTTTGCTTGATTTCAATGCAACTGCACAAAACGAGATTGGATTTCCTATTCGTGTTGGCAGATTCGTACGTGATCTTGTGTGCGTCATGACAGGTTGGTACTTGCCTTCATCCACATGATCGTGCAGTGCGTTTTGAGATGTTGTGCTACTTGTATTGGTACTGTTTTAAATAAATGATGAATTGAAGCTATTGTATTGCTGTCTTTTCCCATTAAGTAGTGAACAAAAATGGGACCAACCCAGACATGATGCTTGTTGCTTTGTTACAACAAATTCAGCATCACCCCCTTTATAAGCTTTGTCGTTCTTTATACATGTTGAAACAAGGCATTGTTAAGATAATGTCTCAATCAATATGAATGAATCACACCGATGGAGAATTGCTACTCTCCTGCTTTGTTTCCCATTAAGATAAAGTAGATCAGTAGATGCTTTTCTTCTGGGAGTACAAGTCATCAACCGCTATTTCTTAATAATTGTTTCCCTTATACCTATTGTTGCTTACAGGGATATCAAAATTAAAGCTTGGTTTTATTCCGACTTCGATTTTAGTTGAACTGCACAAAAGGAGCCAATGTGTAAGGCAAACTGCTGCATTACTGGGTCTAGTTGGTCGTTCCACTTTGCAGAAAGAAGCAGTCACTGTTTGCGCTACATTACAGAAGGAATGACCGAGAAGCATTACAGAGTATTATTAGACACCGGTGACATGACTAGTCTGCAGAGACCATTGGCAATTTAATAATACGTGGAGTGCCCTGGGCAAAAAGTGCCCAAACAAGTATAAAAGCTACAACGGGACTCCACGATCATAGGCATTACATATTTTGAATGGGAAAAGCTTGTCAAAGTTTAATCATTGATGTTAGCAAGAAGACGTTAGTTTAATATATTGGAATTGGAAAACCTTGTCCAAATTTTCTCATTGATGTTAGCGAGAAGACATGCATTTGATATTTTTGAGTGGGACGCCCTTGCTGTGAGCAGCATCGAGTGTTTTTTCCTATCCCCGTGTTCAGTTTAGAAGTAAATAGTTACCCTGCTGAGATATTCCTGTGTTAAGAGTTTGTTCTGAATATTGTCTATGTAATGCCAGGCCTTGTGTTTGATTGCAAAGTTGAGCTTGGAATGTTGTGGCATGCGGCATCACGAGCTGTTCACCGTGCCTCCTAAGAATAATGCTTCGTATTGTTTTGCATGTCGATCTAATGCCAGTGATTTGCTTGTTAAGAAGATCATCCTCTTCTGTTGTTTCCGTGCTTAAGAAGTTCATCGTCTGATGTTTCATTCATAACCTATACGACAAGTCGGATAGGTTAGACGTGAAACCATATGATCTTCCAACCAACTCATGATATTATGCCGTGATTGGATCGTCGTTTTCCAACCAAAATCGCTTGTAAAACTGACGCTTGTAAATTAAAGCAGATGGTCTTGGGCGAAGGCGCTTGGTTGGTCGATTTCGACTAGTAAAATATCGGAAGTACTTGACACACGATAAAAACGCTGAACGACACTCGGACGATTGCTAATCCAGCCGTTAGCTGCTGTTTCAGCCTTGCCCATGGATGGCATGATACGCACGTCGTGCATGTATCGTCTGGTAATGTCGTCCATATAGCAGTACTCGTAAAATATACACTGGTCTCTCAAATTACACGCGTAACCCGTCGGTTTTACTTACAGACCTCGGGCCCTCGGTTTCATTACGCCTGTATTTTATGCGTTGTTTTCGATGACGAGTAAATTACACTTGTATGTTAATACAGGTTTGAAATAAACCAGAGCTCCCAAGCGCGGCATTACCATATCATGCCGTCTCAGTTTCTCGAAGGTGCTCATGGGTGTCCGATGATCCTGGCTTCCTGAATGAGTAGCGGGCGTTGTATCAGACCATCCGTAGGGCCCGCGAGGCCCTCTCCGTTATCCTTCAAGTTGTTGCGCTCGCCGTGGCGCCGAGCATTGTTGACATCGTCAACGAACATGAGGATTCAGGAGATGACTTTATTTTGACTAGATGACACTAGGGACCCACTAGGGCCATAGCCGTACATACGCAAGTGCCTCCTTATTATGTACAACTATTTTTTTTGCTTTCTCCTGGTTTCGTGACATCACGGTCCCACACCATTGTCAACCTATATAGTCAATATAAATGAGAGAATTGCACAAGGTGCGGCCGACAGCTGGGACCAAGCAGCTCGAACAGTATTTGTGTTTTTGAGGCGTGATCACTGTAGAGTTTTTCTTGGCGATGATTTCGTTGTTGTTCAAAAGAGAGCAGGGTATTAACTGGGCGGGCTATGGCCCGTCTAGTCCAGGCCAGATATCCAGCCCAGATACTAATTTTTTTAAGATGAAAATGGCTAGCCCAGCTATACGTGGCAAGGTCAACTTGTTATTCCCCGCCCCGCTGGGCTGCAAATCTTTCCTAGGAGGAATGCATTAGGCTTAACAGGAAAATGAGCTTAAAAAAATAATAAATGGGATGTAATTATAAAACCTGGGCAGTAATGAAGGAAATATGCCCTAGAGGCAACAATGAAGTTATTATTTATTTCCTTATATCATGATAAATGTTTATTATTCATGCTAGAATTGTATTAACCGGAAACATAATACATGTGTGAATACATAGACAAACAGAGTGTCACTAGTATGCCTCTACTTGACTAGCTCGTTAATCAAAGATGGTTATGTTTCCTAACCATGAACAAAGAGTTGTTATTTGATTAACGGGATCACATCATTAGTTGAATGATTTGATTGACATGACCCATTCCATTAGCTTAGCATCCGATCGTTTAGTATGTTGCTATTGCTTTCTTCATGACTTATACATGTTCCTATGACTATGAGATTATGCAACTCCCGTTTGCCGGAGGAACACTTTGTGTCGTACCAAACGTCACAACGTAACTGGGTGATTATAAAGGAGCTCTACAGGTGTCTCCAGAGGTACATGTTGGGTTGGCGTATTTCGAGATTAGGATTTGTCACTCCGATTGTCGGAGAGGTATCTCTGGGCCCTCTCGGTAATGCACATCACATAAGCCTTGCAAGCATTGCAGCCAATAAGTTAGTTGCGAGATGATGTATTACGGAACGAGTAAAGATACTTGCCGGTAACGAGATTGAACTAGGTATTGGATACCGACGATCGAATATCGGGCAAGTAACATACCGATGACAAAGGGAACAACGTATGTTGTTATGCGGTCTGACCGATAAAGATCTTCGTAGAATATGTAGGAGCCAATATGGGCATCTAGGTCCTGCTATTGGTTATTGACCGGAGACGTGTCTCGGTCATGTCTACATTGTTCTCGAACCGTAGGGTCCGCACGCTTAAGGTTTCGATGACAGTTATATTATGAGTTTATGAGTTTTTATGTACCGAAGGAGTTCGGAGTCCCGGATGAGATCGGGGACATGACGAGGAGTCTCGAAATGGTTGAGACGTAAAGATCGATATATTGGACGACTATATTCGGACATCGGAAAGGTTCCGAGTGATTCGGGTATTTTCGGAGGTACCGGGGAGTTACGGGAATACGGGGAAGAGTATTGGGCCTTAATGGGCTTTAGTGGGAAGGAGCCAGGAGGTGGCGCGCGCCCCTCCCAAGCCCAGTCCGAATTGGACAAGGGATTTGGGGCGCGGCCCTCCTCTCCCTTCCTTCTCCACTTCCCTCCTTTCCCCCCTTCTCCTAGTTGGACTAGGAAAGAAGGAGTCCTACTCCCGGTGGGAGTAGGACTCCCCTTGGCGCGCCCACTCCTAGGCCGGCCGCCCCTCCTCCCTTGCTCCTTTATATACGGGGGCAGGGGGCACCCCATAGACACACAAGTTGATCTTTGAGATCGTTCCTTAGCCGTGTGCGGTGCCCCCTGCCACCATATTCCACCTTGATCATATCGTTGTAGTGCTTAGGTGAGGCCCTGCGTTGGTAGAACATCAAGATCGTCACCACGCCGTCGTGCTGACGGAACTCCTCCCCGAAGCTTTGCTGGATCGGAGCCCGGGGATCGTCATCGAGCTGTACGTGTGCTAAGAACTCGGAGGTGCCGGAGTAACGGTGCTTGGATCGGTCGGATCAGGAAGAAGATATACGACTACTTCCTCTACGTTGTGTCAACGCTTCCGTTGCGATCTACAAGGGTACGTAGATCATACTCTCCCTCGTTTCTATGCATCACCATGATCTTGCGTGTGCGTAGGAAATTTTTTGAAATTACTACGTTCCCCAACAGTGGCATCCGAGCCTAGGTTTTATGGTTTGATGTTATATGCATGAGTAGAACACAAGTGAGTTGTGGGCGATATAAGTCATACTGCCTACCAGCATGTCATACTTTGGTTTGGCGGTATTGTTGGATGAAGCGGCCCGGACCGACATTATGCGTACGCTTACGCGAGACTGGTTCTCCCGACGTGCTTTGCACACAGGTGGCTTGCGGGTGACTGTTTCTCCAATTTTAGTTGAACCGAGTGTGTCTACGCCCGGTCCTTGCGAAGGTTAAAACGGAGTCTATTTGACAAACTATCGTTGTGGTTTTGATGCGTAGGTAAGATTGGTTCTTGCTTAAGCCCGTAGCAGCCACGTAAAACTTGCAACAACAAAGTAGAGGACGTCTAACTTGTTTTTGCAGGGCATGTTGTGATGTGATATGGTCAAGACGTGATGAGATATAAGTTATTGTATGAGATGATCATGTTTTGTTGAAGTTATCAGCAACTGGCAAAAACCTTATGGTTGTCTCTCTATTGCATGAGATGCAAGCGTCCAATAATTGCTTTACTTTATCGCTATGCGATAGCAATAGTTGCAAGAGCAATTGTTGGCGAGACGACCACGTGACGACACATTGATATAGATCAAGATGATGGAGATCATGGTGTCATGCCGGTGACGATATAGATCATGGCAGTACTTTGGAGATGGAGATCAAAGAAGCAAGATGATGATGGCCATATCATGTCACATATTTTGATTGCATATGATGTTTATCTTTTATACATCTTATTTTTGCTTAGTTTGACGGTAGCATTTTAAGATGATCTCTCACTAAATTATCAAGAAGTGTTCTCCCTGAGTATGCACCGTTGCCAAAGTTCGTCGTGCCCAGACACCACGTGATGATCGGGTGTGATAAGCTCTGCGTCCATCTACAACGGGTGCAAGCCAGTTTTGCACACGCAGAATACTCAGGTTAAACTTGACCAGCCTAGCATATGCAGATATGGCCTCGGAACACGGAGACCGAAAGGTCGAGCGTGAATCGTATAGTAGATATGATCAACATAGCGATGTTCACTGTCACACCCTAGCTAGGTTATGCATTAGAGTGTGCATCATGTTTACTTCCATCAGAAATGGAAATGGGGAAAGCAGAACCCCCAGCACCCCCCCCCCCTGAAATCAACTAGGGTTTACTAAAAATAAATTCAATGAACCTGAAATGCCCTTCAAATATGTTCACCCTCTTTGCCTTGGGTTAGAACCCTTGGGAAAAATGGTGCATATAATTTTAGGTCAACAAAAGGGGCATTGATTTAATTCATAAATATTTGAATTTGGGCATTTAAATACTATTAAATAATTCAAATGCTCAAATAATGTTGGAATTATTTTTGGGCCACTGAAATATTTCAGAAAGTGTCCATAAATATTTTCAGGATTTTATAAAATGATTTAGTATTTAAACTAAATCAAAACAGAATAACAGAAATAGAAAATAAAATGAATTAGAAAGAGAGACAGAGGCTCACCTACACTCACCTGGCGGCCCAGCTGTGGCCCAGCACTGTTGGCCCAGCCCACCAGGCCGTGCCAGTCGTCCCCTAGCTACTGCCAGGAGGACGCCGGGCGTGTGCCCGCGGCGCGCCGGCACGCGCGCGGCCACCGACGGCCAGCTCCTGCTTGCCGCGCCCTCCCCTCGACGCCTGGACGTCGCTATGGACGCCACGCACCCCCTGGCCCCCTCTTATTCCTCTCCCTCGCTCTCCCTCCTCCCCTGTTTCTCTCCCGCGCGACCACCCGAACGCGCCGTCGCCGCCGTTCGCTGCCACCGCGCTCCCCGACCCCCTCTCGCCTTCCCGTGTTGCGTGGAAGCTCCGCCACTGTCGCCTACGCCTTCTGCACCGAGCCAAGCGAGCCGAGAAGCCTTGCTTCGTCCTTGGCGTCGTCTTCTTCAACCTCGGGACCGCCGGCCATCTCCGTCAAATTCGCCGTTGCAGAAGCGTCCCCGAGCCCGCTGAGTCCTCCCTCGAGATCGCTGTGAGCTCCCGAGCATTTCCCCCTTCTCCCCGCAGTGATTCTCTTCCCCTAACTAGCCTAGCCACTGGAGCCGTGAGCTCCTCGCCGCCGGCCATGGCGCCGTCGTGGCTACGGCCGTGCAAGCACGCAACCGAGCACACCATCGTGCTCAGTGCAACGCCAGGACCCTAAAACCCTCACCTGCTGCCCCTGCCATGCACCGTAGCCCCTTCTCCCCTCCCCGCCGAACTCCGGCCGCCGCCCAAGTGGTCGCCGCCGTCGACTTAGGCCGTCTCCGGTGAAACGGAGGGCACTAGTGGATGCGCGCGAGCACCAGCTCCTCGGAGATGGTCTCCGCGGCCCATTTGGTCACCGGAGACGCATTTCCGACGCCCTCCGCCGCGTCTGGCTCGCCGGCGACAAGCCGCCGGTGGCTTTGACCCCGCTGACCAGGGTTGACCCTCCCCCTTGTGTCACTGACGTGTGGGCCAGGCCCCTTTTTAATTAGTATTAGTTTTAGTTAGTCCTAATTAACTTAATTACGTTAAATAGACACGGACATGCGGGCCCAGGCTCTAATTAATTTTAATTAGTTAATTAGTCACTGACCAGTGGGACCCACTGGTCAGGTTTGACCTGGAGGCAGCTCAGTTGACTTGCTGATGTCATGCTGATGTAGTGCTGACGCAGTAAATCATTTTCTAGTTTAAAAATAATTCAGGAAATTCCAGAAAATACCCAAAACTTTGAAAAATCATAGAAATTCAACCATAACTCCAAATGAGACAAATTATATATGAAAAATTATCAGAAAAATTCAAGGAATCCATCTGTACCATTTTCATGCATGTTTGAACAATGTTTGTCCTCTGTTTTGGACAAAACAAATAAAGGGCATTTAAATAATCATATATGGGGTTGGAATTTGAATCTTGTACTCAAACCAACTCCATTTAAATCATAGCTAGTTGCATAAGCTCAAGACACATCCATATTGCCATGTCATAGCATGCATCATAGTTGCATATCGTCATGTGTTGATTGTGCTCAGTTGTGTTCTTCGTGGTAGGTTCTGCCTCCGAGGATATTCACGAGTATCCAACTGAAGGGCAGTATCCCGTTACCACTCCATCAGGCAAGAAACCATTGATCATTCCGATACAACCCATGTTCTCGCTCCTGCTCTTGTTTACTGCATTAAGACAACACGATTCAAACTGCTGTGTGCTACGGTAGTTGAACCCTTATCCTCTGCATGACCTGTCATTGCCACAGTAACTAGATGAAACCCACTAGCATGTGTAGGAGTTGATTGAGCCATGTTTTGTGATTCCTACCTTGCTATGCCTGCTATGCTTAGAGTTGTGTCAGGTCTGGTTCATCTAGGTGATGGGCTAGAGTGAAATGCTTGTGCCAGTAATATGTGGGATGTGTTGAACATGTTTTGGTAAAGGTATCGATGAGAGGCCATGTAGGAGTACATGGTGGGTTGTTTCATTGAAGCCGTCCCTAAGAACTGAGTTCTGTATGCGTGAATTAAGATTCAGCTACTACCACACATTGGGCCCTAAAATATGACCCCGCTCGACTTACTGACCCCTCTCGCCTTAGTCCAGGAGTTGCAACTAGTTTCTGGTGTTTGTAGGATATGTGTTGGCGGCCGTGCGTAGCGCTGACCCTAGGGGTGGGCTATGTTGCGGTATATACACCGTGGCACGGTGTACCGAGTCACCCGTTTGGTGTCTCGGGAACCCTGTTCACATCGTTCGGGGCCGTTGAGGACACCCCGGCCGGATTTCCTTGCGGATGGAACCTGAATAGGCGATGACCCTGGACTAGAGACTTGTGAGGTTAGTCAGGTCATGGTCTACACCCACGTCGGTTTTCGCTTGAAGTCTGCCGAGCACATTTCGTGTGCAGACGCTAAGTGGTGGAAACATGTGTGACGAAGTACACCCCTGCAGGGTAGGAAACTATTCGAATAGCCGTGTCCGCGGTAAAGGACTACTTGATTGCATATACAGTTCATAGACAAGTTAATGGATACTACTAAAAGACTCAAGATAAGTGTGAGTACCGAGGATGGCTCCCTCGCAGGATACGAGGGAGGATCCACGGTGGAGTATTGTGATGGTGAGTAGTGGACTCGTGTGCGAAAACTATTTTGCTAAAAGATTCCGTAGGATAGCTTAGCCAAGAGTCAAAGCTGGCTTGCTGCATAAACCCCACCACCTTCTTGAGAATGAGCATGTACAGTAGGTTCTGATGTAAGACTTGCTGAGTACCTTTGTACTCATGTTTGCTTATTTATTGTTTTCAGACGACAACACTGCCCCCTCCGATGGGTTTTACGTAGACCTTGACGTCGACGAGTGACTAGCCACCCAGGTGGTGATCCAGGCCATGGAGGGCCCTATGTAGATAGACAGGCTTCGAGAAGCCTTCTTTCTTTCTAGAGTCTGTACTCAGACTAGTTGCTTCCGCTTGTGCTTGTATGACTGTATGACTTGAGTGTCGGGTCATGTGACCCCTACCTGTATGGATATGTTATGTATGGCTTCCTGGAGCCTTTAAATAAGTACTTGAGTTGTAGAGTTTTGTTGTGATGCCATGTTGTATGTACTCATATCGGGCATATTGTATGTATGATTGAAATGCTTGGTATGAGTGGGATCCGACAATCTAGTTGTTTGTCCTTCGCAGCCTTTCTTATGGGGAAATGTAGTCTAGTGCTCCTCGAGCCATAGTAGTCCGCTACAGCCCGGTTCACCGGAGTCCTGCTAGCCCAGCACTACTGTTCAGGACACTTGACTGGCCGGCATGTGTTTCACTTCGTCCCTATGTCTGTCCCTTCGGGGAAATGTCACGCGGTGATCTCCGGAGTCCTGTCCAGCCTGCTACAGCCCGGGATCCCCGGAGTCCTGTTAGCCCAGTGCTACAGCCCGGAATCACTCGTTGATGACCGACATGTTCGTTGTGAATCATGTATGCCTGTCTCCATAGGTCTGTGCCGCTTTGGGTTCACGACTAGCCATGTCGGCCCGGGTTCTCGGTCATATGGATGCTAGCGACATTGTCATATACGCGAGCCAAAAGGCGCAAACGGTCCCGGGCCATGGTAAGGCGACACCCGTGGGATACCGTGCGTGAGGCCGCAAAGTGATATGAGGTGTTACCGGCTAGATCGATGTGGCTTAGAATCAGGGTCCTGACAGCGTTGGTATCAGAGCCGGACTGCCTGTAGGTTCGTTCAGCCAAACTGGTCGATGTCGAGTCTAGAAATGCTTTAGTTATATGTAAGGGAATTGATTGTGGGAGGGAACGTAAGGTTCTTTTACTCCTTTACCCTATGCTTCTGATCTGAGTCATTCTCTTCTCATTCAACGTGGGTTAAGGACTAGGCTCTCTTCTCCTATCAGGTTCACGTGTTACTAATCCGTAGTAGCTCATAGGATTATTGCTACGAGTTTCAGTCCAGTTTCTACTATTTTAGTACGTGGCTATTTGAATCAGAACCTTGATATGATGATGTTGAGCGGTATTGTGAACTGTTGTGGATGTCTCAAATCTTTTTCTGAGCATTTACAGCCGTTATGCTGCCCAATTTTCCCTAGGAATTCTGATGTCTTTGTCTTGTGGCTGTGCTTTCAGATGGCCAACCAGTCTCAAAATCAAGTGGTTCGCCTGACCAGGTGCCTCGACGTGCCCGGTCATACTACTATGTTGGTCCGGGTCATGATCGAGACAGGATACCGTTGGTATCCCGAATACACTGTTGAAGAGCAGTTCCGCGACTTTAATCAAAGCCAGTATTTATGCACCGTCAGGATATTTCCTTCCTATCCTGGATCTACCGAGCCCCTTCACTGTTCCTATGGACTCGGAGTTACCATTGAGATGGCTGTGCAGGATGCTGCCTATTCCATGATGACCATCTTGCGAGTCCGGACTGGCCTGCTTCGGAACACTGACTTCCGTTACATGCCAGCTTCACTTCCGGGAGCGCAGGGGTATCTTCAGGCTATCTATGCTGACTCCACTCAGGAGGACTCATTAACTCGTACCACCGCTGAGATGCTCGAAGATAAGGACCGAGAGAATCGGGCCTTGAGGCTGGAGCTCTTTAATACCCGTGCTGATCATTGGGCCACATTGACTCGGTTTGCACCCGCGGTGCAAGCGGGATGTATGGATACCAGGGATCTGTATCCTGTGAGAGCAGCTCTGCCAGACATGGTGGATTGGCGTGATGTGGGAGGCATCACCCCACCCCTTGGTCCCCGCAGGCCACCGTTTGTTGGTCCAAGACCTTATCCTAGCCCCTATGGTCCACAGGCTCCTCAGGACCGTCTGTTTCCGGATGATCACGTTGAACTTCCAGGCTATGGAGGTGACTTCTATGAGGACTACTACGGAGCTATCTGAGTTAGTAGTAGTACCACTAGTATTGTAGTAGTTGTATCTCCACTGTCCTGTGTGACTTGTGGAATACGACTTGGTGTGTAATCGATTCCGGAGGTGTAGACAAATAATGTATAGGGACTCGGAATGCCTCCGATGAGATGTAACGTCTACCTTCATAGTTGTACTGTAGCATGGGCTTGTACTAAACTATGTATGACGAGTATGACCGTTGGTGTATATATGGCAGTTTTATATTACCATGGCATACGAATGAGCATTTCTGCATTCCGCGTTATCCTTTACATTCTGCACTTCCCTGTTAAGTATGAGCCATCCTTGTCTAAACCGTTGTCTTGTTTCCTTCTAGGATGGTCAACACCCGCGGAAACCCTGCTGCCCCGGAGCAGGGGGAAGCCAATGCAGCTAGAGGTGAAAATTTGCCTCACCCACCTTCCCTGGCCGAAGTAATGCTGGAGGCGGAAAGGAACAAGCGTGAGACCAACCGCCTGCTGGAGCGGATTGAGCAGAACACTGCACGCCACCCACGAAATGACTTGGTGTCAATCAACGACTTTATCAAGCTGTACCCACCAAAGTTTAACCATTCCGTCGAGCCCCTCGACGTGGATGATTGGCTTCGCAGCATCACCCACAAGCTACGTTCTGCCAACGTAGCTGAAGCCGACAAGGTTACCTATGCTGCTTATCATCTTGAGGGCCCCGCTAGCCATTGGTGGGAAAACTACGAAGCTATGCGCCCGGTCGGCCAAATCACTACCTGGGCTGAGTTTAGCGAGGCTTTCCGTGAGCATCACATTCCGGAAGGTCTCATGGATCGCAAGAGGGAGGAGTTCTGCAACTTTACCCAAGGAAGGCTGACTGTGGATGCATATAGCCGAGAATTTGGGAACCTGGCACGCTATGCTCTTGAAGAGGTTTCTACTGACGCCAAGAAGCAGGCAAGGTTCCGTAAGGGACTTAGCCCTGAGCTTCGCCGCGATCTCCGTCTGCACGAATGCATATCCTTCCAGAAGCTGGTCAATAAAGCTATCAGTGCTGAGACAGGCCAGACTGATTATGACGCTTCACGCAAGCACTCCCGTGATTTTGGGTCTTCATCCGGCTCTGGAGCTCAGAAGCGCCGGGTGTGGATTCCAAGCACCGCACTGCCACCCAGATTCACCCCGAGGCCATCCTTTGAGGCGCCTCGTCCCAACCAGCAAATTGCACCGTCCAAGCCCTATGGTGGCCCCGCTGCTAATGTTGCTCCACGCCCCACTGTGGTAACATGCTTCAAGTGTGGAGAACCGGGTCACTATAGTCGAGAGTGTCCCCAGAACAACCCCAATCAAGCTGGAAAGTCCGTTGGCCGTGGTAAGCCTGCGGGAAAGACTTTCTACGCCAAGCCGGCCACTACTGCACGTGGCCATGTCAACTATGTTTCAGCCGAAGAGGCTCATGAGGATCCGAACGTCGTCCTTGGTACGCTCCTTGTTAACTGCCATCCGGCATCTGTTCTTTTCAATACTGGAGCATCTCATTCATTCATATCCGAGAATATGCTCGGTTGCATAACACGACATTCTGTGACATGCCCACTTCCATGGTAATTCAAACTCCGGATTCCAAATGGCAAACTTCTAGGGTAAGCCATGGGAAAGAAATTCTTGTCGATAGGCTTGTCTTCCTTGCATCTTTAATAGCTCTCAAGTCCTCCGACATAAACATCATCTTGGGTATGGACTGGATGTCGGCTCATTACGCCAAGATCGATTGTGCCACTAGAACCGTTCAACTTACTCATCCCTCGGGCAAGACAGTTAATGTCTTAACTCGAGTGGCCAAGCGCCAACTTTACTCTCTCAATGCCAACCCCCTTCCAGACCTTGAGGACGTTCCGGTAGTCCGAGACTTCCCGGATGTGTTTCCGGAAGAACTGCCAGGTGTTCCACCTGACCGGGATGTCGAGTTTGTGATAGACCTTGTTCCAGGAACCGTTCCAATTGCTAGAAGACCCTACAAAATGGCACCCTTAGAACTAGCCGAGCTTAAGAACCAACTCGATGAGTCCTTGAACAAAGGGTTCATCCGTCCTAGCTCCTCTCCTTAGGCTTGCCCCGTCCTCTTCGTCAAGAAGAAGGATGGAACGGATCGAATGGTTGTGGATTACCGACCTGTCAATCTGGTCACCATCAAGAACAAATACCCGCTTCCCAGGATCAACGACCTGTACGATCAGCTCGCTGGATCCTCAGTCTTCTCCAAGATGGATTTGAGGTTGGGCTATCATCAAATCAAAATCAGAAACGGGGACATTCCCAAAACGGCTTTTGTTACTCGTTATGGCCAATACGAGTACACCGTCATGTCCTTCGGTTTAACCAATGCCCCGGCCACTTTCTCCCGGTTAATGAACTCGGTTTTCATGGAGTACTTGGACAAATTCGTCGTAGTATACCTCGATGACATACTCATCTACTCCAAGAATGAAGAGGAACATGCCGAACATCTAAGGCTGGTATTGATGAAACTTCGAGAGCATCGCCTTTATGCCAAATTCTCCAAGTGTGAATTTTGGTTGTCAGAAGTGACCTATCTAGGCCATGTAATCTCTGGTAAGGGTATTGCTGTCAATCCCGAGCGAGTTCAAGCCGTCCTTGATTGGACTCCACCTGTTTCGGTCAAGCAAGTTCGGAGTTTCCTTGGCCTAGCGAGCTATTGCCGCCGCTTCATCGAGAATTTCTCCAAGGTTGCTAAACCTCTAACTGAACTCCTCAAGAAAGATAAAAAGTTCGAGTGGACTCCACAGTGCGAGTTCAGTTTTCAGGAACTGAAAAGACGCCTGACATCTGCTCCCATACTGGTACCACCAGATTTCTCCAAGGACTTTATTATCTATTGCGACGCCTCGCGACAAGGACTAGGTTGCATACTCATGCAAGATCGTCAGGTAATTGCCTATGCTTCACGGCAATTACACCCACATGAGGAAAATTATCCCACACATGATCTAGAGCTTGCAGCTGTAGTCCATGCACTCAAAACCTGGCGACATTACCTCCTCGGTAATCGTTGCGAGATCTTCACCGATCACCAAAGCTTGAAATATATCTTCACCCCACCCAGATTTGAATCTCAGGCAAAGACGTTGGGTTGAGTTGATCTCGGATTACGACTTAGGAATAACTTACACCCCTGGCAAAGCCAATGTCATGGCCGATGCACTAAGTCGTAAGTCCTACTGTAACAACCTGATGTTACAACAAAGTCAACCACTTCTCCATGAGGAATTTCGCAAGCTTAATCTTCACATTGTTCCTCGTGGATTCCTATCTACCCTGGTGGCGAAACCTACCCTTATGGATCAAATCATAGCTGCCCAAAAGCGTGATAAGGGCATATCCCGGATTAAGGAAAACATTGCTAGCGGAGTAGCTAAATGTTTTTCCATGGATGAGCAAGGTGCTGTCTTCTTTGAGAACCGCCTGGTGGTTCCCAAGAACCAACATCTACGCCAGATGATCCTTAAGGAAGCTCATGAATCCCCTCTCACCATTCATCCCGGTAGTACCAAAATGTATCAAGACCTACGCCAGAGGTTTTGGTGGACTAGGATGAAGAGAGAAATCGCTCAATACATTGCTAATTGCGACGTTTGTCGTCGTGTTAAAGCAGAGCATCAACGGCCTGCTGGCACCCTTCAACCTTTGGCTATTCCTGAATGGAAATGGGACAAAATCAGTATGGATTTCATCACTGGGTTTCCCAGGACCAAGAGGGGGAATAATGCCATCTTCGTCGTGATCGACCGTCTTTCCAAAGTAGCCCATTTTCTACCTGTTCGTGAGAGTATCACCGCTAGCCAGCTAGCTGACCTATACATCTCCCGAATAGTGTCTCTTCATGGTGTTCCATTGGAAATTAACTCAGACCGTGGAAGTCTCTTCACCTCTCGATTTTGGGAAAGTTTCCAAAATGCTATGGGAACTCATCTCTCCTTTAGCACCGCCTTCCATCCTCAATCAAGTGGTCAAGTAGAGCGAGTAAATCAAATTCTGGAAGATATGCTCCGAGCTTCTGTTATCTCGTCCGGAATGAGTTGGGAGAAATGCCTTCCATTCGCGGAGTTTGCCTATAACAATAGCTATCAAGCTAGTTTGGGCAAGGCTCCCTTCGAAGTTCTCTATGGACGAAAATGTCGAACGCCTCTTAACTGGTCAGAAACCGGGGAAAGACAACTCTTTGGCCCGGATATGATTCAGGAAGCAGAAGAGCAGGTTCGCGTTATTCGTGAGAAATTGAAAACGGCCCAATCTCGCCAAAAGAGTCAATATGATCGTAAGCATAAGCCTATGACATTTGAAATTGACGAGAAAGCTTACCTTCGGGTTACCCCGTTAAAGGGAACCCATCGCTTCGGTATCAAAGGCAAATTGGCTCCTCGTTACATTGGACCCTTTCGCATTCTTGCCAAACGAGGAGAAGTTGCCTACCAATTGGAACTACCTCCGCGTCTTTCCAGAGTTCACGACGTCTTCCACGTTTCGCAACTCAGGCGTTGCTTCGCGGATCCTAACCGTGGAGTGGACCACGAAACGCTTGATTTACAAGATAACCTCTCTTATCGGGAATACCCCGTTCGTATCCTTGATCAAGCCGAGCGTACCACTCGACGTCATAATATCAAGTTTCTCAAGGTTCAATGGTCACACCATTCCGAGGAAGAAGCCACTTGGGAAAGGGAGGATCGTCTTCGACTCGAGTACCCCGCCTTCTTCCCAGATGATCCTAAATCTCGGGACGAGATTCTATTGAGTGGGGGTGAGTTGTCACACCCTAGCTAGGTTATGCATTAGAGTGTGCATCATGTTTACTTCCATCAGAAATGGAAATGGGGAAAGCAGAACCCCCAGCACCCCCCCCCTGAAATCAACTAGGGTTTACTAAAAATAAATTCAATGAACCTGAAATGCCCTTCAAATATGTTCACCCTCTTTGCCTTGGGTTAGAACCCTTGGGAAAAATGGTGCATATAATTTTAGGTCAACAAAAGGGGCATTGATTTAATTCATAAATATTTGAATTTGGGCATTTAAATACTATTAAATAATTCAAATGCTCAAATAATGTTGGAATTATTTTTGGGCCACTGAAATATTTCAGAAAGTGTCCATAAATATTTTCAGGATTTTATAAAATGATTTAGTATTTAAACTAAATCAAAACAGAATAACAGAAATAGAAAATAAAATGAATTAGAAAGAGAGACAGAGGCTCACCTGGACTCACCTGGCGGCCCAGCTGTGGCCCAGCACTGTTGGCCCAGCCCACCAGGCCGTGCCAGTCGTCCCCTAGCTGCTGCTAGGAGGACGCCGGGCGTGTGCCCGCGGCGCGCCGGCACGCGCGCGGCCACCAACGGCCAGCTCCTGCTTGCCGCGCCCTCCCCTCGACGCCTGGACGTCGCTATGGACGCCACGCACCCCCTGGCCCCCTCTTATTCCTCTCCCTCGCTCTCCCTCCTCCCCTGTTTCTCTCCCGCGCGACCACCCGAACGCGCCGTCGCCGCCGTTAACTGCCACCGCGCTCCCCGACCCCCTCTCGCCTTCCCGTGTTGCGTGGAAGCTCCGCCACTGTCGCCTACGCCTTCTGCACCGAGCCAAGCGAGCCGAGAAGCCTTGCTTCGTCCTCGGCGTCGTCTTCTTCAACCTCGGGACCGCCGGCCATCTCCATCAAATTCGCCGTTGCAGAAGCGTCCCCGAGCCCGCTGAGTCCTCCCTCGAGATCGCTGTGAGCTCCCGAGCATTTCCCCCTTCTCCCCGCAGTGATTCTCTTCCCCTAACTAGCCTAGCCACTGGAGCCGTGAGCTCCTCGCCGCCGGCCATGGCGCCGTCGTGGCTACGGCCGTGCAAGCACGCAACCGAGCACACCATCGTGCTCAGTGCAACGCCAGGACCCTAAAACCCTCACCTGCTGCCCCTGCCATGCACCGTAGCCCCTTCTCCCCTCCCCGCCGAACTCCGGCCGCCGCCCAAGTGGTCGCCGCCGTCGACTTAGGCCGTCTCCGGTGAAACAGAGGGCACTAGTGGATGCGCGCGAGCACCAGCTCCTCGGAGATGGTCTCCGCGGCCCATTTGGTCACCGGAGACGCATTTCCGACGCCCTCCGCCGCGTCTGGCTCGCCGGCGACAAGCCGCCGGTGGCTTTGACCCCGCTGACCAGGGTTGACCCTCCCCCTTGTGTCACTGACGTGTGGGCCAGGCCCCTTTTTAATTAGTATTAGTTTTAGTTAGTCCTAATTAACTTAATTACGTTAAATAGACACTGACATGCGGGCCCAGGCTCTAATTAATTTTAATTAGTTAATTAGTCACTGACCAGTGGGACCCACTGGTCAGGTTTGACCTGGAGGCAGCTCAGTTGACTTGCTGATGTCATGTTGATGTAGTGCTGACGCAGTAAATCATTTTCTAGTTTAAAAATAATTCAGGAAATTCCAGAAAATACCCAAAACTTTGAAAATCATAGAAATTCAACCATAATTCCAAATGAGACAAATTATATATGAAAAATTATCAGAAAAATTCAAGGAATCCATCTGTACCATTTTCATGCATGTTTGAACAATGTTTGTCCTCTGTTTTGGACAAAACAAATAAAGGGCATTTAAATAATCATATATGGGGTTGGAATTTGAATCTTGTACTCAAACCAACTCCATTTAAATCATAGCTAGTTGCATAAGCTCAAGACACATCCATATTGCCATGTCATAGCATGCATCATATTGTTGCATATCGTCATGTGTTGATTGTGCTCGGTTGTGTTCTTCGTGGTAGGTTCTGCCTCCGAGGATATTCACGAGTATCCAACTGAAGGGCAGTATCCCGTTACCACTCCATCAGGCAAGCAACCATTGATCATTCCGATACAACCCATGTTCTCGCTCCTGCTCTTGTTTACTGCATTAAGACAACACGATTCAAGCTGCTGTGTGCTATGGTAGTTGAACCCTTATCCTCTGCATGACCTGTCATTGCCACAGTAACTAGATGAAACCCACTAGCATGTGTAGGAGTTGATTGAGCCATGTTTTGTGATTCCTACCTTGCTATGCCTGCTATGCTTAGAGTTGTGTCAGGTCTGGTTCATCTGGGTGATGGGCTAGAGTGAAATGCTTGTGCCAGTAATATGTGGGATGTGTTGAACATGTTTTGGTAAAGGTATCGATGAGAGGCCATGTAGGAGTACATGGTGGGTTGTTTCATTGAAGCCGTCCCTAAGAACTGAGTTCTGTATGCGTGAATTAAGATTCAGCTACTACCACACATTGGGCCCTGAAATATGACCCCGCTCGACTTACTGACCCCTCTCGCCTCAGTCCAGGAGTTGCAACTAGTTTCTGGTGTTTGTAGGATATGTGTTGGCGGCCGTGCGTAGCGCTGACCCTAGGGGTGGGCTATGTTGCGGTAGATACACCATGGCACGGTGTACCGAGTCACCCGTTTGGTGTCTCGGGAACCCTGTTCACATCGTTCGGGGCCGTTGAGGACACCCCGGCCGGATTTCCTTGCGGATGGAACCTGAATAGGCGATGACCCTGGACTAGAGACTTGTGAGGTTAGTCAGGTCGTGGTCTACACCCACGTCGGTTTTCGCTTGAAGTCTGCCGAGCACATTTCGTGTGCAGACGCTAAGTGGTGGAAACATGTGTGACGAAGTACACCCCTACAGGGTAGGAAACTATTCGAATAGCCGTGTCCGCGGTAAAGGACTACTTGATTGCATATACAGTTCATAGACAAGTTAATGGATACTACTAAAAGACTCAAGATAAGTGTGAGTACCGAGGATGGCTCCCTCGCAGGATACAAGGGAGGATCCACGGTGGAGTATTGTGATGGTGAGTAGTGGACTCGTGTGCGAAAACTATTTTGCTAAAAGATTCTGTAGGATAGCTTAGCCAAGAGTCAAAGCTGGCTTGCTGCATAAACCCCACCACCTTCTTGAGAATGAGCATGTACAGTAGGTTCTGATGTAAGACTTGCTGAGTACCTTTGTACTCATGTTTGCTTATTTATTGTTTTCAGACGACAACACTGCCCCCTCCGATGGGTTTTACGTAGACCTTGACGTCGACGAGTGACTAGCCACCTAGGTGGTGATCCAGGCCATGGAGGGCCCTATGTAGATAGACAGGCTTCGAGAAGCCTTCTTTCTTTCTAGAGTCTGTACTCAGACTAGTTGCTTCCGCTTGTGCTTGTATGACTGTATGACTTGAGTGTCGGGTCATGTGACCCCTACCTGTATGGATATGTTATGTATGGCTCCCTGGAGCCTTTAAATAAGTACTTGAGTTGTAGAGTTTTGTTGTGATGCCATGTTGTATTTACTCATATCGGGCATATTGTATGTATGATTGAAATGCTTGGTATGAGTGGGATCCGACAATCTAGTTGTTTGTCCTTCACAGCCTTTCTTATGGGGAAATGTAGTCTAGTGCTCCTCGAGCCATAGTAGTCCGCTACAGCCCGGTTCACCGGAGTCCTGCTAGCCCAGCACTACTGTTCAGGACACTTGACTGGCCGGCATGTGTTTCACTTCGTCCCTATGTCTGTCCCTTCGGGGAAATGTCACGCGGTGATCTCCGGAGTCCTGTCCAGCCTGCTACAGCCCGGGATCCCCGGAGTCCTGTTAGCCCAGTGCTATAGCCCGGAATCACTCGTTGATGACCGACATGTTCGTTGTGAATCATGTATGCCTGTCTCCATAGGTCTGTGCCGCTTTGGGTTCACGACTAGCCATGTCGGCCCGGGTTCTTGGTCATATGGATGCTAGCGACATTGTCATATACGCGAGCCAAAAGGCGCAAACGGTCCCGGGCCATGGTAAGGCGACACCCGTGGGATACCGTGCGTGAGGCCGCAAAGTGATATGAGGTGTTACCGGCTAGATCGATGTGGCTTAGAATCGGGGTCCTGACATTCACCATTGAAAACTACTCCATCTCACGTGATGATCGGTTATGGTTTAGTTGATTTGGATCACGTGATCACTTAGAGGATTAGAGGGATGTCTATCTAAGTGGGAGTTCTTAAGTAATATGATTAATTGAACTTGAATTTATCATGAACTTAGTCCTGGTAGTATTTTGCAAATCATGTTGTAGATCAATAGCTCGCGTTGTTGCTTCCCTGTGTTTATTTTGATATGTTCCTAGAGAAAAACTATGTTGGAAGATGTTAGCAGCAATGATGCGGATTGGATCCGTGATATGAGGTTTATCCTCATTGCTGCACAGAAAAATTATGTCCTTGATGCACCGCTAGGTGACAGACCTATTGCAGGAGCAGATGCAGACGTTATGAACGTTTGGCTAGCTCAATATGATGACTACTTGATAGTTTAGTGCACCATGCTTAATGGCTTAGAATCGGGACTTCAAAGATGTTTTGAACGTCATGGACCATATGAGATGTTCCGGGAGTTGAAGTTAATATTTCAAGCAAATACCCGAGTTGAGAGATATGAAGTCTCCAACAAGTTCTATAGCTAAAAGATGGAGGAGTATCGCTCAACTAGTGAGCATGTGCTCAGATTGTCTGGGTACTACAATCGCTTGAATCAAGTGGGAATTAATCTTCCAGATAAGATAGTGATTGACATAATTCTCTAGTCACCATCACCAAGTTAGTAGAACTTCGTGATGAACTATAATATGCAAGGGAGAACGGAAACAAACCCCAAGCTCTTCGTGATGCTGAAATCAACGAAGGTAGAAATAAAAAAACATCAAGTGTTGATGGTTGAGAAGACCACTAGTTTCAAGAAAAAGGCAAAGGGAAGAAGGGGAACTTCAAGAAGAATGGCAAGCAAGTTGCTGCTCAAGTGAAGAAGCCCAAGTCTGATCCTAAGCCTGAGACTAAGTGCTTCTACTGCAAAGGGACTGGTCACTGGAAGCGGAACTACCCCAAGTGATTGGCGGATAAGAAGGATGGCAAAGTGAACATAAGTATATTTGATATACATGTTATTGATGTGTACTTTACTAGTGTTTATAGCAACCCCTCAGTATTTGATGCTAGTTCAGTTGCTAAGAGTAGTAACTCGAAACGGGAGTTGCAGAATGAACAGAGACTAGTTAAGGGTGAAGTGACGATGTGTGTTGGAAGTGGTTCCAAGATTGATATGATCATCATCGCACACTCCCTATACTTTCGGGATTAGTGTTGAACCTAAATAAGCGTTATTTGGTGTTTGCGTTGAGCATGAATATGATTTGATCATGTTTATTGTAATATGGTTATTCATTTAAGTAAAACAATAAATTGTTGTTCTGTTTACATGAATAAAACCTTATATGGTTACACACCCAATGAAAATAGTTCATTGGATCTTGATCTTAGTGATACACATATTCATAATATTGAAACCAAAAGATGCGAAGTTAATAATGATAGTGCAACTTATTTGTGGCACTGCCGTTTAGGTCATATTGGTGTAAAGCACATGAAGAAACTCCATGCTGATGGGATTTTGGAATCACTTGATTATGAATCACTTAATGCTTGCGAACCATGCCTTATGAGCAAGATGAGTAAAACGTCGTTCTCCGGAACAATGGAGCGAGCAACAGATTTGTTGGAAATCATACATACTGATGTATGTGGTCCGATGAATATTGAGGCTCGCGATAGGTATCATTATTTTCTGATCCTCACAGATGATTTGAGCATATATGAGTATATCTACTTGATGAAACATAAGTCTGAAACATTTGAAAAGTTCAAAGAATTTCAGAGTGAAGTGGAGAATCATCGTAACAAGAAAATAAGGCTTCTACGATCTGATCGCGGAGACAAATATTTGAGTTACGAGTTTGGTCTTCAATTAAAACAATGTGGAATAGTTTCACAAATTCGTGCCACCCGGAACACCACAGCATAATGGTGTGTCCGAACGTCATAGCCGTACTTTATTAGATATAGTGCAAATCTATGATGTTTCTTACCGATTTACCACTATCGTTTTGGGGTTATGCATTAGAGACAGCTGCATTCACGTTAAACAGGGCACCATCAAAATCCGTTGAGACGACGCCTTATGAACTGTGGTTTGGTAAGAAACCAAAGTTGTCGTTTCTTAAAGTTTGGGGTTGTGATGCTTATGTGAAAAAGTTTCATCCTGATAAGCTCAAACCCAAATCGGAAAAGTGCGTCTTCATAGGATACCCTAAATAAAATGTTGGGTACACCTTCTATCACAGATCCGAAGGCAAGATATTCGTTGCTGAGAATGGATCCTTTCTAGAGAAGGAGTTTCTCTCGAAAGAAGTGAGTGGGAGGAAAGTAGAAACTTGATAAGGTAATTGTACCTTCTCCCTTATTGGAAAGTAGTTCATCACAGAAATCTGTTCCTGTGACTACTACACCAATTAGTGAGGAAGCTAATGATGATGATCATGTAACTTCAGATCAAGTTACTACCGAATCTCGTAGGTAAACCAGAGTGAGATCCGCACCAGAGTGGTACGGTAATCCTGTTCTGGAGGTCATGTTACTTGACCATGACGAACCTACGAACTATGAGGAAGCGATGATGAGCCCAGATTCCGCGAAATGGTTTGACGCCATGAAATCTGAGATATGATCCATGTATGAGAACAAAGTATGGACTTTGATGGATTTGCCCGATGATCGGCGAGCCATAGAAAATAAATGGATCTTCAAGAGGAAGACGGACGCTGATAGTAGTGTTACTATCTACAAAGCTAGAATTGTCGCAAAAAGTTTTCGACAAAGTTCAAGGTGTTGACTACGATGAGAGCCTCTCACTCGTATCTATGCTTGAGTCTGTCCGAATCATGTTAGTAATTGCCGCATTTTATGAAATCTGGCAAATGGATAAACAAAACTGCATTCCTTAATGGATTTATTAAAGAAGAGTTGTATATGATGCAACCAGAAGGTTTTGTCAATCTGAAAGATGCTAACAAAATATGCAAGCTCCAGCGATTCATCTATGGACTGGTGCAAGCATCTCAGAGTTGGAATACACGCTTTGATAAGTTGATCAAAGCATATAGTTTTATACAGACTTGCGGTGAAGCCTGTATTTACAAGAAAGCGAGTGGGAGCACTACAGCATTTCTGATAAGTATATGTGAATGACATATTGTTGATCGGAAATAATGTAAAATTATTCTGTAAAGCATAAAGGAGTGTTTGAAAGGAGTTTTTCAAAGAAAGACTTTGGTGAAGCTGCTTACATATTGAGCTCCAAGATCTATTGAGATAGATCAAGACGCTTGATAAGTTTTTTCAGTGAGTACATACCTTGACAAGATTTTGAAGTAGTTCAAAATGGAGCAGTCAAAGAAAGAGTTCTTGCCTGTATTACAAGGTGTGAAGTTGAGTAAGACTCAAAGCCCGACCACGGCAGAAGATAGAAAGAGAATGGAAGTCATTCCCTATGCCTTGGCCATAGGTTCTATAAAGTATGTCATGCTGTATACCAGATCTATTGTATACCCTGCACTGATTTGGCAAGGGAGTACAATAGTGATCTAGGAGTAGATCACTGGACAGCGGTCAGAATTATCCTTAGTGAAATAAGGATATGTTTCTTGATTCTGGACGTGACAAAAGGTTCGTCGTAAAGGGTTACGCCGATGCAAGTTTTGACACTAATCTAGATGACTCCAAGTCTCGGTCTAGATACATATTGAAAGTGGGAGCAATTAGCTAGAGTAGCTCCATGCAGACCATTGTTGACATAGAAATTTGCAAAATACATGTGGATCTGAATGTGGCAGACCCGTTGACTAAAATTCTCTCACAAGCAAAACATGATCACACCTTAGTACTCTTTGGGTGTTAATCACGTAGCGATGTGAACTAGATTACCGAATCTAGTAAACCCTTTGGGTGTTGGTCACATGGCGATGTGAACTATGGGTGTTAATCACATGATGATGTGAACTATCGATGTTAATCACATGGAGATGTGATCTAGATTATTGACTCTAGTGCAAGTGGGAGACTGAAGGAAATATGCCCTAGAGGCAATAATAAAGTTATTATTTATTTCCTTATATCATGATAAATGTTTATTATTCATGCTAGAATTGTATTAACCGGAAACATAATACATGTGTGAATACATAGACAAACAGAGTGTCACTAGTATGCCTCTACTTGACTAGCTCGTTAATCAAAGATGGTTATGTTTCCTAACCATGAACAAAGAGTTGTTATTTGATTAACGGGATCACATCATTAGTTGAATGATCTGATTGACATGACCCATTCCATTAGCTTAGCACCCGATCGTTTAGTATGTTGCTATTGCTTTCTTCATGACTTATACATGTTCCTATGACTATGAGATTATGCAACTCCCGTTTGCCGGAGGAACACTTTGTGTGCTACCAAACGTCACAACGTAACTGGGTGATTATAAAGGAGCTCTACAGGTGTCTCCAAAGGTACATGTTGGGTTGGCGTATTTCGAGATTAGGATTTGTCACTCCGATTGTCGGAGAGGTATCTCTGGGCCCTCTCGGTAATGCATATCACATAAGCCTTGCAAGCATTGCAGCCAATGAGTTAGTTACGAGATGATGTATTACGGAACGAGTAAAGAGACTTGCCGGTAACGAGATTGAACTAGGTATTGGATACCGACGATCGAATCTCGGGCAAGTAACATACCGATGACAAAGGGAACAACATATGTTGTTATGCGGTCTGGCCGATAAAGATCTTCGTAGAATATGTAGGAGCCAATATGGGCATCCAGGTCCCGCTATTGGTTATTGACCGGAGACGTGTCTCGGTCATGTCTACATTGTTCTCGAACCGTAGGGTCCGCACGCTTAAGGTTTCGATGACAGTTATATTATGAGTTTATGAGTTTTGATGTACCGAAGGAGTTCGGAGTCCCGGATGAGATCGGGGACATGACGAGGAGTCTTGAAATGGTTGAGACGTAAAGATCGATATATTGGACAACTATATTCGGACATCGGAAAGGTTCCGAGTGATTCGGGTATTTTCGGAGGTACCGGGGAGTTACGGGAATACGGGGAAGAGTATTGGGCCTTAATGGGCTTTAGTGGGAAGGAGCCAGGAGGTGGCGCGCGCCCCTCCCAAGCCCAGTCCGAATTGGACAAGGGATTTGGGGCGCGGCCCCCCTCTCCCTTCCTTCTCCACTTCCCTCCTTTCCCCCCTTCTCCTAGTTGGACTAGGAAAGAAGGAGTCCTACTCCCGGTGGGAGTAGGACTCCCCTTGGCGCGCCCACTCCTAGGCCGGCCGCCCCTCCTCCCTTGCTCCTTTATATACGGGGGCAGGGGGCACCCCATAGACACACAAGTTGATCTTTGAGATCGTTCCTTAGCCGTGTGCGGTGCCCCCTGCCACCATATTCCACCTCGATCATATCGTTGTAGTGCTTAGGTGAAGCCCTGCGTTGGTAGAACATCAAGATCGTCACCACGCCGTCGTGCTGACGGAACTCCTCCCCGAAGTTTTGCTGGATCGGAGCCCGGGGATCGTCATCGAGCTGTACGTGTGCTAAGAACTCGGAGGTGCCGGAGTAACGGTGCTTGGATCGGTCGGATCGGGAAGAAGACGTACGACTACTTCCTCTATATTGTGTCAACGCTTCCGTTGCGATCTACAAGGGTACGTAGATCATACTCTCCCTCGTTGCTATGCATCACCATGATCTTGCGTGTGCGTAGGAATTTTTTTGAAATTACTACGTTCCCCAACAAGTAATTATAAAAAATGCACCAAACACGAAATTAGTTTATAAAATATTATTTATGGATTTTGAAAATCTTAAATTTTAATTGTTGCGCGCGCAATGTTTCGTTGGATTTTTACATAATACAAATTTATATTTAATCTGACTAGAAATTTCGGGATAAAAATATTTCGGAGCCCATCAAAATATGGGAAATTTTATTGAATTCTGTCTTCAACGATTGGTTGAAATTATTAATCATTGTCCTAGCTAGAAAATGGGATGTACTTTTAACAAACTGTAAATGGGTTGTTGTAAATTTCATTAGAATTCCAAAATGGGTTGTACATTCTTACAAAACGAAAATGGGCTATAAGTTCTCTGTCACACACTTGCGGGCCTACTAAGTGACGCGTCCCCTAAAAAAATAAGTTGACGCGTATGCAAGGCTTTGCCAACTTATTATAGTCAACACACGGTTCTAGCAGCAGTGGCTGTTGGATGTCTATCCAACGGATGTCGTGCTTCTTCTTCAATCTCGGATATTCTTAGTTTCGGCCGCCCAAAAAATGATTACTCCCCCTGACATCTGGGGCGCACCGTTTCGGAGGCTGACCTGTGGGCCTACTAAGTTGGAGCGTACCAAGGGCTTTGTCAACTTAGTCAATAATAAACGTTTCTAGCTTCAGTGACCGTACGATGTCCATCCAACGGCCGTAGTGCTTCTTCAACCTCTGGTCTTCTTGATCCAGCCGCCCAAAGCAGCGCCGGTCGTGTCGCCTGCTCCTGCCTCCCGTGGCCGGCTGTGCTGCCGTGAAGGCCTCACCGCCCCCATACTACTCCCACCGCTGGCCAGGCCATCCCTCCACTCACCCACACACCCTGTTATTCTGCGGCGACGGCAACCTCACACCGCAACCGAACCAGTGAACCCTTGTACTCCTCTCCGCGCGGGCTTTCACTGCTGCGTCTTCCCTAGCTCCGCGTCATCCCCTTCCTAGGCATCACCGTCGTCCAGACCACCGCCCTGGTGCTCTCAGTGCGGCGTGGTCAACATGGTCAACGACTGACTTCTATCGAAAGAGTACTGTACGCGGAGAGGCTGACAGCTGGGTCCAGGCGGCCACAAGGAAGTGCCTCCTTATTACGCATAAAATAATTATTCCTCCACCTTACAGCAGGGACCCACCGGACGGGCCACCTTATTTCGCGAAAAAAACGTTTCCCCCCTGACTGCTCGGACCCACCGGAAGAGCCAGCGTATTTCACGAAAAAACGTGCCCCCCGCTGTCAGCTTGGACCCACCGGAAGTGCCTCCTTATTACGCATAAAAAAATGAATGCTCCCCCTACTAGCTGGGACCCACCATGGTGGGAGGCTGACTTGTGGGCCTACTAAGTTCACTGGGACGGGGGCCTTTGTCAACTTTAGTCAATATGAACGATTCTAGCTCCACTGATTGTACGATGTCCATCCAACGGCCGTAGTGCTTCTTCAACCTCTGGTCTTCTTGCTCCAGCCGCCCAAAGCAGCGCCAGTCGTGCCGCATGCTCCTGCCTCCCGTGGCCGGCTGTGCTGCCGCGGAGGCCTCACCGCCCCCTACTATTCCCACCGTTGGCCAGGCCCTGCAGCGACGGTAGCCTCACACCGCAGCCGAACCAGTGAACCCTCGTACTCCTCTCCGCGCGGGCTTCCATTGTCGCGTCTTCCCCGGCTCCCTGTCGTCCCCTTCCCAGGCCTCGCCGTCGTCCACCGCCGTGGTGCTCTCGGCGTGGCGTGGTCAACATGGTCAAGGAACGACTTCCATCGGACGTGAACTGTACGTGGAGAGGCTGACAGCTGGGTCCACGGCCGCAGCAAGGAAGTGCCTCCTTATTACGTGCAAAATAATTATTCCTCCATCTGACAGTGGGGACCCACCAGACGGGCCACCGTATTTCATGAAAAAAATGTTTCCCCCTGACTGTTGGGATCCACCAGCTACACCTTCGCACGCAAGAAAGTGCGTCCGGGCAAAAAAAATGATTCGCCCCCTGACTGCTGGGACCCACCAGCTACATCTTCGCACACAAGGAAGTGCCTGACAGTCGGGACCCACCTGGTCGAAGCGTACGCAGCGTTGTCATTCTGGTCATGAATGTGTACGTACATACTGGTCGATGTAGAGGCGCGCATGTGTCGTAGTAGAGGCGTGCACGTGTCGTAGTAGAGGCGCGCACATAGCATGTACACGTACGTACAACGGTCAGGGTGCGAGAAAGAAAATACGGCCACGTATGTGTACATACGGGCGGGGTCTCGAACGCCTACTCGCGCATACGTACAGCGAGGGCTCGTGTACATGGCTGGGTCGGAACATAGAAACAACATCGTCGTCATGTTCATGGGGAGGAAACAGAATGCGTCGTGTTCATGGGGAGGCAACGGAATGCGCCGTGTTCATCAGGAGGGCTTGGACGGAACAGGCGATGGAAACGAGGCCTGGCGTACCGCACAACGAAGGAAATGGACCTCCTACATTCGGAACGGGGTCCTGTTGATCGGGAGGGGTCTGGCATACCGCAAAACGGAGGAAACGGACCTCCTACGGTCGAAACGGGGGTCCTGTTGATCGGGAGGGGTGTGGTGTACCACAAAACGGATGAAACGGACTTATGTTGGAGTGCTACGGTCGAAAAGGGGGTCTTGTTCATCGGGAGGGGTGTGGCGTACCGCAAAACGGGACTCCACGGGATACTATTCATCTCCACCGTCGACCTCCTCCAGCCTCCACGAGCTACTGTTCATCCACCGTTGACCTCCTCCAGCCTCCACATGCGACTGTTCATCCACGGGCTCCTGTTCAACCACCCCTCCATGGGCTACTGTTCATCCTACCCTCCACCGTATACTGTTCATCCTGCCCTCCATGGGGCGGTCCTATTCATCCAGCCCTCCACGGGGTCCTGTTCATCCAGCCCCAACTGGCACGATTGATTGGGGTCCTGTTCATCGATAGGCAACACCACGGGGGCCAGTTCATCCACCCCCACCGGGAACTGTTCATCCAACGCCCCCCCCCCCCCCCCCCCCCCCGCGCAACGCTCACTGTTCATCTAGAGGCAGCATCGATCGGTTTCAGTTAGCAGCAGTAGCGAAGGAATCGCTCGATCGGGTTCAGTTAACAGCCATCGATCGATCGCTCGGGTTCAGTAACGCGTAGCCTGCAGTGCAATCGCTCAGGTTCAGTTAGAGCCCAACGCCCCGCTCGGGTTCAGTTAGAGCCAACGCCTCGCACACTCGTGCGTACGTGTATGAGAGAAACGCGCATCGCTCGGCCCCCGACCTCCCACCGTAACCGGGAACTCCCCGAAATTTTCCTCGCCCTCGCTTCTACCACGGTTTTTGTAACACCCTCAATGCGGCTATATCTCCCACGTGTCGAAGCACGACTTAGAGGCATAACCGCATTGAAAGCAATGTCGCAAATGAGGTAATCTTCACACAACCCATGTAATACATAAGGGAAAGAGATACATCGTTGGCTTACAATCGCCACTTCACACAATTACATGAATAAAACATTACATCAACCAAGTACAATCAGGGCCCGACTACGGAGCCAAAATAAAAGAAGAACCCCAAAAGCGACAAAGGTCCCCGATCGACCCCAACTGGGCTCCACTACTGATCGACTAGAACGAAACAACATAAAGGATAAGATCTTCATCGAGCTCCTCCTGAGCCTGGTTGCGTCATCTGCTTGGTCTCAACGGCACCTGCAAGCTGGTTTTGGAAGTATTTGTGAGCCACGGGGACTCAGCAATCTCGCACCCTCGCGATCAAGACTATTTAAGCTTATGGGTAAGGTAAAAGGTATGAGGTGGAGCTGCAGCAAGCGACTAGCATATATGGTGGCTAACAAACGCAAATGAGAGCGAGAAGAGAAGGCAACGCACGGTCGATAAAAGTATGATCAAGAAGTGATCCTACAGCAACCTACGTCAAGCATAACTCCAACAACCGTGTTCACTTCCCGGACTCCGCCGGAAAGAGACCATCACGGTTACACACGCAGTTGATTCATTTTAATTAAGGTCAACTTCAGGTTTTCTACAACCGGACATTAACAAATTCCCATCTACCCATAACCGCGGGCACGGCTTTCGAAAGTTCAAATCCCTGCAGGGGTGTCCCAACTTAGCCCATGACAAGCTCTCACGGTCAACGAAGGAATAGACCTCCACCCGAGACATTCCGATCAGACTCGGTATCCTAGTACAACTAGACATTTCGACAGGGTAAAACTAAACCAGCAACACTGTCCGAATGTGCCGACAAATCCTGATAGGAGCTGCACATATCTCTTTCTCAGGGCACACCGGATAAGCTAAGCGTACAGGAGCCGACGTAACCCAAGTTGCCAAGGGATGGCCCTGCACGGTGCTCTGGGTTGGACCAACACTCAGAGGAGCACTGGCCCGAGGGGTTAAAATAAAGATGACCCTTGAGTCTGCAGAACCCAAGGGAAAGAAAAGGCTAGGTGGCAAATGGTAAAACCAATGTTGGGCATTGCTGGAAGAGCTTTACTTAAGGCGAACTGTCAAGGGGTTCCCATTATAGCCCAACCGCGTAAGGGACGCAAAATCCGGGAACATAACACCGATATGACGGAAACTAGGGCGGCAAGAGTGGAACAAAACACCAGGCATAAGGCCGAGCCTTCCACCCTTTACCAAGTATATAGATGCCTTAATTAAATAAGATATATAGTGATATCCCAACAAGTAAACATGTTCCAACAAGGAACAACATCTCCATGTTCCAACAAGGAACAAACTTCAATCTTCACCTGCAACTAACAACGCTATAAGAGGGGCTGAGCAAAGCGGTAACATAGCCAAACAACGGTTTGCTAGGACAATGGTGGGTTAGGGGCTAAACATGGCAATTTGGGAGGCTGACGAGCAAGTGGTAGGCATCGTAGCAATGGCATAGCAAAAGAGCGAGCAAACTAGCATAGCAAAGATAGTAGTGATTTCGAGGGTATGATCATCTTGCCTGAAATCCCGCAAGGAAGAAGAATGAGTCCATGAAGAAGACAAACGGACGTAGACGAACGGGTCCTCACAAACTCAACGTTATCGGAACCAACCCGAAGAAGCAATCACCGGAAAATAAACACACAACATAATAAACAACCATCACATAATCATGACATGATGCACAATCGAGTATGATACATGTCCAGTTTAATGAAGCATGGCATGACAAAGTGCACAAACAATCCTACAAATTAAGTGGAGCTCAATATGCAACGAAGTTGCATATTGAAGAAACACCACGACAAGTTTTTAGTTCGATCTCGTTTACGTACCCAACAATATTAAATGTTGTTAAACATGGCAAGAGGGTGAATCAAATGTAAACTACCTATCTAGTCAAGGTTAAATGAGGCCGGAAACAACGAACAACAATTCCGGTAAATCCCCATATGCATTTAGCAAATTGGTGGAAACAACAAATATAATCATTTTAAATGTTGTTATTATGATGCGAATGACATATGCAAGTTTTAAGCAATTTTATGAAAATGTTGACAAGGGCATATTAAGAAGCATTTGTCAACATGGCGGAAATGAAAAGGGGAGCCACGACAACGATAACGAAACGGTGCCACGGCAACGTTCCAGTTCCGGTAACTCGATTGAGATCCCGGTGCAAAGAAAGTGCGACGGGAGCGTGACATGCAATAGAAGGTGGGGTGCTCCCGGTAACCGGGTTCCCACATGACGGTGACAAGGTAAAAGAGGGCAACATGCACCGACAAATCGAGCACGGTGCAAGCACGAGCATCTCATACATCACACATGCATTCGTTGACGAGCGGTCGTCTCGGGGTTATACCTTTGAAGCGTGCGTTATTGGAGTGGATCGAGTTCGGTGGTAGGGGTACACTTGTCGAAGGGGAAGTAGTTGTTCACGGGTCACCGTGGGAAGTAGAGGAAGTAGTCATTCAAGCGTCCGATGGTAACGGTACTCGGTCGTTTTGAAGAGGTATGTGGGGTCATTCGAACTTGCCGATCTCGTCATCTTGAAGGGGTACTTGACGTTCTTAGCGATTCCGAAGACGAGGTAGAGGTACACTTGTTGTAGGGGTACTTGTCGGATCCACGGTGACGGTAGAGGTACAAATGTTCTCGCGGTACTTGTCGGTCCAGTCTTGGTGTAGATGTACATCGCAACCGTAGTGGTACTCGCGGACTTCGGTGCCGGTAGTCGTACACGGTTCATAGGGGTACTTGGCGTTCTTGGTGATTCCGCAGAAGGCGGTAGATGTACTCGGCGAATCCACAAGGCATGCACGGGTCGAAGTGGAACTCTTGACAAAATCCACGGGGCTAACTTGGCAAGCAACGAGCACGACACGATGGGCATGAAGGGCGACGCTGGTTCTCTGATCCAACGAAGCAGAACGACGGGCGAGCGGGTGGCCGACCTGGGCGCAGGTCGCCGGATCGGGAGGCGATGGGCCTAGGAAGACCCGAGCAGAGCCGGGAGGAGGAGGTCGCGGGCGACGAAGCAAGGAGGTGACGCCATGGACTGGGCGAGGCGGTGGGGAACCGATTCGGTCTGGCTAGAGTTGAGGCAGAGGAGCAGCGGAAGGAGACTCGGTCGGCGCGGCGGCAGGCTTGGGCTCGCCGGCCGGCAGGGCGCCATGGCGAGGAGGCGGCGATGCGAGGCGCGGCTCTTGGCGTGGAGCGGCGCGCCTGCTGTTCCCAGGAGAGGCGGAGCGACGGGGACCGGCGAAGTGGCGTGGAGCGGCGGCCGTGCTCATGGGGATGAGGTCAGAGGAGGGCCGGCAGGGGCGCGGGCAGGTCATCTCCAGGCGGAGCTCGAGCTCCTGGCGAGAAAGACGAACGGGGAGGAGGAGAGATGGGGATCGGGAGAGGGTGAAAGCGAGAGAGATGGGGATTGGGAGATGGGGTCGTACTGGCGGCACGAGGGGAGAGGGAGTCTGCGAGGGGATCGGGCTAGGGTTCGGTCGAGGCTAGGCTTAGGTGGGTGCGGATGGGCCTTGGGAGGCCGGCCCAAAGGAGAGGGAGGCTGCTGGGCTCTCCACTCCCTCTCTCATATTACTTTAGCAGAAAAGACCAAAAAAAGAGAGGAAAAGAAGGAGAGGTTTAGGAAAAGAATTTGGACAAGGGGATAATTTTCCCGAACTCACAAAAATATGCTTGTTCCGAGAAAATAGAAAAAGCCAAGATTGGAAGATGTAAATTCAAACTCATTTGAATTTAATTCAAATGTGTTTGAACTAGGACTAGGTTCTAGGAGTTTCCAAAAATGTTGAGAATTTAGGTGGATCTCCGGAAAATGACGAAAGGATATATTGCAAAGTTAGAGGCCAAGAATTGAAATAATAAAAGGCATTGGGATTTTGCAAGTGTGTTATGGTGATTCCAAAGAATGGATTATTTTATAATAGCTCCACTAATATCGGGAGGATATATTATAAAGAGAACTCACCATGTGAATTCCCTCAATTTAAATGGACCGAAGATCCATACGATTTATTTAGTTGAGTAAGAAAAGAAAAGACATGATGGCATGATGACATGATGCAATGCACATGATGCAATGATTAAATGCAACGGACCAAACCAACTCACATGACGTAAAACCCGGAAACCCTGGAAGGCATCTGAAGCTCCGGGTCTTGGGGCGTTACAACACTCCACCACTACGAGAGGATCTCGTCCCGAGATCTAAAATGGCACCGGAGGGACAACGGAAAAGAAAGAGAGGAGGTAAAACTAAGTTGCTCCTTTGACAAACGAGTGAAACCAAAGAACCTTGCGAGGTTGAACAAATTCGAGAAAAGAATACCACGAAGGTGAACTAGGTCGAAAACACTCCGTTAGAAATGAGGGACAAAGAGCATTGCGAAACCTTGAGGTTGAAGGGAAGATATATATAGAAAAACACTCCGGTTAATGAAGGGGATCAAGGAAAAACCAAAATTCGGGCAGCACTCCGGTTGAAAAGAAAAGGAATTGAATAAGAACTTGATAAGATGAGAAGAAACTTGATGAAAACACAAAACACTGTCTCCGTAGCTGTTGAATGAATGGAACAAGGGGTAAGAAATATCTCGGATAGCACTCCGGTTGAAAAGAGATGAAAAACTTGATTAAATGAAAGAACTTGAGAAAAGGAACACAATACTCCGGTTGGAAATGGAAGGGATTTAACATGATCTTGACAAAACAAAAAGATGGGTTGAAGAGAACAACGACACAATGCCTCCGGAACAAAAGAATAGAAGATAGGTAATTGAAAAAAAAAGAGAAAATTAGAAGAAAATGCGAACTTCTGCCAAAAGAGCTTGAGAAGGCATCCTTAGGAAACGGGTCGAGCGGAGTTGTTGGAAAACCAACAACGAAAAGAACAAGGTTGTAGTGGGCTTATGGAGAACATCTCAAATTATGAGGTGACAACCTGCCACTCATGGGAAAAGAATTGGATAGATATGAACAAGGAGACGAGAAACTTATGTCACCGGAAGGATTAAGAAGAACTTGGGTCCTTTATAAACACCATAGATAGCAACAATCCTTAGGGAAGGCTTTAGGTGAAATATAACCCAAGGTAACCCCAATGACGAGATTGGTGGATTTAAAATATCTCATTCCTGACAACTAGCGAATCATGAAACACGAACTCACATTGTCAAGACTGACATAACACCACCTCAAAAGATATGCGTGAAAGAATTGCACTCTGGATTGCAAGATGAAGAATGCTTGATCTCCTGTGAAAAGAATCTCAATGGAAACTTCTAGAAGGAATTAAATTCTTAATGAACCATCATGTAGAACCTTCATGAAGAACTCTGGTAATAAAAGAATGATCCAAAATAATTGAATGATGAAAAGAATAAGATTGAAGCCTCGCAATGATTTAGATAGAGATCTCCGTGATAATATAATTGAAAGAGGTTGGAACTCCGGGGAAAAGAGAAGATGACAACAATTGAAACCGAGAATTTGATGAGCCTCTGGAATAAGAATTAATCATTAGGATGAAACAAGAATAAGAATTACATTATGCTTATCCATCACCAATTTAAATTGATGACAATCAACGGTTTTGGCACAGTACTCATTCTCGTAGAAAGGATTAAGAGAGATATCGCATAAACTCGAGAAAATCTTCAACGAACCATCGGTAGGATAGAAACAACGAATAAATTGATATGATAACGAATGACGAGAACTATTGAACGAACCACCATAAGAATTGGAAATGAACGATGTAAAGGGATGAATCACTGGGAAGGATTAGCAAATGAACGAAGATGCTTGAGAGAATTTAGATACATGAGAACGAAGAGATCACGAGCCGATAAAAAGATCACTTGAACGAAGCACCGGTAAAATAGGAGACTGATAACTGACAGCTGAGAATGAATAAACCTGAATTGACGGACTCCGGATAACAAACTGAGAAGACTCTTGAATTGCTCCGGATGGGTGAAAAGAATTCTCACGATCAAAACAATTACGAGAGGATGGCAACAAGCTAGAATCACGAATCTTGAAGATAATGGAGCAAGATTAAAGAGAAACTCTTCTTCGGTCTTCAAATGATGAGAATGACATCGAGAAACACCACCAAGAATTATTTAGACACTCCGGGATGATTAAAAAAAGGAGAAGTTGAGCCAACGATGAAAAGAATTTGAAAGATCTTGGAGAAAAGCATTTGGCTGATGATAATTCATTCTTACGTCCAACTACGAGAAGAATTTGATTATAACTCCGGAAAAATAAGAAGAGTCAGGTAAGATCCTGGGAAAGACCTGTGGGTTAGGGCCCACTCGAAAGATACACCGTTGAAATGATTTGAAGAGAGATTGCACCGATTGAAATGAATGGCTTGAATGAGAGAACATCCTCGAAAGAGTTTGAATGAAAGCAGAGTGGAAACACGAATCTTCTGAGATATCTTGAGCACTCCGGAACAAATGAATAGCGAAGAGTGGATGATTATGAGGTGCGTCGGCATGAGAATGGCATTGAAATGAGGAAAAGAATATGATCAAACACCGAAAGCTTGAATTGAATCCACCGGAGAAGAAAACGAGTGAAGAGTGAGAAACTTGAAGCTCCATTAGAATCTTCTTGATAATCATCGGATAAGGGTATTGATTGAAAAGAATGGAGAGACTTCACATCAGTAAAATGGATACTTGATTAAGAAATCCGAGTCGTCGAAGAAGAAGGGTGGGTGGGCGGGAAAACAAATGCCACTTGAGATGGATGACACGAACACCGTAGAGAAAGCTGAGATTGAAACTTGCAGATGTTGTAATGATCGGATCCACTAGAAGAGAATCACACCAGTTGAAAAGGATTGACATGATAGTCTCGATGACCGAGAAGGATTAGTGTTCACATCGGGGTATGAGAACAACATTAGAGAAGGTATGGAATCAACATTTGACTTCGAAGCAACTCGAATACCACCACTCAAAACAAAACAAAGGATTGGCTTGCAGAATAAGCCGGAACAAACATATGATAGAGATTTCGCCCGAAGTTTTCGTGGTGGGGCCTACACGGGCTTGATTGTACAACACCATTATGTACAAGGCAGTGCACATGACATACGAAGCGTCCCCGAGTTGGCATAGCCAAGGACTCTTTAAGACACAACGAGACCACTGTAAAACCGACCGTGAATAGGCAGACCACTAGACGTCGAACCCCAATTTCATATCATACATCTGTCGGAAAAGATATCCTAAGAGCTACTTGAATTCCCACCTGTGAAACTCCCGAAATTTTCCGGTTATGCAATCAGGTGTTGAGGATACAGGGGAAGCATAATATCTCACCCAAACTAGCAAATCCTACATCCAGCTGTATCCATCCTTCAACACATAACCAAGAAACCTTCGGAAATCATCTACCTCAACCTTCGAAAAGCACCCGTTATACAAGTTATGGCGATACTCCCGAACTCCCGCCCCAGTACTGGGTGGCGTCGAGGTTATCTCACCAACGAACTGCATAAAAGAGATTTTCGATGTCGGTGTACTGAACTCAGGTATTCCAGAACTGCAACGATAAAATTATGACGACAACACCTCAGAGCTCAACTCCCCGGGACACTTCCACAAAACCCCTGACAAGAGGCACCAAGACAATGTTCTCATCATAAAACCATCGGAACGATTCCAAGATACCCGCGTGATCCTAAAAAAAATTAGTGAAATTTGAGAAGAGAAGAGTCAAAACTCTACGTCAGGATGCCTTACCAGAGCGATGAGGAGACTGGGAAGTAAAATGAATTCCTAACTCTCCGATATATAATTCCTAAATGACTCAAAACATTTTTCTAGACACAACTCGGCCGCTAAAAACGATCAATCAGTGGGGGCTCCAAAGGTCGGGGAAGGCTCTGATTACCAACTTGTAACGCCCTCGATGCGGCTATATCTCCCACGTGTCGAAGCATGACTTAGAGGCATAACCGCATTGAAAGCAATGTCGCAAGTGAGGTAATCTTCACACAACCCATGTAATACATAAGGGAAAGAGATACATAGTTGGCTTACAATCGCCACTTCACACAATTACATGAATAAAACATTACATCAACCAAGTACAATCAGGGCCCGACTACGGAGCCAAAATAAAAGAAGAACCCCAAAAGCGACAAAGGTCCCTGATCGACCCCAACTGGGCTCCACTACTGATTGACTAGAACGAAACAACATAAAGGATAAGATCTTTATCGAGCTCCTCCTGAGTCTGGTTGCGTCATCTGCTCGGTCTCAACGGCACCTGCAAGCTGGTTTTGGAAGTATCTGTGAGCCACGGGGACTCAGTAATCTCGCACCCTCGCGATCAAGACTATTTAAGCTTATGGGTAAGGTAAAAGGTATGAGGTGGAGCTGCAGCAAGCGACTAGCATATATGGTGGCTAACAAACGCAAATGAGAGCGAGAAGAGAAGGCAACGCATGGTCGATAAAAGTATGATCAAGAAGTGATCCTATAGCAACCTACGTCAAGCATAACTCCAACAACCGTGTTCACTTCCCGGACTCCGCCGGAAAGACACCATCACGGTTACACACGCAGTTGATTCATTTTAATTAAGGTCAACTTCAGGTTTTCTACAACCGGACATGAACAAATTCCCATCTGCCCATAACCGCGGGCACGGCTTTCGAAAGTTCAAATCCCTGCAGGGGTGTCCCAACTTAGCCCATGACAAGCTCTCACGGTCAACGAAGGAATAGACCTCCACCCGAGACATTCCGATCAAACTCGGTATCCCAGTACAACAAGACATTTCGACAGGGTAAAACTAAACCAGCAACACCGCCCGAATGTGCCGACAAATCCCGATAGGAGCGGCACATATCTCTTTCTCAGGGCACACCGGATAAGCTAAGCGTATAGGAGCCGACGTAACCCAAGTTGCCAAGGGATGGCCCTGCACGGTGCTCTGGGTTGGACCAACACTCAGAGGAGCACTGGCCCGAGGGGTTAAAATAAAGATGACCCTTGAGTCTGCAGAACCCAAGGGAAAGAAAAGGCTAGGTGGCAAATGGTAAAACCAATGTTGGGCATTGCTGGAAGAGCTTTACTTAAGGCGAACTGTCAAGGGGTTCCCATTATAGCCCAACCGCGTAAGGGACGCAAAATCCGGGAACATAACACCGATATGACGGAAACTAGGGCGGCAAGAGTGGAACAAAACACCAGGCATAAGGCCGAGCCTTCCACCCTTTACCAAGTATATAGATGCCTTAATTAAATAAGATATATAGTGATATCCCAACAAGTAAACATGTTCCAACAAGGAACAACATCTCCATGTTCCAACAAGGAACAAACTTCAATCTTCACCTGCAACTAACAACGCTATAAGAGGGGCTGAGCAAAGCGGTAACATAGCCAAACAACGGTTTGCTAGGACAATGGTGGGTTAGGGGCTAAACATGGCAATTTGGGAGGCTGACGAGCAAGTGGTAGGCATCGTAGCAATGGCATAGCAAAAGAGCGAGCAAACTAGCATAGCAAAGATAGTAGTAATTTCGAGGGTATGATCATCTTGCCTGAAATCCCGCAAGGAAGAAGAATGAGTCCATGAAGAAGACAAACGGACGTAGACAAACGGGTCCTCACAAACTCGACGTTATCGGAACCAACCCGAAGAAGCAATCACCGGAAAAGAAACACACAACATAATAAACAACCATCACATAATCATGACATGATGCATAATTGAGTATGATGCATGTCCAGTTTAATGAAGCATGGCATGACAAAGTGCACAAACAATCCTACAAATTAAGTGGAGCTCAATATGCAACTTCGTTGCATATTGAAGAAACACCACGACAAGTTTTTAGTTCGATCTTGTTTACGTACCCAACAATATTAAATGTTGTTAAACATCGCAAGAGGGTGAATCAAATGTAAACTACCTATCTAGTCAAGGTTAAATGAGGCCGGAAACAACGAACAACAATTCCAGTAAATCCCCATATGCATTTAGCAAATTGGTGGAAACAACAAATATAATCATTTTAAATGTTGTTATTATGATGCGAATGACATATGCAAGTTTTAAGCAATTTTATGAAAATGTTGACAAGGCATATTAAGAAGCATTTGTCAACGTGGCAGAAATGAAAAGGGGAGCCACGACAACGATAACGAAACGGTGCCACGGCAACGTTCCGGTTCCGGTAACTCGATTGAGATCCCGGTGCAAAGAAAGTGCGACGGGAGCGTGACATGCAATAGAAGGTGGGGTGCTCCCGGTAACCGGGTTCCCACATGACGGTGACAAGGTAAAAGAGGGCAACGTGCACCGACAAATCGAGCACGGTGCAAGCACGAGCATCTCATACATCACACATGCATTCGTTGACGAGCGGTCGTCTCGGGGTTATACCTTCGAAGCGTGCGTTATCGGAGTGGATCGAGTTCGGTGGTAGGGGTACACTTGTCGAAGGGGAAGTAGTTGTTCACGGGTCGTCGTGGGAAGTAGAGGAAGTAGTCGTTCAAGCGTCCGATGGTAACGGTACTCGGTCGTTTCGAAGAGGTACTTGGGGTCATTCGAACTTGCCGATCTCGTCATCTCGAAGGGGTAATTGACGTTCTTAGCGATTCCGAAGACGAGGTAGAGGTACACTTGTTGTAGGGGTACTTGTTGGATCCACGACGACGGTAGAGGTACAAATGTTCTCGTGGTACTTGTCGGTCCAGTCTTGGTGTAGATGTACATCGCAACCGTAGTGGTACTCGCGGACTTCGGCGCCGGTAGTCGTACACGGTTCGTAGGGGTACTTGGCGTTCTTGGTGATTCTGAAGAAGGCGGTAGATGTACTCGGCGAATCCACAAGGTGTGCACGGGTCGAAGTGGAACTCTTGACAAAATCCACGGGGCTGACTTGGCAAGCAACGAGCACGGCACGATGGGCATGAAGGGCGGCGCTGGTTCTCTGCTCCAACGAAGCAGAACGACGGGCGAGCGGGCGGCCGACCTGGGCGCAGGTCGCCGGATCGGGAGGCGATGGGCCTAGGCAGACCCGAGCAGAGCCGAGAGGAGGAGGTCGCGGGCGACGAAGCAAGGAGGCGATGCCGTGGACTGGGCGAGGCAGCGGGGAACCGATTCGGTCTGGCCGGAGTTGAGGTAGAGGAGCAGCGGAAGGAGACTCGGTCGGCGCGGCGGCAGGCTTGGGCTCGCCGGCCGGCAGGGCGCCATGGCGAGGAGGCGGCGATGTGAGGCGCGGCTCTTGGCGTGGAGCGGCGCGCCTGCTGTTCCCTGGAGAGGCGTAGCGACGGGGACCGGCGAAGTGGCGTGGAGCGACGGTCGTGCTCGTGGAGATGAGGTCGGAGGAGGGCCAGCACGGGCGCGGGCAGGTCGTCTCCAGGCGGAGCTCGAGCTCCTGGCGAGAAAGACGAACGGGGAGGAGGATAGATGGGGATCGGGAGAGGGTGAAAGCGAGAGAGATAGGGATCGGGAGATGGGATCATACTGGCGGCGCGAGGGGAGAGGGAGTCTGCGAGGGGATCGGGCTAGGGTTCGGTCGAGGCTAGGCTTAGGTGGGTGCGGATGGGCCTTGGGAGGCCGGCCCAAAGGAGAGGGAGGCTGCTGGGCTCTCCACTCCCTCTCTCATATTACTTTAGCAGAAAAGACCAAAAAAAGAGAGGAAAAGAAGGAGAGGTTTAGGAAAAGAATTTGGACAAGGGGATAATTTTCCCGAACTCACAAAAATACGCTTGTTCCGAGAAAATAGAAAAAGCCAAGATTGGAAGATGCAAATTCAAACTCATTTGAATTTAATTCAAATGTGTTTGAACTAGGACTAGGTTCTAGGAGTTTCCAAAATTTTTGAGAATTTAGGTGGAGCTCCGGAAAATGATGAAAGGATATATGGCAAAGTTAGAGGCCAAGAATTGAAATAATAAAAGGCATTGGGATTTTGCAAGTGTGTTATGGTGATTCCAAAGAATGGATTATTTTATAATAGCTCCACTAATATCGGGAGGATATATTATAAAGAGAACTCACCATGTGAATTCCCTCAATTTAAATGGACCGAAGATCCATACGATTTATTTAGTTGAGTAAGAAAAGAAAAGACATGATGGCATGATGACATGATGCAATGCACATGATGCAATGATTAAATGCAACGGACCAAACCAACTCACATGACGAAAAACCCGGAAACCCTGGAAGGCATCTGAAGCTCCGGGTCTTGGGGCGTTACAGTTTTTTCCGTCATGGATGGCCCAAAGAATGTCATGCAGCTGCGTCTCCGGCCCGCCCAGGACGAAAAGCCCATTTTTTCATGATTTTTTGTCATAGAAGTAAGAGCCCACCACATCTATGATGATACCAGGTTTTGTCACAATTATCGTCATAGAAGTGTCATATGTATGACAAAAAATTCGTTCGGCCCAAAATGTCACGGATGTGTCTTTTTTTGTAGTGCATGTATTGCGTGAAAGTTGAAAAAAGTTTGAGATTACTAAAGTATGAAACAATTGCTTGCCTTGTCATCGGGGTTGTGCATGATGAGAGCATTCTTGTGTGACAAAAATGAAGCATGACCAAACTATATGATCTTGTAGGGATGAACTTTCTTTGGCCATGATATTTTGAGAAGACATAATTGCTTAGTTAGTATGCTTGAAGCATTATTATTTTTATGTCAATATTAAACTTTTGTCTTGAATCCTTCGGATCTGAACTTTCATGCCACAATAAATAAAATTACATAGAAAATTATGATAGGTAGCATTCCACATCAAAAATTCTGTTTTTATCATTTACCTACTCGAGGACGAGCAGGAATTAAGTTTGGGGATGCTTGATATGTCTCCAACGTATATATAATTTTTGATTGTTCCATGCTATTATATTATCTGTTTTGGATGTTTAATGGGATTTATTATACACTTTTATATTATTTTTGTGACTAACCTACTAACCAAAGGCCCAGTGCAAATTGCTGTTTTTTGCCTATTTCAGTGTTTCACAGAGAAGGAATATCAAACGGAATCCAAACGGAATGAAACCTTCGGGAGAGTGATTTTTGGAACAAACGCAATCCAGGAGACTTGGAGTGGACGTCAAGGAAGCATCGAGGAGGCCACAAGGCAGGGAGGCGCGCCCCCACCCTCGTGGGCCCCTCATGGCTCCCCTGACCGACTTCTTTCGCCTATATATACTCATATACCCCGAAAACATCCGAGAGCACCATGAAACCCTATTTCCACCACCGCAACCTTCTATACCCAAGAGATCCCATCTTGGGGCCTTTTCCGGAGCTCCGCGGAGGGGGAATCGATCATGGAGGGCTTCTACATCAACACCATAGCCTCTCCGATGATGTGTGAGTAGTTTACCACAGACCTTCGGGTCCATAGTTATTAGCTAGATGGCTTCTTCTCTCTCTTTGGATCTCAATACAACGTTCTCCTTGATCTTCTTGGAGATCTATTCGATGTAATCTTGTTTTGCGGTGTGTTTGTCGAGATCTAATGAATTGTGGGTTTATGATCCAGATTATCTATGAACAATATTTGATTCTCCTCTGAATTCTTTTATGTATGATTGATTTATCTTTGCAAGTCTCTTCGAATTATCAGTTTGGTTTGGCCTACTAGATTGATCTTTCTTGCAATGGGAGAAGTGCTTAGCTTTGGGTTCAATCTTGCGGTGTCCTTTCCCAGTGACAGCAGGGGCAGCAAGGCACGTATTGTATTGTTGCCATCGAGGATAAAAAGATGGGGTTTATATCATATTGCTTGAGTTTATCCCTCTACATCGTGTCATCTTGCCTAACGCGTTACTCTGTTCTTATGAACTTAATACTCTAGATGCATGCTAGATAGTGGTCGATGTGTGGAGTAATAGTAGTAGATGCAGAATCGCTTCGGTCTACTTGTCGCGGATGTGATGCCTATATACATGATCATGCCTAGATATTCTCATAATTATGCACTTTTCTATCAATTTCTTGACAATAATTTGTTTACCCACCGTAATACTTATGCTATTTTGAGAGAAGCCACTAGTGAAACCTATGGCCCCTGGGTCTATTTTCCATCATATAAGTTTCCAATCTATTTTACTTTGCAATCTTTACTTTTAATCTATATCATAAAAATACCAAAAATATTTATCTTATTATCTCTATCAGATCTCATTTTTGCAAGTGGCCGTGAAGGGATTGACAACCCCTTTATCGCGTTGGTTGCAAGGTTCTTATTTGTTTGTGTAGGTGCGAGGCAACTTGCGTGTAGTCTCCTACTGGATTGATACATTGGTTCTCAAAAACAGAGGGAAATACTTATGCTACTTTGCTGCATCACCCTTTCCTCTTCAAGGGAAAACCAACGCAGTGCTCAAGAGGTAGCACTATGCATCACCATGATCCTTGCGTGTGCGTATGATTTTTTTTGAAATTACTGCATTCCCCAACACTACCACCTCTCTGTCATGCATCCACTGTTGAATATCCACTGGGGCTACTGTATCACTGATAGAAATACCAAAATATCTGGGAGAGTGGCCATACAGCACTTCAAAAGGTGACTTTCCCACTGCTGAATGCCAATTTGTGTTATACCAGAATTCACACATTGATAACCATTTACTCCACTTAGAGGGGTGAGAACTAATGAAACTCCGGAGATAACATTCAACTTGTTGGTTAACTCTCTCTCCGTTTGCCCATCAATAGCAGGATGGTAGGTAGAACTCATATTCAACTGGGTGCCAGTCCTCTGAGTCAGTGTTTGACAAAAATTACTCGTGAACACAGGATCTCTGTTTGAAACAATGTACTCGGGCATCCCATGTAGTTTATATACATTGTCAAGGAAAACTTTAACTACTTTCTGTGCAGAAAAAAGGATGCTTGAGAGGCATGAAATGACCATATTTGGTAAATTTATCTACGACCACCAAGATATAGTCAAACTGATATGAAGGAGGCAGTCCGGTAATGAAATCCATTGTAACAGTTTCCCATGCCTTGTTTGGAACTGGCAAGGGAGATAACAACCCAGGGTACTTCACTCTCTCAGGCTTAGCGTGTTGACAAACTAAACAAGATTGCACTTTGTCCTTAATAAACTTTTTCATGCCAGTCCATCTGAACAAAGAGTGGATTCTGTGGTAGGTGACAGGAAACCCAGAATGACCACCAATAGGACTACCATGGAAGGCATAGAAAATCTTGTCATGCGGCTCCATATTATTTCCCACCCAGATGCAACCTTTGCATCTCAATAATCCCTGCAGCAGTTGGAAGTTAGGTCTAGCAGATGGATTCACAACAAACTCTTGCAGTAATTCAATGGGCTCGTCATCAATAGAATAGCTAGCTACAATATCCTCTAACCACACAGGACAAGATCTAGAGATGTAGAATATTTGAAAAGAATGAGGCCTTCTAGAAAGAGCATTTGCAGCAGAATTTTCCACCCCTTCTTTATACACAATAGTGTAATTCAAACCCATGAGCTTAGTTAAAGCCTTTTGCTGCCAAACAGTGTGCAGTTTCTGAATTTGCAAGTGCACAAGGCTCTTCTGATCAGTTCTAATTGTGAATTGCTGGAACTGCAAATAAGGTCTCCATTGATCTACAGCTAGTAGGATAGCCAGATATTCCTTCTCATAAACTGAAAGAGCTCTATTCTTTGTACCCAAGGCCTTACTAATATAAGCTAGAGGATGTCCCTCTTGCATGAGAACTGCCCCAATGCCCAAGTCACAGGCATCAGTTTCTATAACAAAGGGTTTATCATACTGAGGGAGGGCCAGAACTGGAGCTTCAATCAAGGCTTTCTTTGAAGTTGCAAATGTCGTTTCTGTAACTTCAGTCCAGACAAATGGGACTCCCTTTTTAAGCATTTCAGTCAGGGGCTTGCTAATTACTTCATAATGCTGAATAAATTTCCTATAATAACCACTCAGACCCAGGAAACCTCTGACTTCTTTGACATTAGTTGGAGTAGGCCATTGCTCTACTATTTGGGTTTTGCTAGGATCTGTTGCAACTCCTTGAGCAGTTATTGTATGTCCCAAGTAACCAATCTGTTGTTGAGAAAAAGCACATTTTGACATTTTGACTTTCCACTGATAAGCTCTTAGCAAAATAAGAACTTCTCTGACATGCTTCAAATGCTCCTTATAGGGCTTGCTGAAGATTAAAATGTCATCAAAGAAAACTAAGGTGTTCTTCCTGTTAACTGGGGACAATGTGGTGTTTAGGGCTCCCTGAAATGTTCCTGGAGCTTCACTAAGACCAAAAGCTAAAACTGTGAACTCATAGTGGCCCAGATGAGTTTGGAAGGTTGTTTTATATTCTTCCCCTGCAGCCAGTCTGATCTGATGGTAACCAGCCCTGAGATCCAATTTAGTGAACCAAGTAGCACCAGATAATTCATCCAAAAGTTCATCAATCACAGGCACTGGGAACTTCCCTTTGATTGTGATAGCATTTAGCATTATGTAGTCCACTACTAATCTCCATTCCCCCCTTTTTTCTTAACCAGAATTTCTGGAGAAGAGAAAGGGCTTTTGCTGGGTCTGATGACACATGAATTTAACATCTCTGTAATTTGTTTTTCAAGTTCATCCTTTAACTGTGGTGCTATTCTGTATGGTCTAATTTTTATTGGTCTGGCTCCTGGAATTAAATTGATCATGTGGTCACATTCTCTTCGAGGAGGTAACTGAGTAGGAGTTTCAAACACATCAGCAAATTCTTCCAACAACAACTGAATTTCCGGGGTAACAGTAGCTTGTCCTTCAGCTTGAATTGTAGAAATAGAAACACAGGTGTAAGAACACTCTTCAGATCCAATGCCATGTAAAGTGACTGTATGTCCCTCCTTGTTAAATGATAACCATTTTTCAACCCAATCAACATACATAGGACTGTGCTGGGCCAGCTAGTCCAACCCCAATATGCCATCATAAGTTTGCAGGGGCAACAACTTGAAATCTGAAATGAAATTAGCACCATTGCACTGCCACACACAATTTTCGATTTATTGTTGGCACTAAATTGTTGAGCCACCAGCTACTATAACAGTGAGAGTTTTAATTGGGATGACCCCTACTAAGGAACTGTGTTGCAAATCCAGGAAAGAATGTGTACTGCCCGAGTCAACAAGAAATTGAAATTTGTGGCCTTGCAATTCAACCTCTAATTGTAAAACCGGGGCTTCTAGTTCCTGTCCCATAGCTGCACCAGATAATCTGATGGAATGAACTAAAGATTGATCATGTTGTTCACTATAAGAATCAGACTCTTCAGTGGAATTAGATTGTAGTTGTTCTATCATTTCTTGCACAAAATGTAGTTGAACTGTGGCCTTGCACACATGATCCTTAGACCATTTCTCTCCACAAACAAAACATAGTCCCTTAGATTTCGTGTAATTTCTGAGCGTTGTCCACTTATCTTCTTGAGCTACACTGCTGACAGAATCTGAATTTCGTCGGTCTTCCTGTTTCTGAACCTTCAAACTGGTATAACTAAGAGTTGTTACTGATTTCCTTGGGGCAAAGAAACTGGTAGAAGAGTATGTCTCACTTAACTCCTCGTGCGACAGAGCAAGTTCGTATGCTGCATCTAAATCCTCGGGTTTCTGCAGTGCAACAGCCATCCTCACCCCAGGCTTCAAACCATCCAAAAACCTGGTGGTGTAATGCAAGGAGTTGGGTGTATCTTCATATGCTGTTAACTGATCATAGAGCTCAGCAAAACGTTCACCATAGTCTTCTACAGTCGTTGTTTGAGCAATTCGAAAAAGCTTCATGAGCAGGGTTTGTTGTTGGTTGCGCCCAAAACGACTCTGTAACGCAGCACAGAAATCTGACCAATTGGTATTCGGCATGCGCCTCTGCATAGATTCAAGCCACCGTGCAGCAGCACCTTCCAAATGAGCTGTGGCCAACGATATCCATCTGTGAGGAGGTGTGTTCCACAGTCTGAACTAGTCTTCGCAACGATTTTGCCACAATCTTGGGTTCGAGCCATCGAACTTGGGAATCTCCAGATGCATGGAAAACGAGGAATACTCAGCAGTATCCATCGAATGAGGATCACGGGGAGAAAAATTTCTGGGGGAAAAACTGAATCGCGCGCACCTCTGACCGGAGGAGGGACATAAATGTTATGTGCCTTCCCCCGGTGTTCGTTGTCGAAGCCAAGGGCGCTGGTCGCAGCAGCGCCACGACCCGACCCAGCGTTGCGTGAAGACAAAGTTCCGTAGCCTTGGGATCTGGCTCTGACGGCTCCATCTTGTAGAAATCCGTCCTGATTTGCTTGAGGTTGAGGGCAATTTCGTCGCGGATCCCATCCGCCCGTGCCGACATGAGGCTGTGGAGTGTCGCGTTGTTTGCTTCGATCATCTTGATCATCGATTTGAGGAGTGACTCACCATGAGTCCAGAGCTTGTTGTCCATGTCGCTGGTGAACTCATGGCGGAGGAGTTTGTAGACGGTGCGGCTGTCGGCGCTGAGCTTCTCCATGGCCTGGATCCGTCGCCGTTCACCGAAATGCGTCGCGTAGTGATGGGGGGGGGGCAACTCCAGGGCGACGAGGCTCTGATTACCAGATGTGAGGATCTCTCTAGCAACTCTCTCGATCTAGGGATTTCATGGCAAAGAGGAACTAGAATTTGAATTATCGACAGAGGGATTCCTCCCGGCCACCCACACCTCTGTTCGGATAAGCGAGTTACAAGCCACATCCAGAGCCGTCCAAATCCTAGCCGAAGACAAACGTAACAACTCCTGTAGCTATATAACGGTACACCCACTCAGCGGGCCCAGTTTGGGCTAGCAAGCCACTAGGGAAGCTTTTTGGGCCGGTTGGACTTGGGCCTCGGTTCTTTCCGAGTTGGCGCTCCGCTCTTGTCGGCACGGTCTTGATCAGCTACAGGGCTTTCTTCAGTATCTCCAGGGATAGCAGGTACAGATCCGCTGACACCTTCGCACGCACTCCGGTCCAGCTACGACTCAACCCGCAGACGATGCAGCCGACTCCGGCGCCTGCGAGCAGGGAGGCCGCGCTGAAGAAGATGAGCATAGTGGCGTCACTTGAAAGCGGGCGAGCAGAAGATGAACAGGGCCAATGAGTACTTGGAGACAGAGAGCTGGGGCGCGCGAGCCGCGGTTCCATGGCCATTGGAGTCGGCGCGAGATGCAGATCGACGGAGCTGCAGATGAGACACCGTGGAGGCGCCCCGAGCAGGGAGGTCGCGCTGAAGAGAGATGGTAGTGGGTGAGACGGCCTCGCCGTTTGGTGGCGGCCTGGCAGCTCATAGTCGCGCTAGCAGAGCGGGGCAGCGGCGGTGATGTGCCCATGAGTGACTGCTGTGCATGGTGGGTTGGGGGTAGGTGACGAGAGAAGAGAGTAGAGAGGCGTCCGGGCATATGTGTTTAACAACGAACGATCCTTGAGTTTGATGTGTCCTCCTCAATGGCTTTAAGATTCGTACAGAAAAATCAAACAACAATACCAGCATCAGTGATATTGGTATGAGAAATCAACAGAAGGAAAGAAGAAAAAGACACGTGTTGTTCGACAGAGGAGGTCGATGCCTGCCTTGTAATCTGCCGGTTGAAGGGGAGGATTTCAAAAAAAAAAAGAATAGTCGATTTCCTCTGGAAAGTGACAGCACCAGCAGCGAGAAATTAAAGACAGTATAACCGCACCTAAAGCAAGTCCTCTCAGCACTTCGTGTTTCCGGCCGTCCGTTTACACGATCTGGAAGTTTTTTATCGTCGGATCTCCTGTTTAGAGCGTTCTATCCCGCATCTGGTAAAAATTGGGCCGGCTGTCCTATGGGCTGCTGCTCCGCAGGAAAAATCTGAGTTCTGTGGTTAATTGGGCCCAGGAGAAGAAGGGGAGCGAAGGAACCGGCCCATTAGGCAGCGACGCTCGCTTCTTGCTCCTCGACGACGCCCAAATCTCTCCTCGTCCGCAACTCAGAGGAACCCTTGCGGCTTGCGCCGCCACCGCCCCATTCCCTCCGGCACACAGCCCTCCACGGCAACGTCCTCGGCCTCCCCCATCATCCAAGGTGGAACGGCGCCTCCTTCATCGTCCAGCCACCATTGCCCTCCTTTTGCCTTTCCCCTAACGGTCCAACTGGGAGGGGCTCGGCCCCGTTGTGGTGCGGGCCAGGAAGGTACGCGTACGTCATGTCAGGTCTGGCCTCTGGGTGCGAACCTCGAGCAGGCAACATTGACCGGTTGCCAGTGGAGGTACAGGGGTCACCGTGGATACAATAGCAGCAGGTGGATGTGTACGTAAGTGTACTCATCCTGTTCTTTCTTGCGATTGCAAACCTAATCACATTCTAGATCGGTTGATTCATATTGCCTTTCATAATTAGAATAACTTTTATGATGTTACACATTATCTTGCCTCCAGTTTATTTCTAGCTGCCCAATTCGCATATTTTACAGAAGGCCCAAAGATACTATTTTATGGATATTTTCAGTAGCTTTCCATCCTTTAGTGTTGAAAATAGTTTCCCAAATTTCTTTTCCTTGGTCATTCTTATATTGATTTATTCCAATGATTTCCATGATAATCCATATGACCATGTCAGTTTTGGTTGCTTCTTACCATATACTATATGCAAATATGCAGATGCAATATTTATCGAGCTTGATTTTTTTTTTCTATTACAGTGAATCCATTACTAAAGCTTTATGCATCATCTGCCTATTTTGTTTTGTGGAAACAAAACCGAGGTAAGAATCTAACAAGCCCACCCTTCAAGAAATCTGACATTATATGTTGTGTTCTCAGTGGAGGAAGTGATTTCCAACTCAGAAAAAAAGGAAGTGATGTGAAGTTTCTAGGTACATAGGCTTCATATTATTATTTGCACGACCATGCAATGGAATTCCAATATTAATCATGTCGTTAATAAAGTTTAACATGTTGTTTTTCTATTAGAGTACTTCGATCCAATCTTCCTGTAAAAAACACTCTCTCCTAATCATCCCCTTCTTGCAGTTTCTTCGGTATGGGATTTATGGGAGTTCTCATCTAAACTTCGAGACTTAGATGATCAATGTCGAGCATATGTATATTGTCTAAATCTGGTACTCTAATTCCTTGAACCTCCAATATTTCTTTTTACATTTCATCTGACTAATACCCATGAGATTTCCCTTCTTATTTCCGAAATTTTGTGGTATCCTTCCTGTTATGTATCCGCTCTTTTGTCTTCGATTCAACATGATACATGCTGGGCCACCTTAAGTCCTCAACCGCCACGTCTTGCGGGAAATGGAGAGGGACACGAAGATTATATGCGTACTGATGGTAGATGGGTGAATGGCGAGGACGAGATACCCCAGGTCCTTAAGCATCAACAATCCGAGGTTGAACAATACCATATTAATAGGATCTGGTTCGATGGGGGCAGCAATATGCACCACCATGGTCTGGATCGATGCTTGGAACCAAAAGGACTCCACCGACCTTTATGTCGACGTTGAAGACCTCAAGGTACTCCATTTTTTATATATTATGATTAACTCTTCTGTTGCGCTGCCATTTTAATATTATTAAACAGAATCCATGCCTGCTCCGAATTAGAATTTTCTCTATTGCATCAAGGCTTGAATGTGATTTAGACCAAATTTCAGAAAATCAAATCATCTGATGTTCTGATCACATATCACGTGCATTTATCTTACCTGACAGATCCTGCATACATAAAAATGAGAGATTCTAGCTGTAACATGCTTTTATGCTTGTTTGTTTTTGTTTATAGAGATGCTTTTTAGACTAGAGGTGGTGCTTTCAATGTATAGATATTTCTTCATTATTACTACAACACCTGACTAGAAAAAAATCTTAAACGTAACAAGGTCGTCGCGGCTCTCTCTGATCTTTGCGATGTTGCTCTATGCTTTTCGTTTTAAAGCATTATGTGTATGTTTGTGTGCCTCAAAGAATACCAATTTCTCATGATTCTTAATAATTTATTTATTTAGGTCGATTTCTGATTTATTTATCTGCTATTATCTGTGATCAGTTGTTTTCTTCTTGCATGTGGCTTTGTAACACCAACCAATGCATGTCTTTACCCTGTGATGACCCAAAAACAGTAAATGGAAATGCTGCACCATACTATTGTCATTGAAGTTTGAATGGACCTGAAAGAAAATGTACTACCACTGACATTCACTGTTATAAGTTTATAAATTTGTAACAAATAATGTGACTTATATATCACTAAAATTCTAGCTTTCTGTTTTCGTCATCTTTACCTTGTTGATTTACATGGGTTTCCAGCATATCTTTGATTCAAATTACGTAGACGGTGTACTTTGCTATAAGCAGTTAATCAATGCCTTGGTTTCTTTGTTCCTCTTACTCGACTAAGCTCATTAATTTAATCTTTTTGTTAGACAGATCATACTTTCGCAATTGCCCGTTCCTGTACTCCTGGACTACTCCTTTACCTACGACCAACACTATGGTACATACACAAATAACATTAAGTTGACAAGCTCCAACTTGATAATCCAGATTATTTAGTCACCATACTGAGAACTGTGTTGCTTTGAAATTAGAAAAAAATGTGGTCAATCTGCTATTTCCAGAACAATGAGTAGCTGACACTTGTATTGAAAACAAACAGTCAATTTGTAGTATGCACCCGTTCCACAAAAAGCTTTTTAAGCCTGCTGTAATTTTAAATTATTTCTATATGGGAGGAAGCTACAAATTTCTTCCTTTGGTTATTATCAGCTTGAGTTCGAGCAAATATATGAAGACCTCTAGATGATACAAGGTTTTTTTTACCTGTAACATTCTGTTAACTATATCTGCTGTGGACTACATTATAGCTTTTTTTCTCATCCTCTACATACCCTACATTGACCAGTTTTTAGTGTGTTATTTTGCGCCGAAGAGTAAAAGAACTATTCAAATTTGACTCCAGTGCCCAGTTTTTGGTACTCCTCGTGTTGGTAGCTTTGTTACACTACAATAGCGTTAATTATATGGCAATCGTTTTACTGAGATCATCGCCCATTGATAGTGTGATGTCCTGAGGGGCTTTCAGCATCAGCTTGAGAGAAAACATGTTTGGCCTTGGGAAATGCTACATGGAGTTCCGTTTTTGCTCCTTGCGTCAGCCATCAGGTATTATTCTTCAACAGATAATAGTTTTAATTATTGCATTTTCTTGGAAGGAAGTTTTATCTCTTTTGTGTACTTTAGTGATCATGTGCTATCCAGTTATTGCAGATTTGATGCACGGTCAGTTAATACTCCATGATCATCTGCTTATACCGCATGCGGTCAAAGTTGTTCTCGGAAGTTACAACAGAAGGGCTTGACTTTCGATCTAAAAAAATGACAGATCTATTTTTCTTAGAATGTTATCTTTGTACTAGGCCTGGTTAGAAGCAAGCAAATGCTACTGATTTTGTGCAGTTGTTTGTAGTGATAACTACCAGTTATGATTTGAACATTGTTTGAAGTTTGTATGCATGAGTTCAAAAAAATTATGGGTGTTATACTACTTGGGTAGTAATAATGCTTCCAAATATTTGCAGAAATCACTATCATGCCATTGAAAAAATAGAAGGGCGCGGCAACCATCCATGATGATCTAGTAAGAAGGAAAGATCGCGTCTGTTCCCAATCAGTTTCCCACTGCCGTCAGAAATGCAAGCACCAAATCGAAACGGGGCGCAGGAGGGGAATCGAGGAGGAGTAGGGGGGAGTCGGATCCATGGACCTGGCCGCGAAACGGGGCCGGCTTCCGCCGTTCCGTCCGGACCGACGGGTTCCACATCGGAGGCGGGGAGCGGAGCGCCGGAGGAGCCGCGGCCTCGGCGCGGGAGGCTGCCCCTCTGGCTCCGTGCCGCATACAAGCGATTGGTTCCACTTCTATCTAGGTTTTCAGTCAACCTCCGAATCCGGCCGCCGCCGCCCAACCTCGACCGAGATGAGGACAGATTCAGCGCGCTCCCCGACGACGTCCTCCGAGGAATCCTGGAGCGCCTCGACCTGCGCGAGGTGGTCCGCGCCCGTGCAGTCTCCACGCGGTGGCGGCACGTCCCCCACCTGCTCCCGCGCCTGCATCTCGACGTCCGCCACTTCGTCGGAGACAATTCGGCGGTCTTGATCACTGGGAATTCTCCGGTGGCCGACGTCATGGAGGCGTTCACGGGTGCGCTGTGCAGTTTACTGTCTGCATGTCCTCCTCCGGCCCAGTGCAAGTGCGCCATCAAGACCCTCAGCCTCCGCTTCTTCCCGATGTCGGACCTGAGCTCCATAGGCCGCGCCGTCGAGGACGCTGTCACCGGCGGCGAGATTGAATGCCTTGAATTTCACACGTGCTCGCCATACAGTTTACGGACTGGTTTCAACACTGAAGGGCTGCGTGCTGAGCTGGGGCAGCTGTTCATGTCCTTCTCCCGTGCCTATCCAGTTACCTTCCGGTGGCTCACGATGCTTAAATTCAACGACCTTGTGTTTGGCCATTCTGACGTCACCGATCTCATTAGAGCTTGCAATAGGCTCAGACACCTCACCCTGAGTACCTGCGGACTGGTTGATCGGCACTCTGTGCTCAAGATCGACACGCCACGCTCCAGGCTCCACGAGCTCTGCTTCATCGGCTTTCGTTGCAGATGGATTGAGTTGATTGATGTGTCCAAACTTACAGAAGTGCGGTTCCAATCTTCGCGCTTCGAAAACCCTCCAGTGCGGTTCGGCTATGTTCCGGAGCTTCGCTGCTTGTTCCTCATTTCCCGTATCATAAGCTTTTCGGCGCCACTCGCACTGAGTCGGTGTCTACCATGGAGTTCCAGGAACTTCTCTAATTTGTATCTCGATTTTGGCAGCCAAATGGTGAGTTAATTTCGATGTGCCACATGAGTTTTTGTCTGCCTCTGAATATCGTATGTGTTTCTTCTCCAGCAATTTCATCTGTCTATTTGTGTTCCTCTTGTTGCAGATGTGGATTCAGATGGAACATCCGAAGCAGCTCACTTTTACATTCAGAAACCTGACCAATGTGGGGCTTTTTGGTATCTTTCCTGAGTGTGATCTGAGCTGGACCATATTTATCCTTGAAGCTGCACCTGCCCTGCAAAATTTCAGAGTATGTCTGGTACTTAATCTTCTCTAAGTTTAATCCTCATTTCTAGTATGGCATGTTTCCAGAATATTCAACATTAACAACGTACCAGGAAATTGATCCGATTTTCAGTCACTCATCAAACTCTATTAGAAGTAACTAGAGGACCCGCTGTGCCAATGGCACAAAAAAACCACTATAGCTTGACGCAAAAACCTACTATAGCATAGAGGTATGTGCTAATTGTGTTTGAACTGGTAACCACGGGCTTAAATATCAGCAAGGAGAAGAATTAAATGCTAAATTTATACATAACTGAGCTGAACAGCTAAAGCTCGAACTTAGCAGTAGTGGAGATTGGGGTGTTTTGGTCACCATTATTACACATAGATGAAACATAGCATCAATACATGGTGTTTAAGGCTGGAAATGTGTATATAGATGAAACATAGCAGATGAACATGTAGTGATTGGATGATCTACATCCGGATGACCTGATCCTCATGATGTTCTTGGAAGTAATCCACAAGCCTCTACTCGAAAGTCTCTCGTAACAGTACCGAGTTTCTCCCTTGCCCTTTGGATAGTTCTCAACTGCATCAACCAGGAGACTCACTTAAAGATCTGGCCTCATGAAGTCATAGTGTCATGCAAAATGTCTCTTTTTTTTATCGCAATTGCACCAGATAACAAGTAGTCCCCCCGTCCCAAAATTCTTGTCTTAGATTTGTCTAAATACGGATGTATCAAATCACGTTTTAGTATTAGATACATCCGTATCTAGAAAAATCTGAGACAAGAATTTTGGAACGGAGGGAGTACTTACTTTTCACAAGGTGGCTGTAAGTAATCCTCAGATATACAAAAATATCGCAAAATATAAGGCATATCATAATTTCTGATCTCCTTGTCCAAGATGTTTACCTTCCCAAAAAGTGTTAAATGTTGTTGAAAACATTGGGGGAACGTTGCCGTGGATCCTTTCGTTCCGAGCAGCTGAATAGAGCTTCCCACACAGTTGAAAAGCTCAAAGAGGATTTGATATCTGATCCCAAATAGAACCATGCTAGCATTTTATCTCATCTCAATAGCATCTTATTTTCATCCAATTAGAAAACTTTGTTTTAGTTATGGAGATGAGAACTCAATTTGAAGCATATATACTTGGGCTGATAAATTCATATACTCCCGGCTAATATTATATTGAGAATGGTCAGACAGACTATTTTGAACACTGTGATCAGACCAAAAAGAGCAGTGTAACGTTTCAATTTTTCAAGGAGATTAACCTTTACAAAGTTAAAAGGTTTCAAATGAGATCTGCTGATAAGCAGTGACATATGAGCAATAAATAGATTCTGCGTTCCACTATCGAGTTTTAATCACAAGCAGTTTCAGCTACTATCAGTTTCATATAATCATTTTCTCTTAGAATTATGCATGGTCTAAGGAATATGCCCTGCTAATGAACATATGTAACCATTCTTACCTAGCACAGATTCTGTTACTTCCGATAGCTTGAAAACTCCGAAAGCGTAATCTGTTCTGTCTTGTACACAACTATTGTTTAAACCCTCTTGGTGCATTTGATTTGAATGCCTTGCAGCCAGAAACTGAAGAAACACTCTGTACAGAAGTTATTCTTCCACCGAGTGACCCGAGCGAATAAACATCCGTCGCCAAGATCAAGGCCTCAATCCAAGCAACACAGTCATCTTTAGAAAATATGGAGCCCTCCACAGACGGAAGATGGCTTAGCTCCCGCTCCCGCTCCGCTAGCCTAGCCTGACTCAGCCCCTCCACCAACCTCGCTGTCGTCGACTCGCCGCCGGTGGCCCTTCTCCCTCCCCTCCCCCTCCCATGGCGACACTCGGCTCGCGCTCCCTCTCCGGTGATCGCGTCTCGTCCGGGGATGGACGTTGGTTCGACTCGGATGGACTCGGATGGTGAGTCCTCCGCGCGCTCCTATAGCGAGGCCGCCCTCTCGCCGCCCGCTCCTCGGAGTGCTGCTCCCGTGCCGCCTCCTGTGCCTGGTCCCACGACAGTGACCGCGCGGCTGCCTGCCTCGGCCTGCATCGGTCCCCGCTTTGAGGTGCCTAGCTTGCGTCTCGGGGGTGCCATGGTGGATGTTGACGGGTTCCAGCAACCACGTCACAGGAACCACCATCACCCCCGAAGCGCGCCTGCGCCGAGCACAGCCCAACAGCGCCCGCGTAGTCCATCCCCGAAGGAGGTTGCCGGACTCTGCTTCCGATGCCTGGACCACCGCCATCGCGTACAGGACTGCACCAATGATATCCGGTGTCGGCGCTGCCTCATCTTCGGCCATGACTCACGCGGTTGCGACAATTTCCATCGGAGATCTGGCCGTACCCCTCCGACCACTCCCAATCGTGCCGGTCCCATCGGCCCTGGTGCTGCCCTTCCACGCCCTGCCACTCCGCCCCCGCCACCGCCTTCACTGCCAGCTCCGGCTGCACAGGCGGCTGATGCTGAACCAACGCGGGTCATCATGGCGCACCTCGTCGAGATGGAAGAAGCCGAGAAGGTGCTCTCCCGAGTGCTGGTTGCTACCATCATGGGCAACACCGCGGGTCTCCACCGGCGACGTCTCCGAGCTGCTGTGCTGCACGTTCGAGTTCGAGGAAGGTGACTTCATCGTTCGCGCGCTGGTCGGCGGGGCCGTATACTATGACGATCTCCCATTTAAAGTTTAGGGCTCGTTCGAAAACCTCCATACTGACGAAGAACTCGCCCCTGTCCATGCTACCCACCTCAAAGGTGCATCCTTCACGCCTAAAAGGATGCCACCCGAATGGCCTCTAGTCCCACTAGAAGGGAGCCAATGCGAGGCAAACATGTGAGAGCTCAACCGTTCGAGCTTCGAAAGGATGAAGTCCAAACGCATGGTTTCTTGAATGGCTACGATGTCGATCCTCTCATCGCGCATGTACTCAATGAGTTGGCGGCGCCGGCCATCTTGGCCGAAACCGCGGATGTTCCAGAAAAGTGTCTGCATCAAGGCGCCATCGGGGGGCTTCTTGACCCCGTGACTAGGGAGGCACTTTGCGCACGCATGGCAACATTGCGAGAGCGGCGCGGCCGCGGATCACCACCGCCGCCGTTGGGGCCGCGGTGTTTGGAGTCTCGATGGTGGCTGGAGCAGTGGTGTTCGCCCTAAGAAGGCAAGCGCGAGACTCCGCCAACTTCCCATCGAGTATTTCGCGCGCGTGAATTGCCTCAATTTGAGCTAAGGGAGGGCCCAGCTCACCTCTGAACACAATCGTCAGATCCGTCGCGACCTTAGCAAGGCGACAAAGCGGAGCGGACTCGAGAGCAGAGAATGAACAATTCGAAGAACTGGCAGGGATCACTGGAGTACCTGTCTCGAGGTTCTGGGTCGCTACCCGGAGCTCAGCCCGCTCAGGGATGGACAGATCGGAGCCAGACTGCCCGCCGGCTTAGACGAGTTCAGCCGAGCGCTGCGACGAGAAGTGGTCACCAGGGTAGAGGCAGACTGAACCCGCCTGGAGTAGGCTGCCACCCATGGAGGGCGGGGATGTGCGGCCACCCCACCTCCACAGACGCACCCATCGGGAAGGCAGGCGTTGTAGCGAGCAAGGGCCGAGCGAGGCACGTCGTGGAGCATAGCAGCGGCGTAGGCGGTGTCGGGCGATGCAGAGGTGGTGAGCGAACCGCCTGGGCGGGATCAACCTCAGCAGGGGATGCCGCGGGCGAGGGCTGGCCCTCCACCCCCAGGAGCAGGCTTCCCTCCTGGGCCAGTTGAACCAGGACCACATCCCCCAACAGACCGCGAGCCGCAGCTCCGGGCCTAGCCAGCTCAGCAGCCGCAGGAGGTGGCGGGATATCCGGGACGATGACTAGCAGCGGTGGAGATGGTCGGGCAGGCGGTTGGCTGGTGGGAGCCCCGTCGGTGAGAAGCAAAGGCTCAGGGCCTTTAGTAGACAGCGCCGCCGGCACCAGAGGTACGTTCGGCTCGGTCTCCAGGGAGGGCGCGCACTCCGCGAAGGCAGATGGCAGCAGCGGAGGAGATCTCGGGGAAGAGGATGCCATCACGAGGAGTCCCACGCTCGAAGTATCACTCTCACCATCAGATAGCAGGGGCGAGGTGGGCGTTTGTACTAGGGCGGGCATAGCAACCAGAACGGGGGCCGCAGCTCTAGGGTTGCTGTAACCCCCTTCATGCCCGCGCCAAGCGAGTCAACCCGACCTACAGGTCGAGAGCGGACCGGGTACGCATGAGGAAGGGTGTGCCCATGTTCAGAGTTCTCGTCGTCGTCCGAAGGTTTGCCATGACGGTGATGGTGATCACGTTGGCCGTCCGTGCCCTTGGGGATCGGAGGGGCTCCAGCGCGATCTTCACATCATAACCTAGCCCGTTGAAGAACATGCCTATGGTCGCTCTGAGTTTGGAGGTGTCCAAGCCTTGCACCTTGACCCGAACGGCTTTCTCCTTGAGAAGGGAGAGCTCATCCACAACAACGACCCAACCCAAGATGCAGGACATGCTATGAATGACCCTCGTCTTCTGAGTGATTGCCGGCAGACCTGACAGTGATCCAGGCGGTGTCGAGGACAACCACCACCACCGGGTTGACATCAGGTGCAATCGTATTCACCACCGATTTGTTTGGAGCCAAAGTAATGTCCGCGCTTTGGGTGCAGTAGCCAAAACTGAAGGGATCCGGGAACATCATAGAAAACTTCTTGTCGTTGATGGTCTCCGCCTGCCAGTCCCAATCGGCATCGGTTGTGCAGAGGTGGGTGAGTTCGGCCGCAATTTTGTTGATTAGCTCAAGAAGGGGAGAGAAGTCTGGAACATTGAGGATTGACCTTATCCTTCCATCCCTCCATGGGAGTAGTATATACAAGGTGGGTTTTACATTTTCGTCCCTCTATTCTTGTTCATGTCACTAGTAGGTCCTCTCAACACTCCCCCTCAAGATGGGGCAAATATGTCTATGAGCCCCATCTTGTTACATAATTTCATATAATTTACAACACCAATACCTTTGGTTAATACATCAGCAAGCTGATCACCTGAGTTGACAAAGCTAACTTGAAGAGTTCCCTCATCTAGCTTCTCTTTGATGAAATGCCTATCTATTTCAATATGTTTCGTCCTATCATGCTGGATTGGATTATTTACTATATTTATTGTGGCTTGATTATCACAGTAGATCCGAAGAGGGCCCCCTTTGTACAATTGTAGTTCAGTAAGTAGTAAGCGTAGCCATACTAATTCACATATTCCAGAGACCATGGACCGTAACTCTGCTTCAGCAGTAGACCTGGCCACTACACTTTGTTTTTTGCTCCTCCAGCTAACCAAATTTCCTCCAACAAAGATGCAGTAGCCAGAAGTAGACCTTCTATCATGTAGACACCCAGCCCAGTCAGCATCTGTGTAACACTCTATACTGAGATGTCCAGAATTTGAGAATAGAATTCCTTTCCCAGGGCATCCCTTTAGGTATCTCAAGATTCTATATGCAACATTTAAATGTGTAGATCTTGGGTCATGCATATATCTGCTCACAATACTCACAGCATATGCAATATCTGGCCTAGTATGGGACAAATAGATTAGTCTCCCTACCAGCCGTTGATACTGACCTTTATCAACAGGATCACCCATATCTGCCTTAATTCGATGGTTTGCCTCAATTGGTGTAGAGGCAGGTTTATAGTCTAGCATTCCAGTTTCAACAAGTAAATCAAGAACATATTTCCGCTGTGAGAGATATATACCTTGTGATGAATATGCAACTTCAATTCCTAGAAAGTAATTTAGATGCCCAAGATCTTTTACTTCAAATGCTTTTGCTAGCATTTTTTTCAACCGTCTTATCTCCTCATCATCATTACCTGTAATAACAATGTCATCAACATAAACCACAAGAATTGTAAGTTTGCCATGATTACTCCTGAAAAACAGTGTATGATCAGCATTGCTTTGCTGATAGCCAAGTGAGCGGATCTCCTTGCAAAACTTCCCAAACCAGGCCCTTGGTGATTGCTTGAGTCCATATAATGATTTTTTTAGTCTGCACACCTTACCCTCTGTCTCCTTACTATTAAACCCATGTGGGATTTCCATATATACTTCCTCTTGCAAGTCACCATGTAGAAAAGCATTCTTAACATCCATCTGAAAAAGATTCCACTTATAATTCGCTGCTAATGAGATCAGGGTTCTAATAGTATTCATCTTAGCCACTGGGGCAAAAGTCTCATCGTAATCCACTCCGTATGTTTGACTATACCCTTTTCCACTAGTCTGGCTTTATATCTCTCTATTTTGCCCTCAGGTGTTTGCTTTATGGTGAACACCCACTTACAACCCACAACTTTCTTACCTGCAGGAAGTATAGAGAGTTCCCAAGTATTATTCTTATCGAGTGCAGTCATTTCTTCAACCATTGCTGCTCTCCACCTTGGGTCCCTTACTGCCTCCTGCCAGTCATGTGGTAGTGGTGCCATCGAATCTAGAGCAGCTATAAATGAATTGTATTGAGGACCCACAGAGGAATATGAAACATAATTGGAGATATTGTAGGGTGACATTCTTGATGGCAATTTCCCAGCAGTTAATCGAGGTTGTTTTCGGTGGGCAATGGGTATATCTAGATCATCCAATGTAAGAGCATTATCATCACATGACGGAGTTACCTGTGGAGCCTGAGATGGTAATGGTGGGTCTGGTGTTGAGTCATTCGCATCAGGCTGCTCCACTCTGGATGGTGTTCTTTCTGGTTCATAGGCTTCATGGTGAGGCTCCAAAGAAGTTACTTCCTCCCCCTGCATTTGTTTCTCTTTTGATTGCCGCCTTCTTGTATACACTTGGCATTCCCTTTCTTCGTTTGGTTTTCGCCATTGTTGTACCTCATTTGGTGTATCTTGTTCCCTTCCTTCAGCAGGTATCACTCCAATAATCATCTTTTGTGATGTAGCATCGGTGTTCTCCACTTCTTTATCTCCCCCTGTTTCATAGTTTGCATCTAAGAGGTCATCAGTAAACGAATCGGGAAATACATCAGATAAGTCGACTGATTCCCCATAAAATGGTTCATGTTCACGAAACACCACATCCATACTCACAAACATTCTCTTCTTGGATGGGCACCAACATTTATAGCCCTTCTGTTTACCAGAATACCCCACAAATATACACTTTACTGCTCTTGGATCTAGCTTCCCAACCGAAGGCCTATAGTCCTTTACAAAACATGTACACCCGAACACCTTTGGTGGAACTACATATGTAGTTCCCCCAGTGAGACACTCTATTGGTGTCTTGTAGCCAAGCACCAGAGAAGGCATCCTATTCATCAAATAAGCTGCAGTCATCACTGCTTCACTCCACAAGTACTTTGGAACATTCATGGCAAACATTATGCACCTTGCAATTTCTAAAATATGCCTGTTCTTCCTTTCTGCCAAACCATTCTGTTCTGAAGTACCTGGGCAACTAGTTTGATGGATAATTCCAAAGTTTGACAAATATTCATCAAAGTCCCCATTCACATATTCTGTGCCATTATCAGTTCGTAACACTTTCACACAAGCACTATATTGAGTCCTAATCAGATTATGGAAATCTCTAAAGCATTCAAATGTTTCACTTTTATGGCGTAACACATAAACCCAGGTAGTTCTAGTGCAGCAGTCAATGAAAGTGACAAAGTAGCGATAACCATTAATAGATGTCACTTTGCTAGGGCCCTACACATCTGAATGTATAGTTTGCAAAGGCACATCACTTCTATTATCAGATGATAAATAAGAGCTCCTAACTTGCTTTCCATACTGACAAGCATCACACATTAGTTGTTCTTTACTAATTTTACAATAGAGATTAGGGTAAATCTGACCCAAAATAGCAAAAGAAAGATGTCCCAACCGACGATGTTCAAGTAGGAATTCTTCTAGTGACGAGGGAGACACTGTAGCAGCCACTGCAGGAAATATATTACTATCCAAGTAATATAACCCATCACGCATGCTCCCTATCCCAATCTCTTTTCCAGTTCCAAGTTCCTGAAAAATACACCAAGTGGGGAAGAATATTGCAGCACAATTTAGCTCTCTAGTGATGCAGCTTATAGATAGAAGATTAATTGGGAATGCTGGAACATGTAAAACTGAAGATAATGACATATTTGGGCTGCATTTGACAATTCCAGACCCAACAATGGCTTGGGTTGAACCATCAGCCAATTTCACATTTTCCTTTTTAAAAACAGGAATATAGTTGGACAACTCCCTAATAGAACCAGTCATATGTCTCGAAGCCCCTGAGTCAATTAACCATTGTGCACCAGCTGCAAGATAATCAGTACACATTACAGTATGAGAATTATTACCAGAAAAATTTGCTGATGAAGAGGATGATGCATGTGACTCCTGAGGCTGTTCGACACCAAGATTTAGGTTCTTGAATTGACGCCACTTCTCTAGCTCATCGGGGGTTATCTCAATGCTCAATTTCTGAGACAATTCCTCGGCAGTTGAAGTGTTTGCTCTTCCGGGAAACAACATGCCTCTTCCACGGCCACCACATGCATCAAATAATCTGCCTCTGGCTCTACCTCGCCAGTCCCGGCCTCTACCACGACCTCCTCCCATCAATTTAGGGCAGCCTGCCACAAGATGTTCTGGTGATCCACATTCAAAACATTTTCTTTCACCGTTACCTGCTCCTGTTCTTTGGTATCTTCCACCTCCTGCAGCCAAGAAAGCTGAGCGCCTTTGCGTTACTCCCTGTGAAGCCGATCCTGCTGCCTCCAACCTTAGCCGAGTTTCTTCACTCGCTATTGCAGAAATTGCTTGCTCAAGACTTGGTAGCTTCCCACTGCCATATAGAGCTGCTCTCCTATTTTCAAACCTGGGATGGAGGCCATTTAGGAAGTCTCTAACACGTCTCCTCTCAGTCCACTTACTATGCTTCTCAATACATTTCCCACACTCCATTCCAACTGGATCATAGTAGTCCAGGTCACTCCACAACCTTTTAAGTTCAGACACATATTCCACCACTGTTCTCTCACCTTGGCTCAGCTCCTGCAACTCATTTTGAATTTTGCATGCTAACATCTCATTTCCCACTCCTGAATATGTGCCTTTCAGGAGCCTCCAAATCTCTGAAGCATCTTTGATTCTCTCAACCTGCTTTGCAATCTGAGAAGACATCGAACTCAGAAGCCATGCCCTGACCAAAGCATTGGTTGCTCTCCATTTTTGGCCTTCTTTTGAACCTTCTTCCTCAGGTTTCTCTACTGTCCCAAGAATGTATCCTTCCAATTTCCTTGAAACCAGGATGGTTTCAGCATGCTCAGCCCAGCTTACATAGTTCTCAGGACCCTCTAACTTCACATGTGGCATCTGTAAGGGATGTATCTCCTCCTTTATTTCAGCCTCTGATTTGGAGCTGCTAGCTTGCTTGCTGATTGCATCAAACAGAGCCCTGTATTTCTCATCCATCGCTCGCAATACAGCCGCAAGCTCACCGGAAGTAACTGCTGGGGCATCACTGATTTCAGCCATCTCCTCTACACGCTGCACTTCCACTTCTTAGATTCAAGCCTCTGCACCCTGCACTAGCTAGCCGTCGGCTCCTTTCTCCTCCCTAATCACACCACCAGCCTGGGCAACCTCCACACGCAACCACACAAACAGCCAACTCACCCGTGGTAAATCAGACCACTGCTCCTCGCCGCCTTGTTCCTCCCAGGACACTCTGCTTAGTTCCGCCACTGCACTGAGTCGCCTCACGGGCCCAGGTCGCCCTCCTTCACAGCGCCGTTGACCACCAGCACCACCACCAACTTCCGCCGCCTCCGAACCCACTCAACGCCGTTCCACGGCCGCCGCTGCCTCGCCGGAGACGGGTGGCTCTGATGCCATGTTGATTAGCTCAAGAAGGGGAGAGAAGTCTGGAACATTGAGGATTGACCTTATCCTTCCATCCCTCCACGGGAGTAGTATATACAAGGTGGGTTTTACATTTTCGTCCCTCTATTCTTGTTCATGTCACTAGTAGGTCCTCTCAACAAATTTGTTCCGCAGAGGTGGGTGAGACCGTCACAATCGCGATCAGAGAAGGTTCTTCCTCAGGCTACGACAGCTCCATGTGATAGAAACACAACCCTTAAATTCCATGGCCATACATCAACACCATCCACGGACCGGTCAAAACATAGGACAGCGGGGTGACCCGACTCCTTGCAGAGATAACACATGGGGTCTTTGGTGCAGTCCACTTGATAGTGACCGACTATGCCGCAGTTGAAGCACGAAGCAGCGCCGACCTGAGATACTGGAGCCCAGGGGGCAGCAACGCCTAGGAGTTGGCCGCCGAAGCCTCGCTGGCCGACTAGCGGGGAGCCATCTTCTTTTTCTTGCCACCCTGGTGCCCGCGGTTGGCACCGTTGTTTACGTCCGGAGGGGGGAACTGAGGTTGCTGCTGCGGGGGTTGGTACCGGCACGGAGGAGGCGACGAGTTGCGGTCCGAGCGGACAGGGGAGCGGGACGGCAGGCAGTCCTGGCCGCGATGCTGCATCGGTGAGCGGGAGAGCTCATGCCCGCGTCCCGGTCCCGCTGTTTATGTCCAAGACTAGGGTTGAGCGGGAGGCGCACTTGGGCGGGACGGCAGAAGAACCAAGACTAGGGTTGGGGAACCCCTGGGCAGCCACAGACACCGTGTAAGAAGTCCAGGGGGTCCTGGGCCTGAGAACGCAACGGTCCAGCCGCACACAGGGCTGATTTCCCCTCATACCAGGAAAATAGATGGTAATGGGACAGCAAGCTTCCATGACAAAGATCATACAGACACCTGAGAAAGAAAACTATATAGTGCGGAAGTTTACCAACATAGATGTGGGACAGACACGTGCCTAAAAGAGGGCAGATTCAAAAGTGGCAACTTGTATGACATAGTCAACAGTAAACACATAAATAGAGCAACCGTTTAAGCACATTTCTTCACACCTTACCTGATTCAGTGCTATACTGGTTCTCACGGAAGCAAGTTCACCCTATGCACTGCATCTATCATTAAATAGAGGAGAAAATCATAAAGAAACAAAACAAAGGCCATTCACCTGCATCTTATCTCGCCTTGCATATGTGAAGATGAAAGCCTCCAATAATTAAAGGATTCCTAGTTTAGGGCATCTGATATCCAGTTTGCTAGTTCTTGTCTGTTCTTATGTGTCCCCATATCCATCACCCAACAACCAAACAGAGTACACGGCCAGAGTACACGGCCGAACGATACAAGGAGATGGGGTGGCCCTCATACAATGCCGATCCCAAGATAACTGGATCACGCAGAACAAACGCAACTACACTACCAAAATAGAGTATAGGAGGAACTGAGAGCAACACCGCCCTAAGCCCTATAACACCTAAGCTCCACAACAATGCCCGCAGGAGGAATAACGGCGGTAAGCATTGTCTTTGCTGAGTCTACAACAGACAGAAGTTTTCACCCGGAACCCGGGCACGGAGAGGAGCACCACGACGACGTCTTCAAGAAGATAATGGCACCGGAGAGCATCGCCATCGTCGGTGACAAAGCACGGAGCTTTTGCTCGACAACTCCCCGACGTCACCACGAGGTCTCCAGGGCAAGCACGACGAGCACAGAACTTCCATATCCGGATCGGGGCACTACCACCGTCAGAGGCAGAGAGCGCGTCCGACACCCGCTGCACCACCTCTCGCCGCCCACATGACCAAGAGGGAAGGCCATCACCGCTGCCATGGTGCCCGCTGGAGAGCCAACCATGCAGACTGCCATCCGGGGCCGCCACCCCGGCATCCATGTCCAGGACTCCACCAACTACCCACATCATGGTGCACCCGTCACGGAAGGAGTAAAATGTGACACCTTTCGCTCTTAGCCCGACATCAACCACGGAGTCTAGGTGGACGCCTCCACAGTAGGAGGCATCCACGCCTGGGTCTCGAGCCGTTCTCGGTGGACGGGGAGACCCTACTCCATGACTACCGATGACCATCACTGAGCACGTTCGCATGATGCCATGACCGTGGCCCTTGACGCCGATCTGCCCAACAGAATAGCGGAGCCCTGACCACCACCACTGTCCACTGTACCCGCGAGGAGAGGGACGTCACCTCCCAGATCGAGCCCAAGCGTACCTACTCGGAGCACGAACCGACTCACCCAGGCACCGTCCAGATCCACCCGAGCACGAGCCATGCGCCGGTCTAGAACCATGGGAAGGAGGCTCGCTGCACCTCTACCCAGCGTCACTGACTAGGGCACGACACTTGGCACCAAGCGCCACCACCCCATCGATCCGCACCACTCGCGCCCCTGGACGAGGTCACAATAGGTGCAGAGCCTGCGCAGCCTCTAGCAGCCGGCCAGAGCAGCCACTCGAGCCAGGACGCCCACCACCGCCACCCCGAGTAGGCATGCCCCGCCGCGCCCCCGACGTGCAGCCACCCGCGCCGTCGCACCAGGAAGCCACCACCCTGCCGCCCCGACTGCACTAAATGGAACCTATGGGCTAGAGGAAGAGTTGTCCAAGAGGTTCAAGCCCACCAATTTGCGCTCGTCGCCTGCAAGTGAAGAAGGGCAACATTGAAGAAGCGTCCCGCGCCCGACCTCACCTTCTTGAAACATGCTTTCACCCCGCTTTATATATAAAGCAACAACCGAACAAAGTACATGGCAGAACGATGCAAGATGGTGCGGTAGCCCTCTTATGAAGCAAATCCTGGGATAACCGGATCACACAACATGCACACGACTATGCTACCGAAGGAGAACATAGAGTACAATGCCTCGCTACGCCCTAGCACACCTAAGCTCCGCGACAACGTTCCCAGGTGGGAAGGGAAGACGACGCGAAGCGTCATTGCTGTGGAGTCTGAAATGGACAAGAGTTTTCACCAGGAACCTTGACATGGAGAGGAGAACCACAACGACGTCTTCAAGAAGAGAACGACGCCCATGAGCGTCGCCGTCGTTGGCACCAAGGTGCAGAGCTTTCGCTCGGCAGCTCACACGTGTCACCACGAGGTCTATAGGACAACCACAATGAGCTCAGACTCCCAGATTTTGATTTTGGTGTCGCCACTACCAATGCCAGAGGGTGAGCCCGAGTCACTTGACGGTACCCCCTCGCCGCCCACACGACCAAGAAGGAAAGCCGCCACTGCCGTCATAGCACCCGCCGATGAGCCAACTATGCAACCCACCATCCGAGGCCGCCGCCCTGGCATCCAAGGCCCAAAACACCGCCAACAACCCACTTCACGGCACACCCACCATGGTAGGAAATGTTGGATAATCAGCAACTAGTATTCCCTGAGGGCCAAAGGCCATTACATATACATGTGTGGTAAAGTGCAGGAAACCCCTTATACGAAGGGGATGTACCGAAAAGGGACTATACACATCTAATACCCCCCCCCCCCCCTCAAACTCATGGTGGATCAACAACACTGAGTTTGGAGAGAAGAAAACCATGCTGCGCTCGAGTCTGTGCCTTCATGAAGAAGTCCGCCAACTGTAACTCAGAGGGCACATAGTGAAGAGCGAGAGTCTGATCCTGTAGAGCAGCACGCACAAAGTGGGCATCCACACCGATGTGCTTGGTGAGCTCATGCTTCACCGGGTCACGCGCAATACTGGTAGCATCGGTACTGTCTGACAGTAAGGGAGTCGAGGTAGTAGCAGACACACCAAAATCCTCAAGTAACCATCGTAACCAGATCACCTCAGCCGTCAACATAGCCATGTCTCGCAACTCAGCCTCTGTACTCGAGCGAGAAACTGCAGACTGTTTCTTTGTCTTCCAGGGAATGAGAGAGCCACTAAGAAAAACACAGTAAGCAGACAACGAGCGTCGATCAGAGGGATCACTAGCCCAGGTAGCATCAGAGTAGGCCTGGAGCTCGAGAGAGCTGGAGCGGGGGAAGAAAAGGCGATGAGAAATCGTGCCACAAAGATATCGTAGAACACGGAGGATATGACTATAGTGGACAGAGGTGGGTGCTGAAACAAACTGACTCGGGATGTGAACGGGATAGGAGATGTCGGGACGCGTAACAGCAAGGTAGACAAGGCTGCCAACAAGGTGACGATATCGAGTAGGATTAGGAAGAGGGTCACCGTCAGAGGCATGAAGCTAAATGTTGAGCTTCATAGGAGTCACAATAGTGTGCTCATCACTAAGAGCGGCACGAGCAAGAAAATCCTGTATATATTTTTCTTGGGATATGTAGAAGCTATCAGAGGTCGAGAAGATCTCAATCCCAAGAAAATATCAAAGTGGACCAAGGTCAGACATGAGGAACTAGTCGCGAAGGCGTGCCTTAACAAAGGCAATGTAGTCAGAGTCATCACCAGTGATGATCATGTCATCAACATAGAGAAGGAGAAGAGTCTGACCACGAGGAGATGTGTGAACAAACAATGCGGGATCATGATCACTGGGCAACCAGCGGCAGTCACCACAGAGGCGAAACGCTCGAACCAGGCGCGAGGGGCCTGTTTAAGACCATAGAGGGAGCGACGAAGTCTACAGACCATACCATCAGGAGCATAGTACCCCGGTGGTGGCTGCATATAAACCTCCTCACGCAACTCGTCGTTGAGAAAGGCGATCTGGACATCAAGTTGAGAGATAGACTAATGACGAACAGAAGCCACGGCAAGGAGAGTGCGGACAGTGGTCATGTGGGCCACAGGAGCGAATGTCTCATCATAATCGCGTCCCTCCTCCTGCTAAAAACCACGAGCCACAAGCCGAGCTTTGTAGCGCTCAAGAGAACCATCGGAGCGAGTCTTAATCTTGTAGGCCCACTTGTAGGTGATGGGACGAACACCAGAAGGAAGGGAAACCAGATCCCATGTGCCGGAGCGCTCAAGGGCAGCAAGCTCTTCGGCCATCGCAAGCTGCCATTCAGGCTGAGTCATGGCAGTCCGATAGGAAGTGGGCTCAGTAATAACAGAGAGACCGTACCTATCAGGAGAATAGCGATCAGGCGGGGGGCGAGGCCGAGCATGGAGCTTATGAACCGGGGGAGGCGTGAAGGGAGGCGCACCAGAGGTGGAAGGCGCATCAGGGGAAACATCCTCAGAGCGAGGGCGACGAGTATAGTGGAGAGGAAATGGTGAGAGAGGGCGACGGACTGGAGATGATGGTGGAGAGGTAGATGAGGAGGATGGGGAAGAGGGTGCCAGTGGTGAATGGGAATGGATGAGAGGTGCCGGAGGAAGAGGTGAAACATGAGGCACATAGCAGGGTGAATCGGGAAGGAGAAGAAAAGAAATCTCGTCCGTGGAGAAGCTCGTGGAAGAAGGACGTGGGAAGTAAGAGCAAGACTTGTCAAAAGTCACATCACACGAGATGCGCAAGCGACGACTGACAGGATCCCAACAACGATAGCCCTTGTGTTCATCATTGTAGCCAAGGAAAACACACTCAACCGACTGAGCAGTCAGTTTGGTGCGCTCGCGCGGGGCAAGAAGGACATAGCACACACATCCAAACATACGAAGAGCTGAGTAGTCAGGAGAGCGACTAGTGAGACACTCCATAGGAATACCACCCTGCAGAGCAATTGATGGCTGAATGTTGATGAGATAGGTCGATGCAGAAACAGCCTCAGCCCAAAAGTGGGGTGGAAGGGAGGCGGCTACCATCAGCACACGAGCCGTCTCAAGCAAATGACGATACTTACGTTCTGCAACGCCATTCTGAGCATGAGCACCAGGACAGGAGAACTGGGCAAGGGTACCCTGTTCTGCGAGAAAACCACGCAACAACTGGGAGATATACTCTCCAGTGGAGTCAGCACGAAAAGTGCGAATATGCGTGGAAAACTGGGTGTAAACCATGGCAGCAAATCGTTTGTATATAGAGAAAACCTCGCTACGAGATTTCATGAAGTAGAGCCAAGTGTAGCGAGAGAAATCATCAATAAACAAAACATAGTAGCGATGACCATCTTTCGAATCAAAGGGAGCAGGACCCCAGACATCAGAATGAACTAAGTCAAAAGGACGATGAGATACCGACTGACTGGTAGGATAAGGTAACTGGGTCTGTTTGCCAAGTCTACAACCATTAAAATGTAAAGAAACATCTCCAGATACAGACCCTAAGAGGCCCTGACGCACTAATGAAGACAAGTGAGAGCAACATATGTGACCAAGGCGATGATACCACTGCTGAAAGGACGCAAATATGAAGAGGCAGCAACAGCATGAGAGTTGACTAAAGTGGTGGCAGCGGAAGGAACACAAAGCCAGTCAACTTCCCAAAGGCCCTTCGGGAGCCAGCACCAACCAAAACCTTGGTGCGACGATCCTGAATGAAACTAGAGTCGGTATCAAGAATGACACGACAACCAGAATCAGTAAGTTGGGCAGCGGAAAAGAGATTCATGGTAAGGCGAGGAACATGAGAAACACTAGAAATAGAAAAAAATGGAGTGAAAATAATACCATGACTAGCAACAGAAAGAGATGTGCCATCAGCAGTAAGAACATTAATAGGAGAATCAAGAGGGCGAAGAGAAGACAATGCTGAAGAATCATATGACATATGAAAGGAAGCTCAGTACCTGACAGTGTAGATGCCGGCGATGATGAAGTGGTGGAAGCAGTCACAACAGCAGCAGAACCCGTCGATGAAGAACTGGATGAAGCTAGAAGGCGCTTGAGCCGCACAATGTCTTGGTCAGTGAGTGACGGAGTCGATGACTACACGGGAGTCCCACTGAAAGAGGAGCGCCTTTGGTTTCGCTGCTTTTGGCGACAATCAGACTTTGGGTGACCTGGCCTGGAGCAGTAGTCACAGAAGGTGTCACAGTGTGACTGACCCTTCTCAACATAAGGAGGGCGGCCCACCCCCTGAAGGTGTGGACAGGAGCGGTGGAGCAGTGAGACGAGCAGACGACACAGGAGCTCGAGCAGCCAACATAGAAGGAACCGCAAGCAACCTAGCGGAACGAATGCGGGTCTCCTTCGCACGAAGCTCAGCAAGTACCTCCGAGATAGGGACACGACCACGGGCAAGCAAGTGAGCACGTCGAGGCTCAAACTCGGCGCGGAGGCGAGATAAGAATTCATGGACACGCTGAAACTCCAAGTTAGACCGCGTAGTTTGACAACAACGGCAAGTCCCACAAACAACTGTCCGAAGAGAAGCTGACTTCAGATGGCAGAGCACTGTGAATAGAACTCATCAACAGAGTAATCACCTTGCTGGAGTGCGTGCTTCTGATGCACCACAGATAGGTAGAGAGCATCATCAAAGAGCTGATAGCGCTGACAGAGATAAGACCACATCGCTGCAACTGTGCCAAGTCCCATGAACTCCAAAGCAAACTGAGGAAGCACACTTGCAGTGAGAACAACAGCAGCACGAGCATCATCATTGCACCACTAAGTCTAAGCAGATAGATCATCGCGGTACACAAAAAGAGCATCTGAATAAGCTGATACTTGTTGGTCATAAGTATCAACCGCAGCATCATCGAGAGCCTTGGCTGCATCCCGATCAGTCTGAGAAACATTAGCAGCAAGTACCGGCGGCACCGGTGGGATTGGGGCCCTTGGCGTAACAGGGTATGGCGGACAGGGGACCTTGCCAGAGAAAACACCCCACAGAAGAAGACCACGCATATGGATGCGCATAAAGCCTACAAACTCAGCGTAGTTGGTGCCATCAAAGATCACCGAACACCTAGAAATAGCGACATAGCTCGAAGAAGACATAACGAGTTCTTTTTCTTTCTCTTTTCTGTCTCTCTCTCTTTTTTCTTTTTCTTTTTGAAGTCGACGGACTAGGCTGCTCGATCTGGATCGAGCAAAGAGCGGTCGAGGCATGGAAACGCAGGTGGCTCGATCCTCTGCTCGATCAAGGCAGGGAACCGAGCGGGGACCAGGGCCGGTCGACCGCGACCAGAGCTAGCCGGCCGGACAGGCGGCAGGGGAGGCCGAGGCCATGCCCGCCGCACTCCCCACCACACTGCAGGCCCGCCTGCCGAGCCCGCAGTGCCTCCAGTCCACGCCGCGGCAACCCGAGGCTGCAGCCGCCGGATCTAATGGAGCCAGCCATCCCACCGTGCCGGCCCGCCCCGCCACCTTCACCACGCAGCCGCCTCCGCGCCCAAATCCCGCTGCCCGAGGCACCGCTGCGTCGCCCTGCGGGAGCGCCACGCTCCCCGTCCACTCGCCACGTCTCGTGTCGTAACCACCAGGGGAGGAGGGGCCCCGCCGACGCCGACGCCAGCCGGGCTTCGCCCAACGGCGCCTTTTAGCGGCGGCAAGGGAAAGGGGTGCGAGTGACGGCGGCTAGGGTTTTGGCCCAGCCGCCCGACCTCACCTTCTGAGTTGCCCCGTCTCTTCCCATGGTTTGAACTCCATAGAAACTTCGATGCCATTGATTCCTGATCTCGGCTGCTGAGCTGAACTGAACTACAGTGCCATCGATGAGACCGCCGTATCCCTCAAGCAGGGCTCGTCATCCAGCCATCCAAGCATGCTTGTACAGACATGTACTTGAAGCTACAATTGCTTATGATACTCAATGGCCTCGTCAAGCATAGATGCCCTGTTAGTCTGTAACCCTGCAAAGGCACAAACCAATGGAAATACTAACCCGTAATTTTCTATCACGAACACGAACTCAGCAGCCCTAAATTCAGGGACAAAGAAAGAAATAGAAAAAAGGGGATGACCTTGCTGTAACGCCTTCAGTCTTCACTTTGATCCTGCTCCTCTGCAGCTGCGCCCCAATGTATGGAAGAGGATTGGTAGTTAGGTTTTACTGCTTCGGTCGTCCGCGCAACCCATCCCACGTCCATCACCAGCCAATTGCTGACCAAGCATTGGAGCAACCCACTCACTGTCCCCTGGCCCTATAAGCGAACGGGCCCACCCGCCATCCAACCTTAGCCCGAGCTTGTGCGTGCAAAAGGGATGGACGGTTGTCCAGCCAACAGGGGTAAATAGGCTAACAGTAAAACCACCAGTGGTGGAAAATGCCGCTCGTGCAGCAATTGCTCTAGATAGCCAGGTAGCAGAGTTTTACAAGTAGAATGCAGACACGCCGCATTGTAATTGGATATGAGGAACACATGGTTGGATAGGAATGATGGTGCAGTGAAAATGGAAGTCGCGATGCTCCATTTGAATTTCGCACAGGGGACCGCGATTTCATAGGAATCCTGGAAACATATTCAATTACTTTAATCCAGGATTTATTTCATGCAGATCTTTCAAAAGCTCCACAAAGGCCTAAACTTGCTTAGATGCTACTCCCTCCATCCGTGAGCTCGTTGCTAAATTTTAAATGGAAAATATGTTTAATTGCCATTGTTCCTATGTTTTCCTGCATGTTCTGGTTGCGAGTTTAATTGTAACATGTATTGTTTATTTTCTATGTACATGCATGAAGTTGTCTCGAGAACGGCATTCGTGTGCCAAAATAACAAAGGGCATTGCTGAGAAGACCAATTTGGTGTGGGAGCCATCGAAGGATTTGAAGCACCTGAACTTGAAGGTTCTGCAGATGTCCGGGTTCGAGGAGGAAGACAAGGTGACAAACTACATAAGGCTAGTCATGGAGCGAACTGTGGGGTTGAAGAGAATTGAGCTGCATGGAGAAGAGCCATGCGAGAAATGCGATGACATTGATGACATTGACCCGATGAGATCCCACGTGAATGAAGCCCGCAGGCGTCGGATTAAGGAGCGACTCACACATGGGCCCTCCTCATCCGTAGAGATAATAATATGCTGATGGATCTGGTCAAGGAATGCAGCTGCCGGAGTGATGATTGTGTATGACTACTAGGTACTGATAGCCTGGTAATGCTTGATTGGTGTCGACCTTGGAGCTTAGCTAAACAGTGTGTACTGTAGTCTAGATGCATGCTTTTCTTTTTGAGATTGGTCTCTTTCTTTTTAGCATGCACTAGTACAAATGCCAGTGTCTTGCAACGGGCGTAGAAACTCTAAAACCTGATCCATGTGCTATTATATACCATAGTTTATATTTAATTCTGATAAACATTTGCTATTATTGTTTTTCAGAGTATGAAGTTTGGACGTTAGAAAAGCTTTCTTAGCGTTCTTTATCTGATGAAAGAGTAGTGGTTCGTGGAATAATTTGTGGATCATTATTCTTTTTTGGAAAAACATGAATATTCATTTTCTTAAACTGAATGTTTTATTAAAACTTGAATGTTTTTAAGGAGAACATTATTTGGACTTTTTTTATTGGAAATTTTGGCCAGTTTTTAGAAAGTGTGAATATATATAGAACTCTGTACATTTTTAAAACTATTTTTACTATGTTGATTTTTTTAGACAGAGTTTATTGCTTGGTTGGGAAGATTCTAATTTATTTTTTCATTATTTAGGCTTGGCCCACATAAAGCACTTCACGTACACACTTCATTTACAACACACACTCTCTTTTCCTATATACTACTATAAAAAAGGGCACACAGACGAACTCATTTCCCCTCACCCGTTTCCCATTCTCAAGTGTCCCCTGCCACACAGACCAATTCTCTAGATTTCTTTCCCTAATTGCTATTATATTCTTTGTTTTATTTTATTTTTGCATCATCATGTCATCATGCCATTAAAACGCAAATAAATAAATTGCTTAGAGCTTTGATCTATTTAAAATAAGGGAATTCACGTGATGGTTCTCTTTATAACCCATGAACATATCCTCCCAATATTATTAGGGAGCTAGAATAAAACATCCCATTAATTTAGGAATCACTCATAAACACACTTGCAATTGAATTTCCTTTTGATTCCAAATATTCTAAATCCATGTGATATTACCAAAAAAGGCTTTCGCCCCGCTTTATAAATAAAGCAAACCGCCCAGAGCACACATATAAGATCTAGTGCAGAACACACACACCCAAGACACACATGAGATTCGAAGGTTCTGCTGAGAGCACAGCTCAACAAGCCCAGAAATAAACACATAAAAAGGCCGAAGCCAAGGCGAGCGCTCGCCAAGCATCTAGTCAGGCTCTGGAGGAGGCGGAGGGGGCGGCGGCGACAGGCGGACGGCCATCGAATGAATGTCGGCGATGAAGGCGGAGATGGCGTCCCGGTCCCGAGGGCGGCTAAGCGACTGCCAGAGCTGCAAGAAACCAGACAGTTTGAAGAGAGCGTCAGTAGCCCGACGAAGCGAAGTGCGTTGAATCACAAACTTATTGCGAATCGTCCAGATGGTCCACGCAAGGGCCCCAATCTCCAGCCACCTAATGTGGCGAGTGGGCAAGGGGGAGGTCTGGAGTTCGTCGAAGAGGTCAGGGAAGTTGGTGTGGCTCCAGTTACCTCCGACCGCCTCTCTAAAGCAACTCCACATAAACTGGGCAGAAACGCAATTGAAGAAGATATGGTTCAAGTCCTCGGGGGTACTGCAGAGCGGGCACAAGCCGGAGCCCGGACCATTGCGCTTGCGGACCTCAACCCCGGACGGGAGCCGACCACGGATCCACTGCCACAAGAAGATCCAGATCTTCAGAGGAACGCGAATGGCCCATACAGCTAGGAGGGGAGGCGGCGCAGTGGAGGGGGCGATGGCAGAGTAGAGGGACTTGGTGGAGAATTGCCTCGATGGTTCAAGGCGCCACCGAACCTCGTCCGGGCCGGTATCGACATCTGGCACATGGAGGGTGATGCAATCAAGAAGCTCCTACCAAGCAGCAGCTTCCGGAGGCCCAAATGGCCTCCGGAACGCGAGGCGCCCTAAGTCAATAAGGGCCCGTTCGATGGAGATAGTCGGGATGATAGCAATGGAGAAGAGATCGGGGTACCGAGCTGCGAAGGGGGAGTCGCCCGCCCAGCGGTCAAACCAGAACATGGTCGCCGATCCCGATCCGACCGCTATGGAGGTCCCAATACGGAGGACGGGAAGCAACTGGATGACAAACTGCCAAAATTGGGATCCCCCAGATCGCTGACAGAAGGCCAAAGGTTGGCCACGTAGGTATTTATTCCAGATGATGTCTAGCCACAGCCCACCATGACCTTGCGAGATGCGCCAAAGACAGCGTGAAAGGAGCGCGATATTCATGCGCTTCGAGCACATGATACCGAGGCCACCTTGCTCCCGAGGCTTACATATGTCGGGCCAACTAACCATATGGTATTTCTGCCTGTTATTGTCCCCGGCCCAATAGAAGCGGGATTGGACCTTGGCGATCTCGTGGTGAAGGGTCTCGTGAAGGCTGTAGAAGCTCATGAGGAACAAGAGGAGACTGGAGAGCGAAGGGTTGATGAGAATCGTCCGGGCCGCCTTCGATAGCCACCGACCCTGCCAAGGCTCAATGCGCGTCTGCAGCTTGGCAACTGCCGGACGCAGATCAACAACAGTAAGCCGAGAGTCACTAATGGGTGTTCCCAGGTAAGTGGTGGGAAAGGACCCAAGGCGGCAGTTCAGGCTGTTGGCAATGTCCCGAGCCTCAGCCGGAGAGTAGCCCATCACCATCACATCACTCTTGTCGAAGTTGATCTTGAGGCCAGACATCTGTTGGAAGCGGAGGAGGAGGAACTTAAGGTTAGCGATGTCTGTGGCCGACCCTTCGACTATGATGATGGTGTCGTCAGCGTACTGGAGCAGGGAGATGCCGGTACCATCGGCCAAGTGGGGCACAAGCCCCTGAATATGGCCTGCCATCTTCGCCTTGTCCAGGATGGTAGCCACTGCGTCCACCATCATATTGAACAGGAACAGGGAGAAAGGGTCGCCCTGCCTCACCCCACATAGAGTGGGGAAGTAAGGACCAATCTCACAGTTGATGTTCACGGCAGTGCGACCACAGGAGACCATCTGCATAACCCTAGCGATCCACCGGTCATCAAAGCCTTTTCGAAGGAGAACTTCCCGAAGGAAGGGCCAACTAACAGTGTCGTAAGCCTTATGGAAATCGATCTTCAGGAAGACAGCCTTAAGGTGTTTGGACCGGACCTCATGGAGAACTTCATGGAGGACTAGCATCCCATCCAGAATATATCGACCTTGGATGAAGGCCGTCTGGTTGGGGTGGGTAATTTGGTCCGCGAGCAGGGTCACCCTATTGGCGTACCCTTTTGCCAGAATACGGAAGATCACATTTATCACCATAATCGGGCGGAACTGATAGATGTCAGCTGCACCCGGGACCTTGGGGATAAGCGAGATTGTCCCGTAGTTGAGGCGCCCGAGATCAATGGACCCAACATAGAACTCATCAAAGATGGCCATGACCTCCGACTTGACCACATTCCAGAAGGCTTGGAAGAACTTAATCGGCAGGCCATCCGGTCCCGGAGCCGAGGTAGGGTTCATGCCTTTGATGGCGGCCCAAATCTCGTCCTCAGAGAAGGGGGTCATGAGGGCCACATTCTCCTCATCCGAGACAAGCTGGCGGCCGGACCAGCAGTCCAGGGCCAGGGATAAGCCGCTCCAAGGAGCGGCTGCGAACAAAGCTCTATAGAAGCCGTCAACGTGGGACCTAATGTCCCGAGGAGACTGCAAAAGAGTCAGCCCATCCCAAAGAAGGGGGATGGTGTTGCGCCTGCGCCGACCATTCGCGATGGCCTGAAAGTACGCCGTGTTGGCGTCACCTTTCAGAACCCATTTCTGAGTCCCGCGCACACGCCAGTAAGCCTCCTCGTCGGAGTATATGACCGAGAGTTGGTCTTCCAGGTCGTACCGGGAAAGCCACTCCTCAGGAGAGAGGCCGGAGGCGTCGACGCGCAGGTCGAGAGCCTGAATAGCAGACAGAAGGGCCTTCTTTCACTCGCGGAGGTCGCGGCCCAAGTTGGCGCCCCACCCCTTCATGAACGGTCGGCCCCGCTTGGCACAGAATTGCCATGAGTCGATGGCGGAAGAGGGGCGAGTCAGGGACTGGAATTGGGATTGGGCGCGAGCCTCCAACCAGCGAGTATCCACAGCCTCGATGAAGCCAGCTTGGGACAGCCAAAATGTCTCAAACCGGAATCGAGGAGGGACCGGGGGGCGCTCGTCAGCTGAAGACAACAGGAGGGGAACGTGGTCGGAACCGATCCGAGTGATGGCCCGGAGGGAAGCAAGAGAGCATCGGAGGTCCCATTCCGGGGAAACTAGGACCCGGTCCAGGACGAACTGGGTCGGAGCAGCCTGACGGTTGGTCCAGGTGAACCTGGCACCAACTCGGTCTATTTCGCGGAGCCCAAGGTCACCAATGCAGTCATTGAACATTTGCATACTGGCAAAGTTGACGTGCGAATTGCTCTTTTCCTCCACGAAACGTAGGAGGTTAAAAATCGCCCCCAACCACCACCAGAAGCGAGGCAGCCGAAACCTTCCGGTGGAGCTCCTCAAGGAAGTAGGCGGACCGGCTATGGTTGGCGGGGCCGTAGACAACAATAACCTCCCACTTGAAGTTGAGGGAGCATTCATAGAGTTCCATGCTAACAAAGAATGATATTTCCAAATAATACTTTCAAGTTGTGGTGCTTTGATTTGCCAAATTTTAGCTTGATTTGAATTTATTTGACCCTTCAAGCTTCACCCGCCCCCTTCGAGCTTGTGCCAGATTCTCTTCTAGATTCCGCTAGATGAGTGGCAAACTCAACGTGCGTGCCAACACTAGAATCACCTGAAACCATTGTACCTGTGAAGAATTAGATGTGAGGGGAATCGGGCACAACCACAAGTGCCGCATAACTTAATTTGAAGAAAATTATTTTAGCTAAAGACTTTGAAATATGTTCCTTAAGATGAACTCATTGGGGAATTAACTGTACAATACTCTCTCCATTTCAAAATAGATGACTCAAGTTTGTATAATTTTAGAACAAAGCTAATACAAAGTTGGGTTATCTATTTTGAAACGGAGGGAGTACAATTGTTGCGCAAATGCTTGTTTTAAAAAATTGTTGTGCGACATGAGGGTGAACAGCCCAAGAGTTGACCCCTTCTCCCTCCCCTCCCTAGCCGCTCCCGCGAGCGCCATCGGGTGGGAAACCCTAGCGCGCGGGCTCGGCCTCCTCCCTGCTCCTCCCTCCCCTCGCCGCTGCCCCGGCGCGCTGGCCGGGGGGCCTCTTCCTCCCCCCGCACAGCGCTGGATGGTGCGGGCCATCTGGGCTGGGCGGCGGTGGCTGGCAACGGGGGCGCTGCCTGCGGCGTGGAGTGGCTGGTGCAGGCTGGGGCGTACCCTACTCCCGGCGGCGGCAGCTTTGGACGCGGCTCAGATCTGACGCAGCGGCGGCTCAGGTGGCCTGGCCCCTGTGGTGGCGGGGCTCTGGCTCGCTGTAGGTGGTGGCCGGCTCCGATGGCCGCCCCTGCTGCGGCGCTCTCTGGTGGTGGCGGGCCTGCCGACCCTCGGTCGATCCGGTGATGGCAGGTGCCGCGGACTGTGCTCGGCGTGGATGGGGCTGCCACGGCGTGGTGGTGGCTCTTGGCGGTGGTCGGGATCGTCTCACGACGGCGGTTGGACTTCTTTGGCGTCGGCCCGTCGGTGAGCGGCATGTGCAGGCCTTCGACCCCTCCTCTCGGTGTCCGGGCGCAATCTTCGTCGGAGGGTTGGCCCGTCGCCAACTTTGGTCCATCGCTCGTCTCGCGCCCGGGCTGCAAGTCCGATCTCTTCTCGCGCCTGGCACTAGGACCGAGCCCGTCTCGCGCATGGCTGCAAGACCGAGCTCATCTCGTGCACGGTGTCGCAGGATGAGTCGATGGAGGCCAGATGCTAGGGGGCGCTCAGTCTCTTTGGTTGGGGTAGCGGCAGGTCTCGAGTGAGGTGGTGTTTAGGCCTTGGATGCCGGGGCGGCGGCCCTGGTGGTGGTTGCGCGGTGCTCATGGGCAGAGCCCGTGGCTCGGTGCTGCCCGGTGACTATGGCCATGGGGGCGGTGTGGTTACCGGGGTGTGGCATTCGGTGGCAGTGAGTGTTGGCCGGGGTGAAAACCCACTCTTTCTTCAGACGGACCGGCGGCGCGAAACTCCACTCCCTTCCTGAAGGCGTCGTCGCAGCTCTCATTGCCCGTCGTGTTGCTCTAGGGAAAACTCCGACCCTCGGGTCGCGCGGTGGCGGCGCTCCGGTGTCGTTTCCTTCCTAAAGGCGCCGCCTTAAAGCTCACGGTTCGTCATATGTGGTTTCATCTCATCGCAGTGGCGTGTTCACGGCGGAGGACACCGGTGGCTATTGTAGTGCATGCTAGGGGAGGTGTTGTTGCGTTCGGCATCATTGTATCCCGTTTTGGGTGTGTGCATGTGTTATCGTGGCATGAGTTTGAACCGTGTTGTTGTGGATCGTGCTTTATATATAAATAGGGGCGAAAGCCTTTTTTGATAAAAAAAAATATTATGCAAATGAGGTATCAGAGAGTCAAGTGCGCTCAGTGAATAATTTCGGAAGAAAGGAGTAGATCAAAAATGGGCAAGTGCTTTAGATCTCGCCTAAAAACAACAATTTGTCTAGGATTGAGTTAAGAAAAGATCAAACACGCGGTAAGAAAACAAAAGAAATTGACACCAGAAACGGTTAATGATTATAGACCAATATCTTTGTTAAACTGTGTACTCAAGGTCATTACAAAGATTCTAGCAGAAAGGCTTCAAAGATGGATACTTAAAGTGATACATCGCAATCAATATGGCTTTATTAAATCTCAGACAATACAAGATTGTCTAGGCTGGGCTTTCGGGTACTTGCATCAATGCAAGCACTCTGACAGGGTAATAGTCATTTTAAAACTTTGACTTTGAAAAGGCTTTCGACACTATGGAACACTCGTTCATTTTAAACATGCTCAAGTGCAAGGGGTTTGAGGACAAATGGTGCACGTGGATTAAAATGCTGCTTGACTTGGGATCTTCTTCAATACTTCTCAATGGGATACCTGGCACGGAATTTAAATGCAAGCAGGGGATGAGACAAAGGGACCCGATATCACCATTAGACTAGCCACAGTGGGAGTAACTTCAGTAGTAACATTGAGTCCAACTCAACAAATTTGCTTATGTGACAATGCGTTAATGAGGAGAGAGATAGTTGTAGTAACTTAGCTAGTTACTGTAATATCACATGTCCCAATGCAATATGAGTCTATAACCTAATAAATGAATCTTTGCATGTTATCACCCTTAAGAGGATGTTTGGTTCTAGGGACTTTTTTGTGTTAGGACTAGAAAAAGTCCCTAGCAAACCAAACAGGATGGGACTTTTTTAAGACTTTTTGCTAAAAGTCCTTAGAAGCACCTCCTTGAGAGTCTTTTTCAAAAAGTCCCAAGGACTAGAGAACCAAACATCACCTAAGTTACTACCAACTATGAAGGTAGTAACATAGTCTAGGGATATGTGTATGCAATAACGGAGCTAGATGGAGACTAGGCCTGGGGCTGTGCTATGTTGAGTGATAAACTTCTATGATTTGCTATGCTTTGCATGAAGAAATTACAAAGGAAGTTGTTTCTAGGCCTGGAGCTATAGCCCTAGCTACCCCAGGCCTATCTCCGCCACTGTGTGTATGTTACTAGTGTATGTTACTATTCATCATAGTTAGTCTTACTATTCGTGTTGGCAGCAGATCTTCTACAGTCTTTAATTAACAAGGCCTGGTCGGAAGGGCTCATTACACTCCCAATCAACCAACCCGCATCGAAAAACTTCCCAGTTATCCAATATGTCGATGATACGTTAATTGTCCTTCCAGCCAATCATGATGAGCTCAAAACAATTAAGGCGATACTGGACTCCTCCGCCCGAGCTACTGGTCTGAAATTTAATTACGCCAAATCTCAGTTAATGCCAATTAATGTGGCAGCTCAAAAAGCTACAGATCTGGCCAACGTGTTAGGCTGCCAAGTTGGCAAAATGCCGTTCATGTATCTTGGGCTACCACTCAGGACTACCAGACCCACAGTAAAAGATTTGATGCCGCTAGTGGATAGAATCGAACCGAGGTACTCCCTCCGTTCATGAATAAGTATACTTCTACCTTTTGTCTTAAGTCAAAATTTTAAAACTTTGACCAACTTTATAAAGAAAAGTAGCAGCATTTATGACACTAAATTAGTATCACTAGATTCGTTTTGAATTGTAATTTCATAATATATCAATTTTATGTCATATATGTTATTACTCTTTTGTATATATTTGGTCAAAATTTTAAAACTTTAACTTAGAACAAAGGCTAGAAGTACACTTATTCGCGGACGGAGGGAGTAGAAGGGAACTGCTATCTGGCTATCATATGGGGAACAAGTGCAGTTAATCAATTCTGCTCTCTCCTCGCTACTCTCCTTTGCCATGTGCGTACTGAAACTCCCTCTGAAGTTAATAGAGATCTTTGACAGAGCGAGAAGACACTGCTTATGGAGGAAAGAAATTGATAGAGATGCTAACTCATTCTCTCGCTGCGTGGAATATGGTCTGCCGCCCTAATAAAACAGGAGGGCTTGGTGTCCTAAATTTACAAATTCAAAATAAGGCCCTATTGCTCAAATACATAAGTTCATGCACAAACAAGATACACCATGGGTGATGATAGTCTAGGATGCCTATTATGACGACACTCCTCCCCATGCAAAACCTAGCTGTGGTTCATTCTGGTGGCGAGATGTGTTCTCATTGATGGATATCTATCGTGGGATTACTTCTTGTATTCCAGCAGCGTGTGATACTGTACTTTTGTGGGAAGATGTTTGGCTGGAAGACCGAGCGCTGATGAACACACACGAGCATTTGTTCTCCTACACAAACAATGAGGATATTTCATTGGCCCAATTCTACAACAACAGCACGCCTGCGGAGAACTTTATGTTGCCATTATCAATGGAAGCCCGGACCGAACTAGAAGATTTGCAGGCTATGATGGCAGAAATCAGCTTGGAACCTATGGCCACTAATGAATGGATCTTGTGTTGGGGGGACACAAAATACAAACCAAAAAAGTTCTATAACTTCATGTTCAAAAATGTGTTAGCGCCACAGTTCCTCGCCTCGATTTGGAAGACAAAATGCATCATGAGACATAAGGTTTTTGCCTGGCTGATGCTACTCGACGAAGTCAATACCAGAGATATGCTTCTGAGAAGACACTTTAACATTGGTGATGATCATGATTGCCCTCTTTGCAACATGGGGGTCCTAGAAACTAATGAACATCTTTTCTACGATTGTCCCTTTGCCATTAGATGTTGGGAGATAATTGGTATCAGCTGGAACAATCAGCTGGAAATGCAACAAAAATATGATCAAGCTAGGGCAAGCTGGCAAAGGCCACTATTCAAAGAAGTGACCATCTTGGCATCCTGGAATATATGGAAGCAGAGAAATAAAGTGGTGTTTGATGGTGAGACGGCCACCCATTTTGACTGGCTCAAGGAAGACTTTGTGATTTTGGGCTATAGAATCAACTCTCAAAACCTGACCTTTTTAGAAGGATTCAGGAACTCTCTTACAACATAAACACACTCCTCTCAGTAGGCTTTGTAGTTACTCTGAGAGGGACTGCCCAAAGGGGCTTGTCTCATTTCCTGTAATATCCATGTAAAACCCCATGTTGATTTGTGTAACGCCCCGATCTGGTTTGGGGACGACCAGAATAGGCTAGATCGGATCGGGGAAGAAGGAGATGAGAAGCTTGGAGAAGGGGGAAGAGTAGAAGAGAGGGTAGGTGAGGGAAACAGTTCATTTTCTCCAGCCTGCCGATACACGCCTCGCTCGAGGGATTAAGTACACACGCACGCCTACTGGCCCGGGCCCTTGCGGCTTACAAGTGGACCCACACACACGTGCGCTTGGCATGACAACTGTCCATGCCAACTGGCGGTCACACGGTGGTACGCATCACTATTGTGACATTCTCCCCGCCTTGAGAAACGGCCCCCTCGTCATCGTTGTGGTCTTCCCAGATTGCTACCTGCGGGTAGCGCCGACGAAGAACCTCGTAGTCTTCCCAGGTTGTCGACGGAGGAGTTGTGTTCCATGCCACTTGAACTTGGACCACTGGGGCGTCTCCTTTCTTCATCATCCTCCTGTCCAGGATCTCGACTGGTTCGGAGTCCACTGCTGATAAGTCTGCAGTCGCGGGAAGTTCCGAGAACACTGGTGTATAATTTGGTGTGAACGGCTTCAGTTGGGACACATGAAACACAGGGTGAATGCGACTGTCAGGTGGCAGCTCCAGCTTGTATGCCGCGGGACCAATTTTGGCGCTGATGGTGAAGGGTCCAAAGAACTTGAATGCCAGCTTGGCGCACGGGCGGCTGACAACCGATTTCTGCACATATGGTTGTAGCTTCAGTAATACTTGCTCCCCAACCTGAAAGGCACGCTCGGTGCGATTCCTGTCTGCAAACTTCTTGTATTTCTGCTGCGCTCGAGTCAACTGGGCTTGCAAGTTTTCCTTATGCACTGCCCAGTCCCACTGTTCACCATCCGGCAAGGTTGCTTGAGTTGCTGGCCAACTGGCCATGCTCCCTTCATTAGCGTCAACCCCGTACAATGCCTTGAAAGGAGAGCAGCCCAGCGACGAGTGGAAAGAGGAGTTGTACCAGAATTCAGCCGACGGCAGCCAGCGACGCCACTGACGCGGAGTGTCGTGGACAGCACAGCGCAGATACATCTCCAGACATTGATTCACCCGCTCGCTCTGGCCGTCTGTCTGGGGGTGGTACGCTGTGGAGTACAGGAGTTTGGTGCCAGTGCCCGCGAACAGCTCGCGCCAGAGTGCGCTGGTGAACACCTTGTCGCGATCTGACACAATTGATGAAGGAATGCCGTGGAGCTTGATGATGTTGTCCCAAAACACCCGTGCCACCTGAGTGGCCGTGAACGGATGGCGCAAGGGCACGAAATGCGCGAGCTTGGTGAAGCGGTCAACCACCACCATGATGGTATCGCAGCCGTCAGACGTGGGCAGGCCCTCCACGAAATCCATCGTCACATCCTGCCACGGGGCCGTGGGGATGGGCAATGGTGCCAGTTTGCCTGCTGGTTTGCGCAGCTCATGCTTGGCCTGTTGGCAAACCTGACATTGTCGCACGTAGTCGTCGACGTCCTGTTTCATGCCCCTCCACTCGAAGAGTTTCTTGATGCGCTGGTAGGTGGCTGTCGAACCGGAGTGGCCTCCCACCGCACTGTCGTGCATTGCGCTGACCAGTTTGGTGCGCAGTGCGGTGTTGGCGCCGATCCACAGTCGCCCTTGACGACGAATGACACCCCGATACAGCTCATACCCGTCATCGTCGGGGCTGTGCAGCGCGAGCTGTTGCAGCCGGTCCTGAGCGTCTGGATCGGTGGTGTAGGAGTTAGCCACCTCCTGCATCCACGCCGGCTGGCACAGGGAGAGCGCGTTGGCACTGAAGTGGCTGCCCACGCGCGAGAGAGCGTCCGCTGCACCGTTGTCGCTGCCGCGCTTGTACTGGAACTTGAATTGGAGGCCGACAAGCTTGGACATGGCGTGGCGCTGGACGTCGGTCACCAGGTGTTGATTCCCCAGAGTGCACAAACTCTTGTGGTCGGTGACGATGGTGAACGGCCCGCGCTGGAGGTAGGAGCGCCATTTATCCACGGCCATCATTACCGCCAGAAACTCTTTCTCGTATGTTGACAGCTTCTGGTTCTTGACACCCAATGCCTTGCTGTAGTAGGCGATGGGATGGCCCTCCTAGACGAGTACCGCGCCAATGCCGGTGTCGCAGGCGTCGGTCTCGATGGAGAATGGCTTGTCGAAGTCAGGGAGCGCGAGCACCGACGTGGTCACCATCGCCTTCTTGAGCGTGTCGAACGCGCTGCGCCGAGTCGGGCCACTCGAACCCTTTCTTGGTGAGCTGTTGCGTGAGGGGCTTGGCGATGATCCCATAATGAGGCACAAACTTGCGGTAGTACCCGGTGAGCCCCAGGAAGCCGCAGAGTTCAGTGGCATTTGTCGGGGTCGGCCATTGCGCCATGGCATCCGTCTTCTCCGCGTCAGTCGCCACGCCCTGCTTGGAGATGACGTGCCCCAGATAATCGATGTGGTCTTGGGCGAACGAGCACTTGGACCTCTTGGCGTACAGCTGGTGCTCACGGAGCAAGTTGAGGACGAGGCGAAGATGCTCGATGTGTTGCTCCAGAGTCTCACTGAAAACGAGAATGTCATCAAGGAAAACGATGACGAACTTACGTGTATACTTGGCAAATATAGCATTCATCAGGCATTGGAACGTGGCCGGGGCGTTCGTCAATCCAAATGGCATCACCCTGAATTGAAAATGGCCGTGATGTGTTTTGAACGCCGTCTTGTGCTCGTCCTCCTCGCGCATCCGGATTTGATGCTAGCCCGCGCACAGGTCGAGCTTGGAGAAGTATGCCGCACCAGCCAGCTCGTCAACGACTGGCAGCGGGAACTTGTTCTTCACAGTTATGTCATTGAGACGCCGGTAATCCACGCAGAAGCGCCATGTGCCGTCCTTCTTCTTCACAAGGAGCACCGGTGCGGCATATGGACTGACAGAGTGGGTGATCACGCCGGCGTCGAGCATTTCTTTCACCTGCCGCTCGATCTCATCCTTTTGCAATGGAGAGTAGCGGTAGCGCCGCGTGTTTGTTGGCTGGGCTCCGTCCTTCAGTGTTACTGCATGATCATACTGCCTGTGTGGAGGCAGGCCGGTGGGCGTGGCGAACACGTCCTCGAATTCGTCCAGGAGATCGCTGATTGGCGTCTGCGATGGCTTGCGTGACCTGGGTTTTGGGGGTTGCATCTCGACCATTGCCATTGCCCAGATATCATTGCCGGCGATCAGCTTGCACAGTTCCGCCGGCTGGACAGCTGCCAGAGTGGGTGTCGACTTGGGTCGAACACCTTGTAGAGTGACCGTCTTGCCCTCGTGGAGGAAGGAGATGAACTTCTCCTGCCGGTGGCAGGTCATCGGGTTGTTCTTCTCCAACCAGTCCATGCCCAGGATGCCGTCGTAGGCGCCGGTGTCGAGCTCGTACATCGGTATGGAGAACGTGTGGCCTTGCATCCACCACTGGAGCTCTGGGACTTGGCGCGAACAGGTTAGGCGGTCGCCGTTGGCCACCCGAACATCCAAGGTGGCGATCTCTTGTGTCTTGGCCCCAACACGGTCGATGAAGGACTTGTTGACGAAGCTATGGGTGCTCCCGGAGTCCAGAAGAAGAAGCATCACTTGGTTGCCCACCAGGACGCGCAGGCGGATGGTGCTGGGCGCCTCCGAGCCATCCAGCGCGTGCGCGGAAATCATGCAACACTCTGGAGGTGGTGCTTCTTGTTGTGGTGCGTCGAGCAGATCGAGCGCGTGCACGGTGTCGTCGGTGAGCAGCTCCCCGTATGCGCCCACTTGGATGGTGAGTTGAGCTTGTGTGTTGCAGCGGTGATCACGAGTGTACCGGTCTCCGCACTTGAAACAGAGTCCGTTGGCGCGCCGGAACTCCTTGAGTTGTCGCTCGCAGGCGTAGTCGTCGGGCTGTTGGCGTGGCGCAGCCGGCGGACGTGCGGGCGCGGGTGGTGGGCGACCCTGCGGTTGTGGTCGTGTTCGCGCCCTGGGCATGTTCAACTCGTCCTCTTGTATGCGGGCGAGAATCGACGCCCGCGTGATGCTGTTGGGCGCCTGCAACCGAACTGCTGCGCGCAACTCGTCCTTGAGGCCCAGCAAGAACTGGGTGATGAAGAATTTGTTGCTGAGGGACGGATCGAGTGCGAGAAGATGATACATGGATGTATCGAACTCCTTGCGATACTCGCTGACCGTGCCTGTCTGACGGAGTTGCAGCAATTTGTGCATCTCCATCTCAAATTCGTCGACGCCGAACTCCTCTTGAATCGCCGTGCAGAACGCGTCCCATCCAAGACCGCGATGGCTCTGGCGATATGCCTGAAGCCAGTGAGCCGCTTGCCCTTCAATGTATAGTGTCGCCGTGGTCACCCAGCTCGCTGGCGGCACGTGGTAGAGGTCGAAATATGCCCGACAGCGGTCGAGCCAGAGGTATGGTGCGCTGCCGTCGAAGCGAGGGAAGTCGTGTTTCGGTGGCTTGACGTAGTGGTCGCCGTGATGCTGCTGGTGATGGTGCGCCTCACCGGTCTGGTGGTACGGCTGGGGCTGGAGTTGGATGCCTGTTTGTGGCGCCATGGCCAACAGCGGTGGGCGCTGGTCCGAGAGGCGCGGAGACGGCGGCGGCCCATGTGGTTGCGGCGGCGCCGGTGCTTGGGGGCGCAGGGGTGGTGGTGGTGGTAGTTGGGTCACGGTCGGGGAGTGCGATTCCGACGGTGAGGGAGATCTCTCCAGCGCCTTGCGAGTTTCGTCGACATCCGCCTGTGTGAGGTCGACTTGCTTGGTGAGGGAGCGCAGATCTTGCGAGACCTGCGTGTTGAAGGCGATCTGGGCCCCGAGCCGCTTGTCGCTGTCGACCTTCTGTTCGTCGAGGCGCGTGAGGATCGTCTCCATCATGGCCTTGAGGCTGGTGGTGTTGTCATCCATGGCCGCCAGCAGTTGCCGGGTCTGGACGGAGGGCTTGGGTGGTGCCGTCTCGCACCCCTGCTAGATCGAACCCCGCCGGGGATTTTGCGTGAACTCGCCGGAGCAAGTCACACCCGAGGCAGTAGGTGTTACCGATCTGAATCAGGAGGCAGCAGCAAAAAAAAATTTGGGCCAGGATCTGAGGCTCTGATTACCAATTGTAACGCCCCGATCTGGTTTGGGGACGACCAGAGTAGGCTAGATCGGATCGGGGAAGAAGGAGATGAGAAGCTTGGAGAAGGGGGAAGAGTAGAAGAGAGGGTAGGTGAGGGAAACAGTTCACTTTCTCCAGCCTGCCGATACACGCCTCGCTCGAGGGATTAAGTACACACGCACGCCTACTGGCTCGGGCCCTTGCGGCTTACAAGTGGACCCACACACACGCGCTTGGCATGACAACTGTCCATGCCAACTGGCGGTCACACGGTGGTACGCATCACTGTTGTGACAATTTGTTAACCTTCGGATAACATATTTATAAAAGCAACAGTAGGAGTCTCCTGCTGTTTTCTTTTGTACCGCGAGATACCGCGAGATGAACTAATGAAATGCTACTAAGACGAGGAGCACACGGATCGTTCATCTTGCCCTAACTCGGCGAGAACCACCGGCTATGGTGACAGCGGTGGAAGATGATCCCTGTGTCGGTGTCGGACTTAGAACTAGCGGTCGTGAATCATGTCCTTTTCCATCTAACACGAGGCAAAGGTGATTCAACACTGGATAGGGTTCCTGCGCGAGATAGAGCTCAAGGCAAGAGAGGAAGGAACTGACTAAGTGAGCATGATGACGTCTATCTATAGACCAAGTGGGTTCTCATGACGGCGCCATTCCAAATACCACAGATAATATGTGCTGACACTTGAGATCATGGATACATGTCAACAGATTAGATGGTGAGTGCCTCATCTAAGCGGAATATAGTGGAAATATGCCCTAGAGGCACTAAATAAAGGACACCAATATATGACATTCGTTCCCCAGGGGAGGTGGTCCTGGTGAACCATTAGTTCGCGCTGGATGCAACAACCCAGCGAACAAATTCGTTTGCCCCCAGGAACCCACCCTAACGAACTATCCTGGAATACAGCAGCCAACACATATCAGGACGAGCATGGTCGGTACAGACTTTAGCATCATATGGACCTGGGAGCCAAAATGAATACCCGCCAATGCACAGGCTACTGTGCTAGTTCTGACACATAGAGCCGCATGTTCAGTGCCTAGCTATGTCAGTTCTTTGTTCTGACAAGTGGAAAGAGAAAATGTGGAAAATGCACATAGTTTTATCTTGCATTACCTGTGTCTAGCAATCCCGAAGCTGGGTTGCGCAAATAAAGATGCGAGCTCAAATGTGGAAAACGTACATAGTTTACATCTTGCATTACCTGGGTCTAGCAATCCCGATGCAACTGGGTGGCGCAGATAAAGATAGCATGTGAGCCCAGGCCACATTTTGCATTTCCAATATTTCAAGGACTTTGCATATTCGGCACGCCAGAAAGGGCCGCGTTTTGCATTTCAAGTATTTCAAGGGCTTTGCATATTGGGCACGCCAGAGAGAGCACTTCTACGGAAGTCACATTGGACTCTTTGCTAGAGCATGGAAAACCTTGTTGATGGATCTTCGAAACTTCTCTCATCCTTGAACCAATATTGGCTAGAAAGGTGAGGGCATTTGCAACGTAACGGCCAAACCCAACGCTGGAGCTTCACCCTGAAGAGCGGGGAGCCAATATGGAAGGTGGTAGCTTGAACAAATCTTGCACCATAAGTGGATGGTTTGTGGAGCAACACTCCCAGCCCTGCTACTATTCCTGCAACAGAAGGATTAAAAGTTGCATCGCAGTATGCTTGTGGACCTGCAGGCAAATATCATGGCAAGATTAACACAAATAGAGTAGCGCATTAGAGTTTGTCTCCAGAAAGGTGTTGGAGCTGCCACACGCAGCACCCCTTCCACCTCACTTTGCATCTCACAACACACTCAAGAAAAATGGAGACAATTGTTTTGGCGTCGTGCTGCCTCTCACAGCTCAACCTTTTCCTTTCTGCCTCTTCAAATAAATATGATGATTACAGAATATATAGCAGCCCATCTCAGACCACTACCTCCTAAACGCATGCCATACTCCAACACAACGACACAATGACCAACATGCACATGCACATGACTGGATAACAAGCTCCACGAACTAACTAACTGACGCATCAACGATTCACTCGTATGGGAACACTGCAGGACATTGGCTCTAGTACTGGATCACACAGGTTGTCACGCTCCACCTCCTCGTAACATGTCGCTTCACACGACACTGTTGCATGGCATCACACCTTGCACTCCGGCCACATCGCACGGCTAGCTCCGCATCCCACCTCCTGTACGCTCAAGTGAAGTTCAACCTGGATACAATGCCCTAGACCATCTAGACTACATGCATGTAAGAAATCAAACTAAAATGCAGATACATGGAATCAAGATTAAAGCCAACAGGACCGACAAGAATCAGCAATATCAAAGCTACAGGAGAGAATGGCCGAGGAAGCATGAAGAACCTGCACAATGGACCAGCTTGTTTAATTAAGAAGCAAATCACTCCTGGCTTTCCAAAAATGAGAGCATGGAAATGATTTAGCAACGGAGATACCAGGATGATTAGAATTAAGCATGGAGGAAATATAGAGGCGCCAAGAGCAAAAACATCTGATCTAAAGCCTAAATAAGAGAACCAGACTGATCTAGCAAAGGGGCAATGGAACATATGAGCATCTGATTCACGGAGGCATTGGATAGGATGCATCCCTTCAAAATATGTTTAGATGCTCTCTTACCAGTTGCTAAACCCCACCTTATAAGTCTCCATGCAGAAGGGCTTGAGGGATGGTTTTATCCTTCCAAGATGCATTAGGAGTATGATTTTCTTGATCCGAAGGACCACAAGTAGATGCGCGGATTCCAGCCATGGCTCCTGCACAGATGTTTTGTATGCACTTTTTGAGGAGCATTGAGCATAAGGAGTATGTTTCCAGCACATTTCATCATCAAAGTTAGCATTAGTAATAGATTAATAGGTATCTGCATAACTTATTAATAAGCAGAATTAGAAATTTTATCGATACCCCAACTTCTAGAACCATCAAACCGTAGATATATTGTAGTGCTAGGGCAACCAGGACACAATGATGTTGACATAAGCTTCACTTTCCATCAGCAATTTGCATTCCTGAAGATTCAATAATGCCGGGTAAAACTTTAAGAACAGAGGCACAGAACACAGAAGGCAGACTTGGGTAGAGAATTTTTTTTTCAAATGTGCCAATTTGAAGATCACTGATATGAAGGTTTAGATGAATGGTTTTTCTGCTGTCAACCAGAACTTTCTAACAATAGAAGTTCGATATGATTTTCTTACTGAGCAAATGTTTGACATGTGGTAAAAAAGAATAGAACAAAACACATATTTGATTTAGGTAAACCTGCCTGCATAAAGCAATCTATTAGCCTTGTATCCATTTAACACTACTTTAAGTATGTCAATAAGGTATTAGCAGATGATTAGCTTTTCCCTGGAAGAACATTAGATGAGTAATAGAAAGACCCATATCAGGGGCTGGAAAAGCTCGAACTGAAAAGATCTCCCTCCCCCCGCGTCGCTCCCGCGAGCGACGGGGGGAAACCCTAGCCGCCGCCGCCCCTACCTTCAACTCCTCCTCCTCTATCCTCACCGCCGCCGGAGCTTGCAGGCGGGCAAAGCCCGGCTGGCAGCGGCGGCGGCGGGGCCTCCTCTCCTCTCCGAGTGGTGGTGGGCGGCGCGGGACGGCCCCTTCGTTCCGGGACGCGGCGCTTTGTGGGGCGCAACGGCGCTGGTGGCTGTTGCTCCGGCGTGGAGGGCTGCGTGTGTTGCCGGCGGTGTTGCTCGTCGTGGCGGCCGAGGCGGCGTGGACTTGACTGCAACGGGGCTCCAAATCGGCCTTCAGATCTGGTAGCTCCTTCCTGGCAGGCTGCGCGGGGGGCTGGCCATGACCTCGCGAGGTCGTGGCTCGGGGCGTGGTCCGCGGCGACGTGCGGCCTGCTCCTGCAGCGGTGCGGCGGTGTGGGTCATTGGTGGCTGGGCACTTTGGAGGCCCTCTTTGGCTGCAGGATTAGGACGGTCCGGCGACCCTCGCCGCGGTGGGCGAGGTGGCCGCTGTTGCGCCGCGTCGGGCTGGAGGCCATGGCAGGGCGTCAGGGGTGACGTCTGGGAAGGTTGCCGGAGGGACGGGTGGGCTCTCTACCCGTCACCGGTGCAGGGGGTGCCGGTCCGGACATGCTCCGCTCCTCTCCTCCCCATTTCCCCTGCCTAGTGCTTCCGGGTTCGTTGTGTTCGGGGCGGGCTGGTCACCGGCAGCTCTGTCCGTGCTAGGGATCGGTCGGTCGTTTCCAAGCATGTTCCTTTGTCGGTCTCCAGAGTGTCGGGATGCAGGGCGGCGGCCTTGGTGGTGGGAGCGGCGTGCTCATGGGCGGAGCTCGCGACTCAGGTGCGGGCTAGTCTCCATGGTCGCGTGGGCGGCATGGCGGCTGGTGCTTGTCGATCGGTGGCGGTGATGCGGCTCTGTCCCCAGGACTGTCCGTAACCTGTTCAGAGGCTGAGTTGTTGACCTGGATGAAAATCCTGCCTGGCATGTCCAGGCCGACGGAGGCGGCGCCCGAGGACGTCGGCATCTTCTTGAAGACTCCGCTGCGGTTGCTCCATGTCCTCCAAGGTACCCCGGATGAAAATCTTGATCCTCTGGATCGGGTGGTGGCGGCACTCCGGTGGCGTATCCTTCTTGAAGGCACCGCCTTGGGGTTCATGGATCGACGGCTTGCAGCTTGGTCTCTTCTGTGGCTTGTTCCCGATTGAGTTCTCCCTCGACTTCCTAGTGTGCCTAGTGTGTATCTTTGTTGTCTTGGAATTGTTGGGGGAGTGTTGGTTGCATCTTAGCACCTATGTATCTTGCCTTGGGTGCGTGTCGTGTTGTGTGTTGTATCGCTCGTTGTAAGTGGTTGGTGCTTTATATATAAAGCGGGGCGAAAGCCTTTTTCGATAAAATAATATTTAGTGGAATGTGGCAGATTAAACTATAGTTGTACTAAGATAGCATATTTGTTCCAGTTAGGGGTCCGACCTGAGAAAGTGGAAAACTGAGGAAGCACCTGGCCTATGGCTTGGGCGCCATGATTGGCAGGAGATCCATGAACATCGAAATCATCTGTAAACATTAAAGAGTTAGAGCATCTCCATCCCCCCCCCCCCCTTTCTAAAATTTGAGTGCTTAAACCTTGAACCTAGTCCTTACCCTAAACTCTATACTTTTTCTTTACTATTCCATCAATCTTTCCATGCATAAACCCCATCTGAATTACATTTGCACAAACATATTAAATGAAACCTTCATACTTCTAACGCACACATTCTAACAGCGAACGAAGGAGTCTGGATGAAGGAGTTCATATCCGATCTAGGTGTCATACCTAGTGAATCGGGTCCAATGAAAATCTTTTGTGACAATACTGGTGCAATTGCTTTGGCAAAGGAATCCAGATTTCACAAAAGGACCAAACACATCAAGAGACGCTTCAATTCCATCCGGGATCTAGTCCAGGTGGGAGACATAGAGATTTGTAAGATACATACGGATCTGAATGTTGCAGACCCGTTGACTAAGCCTCTTCCACGAGCAAAACATGATCAGCACCAAGGCTCCATGGGTGTTATAATCATTACTGTGTAATCTAGATTATTGACTCTAGTGCAAGTGGGAGACTGAAGGAAATATGCCCTAGAGGCAATAATAAAGTTATTATTTATTTCCTTATATCATGATAAATGTTTATTATTCATGCTAGAATTGTATTAACCGGAAACATAATACATGTGTGAATACATAGACAAACAGAGTGTCACTAGTATGCCTCTACTTGACTAGCTCGTTAATCAAAGATGGTTAAGTTTCCTGACCATGAACAATGTGTTGTTATTTGATTAACGAGGTCACATCATTAGTTGAATGATCTGATTGACATGACCCATTTCATTAGCTTAGCACTCGATCGTTTAGTATGTTGTTATTGCTTTCTTCATGACTTATACAAGTTCCTATGACTATGAGATTATGCAACTCCCGTTTGCCGGAGGAACACTTTGGATGCTACCAAACGTCACAACGTAACTGGGTGATTATAAAGGAGTACTACAGGTGTCTCCAAATGGTAGATGTTGGGTTGGCGTATTTCAAGATTAGGATTTGTCACTCCAATTGTCGGAGAGGTATCTCTGGGCCCTCTCGGTAATGCACAATACACAAGCCTTGCAAGCATTGCAACTAATGAGTTAGTTGCGAGATGATGTATTACAGAACGAGTAAAGAGACTTGCCGGTAACGAGATTGAACTAGGTATTGGATACCGACGATCGAATCTCGGGCAAGTAACATACCGATGACAAAGGGAACAACGTATGTTGTTATGCGGTCTGACCGATAAAGATCTTCGTAGAATATGTAGAAACCAATATGGGCATCCAGGTCCCGCTATTGGTTATTGACCGGAGACGTGTCTCGGTCATGTCTACATTATTCTCGAACCGTAGGGTCCGCACGCTTAACGTTACGATGACAGTTATTATGAGTTTATGCATTTTGATGTACCGAAGGTTGTTCGGAGTCCCGGATGTGATCACGGACATGACGAGGAGTCTCGAAATGGTCGAGACATAAAGATTGATATATTGGAAGCCTATGTTTGGACATCGGAAGTGTTCCGGGTGAAATCGGGATTTTACCGGATCACCGGGAGGTTACCGGAACCCCCCGGGAGCCATATGGGCCTTCATGGGCCTTAGTGGAAAAAAGAAAAGGGGCAGCCCATAGCTGGCCGCGCGCCCCCCCCCCCCCTTCCCTTAGTCCTATTAGGACTAGGAGAAGGGGCCGGCCCCCCTCTCTCTCTTTTCCCCCTTAGGAATCCTAGTTGGAATAGGATTGAGGGGGGGAGTCCTACTCCCGATAGGAGTAGGACTCCTCCCGCGCCCTCTCCCTGGCCGGCGCACCCCTCCCCCTTGGATCCTTTATATACGGGGGCAGGGGGCACCTCTAGACACACAAGTTGATCATTGAGATCGTTCCTTAGCCGTGTGCGGTGCCCCCTGCCACCAAATTCCACCTCGATCATATCGTTGTAGTGCTTAGGCGAAGCCCTGCGTCGATAGTACATCAAGATCGTCATCACGCCGTCGTGCTGACGGAACTCTTCCTCGACGCTTTGCTGGATCGGAGCCCGAGGATCGTCATCGAGCTGAACGTGTGCTAAGAACTCGGAGGTGCCGGAGTAACGGTGCTTGGATCGGTCGGATCGGAAAGAAGACGTACGACTACTTCCTCTACGTTGTGTCAACGCTTCCGTTGCGATCTACAAGGGTACGTAGATCAGACTCTCCCCCTCGTTGCTATGCATCACCATGATCTTGCGTGTGCGTAGGAAAATTTTGAAATTACTACGTTCCCCAACAAGGACTACCTCAAAGTCCATCTTGTTTTGCGCACCGACGGGGCTGAGGTTGAGGTCGCCAGAGCTGTTGCGAAGGGATGCCATGGGGCTACATGGGTGGGGAGGGCAGGGAGTGGAGGGCTACCGGCGCGAATATGTCGATAGAGAGGCTGGTGGGCGAGGGTTGGGTTAGGCTAAGCTAGGAGGGAGGGGGCGAAGTGGAGCTAACAGGTTTTTGCACCGCGAGAGCTGAAAGCCACCCGTGTCGATCTTTGCGCCTCCACTGACACGATGCACCTCAGAGCGAGTTCCCAGGCAAGCGAAGGTGGGAACGCGCCGAGGAGCCGCAACTGTGCCTGGCTCGGGGGAGGGGGGCAGCGGGCGACATCGTTGTAGGACTGAGCAAAGGACCATCTAGTTGTGCGCGCTGGCAGGGCTAAGGTTGAGGTCGCCAGAGCTATCGCAAGGGGCTGCATGGGCGGGGAGGGCTGGGAATGGAGGGCTAGCGGCGAGAATATGTCGGCAGCGAGGCTAGTGGGCGGGGGTTGGGTTAGGCTAAGCTAGGAGGAAGGGAGCGGAGCGATCAGGTTGGATACTAACCTTTCACTTATACAACTTTGGCGGCGCTATGCCTCAAACATGCACGACCTCCTCTTCAAGGTCAAGTACATGGGCCTGGGCCTTATGTGCCAGCCTAGATATGGGCTCACAAGCAACACTTCCCTTAAGAGGGGTGATCGATATCTATCATTCCCATCTTTGTCACACGCCAAGCTGAATTCACTGTTCTTGTCCTTAGTCAAGCAATCTGCAATTTGTTGCCCTGAACTCACATACTCACTCTTGATAATCGAACATCCAATTTTTCTTTGATAAAGAATTTGTCAATCATGTTGAACTGGGTTGTTTGCTAAGTTAATTGCCAACTTGTTATACCATAAATTAATATAAATGGTATACCTCACCAGCCACTATGGACTGCAACACTGTCGTGCCCAGTACCTCGCATCTCTGCGCGGCCACAGAATGCACATAAATTTTAGAAGAACGCTACGGGTGATGACCCTTAGTTGCACAACATTGTTAAATACAAGTCCCAACATCACCTATGTCGTAGGAATCATGAGCCGACATACGGAGCAACCATGGAACAAATCCTTGCATGTAGCTCAGAATAAAAATGGCATTTAGCCACAAAAATTGCCTTATTCGTTAGCATGTTTATTGTTGCTAATCGCCAACGACAAAATCGGCACACTAGCAAAACAAATCATGCCACCAAACAACCGCTTGAAACCAACATGATCATTCAGTCAAACCAAACTGGTTTAGTAGGCATGTATAGGGACCCGACCTAGCTGACTGGACTGCCCATTTGCATACAATAGTGATAGCATGATCAGTTTGTCGATGATTACAACCAAATTGGTATCACAAGTTATATCCATACATACCAAATACTTCTACATAAGTAGGGCCATTATGGCAAAGTCTTAAACATAAACATAGCTCGAGGACAAAATATCAAGCAAGTCTGAATCAAAACTTCAAAGTTGTCTTCGAATGCTAACCAACATGTCTTAACCCTATAGGTAGTTGACAAGGGCACCTTAGCTTGCATGGACGTTGTAAACTCCTTCTGGTATTGGTCTCTCCTTCATGTCTGGTCATCAATTATTAAAAGCCAGATGAGTACACTGAATGTACTCACAAGCAACCAACAAGGATGCTATACGAAATGTATACGAGAAGACAAAGTAAAAAGGAGGGGTCACTATACTATTTTCCATTTGTTGCAGGAAGATGGATTCCTGTTGCAAAACACTAGATTGTAAAGAGAAGTATATCTTTTGTCCTACTACTCTTTGTAAAGTAAACATTTCGTCCTTCAAATGTAAAACCAGAGACCTTGCACCCTTAACTTCTCAAACAAGACAAATTTGGTTCCTCGGCTCAGCAAACCCAGTATTGTTGCGGACACATGTTTTTCCTGGTCTTCTTCCACATGGAAATAGTATCTCTCCTGCTAATCACATTTCTTCTTTCTTTCTCATCCAAACTCTGTTTGTCATTTTACTAGGCACCTTGCACGCGCCTGCAACATTTCCAGACAGTGCCTGACATCTTCTGCGGCGATGGCCAGTGAGAGCGATGCAACAAGGAGGCGAAGGATGTTCGGATAGCGACTAAGTGCGGCATGCTTCATGTCCGCCACACCACAACACGCTCGTACCCCGTACTCCCGCTTCGTCAACTCCCACGCGTGACCCTTCCTCTACCCCCACGCCGCCATTGTCTTCATGTCCACCTAGTGCAGCGACACTTACCGTGAAGTGCCAACATCCCTCGGCAGGCTTGGAAGCGGGACTCGTGTTCCCGCGACAGCTTCATGATGCCCTGCAGCAACCGCCTTCACTCCCTATGCACCTCCTCACCATCTGCCCTATCCACAAGCCGTCGTGGCGGCATCAGCACCAAAGCTGGCTCGAAGGCATACCCGTGTAAGCATTCTCGTCGAGACGCAATGCAACCAACATGAGATGTCCTCATCCTCATGTTAGGCAACATGAGCACGCATAACTCCCACTTGTTGAGCGCGCCGTCGTCATTGCTCACCTCGCTCGCTTTGCTATAGCACCATTTGTCCTCGAGGGGCCATGCACCAAGGCGGCGGCTTTAGTGGCAGCATCATCTCCTCCCGCGTGCACAACACGTCAGTGCTGCTCTTGGGCAGGCCAGGGCAAAACGACACCAGCGTTCACAATAGTGGGGCGGTGAGTCGAGTAGAGGCGGCAATGTGGGCGAGCAATGGGAGCAAGATGGGAAAGGAGGATCTCGAGCGCACACTGGGTATTCAAGAAAATGTCGCGATGGGGATGTGTACATTTGGGGTCAATACACACCATGTCATCATAGATACCACTTAGAACAAGTCGGAGGACCGAACTTGTCCAATCTGAAAAGTTAAGGGTGCAAAATGTCTAGTTTTAAAGTTGAGGGACCAAATTCATACTTCGCAAAGAGTTGAGACGAAAAATATACTTTTCTCGATTATGGTTAAAGCGACATTTCTTACAACATTCTGTGTCATCATTAACCAAGTAATAATCGTTTCAATCTCTATTCATGGAATGGAATACAAGTCTTTCAGTCCATGTCTAGCATATAAGTGACACATCTCCAACTCCAGGTGTTCAATACACACCACTATGGTACCCTCCCAAGTTTCCTATTTTGAAATCAAAGACATCCACAAGTCTAGTGTGACCTCACTAGTTACCCTTGATCATGGACACGACTATCGACAAGACACAGTATGATCATGCCAGCCATGTCGTGCCATAGGTGTATGCAAGAACAATACATAACTTATCCCCTACTTAATGTTAACACAAAACCTGCTTAATGGGGTACTGCCCTCCAACACTAGGCTCGACACAAATATTTAGCAACCAACCAGAACACACGCCACTCCTAAAGAAGGGGTTGCTATTGTCGATACATTTTCAATGAGACCCATCACTGTGTCCAGATAACCATATCATCAATCATGAAGGTCCTATCCGAGAGCCAACATAGAATCTCCTGCACGGTTCCCTAATCTACCAAGGGTCCTATGCTTGGCCAAACGAGGTACTAACCCATATTGGGGTAACGTGGTCGCACATGTATGGTTTGGGTAGGACCGAGACTTAAGGTTTTGTAAAAGAACATCCTCTGATTCATTCTACACTTTAAAAACCTCCTTTCTAGAAACCTTGGCCACTAAATGGCCCCCAAGAGTAGTAAAATCATGCGAGTCTTAATTAGTGATTCTCACATGTCCTATGATTTTATGTGCCAACCATATCCAAACTTGTTACTATTAGTCTCTAAATCCCACCTATTTGGGTATGAACAGTGGGTGGGTGTCAATACCTAAGTGGCAAGGATTATTATTATCAATTCCCATGTTTTTTGCGTTAAGGTACAATAGGGCATAGCAAATAACATTTCTAGGGAATTAAGTAATGTAACAATAAAAATAATAGTGGTTCAACCATGGGATCAACATGATCAGACGAGGTTCTTACCTGGTTTGGCAGAATCTTCAAAGTCCTCAGGACCATCATCAAAATTCTACACAATGGTTTCCTCTAATCGCAGATAAGAGAACGAATTTTAGAAATAATGAATAAACTAATCCCAAAATAATGCAAAAAAATTGGTATTATTGGGTTGAGTTATGAATTCTATGAATGTACAAATAATAAATCACTAAATTGGCTTAAATATGGGAGATATTAATGTTCTTATGTTTTCGTTCTTGAGTAAAAAATTATATGCGTTAATCGATGAACAACCACCATGTAGGCTTAAGTTAAACCCTCTATATTACTATAAACGATGACACAATTTATATTACTATAAACAATGACATGATGACACATGGAACTAAACAAATGTTACACTTTTTCAAAAAGGGAAAGTATTTCAAAGGGGGTACACTTTTAGTAACGATCTGAACCTACTAGTAGGTTCCACCGATCAGATTTAAACCATTACACAAGCTCGTTGAAAGTAGGACCCGTTAGTAATAAGTGTGATGGTGGTAGAGAAGAGCTCATCAAAGTTCTACCTGGCGGTTGAATGATGACAAGCTAGGCTACGGGAGCAAGCATGTCGTCAAAAAAGGCTCCACACCGACTAGTGATGGTTGGGGGTCACGACATGGAGCATTACAACAATTAGGTGGCAAGGTCAAACATGGGCTCGTCGATGAGCTATCTTTCTCATAACCGATGAAGTAAAACAATGAGGGCAATGACCAGGAAGCGAGGGGTCGAAGGGATCATGGATTTCAAACTAGAGCCGACGAGAACTTTGTCAGACTGGGTTAATTCACCAAATGTATAGATGTTCAGCCAGTACACATGGCATGGTCCATGGGTGCAGTGGAGGAATTCAGGATGCACATTCAACGAGGTTGAGTGGTAGGATAGGCAACTCCTGTGTGTGGGGGTGGGGGGGGCACAAAGGCAAAAGTGTTAGACATAGTTCCAAGCAGATGTAGAAGGGAGTGGGGAAGTTGCGCACAACTAGGGTGCCCGCGGCAGAAGCAAAGTGGATTATTGTGAACATCGAGTTAAGAAACACACACAGGGCTAATTAAGCTAGTGGGCCAAGGATGCTCGCGGCATGTATTGGCAGAGCATACATGCATGAGAAAGAGGAAGAGGGAGAAGGGTAACACAAATGACGTGACGGAGGTGCGGGACACCGACGCAGTTGACTTCAAGCGAAGTACAGGCCATGTTGGTCTGCTTCCCAGATTGGCCATTGGTGCGGTGACGCTAGATCGCGCACCCAAAGTGTAGATTTAGGTTGCTCTAGGCAAGAGAGGAAGCAACAAGAAGGATGTTTGGGGCTATGTTTTTAAGGCGACGCCTTACCGCCTTAGGGAGGGGGGAGGGCGCTTTGGACGCCTAGGCGCCCAAAGCGGTCGATTTTCCAAAGCGGAGGGGGAGTGCTTCGACGCCTAGGTGTCGCCTAGGCGTCGCCTTAGGGACGCTTTAAAAACATAGGTTTGGGGATTGGGCTGCTATAGCCGAAGGAGGAAATAACCAAGGAAGAGGATTGTGAGGGTTCCCAACTCGCTAGAAATGAGAGGGGAAAGGAGAAGGGCTAGGACAAGTCAGATTGAGCAAAACTGCCATGGCATCTGATGCTATTGGATTGGACGCGAGAGAGTGTTAAAAAGAACCAAGATATTTTCTTAAAAGAGACTAGGTTATCAAGGTAGAAGGAAGAGGAGCACCTATTGGAATCCTTAGGGTATCTTCAAAAGATTCTAATTTCGGCACTTGGGTTGAAACCCAATCCCTGGTTTAGTTTTCCATGAATAGCAAGATTGACAACACTTGGAGCAAGTTATAGTGGACTTCGGGTGCAAGTTCCCAGACCTCAGGCGACAAGGCCATAACAGGGAGATAGGAGTTAGGATACAAGTATATTCAAAATCAATAGAGCTTTAGCAAATTACCTAGATGCCTTGTGAGATGATCCCAACAAAACATATGTTGAATCTCTCTTGATGTTTTTATTTCCTTCTATAGACAATCTCGAACCCATCTCTTTGTTGTGCTGAAGCCTTCTCTTCTTTTCAAGCCTTTCTTTAATTTCCTCTACTTTTGTAGTGTTTGCCTTCCTTTGTGAAGGACCAGGTGAACATACATAATCCTACATCAATAGAGAAAGGAAGGTGCAGATAAATTGTTATTCTTAAGAAGCCAAAGTGCATTAATATCACAACTCATTTCATGGGCTAGGGACGCCGAACCCTTATCATCACCTTCGCTCAACTTGAACATCCATGACTTGCCTAGGGATTTTTCTCTATCGTGGCCTCTCCTTGAGTTCGAACCTGATTGCCTCATGTATGTTGCCTTGATTGAGTCTTACTAGCAAACTTCACATGCCTTTCTATTTTAGTTGTTCCCTCTTTCTGGATTTGAGCTACTCTAGAGTTGAAAGTTTTTCCATGAAAATACCACCTAGTAGGCTCCACTACTGCAACTCTACCCTCTGACCTCCCATGTACCAAGACATCCTCTCATTCGCTGTTATAAATCCCTTATGACTAGTTGGGGCTGCTTGGCTATAAATTGCTATGAAGGCATGCGACTCTACTTGACTTGACGATATGAAAAACTTCATGCTACTGCATGACTTACGTGGCTATTGAATACAGGTGGTTGATCAGGCTTCAAACAACCCTCTGTATGACAAGGCACCCTCCACAACATTTAGAAGCCACCTCGTGGCTATAATCTAACCTCGGCTAATTTCACACTTATTACACGGGCATGATAAGCCCCTCCCTCAGAGATCTCTACTTTTCCTTCCTTCGCATTCTAGGCTCATGCACCTTGTGGGGATAATCATCCTTATGCCTTTGACCAACCCGTCATGCTCATAGCGCCTCCAACAAAAATGCTCATACTACTCAGGTTTGTAATCATCATGGTGGAAAGAAGACTTGCAACCCTCATCCCAACTCCCAAGTCCATGGCCTAGCAAACATGAGATGGTGTTGCATCATCCATGATCATGCTACCTACCAATGGACCACATATAAGCTACCATTCTAAGAAAAAGAACCAGATCAATATGGTAATAGCATAGTTACGAGATTCAGTGCGAATGGCTTCAAACTATAATCAAGATTTTCACAAGGAGTATTAGTAGAGTACTCCCAAGTCTAGATGCCTAACTTGTACTCCCAAGTCTCATGTACTATATACTTGTCCCTTAGGGTATGCAATAATTCAAGTTGCATCCTCTAACATGGTATCAAGGGGCCCATTTTTAGGGGGGGGGGGGGGAGGGGGTTTCACACACAACTCATGCCCTCAATCCAGATAGATGCATTTTGTTTTTTATCTCCACTTCTCGATTGAGTTTGCCTCTCAAACTCCCTATCTTCTCAGAATGATTCTTCCTCTAGACTCATCTACTTTTGTTGTTGCTTAGGCATTTACAGATACCATGATTGCATCAGGCACCCTCTCATGCGCGTCACAACTCACGATGCGTTGCCAACCAGATCAAGCCGTCTCGGCAGCTCTTGTTCCCGAATAAAGGTCGCCAACTTCCTCACTCCATCCTTGCAACCTCCAATTGATGCGCCATCTCTAAGCTTTAAATCGACGACTGTCGTCTGCAGTCGAAGCTTCGCCAATCCCATGCCATAGGCCATGCCTCCACGGTTCACTGGGCCCAGCCCAACAGCTTCTCCGCTTGCCACACCAACCCACCACCAAGTAGACTGGTTGTTGGCCCCAAATACATGTTGCGCCCTGATCTCCTAAGACATTGTTGCGACTTCTTGGGCAGCCAATGCCCTCTATTGTTCCCACTGCTCGTCCCCAGCTAGCTCCACTCAAAACTCCTCAAGACACCCTCTGGTCTACAAGCGCCACCTCGCCATCTCAAGGAGGCCGGTCCCCATGCCATAGGCCATGCCTCCACGGTTCACTACGCCCCAATAACTTCCCCGCTTGCCGCACCAATCCACCACCAAGTAGATTGGTTGTTGGCCCCAAATACATGCTGCGCCTTGATCTCCTAAGACATTGTTGCGACTTCTTGGGCAGCCAATGCCCTCTATTGTTCCCACTGCTCGTCCCCAGCTAGCTCCGCTCAAAACTCCTGAAGACACCCTCCGGTCTACAAGCAGCCCCTCGCCATCTCAAGGAGGCCGGTCCTCGCTGGTCATTGCCTCCGCTGGCTAGCTAGCGGCTAGCTGCTACATGCCTACTACCCCATATGTGGCTCTCTGTGCTGCTATTAGCATGCCACTCTCCTACTACAGTTGCCCGTGTTTTGATGCCAGCGTTGATAGGTGCTCTTTCAAGGCATATTTATTTTATTGAGTCCCATGTCTTCGATGCCCGACATCGTTTCTCTTGTTGTCCGCTGATTCTTGACATTGACCATTTTGCCAACTCCGTCTCACACATGCACCTTCCATCAAGTGGGTGTCCATCCATTAGTTGCCATTCAACACTACTCTTTTTACATCCCACCTGCATGGCTTCCTTCATGATCCCCCTACAAACACAATGGGCCCCTACATCATTCTCTCGTGAGTGCTTCCTAGCTTCTGCTTTCTCTTTTTTGCTGGGTTCACCACATTCGTTGCTCGTTCGTGTTTATCATGCCATGTGAGTACACCAAATCTTTATCCGTCAGTCTTCTTTTTTCCAAGTCATGGTCCTAGTCCTTTCGAGTAAAATTTATGTGGCTTTTCTCCCCAATAAAAACCCAAATTGCGAATCAAGAGCAGTGAATTTGGTAACTATGGGTAATAGTCCCAACTAACACATGCATATCCTTAACACTTTATGCCACTAATTTACCGATAAATCAGTATAAACTATTTATATGGGCTTGTGAACATTATGGTCTGATGACCAAAACTGACATCTTAGTTCTACATTTTATGACATTAGTCAAACCCCTACCAAAAGTATCGAGGCCCTTGGGAGGGTGCTATAGAAAAGCAAGCTACCATTCGAGTCATTATAGAAGCTCAAGAAACAACCTTTACAAAGTGATACTCATAAATCAAGAAACAACCTTTACAAAGTGAGGCTATAGAAAAGCAAGCTACCATTCGAGTCATTATAGAAGCTCAAGAAACAACCTTTACAAAGTGATACTCATAAATCAAGAAGCCTACATTTGATTCCATTTATTTACTTATAATTGACGAAAGCAACATGGTGAGTGCCATGAGGTTATTTTTACTCCCCCCCCCCCCCCCCCCCCATAATCCAAAATAGGTGTCGCGGTTTTAGTTCAAAAATAGGTGTCATGGTTTTAGTTCAAATTTGAACTAAAAACAGGACACTTATTTTGGATCAAAGGGGGTAGCTTATAAGGCCAACAATGTGACAATCACAAGCACATTTCACTAGTCGGAGTTTCACTTCCTTAGGTTATGGTTTTATGTATGTTGACATGCTAGCAAGCTTTATATTATGTGTGTTCACATGCTAGCAACTTTAATATTTAAGTACCTCAGAGTGCTGAAACTTTGTGGATTCTGTTGAACCATGACCTTTGTTTTCTACAAGAGCAGGGAACTTTATATGATCCCTGCAAGGTGTTCCCATAGCTGGGTCTATCTCATGGTCTCTGCATGGTATGAACAGAAGTTAGTAGCCGGTGTGGAGGAAGTAGGGAAACGGGTAAAGAATTAACTTACGTGCAGTAAATGATGAGTCTTTTAGATAGGTTTCTTTCTGATAGAAACCAAGCACGTATACCCCCGTTACCATACTTAAAGCATATCTCCCTGTGAAACATAAATATACGTGATGAGAAGAATTCAACCATGCAGAACCAAGAATCCACAAATTAAGGAAAGGAAAATCATCCCAGATGAATACTGCACCATACCTTGGCAAACAATCTAAGTGATATGACTTTGGACAACGTCTGCAGCCAGCAAGCCACATTGCTCTTTCAGTCCATTCCTCCATTTTTTTACAATCAGGTCTGGAGCACCAATGTACAGGACATGGAAATGGCATCCCAGCTGCAATCTTGTTCTCCAACTCACAGGCTCCATTACTGTGAGACTGAAGTAATTCTGCAGCACACTTGGGGTGGTAGAAGTGGCCACAAAACAGTTTACAACATTGAAAGACCTGACAACATACCGTTTCCAAACTTAGGACTAGAAGAGGAAAAGATACTTGAAGCGCATTATTATGGTTTTAATGATCAGTAGGGCACAGGATGTAACAAAGATGAATAACAACACAAGCAGCATTTTGCCATTCCCAAGACAAGAAGAAAGGGCACAGGAAAAGAAATCAGGAAACCAAAAACCGATATTCTCTACCACAGGTAGAGTCTTCTAAGGAAGAAACAATATGTCACCTTGGCATTAGGCTCATGAGACGAGTCGAGTTCTCCACATTTGAAACATTGGTGTTGTTCATATCTACAGTTTTCGCATATGAACTTATTCATTTCCTGTAAATATGTAAAAATGACAGTAACTAATATGTGACAACAAAATGAAGTGATAAAGCTGAAGTATCAGTCAGTAAAAACTTCAGAAAGCCACCTTTACTTGTAAAGCAGTGTAACCAAGTGTTACACATTTAGACTTTCTGCCAGCTTCTATTGTAGGATGGAAGGCTCTCTTGCATCGACCTTTACAGCTGCATCAAAGCATTGTGTTAAGCGTCAGGTGGAGTTACGAGATTTATGTCAGCTAAAATACCATGATAATTCGACATAATAGATTATGTAGGTCACTTCACACAAAATGAATTATCCATGAAATGGTGGATGGTAACAAGGTAACATCAAATGGTATGAGGATCAACCCCTTGACAAGTTTACACATTCTTCTCCAACATTAGAAACAGAAAACATAAAAGAACAGATAGGGAGGGCGAAGAAACCTGCTCAATACTCCCTCCGTTCCAAATTACTTGTCGCGGATATGGATGTATCTAGATGCATTTTAGTTTTAGATACATCCATTTCTGCGACGAGTAATTTGGAACGGAGGGAGTACATTCTTAAGATAAGAAGAAGCAACAAGAGACTTAGGTTTAAGAAGCAACAAAAAGCATGAACACACAGGAAATAATTAGCTACAGAAAGCATAATGCACCAGATTATTAAATTACAATAAAGTTTGAACACACATAACCTACACCAGATGCAAAGTCTTCAGAAAAACATAGCGCCAAAGTTTGCTGTTCTTGAGATCATTAGGATCCAAAGAAACAAAGAAGGGCTCAGAACGAGAGCAAATATAGTACAGATTAGTATTCTCATACCAACAAACATGAAGGTATAATCTAAACTAACTATCAAACATATGCTTGCAAGGATAGCTTCAATAACGACTCGCACAAATGCATGTTAAATAGGACACTACAACACTATTAGAATAACTATAATGATGTCAAGTGAGATATGGAGCATATGCTAACCCACAATGTTGTGAGAGGCATTAAAAAGATATCTCGTAAGTATAAAAAAACACATATATACCTAAGTAATTCTCCTCCTTCGTCACATATTGCACATATTGGCTCAGTACCATCACCATCATCGCCGATTATGTTACCATCACTATCTGTATCACAATTGCCTTTACCCCCACTTGCAAGAGGCTCAGCAACAACAATGAATGACTCCTTGGTGCTCAGACTCCTTAATATGCACTAATTTTCATATGAAAAGTAACAACATTTAGACAAGACATGAGAAATTTCGAAACACCATGTAAACAATGGTGTGATAATAAAGCTTAAGAAGGTTTGAAATAATGTGTATTTAGCCTGCATGCCAAAAACACTACGTATCCAAAGAAAGCTCCAAACTATGAACTTAGATACCTCAAAGTATTTCCCAGAAGTGTCATTGATAAAGCTTTGCAGAACCTGTATGTGCAGAAAGGAAAAAAAATCATGTATCAATTGAAGCATAGTGGAATTTTGTAAATGGGAATGCAGACACGGCAAGCAGCATACAAATGGACACTAAAACAAACGGCAATGCATAGCCCATACCTGTATATGAAAGGATGTTGCAATACTACTTTTTCATTAAAGCTAACTGTTTCAATGACTAGTGCTGTGCAGTTCCACTTTGGTTGTGTCAGTCAACGTGACGGCAACAATTTGTAACTCGCCAGCCCAACAGGTACAGTCAGATTTGTTTCAAAAGGTCAGTTTAACTCCTAGCTGTTGGATCAATTCTGTAACAACCTGATCAAGTTGATAGCTCTAGACATTGGTAAAGTCAAACCTTCCAGTCATTGACTATAAATATCTTCAGAAACATTTGGCTTATGCACTAGACAATCATATGCATAAATTTGTCTCAGAAACCACTCCACAATATTAACTGTATTAGATCTTATAGTATGTTAAGATACAAATTACTGATAAGATTTATATTTTGGATATTGTGTCAATGTTCAAACAGACAACTGTTACGGAAAAGGGGGGAGTATAACCTAGCTACCCACCATAGAGCCTCAGCATCACCACTATGAGAGAAGATGATTATCTATAGAGCACATATAGGGCAGGCAGCAATTTTGTTTTAAAAAACGAGCGGATTTCTAGCACTTGGTTCAATTCCTCCATCATCTGAATAGTGTTGGCAAGCAACGTGCCTGCTCTTGCATTGATAGCACTAACCGAAAAAGGAGGGATATTGTGATAATAGCAGCCTGGCACCGTCAACCTCTCCCTCAGGCATCAACAGCTCTAGCCGGTGCCGACATTGACTGCCTAACGGCTAACGTACCAAAACATAACTTGATATAGTCCGCATCATCACAAAAACAACCTCCGACATTCAATGCCCTCCTCTGAACTCGCTGCTAGACCGAACTTTAAACACCAACTGTTACCGAAATTGGTATTGCTAAAATCACTTCTCTATTCCTCTGAAGAAGATATACACATGCAGCTACATGGGCCCAATGGGCTCCCTTGTACTGTTATACAGAAACAAGATATACATCTAAGTTATACACATGGGTTAGAAACATAGTTTGAGAACATTAAGTCTATGCTGTTCTCCAGTCTGAGCCTTGGTGAAGAAATCTGGCATTTGAAGCTCCGATAGAACATACTGGAGAAGAATAGTTGACTATTGGCAGTGAGAACACATGAACAATGCATCCACGCCAATGTGCTTGGTTAGCTGATGCTTAACTGGATCATTGGCAATCTGAATAGCAGCGGTGCCGTTACAAAGGAGCGAGGTGGGTGCATCACATCTATGAAGCACCGATACATCAAAAACTGGTGTGTCCCCGTACGGGGCGGCGCCAATACACATTATACGGCACCGATACGAGTATCTCAGTGATAACGTGATTTCCGATTTAAAAAGAAAATAATATAAATCCGATACGCCGTCAACACGTCGGAGATACAGAATGACGGGAGCACAGCCCGAGCCCAGTAGAAGCCCACTCCTAACACTACACAGGTACCCACCGGTCCTCATCTCCTCGATCGAAAGACCAGCAACTCGATCTAGTCCCGCGATGAGGTCCTGTGCACGCGCTGCCACGGCTGCCTGGAGTCGCCGCCAACGCTAGCCATGTTTTTTCATACAGTTCCTGAGTTGCTGCTGACCAATGCTCGTAAAAAAAGGTTGCTGCTAACCTGTAGTTGTTGCTGGCGCTAGAGAGTTAAAGGCATGCTTGCTGAGTGTTATGTGCCAAATTGAAAAAAAATGCTAATACTATCATATGACGTATTTTGCATGCACCACGAAGATTGAGGATATTGATGATCATTTCCGACTTAAAAGAGGCATGGAGACAACCAGTGGGGCAGTATTATGATCCCATCCCATGCAGTCAATTAGTATTTTTGTCTTTATTGCATGTTATTTTATTAATTATTTATATATACTCGCAGTATCGTCGTATTGTTGTTCCCAGAAATTGTCGTATCCTGTATCCCCGTACCCATATCCACGTATCAGTGTCACTGTATGGGTGCTTCATAGCATTACATGACACACCAAGATCAGCAAGGAACCAACGAAGCCAAACAATCTCTGATGTGGTAGTGTCTAGGGATCAAAGTTCAGCCTCAGCAGTGGAATGGGAAACTGCAGTCTGTTTGCAATGAGAGAAGTGCCAAGAAAGAGACAGTAGCCGGTGACATTGCAACGATCAACAGGATCACTCGCCCAAGTGGAGTCAGAGTAGGCATGAAGCTGGAGCTGATTGGAGCAAGCATAGAACAACTGACAAGAAGATTGGAGCTGATTGGAGCAAGCATAGAACAACTGACAAGAAGATGTCCCCCTCAAGTATCAAAGCACATGAAGTGACTAATGAATTGAGGTAGGAGCACTGACAAACTGACCCAAAATGTGGACAGCGTGTACAATGTCAGGTCTTGTCATAGTGAGATAGCCAAGACTGCCCACAAGATGACGATAGTGAGAAGGATCCTCAAGGCGAATTTCATCACTAGGACGCAACTGCAAGTGGAGCTCCATTGGGGTAGGAGCAGTGCGCGTATCAGAAAGAGCTGAGCGGGAAACCAAATCTTGAGTGTAGCGATGCTGAGAGAAATAGTAACCCTCCTCAGTATGGCCAACATCTTGCATTGCTCGCTAAGTTTTTTCTTGACAAAGGCTTGTATTTCTGACCATCCCTGAGTTTGAAGGGGGATGTTTAAGAGTATAATTCAGATGATACCAGCTGCAGCATGATGACTAGAAAGCAGACAGCAACAAATTGCTGCGGCGGCAGAGCTCAGCCTGGACTCGCGTGGCTGGGGTGACGGATGATGGCAGCGGCGGCGCCCAAGTCTGACCTGGAATAGCGCAGCTGGGGCGGCGGAGGATGGCGTTGCTGCACACTCTGACTCACCCGAGTCAGACCTGGACTCGCACGAACGCGATGGGGACGGCTGCCAGCAACTCGCCGGCGACCGCGACGTACGGGAACCTAGGTCTACGGTGGAGATGGCATAGCTCTGTTACCATGTTAACAAAACTGGAATTGGCAAAATCACTTCTTCTCTATTCCTTTGAAGAAGATATACATGCAGCTACATGGGCCCAATGGGCTTTCTTCTACCGTTCTACAGAAACAAGATATACACCTAAGTGTAGCTTTCTTCTACTGTTCTACAGAAACATCAACAACTTAAATCATCACACAACTCACTAGAGCCGAGAACCTCAGGAGCCAGAAACACAAGCGGGAACGGAGCATGAGGCAAAATTGACAATTAGAATGTGACTATCTTTCCAAAGAGTACATCCAGTTGTTTATAGAAAAATGTCTTTTTTATTGCTGACCATTAAATCAGCAACAACGGCTCAAGAGGACTTAGAACTTAGCTTGACAAATATTTTAAACATACAAAAATAGTAAGTCCAAGTAATACTAGCTTGCCAAAGTTCGAGTAGTTTAGAGCTCAGCTCGACAAAGTGTGGTGTCAAAAAAAGGAATCATATGAAAATAGAGCGAGCTCAACAGAGTTTACAAACTGAACAACTACATTCGATACAGGAAAGTTTGATATCCACACCTTTGACCTCATTAAAGCAGGATCCCTCTCTGCACATCGCTTGATTATGTGATGGTGTTTCCCTAAAGCATTCTCCATCTCTTCCGTTTCAAATTTACTACAAATGAGCATCCAAAATGCAAAACTTATGAGCCCATAGCTAGCGTTAGCCAAGAAAAAAAATTATGTGGACAAAATACCTGAATACTTCACGAAGGTGAACAGAAAGACTTATCATCGGTTTTCTGGGTTGCCTTTTGACAAAGTGGAGCATTTGAACTGTCGTTAATGCTGATCGAGCAAACTTCCAATAGATTTTCCGTGGTTTCAATAGATCCAATTCTATCCAATAGCCCTCACTTGAAAGCACTGAGATCTTTGGCTGCTCACGGTTAAGTGCTACTGTCCAAGCTACAACCTGCTTGTATACTGCAGGGGCGCCATCTGTGGAATATCGACGCAAGTAGATACCCTTCCCGGAGACTTTATCATTTTCATCAAACTTAAGGGGCAAGGTGCTGAAACAAACAAACTCGTTCTTGGCTTTCACAAAATAGTAGTTGTCAACGACCTTCAGTTGTGGCTCCGCATCATCATCATCGTCAAAAATTGTCATTGCAAGATTCTAGCAGAGACAAATCTGAGTCTCACTGGAGTCACTGGAAACACAGAAGTAAATCAATGATAAGTCACAAATTAACCTTAGAACATAATACCAATGCAAAGCAAACCACAAACCAGAAAAGGAAGGAAACCATCTTTTTATTAAAACGGTAAGGACTGAGGACAGATCTGAGTATAGTAGAAAATGAATGATCAACTCCTCTTGGGCCATATGAATGCTGGGGAACTGTGGAAACCAGTAAGGGATTGTTTGGTGTTCAGGGGAAAGGGCAGGACCCTAGCAAATCCATGGGTAGCTCCCACCCATGGAAACTTGCATCAGGGTTATCTGCCTGTGTATTTGGTTAGAATCGGATCAGGGGAGAGGAGAAATTGGCCCGGTCCCTCTCATATCCCCGAGCCAGAAATAAACGCCTCCCAACTCGTGGACAAATTCTCGCGTGTCTCTCGCTCCCTCCAACGCCAACTCTGGGCATGGGCTCCATCACTCCACCCCACCTCGTGCCGCCGCTCTTGTTGCGTCCGCAGCTGCCCTCCATGGCTCCATGCCATCCCGTTTCGCTGAGACGCAGAAGAATACGCTGACATTGACGAGCAGTTGACCACATGGCCGCTGACGCAGTTGACCACATTGATGAACAGTTGACCACATGGCGCGATCCATTCCTAGTGAATCAAGCTGAGCGAACCCGCTGAAGCTGTCCGTCTCATCAACGGGGATCGGCGAGCACAAGCACACACTCATGGTGATTGGCTCCGACACAGCAAGAATAATGAGATGGACGAGCTCTGGCATCATCGTGGGGAAACTAATACTTATGGTATTGGCAGGCAACAGGCGGCAACATCAATCTGCTCGCCGAAGATGAAGCTCCATTGTCGATTGCGTGACCAATCAGCACAGGCAGTCAAGACGAGTCCCTGTTTTGCTTTTCTCTTTTGTTTATGGAAATCACAAACTACCGAAGGGGTAATCCCTTTAACCCCACTCCGAGAAGCGCCAGCATCCATATGGTCCAAGAGTTGATTATTCACATGGTAATCCCTTGGCCGGAGAAAGAGCATGGCAGTTTCTTTTTCCTGACGCATCAGAATCCAGGGGGTTTTCCCCTCCAGTGAGGATCCAGATCCTCTAACAAAGGGAGGGAAGCTACAGTACCCCCTGACTTCCCTTCGCTTGATTTTCCTAAACTGCAATCTAATACGATGATTTATGAACAGCAGTTATCTACAGGGATCTATGAACAGTAATAAATATACAGTGAATCCTGTTCCTCTGACTTCCCTTCGCTTGATTTTCCTAAACTGCAATCTAATACGATGATTTATGAACAGCAGTTATCCACAGGGATCCTGTTCCTCTGACTTCCCTTCCCCGTTTTACACAGAGGGGGCACTGCCTCCTCCAAGTCAGAGGATCCAGTCATCCTGAACTGTGAAGTCAGGAAATTCTGTTCTAAACTTTATACGAGAGATGAGACGAACCGTAAGCCCCTTAGCGGTTACTAAAAAATCCATTCACATCTAGTAATATTTTGCAAGATAAAAAATAGCAGAAAGTGCGAGAACAGGCCCTAGGAATCCCAGAACACGTTTCGAGAATAAATATCCAGACTTCGCAAGATGATCCCGCCAAGATAAGCGTCTTCTTCGAAGAAAACCATCAAAAATTAGAACAGATCTGACTAATAACACGCTTGGGCAGAAGGCAGCCGCTAACAACCAAAATCGCCGCAGTTTGACTTCGCAAAGACCCCAAGAAACGACCAAGACCGCAAAAAAACGACCAAGAACAGTGCTCGAGAAGGTGGTACTGGTACAGATCAGGAGGAACCGCCACCCACATTGGTCGCCAAGAACTAAAATCGCCGCATTTGACTTCGCTTAGACGGTAAGAAACGACCCCCGGAAAAGAAACGGCCACGAACTCCGGGAAAAAAAGCGACCAAGAACAGTGGTACTGGAATAGATCGAGAGAAACAGCCCGGCGGATGAATCGAGATGAACCGGATCGTACCCACAAGCTACAGGGAGGCCTCCCCTTCTGGATTCCGAGCGCAGAAACCCCAGGGAGAGGGCAGAGCACGTAGCGCAGAAGGAGGTGGGGAGGAACCGCAGCCGACGACACTGGGGGGCGGGATATGGTGGGGAAGGGTGCGAGCATAGCGCAAAGGATCCAACAGAAACCGCATGCAGGACGCGTGGCTGCACGGGACTTATCTCTCCGTCTGGGGCGTTCAGTCGCCTGGCTGACATGTAGACCAGCCTGTTGGCGGACCTACATATCAGTCGCTCCGAAGCTATGTGACTTTAGTTAGGGCAAAATTCATTCATTAGCCCGGGACTCTCGCACGCTGCAGCGGGGCTATACGAACGGTCACACCACGCAATAAAGGCATGTGCATATTTTTATGAGGTAATATCAATGATAGTCATATAACTTGCATATGATGTTTAGTTTGGTGCTAAAAGTTGTAAAATACATCATTGCAGTCACATAACTTGCCTATGCGTGCAAATACGGTCATTTCTTTCGTGTCTAGCCGTATCTTGTGCTCACGTGTTGTGTCAGCATGAATACAGCCCACATGTCGGGGGCTGTGAGTGGTGAGGTGTTGGGTCAGCCATGCATTATCTTTCTTTTGCAAAAAGCATCTTTGATTTTTATTTAATTACGCACATCAAGGCACACAGTTTCTTTCAAGAAAGACGAATAAAATAGCGCCAGGGGACTAGAACGGACGTCCTTCAAACTAAGAGATAACTACACTAGCCACTCGACCAAGAATAAATTGACATCAAACTCACAAACAAAATTTTCTTTAATACTATGTTCGCTCAGCCCAACAAAAGAATAAACGAAAACTAAAAACATGTCCGTGTAATTCCCACAGGAATAAAATGATGTAAGAAAACAACTTATATTTTGTTGTTTGTGACGTTTCAAAAATGTTATACGTTGTAAAAAAAGTATGTGATATTTTAAAAAATTAAAAATTTAAAAATATTTGTGTAATTAAAACAAGTATGTTGCATTTTAAAAATGTTCACGCATTTCAAAAAAATATTCATGCATGGAAATGTTCATGTGTATGTTGTTATTAATCCTGCTCTATTTAAGAAAACTACGCGGGTAATAGAAATTTATGCACATTATCACGCGCAGAGTGGAATCATTCTGTTTGAGTGATTAATTTTTTCCAAATATAAAATTGTTCAAATTTCAAAATTCTTTTGGACAATTCAGCTGAACTATATTTCATTTATCTAGATTTTCAACTTTAAAATTATACGTATTCGAAAAACCCCCCGCTAATTTGCCTGAAAGAAATTTGTGTACATTTATTCTGCAATATATCTTCTTTTATCTAGATTTTTAAAATTTTAATTATTCGAATTCAGAAGAAATAGTTTATTTGTCCGAAGAATTTACGTACAAGCATTCTGACCTATATTTTCCTTTATCTAGATTTAAAAAATTAAATTTATTTGAATTCAAACACAATTTCCGTCTATTTGTCCAAAAATACATGCATTCATTCTGCACTAGATTGTTTAAGTTAAAACTATTCGAATTTAAACAAAAATGTAGTTTATTTGTCTAAAAAAATCATGTACATTCATTCTGCACTATATTTCTTCTATCTAGATTTTTCAAATTTAATATTATACGAATTCAAACAAAATTTTAATGATTTTTTTGCGGGGAAAAGTTGAATGATTTGTCCGAAAAGTTTATCTACAATATAAGTTATTTTCTTACATAGAAAAAAAGAAAAAATACAAAAGATAAATTGTGTATATCTCTATAATTGCACATGCGGCGAGCTAGCCAGGAGGTCATAGGTTTGAACCGGGGCTATCCCTTTTTTGCACCGCTTTTCCTGTTTAAATTTCTACTTTTTTCGTACTATCCATATAATATGGAGCTAACTGTGCATAATAATCACCAAACATCAGGTTTGTCGAGTAGTTCGAAGCCCAGCATGTACCCGTCTTTTCAATTTCATTTGAGAATTGTTCGCGTAAATAAAATGCAAGGGATCAGAAAAGTTTGGTTTTAATTTTATTTGAGAATGTTCTGCATAAATAAATAAAATGCAAAGATTAAATAAACAGTGAAAATGAGCCCCCCCAACATTGGCATGCCACGTGTGCCTGGGATACGGCCGGATACGATAGAAAACACCGTATATGAACGAGAGGACAAGTTAGATGATCAAAAACACGTATTTTACGAGTTTATGCACTAAACTGAACGTCCCGTGCAAGTTCTATGACTCCCGGTGTATTTACCTCTATTTTTATACAATTTGGACTTTTGCAAAAGCTAGCATCGTTGGTTGTAATGGAAGTATATATATACTACATATATGCGTATAATACTGATACTACATCATTAATGCAAGGGTTCCTGAATATAAATCTTTTAAAAGATTCTATAATATGAACTGCATACGATGCAAAATGAATGAATATACACTCTAAACTACGTCTATATACATCCATACATAGTCCATATTAAAATCTTTAAAAGGACTTATATTTAGAAACGAGGGAGTATATTAGTATATGTAGTATTTTATTTATTGTCATGCATGATATATACTCTAAAGTTATGATATGGAGTTACAGCGTAGCATTTATTACGATACGGTATCATGATATGATACTCAACCCTTTCTTTTTTTCATTTAATTCTATGACACCTCATCAAAATTGCCTATGGCATGCATGATACTAACTATAATACTTCCATTACAACTAGTCATATACGTTAAAATGATGAAAGGGCATCCTTCCGCATCTGTCCGCGAACGGGGGGGGGGGGGGGGGGAGGGGGGAGGGGGGCAGTCCATGGACACAAATGTGGGAGGCTGCTTCAACGTTGTTCACATACATTTCAACCCGCATTTGAACTAACTGCAAGAAACTCATGCAAACCGGCCGATATTCATTAAAGTTCTGATAGAACAAATCAACCATACATCTCAATTCTTGATTTGTGCCGGAATAGGAGGCTTCCCAGATCGATCTGAATGCTGACCGTCCGATCTGTGGGTCCAAGCTGACGCGTCGTGATCCTGTCCGTTTGTTGGCTCCAGTTATGATTCGGTGTGGTGCTCCTCCCGTTCGCCTCTCTCGTTTACAGGTGGGACCAGAAGCGCCAATGTGGGTGCCTCTCCTCTCGCTGGGTGCATGTTTGGGTGTGGGTGGGTGCGGGCGCTTCACGCGTCGGGGGGAGGGAGACGCGGTGTCGTGCTCCTCCCATTCGCCCCTCTCGTTTACATGTGGGACCAGAAGCGCCAACGTGGGTGGCTCTCCTCTCTCTGGGTGCATGTTTGGGTGCGGGTGCTTCACGCGTCGGGGGGAGGGAGCCGCGCGGGGGGGGGGGGGGGGGGGCTCGTCAACGTGCTCGGCCGTCGATCGTCGGCAGGTACGGGGTGTGCCCCGCCGGTCGAGTTGGCCGTTTGTGATTCGTTCGAGCGGTTCGGCACTGTTCGGCGGCGTGGGGCGTGGTGGGTGGGTCGTCTCCCTTATCCTGCGTCGTCGCCTGCCTCTTCTCCTCCTGTCCTCGTTTTGTTTCGTTTCAACTCGGTGCTCACTCCTCTCCCTGCTCCTACGATCTGGTCTGCGAGTCGTCGCTAGGGTTGGTCGCCGACGGGCTCCGATGGTGGCGTGCTGCGGTGATGCCGGTTAAGGTGGTTCTCCTCTCGGTTATCTCCTCTTTTCTCTGCTCGATCTATCGTGTGTGACCAGTTTTGGATCTGGGGTGTGTGTTGGTTGCAGATCCGCTGTTCTCCTCTTCGCTGGGCCTGGATCCGTTGCACCGTTCTTCGATCTGCGGGTAAATTTTGTTTTTGTCCCGACCCATGTGGTCTTCTTCAGCCAAGATGGGCTTTTCACGTTTCTGACGGCTGTTATGTTCTTTGCAGTTGCTCCTGCTTGGTCAGCGAACCTACTCGTCCTCGCGTGCGTGCTGGTCTTCGCGTCTTGCTCCAAGGATCTGCAGGTCCATTGCACTTTCCCTTTTCTCTTTGTTGATAGGC